>OY747702.1:20410402-21716652 GCA_963556495.2 Valencia hispanica
TTTAGAGAAAGGGAAAAAAAGACTGAGATCATATTGGAAGGAAGGAAGATACACTGGAAAAATGAAGAAAGGACACAATGAAACAAGGAAGGACACAAATTTAGGCAATTTTATTTGTATAGCACACTTTCAACAACAACGTAATTCAAGGTGCCTTACATGCTTAGAGATAATGTAAAAAAAACAAAACAATAATGCATAAAATACAAAGAGCATATGGCACGCAAAAACATTACTCAAAAGCAGACATGAATAGAGGATAGAGTAAAAACATCAATACAGCATGAAACATACACAGAACATATGATACATGAAAACATTACTCAAAGGCATCTCTGAACAGATGGGTTTTAGCCTTGATTTAAAAGTGTTTCAGCAGCATTGCAGTTGTCTGAAAGTTTATTACAGATTAGAGGAGCATAAAAACTGAAAGCTGCTTCTCCATGTTTGGTTCTAATTCTATGGATGCTGAGTGGACTGGAATTAGAGGACCTGAGTGGTCTGGGGTTTTTGTATAGTGACCGTAGATCTTCAACATACTTTGGCGCTAGGCCATTCAATGACTTATAAACTAGTAGGAGTATTTTGAAATCTATTCTCTGAGCTACAGGGAGCCAGTGTAAGGACTTTAGAACTGGGGTGATGTGCTTTACATTACTGTTTATAGTGAGGAGACTAGCAGCAGCATTCTGGATTAGCTGCAGCTGTCTAATGACTTTTTAGGCAGACCTGTGAAGACACTGTTGCAGTAATCAATCCGACTAAAGATAAATGTTGTCAGTATGGATGTTGAAGTCCCCCACAAGGATTAATTGGTCATCGCAGTTACAAATTACGAAAAGAAGGTTGCTGAAGTCGTTAAAGAAGTTCGAGTTAAGTATTGGGGGTTTATATAAACTTAGAAATAAAGCTTTGTTAGGCTCATTTATCTGGGTAGCTAGGTTTTCAAAAGAGTAAAATGTGCCCAGAAATATTTTTAAAGTTCATTGAGTTATGAAAAATTGTGGCTATACCACCACATCGTCTGTATTTCCTGCTCTCGTTTAAAAAAATATTTTAGAGGTGTAGATTCTATCAATGCAGATGTTTCATTATTTACGTCTAGCCAGGTTTCTGATTAGAAAAAACAGAGGGTGTAAATTATGTTAATTGATGAAGTCATTGATTAGAAAAGACTTCCCTGAAAAAGACCTAATGTTTAATAAACCTAATTTAAGTAATTTGATGATGGTTTGCTTAACCTTCTGACAGATGATTAATTTGAGATTTGATTTATTTATGTGAGCATTTGGTTTTAGGTTTTTGTGTTCTACTGCATTTAACAACTAGAATACTACTCTCCGGGAGGCCGGGCAACTTCTGGGAGATGATGGGAGTAGAACTCCGGTCCTGTCCCCTTCTATTTCAAATGTCATCCAAAATACATCCAGTGTTAGTTCCAGGGCCTGATTTAGTCCAGGTTTTGGTGGTAGTTGTGTCCCAATTCCAATTTGTGCCTTCAGTCGGTCAGACAAGTTTCTAAAGGGAGAATAATTTGGTGTAGATGTGTCGAATGACATTGGAATACTTGAAGAATGCTGTGGTGAACGCTGTATGTCTTTGCACACTCCTGGTGCGGTCATAGAAGAGGTAGGAAGTGTTAGTTCTCTGTTAATCTCGGCAGGCCGTGCATCTGTTTGGGCTGGTGGCGTCATTTTGACTTGGTGTGTTTGGGGAAGTGTTTGTTCTCTGGTAGTATCCATGTGCCGTGCTTCGAAGTCAGCCCTCGAGTGCTTTTTCAAGTGTTTAGCGTTCTGGTTTAGATAACAGAACATGTTGGAGGTCAGCAGTCTCACTCCGGCTTTGTTGAGATAACGTTGGTTTTCACTGAACAGATACTTGGTGCATCCAAATATTTTGAAATTATTAATAAATGAGATCGATTTTTAACAGATTTTCTCTTCAACCATCTATGGAGCATGCAAAGTCTACTGTATCTTTCATTATTCCATTCAGGAACTGCTCTGCTGATAAAGATGTTTATGTTAAGTCCATCCAGTCTCTGTAGCAGATCAGGGAAATCTCTTTTCAGAATCTCTGACTGTCCTTTGGCTACATCAGTTGATCCTGCTAGGATAATGAGCTTTTGCAGTTTTGGGTGTTGATCTATGATTGTCTGGAGATTTTCTGATTTCTCTCACTGTATTTTTGGGGCAACTGAAAACACTAGTGTTCTGACTACAAAAGTCTTCGATCCCATTTATTGAACCATCATGAATTATGAGAACTTTTTGCTGGGGGAAGTTCTCACTTTCTTATGTATCGGCTTCATGTGGCTAGATGTCTCCTGGTGACCTTGACTGGTCCTGGGGGCTTCATTGTCTTTTGGGGAACTGAGGGTTGCAAATCTGCTTTTCAGAGTGATTCCAGGGGGAGTAAATCTCTTGTTTTGGGTTTAAACTTCTTTAGTTTTTTCTTCCTCGGAGCAGGTGTAGATGTGTCAGTTTGCTTTGTAGCCGGCCAGTGTTCATCAAACTGTGAATGTGTTCTACCGGTTAAGCGCCTTTTGGCTGAGAGACTGCTCCATTATCTGGAGCAGTTTCTCAAAGTCTTCAGCTGAACACCATTTTGTTAATCCACAGTCATTCAAAAGTAATCCAAAAAAGAGATCCGGTCTAATACAGTAACTCCAGAGGCTGGGTGTATAAAGTAACTAAGAAAAAAGCTAAGAAAAGAAAACAGGAAAAGAAAAGATAATAAGGATAGAGATTGGGACAGATCAGGAGAGGCTGGCGCTCCTTCAGCAGCTACAAGTATTTGCCTTGATAAAAGGTTGTCCCACATTCAATCAATTAATCAATCAAACTTTATTTATAAAGCACTTGTCATACAAACATTGCAATTCAAAGTGCTTTACAGATTGAAATGACCCCACATAAACCACATTCCCATCCCTCCCCCATGA
The DNA here is from genome assembly GCA_963556495.2 of Valencia hispanica. Lineage (NCBI taxonomy): Eukaryota > Metazoa > Chordata > Actinopteri > Cyprinodontiformes > Valenciidae > Valencia > Valencia hispanica. The sequence goes on from OY747702.1 coordinate 20,413,347, forward strand.
TCACAATTTTACCCCCCTTCCCCCAACCCAACCCCCATGCTCACACACAGTCGAGACCAACAATAAAAAAGACATTGGGCGGAGTACAGAGAGCCAGGTAAGGTAAGGAAACGCCATCAAAGGAGCCATCTGCACCGGCAGCAGCACATCAACAGCAGGAGCCAAGGCACTGACACAGGGCAACTAGAGGAGGCAAAGCCGAGACCCCCACCTCCACCCAAGTGCTACACCCAAGCAGCCACAGCTGACCACCACTCCTGAGGAAGAGGGCTCCCATAAAGGAAACACTGAAAGGAAGATTAAAATAACAGGTTAAAATATGAGAATAAACAGTAGGTAAACATAAGACTATGTAATAGGGTAAGCGTACCCATTAAGCCCATGTACCATTTAAGCCCATTTGGAACTTTGAAGTGAAATTGAAAAAAATCAGGGTGTTGTGATAAGCTACTCATTATTTTCACCAATCAAGTAACTTCTTGTAGGTATGTGAGTTTTTGGTGAACACCAATCACATTTGCCATATTTGAGTTAACCCTTCCCAACAATCCAGCACTCTCAAACAGCTCAGATGAAGTCACCTCAAAACTTAAATGTTTTGGGACACCTTATGAAAAAGTATTTTTGAACCAATTTCAGCAACTAACGAGGTAAGTACAATAAAACTATGAAAATTGAGAGATTATTGAATTGATTTTTGTGTATCATATAGTAGGTTTTGGGAAATTTGTACTGTTTTTACTAATCACAAAAGATGTGTTTTGCTAGTTAGCGTAGCAAGCTAATCATTAATTCTAATCACTAGCCATGCTATTTACAATACAACCTGGGGATTAGAAATGATTTGTGAATAAAGTAAATGTTTTGTGGTGCATCATATAACAATATACACATTGACCCACAATAAATGGTTTTACTGAGTTAAATATTACTTAAAAATATGTTTTTTTCAAGGTGGGCTTAAATGGTTCACTGGCCCAAATCGGAGGTACTTCATGCCAACTTTTTTTTCTTGATATAGCATCAATAATGCTAAATATAAGGCAGAAAAAAATGCTAACCCATTAAGGTTACCATATAGTAAGGCTACATGCATAGGTCATACATTTTAAGCTTTTTAGAGTGACCAAATACCCTTTTTCTCCTCAGTGGTCACTATTGAACCATTTAAGCCCAGCATGTTTCATTTAAGGCCATCTTGTGTTTTACAATAGAAATTCCATCAGTATTAAGATCTGTTACATCCCCTCCCCTATAATGTTTGGATCACATACTGACAAAAATATCCTGACATTAAACTAAGTGTTATATTTCATATAATCAAGTATTGTGTAATCTTATTTGTATGTTCGATTGCACGTCCAATTTAATTGTAGTGAGAAATGCCGAAAAGAAAGAACTACAGCGACTGTCCAAAAATGATTGAGGCATGTCGTCTCTACCATGAGGGCACAATTAGAAACTTGTGCCAACTGTCAAGGCAGTTTGGAGTCGACAGGAAGTCTTTGAGGGAGCGACTGAGGGATAGGGTTAAAGTTCAGGCTCATCAGGTTATAAAAATAATAAATCCTTTTAGGCCTTCCTCTGGGTTATACTGTAATTTTGGTTAATTAATTTTGGAAGCCCAATTACAGGTTGTTTTTATTGAATGTGTTTGTAATAGGATTATATGCCTGAACATTAAATAAATCTTATTGAAAGACTTGAAGCATGAATATATTTTTAGATTTCTGTTATTAAATGTGGTTGTGGGGTTACTTGGAACACACATGGGCTTAAAAGGTACCGAGGTACTAATTAAGCCCATGCCAGATTTTTGGCTTTATTTAGAAAATGTCTTGTATTAAGAGACATAAAATTCAAGAGAGAAAAACAAATAATTTTAAATGAGAGATTGATCTTTAATTTTAACAAAGGATCATGTCCATAAACCCTTTTCATGTGTTTGAAAAATAGGCAAACTTTAATTTTGGTGGGCTTAATGGGTACCTTTACCCTAACACATTGATAAAATATAAGCAAGTAAAACATGCAGCGCAATTAAACAGACTAAAAACATGAAAGTTTTCTGTGGGCCTGAGGTCCTCCGGCAGCCTGTTCCAGAGGTATGGGCTATAGTACTAGAAGGACGCCTCGCTGTGAGTGCATGTCCTGACTTTAGGGATGACAAGGAGACAGCTACCAGAGGAGCACACAGACTGCGAAGGTTCATATGGTAAAAGCAGTTCGGAAAGATAAGAAGGCCCAAAACCATTAAGACACTTCAAAACCATTCAAAGAATCTTAAAATCGATCCTAAAACATAGAGAGAACCAGTGCAATTAACTTAAGACAGGTGCAATGTGCTCCCGCCTCCTGGTCTTTGTCAGGACACGTGCTGCTGAATTTTGTAGAAGTTGTAAACCTGAGAAACTATTTGGGAAGACCAGAAAACAGGGCTTTACAGTAATCAATCCTACTGGTGATAAAAGCATGCATCAGCGTCTCTGTGTTGGCCCGAGAGAGAATGGGGCGGACTCTGGCGATGTTCTTAAGGTGATAAAGACCAATTTTAGTGATATTTTTAATGTGAGGGATAAAAGTCAGCTCAGAGTCAAAAATCACGCCCAGGTTCTTCACTTGTAAAGAAGGATTAAAAGACAGTGATTGTAGTTTTGGTAAAAGCTTCTCTCTCTGAGCCTCAGGACCGATGACTAAAACTTCAGTTTTGTCCTGGTCGAGCTGGAATAAGTTTTCTGCCATCCAGGATTTGATGTCTAAAATGCAGTTAAAAAGTGCATCCATTGGCCGTGTGTTGTCGGGAGACACAGAGATGTACAACTGTGTATCATCAGCATAACTGTGAAAGTTAACTCCATGTCTTCCGATGACACTGCCAAGAGGGAGCATATACAGGTTAAAAAGCACTGGGCCTAAAATCGTACCCTGGGGCACACCACATGTAATCCTATGGACCCTAGAGGAGCAGGTATCTAAACTTACCATAAAAGTCCTGTCTGTGAGATAGGATGTAAACCATTTGTGAACATCACCAGAGAGGCCGATCTGTTTTAAATGAGTTAAAAGAATAGTGTGTTGTACTGTATCAAAGGCAGCGCATAGATCCAGTAGAACCAACACTGTCACCTTCTGGGCGTCATAATTTAATCTAAAATCATTTAAAATCTTCAGAAGGGCCGTCTCTGTGCTGTGGTTCACCCTAAACCCAGACTGAAATTTCTCCAGGACATTGTGCTCATTAATAAAATCATTAAGTTGAATTAAAACAAGCTTTTCTAAAACCTTGCTTAAAAATGGTAAGTTAGATACCGGTCTAAAATTATTAAAATCATTAAAATCTAAATTGCTCTTCTTCAGCAGGGGCTTCACTACCGCCCCTTTAAAGGCGGCAGGAAAGACCCCCGTCTGAAGGGAGCAATTCATCATGGTTAAAATCTCATCCCTAAAAGATTCATAAAATGGCTTAAAAAATGAAGTGGGAATCGGGTCCAAAACACATGTGGTGGGCCTCACTGAGGAGAAAACTTTATCAAGAGTCTCAGCCTCTACCAGGAGAAAACTGTCCAGTGTTTCCTCTGGTAGAGACACTGATGGTGTCTACCTCCCCTCTGAAGTGGTCTGCTCCAACACAGATTTACTTGAAGAAAACTACCATATTGTTTAAATATCTGCATAGCTTTACTTACTGTATTTCTAAACACATATGACTAAAACATCTACAGTATTCAACTAACCTGTTTTGCTCCTGTTGATGTATTTATCCTATAGGTTAGGAGTCTGCAATCAAAATTCTCCATCCTCTTTTTGCAACAGTTTTATGATTTTGTTTATTTTAAAGCCTAAAAATAGAAATAAACTGGTCATTCTTTAAAAATGAGAACACATTTCCTGAGGTAGATTTTTATCAAATATTTTAAGTTGGGTTTTTTTCATAACATCAAAAATTTCTCTCTAAACAACTTTTATTCAGCTGGACTGAGGGTAAAAATGGCTCTTTGAATTGTTAAGGTTACAGACCCATGTTCTAGGATATGAGTAAGAGAATTAGTGTTTCATATTATCATTTAATATTTGTAAGCGATTAAGGAATGATTTGTAAAATAAATCCAATTTCTCAAGTCCAGGCTAGCATCACTTGTTCATTTCCACTTTGTATGTTCCATGGCTCATGGGAAAAGGAAAATGGCTGCCGTAGGAAGCAGACATGTCATGGAGTCCTACAGTGAGGTTAATGATGGACCGGCTGTCATTCCATGAGGCAGTGTTAGTGATAGGTTTTACACACATGTTCCTGTTGACCACAAACGCTCTCAGGCCCTTGTACACTCATTTGAAAAGACAGATGTCAGGGAAGAGAGTGATGTATGTTGCAGTGAGTGTTTCTGACAAGCCTAAGCAGTCAGGGAAAACAAGGTCATGCTGCGTGATTACTAACTGACACGTGAATATGTGCAGACCGGCCCGTTAGCTAACTCTAGTCTGCTGATGAGTGCTCATGTGTGTCTGTTAGTGTGTGACAAAGTACTGCCACCTGGCTTTGTGTACTCCCAGCAATCCCCAAAGGCACTTAACACTGTGCTTCAAGCTTCTACAGCGCACATCCCAATAATTGCCCTTTCATCACTCTTCAAAGTGTCTATCACAGGGGATGCATGTTTCAATGTGCACATGTGCATTGCTGCTGCATGTGTTGAAAATTATCTTGTCAAATGTCTATTGCATCCAATTTGGCTTTTTTTCTCTTCTGGTTTCATTAAATTCTTTTTTTGCCTTCTTTGTTTACATCCCCAGTATGTGTGCAAATGTATCACTCCATCCCTCTTCGATCGGTATCTCCTTATCAATCAGTAAAATACCTGCTCTCTTCTCTCCTACACCATTCATCCCTCCCCCTTCTGTCTCTTCTCAGCCTCCTTTCAGCAGTTAAGCTGATGTGTGTGTGCTGGGTGTGCGGTTGTCCATGCATCTGCAGAGTAGATGGAGCCCAGCTGTCAGACCTGTCAATCACTTTGCCTAGAGATGAAATCAGGATGTTCAGAGGACATGCAGCACCTATCTGGCTCTCTGCTGATAAGAGTGCTGCAAGCATGTGTGTATTTGTACGTATGTTGGTGGAGAAGCAAGGAAATGTTTTGTCTTTTGTGCGTGTGTATGCGTGTATGTGTATGTGTGTGTGTATATGGGCATGTTTTTGTTGCAGACATTTTTTGGTATAATTACTGACCTGATTGCTTACAGAAATTAAAGCCTAGTTTTAATAAGACATATTTTATCTGAGATCAAGGTGGCAAATAATTTTAACAATGTATTTATTTTTTTATGTAGTGAAATTTGGTACCAACATCTAATTGCCCACATTATCAAATGACTTATAGAAAAATGCTTGCTTTCTACAGGCTTTGTAAAAAAAAAAGTAAATCAAAAACATTCACTAATTATAATTATCTTAATATATTATTAGTAAAAAAAATAGAAAGTGTATATAGTTTTCCCATTTTTTTAAGATGACACTTAAGGATAGGCACAAACACAGGCTACTTAAAAAAACTGCAGATAAGTCTTTCTGCCTCCATAATAAAAAAAAGAAAAACAAACGAAAAAAATCTTCCATAACAGGATTATAAGATTTATAGAAAAACCTCACAGTCAGTATGAATTCAGAAACAAAAAAATCAATATAAAATTTTGTAATAACTGACACAACATAAGAAATAAACTCTGTTGCCCAGATAAACATAGATAGTTTATTTATTTAGCTATAACCTTTGACACAACTGAGCAAACACTAACCTACTAATCAGTAATCACATAGGATCAAGAAGGTAGCACTAAATCGGTTAGGAATTTAATTTTATGTGTAAACTTAGCCCAAAACTGTTTACTATGTATTTTGATAATTTAAGAAAACTGGTCAACGTATTAATGTATCTTTTCTTAATTAATAAAATATTTTTATGGGGACAATATTTAAAGGACACTTTGCAGTATGTTGTATTTACCAACTATGACTTAATGGGAAGGGCAGTCAAGTTCTAGTTGGACTGTTGTGGGTCAATTCTAGCTTCCTCCCCAGTCACATAAACCCCATGACAAGGCACTAAACCGCAAGTTGCATATCAGTATATGAAAGTGTGCAGGTTTTTGAGTGTGACTGAGTGAATGTTGCTGTAGTAAAAAGCACTTTGAGTTTTCAGTAGGAGTAGAAAAGTGCTATGTTAGTTCTGACAGATTACTATTCCTGCTACTCCTACTCAAATTTTTTTTCAATCTTCTCTATTTTGCTACTCTCACCACAGCTGGCACTTGTTTATTGTTCTCACCTGTTTGGCATCCAGGAATCATTGCCACTGCTTAAATATATCAGTCGTACCTCTTCAGTTTGACAGAGTTCCTACAAATTCTCTATTCCAAATTCCACACTTTTTAATACCTATTTGTTTTAATGACAATGAACATTTGAGTTCGAAATAGCCTTCAATTTGGGTTTCATTAATTATTGTTTCAACACTTCATGAATTGATAGTGCTAAAGTGAGCTTTTGATTCTGCAACATGATAAAGATTTGTTTCACTCTTTCTTACCATTTGGACAAAATTTGTTTAGTTAAATATGTTTTTGCTGAGCTTTTCTTTGTTCTTTCTTCTTCTTTTACAATTTAAAATGTAATCTACAAACATTATAGAAAAATTTATATTTTCCCACAACAGTCTTTGTCTTTACAAGTCACAAACACAACTGTGTGTTAAAAATGCAAACAAAATAATCAGAAATCCCTTAGCAAAAAATGTAATGTTCCACATTTTTAGTAGAAGGTAAACTCAAGGGTGATTCAAGGTGTGGGACCAAAAAATCATTTTGACACCGGTTCTGTTCAGAAATGCTAATGCTTCTGTTAAAATGGCTGAAGTCCAGGAATCTCCACTGTCTCTCTGCATTTCAGTAAAACAATGTGTTGGAGACGCCAGCTTACACTACAGTAAGGAGACACTCTGCAACACTGCAATCCTACCTTTCTACAGTGTTGATGGATGATTGCCTGCTTTCAATTTGGATGTCACAAAATAGATAAAAGACAATGACACCCCAAAGTGGTTCTTTTTCTATCTGTGTCATTTACTGCTGTTGTGACTCAGAAAGGTAGGTTTTAGCTATGAATGATTTTGAATAATTGCTAAGGGCAATTATTAATAGGATTAATAATTGTATGTCAAATCAATTTAAGACTAATTAATATCTTTTGGTTTGTTTTTTGTTTGGTGAATTAGAAATCAATAACCTTTTAGATAATTGATTCTATTTTATGGATGCGTCGCCGCAGTGATGGATCTAATTTAGTATTTTGACATACTAAAAAGGTGGTTTCAGAAAGGAGCGATAGGATTAGTTTTTGGTGTTCAAACTATCCATTTTAAAGCCGATCTGTACTTTGAATACCGTAGGTAGTAATCTGTATTGTTTATGAAGCGCTGGCGGTCTGCAAAAGCAGGCCACACTAATCATATTGAGCGTGCAGAGCTAATGTATGTAGCGCAGCTCATAGCCACTCTGTTTCAGCTTAGCACAGAAGAATACAGGAAAAACTTCAGTCGGACGGAGTAACTCATGTTGCAGGATTTAAAACAACTATAAATCGGTCATAAACCTTTAAAAGCACTGTTCATACCCAAACAATTGAAGAATGAATTCTCACAAATGCGGCAAATGAGGTTTAAAGCTTGCGCATCTCCTTTGTGGTTGACCACAGACAAAGAGGAAGATGTTCAGAGCGGCAGCTGGTTTGGTTTGAGTATGGCCGATCACAACTCCCCCTCTTCCTAACCCCTCCTTTCCACCGGACACGTAAGCGGCACGTTACAGGAGCAGCACGTTTCACTTGCGTATTCTGCTGCTTGGCCATTTCCACCGGGTGCGTATGAGGCGCGTAGCAGCAGGGAAGCAGCTGTCACAGAGAGAGCACAAATTCACGCGAGATTAGCAAAATCAAGCGTGGTTTCGTCAGTAAACACAACAACCATAGACATATATAAACGTCTATGACAACAATAACCAGGAAAAGACAACAACATGGCTCCAAAAGGTCTGTGTTTTATGTTATGTCCGTTTTATATTCACCAATAAGTTTAAGTTATGTCAGGGAATATCCAAAATCGCCCTCCCGCGAGGTACTGACTTCTCTCTGGGCTGCACAGGTAGTGACCGCAACCGCAAAGCAGCACATTTCTTTTATTTTGAAAATTTCCGGATGCCGAGCCATCATATTTCCTGTCTTCCCCTATACAAAATGTAGAAATTTACGCGTTTCAGAGGTGTACCGCGTAGAAAATAGGACTGCTGCGTAAATTTAGAAAAGTGCTGCGACATGACGCTTCTGAGACGTGGCAGACTCGTGCTGCTTTCGCCTCTGGTGGAAAGGGCTCTATTAACTACAGTGGTGGCTATCAGCTGCGTATGACGTGCTGCTCCTGTAACGTGCTGCTTACGCGTCCGGTGGAAAGGAGGGGTAAGAGTGTTTGTGATCAGCACTCCTATCTGCGGGAAGTCTGTCCTTCTGTCCGGTAATCATGGCTGTGTTACCAACACTGCTAAAAACCCTATTACATTCAGTAGTGTTACCTAGATCACATGAGTCTCATGGCTTTTGCCTTCCTTGCAGGTAAATTCCATGAAGTACTCAGCTGCATGTCTGGTTGGCTCAGCAATCACTCTGGCCATCTTGTGTCCACAACAGTTTCAACAAACACGTCTTGCCCTTAGTGGTTTTGTGGCCAACTGGACATCTCCAGGGGTCTCAGACACTCAACAAGGTCATTGTTTGACAGGTGAATAGTCAGGTTCTCAACAACTGCTCAGTAAAGTTGAGGGGTGTTTAGTTTTCCTGCTCTGTCACCTTTAATGATTACACCTTTAACCAGACATTCCAAGATGCTCCACTGAACTTTTGCTGTTGACTTCGTAACCCTGTATTTGCACTGCTGTCAGAATTTCAATACCTTTTTGGATATAGTGGCTACTGTCAACAAGTGTCCTGTCTCTTTACTGCGTATTTGGTGACAGGGACTGTACCCCCCCCCCCCCCTTTACCAGCGGAGTGTATTTATTCCTGGCAGTGTCAGAATGAGACTGGTCCTTATTCTATGTGTCAAAAAGAACAGAAAAAAACTCCTTCACACTACTCTAATTGTGTTAATGCTTGTGGAAATCCATCTTGACTTAACCCGACTTGAGAAAACACTTTTTGCATCATTTGCTCCTTCTTATAACAATTTTCTGTGATTGACCAAACAGGCTTTGTATAACTTTGAGTGAAGTGAGACATAAAAAACTAACTGCAAACTATGAGGAAAAAAACAGTAAATCTTTTGTGAAAATCATGTTGTAATTTGACAAGAACCTCAGTTGTGCAATCCATCTAAAGATCAACTACACTAGCAGTAATTTTTATGAGATCTCTTTACTACAATCATATTTAAACCAAGATTCCTGCAAAGGTTTGTTTCAAAATCAAGTACATATACAGGTCCTTCTCAAAAAATTTGCATATTGTGATAATGTTCATTCTTTTCCATAATGTAATGATAAAAATTAAAATTTCATATATTTTAGATTCATTGCACACCAACATAAATATTTCAGGTCTTTTATTGTTTTAAAACTGATGATTTTGGCATTAACCTAAAAAAATTAGCATATTTCATCCGACCAATAAAAGAAAAGTGTTTTTAATACAAAAAAAGTCAACCTTCAAATAATTATGTTCAGTTATACACTCAATACTTGGTCGGGAATCCTTTTGCAGAAATGACTGCTTCAATGCGGCGTGGCATGGAGGCAATCAGCCTGTGGCACTGCTGAGGTGTTATGGAGGCCCAGGATGCTTCGATAGCGGCCTTAAACTCATCCAGAGTGTTGGGTCTTGCGTCTCTCAACTTCCTCTTCACAATATCCCACAGATTCTCTATGGGGTTCAGGTCAGGAGAGTTGGCAGGCCAATTGAGCACAGTAATACCATGGTCAGTAAACCATTTACCAGTGGTTTTGGCACTGTGAGCAGGTGCCAGGTCATGCTGAAAAATGAAATCTTCATCTCCATAAAGCTTTTCAGCAGATAGAAGCATGAAGTGCTCCAAAATCTCCTGATAGCTAGCTGCATTGACCCTGCCCTTGATAAAACACAGTGGACCAACACCAGCAGCTGACATGGCACCCCAGACCATCACTGACTGTGGGTACTTGACACTGGACTTCAGGCATTTTGGCATTTCCTTCTCCCCAGTCTTCCTCCAGACTCTGGCACCTTGATTTCCGTTTGACATGCAAAATTTGCTTTCATCCGAAAAAAGTACTTTGGACCACTGAGCAACAGTCCAGTGCTGCTTCTCTGTAGCCCAGGTCAGGCGCTTCTGCCGCTATTTCTGGTTCAAAAGTGGCTTGACCTGGGAAATGCGGCACCTGTAGCCCATTTCCTGCACACGCCTGTGCACGGTGGCTCTGGATGTTTCTACTCCAGACTCAGTCCACTACTTCTGCAGGTCCCCCAAGGTCTGGAATCGGTCCTTCTCCACAATCTTCCTCAGGGTCCCTTTCACCTCTTCTCGTTGTGCAGCGTTTTCTGCCACACTTTTTCCTTCCCACAGACTTCCCACTGAGGTGCCTTCATACAGCACTCTGGGAACAGCCTATTCGTTCAGAAATTTCTTTCTGTGTCTTACCCTCTTGCTTGAGGGTGTCAATGATGGCCTTCTGGGCAGCAGTCAGGTCAGCAGTCTTACCCATGATTGCGGTTTTGAGTAATGAACCAGGCTGGGAGTTTTTAAAAGCCTCAGGAATCTTTTGCAGGTGTTTAGAGTTAATTAGTTGATTCAGATGATTAGGTTAATAGCTCGTTTAGAGAACCTTTTCATGATATGCTAATTTTTTGAGATAGGAATTTGGGGTTTTCATGAGCTGTATGCCAAAATCATCAGTTTTAAAACAATAAAAGACCTGAAATATTTCAGTTGGTGTGCAATGAATCTAAAATATATGAAAGTTTAATTTTTAGCATTACATTATGGAAAATAATGAACTTTATCACAATATGCTAATTTTTTGAGAAGGACCTGTAGAACCAGCATCGGTCGTTTTTGTCAACTCAGTACATGTGACAAGATATTTTCTCTGGTATGTTAGTGAGGTGTTTCTTGTTCTGGACTTTAACACAAATGTTAACTTTGTTAGGTTGCTAAGGTGCATTTACCACACAGGTACATCCAAAAAAATTCAATATCATGGAAAAGAGGAATATAGTGTGTCAGTTATTTTAGAAAATTAATCTCATATGTTGTATATATTCATTACATGTACAGCGGAATATTACAAGCCTTTATTTCTTGAAGTTTTGATGATTATGGCTTTACTGATAATGAAAACCCTAAATTCCAGGTCTCTGAAAAATGGAAAACTACAGGATATTTTAACATAAATGTCTGGCTTCTGAAATGTATGTTAATTTTTATGCACTCAGTACTTGTTTGAGCCTCCTTTTGCATGAATTACTGCACCAATGAGGTTTTGGATGGAAGTGAACAGTCTGTGGATCTTCTGAGGGATAATGGACGCCCAGGTTGCTGTGCTATTGGCCTTCAGTTCATCTGCATTATTATGTCTTGTGTCTCTCATCATTCCTCTAACAATAGTCCATAGATTCTCTCCGGGGTTTAGGTCAGACCAGTTAGCAGATCAATTAATCACAGTGATGCTATAGTCATTAAGGTAGCTACTGTGTCTAGTATATCATCTTTCTCTTAACAATACCCTATGGATTCTCTATGCAATTCAGGTCAGTTTGGTAGCCAATCAACCACAGTAACACCATTTTCACTTAACCAGTTTTTGGTACTTTTGCTTGTGTGGGCAGGTGCCAAGTCCTGCTGGAAAATGAAATCAGCATCTCCATGAAGTTTTTCAGCAAAGGGAAGCAGGAAGTGTCCTAATGTTTCCTGGTAGCTGGTTGCATTGACTGTTGACTTCAGAAAACACAGTGGATCAGCACCAGTAGATTGCAAGACACCTCAAATCATCACTGGCTGTGGAATTTTCACACTGGACCTTCAATATTCTGTGTGTCTTCATTTTTCCTCCAGACTCTAGGACCTTGATTTCAAATAAGATGTAAAATTTACTTTCATCTGAAAAGAGAAGCTTAGACCCCTGAACCTCAGTCCAGTTCTTTTTCTCCTCAGCGTTGGTCAGATGCTTGTAGCCCCTGTGTAGGATTCATCTGTGCGAAGTGACTCTTGATGCGCTGCCTCCAGCCTCAGCCCACTCTTGGTAAAGCTCCCCCAAATTCTTGAATGGATTTAGCTTAACAATCCTCTCAAGGTTATGGTTATCCCTGTTGCTGGTGCACCTTTTCCTTCTATTCAACTTTCATGAATATGCTTGGACATAGAACTCTGTTAGTTACCAGCTTTTTTAGCAATGAGCCTTTGTAACCTCAGCAGTCTTCTCTATAAATGTATAGCCTTAACACCCAGACTGAGTGATATTTTAGAAGCTCACAAAAAACATTTTTTTTTTCCATTTAGCTGATTAGGTTGTGTCGCCATAAAATTCTAATATTCAACTTTTTCTTATTATAATTTTCACTGAATTTTGGTTTTCATTATCTGTGTTATCACAGTTGCAAGAAATAAAGACTTGAAATATCTCACTCTACGTGTATTCAATCTACATAAATTATAAGTTTCACTTTCTCAAATGAGTTACCAAAACATTAAATCGTTTGCCCTTTATTCTAATTTATGAGCTGTACCTATATGAATGAAGGTGCAGTTTTTCTAATATAAATATTTTCATTGGCAGAAGGCAAAACACTGGACATGGACATTTTGGCCTATTCACAAGGAACAGAAAAGTTGAAAATAAGGCTTAGTGGTTCACATGTTATTTGTTTATTTGTTATTTATATGTTTAGGAGGACTTTAAACTTCACAAATGATGGCTACAACAGAAGTCAAACATTTAAATCTAAAACTAGAGAAATTATGTGGTGAGAGGGAAATGAAAACATGCATTAGTATTCCTATCTAGTATGCTTTCAATTTGAAAACATAATCTGTTTTTACTATCTTACCTTTAGGTTCCGACAGAAGGGGGAAGTGTTAAGAAACACATTTGGAGGTTTTAATGTCAAGTTTGGACTCAGGCGCAGAGTCGGGTTTCGACTGGTTATTTCCCATGTTTATTTAGAATGTCTAAAGCTCAGGCAGGACAAGACAGAGGGGTAAGGATTGACGAGGAACTGGCAGAGAGTGTGAGAGACAATGGGGTATTTAAAGGGCAGGACAACAATATGAAGATGAGAAAACAGCTGTAGATAATTAAGACACCTGCAGACAGGGAGAGATGCGGACAGGGAGGTCAAAACATAAGAAAGGACTAGACAGAGATGAATACTACAGACGAATAAGGACTATGAACCTAAACAATAAATCAACAGAAACTAACACCTAACCTCATAACAGGACCCCCCTTACAGGTGGCTACCAGACGCCACAATATGTCCAAAAACCAAAGCCAAAAGAAGAATGGGAGAAGTAGATCAGTGAGGGACGGAGGAAGAAGAAGAAACATGAGTTAGAATTTTTGTTTATGGCAAGACGAGTGAGGAACAAAGGATGGTGACAAGTAAGGAAGGAAACAGATGAAAGGGAGAAGGAATGACATAACATTTACAGTGGCTTGCAAAATTATTCGGCCCCCTTGAACTTTCCACATTTTGTGACATTACATCCACAAACATGAATCAGTTTTATTGGAATTCAACGTGAAAGACCAACACAAAGTGGTGTACACGTGAGAAGTGGAATTAAAAATAATACATGATTCCAAACATTTTTTACAATTAAATAACTGAAAGTGGGGTGTGCGTAATTATTCAGCCCCCTTTGGTCTGAGTGCAGTCAGTTGCCCATAGACATTGCCTGATGAGTGCTAATGACTAAATAGAGTGCACCTCTGTGTAATCAATGTCAGTACAAATACAGCTGCCCTGTGACGGCCTCAGAGGTTGTCTAAGAGAATGTTGGGAGCAACAACACCATGAAGTCCAAAGAACACACCAGACAGGTCAGGGATAAAGTTATTGAGAAATTTAAAGCAGGCTTAGGCTACAAAAAGATTTCCCAAGCCTTGAACATCCCACGGAGCACTGTTCAAGCGTCATTTCATTCAGAAATGGAAGGAGTATGGCACAACTGTAAACCTACCAAGACAAGGCCGTCCACCTAAACTCACAGGCCGAACAAGGAGAGCGCTGATCAGAAATGCAGCCAAGAGGCCCATGGTGACTCTGGACGAGCTGCAGAGATCTACAGCTCAGGTGGGGGAATCTGTCCATAGGACAAATATTACTCGTGCACTGCACAAAGTTGACCTTTATGGAAGAGTGGCAAGTAGAAAGCCATTGTTAAAAGAAAATCATAAGAAGTCCCGTTTGCAGTTTGCCACAAGCCATATGGGGGACACAGCAAACATGTGGAAGAAGGTGCTCTGGTCAGATGAGACCAAAATGCAAAACGCTATGTGTGGCGGAAAACTAACTGCACATCACTCTGAACACACCATCCCCACTGTCAAATATGGTGGTGGCAGCATCATGCTCTGGGTGTGCTTCTCTTCAGCAGGGACGGGGAAGCTGGTCAGAGTTGATGGGAAGATGGATGGAGCCAAATACAGGGCAATCTTGGAAGATTGGCATGCAGAAGGGGAACATGCAAATCCCATGCAGAAAGACACCCAGATCAGAATTTGTACTTGGGACCTTCTTACTGTAAGGCAACAATGTTAACAGCTGTACAACCATGCAGCTTGTAACAAGGGTCACCTAAGTGCAATTTAAATTCAGCTAACACTAAATTCCAGTTAAGATTCTTCATCCAAACACTTAGGACATATTCACAGCACCTCGTTTAGTTAACTTAAAACAAACTTGTTTATTTCACTTAAAACAAACTTAAATTAATTTTCTCCCTTGGTCCGGACCTTTGGGCTAGTGTGAATATACTGTAACCCAGCGAACTCTGGTTTTCACCAAACAAGTGAACCGAAACTCAGCTGGAGACGTGGTCCAAACAAACCCTGGTGCTGAGCAAATCAGGTATGAAAGGGACCAAACTTTATCCCACCTATTGAATAAAAACCCTGCCTTTTTAGTCTCGACGGGCACCCAACTGTGTGGTGCATTATGAGAAGTAATTTCTTTTAAATGTATTTTCTGTATTTTGTATGCAAGTGCGTCCTTAACATATGAGTGTCCCCACTGTGACATCAATACAGTAGTTCAGTATCATTCATTTTGTTTTACATTAAATTCGAATGAATTGATCAGACAATCCACATGTTCAGACCATTGCACATCAAGCAGATTAATAAGCTACATGTATTATGAACATTTCACCTGCTTTGGCCTGCCTGAACGCTCCACAAGGAGCTGAACTGCTCTGCTTTTGTGTAAAGGAGCATCACTTCAGCCATGGTTTTAAAATCAGGGAACATTTCTCCAATTAAAGTGACAAGAATACGGCAAAAAGTCTCTGAACAAGAGGCTTTTCTGTTTGCTTCAGTGGGAGAAAATCCTCCTGGATGTGCTCTTTTTGCATCAGTAGTTAAACTGCAGCGATCTGTCACCGCCAATCTGTGTCTGCGGTGTTGGGCCACCAGTGCAGCAACAGATCCGCTCCGTAACCTCAGTAACTCTTTGATGCGCTGTCAGCTCCCAGTTAGCGAGATGTATTGAGTACAGTGTCCAGGTCTGAGATGATCCTCAAATGCTGACATGGGAATCTTTTTTTTGATTGATTTAGTTACATGTACTCCGTGCGTAAAGTTGAAAATGTCTGCTCATTTGCACCAAGTGGTCAGGGGTTTAAATACTGGTCTGTCAAAATGACCGACACCCTTCAGATTTTTCCATCAGAGTAAAAAAAAAAAAAAAAACGGTTAAATACGGAAAACATGTGGTTAACACAACCCGTGTGTATTAACCACAATCCTAAAAAGACGATAAGAACAGCATTCTCCATTGTTTATGCTGACCTATTTTCACATGGCTTCGTGATTGTACCGTGCATACATGTACACTTTAACTGCTCAATGATTGAAAGACCTTGGCATACGTGTCTTTTTGTCTAATTGTTCAGTTTTATATTTTAAGCAATTTAGCCTCCCTGGGTTATACTACTTCCATGCCATATATACCACTTGCAATTCAAACTGTTAAAGTATAATACATATTGTTTTTTCTTTCAGAAGAGATTACCTTAAATCCAGATCTGACCTCTGCCCTCATCAAATCTGTCTGTTTGTGTTCATGTACTTGCATTCATACAATATGACTGTGTAATGTCAATCTGCTCCAGTCATCCTGGATTTAACCTTCATTCTCTCTGCACCCAAGTTTGAGAGTTGAGCAACCCCTTTAGCAAACTCCACTAGGGCCCACCACACCCCTCCTCTATCACACACACGCACACACATTTCCTTTCTAAAGCCCAGCACTTAGCCAACCTTCTGGATCACCGCCACGATATTTTATCCCTCTGAAATGCCCGGAACTGCCCAACATTGCCAACCGAAACCAGATTGAACAAACTTGAAAGAAGGAGTGTGAGCTTTTGAAGAGAAGCAGACAAAAACCATAGCTAAGAGTGAAATATGTGTGTTGTACTTCGACTACCCCCTTCAACACCCAACAAAACCTCCTCCTCCCCCCTTTTACTTGTCCAATCCCTATATGTGCATAATTCTGCCTGAGCGGAAGCTCTGCTGCTCTTAGATGTTGTGATTTGCATGGATTTGAAGCAGAGATGGGGTGGATTTCCAGGACACTCATGAGTGACTGTAACCAGAGAAGCATGCTGGATTAAAAAGCTGGGTCTTTGATAAGGAGATGAGGGAAAGCAGGAGAAAAACAGAAGTAAGGTGATTAGGGGCCAAGGCTTGACATCGGCTGTAGGAATGGCAGTTTTCTGATTTGCATGTCAGGCAAGTAGATGAAAAGATCAACAAAATTGTGTTCCACAGATAGACTGATAACACACTTGTGATGAAACCAAACAATGTGTTGCTAAATTAAAAAAAGGCTTTGATACAATACAAAGTGTGAAATCATGCCTAATCTCTAAATAGTTTGTTCCGTAGAAGATATACTTTCTTGTAATAGTTAAAAGCGTTTAAACAGTATTTCTTTAAGCTTCCTGACAACATTTGAAAGTCTTTCTTTAGACTTTTTGTGTAGTGTAAATGGGAGGATGTAGGTGAATGGGTTTTAGAGCAAAATGCAACACTGAACCGTCCATCCATCCACCCATCCATCCATCCATCGTCTTCTGCTTATCTGAGATCTGGTAGAGAGGACAATAGTTCCAGGAGGGAACCCTAGATATTCCCTTACCCCAGTAACCACCTCCAGCTGGGGGATCCCAAAAAGTTCCCAGGCTAGAGAGGACACATAGTCCCTCCTCCAAGTTCTACATCTTTTCTATGTCTAGTGGGACATGCCTGAAAAAGCACCTAGGGGGCAAGAACCACCTCAACTAACTCCTTTCTATACGGAGAAACAGGCGCTCTACATTGAGCTCTAACCCTGATGACAAAGCTCCTCACCATTTATCTTAGGCTGAGTTCAGCCACTCTGTGCAGGACATTCATTTCAGCCATTTGTATCCGGTAACTTGTTCTTTCGGTCATGATCCATGTCTCATGATCATAGGTGGGGTCTGAACATGGAAAGACCAGTAACTTAGGAGTTTTGATTTTTAACTCAGTGAGCAAGCCCTTTTGCGCAAAAAAATAAAAAATTAACCACACTTAGGCAGAAGGAATCATACACACAAAACCCAAAATCTTAATGCTTTTCAACTTATCATGAGCTGGTAACAGCAAGACTTCACAGACTTGCCAGTATTGCTATTGTAATATATGTTTAATATTACAAACTGCTGCTTGTCCTTTAAACCGGAACCCCTTTCTTCTTCAGCACCAGTAATGATGGTGGAGCTTTATCCCTAGCAACCTAAGATAAACCTGCACAATAATGAGCAATAATGTGGTTATGTTATATTATTATTAAATAGTATGATAATGTTAGTTGCATGAAATCCCGACTTTTTTCACTTTTTGTAATTTAGTCAGTAATTTAGTTGTTTCCCCTACTCTCTGTGGCAATGTTTGTTGGTGTGTTTAGTCCTGGTGAACAAATCACTGAGTACATACTTTTGTAAATGAATGTACTGACTTGCCAGATGGTTTCCTTCAAAGAATAATAAAAAAAGTCATCCTTGGAAACGGACTGTGTCAGGTGATTAGATGAAACATCTGTCTATCTGCTATCAGCAGAACAGGGCAATTCTGGAAAATCAGCCTCTTTCCAAACATTCATCAGAAAAGGGAAACCCTTTTATTAAATGAAAAGCTCCCTGTATCAGTCTATGCTCAATATCTAACATAGAAATGTTTTACAGTTGGAAATACATTAAGCATTCATAATCACTAGGAGCATTCATGAAGTCATGTACACAAACTAAATTCTTTAACAGCTTAAAAGAAGAAAAAGTAGAATACAGCTGAAGCAGCCGGACACAAAAGCCTGGTTGAATTAAACCACATTCATGATATGTCAATATTAGATGTTTCAATCTTTCTACTTCTACTGAAAAGATGAGGGTCATGTCTTAACATGTGACAGTAAATGTTAAATAACCCTCTGAACTATGTTGAAAAGAGTCTTTGTCAGACTGGAGGCACAAAAAATACCAAGGATACATCCTCCTTCAAATTCTGTGGACTGGGTTTAGAAAGTCTGAACAAATTCCTGCAAAGCCTAGCTTTTTGAATCAGTGTTTCTTAGGGAGATGAGAATATGACCTTCATCGAATGTCTGCACGGTTAAACCATGTGAGCCGTAAAGAAATCCGAAATTACAGCTTTACTGTTAATCACACATGCAGAATCTGTTTTGTTTGATCTCTTAGCTTTATTTTGGCCTTATACTCGTTCATATGTTTTGGCTTTCTTGTCACACTTAACATGTTTTAAATCAATAAACAAAATTTTACATCAATGATAACCAGAGGAAACACAAAATGTAATGGGATACATACCTTTTCCAAAGTACTGCTTTTGTTTCATCAATTATTTTAATAATCTTTTCACAAAAGTCTTAGGGATCACCAAGTTGTTTTTGACAAATGTGAGATGAGCTGTTGTGTAATTTTTGCCCAGCAATGGTTATTGCCATGGGACTCTCCTATGGATGCCATTTTTGCCCAGTCTCTTTATATGAAGGTAAGTGAAGCCTCCAGAGTTTTATATGTTCCTCTGGGTTCTTTTATGAATTTCTCTATTAATCATTGATGTGCTCTAGGAGTGATTTTGGTTGGCCAGTCACTCCTACCAATGTTTCACATTTTCTACACTGATAGATGTCAGTTACCTTGTTTTTAATTAGTTATTAGATTTCCTTTAGAATGGGGACAGATATATTGCTTTTTGAATTTTTTCATGTCACTGTACTTTTGTTATTCTCTCTCCAACCCCCCCCCCCAAAAAAAAACCCCACATTGTCATCCCTCTATTGTGTCCAATTGCTTCTCTGGCACCCGCATCTCAGTTTCCCTCTTGGTGGCATCCCCAGAGTTTGGTGTGTCTTACCAAGCTGTCCAGAGCTGTCAGTCACACATCAACTCTAAGCCTTAAGGGAGGAACAGGTCAGAGTAAAAAAGTAAAAAAGACTACATGTATAGTAATGTAAAATAAAAGAGGTTGAAATTCTTTAGGAGAAACACTGTTGATCCTCTTTAAAATTTAATCATTTATCACCTCTTTAAAGTCACAAATTTAGACGAACGACCACCTGGTGCCCACAAATATCAGATCGGCACAGAGAAGCATAATCTTCAGAAGGAATGGCACGTTTTAAACATCTGACATCTATTAGGTATGTGGTGTCAACATGTTATCATCTAAAGAGCCTTCAGTGAAAAATGTTTAAGCCAATTAAAAGTGTGGGGTGTTTTAAAATACACTTCACAAAAATAGCTCCCCTGCAAGGAAAAAAAACCCTCATCTGCACGTGATGTAGGCTACATTTTTGGCAAATATGTTTTTATTTATTCTTATTCTTGTATTGCTTGTCCACTTGTATGGTTGTGGCAATAAAGGGTTCTCCACTTAACAAGCTAGGAAGGATGTTATACATGATAAGTATATGTACATGTGTGTCTAAAACCAAATATATAGACCAAACATTGCTTATTAGGGAAGCGTTTCACTGTTCTGGTGGAGATGATGTCCACACAGAAGGAACGATTTCAGATTAGCTGTGGGGCATGGTGGTGGTATCTGATGGTCTGGTGTTGTGTTTTGGCAGTTGTTTACATTTCACCTTCAGCCATTGCTGACAGTGTATGTGATGTCATCAGTTCCGTTGTCGCTAAGCTACTAACCCAGGACCCTCACTGTCGTCTACACTTCCAACATTTCAACAGTTTGTCAGCTGCTCCACAAGAGAAAACAAGACCTAGGATTTGTTTTTAAAGCAAATGTAAAGGATGGATATGTGTCCAAGCCAAGACCTCCTGTGGGACAATCAGATCACAATCTTGTTTTTCTCTGTTCAGAATATAAACCACTTACTCAGAGGCAACCTGTGACAAAGAGAACTTTGAGAAAATGGTCACAAAAACCTGAAGAAGCCCTGCAAGGTTGTTTTGAAACAACAACTGGATGACTCTTTGCCAACCACATGGAGAGCACATCAATGACATGACTGAGTGTGTAACTGCCTATATAAACTGTGTGGACATCATCCCCACCAGAACAATGAAATGCTTCCCTAATAGCAAACCCTGGATCACCAGTGACCTGAGGGAACTGTGACAAGAAAAAAAAGAGCCTTCAGGGAGGGAGACAGGGAATTTTTGAGGAGTATACAGAAGCAAATTAAGATCAAGATTAGTGACACCAAGGAGGCCCACAGGAAGAAGCTAGAGACCAAACTACAGAGGAACAATATCAGAGATGTCTGGTCAGGAATAAAAAAGACCACAGGCTTTAAGCACAGGAAGTATTGGATAGATGGAAGTTTGGACAGAGCCAATTAATTGAACACATTCTTCAACAGGTTCAGATCAGGAACTAGCTCAACATCCTCCTATTCTGTCCCCAGCCAAACAGACATCCCATCCTCCTCTGACCCACAGCTGTCACACCTGGGATGTTTTATCCTTCACCTCAGTCATGGACTCCTCTGTTTCTACAAATTTGTCTTCGACCAAGTAAGGAGATGCTGCTACCCTCTTTGCCTTCCCTTCCCACTTGTCTGTCTCTAGAAGTCAGGTGAAGAGGCAGCTGGAGAGACTGAACCTTAACAAGGCTGCAGGTCCAGATGGTGTCAGCCCCAGAGTCCTGAAGGCATGTGCTGAGCAGCTCTGTGGGATTCTGCAGCACCTCTTCAACCTTAGCCTAACCCAGGAGAAGGTCCCAGTGTTGTGCAAGACATCCTGCCTTGTTCCAGTACCAAAAAGAACTCATCCATCAGTCATCAATGACTATAGACCCGTTGTCCTGACAGCCGACTTAACATATAACACAACATATGAGGACCCGCTGCAGTATGCCTATCGCTACCTGCTTCATTCAATCCAATTCAAATTCAAATTCAAAATTACTTTATTAATCCCAAAGGGAAATTAAATGTTGTTGTAACTCATTAAGCAAGTTCCTTCAAAGATTTGTTGTAGATGCTGATGGCTGTGGGTAGGGATGATCTCTTGTAGTGCTCTGCAGATCTGAAGAAGCCTCTGACTGAAGACGCTCTGTAGTTGTATGACAGTCTGATGTAGAGGATGCTCTGGATCTATGGCGTCTTCTTTTCAACTCATCAGGTTTTGTGGCTGTAGTTGAGGTATTATTTGAGCTTTTGTGATGTTAATCAGCTGCTGCCAGTTGTAAACCACCTTGTTGCCATGGTTATGCATCATAACAAATGTCCAAAAATAAAAAGTATCAGCAAAAATCCTTCCAGCTGCACAGCATTCAAAACCAGAGAGAACAGTTGTCCACAAAAACAATGTTTCTACCAGAAATGGAAGAATAAAAGTTTAAAAAGAGAAAAAAATATAAACCAAAGTAACAGAGCTACTCCAACATGCTGCCACCTTGAGCGGCACAATTCCGGAAATCATCCAACCCACTGTCATCTGGACAAAGCAGGCAGCACTGTGAGGATCATGTTCTTTGATTTCTCAGGTGTATTTAACTCTTTAGGCACCCGGGTTTTTTCAGTAAAATCTTAAATTTTGATATTACTATTTTATGAGCTTGTAGCTTAAATATGGTTAGAGATAAAGGCATATTGTACATTTTGAAAGATCTTCAGTATGACCCAAAGTTTGTGATAGGAACAGATTTACTCATCTAATTGGCATATAATGACGTCATCAGGTGGCGCCCATATTTGATTTATACACACACACACACACACATATATATATACACATTTATGTATTCTTGTATTGCTATCCTATTTAGGACCTTTTCTGGCATATTCGCTAACCTTCTGAAGACCGATGAACCTTGTAGGGACCAAAGCCTGGTCCTAATATGGTGGACCCCCTTTTTTAGGGTTAGGGGTTAGGTTTAGAGGTATGGTGTGAATTATGTTTTGGTTAAGGTTAGGGTCAGGAATAAACTGGTAATGGTTAGGGTAAGGGTTAGGCATAAATGTAGCTATTAAAATGAATGGAAGTCAATATAAAGTCCTAATATGGGTAGCAATACAGACTTGTGTGTGTGTGTGCGTGCGTGTT
Organism: Valencia hispanica; assembly: GCA_963556495.2. Lineage (NCBI taxonomy): Eukaryota > Metazoa > Chordata > Actinopteri > Cyprinodontiformes > Valenciidae > Valencia > Valencia hispanica. The sequence continues at coordinate 20,436,197 of OY747702.1, forward strand.
TTTGTTTTTCTTTTTTAGCGGTGTCTTGAAACCCCCTATTACCGCCACCACGTCCCGTTCTCATACCCCGGACACGGTTGAGCAAAACATCGTTACTGATATGTGCTGCTTGTGGAGACTCATGGCCAACAGGCTCGGTGTTGCTTCACGCTGAAGAAGCAGCTGTGTTTTGACCCCCTCTGCTACCGCCTCCCCGTCCCCTTCTTCGGTGAAGCAGAGCACTGTACGCTATACGTGCTGCTTGTGTACCATCATGGCTATCAGAAGCAGCTGCTGTGATTTGAACCCCACTGCTACCAGCTCCACGTCCCATTCTCCCAACCCTGACAAGCTGAATCTGTGTGTGGGGCCCATTTTACGCACACTTGGATAATCATGGCGAACGGACTGTCTGTCGCTACGCACTGAAACACTTTTTGTCTTGCTGAATGACTGGATATATTAATCAGAAAGTGAATATTCTTCCTCAGAATCTGAATCAGCAATTACTTGACGAAGTGCTTCGTTAGTGGTGAACAGACCTCTCGTCATGGTAAGTTTTCTCTAGAATTCACCCTCTCTACGATCTGACTTGTGGGTGGTTTTCAACCTTTAAATACTCTAAAAATCTCCATTGTAACATACCCCCAAATGTTGCTCAGATTGAAGTTATAAATGTCTGCCATTTCTTGGTGTAAAGTAGTAACTACATGAGGGATAATATTTTCAGCTGTAGCACGTTAACTTCAGGAACGTTGCTTGTCGCAATTTTGCGACTTTGGCGCTTAGAGTTAACACAATTTCCTTTGTCAGGTACCCCTAAAGACACGGGTGGACCTCTCAATAATCACTTGGATAAACAACTACTTGACAAATAGACCACAGTTCGTGAGACTGAAGGATTGTGTGCCAAACCAGGTGGTCAGCAGCACAGGAGCACCACAGGGGACTGTACTCTCAACATTCATTTTCACTCTGTACACCTCAGACTTCCAGTACAAATCAGAGACCCAGAGGCGGAGTGGCAATCGGGACGACCGGGACTTTTCCCAGTCGGCCGGCTGAAGGATTTACACAGCGGATAACATTTTAAGTGGCCGTGAGGCGAACACGACCGGCCTGAGTCTGAGCTTATCAAAATAACTGGCATTACTAGATTAACCGCGAATAATGGCCGAGTCATTCCATAATTAGGGGTACATTTCATATCAACATTTAAGTGAAGAAGTCAGTTTGCTTTTTTGCTAAATATTCTACTTGTTTTCATAATATATCATTGGCATGTACTAAATTCATTAATTGGAAAGCTTAAGCTCAAATAATTACTTAAATATTTAAATAGAAATAAACATCTGATTCATTATTTTGTCAACTGTATTACAGAGAAAAGTTGTGTCATAGAAGACATGCATGGAATAACAAACATATAAAACATTTGTTTGCAAATTATTTAGTCTATTCTTCAGTGTTTTTGTGGTTGTTTGTCTAACTGCCTTGGAAATATGAATTTTGAGCTGGAAAATGGATATTCTGTGGGATAGTATCATCAAGGATGATAATTTTTTTCTACATTAACCCACATTACGTTGAATTTAGAGTTATTCAACATTACTATGTCAGACCTTGCTCTCTAAAAATGTCCCCCATCATTTTTACTACAGTTCAGCCAACATTTAAACAAATTATGGCACAAAAATCACATGTAACACAGTTGACAACAAGTAACACAGTTTACAACAAAGTAAAAGAAGAGAGAAACATTTCTTTACGATAAAAACTTTACTTTGATAAAGAAATCTACAATCTGTCTGATGCAATTAAGTCAGTTAATTTAATATAAATTGATTAAATTTTTTTGATTCTTGTTTTCTTGTTGTTTCTTTAAATTTGCAGCCCTTCTCTCAGGATCAGCATCACGTCGAGGCCTGTACTGGCGCTGCTTCTCAGTAGCAGATGTTATCGAAGTTCTTTAATAAAAGAGATGAGAGAGATTCCTTCAGATTCTCGGATGTTTTAATACAGACTTGGTTGATCAACACAAGGAGGTACAGCGTCAACAGAGAGAATATGCTATACTGATCTGCCTTCCAAAACAAGACACAGGATTATATAGGTTCAGTAATCAAGAGTCTATCACCTATGACATTACAAACAAACATTTCTCAGTCGGTAGGCATTTGACTCATTAGGCGTAGAAGATTTGATATTGAAGGATAATCAATGTATGTCAGGACGTTCTTAGACGTAAAAGAGAGTTGCCATACCAACCTAGGCTGTAAGAGTCTGAATCAGCAGGTTTGACCTGACCTAAATTCATACAGATACTCAATTTTGCGCCCAACGTGGATTCCAGCGAGCGGAAGAACTGGAAGAGAGCCACCAAGAAGTCACAAAAGACCCGGAGAAGAACAGCCCCCCGCTTTCGAACCTCCGTATAGCCTTTAAGGAGCAGGGGAAGTGACGTGGTCCTCTTGTTTCAGACCGACCGCCGCCTGGAATTACTTTTTCAAAGCGAATATACTTTCGCTTTGAAAAAGAATATAAATAAGTGTTTTTCTGTGCTTTGATAACAAGAAAGAGTGCTGACTATTTTGGGTCTCTAAACAAACTGGGGCTGTTTAATTAATCTCAAGTAATTAACCAGCAGGTGAGTTTTAGGTTTTATTTCGTCCCAAAAGAAAGTATTTCTACAGTTTAAAAATATAATAAAATAGCAGCGCATAAAAATGGGGTCTGTAAACTCAAATTATCCTCCTCCAGACAGTAAAATATGTCGTTCGATGGCTGAAAAGTACGGGATAGAAATCCTGGACTATGTAAATCTCTGGATATCGGAGTAGAACTTCGCTATCGGGGGCAGTTTAGATGTGTCTGAACTCGAAAAGATTGGAATTTTTTTTTACCTAGAATGGGAACGACTTAAAAACACTACGTTTGTGCAGGGTACTGACTATAAAAAGTTTGAAAAGCTTAAATAGTGTTGGGAGACCTGGATGAATGAAGCAAAATGCTGCAAGCGAAAAGCCGGTTTTAGAAATTTAGGTGGAGAAACAGACAATTCTAGCATTGTGACGGGCAGAACTGATAATACGTCTTTAAAACCTGATGGCTCCACACGTAAACACAATATAAAGCAGACACATTTTCAAAAACAACCATCCGCGCCAACGGATCTCACATCAACAATTGAACATGTCAGACCTTCATGTCCTGAGATGGTTAGATCTATACAAAATCTGCCTAGACCTCCTCCATATGTTTCAAACAAGAATCTGATTGGAGATCTACAAGCGCTCTCCATGACGAAGTTGGATCCGGATCTGGACTGTGCTCCACCGACACACCAATCAACGACGGCTACGAAAGAAGTGAAGGGAGAAGCAGCCAATCCCAAGCAAGCAGAGGTGGGTCAAAAAGATGATGGGCAGCAGGGACAACCAGAGGCACGCGCGTGAACGTCCAAAAAGGCGGAGCCCAAACGAGAGTGACAGCCTGATTCACCAATCGCCGATGACCCAGAGCAAGTGCCCACCAATCCAGAGTACCGCGCATCAAATCAATTTGTAAACAAGCTGCCATCTTGCTCTCCTCCCCCGTCTTCCAGAACGAGGGGAAAAGACAGCAGGGGAACAAAATCTTGCTGAGGTAAGCCTACCACAAGCTGCTAACTATATCTTGTCGGCTCCCATGGTGGAAGTTGCAGGGAATAATGGCCCGATGAGGGTTTTCCGGGCGTGGACTAACGCGGACATAGAGCAAGCAATTGGGCGCCTCCCTGAAATCATGGGGAACGGGAAAGTCTTCGCTGCGGAGCTGAGGGAATTTTGTTTGTTATTCCGCCCCACGGGAGCAGAAATCAGGCGAGTACTATAGATGAAATTGAAAGCTGCAGATGCTAACAAATTTGCTGATAGCTTACCTGATCCTAATATCCGCATGAAAGAAATACCATGAGATGAATGGCCATCAGCTAAGGAAATAGGAGCAAACGCTGAGTATTATGTGGCTATCATAAAACTGTGTAAAGCAATTGATAAAGAGTTTCCCACCAAGCCAAATTTAACTGTTTTACATGCTGTAAAGCAAAGGCCGGACGAAGCCGCAGATTACTTTCTCCACAGACTGGAGGAAGCATTTGAGAGACACAGCGGGCTGACAAAGCAAAAGGAAGTGGGCGGTTCTATCTGGGAATCGATGCTGTGCGATCAAATTCTGGCACAGCTGCTTCCGGAACTTCGGACCGAGGTAATTGATAAATATATTGGATTGGACCAAGGAATGAACTATTCTGAACTGCACAAATATGTTTTGCATTCTGAGAGACTCATGAAGAGGAGAGAAAATGACTTAAAGACAAAAAGAGAAAGTGATTTGCATAATGCGGCTCTGACGATGTACACAGCCGTAACACAGGGCCACAGGACGAGAGGCCGACGCCATTTCAGAGTTGGACAAAGACACAGAGTGCAACATCACAATCGTCCGCAGTCAGCTGATAACCGCAGAGTTTCACCAGAGGACAATGACCGTTGCTATCGCTGTGGGAGACGTGGACATTTTCAAGACCAATGTGGGCAGGCTCCAGCACCCACACGGAGAGGTCGTCACCAAGCCAGCTGGGCTAGCTGACTAAGAAAATGTTCCAGTAATGAACAGAAAGGAGAATTCTCCATTTTGCCGACCGATGGATCTGCAGGTCTGACAATGCACAAAAACACACACCGACACATCCAATCACATTGAAAGAGATAAACAAACTGTTTTTTGTGATAAAGAACTTGTTGACAATGGAAAATCTGCCATTTCCAATGAAAATTCTGCTCTTTGCAATTAAGAATCTGCTTTTTGCTCTAATGAAACTAACCCTCACAACTTGATTACAGAAGCCATTGAACATTTAGAGAAACAACTCCAACCGGTATGTATGCTCATCTCACTTCAGAAGCATACAAGGCCTTACCTATTCTTCTAGTCTCTAAAAATGTCAGGATCATCTGTGGAATTCATGGTGGATTCCGGAGCAACGCACTCTATTCTGAAAAATACGGAACTACAACCACATCCAAAAATGAGCGGCAACCATGTTTTTTCTATCTCCACCTCCGGTCAGGTGGTAAAAGAACGTTTTAGCTACCCTTTTCGCTGTCAACTGGGAGAGTGGCCAGTTTTCAAACACGGTTTTCTGATTTCTCAACAATGTCCTGTAAATTTATTAGGAAGAGACCTGATGTGCAAACTAAATATTGCTCTGTTTTCATCACCACAAGGCATCCAAGTTGTACCAGCTCAGGAGCACTCAGTGTTGACAGCAGTGAAATGCCCTCACGACCTCAAACATGAATATGAGTGGAAGATGAAAGAAGGTACAAAAACAAAATCCCTCCTTGATTTGGCGCAGAACCTGGTGAGTCCAGCATCTGTTTTTATGCCAGAAGGAGACCTCCATTGCACATCACACACTTCTACAGGACCGGACACGGAGTATGAGCAGACATGGTTTAGCTCAGACACAGACACATTGAACATAACTTCCGTGGTTTGGGACACACATTCAGCTGCACTGAATGTCTGCCTCACATCTGAACAGCAAACACTTTACCGATTTCACAAAAATCCATACATTTCTCTCTCTAAACTGGCTGGGGCGAAATGGGAAATTGTAGAAAAACTTGTTCACCGAGCTCAGTCAGTTTCTGATTTGGAGCAAACACAGCGAGACACCTCCGTTTTTCATTCAAAATCTGCGCACCTTTTTAAACGCCCACTCCATTGCACTGTGCAGGTCACCAGAGTAAGTCATTTAACTGAAGACTGAGGAGATGCTGTCACACGCATTTCTACATGAAAAAACTACAGGAAAAAAATGCAGAAATCAACCCCTCAATACCCCTCCCCCTACAGCAGATCTCATACGACTTGTGGGCAAAAAATTCATATGATGTGGCTTTAATTAAGGTTTGTAATCCTGTTAAAATCACACCAAAGTCATCCTTTCGTCCAGATCAACACCAGTACCCGTTAAAGGCTGAAGCAGTTCGTGGAATAAAACCAGTGTTTGATGCTCTGTTAAAATCTGGGAAAATTTCAGCAACTCATTTTTCAGTTGTTGACCTGAGTAATGTGTTCTTCAGTGTGCCAGTAGACCCGGACAGTCAGTTCTGGTTTGCTTTTGAGTATGAAGGGAAAGGTTACACGTTTACCCACCTCCCACAAGGGTACATCGAGTCTCCTACCATTTTTAACATGGCACTTAAAGAGAGTTTGGAGGGACTAGAACTGTCTCCCGGATCAGTTCTGATTCAATATGTGGATGATCTGTTATTGTGTGCACCGTCGGAAAAACAGTGTGAAACAGACACTGTTGCTTTGTTGAAGCATTTCCATGCATTTGGACATAAAGATAGTTTGTCAAAACTGCAGTTTGTGAAATCAGAGATCACTTTTCTTGGTCACATTATCTCAAAAAGCTCAAAGTCTTTGTCTACTAAAATGATCAAAGCTATGCAGCAGATTCCTAAACCGATCACCAAGAAACAAATGATGTCCTTCCTAGGCCTAACTTTTTACTGTAGGAATTTTATTCCAAACTATGCAGTATTAGAGAGACCATTGTCTGACCTGATACATGGGAAGAATTTGGTGGCCTCTGCCGCCATCCAGTGGTGCCCTGAGGCATTGCAACCATTTGAGAAACTGAAGAGGGAACTGCAATCCCCCCCCCCAGCTCTTGCATTGCCAGACCCACAAAAACCGTTTTTTCAGATGGTTGATGAGAAAAATGGGTGCATGGTTTCGGTGCTCTTGCAATAACATTGTGGTTTAAAACGTCGGTTGCTTACTACTCTGCAAAACTCCCGGCTTGTCTGAGATCAGTCGCGGCAGCTGAAAAGGCTGTTTTAGCCTCGAGAGACATAGTGATGTACTCTCCTCTCACTGTATTTGTTCCACATAATGTTGCAATTATCTTATTGGAACAGAGAACGTCGCACCTGTCTGCAGCAAGATGGTTAAGGTATTCTTCAATTCTGTTAAATTTGCCGAATATAACAGTGAGAAGGTGTACGGGACTAAATCCTGCCAGTTTGCACCTATGGACGATGACGGGGAACCCCATGACTGCCAGGCAGAATTGGAGGTACTGTGTACACCACGACCTGACTTGACTGACACACCCCTGCAGAACCCTGACTTGATACTTTATGTGGACGGGTCAGCTTTCAGAGACCCGATGGGAAAGAATTGGGTGGGGGTTGCTGTTTGCTCTGATCATTGTACTCTGTCTGCAGGAAGCCTCTCGTCTAATTTCTCGGCACAGACTGCCGAGCTGAAGGCTCTAACGAGGGCCTGTGAGCTGGGGAAGGACAAGGATATTAACATATGGTCAGACAGTGGCTATGCTGTGAGTATTGTGCATCATTTCGGGGCGCTCTGGAAGCACTGCAGATTTCTCAAGTCTGATGGTAAGCCCATTTTGAATGCACCCCAAGTTGCTGCTCTTCTGGAGGCAATTCTCTAGGCCTCCAAGGGTGCCGTTATGAAATGTGCAGCTCACTCCTCCCCCGGAGACACGGTTTCTTTGGGAAATTCTAGAGCTGATGCCGCAGCCAGAAGAGCTGCTCTACAGCCTCTGACAACTACATGTGTTGTTATGACACAACTAGGTGATCAACCAGATGTGACAGATGTGGTTGCTGTGCAAAGTTTTGCCACCTCATCTGAGATTTCAGCCTGGAAGAAGGCAGGTTGTAAGAAAAATGAAGGGGTGTGGTTTTCGGTTGAAAACAAACCATGTCTTCCTAGACATTTCTTTCCAGTTTTTGCTAAGTTCAGCCATGGACTGGATCATTGTCCACTAAAACTGCTGGCCATCCAACGCCTCAGAGACCCTTCGAGCACTTGATGATGGACTTCATTGAGCTGACTCCTGCTGAAGGTAAACATTTTTGTCTAGTCATCATTTGTATGTTCTCAAAGTGGACTGAAGCCTTCCCAACCAAACATGCAGACAGTGCAGTCGTGGTCAAGGCTCTGTTGGGAGAAATTATTCCCAGATGGGGAATTCCTGAAAACATCACCAGCGACAATGGCACACATTTTGTGAACAAAGCTCTTTCAGAAGTGGGTGAATTTCTGGGAATAAAATTAAGGACGCATTGTTCCTATCACCCACAGTCGGGGGGGAGCAGTTGAGAGAGAAAATGGAACATTGAAATCCAAACTTATTAAATGTTGTGAGGAAACAGGTCTGGCATGGACCAGAGTTTTGCCCTTGGCTCTGTTTTACACGAGAATGAGAAAACGGGCAAAGAATAACCTTAGTCCTTTTGAGATTCTTTTTGGCAGACCTCCAGCGATGGGATTGAACCCACCAATAAAACTGCATCTCTCTACAGGCTTGTGTGAGGATGCAATGATATTTTACTGTCAAAATCTGTCCAAGACTATTGCACAGGTGCAACAAAAGGTGAAAGAAGCCCTACCAAAAGCAGCAGAGGGGCCATTTCATCCTATTCGGCCAAGTGGTTCTCATTAAAGAATTCAGACGACGACATTGGAAGTCAAAGCGCTGGCAGTGTCCGTTCCAAGTTCTGCTAGTGACCTACACTGCAGTAAAAGGTGGCTGAGAGAGCAACCTGGGTGCACGCCAGTCACTGCAAGAGGCTGACGGGACCAATTCTGGACAAGCCCACCACCACTGAGACAAAGGACTGAGAGAAGTAGACTCAGAAAAGTATTCAAAATCAGTGGAATAGACACTTGCTATTTATCTAGTAATCCCACGTGAAGAAAAGAAAAGAAAAATGATGACACATTCTATGAAGCTCTGGGGCTCCAGAGCAAAAATGACTAAGACATTAATGCTGTTTGTGTTTCGTGTTTTATTAGGGGGCGTTTTTTGGACTCTGCATCAGGGACGAGCGGTCACCTCAGCCGGGATTCATGAGAGATCTGTCGCTCCTAATGTCCTCCGAGAAGGATGGGTTTAAGGGAATTTGTGATATCAGTTTGCAAATTATTCAGCTAGGTCAGTGTCAAATAAATCGTGTGTCGTTTACATGGGAACAGCTCTTCCAAAATATCATGTCTCCATACCATTTGAAGAAAAATTGGATCAATGTGTAATTTACTGAGTCTCCTGGGAGTAATCCTGCCCAGTGGGATTCAGTGCTGGCTCCAAAAATTTATTTCATCCTGGAAGGTAGGAAGTGTAGTGTGTGTGCCTCTCATTGCATTTTAGCTGTAGCAGCAGGCTTGAAAAATGGCTGGGGTAAGCCGTGTGGATTGGATGAAGCGGTTAAAGCACCTGGGTTAATTAACCTTTTAGAGCCAGCCCCAGATGCATCTTTTGTTTGTTATAATGTGACAAGATCGGGAGAGCAGGCTGCCACGGGTACATTTTCAGGAAAGTGTTCTAAAATATTTAACTTGAATGAAGGAGGGGATTCTTTTACTGAATGCTGGAACTCTGACAAGCTTAGATATGACACAACTGTTGATTACTGGATCTGTTCTTCTAAACTTCACCTGCGTAGATGGATTTTGAAACAGGAACAGGTGGGACCAGATGTTTACTGGGTTTGTGGCGACGGCAAGCTGATATCCATTCTTCCGCCCAATTGGGAAGGTATGTGTGCTCATGTGATGTTAGCTTATGATGTCTTGGTTGCAATTGATCCATTCCAGGAAAGTGCAGTTTCCTCACATCACAGGTCTAGGAGAGAAGCATCTGTTCCAGGCAGCTTTGACGAGCAGGTTTACCTTGATGCGATTGGTGTGCCACGCGGGGTCCAAGATGAGTTTAAAGCTAGGAACCAGATTCTAGCAGGGTTTGAGTCCATTTTATTGTGGCCTACTATTAACAAAAATGTGGATTGGATTAATTACCTGTTTTATAATCAGCAGGGGTTCATCAATTACTCACACAATGCGTTACAGGGTGTGGCTGAGCAGCTCCATGCAACCTCCCTAGTGGCATGGGAAAAGCGGATGGCTATCGACATGCTAGCAGCAGAAAGGGGAGGGGCCTGTGAGATGCTGGGGGGAAGGTGTTGCACCTATATCCCGGGAAACACAGATACTAATGGTAGTGTTTCAAGAGCTTTAGAAGGCCTGAGAGTCATGAAAGAGGGCCTTGCTAAGAGTGCTGGTGTAAACACTAATCTAGGAGGTCTGACCGATTGGTTGGATTCTGTGTTGGGTGAGTGGAAATCACTAGCTATTTCTGTGCTTGGAGCTTGTATTACAGCATTTGCAGTTTTCTCTGTGTGTGGTTGTTGTGTCATTCCATGCATTAGAGGTCTGGTGATCAGAATGATTGACAGACCTTTTACACATCAGATGTTAGCAATATCTCTAGCTTGGTCGACCGATGTGAGAAAACCTGATGCAGACGCCAAAAGACGAGATGAAGGGGATGTTGACGATGGATGTGACATGGAAACGCTTGACGACCTCGAGCTATATGAGTAATTGAATTACAGGTGTATGACAATTATATTTTCTGATGTTTTTTCTTCTATAACAACTCTCTTGTGTCCTCCATGGCAGTTCCATGAAAGTTTAGCAGGGTCTCATCCCAGGTAAAGCAGAGAGAAAAATGGGTTGATTTTAATTTTTTCAATTATATGTTTTATTATTCTTTCATTAGTAGGTCATTTATGGGATTTCAGTTAGGTTTCTTTTTTATTTTTCTTATTCAATTCCAGTTCATTGCTATTCAACAATTATTTCCTTTTTCATTTATTTCATTGTTTTGTTTATTCATATTAAATCTATGAATAAGGGGAGGAGATTATAAATTTGTTTATGAGCAGCAAATCAGTACTGGAATTGAGCCTATTATTGATTACTACTGATCTGTTCTTTTTGCATAACCTCTTTAAAGGGTCACTGTGGAGCTGACAAATGAGTGACTGATGATCTTTTGATTTCGGGGTTTTCACAATGGAAGCACATTTAAAAGAAGAGTATACGTTTCAATTTGTGCAAATTTATTTTACTCATTCATGGTGGACTTGACTGATCCTGCCTAAAAAAAAAATGTATTCTCTATTTTGCAGTTATTTCTTAGACATCCTGGTTTTGATGACTATGGCTACCTCGGGGGCAAAGGAGTCGCCACATTCTTTTTCACCCAGGAAGTCGTTAGACGACAAACACGACCATAGGTTGGAGGTTGATCTTACGCCCCTGGGTTTTTTGAAAGTGGTGTTGCATCGGGTCCAATAACTGTCATCAGGAAGAATGTATAGAACTCATCATTTTGTTCAGAAGTTGACTTACTGTAACATGTAATGCACAAAAAATAATTTGCTATTGTTTTTTTTCACTGCCTGTCTTCTCATTAGTGGTAGTTTCAAGTGAGCTATTTTTAATCATTTATTATTGTTGTTTTGTTTATCACATGTGATAAAGAGGGAGGACTATTATGAAAGAAATGTAATGTTCTGTTCTGTGTAGTTCACATACTGATAGTTACTATGTGTCTTTTCCTCATGATATGGTGACCAATCTGATTATGTGACACTGTATGAATTTAGGTCAGGTCAAACCTGCTGATTCAGACTCTTACAGCCTGGGTTGGTATGGCAACTCTCTTTTACGTCTAAGAACGTCCTGACATACATTGATTATGCTTCTATATCAAATCTTCTACGCCTAATGAGTCAAATGCCTACAGACTGAGAAATATTTGTTTGTAATGTCATAGGTGATAGACTCTTGATTACTGAACCTATATAATCCTGTGTGTTGTTTTGGAAGGCAGGTCAGTATAGCATATTCTCTCTGTTGACGCTGTACCTCCTTGTGTTGATCAACCAAGTCTGCATTAAAACCTCCGAGAATCTGAAGGAATCCCTCTCATCTCTTTTATTAAAGAACTTCGATAACACAGATAACCTCATCTCTCTAGACCAGAAATGACTGTGTTTAGTATACAGTTTAGTATATAGTGTATAGCATAATTGATAGGGCTAAAATTACATAAGTCATTTCAAATCACTGAAACATCAAAATGACCCATGAAATCATTGTTTGTTAATATGAGTAGGCTATAGGGTGGAATGGAAAATATCTATAATGATGTTAAGTCTAGTTAGAGTGTAAGGATTTATTCACTGTATGGATAATATTGTTGAGTTAATCCCTGTATCATTCAAATTTATGTACCCTAATTCCTATGTAATTACACTTCCAGTCACCTAAGTAATTTTAATAATAGCTAATGAATGGCTTCGAATCAGCTGACTTCTTCCCTGATAAGTATCACTCATGATTTGAGTATATTTATTTAGTGTATTATACATTTATGTAATTACAACCTTATTATTTTATATATTATCATTTAATTTCTGTATAGAGCTCCGGACGTCACGTGACTCTCAGAGCGAAGGCGCCATATTGACAGGCATGAACCCCATCAAAATGAACATCGCCAGCTGTGATTTTACTCTGTCGGAGTTTACTTACCATTTTAAAACAGAAGATATTATTGTATATACCGGGAAATTAAAAAGATTAAACATATCCGACCCTTACCATGCCCCTGGGATATTTTTTAAAACTTCAGAAGCTGTCAGGGCGGACCTTTTACCGGACCTGAGATAGCCTACTCTCACAACGGCGTTCATTAAGATCCACATCATAGCACAAAGAACAATGTTGGCTATATATACTCGCCCCAGAAGAATATGTGCAACAATAAAACGCATTCTCTTTGCAACCCTTGCAGTTATGTGTGGAGGAACTTCAACTTTAACTTACAGTTCAGAGTCCTGCAACAGGGCGGGTGACTCGCACAAGGTTTCTACATCAAAAAGTTGTGAAATTAAATTTCACGGGTCCAGGAGGAAGTTTCTTTATTGCCGGCGGGTTGCGAGTGAAAAACAATTGGTTTTAATATTTTGTTTAAGACTCCCAAAGAGGACTGTGTTGATATATTGTGAAATGTGGAAAGAGCATGGCAGAAAATTCCTCCAACTTTGCGCTGACAGCGAACTATTCTCGCTATCTAGACATCCAGCGCTGCTAGAGACTTTACTGCAGCAGGATTTGCGATTCATGAACTGAGAACACAGAAAAAGCCAGGAACTGTGGTTAACTTTTCATTTCTGCATATTGATCTCTGCATCAATTACATTTCAGTTTTCATAAATTTAAGAAAAATCTCTGGCAGCGCAGGATGCCTAGATAACGAGAACATTCCGCTGTCAATTTTGCGCTGAATATTCTGGCATGCTCTCTCCACAAACACAATATATCAACACAATTCTCTTTTAGAGTCTTAAACAAAAATATTACATAAATATTTTTTCACCCGCAGTAGCCTAAAGAAACTTCTGCCAGACCCTTGAAATTTAACTTATGTATTTTTTCATCTTTAAACGGGTACCCGCAACATGCAGGACTCTGTCCTGAACGTGTTTGCAGCAGACTACGAGTCTTTTAAAACCTCGACATATCCACTGCCAAGAATCCTCCAACATCTTCACAGAAAGAAAATATGAATGTATAAGAAAGTGGAATGGAGTCATTTAAATAATAGTCCGTTCAGAAACACAGATTATGAGGAAATTGTGGCGGGAGCACGAGTGGATGTTAGAGTATAGGAAATTCCGCATCAGGGTTTTAAAAGTGGTGGGGAAAATGTCAATCATAAATGTTGCTGGGGACATGTCCACCTGCTAAAATGACACCTATGCCCTGACATATACAATTTCCCGATCCATTTTCCCTCGTCCTACTCCGGAGCATCGCTTAAAGTATATAAAAGTCTGCAGGGACATAAATGGACACAATCGGGGTTTGTTATTGGGATCCAGATCTGGAATCTTCCTGCACAGGATTGCGTTGTCATCGGGAGGGAGACCAGTCCTCCTGATTTTGGTTACCATGAGCAACAGGCAGTAGCTAGGTTATGTCTGTGTGCAATATCTTGTGTGTTCATTAATCTCAGGAAATAATTAAAGTATTTTTATTTTTGAAGGCATCATTGTAAAACAGAGAGCTAGCAATTTGCATCACTTATTGATACAAGAGCAGTCATCAAAAAATGGTAATCTGAATTACAGGTGAATCACTCCCATAGACTAAATGAAAGTGCTTAATTTTTCCCTGATCGCTAACGCATTTCATGGCAATGATCCATCGTTTTCTGCGTTCTGGATCCTTGGTAATCCTAGAACGTTTCTCCCTTATCTCATCCTCGTCTGTTATGGCATCCTGGGGCGCAACAGGTATCCACCAAATTTACAGTTTCTAAATTTGGATTAGCTATCAATAACAACAACTGCGGGAGACTCCCTGCCACAATGGCACCCAGTCCTTTTGAACTGTTGCATTCTGGGCGAAGTGACGTCAACTCCCGGAGCTCTATAGTAACAATTTAATCAAGTTAATGTTTTTTATTCAACGGACTTAAGCATAAATCCAGTAAACCCTGACAACATTGTCAACCCTGTTAACTGTGTTACACTTGATGGGTAACATAGTTGAAAGGTAACATAGTTTACATTTCCTCCATTATAGGCTCATTTTAGGCCCTACAAACCATAAACATGTCACCATATGAGCTTAATCAACTCATATTTCTATGTACTTTCTTTACATTTTGTTGATTATAACATCTAAGGTAAATACACAAGACAATGTTGATAACATAGTTGACGAACAATTAATCCACTCCATATGCAGACAATAATTTTGATGAAATATTGAAGAGGAGGAGTTGAAATTGACCACACTGTCTTCAGAATTCCCGTCAAAAAGGGCGTGGCATCTGTTGCTTTGTTGCTTATTTGAATTTGGAGTAAACCATGGCTGATTTATAGGGGTGATATCAATGGGTAACATAGTTGACAAAGATTTCTCGGACACACAAAGTGACTAATTTTATGTTTATTAAAGATTCAAATAATTTAAAAAACACCTTTATCATGTTATAATTATTTTTTTGAACAAATAATGCTGAAAATATACACAAATATGTCTTCTATGGCTAATTTTGAAGAGCAAACTTGAAATGTATAAAATCAGACAGCAATTCCAGTATATAATTTGCTTTTTTTGCTAAATAAATTAAATAACTTGTTAACCTTCTGTATTAAAAGAAAGAGAAATATCACCCAATATAAAATTGGTCATTGCATGAAATCAATATTTAGTCAAATTGATAAATACACCCCATGGACATGGTGTGTACCCTTAATTAAAGAATGACTCAGCCACATACTCCCAATTAAGGTATATGAAATGTCCAAACAGTATTTATATCCGTTGTTCACTCTCTATATCTCAGTCATGGTCCTATATTGCAGAACATTCATGGTCACAGATTTAAAAAAATAAAACTATTTGATTTGTTTGTTTGATCTTGAATAAAAAAAAATAAAACTATTTGATTTGTTTGTTTGATCTTGAATTTCCCCTTGGGGATCAATAAAGTATCTATCTATATATATATATCTAATGTAGAATGGAGCAAAGCCTCTTGGGAATTGGGAATGGGGAATGTGTTTATCCAATGAAGCGATGCAGGTCATGTCTGAACGTCTCAGACAGCTAGTTGCAGTTATTTTGAGGAAAACTAAGTAAAATGATTGGCAGTGGACTGCGTGGTTTTTTGCTAACATTTTAAAGGAACAGGGGGCAGGATTTGTAAACAAAATAAACATCCATGTCCAGTTTTTTAATGCTGTTGAGTGATGAAGCGTTATGAACCAAAAAGAATGAGCCCACCCACGTACCGCTCCATTTTCTTAAACTGGCTGTGTGCTGCAAAATGTGCTACAGTTCTGGGCCTGAATTTCCCGCGCTGTCTTACGGATGTGACGTCAATTGACACGGCTTGCGCGTTCTCGACAGCTTGAGGAAGAAAAATGATCGCAGACCTCCATTGATTTAATTGTGAGAATGGATTCTTCTCTTCTGCAACTGGGAAATAACCAAGGATGACTCACAGCCCACTAAAAAGTGGCACTAAGAAAAAGAAGTATGTCACTGTGAAGAGGTATGTTTTTTTGTAAAGCGTTTGTGCGCGCGCCTGTGCAGCTGGCTGCAGTTACTTGCAGCGCCGGCCACGTCGCTCGTGAGCTTCGTTTCTTCATTCTGCCCCCTGCTCCTTTAAAGTTTTGCCCATGGACGGCAAGAAGAGAAAGGGGAAAGGAGGGGCTAAAAACGCCAGAATGAAGAAGAAGCGGATGCTGGAGGAGGATGCATCAAATTGCTCGAAAATTACGGATTTATTCCGAAATCAGGCATCAACGAGCTGCAGGTGAATTGACGTTATTCCTAACTAGGCGTGAACTAGCACAAGCAAGTCAAATGTTGGTATGGTAATGAGTGGCCCAGTGGGGTTGCCAATCGTCCTATATTCAGAGAAAATTTTACGCGTTCCGTATTGAGGTAAAAAGCGATTTGTCCTGTATTTCAGCTAGAATGAAAAAAAAGACAGTTGGAATTATTCCGTCTTTATGCTGTGCAGCTGCTTCTTCTTTCTCATTTTCTCCCCCTCCCCTCTCCTGTTGTTCCTTAAATCATGAAACGGATCAATGATCAGCTGATCGGCTTTTCTGTCGCAAGTCTCTTGTTTGTTTATCACCCACCTAGTGCAGAAAGAGGAAACCAATGGATGTCGCGCTAAACAACAGCTGCATGTTTAATGGGGCTATATGCAAATTTTTCCCCAAAATGAACATAATAGCCTTTTTATTTGACCATTTATGGCTCAAACATCTCCTGATGAGCATACTGACACCTTGTCAGCTCACAGTGGGTGCACCTATAAGCCTGTATCCAATTTTTTCTATTTTCTGTCGGGTCCGATTTTCCCGCGCTGTCTGCGGATGTTACGTCAAGCGCGTTCATGTTAATGTTTCAGAAGCAGTTCAATGGATTGTGTGAATACACAGAAGAGACCCAGGACAACTTTGACACCAACAGTAACTCCACATAAGACTAAAAAGGTTAAACCCCTGACAAGTTTCCGAAAAAGGATAGAAGATTGAGAACGACCAGCGCACGAGCGCTCTCTGCGAGAGCGAGCAGAGAGGAAGAGCAGTTCCGTTTTTGGCCACATGGGGTCAGTCGCAAGTTTAAATTTCAGAAAATTGCATATAGCCCCTTTAAGCTTGATAACCTGCTTAAACGTTCCTGTTCATCAGAACTATACCGGTGATGGAGAAACAGGTTAACATTTTAGGTGACATGAATGAGTTGAAGGGAAGTTATGAACCGTTTCTGAGAGACAACACCAGGATCCTTTTCTACATAGCTCTGTGCAGGGGCGGCAAAGTCTAGCAAAGTTTTGCCCGGGGGCCAGGTAGGGCATTAAAAGGGAAAGGGGGGCACAAATACATACTTTTCTTTCTTATTCTCATTTAAAATGTCTAGGTTTTAATCAATAGTTATCTGAATCTTACAACCGAAGTAGTCATCTGATGTTAAATTTATAGAAATCCATCATCATATATTGTAAATATTAAGTCTAATATATACTCTAGTAAGCTATAGTACTTTTTTTTCTTTGGGATGGTACCATCAGTGCAGTCTGCAATTCTGTCAAAGAAAGATGTTGAATCCATTTAGCTATTGTAGAAAAATAATTTATGTGCATTTGTTTTACACTTGCATTAAATTAAAGTTGATTAGGTCGATTAAGTATCATGAGGCGGAGGGTGGGAGGTGGTTCCTCATTTTTTTTGCTGGGAGTTGGCAACCCTACCCACTACTCTGCCAAAGCTGGTATATTTCAGACGAATTATTGACTTTGCCAGAATAATCCTTGAGTGGCTCATGAATTCGACCATTTGTTTGTCAGTGACTAGTAAGTGTTCAGTTTTCTTTATAGCCTTGTTGCTACTAATGAATAGGCTAGAAGCTGTTTGACCAATAGCATGAGATATATATATATATATATATATATATATATAGCTAAAACCTAATACTGAACATAATATAACTTACATAGAATATCATATTGCCTAAGCCTAATATAGAATAGAGTGTAACTATAATGTATAGCCTAATGTTATTAATATATTATATAGCAAAAGCCTATTATTGAATATGATGTGACTATAATGTAATATATAACATTATATAACAATAGTATAGTACCGAATATATTTACTGACCCATTATATAGATTTATAGACAGACAGACAGACAGACGGATACACAGACAGACAGACAGACGGATACACAGACAGACAGACACACGGATACACAGACAGACAGACACACGATTACACAGACAGACAGACACACGATTACACAGACAGACAGACACACGGATACACAGACAGACAGACACACGGATACACAGACAGACCGATACACAAAGACAGACAGACAGATGGACCGCTTTATGACATGGTTTGGAAACAATTGTCTTACCTTGAATGTGAACAAAACAAAAGGATATGATTGTAGATTTCAGAAGAAACAGGGATAAGTCAAACACTATTTCCATCATGGGAGAAGAAGTGGAAATGGCTGAGGAGTATAAATATCTTGATGTTCACCTGGACAATGGACTGGAGGTGCAACAGTGAAACCATCTACAAGAAGGGACAGAGCAGACTGTACTTTTTGAGGAAGCTTAGGTCCTTCAAGGTTTGCAGCAAGATGCTGCGGATCTTCTACAAGTCAGTTGTGGAGCGTGTAATCTCTCCAGCCGTCATCTGTTGGGGTAGCACCATCAGAGCCTTAAAAAGGCTCAACAACCTGATAAATAAGGCTGGTTCTGTTCTGGGGACATCTGTGGAACATCTTGAGATGTTGATGCAAAGAAGGATTCTTCATAAAATCAAAAACATTATGGACAACCCTGAGCATCCTCTTCATGAGACTATCCTACTACAACATAGTGTCTTCAGTCGGAGGCTTCTTCAGTTTCGCTGCAACACAGCCCGATCCCGAGAGAATTCAGCCCGAGTCTGAAGAGTATATTTTGATTGACAGCTTATTACAGCCCGAACTCGATTACAGCCCGACATTATTCAAAAGTCACACATCACGTTTTCCGCTAGAAAAAAATGGCACCGGATAATGTGACCGACAGGTTTTCAATTTACTGGACATTTTACTTTTTATAGGGTGACCATAGTCTGAAAACCCAAAAAGAGGACCTTGGCAGTGGCTGAGAGAATAGTAAGATCCTCAGCTTTTACTGCTTCTGTTGCTTAAATCTCTGTCTCGCCTGTGTGCGTTTCTGTGTGCGCTCTTGACCGCTTGCTCTAGATTTCAGGAGATTTTATCTGACTTGTGGGCATCAGGGAGCTGCTATATAAATGCAGGAGACTTCTGCAACTTGAGACTTGGGATGTCTGGTAATAGAGTATTTACACTTCAGCATTTTCCGTCTGAAAGTGCAGTGCAGCACTCAGAGCATGTTTTTTTTTGTTTTGATCTGAGAGAAGGAGTGGCCTGATGCCTGGGTCTTTCACATCACGACGCATGCGGTGTGCATGCAACATCTTGACAGGTAGATCGGAATAATATTAGTGGCCCAGTGCAGCGCTTTATTATAAATATTCTTGGTCTGTAAAACTGAGCACAACCTGGACATTTTCGGGAATTTTACTAACACCATTAGTTCGCTCTAATGAGATGATCAGCTGACCGCTAAAACCAGAGCCTGGCCCGAGCACATGAACGATGATAGAAGTTAAGCCCGAACCCGGCCCGACCCGTCGGTTCCCGACAGGTCCCGACGGGTTCAGGCAAAGATCTTTAGCTCTACTCTGACCTATTCACTCATGTTAGAGTAATCTTTGACTCTGCTGGTAGTTCTCGGGGTTGCTGAAGCGCTTGCTCCCACCTATCCCCGCCTTTTCCACCCATCTTCTCCTCCAACCTGGCGTACTCAGCCGAGAACCTCGCCCCTGCAGAGCTCCCCTACCTCCCCTTAATTTCCCTTTGGAATCAATAAAGTACTTATGAATTTGAATTGAATTCGAATTGAATTCTGTGACAAATTTCAAATGTAGTGCTTCCTGATGTGTAACTTGAAATTCAAGCAAGAGGTGAAAACAATTGTTTATTAGAGCTGGCAAACAATGAACAAAAAAAATTACTTAAAGAAAATGAAGTTGTTTTGCTACCTTTGAAATATGTGTCCCCAAATACAGTTGGAGTATATAAGTAGTCTGGAATAAAATTAAATAAATATTGCAAAAATGGAAGGAGTTATATTCTCCAGAGAGTAAAGCAACAATACACTAACTATTCCTAAACCCAACTAAATCAAAGTGTAAAACATTCTTCAAAGACTACCGAAGTGTAAGTTCAGGAAAAAGTATTTGCAACATTACAGATTTCATATATTTTTGCATTTTCCTCACACTTAAAGAGGCTACATGCAATTCTCTGAAATTTAAACTCGCGACTGACACCTGTGGCCAAAAAACGGAACTGGTCTTCCTTTCTGCTCGCAGCGAGCGTTCGTACGTGCACACTTCACAAGTCATCGGCTGCAAAGAAGTCAACATTATGTTTACAGAGGTAAGAACAGTAAAATACATATTGTTTGAAAAACTAAGTTTGTTTGCAATATATATGATACAACAAAAGGCTAATTGCTGACTAGCGGTGTTAGCAGAGTGATCTGAAACGTTTAACATGAATGGCTTGACGTCACATTAGCAGACAGCGCGCGAAAAATCCGACCCGACCGAAAAATTCTGTACAAGCTTATAGGTGCACCCACTGTGAGCTGACAAGGTGTCAGTATGCTCATCAGGAGATGTTTGAGTCATAAATGGTCAAATAAAAAGGCTATTGTTATGTTTATTTTGGGGAAACAGTTGCATCTAGCCTCTTTAAATATGTCAGATAATTAAACAAAATGTATTTATTAGACAATCTAATAATTAGGGAGAAAGGCTATCCACACCAACTTAGGTTTATGTGAAAAAGTAGTTGCTTGATGAGCCACATACTTATCAATCAACAAAATAATCATTTACAAACTGCCTTTTGAATTTACTTAAGTAATCTTTGTCTTTTATTAAAATCCTGACCCAATTTCCTGAACCCTAACTGGTCTCACACTGTTTCCAGCTCACTAGATTTTTGAGCTCACCTAGCATGATGCAGACAGACAGCAGGCTCCTGTACAATGAAAATTTAAGCTAAGGAGCATAAAAATGTGATGCAGGGGGCTCTGTGTCAATGTGTGCCAGGTTAGTAACGTGAATTTGCTGAACCACTGGGTTTCCTCACATACCTTTGTTTATTTTTATTTTTTCCTTTCTTCCCAATTTCTTGAGACCTTGCTCTCTGTCTTTTCTTCCCTGCCTCCCTGTTCAAATGACACACTCCCTTCTTAGCCTCTGACACAACAGCTGCCATATTGGCAGGAGTGATAGCTTACAGAGGTGTGGGAATTATCCGTTTTATAAAAACATTTCAGTGTGGTTTTCTGTTTTAATGTTGAGGTTTATAGACACGGTCTGCTAATATCAAATATCTAAAATATGTATCTGTCTAACGTTTTTACCAATTCCATGATCTGAATATTAATAAAGTCAAGAGGAGAGGGTGAATAATGATTTAAAAATCTTAGAGAAGGCCAGTAACTTTACCAACCTCTGGGATTCATATTATCTTTTAGCTCATCAATTGGAGAAGGGGATGAAAGAGAAACCCAGTATGTCTGTCATTACCCAGCTTTCTGCAGGACAATCTCCTTTAGAAAGGACCGCCCACAGTGACACACTCAAATTATTCATGGGAATTGCAGACCACCTTGCACCTTGCAGGAGTATCACTCATCCATCCGCAGACAGATGGACACTTTAATATGATGGTGTGAAATTGGAGTGTCTCTGAAGAACCTCCCCAAAATCTTATTTCCTCTCTTCCCTGTTAGAGGTACAGCTTTGAAATTTGGTGAAAAAAAAAAAAGTATAATTTGCTTTTTTTTTGATTGATCATATCAAATATCTAATCTCTCTCTTATACTTAAGCATTGCTCACCCTAAACTTTCTACATTATTACTTCATTCTAAAATTTACTTGATGGCTGTCTTGGATAGGAGTCTCAAAACAATCTGCAGACCAGGATTAGGTCAAAAAAAGCGTGAGTTTTTTCTCTTTTGATACATCTTGAGATGCCTTGCTGGGAAGATTTGTAATGTTTTAGAAACATATTTGGAAATTCATGTTCTTTGGAACTTGGAGAATTCTTTAAAACCTGGAGTCAGCCATGACTGACAGAATTGAGGAGAGAGGTGTGAGGCAGGATGGACCTGAATAAAGAAAACCTTTAGGCTAATGAGTTTAGCTTTTAAGAAAGGTCCCAATCAGGTTCTGTGCGTACCATCAAACATGTAACTATTAGGCCAGGGTTGTGGTCGTGGATTTTTCAGACCAAGCTGCCCTGGGCTATGAATCTGGCTGAGTGTTTTCTGATAGATGTGCCTCTCTGCTCCACTTCAGCTTCAGTGCAAACACTTCAGAGTGGGAAAGACTAAGAACACATTTACTCCCAGTTGCACACACTGCCCTACTTTAGTCCAACACCACAGCCAGTTTCTTATTTTTTTCTTCGTCTTCTGATGTTTGCTTTCGGGAAAAAAGGATTGATATATTCGGACTGGAAATAGACGTTCAAACTTTTTTTCTGTTTTCCTGAACTTTTATGTCTTGTCACATCTAGTGCAAAAGCAAAGAAGCCTCTCATGTTGAAGAGGTTCAAAATCTTCATATAACAGAGATCTCTCTGGTAATTTTATAACTTCCCAGACACCTTGTGTTTTCCCTTTTGAGCTTTTTCCTCTTTGAGGACTTTGTTCTTCAGGCAAACAGTTTTATAAGCTGAAGGTAGTAGATCCACCTTAAGGGTTATTTTATTTTGGTTATACATGTGGTGCTATATAGCTGCACAAAAACACTGTTTAGGATGTAAAGATTTAAAAAAATTATATATATCTATACATCTATCTATCTATCTATCTTATGGTCTTTAATGAGAAAAACGTCATTGGAGATCAACATTGTTCATGTACAGCAGGGTAAGGTGTTGTAAATTCCTTTACCATCAATTCACATAACGATGGCCTGCTACTAGATTAGCTTAAGAAAGTTCATTACCACTCGACTTTATGTTATTGATATTAACTTATATGAGCTGATTGCTGATATTATACAAGACCACCGTCTTACTAAGAATGTCTACAAACAAACAACTTTGTTTATAGTTGTCACATTGAGTTGACTGTGCGGCATGCCACACAGCTTTATCTAATGGAGACATTTGTCCATGTTTTGC
Source organism: Valencia hispanica (assembly GCA_963556495.2). NCBI lineage: Eukaryota > Metazoa > Chordata > Actinopteri > Cyprinodontiformes > Valenciidae > Valencia > Valencia hispanica. The sequence goes on from OY747702.1 coordinate 20,459,451, forward strand.
GTCGATTTGGGAAATGAGCTAAAATGAACTCTGTTGATTATCCTCTCTGAATACAGTGGATGGCATTTGCATGTGCCCCTGGCACATTGTTTAACCATCTTTGAGCCATAAAACATTAAATAAAACACAAAAGTGTTGCAAGCCCTAATGCTTCTCTATGGAGTGATGATAAATTGTAGTTGAATGCTATTGGTTCATTTGCGTTTAGGGAGCGGGACTGAGCCACAGGTCAATTACCTGTTTGATAAAGTGCTTGGGGGGTCTACCAATACACCCAGCTCACGAGATAAGATGAAACATGATATTTGGTGTAAAAAATGAGGTTTAATGAGATTTTAGCCACATTTTTCGAAAACAACTAAGAAGCCCCACTTTTGTTTTTTTTTAAAGTACTGCAATCCTTTTAAAAACCCAAATGGTGTTTCAAAAAACCATGGTTTACTTTATAATATTCCAGTCTAAGTTTGCCAAGTCAGTATACTGTGGGTTACTTGCTTGTCGACTTTAAAGGAGACCCTAGTGCCTGAAAACATTGAAAATGATAGATTTCTGTAGTTCTATTAAAGTAGCAAAGCTTTCATAAATTTCAAACTTTATTTCAAAAAATGACCTAGACACAATCAAATGATATCAAGACTAATCAAGAAAACTGTAACTGCTCTTCAGTTGTCCACCAGCAGGAAACTATGAAGCAAATGGCATACCAACTTTTGTGTCATTACCAGCAGAAACTTAGTCAGCTGCAGTGTTATCCCTGAAACCCATTCCTTGAAGCTCTCTACTAATTGTTATTGAGACAAACTCAAGGCCAGATTAAGCTTAGAAATTTGTAGCTGTTGACTCTTTAGAACGTTAGCAACCTCTATGCACTATGCACTACATCTCCGGTTGATATGGCAATGAGTAAGTACTTTTGGCAATATAGTTTACAGTATGCATTTCCACTTGTGCTTGGCTGCTTGCTGGCAATGACAGCAACGTTCAAGCTGTGTCTTATTTTGTAGAAATGCATAATCTTTCAGAAAATAAACTAATACATTAATAGTTTAAATGTTTATTTAACCTTTATCAAATTTACATAGCTACCGCTTTCACTGTCATCTTTATTTGCATTGGCAATATTTAATGAGAAATGTAAACCCTCTGTACTATAAATAGCCTACTGAAATAAAGACAAACTTCCAAAAGCACATACTGGTACATTTAAAGCTTTGTTAGTAATTTCATCTGCACAAATTGATACAATTAATTAGGCATGATAGAATGCAAGTAGCACTAAAAGACTAAAGGTTTCTGTATGTGAGAATATTAAAAGATGCACAAGACTTTATAAAGCAACGCCAGGGAAGAAATCCAAAAGAAACTATGGCCCACATCTTCTCAGTCTCCATAGTAACAGCTGCTGAGGTTCCATGAGGGTGTAAACTCACACTGGTTTTTTAACCCACTCTCCTGTATAGTCAATCCTGGTTGGTTATAAGCACCATATTTGTCACAAGTCACTTCAAATATTTAGAAAGTTTCAGGATTGTCACAATGTTATTACATGATAAATCTCTGCTTTCTACTTATGTGGTGAAACAGTATGTAGAGACAAGCCACAGGAGTAATTCAGAAGCCTGAGCTTAATGTGTATTCTTTAAATTTCACCTTTGCACTCCGCAATGGATCTGTTTCCTCCCACACATCTTTGTTTTATACCAAACAACTTATGCACCACTACTTTGTTCATTCATCCACACATGATCAGCCTCAGCACTGATTATACTGATGCCCCATCTGAGGGATTTCTGTTTTCTTAGTTTTACTTCTGTCTTTCATGTTAGCCTCAAGCCCACATCTCTCCTCTTTTCACTCTCCCGCTGAGCCATGCTGTGACTTCAAAACGGATACTTGATGCATAATATTTAAGAGACTTGAAAATTATTTAATCTAAAGTTGTTTTTGTGCAATTTCTCCCATTTTGTCTCATTAAAACTACAAACTCAGTAGTGAGACTGTATACAATATACCAGCACAAAGTTTAAAGTAGAAGGAAAAGGGTACATGGTTTTATTATGGAAATATTATTTAACAAGGATGAGAAAGGATTCCTTCTTAGTTCAAGAGCTTTAATTCGGCTTGTTGATCAACAAGGAGTTCAGCACATACAGCATGGCAGTAACTGACCTGCACCCCCATCCTAACATCTTACTATATAGAAATGAACAAAACTAAGACTCCTCCTTCATAGACAGGGTGTCTGTCTTTAGTAAGATAGAATAACTTTTAACCTCGTTAGTAAGACATCACTCAGACGCTCTGGGTCAGAGTGCAGATAATGGAGTGGTTCCGACGTCCTTCAGTCAGCATGCAGACATCTAACAATATTGGTGACCCAAGACACAAAGTATCCTTGAGCTCTCACATGTTGATTCAACATAACAATGCATATCTCAGTTAACAAAGAGACTTAACCTTTAACATAATTTATATACTTTCTGCCACATCAGTTTCACTTTAATTCTTTTTTTTTTTTACTAAAAAACACCTCAAAACTGTGAGATCCATTTCTATTTGGCCCTTAGTATGAATATATATTTTTAGAATCACTTTTTCCCATTCCCAACCCATTCTCTATTCTTTTGCAGCACCTAGAAGGTTTGCTGCCAGGATTGCCCCGTATTTTGATCCATCAATCTTCCCATCCACTCTGAATAGCTTTCCTTTCCCTGATGAAAAAAAAAAAAAAATCCTCCCCACAGCATGATAGTACCACCAACATGTTTCAGCTCCTGCAGAGATACCAGGGTTGTCTTGGCTGCTTTAATACTTTTCTTATGCAGCCTTTCAGATTTGGAGAATGGCCAAGTATTACTAGGTTTTGAAGTTTTGCCATACTCTTTCCATTGTGAGACAGTAGACTTAACATCTAGGGCCCATCTATCTATCCTTCCTATTCCTTTTTTTAAGGTTTTGTGGTCATAGGGGCCTTAATTTCACAGGGGATAGCGTAGAAGGGGGGAAAGATATGCGGCAAAGGTCCACAAGGACAAGTCTCAAGCTTGGGACGACCGCATCGAGGACTAAGGCTTCCGTACATGGGGCGTCCGCACTAACCACTATGCCACGCGACACTCCTATCTTTCTTATTCTAATTCAAAGCTCAGATTTTTTGATAACTTTAACCTGCCTTAAACTGCTGACAACTTTATCCCTGAAACTGAATTAAATCCAAAGTCATGCCACACTTTTCAAATTGGCATTTGTAAAAACCAATGAATCATGTGTCCTTTCACTTGCACTTCACAATTATGCACATATTTATGTCAATCTGTTACTCAAAATTCTGATAAAATACGTTAAAGTTTGTGGTTATATTGGCCAGTTCAACGAGTATGAGTATTTTTGCAAACCACCCTACATATTTGTTTCATACTTGCCTTTTGAGTTTCACAACTCCAAAAAAAGCACAACATAAAAAAGGTAACATCTGGTTATTTCCAAAGCTCACTAAAAGCGTACTCAGGCTGAGCTAAACCTCACTTTAATCAAGGTGGGTGTTTAAATCCTAAGGCCAAAGCACATTAAGGATTTACCTGGCTCAGGGGAAAATGTGACTTAAAAATTCACATGGGGGGTAAAAACAAAAATCCCGTAGCTGCTTTGCAAAACTCTCATGATGAATGAATAGACAGATAGGTACAGTGGGGCAAAAAAGTAAAATGTGTCTTTTATACGGATAACGAGTTCAAACAGGTGTCATTAATGCGGTTAATAAGTGGAGGATAGAAGAGCATCTAAAAGAAATAGTAAGTGGTCTGTGAGGGCCAAAATTCTTGCTTGTTTGTAGGTGCTAAATACTTATTTTCTGCACCATTATACAAAAAACTATTTAAAAAAAATCATACAATGCGATATCATGAAGTGTAACTATGATAAAAAAATTACAGACCTCTGTCATCTTTTTAAGTGGGACAACTTACACCATCCGGGGCCGCTAAAAAAATTTCCTTTGCCCCACTGTATGTGTCTGCTGCAGTGTTGTCTTTGTTTCTTTGAACAGAGGTCAGATGAGATCTTTAAAAAAAATTTGTTTTCAAGTCTATTGCTTTTGCTAGTCAAGGAATAAAAAATAAATAAATACCAGATAGACTTAAAAAGTACTTAAAGTAGTAAAATAAAAAGTTAACTGTTTCTGCCCTTGGTCTCCAAATGGAGCTATTCATAGAGTTGCTAGTGATTTCTTATAGTCATTGTCTTTAACTTTACTGAAACAAAATACCTTGGACAAAATGTGAGGTCAAGATGGTAAAAGAAAAAACTAAAAAACGAATTTCTTTCACAAACTCCAAATGCTGCAGAAATTGTGAAGTAAGTTGATTACAGACTGCAGCAGGTGCATTTAGCATTATGTGGGAAAGGAACCCAAGAGTGAAATAAATTGCTATAAGCCTAGATGTCTGAAAATATGTGGGAGTATAAAATATCAAAGTCACTTATGTGCAAACTCTTTTTCCCATTAGAAGCTACCGTTTGTTACCAAAGTTCAAATATTCCAAGACAATAATTAAAATTTCATTTTTATAATGAAATTTGTTTCTTAATCAAAGTCATATTCATTAGTAGCAATAGCAACGTGAAGCTTCATCGCATGCTAGTCTGTATCTGGTTGTCATTAAGAGATGATTAAAATAACATTTCACTGGATGTACCACATGTGGGTGAAAAGAAATTAAAGGAAGGGCCATGCTCTCTCTCTGCACCGACGGACTGGGAACATTCAAGTCACAGCTGCGCTTGCTGAGATGCTTTAGGCAAGAGGGCACTTCTCTGGTGGCCTGAGGGCAGGCCACGCCCTGCTGCCCTACAGCTCACAAGATGTTTGGCAAAGGCAGGGCACAGATGGAGCAGTGCGTGTCAGTGCTTTCACACACATTGTTGTTACATATGTCAAGCTCAAGTCCAAGGAATTTAAATGATTTGATTATGCAACCCCCCCCCCCCCCAAAGAAAAACAAACAAACAAAAAACTAACTAGTATAAGTGTGTTTATAGATAAGAAACATCTAATATATGCAGTTCCATGATGCAAAGACAGGTGTGGGCAGAAGGGTACAAAAAGCTATCTTGGGTATAAGCAAGGCAGGGCAATTTTATTTGTATAGCACACTTTCAACAACAGGGTAAGGTGCTTTACATGATTAGGGGATAAAATAAAAATAGCAATAAAACACAGATAAAGCATATAAAGCAAAAACAGCAATAAAGCACACATAGCACATATGATACATGAAAATATTACTCAAAGGCAGCTCTAAACAGATGGGTTTCTAGTCATGATTTGAAAGAACTCAGTGTTTCAGCAGCTTTGCAGTTGTCTGGAAGTTTGTTCCAGATTAGAGGAGCATAGAAACTGAGAGCTGCTTCTCCAAGTTTGGTTCAGATTCTACGGATGTTGAGCAGACTGGAATTACAGGACCTGAGTGGTCTGGGAGGTTGGTATAGTAACAGTTGAAATTCAACATGCTTTGGTGCTAAAACCAATAAATGAAATATAAACTAGTTAAAGTATTTTGAAGTCTAATCTCTGAGCTACAGGGAGCCAGTGTAAGGACTTTAGCACTGGGGTGATGTGTTATACTATCCTGCTTCCTGGTGAGGACATGAGCAGCAGCGTTCTGGATCAGCTGCAGCCGTCTAATTGACTTATTAGGCACACCTCTGAGGACGCTGTTGCAGTAATCATTCAGGGTTTTACGTTTTGGGGATTTTAATAGTTTATTTGAACCCCTGTTTTGGTCATAAAAACAAACAAAATTGCAGTGATTAGAAAAAATAATTTGGTTTACATATTTTGCATTTGAATTCAGTGTGGTTTTTCTCTAATTCTAACAGGGTTGAATGTTTGATACATATCAATTGAAATATTTTTATCAGAATTGCTAAAGGCTGTAAAATCTCTAACTTGGCAAGTCCAGGACCTAATAACTTTTATTTTAAAAGCATGCTTGACTGATGCAGGTGATTTATCTTTGTCAGCATAGGATGGTAAATGACCTGAATAGAGCTTTTTCAAGGACTCCAAAGCGCTTTACACTACAATCACAATTTACCCATTCGTACACACTAATTGTGTAAGTTACACTGTAGCCACAGCTGCCCTGGGGCAGACAGACAAAAGCTAGACTGCCATACAATCAGCACCACCGGGCTCTTTGACCACCACCAAAAGCTAAAGCAGGGGAAGTGTCTTGCCCAAGGACACAATGACTGAGACGGATGGAGCAGGGTTTCAAAATAACAACCCAACGATTAAAGGAACAATCCCTACTTCCTGGACCACTGCGCCCCGCAGGAAACATATGTATTTGATAGTGCTCATTCCACTGATCAATAATTAGAATAATAGGAAATTCAAAAACGAAATATTTACAACAATTGGGAAAATCTTTGAATCATTTTCTAAACAACAAGAGATTCCAAGATTATCACTTCAAATATTTGTGCGTGCAGTATGTACAAGATAGTCAGGTGTGCTACACCTTCATAAGACCCAAACGCCACTGGCCGATTAAAAAGAACCAGGTTATGATGTCCAGGACCAACCCAGGAATCCTTGGGGCCAAGCTTATCAAAAAAAGGAAACATTTTTCATTGTCGTGGACTGAAAAGTACTGTCAAAGAAAGATTCGTCTGGTCCAAAAGTAAGACCTTCAAAATCAACTGAAATTTGCAGCTGACCACAGACAAACCAAATGTCTTCTGAAGTTTGTTTGGGTCAAATGAAAAAAAATATTGAAGTATTTGCCCAGACTGAGTCAGCTGCCAGTTGTAGTGGTGCATGGCAAAAGTTGATTGGAACACCAATGAGGGGTTACCTTAATTAGTAAATAACTAGATGGTTGAAATTTGGTTACAGATTACTGTTTTAGCAGTACAATGACCTAGAAAACAATGCAAAGCTTTGGAATTGGTAAAGCAGGCCAGCAAAATAAAATCTCTTTCCTACAGTATCAAGGTCAACTGAAATGAAAATCTGCAGACCTTCCTTACAAGTCTGTGCCAGAAAACCAACCAATATGTGTGGGTAGGATAGTGTTGCCATTATGCTGCTGTGTGGTTTTCCAGGTATGCCTCTTTAGTGTCTTTTTACTTTTCTCATTTAGCTGTTGTGACCATGCAGGTCCTTCTCAAAAAATTAGCATATTGTGATAAAGTTCATTCTTTTCCAAAATGTAATCATAAAAATTTAACTTTCATATATTTTTGTCATTGCACACCAACTGAAATATTTCAAGTCTTTTGTTTTAAAACTGATGATTTTGGCATACAGCTCATAAAAACCCAAAATTCCCATCTCAAAAAATTAGCATATTTCATCCGACCAATAAAAGAAAAGTGTTTTGAATATAAAAAAAGTCAACCTTCAAATAATTATGTTCAGTTATGCACTCAATACTTGGTCGGGAATCCTTTTGCAGAAATGACTGCTTCAATGCGGCGTGGCATGGAGGCAATCAGCCTGTGGCACTGCTGAGGTGTTATGGAGGCCCAGGATGCTTCGATAGCGGCCTTAAGCTCATCCAGAGTGTTGGGTCTTGCGTTTCAACTTCCTCTTCACAATATCCCACAGATTCTCTATGGGGTTCAGGTCAGGAGAGTTGGCAGGCCAATTGAGCACAGTAATACCATGGTCAGTAAACCATTTACCAGTGGTTTTGGCACTGTGAGCAGGTGCCAGGTCGTGCTGAAAAATGAAATCTTCATCTCCATAAAGCTTTTCAGCAGATGGAAGCATGAAGTGCTCCAGAATCTCCTGATAGCTAGCTGCATTGACCCTGCCCTTGATAAAACACAGTGGACCAACACCAGCAGCTGACATGGCACCCCAGACCATCACTGACTGTGGGTACTTGACACTGGACTTCAGGCATTTTGTCATTTCCTTCTCCCCAGTCTTCCTCCAGACTCTGGCACCTTGATTTCCGTTTGACATGCAAAATTTGCTTTCATCCGAAAAAAGTACTTTGGACCACTGAGCAACAGTCCAGTGCTGCTTCTCTGTAGCCCAGGTCAGGCGCTTCTGCCGCTGTTTCTGGTTCAAAAGTGGCTTGACCTGGGGAATGCGGCACCTGTAGCCCATTTCCTGCACACGCCTGTGCACGGTGGCTCTGGATGTTTCTACTCCAGACTCAGTCCACTGCTTCCGCAGGTCCCCCAAGGTCTGGAATCTGTCCTTCTCCACAATCTTCCTCAGGGTCCGGTCACCTCTTCTCGTTGTGCAGCGTTTTCTGCCACACTTTTTCCTTCCCACAGACTTCCCACTGAGGTGCCTTGATACAGCACTCTGGGAACAGCCTATTCGTTCAGAAATTTCTTTCTGTGTCTTACCCTCTTGCTTGAGGGTGTCAATGATGGCCTTCTGGGCAGCAGTCAGGTCGGCAGTCTTACCCATGATTGCGGTTTTGAGTAATGAACCAGGCTGGGAGTTTTTAAAAGCCTCAGGACTCTTTTGCAGGTGTTTAGAGTTAATTAGTTGATTCAGATGATTAGGTAAATAGCTCGTTTAGAGAACCTTTTCATGATATGCTAATTTTTTGAGAAGGACCTGTATTCTGATTTCCTAAAAATAAAAAAGAGGACACTATGGCCCTGTCGTATTCCATGCATCAGAGCAGTCGATTTAACAAGTGGTGGAATTGGCTGTTGAGGTAGAAAATGTTTCTATTATTCGGCGAGCCTCTACCCATTAAGTGGACATGCAATTATCATATATTGGTTAATGTGTAGCATGTGTGTTTGATTTTGCTGCCAGAATTGCTGCTGCCACCCTTACTAGGGCACTCAGGTAATACAAGCAATATGGGTAATACAATCCTGTGTATTTCATTGAAACGTTTGTGGCTTTAAAGTGCAGTAATAAAAACCCACTGTGTTTCATTTGTATTACATGGTAAATGGACTGAACTTATATAGTGCTTTTCAAGTCATGCTGACCACTGAAAGTGCTTTACACTGGAGCCACATTCACCCATTTGCACTCACATTTATACAACGATACGCAGATCAGCAGGCAACTTGGGGTAAAGTGCCTTGCCCAGGGGCACATCGACATGTGACAGGAGCAAGCTGGAATCCAACCTACAACCCTCTGATTACAAGCCAACTACACTACCTAGTGAGCCACACTCACTAGGTCGTGGCTCATGACTTTCACACTACTTATGATCTTCTAGATGTTGCAGTATTGTTTTGTTTATTTATTTTGTTCCAACAGGAATATATACAAGACAGCTGTATGTTTCTAAAGATATATCTTTACTAAGCATAAGACTACAGCTGGTGGTGGACTTCAGGAGATCTAAACCACCAAGACAGCAAGTCTGCATCAACGGGGAGATATACCAATATCTGGGGTGGTTCTGGACCAGAAACTGGAGTGGACCACCGACACAGACGCAGCATACAGGAAAGGACAGAGTTGCCTTTTCTTCCTCAGATGGCTAAGGTCCTTCGATGTCTGCAGTGACATGCTAAAGATGTTCTACCACACAGTCATCGGAAGTGTGCTTCTGTTGTCTGCTGGGGAAGTAGCACTGCTGACAAATGCTGCAGATGTCTAGATAAACTGGTCAAAAAGGTAAATTCTGTGCTGGACCCTGTAAGAATTGTGGTGGAGAGGCAGTTGAGGGGGAAGTTGCAGGGCATTCTGGCTAATACAAACCATCCCCTCCATGATGTCCTGACCAGCCAGAGAAGCAGCTGCAGAGAAAGATTGATCTATTTGAGATGCAGGACTGAGAGGTTCATGATATCATTTGTTCCTGCAGCCATAGGACTGTTCAGAGAAATCCAACACGTTTCCGAAATTAATTATATACATATATACACACACACACATATACACACACACACACACACACACACACACACACACACACACACACATAAATAAACACAGTGGGGTAAAAAAAAAGTATTAGTCAGCCACCAATTGTGTAAGTTATCCCACTTAAAAAGATGAGAGGGGCCTGTAATTTTTATCATAGGTATACCTCCACTAAGAGACAAAATGAGAAAAAAAAAAATCCAGAAAATCACATGGCCTGATTTTTAAAGAATTTATTTGCATATCATGGTGGAAAAAAAATATTTGGTCACCTACAAACAAGCAAGATTTCTGGCTCTCACAGACCTGTAACTTCTTTTATAAGAGGCTCCTCTGTCCTCTTCTCGTTACCTGTATTAATGGCATCTGTTTGAACTCGTTATCAGTATAAAAAGACACCTGTCCACAACCTCAAACAGTCACCCTCCAAACTCCACTATGGCCAAGACCAAAAAGCTATCAAAGGACACCAGAAACAAAATTGTATACCTGCACCAGGCTGGGAATCTGCAATAGGTAAGCATCTTGTTGCGAAGAAATCAACTGTGGGAGCAGTTATTAGAAAATGGAATGCATTCAAGACCACTGATAATCTCCCTCGATCTGGGGCTCCATGCAAGATCTCACCCCGTGGGGTCAAAATTAACAAGAACGGTGAGCAAAAATCCCAGAACCACACGGAGGAACATAGTGAATGACTTGCAGAGAGCTGGGACCAAAGTAACAAAGGCTACCATCAGTAACACGCTACGCCACTAGGGACTCAAATCCTGCAGTGCCAGACGTGTCCCCCTGCTTAAGCCAGTACATCTCCAGGCCCGTCTGAAGTTTGCTAGAGACCATCTGGATGATCCAGAAGAGGACTGGGAGAATGTCATATTGTCAGATGAAACCAAAATATAACTTTTTGGTAAAAACTCTACTTGTCGTGTTTGGAGGAGAAAGAATGTTGACTTGCATCCAAAGAACACCATACCTACTGTGAAGCATGGGGGTGGAATCATCATGCTTTGGTGCTGTTTTTCTGCAAAGGGACCAGGATGACTCATCCGTGTAAAGGAAAGAATGAATGGAATTTTGAGATTTTAAGTGAAAACCTCCTTCCATCAGTAAGGGCATTGAAGATGAAACCTGGCTGGGTCTTTCAGCATGACAATGATCCCAAACACACCGCCCGGGTAACAAAGGAGTGGCTTCGTAAGAAGCATTTCAAAGTCCTGGAGTGGCCTAGCCGGTCTCCAGATCAACCCCATTGAAAATCTTTGGAGGGAGTTGAAAGTCAGTGTTTCCCAGCGACAGCCCCAAAACATAACTGCTCTAGAGGAGATCTGCATGGAGGAATGGGCGAAAATACCGGCAACAGTGTAACTCTCTGCTACACTGACAGTTTTATTGTCACAAAGGAAAACCTAAATTGATAGATAAAATAACCACAGCTTATGTGTTGGTTTTGCAAGCTGTTCACAGGAAAAAAGTGAATAAAAACAACAATAAAACAATAACTGCTACTTTTATTGTGGCAACACGATTCTCTGCCTGGGATGCTTATGTTAAATGTTTAAATGTCTCTAGTTTTCTATTCAAACAGATTCATGCATTTACCACAACACCCTTTTGTGTTACAAGGCTTTCTACAAGGCTTAGAAGTGTGATGGGATATGGGATTTTGTTTTTTTACCATTGTTCCAGAACTGATCCACTGATATTGGATAAAAAGGCCGGGTTCAAAGTTTCTGCCCCAATTCACCCCAAGGATGTCATATTGGATTAAGCCCAGGCAGGGACTTCCAACCCAAACTTCTGCATCCATGTCTTACTTAGTCTTACTTAATGGAGAAGAAATTGCACAACTGAAGCTAGTGCAAACGTTGAATCCTATCACAGTCCCAAATGGAAATCCCAGAGGTCCTGAGAGCGACTCATTATTTCACAGATATTTGTACAAAAAGTCTGCTTTCGTCCCTGATGGATTTTACACACTTGGCCATGGATGTTATTGAAACACTTAAAAATATTTTTTTTAAGAGGTGAGCAAATAGTGTATAGTGAGTGTGAGTATAATGTATTTCTGTAATTTCATTTCAAAGGAAAATCCACTATCTAATATAACAAAAGACTAGGAGAATCTTGAAACTAGTTAAAAAAAGCTTTTCAGTATAACAGAATTATGCATTATGAACCTGACAAGGCTACTTTGCTTTTTAAACATTAATAGAGTAAAAAAATTACTATCAAATGTTTGTTGGCCAGTTAGTTAATTGCTAAAATATTACATGGTTCTGTCATATCTGTTCTAAGCTTGACAAATGGTCAACATGTATAATAGGCCTTAGAAAAAGAATCCGATTTTATTTGAAACATAAAATAAACAGATATCAGTAATTACCTGAAATAATTTTTCTCATTTATCTTGCATTCCTCTTGTAGATGTTGATTCAAATGTTTGGACTGGGATGAAAGTGTCTGCTAGTCGATATATGTACGTACATTTCTTTCAGCATTTCATGCTTCTGGTGAAACAAAAACAATTTCTCTTAGAGTAATGGAGAAGTTTATTATCTCATCATTGGAATGGTACCATATTTAATGTTCTGAATGAGGATGAATGAAAATTTAAATGAGTTTTTAAAAGAACAATTATTGCAAGCATCGATGTCTCATTCAACTACCCGAAAACAAAAATTGTGCCTGGGACTACGAGTTCTCTGAGCAAGCAGTTCTGAGTGTAAAAGGCAGGAATGGAGATGAAAAGGAGAGAAGAATGAGAGAGAGAAACTGAGACCAAGGGAAAAAGGAGACAGAGAGGAAACGATCCCTTTGATGTTCTTGGCTACAACACATCACAAAGTCAACTCAAAGGGTTTGTTAAAAATGCATGACATGCACACAACTAGAAAATAAGTAATGAACTTAAAGAAATAAAGATCAAGTGATTTCATACATGCCCTAACTTCAAAGAATCAACTTGACTCAAGGGGACAAAAATAGGAGAAAAATACATAATGATTTCTTCTCCCTCAGATTGCAGACTAATTATCACTCTGAACCACAGAGATGGCCCAACAGGGCTGGGAATGCACCAACGAAAGGTTTGAATGAAAAAAAACAGAAGGTTATTTGGACTTTACGAGAAGTTCAGGCAAAAATTCAGCCTGTCCTCCGTCAAAAAGCCCCACTGTATCTTAAGTAAGCCTGCCTCACCAGTGGGAATGTAATAGACACAGCCTGACTTTGCTTTAGAGCAATAGAACACCAGTCAGGCACAAGGAAGCAGATAATTGCTATATAATTAAATGCAACAGCAGCCGTTAGAATAACTAATTTTAAAAAAAGGAAGGAAGAAAAACAGAATTATGAGAAGGTGATAATGAGGATTGAATCGGGAGGGATGAGATGTTGCCAGCACTGGGGAGAGACCTCAGTTGACTCACATCTGCTGAATCACATTTTATCATCTAGAAGTGGACAAAATAATGGAATGAACTAGCGTTACACAACATACACAATACACAGAGACTTCTAGAGGTACACATTTTATGCAAACCTTAACGCATTATATTGGGATTTTATGTAATACTTCAACGGAAAGAAATACATAGTGACGAGAAAGGAATTTATTTTTTTTAACACTTTACTTACCAAAATGTGAAAAGTGTGGCAGGCATTTGTTTTCAGCCTCATCCACTTGTACACCCCTAAATGCAACCTAGAGACACAAATTGTCTCTAAAAGTTACCTCAGTCAGGGTTTTTTTTGTTTTGGTTTTTCTACATGTCCTGTTTGGCAGTGTGGAGCTCAGAATTGGTGTCTGAGTACCAAGTAGAAGCCCAACAGATTTACTTTCACATGCGGAGCAGTACAACTTTTGCTATAGTACTCCACTTGATATATGTGTGAAAAATCTTTATTATGAATTGCTGGGGGTTTTATTTCCTGATGTTATGGACCCGGAGCCAGAAAATTAAGGGGAAGAAAGAAAGAAGATGAAGAAGAGGTAGGAAACAAAATGTCATGAGAGAGGGTGAGTTGAAAATACAAGAGGGGAAGGGGAACAAAGAAAACAAAGACATTGAAGTCTGCCTCCATACCCACAGGACGGCAGAGAGGGGAAAAAACAAAACAAAACACGAAAACATTGACAAAACAAACCAAACATCGTGAACTAAAAACTACACAACCACATCACACAAGAATGGATATAAAAATACAACAACAATGTCACAGAAAAACTCATGGTACCGATTAATCAAGCTCTAGTAATGATAACCTCAGCCCAAGAATATCTGTAAACACCAGAGACCCCACATCTATGTGTGTGTGTTAGCATTCTGGTGCATAAAAGGTTTCTCCATAAGAGTGTTCGATAGCTGGTGTGAGCAGACATCAATCCGTCTCCCAGGAATCGATGCAGACATGAAGGAGATCGGAGCCAAGACGTCCAAAGGACCGCCAGAGCCCCAGGTGGACCCGGGCGGGGCCGACCGCATCCCCCAAGAGAGGAGCAAAGGAGAACCCCAGGGGAACATCCAGCGGCTACTATGCAGGGGCCCGGGGGGGCAGCAGTGACGAGCCCACGGGCCCCGCTGGCAACCAGCCGCGCCAGGGCGGGCCGGTCCATGGACCGGGAGAGCTGGGGCCCAGGGGCGCCTCACCCCCCAGGAGAGACCCGACAAGGGACCGCCCGACGAGGGGCCCCCGGCACCGCGGCCGGCCGCCACGCGCCACCACCACCCTGGGCCAATCCCCACCGCCAACATCCCAGCGCCCTGCCCCACATCGGGGCACCCCATCGGTAGCCGCAGCGGATGGATAGCATCCCCAGGCCAAGCTCAGCCAGCACCTGGACACCAAGTTGTACCAGCTCTCGAATCTTGATCCCGCACAACGCAGAGCGCCGAGACCAGGCATCCAACAAAGGCCAGGGCCGGTCCAACCCGCCAATGAACCAACCACGCACGGTGCGCACAGAACAGGTGATCAAACGAGCAGAGACGCTGGATCCGTGTCCCGCAGAGCCACCGAGCAGGCACCACCCAACAATCCCAAACCTGGCACCCCTAAAAGAGGTGCCCCAACCGACCAAAGGAAAATATCGGCCCAGCGCATCGGCTGACCGACACACTGGCCCCCCCAGGCCCGAACCGGATTGACCACCGACGCACCAGTAGGCAGGGGCATCAGCCACCAGCGGGGAGTGACGGACGGGAAATAGTCCCCCCATTAAATGTAAGGCCTGAGGTGCACCAAGCGAGAGGGCAGCCCAAGACCCAACCTGACAGGCAGACAGACATACAGACAGTCATACGTTCCCTCCCTCTTAAACCCATATATTCTCACCAAGACACCCAAGAAATGACGCTGTACCCTCACTCACACACCCCATACACACTTCATGCTCCCAGGTCCAGGTACCGATGCCCCAGTAGAGCCACCAGCCCCCGGACCCAGGAGATGGACCCCCTACCTTCTAGGGCGGAGACAAGCAGACCGCCAAGGGCCCCACAGTGGCGAGGCAGCCCGACAGCCCAGGACCCCGACCAGACCACCTGTTCCTCCTCCGGACCCCAACCCCAGTCAGAAAGGTTTTATTGCCATCTGTTTGAACAGGTTCACAACATTAGGAAATTGCTGCGGTACTTTGTGCAAACATAAGAATCACTTCTAAGCATGCAATAAATAAAATGGGGTAAACAGATTAATATATACATGAGTGCAGGCAATGATCAGTGCAAAAAACACACGGTCTGTGTTACACCTGTGTAATTTACTCTCAGAATCAGTCAAGATATTTCATGGTCAAAGGATTTTCAGAGAACATTAAAGGCAGCTCAAAACAGATGGGTTTTTAGCTTTCATTTGAAAGAAGTCAGAGGACTTTAATACTGGGGCGATATGCTCTACTTTCCAAGTTCTAGTGAGGATTCAAGCAGTAGGGTTCTGGGATCAGCTGCAGCTTTCTGATTGACTTTAGGCAATTAGAAAGGCAGTGTTTAAAGAAAAATAGAAGTCCTGGTTGCAGTTTACCACAAGCCAGGTAGGGGCACAGCAAACATGGTGAAGAAAGTGTAAGGTATCAAGGTAACTTGATATCAAAGCTGAACTTTTTTTTTTTGTTTACTCCACACATTTCTGATTTTACTTGGCGACACTTTTCAAAAACACTTGTGCTGGTCTATCAATAAAATCCCAGTTAGATAGACTGATGTTTCTGGTTTTTGTTATGTTTGGTGGGCGGATGCTCTAAATAAGGCAACAACTCCAGACAGCAGAAACAGGTTTTTCTTTAAAAAGTGTATTAGTTCGTTTGCAGGTAACAGGAATTGTCGCTAGAACTCAGGAAGGCGAGTTTAGCTGGTAAGTGGTTAGTTCAAGGTCTGGAGTGTGGTTGCTTACTTGAATCCGGAATCCGATGGGACTGGGAGGGTGAGTAGAAGCCAGGAGTCTGTGGATGGCTGGTGATTGTGTGATTGGTGAATTGTGATCCCTTTCTCTGTTCCCTATTGCAGGAGGTGGTTGTTGGAGCGTGGACGGACAGACGACTTACAGTGGAGGTGAGTGGATTGTTCGGTGTTTTCCAGGGTGGAGCGGCGCAGAGGCTGACCATGAAGGAACCTAAAACGACGGAGGCTCCAGGCCCGAACCGTGGAAGGTCCGATCCTGCTCTGTGGAATCCAGTTGATGTCAGGTAAGGCTTTCTGTAGGAACGGAGGAAGTAATTCTGCCCAGAGCTGTCCTTTGGCCTTGACAACGGAACCGGCGCAGCGAGGGAACCCAGGTGAATGATCTGCCGAGGAGACAACAAGGTCTGTAAATAATCTAAACGCTTGAGCATACAGAACTATGGAAAGTTTTGGGAGTAAGATGTAGCCGTGTTCCACACTAGGAGGTGAAACCATCTGACATCAGCTCTCTGCAGCCGCTCTGGTTATAAGGGCAGCACTGATTACTGGCAATGGGGAACACCTGGACCGGCGCCTGTCAATCACACACAGGAGGAAAAAAAGGTAGGAGGAGCAGAAACACACACAAACACCAGCACACAGACCCTGACTCCTAACAGTTTTAATGTCATAAAATGTAAAAAATAAAATAAAAATACAAGGGTGCTAGACTTTGTAGGCTATTTAAAATTTTAAAAGTAAATATTTTTATCTCACACCAAAAGATACATATATTATTCAATAAAACTTTAAGAAAAAAAACCACATTTTAGGCACTACCAACAAACTAGACCCAATGCCAGATCATGGCTTAGGGATAAATGGCCAACCCTGCTTCCAATTCATTTTATCCTGCTTTGCAAGCTCTTTAAATGTTTAAATATAACCACCAGCAAGGTAATATTCATTCAGCCTTGTTATCCGTTCGGTTTGTTCTGAAGTTTATAACACCATATCAGTAAGCCACATCAGTTTACTCCCAAACAACCAACTTTCTTTTCCTCAAGTCTTTCCTTATTCATCATGTACAAATGTAATGCTTTAAATCTCAAATCTTTTTTCTTGCTCATGTCAATGAATGCAACCACAACCCCATGCTGCTTAAACCTCTCAAGCATATTAATGAATCAGGAGAAGGAGAAAGGGAAAAGAAAAAAAAAGACGGGGTGGAGGAAGTGGGGGCAGAGGGATGGGATGGGAACAAAACTGGATCTTTTTGCCCCTCAGGTTTCCCTGCTCCCCAAAAATGTAATCGGCTTAACCCGTAGTGTTGCCGTGGGTGCTCTCGCATGAGCCCAGACTGTGCCAAGCCAGAGCTCACCACGACCGAGGAGAGGCAAAAATCAATGCCATGCGCCCTCTGAGTAATGAGATTTCTACCGCTGCGTTGTGTGTAAATAGATTGTTAGCATGTGTGTTTGTATGTGCACATCAGCATTAGGTCTGTGCATGCGTGTGCTCCATGTTTGTGCTTTTCTGTGTGTTTGCATGAGCGTGCATATTTGGTGAGGAGATTGGCGGGTGGTAAACGTCTGACATTTCCTCACAGCTGTGACCATCCTGGGCATGCTCCGGGGTAGAAAATGATGCGCACATGCTGAGGGAAGGAGGATGGCACAAGCGTGCACCATGGGGCCGAGAGGAAATGTGGGTGGAGGAAAAACACACACAAAAAGACAGGGAAAAGCCTCTAGCTCCTAACTGTTGTGCCACTGCATTTGACGTGTTAGTGGAAGGGGATTCTTTTCTCATCTGTCTCTTTTCAAGGTTTGTGTTCTCTTTAACAAGAGTGGAGATGAATTATTCATCTGAATCTTGAGATAGTGCAGAAGAGGAAGATGGGAAGTTGCGAGGTGAGAGCAGAGAGAGTGGAGTGAGCAGGAGTAAGTGGTGTTAAAAGATAAGAAGGCGCAAAGAATGACAAGTAAACAGAGTACAGGAGGTCCAAAGGCTTTCTGGCTGTGTTGTAAAACATCCAGGAGTCAAGATGTGCCTTTGTACCAACTGTCCAAATTACCTTTTCTTTCTCATACAGACTAAGCTACATCTAAAGAGTTGGAATTAACTTTTAACTGTTGTGAATAAGTTTTATATTTTAGGAAGCAGGGATGGTGTACTCAAGTCCTGACTTGAGTCACTTTTTTGGGACTTGGGACTTGACTTGAGCAATCTGCCAATGGCTTGCACTTGGACTCGGACTTGCAACATCAGGACTTGAACTTGGACTCCGACATGATAAATAGCTATTGTTGGAATTAGCATGTAGAATAAGCTAATGTTAGCTTGTTTTATTAGTTCAGATTACTGGACAAATTTCATAACTTCCCAAAACTTGTGTATGAAAATAAGTAATTAACTTAAAGTTCATTAACCCATACACTCAAAAAGTGTATGTGTGACATGTTAATTATTTATTGTTTTCAAATTTATTTTAAGTATAATGTATTGTTTTGCACATGCTACTATTTTAGCTTGGTGCTAACATGGGGGCAATGAGTACAATGTATTTTTAAATAAGGGGAATCATGTAAGGCTGCCATTGTTTTATTCTGAAAATCTACAACCTGCTCTCTTATTTTTGACTTGCTCTCAGGTGATAATGACTTGACTTGGACTGGAAGGACTTGAATTTGGCCAGTAGGACCTAGCGACTTGACCTGAACTCGGACTAATCCTATGGGACTTGGACTTGCACTTGGACTCGAACACTGAGGAATTGAATGTGACTTGGACTCGAGATATGGTGACTTGACTACAACACTGTTAGGAAGGCTTTAAATAGTTTCAGAGTTAAATGTTCTGCCTTTTTGTTTATTTAAAGCTACCTGCATACAGTACATCAGACTGACTTATAAAGTCATGAAGACTAATTACTAATTACTTTACTCTATGATGGAGTATTAAATTAGAATAAAATACTTTTTTTCCTTACCCATGTTTAATAAAAATGTAAATAAAAAGTCAAAGTGAAGTGAAGAAAAAGAGGCGGAAGAGCATATTAAAGGAGCATGGGGCAGAATGAAGAAACAAAATTCACGAGCGACGCGGCTGGCGCTGTAAGTAACTGCAGCCAGCCGCACAGGAGCGCGCACAAACGCTTCACAAAAAAAACATACCTCTTCACAGTGACATGCTTCTTTTTCTTAGTGTCACTTTTTAGTGGGCTGTGAGTCGTCCTTGGTCGTTTCCCAGTTGCAGAAGAGAAGAATCCATTCTCACAATTAAATCAATGGAGGTCTGCAACCATTTTTCTTCCTCTTTTAAAGCTGTCGAGAATGCGCAAGCAGTGTCAATTGACGTCACACCCGTAGGACAGCGCGGGAAATTCGAGCCCCGAACTGCAGCACATTTTGCAGCACACAGCCAGTTTAAGAAAATGGAGCGATAAGTGGGTGGGCTCATTCTTTTTGGTTTATGACGCTTCATCACCCAACAGCATTAAAAAACTGGACATGGATGTTTATTTTATTTACAAATCCTGCCCCATGTTCCTTTAACAATAAAGTTGAAATGACACTGTTGGAAAGATCTGTGACCTTCTGTAAATGAGGTTATAACTTTACATTTTAGAATACAGTTTATTGAGAAAGAAACAATCCTCTTTAGCATTTAAACATAATGTGGAGGCATACTTGTAGACAGCATAGAGGCTATTTCAGTGCCTAACAAATATTGGAAAGAACACAGCAGTTTCAGTGCTATGCCTTTTCTTTTAAATATTAAACCCATTTCATTACTGGTATTTTTAACTTAAGTGTAAAATAGCATTTTAATTAAATTTCAGCTTTATTCTGTAATTATAAGGAAACCAAATTTGCCAAGAAAATTTTTTTTTTTTTAATCCTTTATATTACTCTCGTAAGGAAAATCTACAATTATTCATCCCCATGACTTAGTGCTGAGTGTTCATAATGTTTAGATTGTGACTGGGCGACTACTTGTGTCCTGTTTAATGTTCACATGTGTTTAAAATAGCTTTAATTTGCAAAACTATTCTAAGAAAACAGTGTTTTGGTAAGAAAGTAACATTTGTTTTAGTCAACCCTCTTTGAACTTTCCATATCAGACTCCCTTTTTGGCATTGGCTGGCTAATATGATGTGCCCTTATTGGCCCTGACTGATGTGGTACAGGTAAAAATGCAGCTCTGTTGCAAGAGATCACTTCAGAACCAAACTTAAAAGACAAGAAAGAAGCGTTCATCAAAAAGTCCGACTCAATTGAGTTAAGCATGACTGATCATTCTGTGAAATTTTTCCTGTTTTAGGTAATAACTGTTTTGAATCTGAATCGGGGCGCTTGCAGGCATCCCAAAAGCCAATGCCAGGAGAAGTCAGCATAGCTTGCCTTACTAGGAGTGACTTAGGCCAGACACATCTGCCAAAGCAACCATCTATCCAGCAATATAGGGGTGTCAGAGTGGTTGAACAATGAAGCAGTAATACACTCAGCCTTGTCTAACCCAAGCAGCCACTCCTTCAGAAACATTGAGTCTCTTAATTTCCCTCTCCCAAATCCTGTTTTTTTTAATTACTGCAAGTTGTAGCTCCTTATTGAAACATTAAAAACTATCTTCATTTCAACACATGAGAAGTAAACCAACATTATTAGTTTCAATGTGTTAAATGCTATAATTCCTATATAAGGAAGCTAATATTTGTCCCTCAGTTGAAGAGACTAATTAATTTGATGTTTTCTTCTTTTCCTTTTTAAAACGCAAAATCAGAAATATTTATGGATTAACTGTTTTCGAGTGACTTTCTATAAGTTATACTTTGACCAGAGGACAACTGGGAATATATAAAGCATGAGATTCTAATGCAACATATCATAAATAACTAAAGGCAGTTTGCCAATTCCAACATGGGAACTCCAAAGCAGACCATGAAATGGTTTAGCCAAGCTAGGCGGTAAGGTCTCAACCCTGGAGAACAGAGAAGCATTACTCTGCTCAAGGCAGAATGCACAGCAACAGCAGGGGCCACTCAAATATTTACACTCTTAAATGCACAGAGAACTCTGAGCTTTTTCTGCGGTCATACTCTCTTTTAGCTGAAGTAACATGCTGTACTTTGCCTAGCTTATTTCACAGTTTCAGATAAAGATTTCTTGGAACAGTATGATTCATTTATTATGCATTGCATGCAACGTTGCACAAACATTTGCCACTATAACCATTCATGAACAAAATGTCTGAGGGTGTGCTGGAGTTTTGGAAACTAGGAAACACTTGGGGTTATATGGATTGGAATATGGGGGTCTTTGAGCTTGCTTTCCAAATATACCATCCCATCAGCATTTTAACCTCAGAATCAATAGGTTTTTTTAAGGTTATTTCAGTGAGGTGCAAGTGTTTGCCTTTAGAATTGTGCTTTATAGTAGTTGTAGATATCTTGCACTTTATTTTCCCACCATGTAATTGGGATTATGTGTATATGTTCTTGATTTGGGTTGTGAGGGAATGAAATATGTTGTCATGTCAGTCTCACATCAACTTTCTGTATTCTGTAGTCATACTTGGCACATATATTGCTGTACACTCTCCAACCACTTGGCATTCCTTTTTTGTCTGTCAGTGCACCCAGCTATTATATGTTGGACAGCCTGCATCTTGGATCACGTCTGATGTGGAAGAATCTGGCCGCTTTTGCTCTTGTGCCAAGCCACTGTTCCTGTGCTGCAAGATTAGTGCCTCTTCAGTTTTTTTTTGGTCCACACCCCTCTAGGCATTGGTCAAACTTTAAAATATCAGCCACTTTCTCAATGCGTTGGTCCCATGTTTCTCCTGGTCCTCTTCTTGCTCTTTGGATTTCTGCTACCTGAGACATTCATTTAGCAGTTTGTCATTGGTGGCCATCTTTCTGATGCTCAGAAATCCACTCCCTCAATCTTTCCATTTCATTTTGCTGGACTGCAGGTGAAATCCTCTATGCATTGTGAGGAGCTTCCTTGACTTAATATCATTAGTATCTATTGCCTTATTTGGCCAAGCCATTATACCTGCAGGGTAGCTAGAGTAGCCATGTCCAAGCAGGTATAGCTCTTATGAATAGGCATGTACCCCCTGCTGGCGAGTGCTGTTGCACTGGTGAATGTTTTAGAAATGTTCCTGTAGGTACTTTCCTTTAAAGTAATATCCAGGTGACTTTCAACTTTGGTTTATGAGTAAAGCACCTCTTATGTCACTAGTCATGTTGTTTTGGTTGATTGCAGCTCCTCGACTACATATAACATGATGTTAACCCCTCCTGTCTTTAGGTGCAAATGAGGAAGCACATAGTGTAAATAAAGATGAGAACAATCATTGGACTCTGTTAGAGCAGGGGGCCTTGCACATTCTCCTGTCTCCTGCTGGGCTCACTGTAGCCTTCAAAGAAACACTGGAGATGACAGGAGGGGGGGTTGTGCCAAGCCAATTAGGGTCCAGAAAGAGAAAAGCAGATGGGTGCGGTGGAGGGGGATAGATAGAAAGCAAAAGAGGAGAAGGTGAGAAGAGAGGATGCAAGTGAGAAGGAAAAATAATGGCCTTACTGTCAGGGTGGACACTGAGCCGAGCCGGGAGAGTAGGAGGAGGTAAACACCACTGGGACAAACAAGTCAGCAGGGACTTGAGAGAAATATTGGGAGAGAGGACGGGGGAATGAGAGCAGGAGTGATGCAGGGAGGGTTAAATTGGCCTATCTTCCCTTAGGTTCAGCAGCTTCACTGTAGCTCCTCACCGACAAAGAAAGTAACGCTCCAAACAGGACACACAGGGTACCAGAGTGTGTGTGCGTGTAGGTGTGTGCTTGTGTGTGTGTGTGCATGTGTGTGTGAGGGAGAGAGCATGTGTGCTCATCAGAGACAGAAAGGAAAATGACAGACAGTGAGGATGAGGCAGCTTGACAGAAAATACTCATGTGTGTGAGAGAGAAAACGGTTCTCTGTGGGATATGTGGAAAAACTTGTCACCAACAGTCAAACACAGGATTTAGGTCCAAAATTACAAGGGAACTGGGATTTAGAAACTGAAGACACAATGGCAGCTGAACCTATTATTTTGCATGAATTCTTGAGGTGTTGTGGTCTCTTTAATAAGCAGTGAACAAAGACAATTTCTCCAAAGATGATGCTGCCGGTTTTAGCATTTGATATTAGAAGTTTAGGTAATATTAACCCACAGTAAAAATTCACCCCTGGCGTTGCTATGTGTGGATTTAAATTAGCTGCAGTCTGAATTATTTCCTGAAAGAAAAGAGCAAGTTAATCAGAAGGCAAATAATTTATAAAGTGACCACAAAGAAAACTAAATGAAAACTGGAATGGTCGAGAAATCATAAAAGCTTAGAGTAAAATTGAAAAGACTGTGATTCCACACTGTTTTCACTGTCACTTTCACAATGTTTTTTTTTAAACATTTTTTATTTGATCCTAGTTTCTAAATTAGTGGTTAGGTACCCGTCTACCTAAGTTTGTAAGGGGCCTTCAGCAGATTTTGATATGAGGCTGTGCTTCCTTTTAAGACGATCGCCACCAAAGTGTTTCAATATATATTTGGGGGAATCTGGAAGAGGGGGCCAAATTTATTTGGCTAAGCATAAAAGCAAAACGACCTTTTAAATATAATATTTTTTATATCCATGCTCTGTGCTAAAAACAAGTATTCAATTTTCAAGCCCCTGTTGATTCAGTGTCATGGGTTGTAGATAGGACCCAAATGCAGCAAGATAAAGAACAATGATTTAATAAAATTAATAAACTAAGGGACTTAAAAAGCGACGCAGGGGGACATGAAAATTCAAGCGACCGGGGAACAGGAAGTATTGACGACGAACCAGTGAGTTGTGACTGAATGAAAACTGCTTAAATACTGAGGAGGGAGTGAGGAAATGGCAGAGAAGCTTGAGGACTAATTAGTGAAAGCAGATGCAGGTGGGAGTAAGAGCAGATAGATTGTGAATGAAATGCAGCTGGGCAGGGAGGCAGAATGGCAAGGAGTTAACAGAGAAGGAAAGCGAAAGAGATCTGGAGAGATGACTGGACAGCAAATGATTCTAACTGGGAAAAGTAGAACTAACTCTAAGATAACTAAGATGGAAGAGATCTAACAGAAACCTAAAGCATTAATGAACATAAGAGAGGAGGGAAATATAACAGAAACACAACAAACTTAGAAAGAACCCATGTAAATAAATAAAGAATGAACCAAAAACAAGAGAAACTCCACATGCAAACACCTGAGGGTTAAAAAGGAGGAGAAAACGTAGTGGAAGGAAAAACTCAAATCACACAAACACCAAGGGATCCTGAAATTTGGTGACTCTAGCTTAGGTCACTTATGACTTATAAAACACAATTAAATAGACAATCGCAAACAATACAGTGGCTTGCAAAAGTATTCGGCCCCCTTGAACTTTTCCACATTTTGTCACATTACAGCCACAAACATGAAGCCGTTTTATTGGAATTCCACGTGAAAGACCAATACAAAGTGGTGTACACGTGAGAAGTGGAACGAAAATCATAAATGATTCCAAACATTTTTTACAAATAAATAACTGAAAAGTGGGGTGTGTGTAATTATTCAGCCCCCTGAGTCAATTCTTTGTAGAACCACCACCTGCTGCAATTAAAATGAATGTCTCTACCAGCTTTGCACATCTAGAGACTGAAATTCTTGCCCATTCTTCTTTGCAAAACAGCTCCAGCTCAGTCAGATTAGATGGACAGTGTTTGTGAACAGCAGTTTTCAGATCTTGCCACAGATTGGATTTAGATCTGGACTTTGACTGGGCCATTCTAACACATGGATATGTTTTGTTTTAAACCATTCCATTGTTGCTCTGGTTTTATGTTTAGGGTCGTTGTCCTGCTGGAAGGTGAACCTCTGCCCCAGTCTCAAGTCTTTTGCAGACTCCAAGAGGTTTTCTTCCAAGATTGCCCTGTATTTGGCTCCATCCATCTTCCTATCAACTCTGATCGGCTTCCCTGTCCCTGCTGAAGAGAAGCACCCCCAGAGCATGATGCTGCCACCACCATATTTGACAGTGGGGATGGTGTGTTCAGAGTGATGTGCAGTGTTAGTTTTCCGCCACACATAGCGTTTTCCATTTTGGTCTCATCTGACCAGAGCACCTTCTTCCACATGTTTGCTGTGTCCCCCACATGGCTTGTGGCAAACTGCAAACGGGACTTCTTATGGTTTTCTTTTAACAATGGCTTTCTTCTTGCCACTCTTCCATGAAGGCCAACTTTGTGCAGTGCACGACTAATAGTTGTCCTTTGGACAGATTCCCCCACCTGAGCTGTAGATCTCCGCAGCTCATCCAGAGTCATCATGGGCCTCTTGGCTGCATTTCTGATCAGCGCTCTCCTTGTTCGGCCTGTGAGTTTAGGTGGACGGCCTTGTCTTGGTAGGTTTACAGTTGTGCCATACTCCTTCCATTTCTGAATGATCGCTTGAACAGTGCTCCATGGGATGTTCAAGGCTTGGGAAATCTTTTTATAGCCCAAGCCTGCTTTAAATTTCTCAATAACTTTATCCCTGACCTGTCTGGTGTGTTCTTTGGACTTAATGGTGTTGTTGCTCCCAACATTCTCTTAGACAACCTCTGAGGCCGTCACAGGGCAGCTGTATTTGTACTGACATTAGATTACACACAGGTGCACTCTATTTAGTCATTAGCACTCATCAGACAATGTCTACGGGCAACTGACTGCACTCAGACCAAAGGGGGCTGAATAATTATGCACACCCCACTTTTCAGTTATTCATTTGTAAAAAATGTTTGGAATCATGTATGATTTTCGTTCCACTTCTCACGTGTACACCACTCTATATTGGTCTTTCACACGAAATTCCAATAAAATTGATTCATGCTTGTGGCTGTAATGTGACAAAATGTGGAAAAGTTCAAGGGGGCCGAATTCTTTTGTAAGCCACTGTATGTATGTATTATCCTAAGCTAATTCATCTCTGCCCAGATCCGAGTTGCATGGCGGAGAACAAAGGAAGCCTCGGCAACGGGATCACAGAAGGGTTTTGCTGCGTCAGCAGGGAAAAACAGTGGCTCCTCGGCTAGAGACTGGGAAAGATCAACTCGACTTTGGGCAAATCTCACCTCGGACTGGGGCAGTTGTCCTTGTTTCCCGGGGCATTGGCAGGAGTGCCGGTTGGATAAACTGGTACACACAGGCAGTCCAGCCCGTATGGAACTGTCTCCTCTCATAGAACAGTGGATGCAGCGCCAATTCATCAGGAAAGATCCAAATATTTGGAGGTCCATAATTCACTCTCTGTTGCCTGATTGCTTTTGAATTTTTAACATGTCTCACTGCGGGTTGGACCGGCCCTGGCCCTCGTTTGAAACCTGGTCTCGGCGCCCTGCATTGCGCGGGATCAGGACCCGGGAGCTGGTACAACTTGGTGTCCAGATGCTGACTGAGCCCGGCCTGGGGATGCTGTCCGTCCCCTGCGGCTATTGGTGGGGCGCTGGGATGTTGGCGGTGGGGATTGGCCTAGGGCGGAGGCGTTGCGTGCAGTGCCGGGGGCCCCTCGTCGCCCGGTCCCTTGTCGGGTCCCTGCTGGGGGGTGGGGTGCCCCTGGGCCCCGGCTCCCCCGGTCCGTTAACCGGCCCGCCGCGGCGTGGCCGGTTGCCGGCGGAGCCCGTGGGCTCGTCACTACTGCCCCCCGGGCCCCTGCATAGTGGCCGCTGGATATTCCGCTGGGGTTCTCCTTTTCTCCTCTCTTGGGGGATGCGGTCGGCCCCGCCCGGATCCGCCTGGGGCTCTGGCGGTCCTTTGGATTTCTTTGCTCCGATCTCCT
Organism: Valencia hispanica; assembly: GCA_963556495.2. Classification (NCBI taxonomy): domain Eukaryota; kingdom Metazoa; phylum Chordata; class Actinopteri; order Cyprinodontiformes; family Valenciidae; genus Valencia; species Valencia hispanica. Next base: position 20,486,565 of record OY747702.1, read on the forward strand.
TCATGTCTACATCGATTCCTGGGGGACGGATTGATGTCTTCTCACACCAACTATCGAACACTCTTATGGAGAAACCTCATATGCACCAGCATGATAACACACACACATAGATGTGGGGTCTCTGGTGTTTAAGGATATATTCTTGGGCTGAGGTTATCATTACTAGAGCTTGATTAATCGGTACCATGAATTTTTCGGTGACATTGTTGTTGTGTTTTTATATCTATTTTTGTGTGATGTGGTTGTGTAATTCTTAAGTTCACAATGTTTGGTTGGTTTTGTCGATGTTCCTTTTTCGTGTTTTGTTTTTCCCCCTCTCTCTGCCGTCCTGTGGGTATGGAGGCAGACTTCAATGTTTTCCTGTGTTTTCTTTGTTCCCCTTCCTCTCTTGTATTTTCAACTCACCCTCTCTCTTGACATTTTGTTTCCTACCTCTCTTCTTCATCTTCCTTCTTTCTTCTCCTTAATTTTCCGTCTCCGTGTCCATAACATCAGGAAATAAAAACCCCAACAATTCATAATAAAGATTTTTCACACATAAATCAAGCGGAGTACTATAGCAAAAGCCGTACTGCTCCGCTTGTGAAAGTAAATCTGTTGTGCTTCTACTTGGTACTCAGACACCAATTCTGAGCTCCACACTGCCAAACAGGACACGTTAAAAAAAACAAAACAAAAAAAAACATGTCTCACCAGAGATGAAACTGTGTTTCCTTAAAATACGTTTACAAGTTAAGGTTTATTTAACTGAATTAACCTATCGGAAGGTTACACAGCCAAAACCTCATGGTCTGTTTGTATTTTCTAAATTTTCCATGGCATAGTAATCGTGTAGTAATGAATGTCAATTTGACCCTCAATACACATTTCCCTCCATGAAACAGCGGTGGCAGCATCATGCTGTTCTTTTTTTCAGCATGTACAGGAAAGCTGTCAGAGTTGATGGGACGTAGGATAGAGCCAAATACAGGGCAACTCAGGAGAAAGCCTGTTAGAGACTGCAAACGACTGTAGACACGAGCTACAATTGAGCAGCTTAGAAGTCAGAACCTAAATCCAAATGAGATGATTTGGCAAGACTTGAAAATTCTTGGGGAAATAATTTGGGAAATAATTTTATTCTCCAGATGTAGAGACAGACCCCCAAATGCTTTCAGCTGTAACTGCAGTCAAAAGTGGCTTTTACTTTTCTCACACTTTTCAGGTTTCAGTTGGTAAAAACTGTAGAAAGCCATGTAATTTTTACTTCAACTTCACTCTGAATACTTTTGCAAGGCACTGTGTAGTAGATGGAGGCCCATATGTTAAAATTAAAATGGAGGTTGCTTTCATCTATTTTATATTTCTTTTGTCTCCCCAGACACTGGAGTTTCACATCCACTTGAGAGCTTTAGAACATGAAACTCCCTGTTGACTTGACTGGTTTGTCCCTGAATCTCTCTGCAGAAAGCAGTTACTCAGCCCTTAAAAAAGTCCATTATAGAGCAGCATCACACTGAGTTGCCAAACCTCAGTGACCACATCTTAGTGGTTGCCTTATTTAAAAAAGGGGCACTGCAGAGATCGTTCCAATTATCAGGATATCACACTGCACAGCCTACCTTAGAAGGCCTACGTGGGGTAGCTGAAGAAAAGACTCTAGCTGGTTGTTCTGCTTTTGTTTTTTTGGAGAATCATTGTAGATGATGTTCTAGCTCTGTTTGAGCTGAAATTGGTGTTACAAGGGTTGTACAATTTTTAGCCAAAAGAACCGAAAGGGTTTGTATTACATGGAATGAAAAAAAAGTAATCTGAATTTATCATTATGGATGTACAAGTTCACACTTGACCGCTGGAGATAGGCACCAGCTCCCCTCCGAGCCTGGAAGGATAATTGGTATAGATAATGGTTGGATAGAAGTTCTCACTTTACAAGAACTGGCTTAAAGTTCTGTTCCGACTGATTGAAACTGAATTACTTTATATTCATTGTTCACCACTTGGACACTCTGAGCTAAATTTACACTCTCAATAAGAAAATTCATGTTTCTATAAAAAATTTCAAAAAACTTAAATATGTGCAGTAATGCACATATCATGCGTCATTTAGCAATTGCTTTATCAGAAATAATTTGCAATCTGGTACCTGCCAACTTATTTAAAGCTGTTTGCTTCCTTACTATTCTTTGTGCTCACATTTACAGTGCTGTGAAAAAAGTACTTGCCACCTTACACATTTCTTTTATGTCACACTTAGATATTTTAGATAATCAAACAGATTTTAATATCAGACAAAAATAACCAAAGTAAATACAACAACTGTGTTTAATTGATAGTTTCGTTTATTAAGGGAAGATGGTATCCAAACCAAACAGACCCTTTGTGAAAAAGTAATTGCTCTCCTTGTGAGATCATTCTAAATTTGCTCAATTTCACTTGCTAAGCCCATTCCTCAATGCAGCTGCATAATAAATTATTTAGGTAACCCATGCCTGACAACGTAAAGTATGGTAAATGATCACAAAAGGCAACATAGTATGCCCCAATTTAAAGAAACTTAAGAACAGAAGAAAAATAAAGTCACTGACATCTGTCTGGAGCTATTTCTAAGGCTTTGGGATTCCAGCAAAGCACAATGATAGGTGAAGCCTATCTCTAGTGGTTTTTGGGTGAAAGACAGGGTACACCATGGACAAGTCACCAGTCTGTTACAGGGCAACACCGAAACAAATAGGACAAACAACCAGTCATGGAAACTTCCAGAGCTACACATAGACCAGTTAATGTAACATGCATGTTTTTGGACAGTGGGAGGAAGATAGAGTAACAACATATGCAGGGTGGAGAACATGCAACTCTGTGTAAAAAGAATCATTATATAGTACATTATACCTGGCAATACTGCAAATACTGGAACATATGTTATACATAACTAATTCAATTCAATTCAGTTTATTCATTCACATCAGATGTCATCTCAAGGCATTTTACAAGAAAGGTCTTTTCAATACAGTCGTACAAACATTCCAATCAGTTTAAAAGCTTTTTATCTAAGGAATCCCAGCATATTGCATCAAGTCATTGACTGGCAGTTGTGCCCCGTTCATGCAGACTCCAACAACAGCAATCCATCATATTGAGCAAGCATGTAGCGACAGTGGACAGAAAAAACTCGCCTTTAACAGGAAGAAACCTGCAGCATAACCTGGCTCAGTACGAGCGGCCATCTGCCTCGAGCATCTGGGAGTTTGCGAAGACAGAGCAGTGACACAGAAAGAACAGAACAACTGATGTAAGAGTACTTTCTACATTAAAGCAAATAAAACGTTGATAACAGGACACAGAGCATGCTCAGTTACTGGGAGCATCATCCCAGTCAATGCCCCCTGTCCAACAGGGCATTGCAGCTAAACAGGATTCCAGACCAGGTGTAATAATGCAACTGGAGAGTAGTAAAAGAGAAAAGTAGTACAGTGAAGAGAAGTGGTCAGTCTGGAGATGCTTTTTACAGTAGTTTACTTCCCAGAAGGCATTATCTGCTTGCTTATCTGCAACAGTAAAGCACAACACATACAGGATGTAAAGCTTTTGGATGTTTGTTCTGGTAAATGTTGCAAAAGCCAGGAAGAAACACATTCATACATTTCTGATTCTAGGACTTGTGGCATGCTGTGCACTCTGGGTTATCATTGACAAGTTCTCCAATTCTGTTTCTTCTGTTTCCAAAGTCCAATCTCCTTTTAGCTCATGGTCTGAATAAAAATATGAGATGTTCTGTTTTGAGTTGAAAAGCTCTTTTGAAATTTAATCAGTTTGGATTAATTGCATGAGAATTTGTCAGAAGCCAAGATTACTAACACACATGATCTCTATCATCGGTCTTGTCTTTTAAAACCTAAATTTACTGAAATATGTATTTACTATAGTCTATATATAATCAACATCTACAGTTGAATTAGCATTTAATGGCATATTTGTTGTGTGTTGTATTAAAGTAAAGTCAGAGTGACTAAACATGACGGTGCACTATCACAACAATGTCAGCAATTCTTTGTTACAACTCTTCTTAACGTATTAAGCAACTGGCACTGAGAATACCATGGGTGAAGGTATTTCTAACTGCTTTCTTCTAGTTTTGAAAATCACAAATAAAATGTATTGATATACTGCAGATTTAATCTACACTGCAGTAGGGTGTCCAGACTTTTTTTTCAGGGGTGGCACAGGAGGGGCACCTAGTTCTGCTGGGGTGGCACCCGTAAATCTAGGATCCGCAGTAAAAACAAGAAATGTATGTCCCACGCCTTCTTTCTGCTAAATGTTTTAAAATAAAACAGACATTTTTCCCTCTTTTAAAACAATTGCTGAAACTTTTTTTCAGTAAAATCTTAACTTTTGATATCACTATTTCAAAAGCTTGTAGCTTAAATATGGTTAGAGAAAAAGGGATATTGTAAATTAGAAAAATCTTCAGTATGACCCAAAGTTTGTGATAGGAACAGATTCACTCATCTAATTTGCATAATGATGATGTCATCACGTGATGACGAATGAAACAGAAAGGAGGAAATATTTATATTTAGATTAGGATTTAATCATACAAGGTTAAAGAATACATTATTTAAACAGAGGAAACATGCTACAGGGAAATGTGACTTTTGTCTTCAAGAAGAGACTGTAGAACAGGTTATATTATTTTGCCTGAAGTATACTGTTAAGAAAACTGGTACAAAATTTACAAGATATCAAATTGCAACTGGGCATCAAAGACCTTTTAAACTAAATGTAAAGTTCTGAGAAAAAAAATAAGTTTGCTGCAATATCTCAAGAGAGAATATAGTTGTTTGTTTTTTAGTACTTAAGTAGGGCATATTTAGCATGCATCAAAAGTTTGCTTATGGTATTATTTTCAATGTTTTTTTTTGTTACAAGTCTTAAATGTCCTACGTTTTTGAACTCACCATACATTTCGAACGTTCCTTGAATGCACCACAGGTATGCGATGCGTGCAATGCGTGCGATGCAGTGTAGTACAGACAAGCTTCTGCCTTAATTCCCATTGAAAGATCGGTCTTATATACATGCAGAGTTATTTTTTACTTTTGAATTAACATCAACTACAAAACAACTTTGTTTGTGAGTGGGTGAAATGAACCGAAAAAGGTTTATGATTGGTCAGTGGACATAGTCTGATCATGCTGCATACACAGGCGCAGATCACTCCCTTTGGGAATGAGCAAGCCGGGTCTCTAAACTGCAGGAAATATCGGCGACAAAGTTTAACAGAAAGTAGCTAAGGGTCAGAAATGTCACTAGATTTGTTGCTAGGTGCTTTTTTGAAAAAAAAAAGTTGTTAAGGGTGTCTGAAAAGTTGTTAGAAATAGCGACAAAGTCGCTAAGTTGTCTACACTGGCTGCGCGCTGAAGAAGCAGCGGTGTTTTGACCCCCACTGCTACCGCCTCCCCCTTCTCCGGTGAAGCAAAGCATTGGACGCTATATGTGCTGTTTGTGTCATGTCCATCAGAAGCAGCTGTTGTGTTTTGAACCCCACTGCTAGGCTCCCCATCCCGTTCTCCCAACCCGGACAAGCTGAAGCTGTGCACCCATTTTACACGCCCTTGGATTATAATGGCGAACGGACTGGCTGTCGCTAAGCACTGAAACACTTTCTGTCTCGCTGGATATATTCATCAGAAAGTGAATATTCTTCCTCAGAATCTGAATCAGCAATTACTTGACGAAGTGCTACATCAGCGGTGAACAGACCTCTCGCCATGGTAAGGTTTCTCTCTACAATTCACTCTCTCTACGCTCTGACTGCTACTACGACTCCTCGACTTGCGGGCGGTTTTCAACCTTTAAATACTCCAAAAATGTCCATTGTAACGTACCCACAAATGTTGCTCAGATTGAAGTTATAGATGTCTGCCATATCTTGTTGTAAAGTAGTAACTACATGAGGGATAATATTTGCGACTTTTGGAGCTTAAAGAGTTAAAACTAACAGTCGGGCTAAACTGGGTTAGCATGATTGGCAGCACACATGATCGTATATAAATGATGACCCAATTGGGGAGTGACAAGCTGAGTGATATTTTACGTTGCTAAATTAACAAGTAGCCTACCTGTGTTGCAGTAGAGATCCAAATGAAAAGCAAACAGACTTCATTGGCGGCGGCAGGGGCAACAGAAGGCAAGGGACCGCTGGCGCAAGGCGGACAAATTTTCCCGGCGTCCAAACGTCTTACTTTAGTTAGTAAAATGCTACCGGAACCGGACTCAGAGCCAATCACAAGGAGATGAACACAACAGGCCGGTCTAAGTGGTGCAATAGGCCAGGCGAGAGATTGCTGGGCAGACAGACAGACCAACCTATAGCGCAAGACAACCGCCCCCATATACACACACAGCTGTAGGAGCAGTAACGCCGCTGAAACTGAGACACTCAAATATGAAAATAAAGCCTCTGCAGTCACTTGCTGTTAAAAGTCAGAGATACATTTTGGTTTTGTGTGACGTAAGATATGAGGAGTGTGGCGTGAGAGCATTTGTAGGCACTCAAATGTGTGGATTTCACAGCGAAAGTGTGAGCGTTGACAGCCCTGATCGTTCTGGTTCTGAGTTCGGGGGTGGCACCTGGGGTGGCATATCAGATTCTAGGGGTGGCATGTGCCACCCCAGGCCACCCCCTAGACACGGCACTGCTACACTGCCTTTTCTTTACTGCAGTGGTGTTCGTGCTCAAAATTACTTATTTATATATATATATAAATAAAAATATAAAAATGTATTAAAGCCTAATCACAATGTCATGTTGCTTATTACGTATCTGTCACTATTATATGATGTTAGACAATCCAATTTCTATTGTATTTCATTTTACATGTCATTTATGTGAGACCTATATTATTTTCTTGATAAAAGTTACACTAAATTAGTACCTCTATTTCATTTTACATGTCACAAGTACTTCAATATAACTCTAATGGAGCATTCCTAGCCCTTTGGAAACTTTTTTTCCTACTCATGGGTATTAGCAGTTGAAATACAAGAAATGCATGAATAACAAGCATGATAATATTTGCTTCAAATAAACGTCATTATTTTATATATATATATATATATATATATATATATATATGTTTATATATATATGATTATTTTACTCCAATTACATGCTATTGGAAATACAAGATGTTTCCATGCCTATTTGTGCAAGTTGCTAGGTTCTGAACTATTTACTTATATGGCAGCAAATATCGATCTATATCATAATATAGTGTTTTACAGTTAACTAGTGATTAGTTATTTAAAAGGATTGGGTCTGACTGCCATGATACATGGATTTTTGAGTTTTGGTTTTCCTTGGTGTTTGCTTTGTGATATTTTATTTTAAGACCATGACTTGTTCACTTCATTCCTGTTTGTTGTTCAATATTGTTGCTAAGGTTTTTTTGGTTCATACATTTACAGGTCCTTCTCAAAAAATTAGCATATTGTGATAAAGTTCATTCTTTTCCATAATGTAATGATAAAAATTAAACTTTCATATATTTTAGATTCATTACACACCAACTGAAATATTTCAGGTCTTTTATTGTTTTAAAACTGATGATTTTGGCATACAGCTCATGAAAACCCCAAATTCCTATCTCAAAAAAGTAGCATATCATGAAAAGGTTCTCTAAACGAGGTATTAACCTAATCATCTGAATCAACTAATTAACTCTAAACACCTGCAAAAGAGTCCTGAGGCTTTTAAAAACTCCCAGCCTGGTTCATTACTCAAAACCGCAATCATGGGTAAGACTGCCGACCTGACTGCTGCCCAGAAGGCCATCATTGACACCCTCAAGCAAGAGGGTAAGACACAAAGAAATTTCTGAACGAATAGGCTGTTCCCAGAGTGCTGTATCAAGGCATCTCAGTGGGAAGTCTGTGGGAAGGAAAAAGTGTGGCAGAAAACGCTGCACAATGAGAAGAGGTGACCGGACCCTGAGGAAGATTGTGGAGAAGGACAGATTCCAGACCTTGGGGGACCTGCGGAAGCAGTGGACTGAGTCTGGAGTAGAAACATCCAGAGCCACCGTGCACAGGCGTGTGCAGGAAATGGGCTACAGGTGCCGCATACCACAGGTCAAGCCACTTTTGAACCAGAAATAGCGGCAGAAGCGCCTGACCTGGGCTAAAGAGAAGCAGCACTGGACTGTTGCTCAGTGGTCCAAAGTACTTTTTTCGGATGAAAGCAAATTTTGCATGTCATTCGGAAATCAAGGTGCCAGAGTCTGGAGGAAGACTGGGGAGAAGGAAATGCCAAAATGCCTGAAGTCCAGTGTCCAGTACCCACAGTCAGTGATGGTCTGGGGTGCCATGTCAGCTGCTGGTGTTGGTCCACTGTGTTTTATCAAGGGCAGGGTCAATGCAGCTAGCTATCAGGAGATTTTGGAGCACTTCATGCTTCCATCTGCTGAAAAGCTTTATGGAGATGAAGATTTCATTTTTCAGCACGACCTGGCACCTGCTCACAGTGCCAAAACCACTGGTAAATGGTTTACTGACCATGGTATTACTGTGCTCAGTTGCCCTGCCAACTCTCCTGACCTGAACCCCATAGAGAATCTGTGGGATATTGTGAAGAGGAAGTTGAGAGACGCAAGACCCAACACTCTGGATGAGCTTAAGGCCGCTATCGAAGCATCCTGGGCCTCCATAACACCTCAGCAGTGCCACAGGCTGATTGCCTCCATGCCACGCCGCATTGAAGCAGTCATTTCTGCAAAAGGATTCCCGACCAAGTATTGAGTGCATAACTGAACATAATTATTTGAAGGTTGACTTTTTTTGTATTAAAAACACTTTTCTTTTATTGGTAGGATGAAATATGCTAATTTTTTGAGATAGGAATTTTGGGTTTTCCTGAGCTGTATGCCAAAATCATCAGTTTTAAAACAATAAAAGACCTGAAATATTTCAGTTGGTGTGCAATGAATCTAAAATATATGAAAGTTTATTTTTAAATTACATTATGGAAAAGAATGAACTTTATCACAATATGCTAATTTTTTGAGAAGGACCTGTATGCTTAGTTTCGTACTGAATTCTTGTATTTCTGTTCTCTGCACATTTGTTTGGATTTCTAATTTAATGCTTTTTTGTATTTACTTCAGTTCTCTGTGTTTATTAGTCTCATTCTTTCAGTTTTCCTGCCAAGTATGTTCCTCAGCTGTTAAGCAGTTTCCTGATTAGACTCACTTGGTATCCTATATCACACGTCACTCCTCCTCAGCATTTAAGCTCACTGGTTTTTATAGTTCCTTTCTAGTTTTTTTTTTTTTTGCACTCACCCTGGTTTTGTGTTCTGTGTTCCTTGTGCCAAGACCTGTAAGTTATCCTTATTTGTTTTCACTAAGCTCTGCTCTTCTCCACCCCTGTCATGTCTACAATTGGGTCCTTCAGCTACAACACATTATGGCACAGACACAAAGGCTTCACACTAGGACATGCACAACATTAATTTAGTTTTTTCTCTGCAAAAACAAACTCTGTGTAAACAATCTTGGTATCAAAATGAAGTCAATGTTTGTGAGATTTAATCAGAGGTGTAAAAATTACAGCAAAGGTTACTGTGCCACAGTAATTGTAGCTGGAACATAGACAAATTATAAGATTCTTTATTCACGCCTAATTTTTTAAACATGAGTTAAAAAAAAGTTAAAGTCTAAATCTAAGTTCTTGCTTTTAGGATGAAATAGATGAATGACCAGCAAGCTAAACGTTGCTTTGTCATTCAGTTCAATTCAATTCAAAAACACTTTATTGATCCCAGATGGAAATTAAGTGTTGTTGTAGCTCATACTAATTCCTTCTTTAAGGAGCTGTTGTAGATCGTGATGGCTGTGGGCAGGAAGGATTTCCTATGGCAGTCTGTGTTGCAGCAAAACTGAAGAACCCTCCGACTGAAGACACTCTGTGGTTTTAGGATAGTCTCATGAAGAGGAAGCTCAAGGTTGTCCATAATTTTATTGATTTTATGAAGAATCCTTCTTTGCATTATTATCTTCACATGTTCCACAGTCGTACCCAGAACAGAACCAGCCTTCTTTATCAGGTTGTTGAGCCTTTTTAAGTCCCTGGCTCTGATGCTGCTACCCCAACAGATTATGGTTCAAGAGATTACACTCTCCACAACAGACTTGTAGAAGTTCTGCCGCATCTTGCTGCAAACCTTGTAGGACCTAAGCTTCCTCAAGAAGTAGAGTCTGCTCTGTCCCTTCTTGTGGACAGCTTCACTGTTGCGCCTCCAGTCCAGTCTGTTGTCCAGGTGAACACCAAGGTATTTATACTCCTCAACCACCTCAACTTATTCACCCATGATGGAAACAGTTTTTGACTTATCCCTATTTCTAATGAAATCTACAATCATCTCCTTTGTTTTGTTTACATTCAAGGTAGGAAGATTGTTTCCACACCATGTCACAAAGCAGTCCACCAGCTCCCTGTATTCAGCTTCTTGTCCATCACTGATACACCTGACAATAGCAGAGTCATCTGAGTATTTCTGCAGATGACAGGTCTCTGATTTGTACTGGAAGTCTGAGGTGTACAGGGTGAAAATAAATGGTGAGAGTATGGTCCCCTGTGGTGCTCCTGTGCTGCTGACCAGCTGGTTTGGCACACAGTCCTTCAGTCTCACAAACTGTGGTCTGTCTGTCAGATAGTCTTTGATCCAGGCGATTGTGGAGCGCTCCACCTGTGTCTTCAGGAGTTTCTGACAAATGAAATCAGGCTGAATTGTGGTAAATGCACTAGAGAAATAGAATAACATTATCCTCACAGTACTGCCTAGTTGGTCCAGATAACAGTGGGTTGGTTGAAGCAAGTGGATGATGGCATCTTCGACTCCAACTCAATGGCGATAAGCAAACTGCACTGGGTCCTGATATGTTCTTGTTTGCTTATTTGGGGGGGGTAACACGAGTCTCTTCAGGACCTTCATGATGTGGGATGTCAGGGCAACAGATCTATAGTCATTGATGACTGATTGGTGAGTTCTCTGGTACTGGAACAAGACATGATGTCTTCCACAACACTGGAACCTTCTCCTGGGTCGGGCTAAGGTTGAAAAGGTGCTGCAGAATCCCACAGAGCTGCTCTGCACAGGCCTTGAGGACTCTGGGGCTGACACCATCTGGACCTGCAGCCTTTTTCTGGTTCAGTCTCTCTAGCTGCCTCTTCACCTGACTTCTAGAGACAGACAAGTGGGATGGGGATGCAAAAGGGGTAGCAGCATCTCCTGACTTGATTGAAGATAAACTTGTGGGAACAGAAGAGTCCATGACTAAGGTGAAGGATAAAACATCCGAGGTGTGACAGGAAAGCTGTGGGTTAGAGGAGGGTGGGATGTCTGTTTGGCTGGGGACAGGAGAGGAGGATGCTGTGCTAGTTCCTGAACTGAACCTGTTGAAGAATGTGTTCAATTCATTGGCTCTGTCCAGACTTCCATCTATCCAATCCTTCCTGTGCTTAAAGCCTGTGATCTTCTTCACTCCTGACCAGACATCTCTGATATTGTTCCTTTGTAGTTTGTTCTCCAGCTTCTTTCTGTATGCCTCCTTGCTGTCTCTGATCTTGACCTTAAAGCTACATTGTGTAAGATCTTCTCCCATCTAGCGGTGAAATTCAATATGACAACCACCTGAATATTACGTTCTAGCCCCCCCATTCCGAGTGCGTTTTAACTCCTACGGTTCATGCCAAGGTTAACATGGCTTCCAGTACTACGACTTCGTCTAGTGTTCCTTCCAGAGATGAGGTTACTTTAGAAAACTACATTGCATTTAGTTATATAGTCAGACGTCTGCCGCGTCATGAGTAGACAATCTCCCTCTGGCATTCATAACAGTACAACTGAGTGTAGCCAAAACGGGAAAGGCGGAGCTAGAATTTCCAGGACTGTCCCTCGTTGGTGAATGTATTTCAAAGATGGAGGCTCATCATGGATTCACCCATTCAAGAATGAAGAATACTCTCATTAGTAGGTGGAAGTAATTACACATGTATGAGCACATATTTTTGAAAGAACAAAGGGGTTTTTGCTAAGAATTAACTCAAAAAAATACACAATGTAGCTTTAAGTTGCTTCTGTATACTCCTCAATAATTCCCTGTCTCCCTCCCTGAAGGCTCTTTTTTTCTTGTTGTCACAGTTCCCTCTGGTCACTGGTGATCCGGGGTTTGTTATTCGGGAAGCATCTCACTGTTCTGTTTGGGATGATGTTGTCCACACAAAAGTTTATGTAGGCAGTCACACACTCAGTCATGGCAGTGATGTCCTATCCATATGCTTGGCAAAGACTAATCCAGCCTGTGGTCTCAAAGCAACCCTGCAGGGCTTCTTCAGCTTCATTTTCTCACAGTTCTCTTTGTCACAGGTTGCCTCTGACTAAGTGATTAATATTCTGAGCAGAGAAAAACAAGATTGTGATTTGATTGTCCCAGAGGAGTTCTTGGATTTGACATGTATGCATCCTTTACATTTGCATAAAACAAATCCAAGGTCTTGTTTTCTCTTGTGGAGCAGCTGACAAACTATTGAAATGTTGGAGGTGTAGACAAGAGCGAGGCATGATTAAAATCACCAGATATTCCCACAAATGCATTGGGGTAATGGGTCTGTAGCTTAGCAACAACAGAACTGATGACATCACATGCATTGTCGGCAATGGCTGAAGGTGAAATCTAACCAACTGCCAAAATGACACAGATTAACTCTCTTGGTAAATAATATGGACAAAAACTTCCTGCCAAGAGTTCAATATCTAGGTTGCAGAGACACTTCACAGTGTCATGTCCTGGACAACACTATCTGTTGTTGACAAGCACTGCTACTCTACCTCCTTTACTTTCCCTGCTCCGCTTCAGATCTCTGTTTGCTCATACTGTCAGGAAGCCTGGCAGAGAGAGGTTGGAGTCGGGGATATGATCCTGCAACCACGTCTCAGTGAAACACATAACACTGCATTCCTGATACTCTGGCTGAGTCCTTGTAAGGGGTTGGAGATTATCCATCTTGTTAGCCAGTGATCTCACGTTCTCCATTATAATCTATGGAAGAGATGGTTTGAACTTCTTCCTTCTCTGTCTCGTTTTTGCTCCTGCTCTGCATCCACGTCTCCTTATTGTATTCAGTTTGATATCAAACACCCCCCCTTTTCCAACAGGAACCTCTCCACTGTCCCGACCGCATTTACTGCCTCTGTCATGTTCTCCCAGGCAGTGTTATTTTTTTTATTGGTTACCCCTGAGCTGACAGAACTAAACCGCCACGTTGGGGCACATTTAACTGATTTAATCTGTTCAAAGAAGATAAGTATTTCCACAAAAGTGAAAAAAAGCAAATGAAAAGGTTATTTGCCAAACTTTCTTATGTCTGCAGCAGGAATATGACTGCTGCGTGTTGGAGGGGAGGGGAGACATGAAGCAGAGGAGCCACTGATAATACAGGGCAAAAACTATCAGTGTTAAAAATTCATTTGCGTTAAATATGACAATTTTTAAAAAGTCTGTCCATCATGACTCTTTTTTTTACCCCCACTTATGTTTCACCTCGATCTCTGTGTCACTAAATTCCTTTTTTCGCTCTTTTGGCCATTACTTTTTCGGGAAGAAGGCAAGGACTTCATGCACGTGTCAGAGGATACCAAAATTGTTATCAAATATTGTTAATTGAGCGCGTTTCTGTATGCAACTTACTGTGAACAGCCACAAGCACCTAGGTACACACATGTGGGATTTATCAACAGATAATTGTGGAGGAACATGCATCCGACTGGCCACCACATATTTGATCAATCCGGCTTATGACTGTTCATACTGTGGCGGACCACCAGGAGGCTCCACTCATACCTAGAGAACAGGATGTTTGGATTTAAAAAATGGATTAATTTTTGGTGCGATTACACATCGTGCCTGACTGCTGAAGGAGGAGCAGCTGCTCTCTGTCTCTCTCCTGATCCATTCACTTTATTTTCTTTTCTGTTTGCTTTTCTTGTTTTCTTTTCTTAACCTTTTATTAGTTACTTTATCTACCCAGCCCCTGGAGTTACTGTATTGGACCGGATCTCTTCTTGGATTACTTTTTTATGGACTTATCAACATGGCTTTTTGCTCAGCTGAGGCTTTTGAAAAACTGCTCCCCAGAATTGAGGTCATTGAAATTAAGCTACGTCGTCTGGAAATTAATTTTGATCTCCACGCTGATTATGGACAAAACAACACAACTTTACCGTTGAATACAAACAGGGAACAGCCTATCAGCCCGGTGTTACATCGGTCTAACCGTGTCACAGAGACTCCCTACAGGCGCGTGAGTGGCAGAACTCTGCACTCTAATGAAGAATGGCCAGCATTAAAACGCACGGAATCATCAACCCCAGCCTGTTCTCTGAGGAAGAAAAAACAAAAGAAACTCCGGCACAGAGAAAGCTCTGAACCCACACCTGCCGCTTCTGCCAAAAGTAAAAAAAAGAGGTTTCAGCCAAAAACAAGAGATATTTCTCCACCTGGAAGCCCGCTGAAAAACAGATTCGCAGCCTTGAGTTCCCCGAAAGATGACGCAGCCCCCGAGACCAGTCAAAGCCACCAGGAGAAACCCAGCCGCATCAAACGGACACATAACAAAGTAAGAGCCCCCCCAGCAAAGAATGTAATTATACAAGATGGATCAATTAATGGAATTGAGGCTTTTTGTAGGAAGAACACCAGAGTTTATAGCTGCTACAAAAATACAGTGAGAGAAATATCAGAAAAAATCCAAAAAATCTTGGACCAATATCCTGCTTTGGAAAAGCTCGTCATTCACGCTGGATCAGCAGATATCGCGATGATACAATCAGAGATTCTAAAGAGAGACTTTTCTGATCTCCTACAGAGACTTGATGGACTTAACGTAAACATCCTCATCAGCGGACCAGTCCCTGAAGGGAATGATGAAAGATTTAGCAGACTCCGCATGCTCCATAAATGGTTGAAGAAACAATCAGCTGAGAAGTCGTTCACATTTATTAATAATTTCAAAGTATTTGGAAGTGCTAATCATCTGATCAAAGCAGGCCGTTATCTTAACAAGGCCCGAGTAAGGCTGTTAGCAGCAAACATTTTCTCTTATCAAAATCAGAAAGCAAAAAACTTGCTCCCAAAAGCTGACCTTGAGGTGCCCATGGATATCAGAGAACAAAAACAGCAAGTCATGATGACACCACAGGAACGAACAGATAAACAGCCATCAGAGATTAAGTCTTCATCTTCCTGTGACTCAGCCACATCAAATGAGTCTCCATTTAGAAACTTTACAGACAGACTGAACGAGCAAATCAAATTAGGGACACAATTAACACCTAAACTTAGACTACACCAAACGCCTGGGACTAGTGTCAGTAAGTCTGGGAGCTTCCCCCCACTGATTATTACAGATATTTGATATTTGAGGCAACCGGGCAATAACCTGTCAGAAGGTTCAGCTGCCCATCATCACAATACTGAAGTTAGCTTTATTAAACATTAGATCTCTATCCAGGAAATCTTTTCTTATCAATGACCGCATCACTGAGCATAATTTACACGGCCTTTTTTTATCAGAAACTTGGCTAGATGAAAATAACGAAACAACGGCATTAATAGAATCTACTCCTCCAAATTACAATTCCTTAACTGAGAACAGAAAACACAGACGAGGTGGAGGTGTAGCCACCATTTTTCACAACTCAATGTACTTTAAAAAGGTAACTCTGGGCACGTTGGATTCTTTTGAATACCTAGCCACCCAGATAAATTAGCCTAAGAAAGCTTTATTTCTAAGTTTATATAAACCATCAAAACTTAACTCTAACTTCTTTAATGATTTCAATGACCTTCTTTCTGTAATATGTATCCACTATTACCAACTAATCATTGTGGGGGATTTTAACATATACCGACAACCCCCAAGATAGACAAGCAAAAACATTAGATGATACTCTCCACAACTTCGGCCTGACCCAGCATGTCAAACAACCAACACACAATAAAGGACACACTCTGGACTTAATTATCAGCAAAGGTTTAAATATTTCCAACATCTCTGTAATTAATATTGCGTTATCTGACCATTTCTGTATTTTATTTGAAAGTACCATCTCTGCTAAATTATCCAGCCACAGTAAGACCACTATAAAAAAGCGTCTTCTAGGGGACAGTTCAGTAGAAACCTTTAAATGTATTTACCCTTCCACCACATCCCCCCTCATCTCCCAACTCAAACTCAGTAAATAAGTTGGTAGATAATTTCCTTGTGAAAATCTCAGAGATCATGGATTCCATTGCTCCAACTAAAGTGAAAGTAGTCTCAGGTAGAAAGAAGTGTCCGTGGACGAGTAATCCACTGGTACGTAGTGAAAAATGAGAGTGTCGACGAGCCGAGAGAAAATGGCGGAAAACTCGACTCCAGGTTCACTGTGAGATCTACAAAGAGAGACTGAATAGATATCAGCTAACTATAAAAGATGCTAGGGAATCGTTCTTGTCTAAAATCATCAACAGAAACATTAATAATGCACGGACCCTATTTGCAACAGTGGAAAGACTAACTAATCCTTTAGTGACAGTAGCCCCTGAACTAAACTCTACCAGGGCCTGCAATTAATTTTCCAGCTTTTTCACTGAAAAAATTCTAACAATTAGACGGTCAATCTGTACCTCAATATCGAACCCACAACCAGTGCCATCCCCAATCAACAACAATGTAGAGAAAATGTCTGAATTCCACCAGGACTGCCTTGGAAAAATCATTATCCAATTAAGCTCCTCTTCCTCCTGTCTTGATATCCTACACACAGCTTTTCTAAAGAAAGTTCTTCCTGTTATTGGGTCTGATCTTGTTCAAATAGTGAACTCATCCCTGCTATCAGGTGTCTTCCCTCAGGCTTTAAAAACAGCAGTTATTAAACCACTGCTAAAGAAGAAAAATCTGGACAACACGTTAATGCAGAACTACAGGCCAATCTCTAATCTTCCATTCATCAGTAAGATTATTGAAAAAGCTGTGTTTCAGCAGTTAAATGGCTTCATATGTCATGGTCTTGGGATTTTTGTGTAGCAAGTTTGAGTTTTTCCTTCCACTTGGTTTTCTTCCCCTTTTTACCCCAAGGTGCCCTCTTGTGTTGCTCCTCCTGTTTGTGTCTTAAGTTAGTAGTTTTCCTTCAGTGTATTATATTTTTGTATTCTGGCACTCCCTGGGTTCTGGAGATGTTTTTTCACCTTTGTCTATGTCCACCTTCCCATTTGTGTTTCCTTTATCTCTTTATTTCTTCCTTCTGTTCTCCACTGTTTCCTGTGGATTTCTCCTTAGACTTATTATCCTTTCTAGTTTCTTTACAGTCTTCTGTCTCCCAGCCATTTTACCTCCTGTCCCAGTTAATTACTTTCACCTGCTCACTCCCTCTCAGCTGCAACCGCTTTCACTAATTGGTCTCCTGCTCCTTCCGTGTTCACTCTTCACTCTCCTCCTCAGTATATATTCGGTTCTCGTTCACTCACTACTCGCTGGTTCGTCCGTCATTCTTCCCTCTCTGGTCCCTGCCTTCCCTGTTGCCCGTCTGGTTCCTGTTTCCCCGTTTGCTGCCTTTTGATCCTCCTGAGTTTTGTAAGTTCCCCTTCCTTGTGTTTTTGTTATTAAATCATCTTTTTGGATTTTGCTGCATTTGGGTCCTCCCTTAACCTTAAAACATGACATCATAACAATGACAAACCGTTTTGATGTTTTTCAGTCTGGTTTCCGTGCTCACCACAGCACCGAGACTGCCCTCGTCAAAGTATTCAATGACATTCGCATAAATACAGACTGTGGAAGAACCACGGTGCTGGTTCTGTTGGACCTCAGTGCAGCATTTGACACTGTTGATCATGATATTTTAATGGAACGACTGGAGAGCTGGGTCAGACTCTCTGGTACAGTACTTGGCTGGTTCGAGTCTTACCTAAAGAACAGGGACTTCTATGTTTCAATAGGAAACTTTTCATCAGAATAAACAGAAATCACATGTGGGGTTCCCCAGGGCTCCATCCTGGGGCCCCTCTTATTTAATATCTACATGCTCCCACTTGGCAAGATTATAGCAACCAATAACATTAGCTACCATAACTACGCGGATGACAATCAGCTCTGCATTACAATGTCACCAGGTGACTCTGAACCCATTCAAACCCTAAATCAATGCATTGACCAAATAAGTGGATGGATGTGCCATAACTTTCTCCAGCTGAATAGAAACAAAACTGAAGTGATTATTTTTGGACCCAAGGAGGAACGACCAAGAGTCAGCACACAGCTTCAATTAATACAGCTAGAAACTACTGATCAGGCTCGAAACCTAGGTTTAGTAATGGACTCAGACCTGAACCTCCAGGGTCACATAAAGGCAATAACAAGGTCAGCCTTCTATCACCTGAAGAACATCTCTAGGATTAAAGGACTGATGTTGCAACACGACCTAGAAAAACTCATCCATGCATTCATCTTTAGTCGGATTGATTACTGCAACAGCATCTTCACAGGTCTGCCTAAAAAGTCAATCAGACAGCTGCGGCTGATTCAGAATGCTGCCGCTCGCGTCCTCACCAGAACCAGGAAAGTAGAGCACATCACCCCAGTTCTAAAGTCCTTACACTGGCTCCCTGTAGCTCAGAGAATAGACTTCAAAATACTCCTACTAGTTTATAAATCATTACATGGCTTAGCACCAAAATATGTTGAAGACCTGTTGTCACGGTACCAACCACCAAGACCACTCAGGTCCTCCAACTCTAGCCTACTAAACATCTCTAGACTCAGAACTTAACATGGAGAAGCAGCTTTCAGTTTTTATGCTCCGCTTATCTGGAACAGACTTCCTGACCAGTGTAGAGCTGCTGAAACTCTGAACTGCTTTAAATCGAGACTAAAAACCCATCTGTTTAGAATTGCCTTCGAGTAAATGCTTGATGTCATATGTATGAAATGTGTTCATGCTCTCTTGCTTTTTTTGATCTTTATCTTGCTTTATAGTGTATCATGTGTAGAATGTGTTTCTTTTGTGTTTTTTTTTTAATCACCATATCATCTAAAGCACCTTGAATTACCCTGCTGTTGAAAGTGTGCTATACAAATAAAATTGCCTTGCCTTGCCTTATTGTATGTGTTCTTATGTTATGTGTTCTGGCTTACTGTTGTTCAGTGTGAAGTCGGAGTTAAGATAAAGAGGTGATGGAACCTAGCTTCTGTGTGTCCTCCATTTATTCCTCCACAATAGGAACATTCTAAATATAACTCATAGGATAGAATATAGGACAGAATATAGAATATTGTACGAATGTTTGATCAATGAGGTCCCTGAGCTTTTGGGTTAAAGGCTGATTCTTTTTTTTAATTCCTTTTAAAGAAAGCAATTTAATAACACGTATGTGGACCACTAAACTATTTGTAGAATTCCATATGCTTATGAAAGCAAACACACAAACAAACAAACAAAGATAATCTGAGCAATCAGAGAGGCTCGGCTAGGACCAATTAAAAAAAAAACTCCTGTTGCTTCAGTAACACCATCAGCTTCCTTCAAAGAATCAGGGTGGACGGATTTTATACATAATAACTTATGATGGTGGTCTGGGACGTTTATCATTTATCCAAACAGTGAGAATGACTTCTGCTAGAGCAGATGAATAAAGAAATAAAAGGTTAAAAAGACAAAATAGCTATCAATGTCTACATTTTAAAACATCTTGAATTACTTGTCACATCTTTTAAGGAGTAAGACTTTCTTACAGTCCTTTAAAGTTCTTCTGTCTTCTCAAATCCCCAGCTGGACATGGCAGATGGCTGCTCAAACTACTTGGCACTACATAAATAAACTGAATTTATTGTAATACATTGCGAGTTAAGGATCTGGCAAAATCTTTTTTTGTTTTTTTATTTGAAAAAAAGCGTTTTGTTAACTTATTGTAGTCCAGTGTATAAAATGTTGTGATAGACTGGTTGAGGGGTGCCAGGAAGATGTTGCCAACATTTAATATAAGTTGTGATTATATTATTTTAGCTGTATTTTACATGGATTACCAAGATATTTACCAATTACTATGTGATATTTACTCATCCACAATATTTTGCTTCTGTCTTTTCCTCCTATTTCTGTATTTGTTGTTGACTTTTCAAAGTTAGCAAAGTTCTTTTATCAACTGTTTCTTGTTCTTTTTCTTTCTTCAACTCTACCTTGATGGATTTGAGTGCATGTTGCCAGGAAATATTCTGAAAAGGAGTTTTTATGGGGCAAAACCAACTACGACTGTTTTTTTTTAAACCAATCCTTCTAAAGAATAGTAATGGCTCCTGTGTCACTGAGGACACTGCAAAGAACAAGACAGAAAAACAAAATATATACGTGTACATTTTGTATACAATATACATTTTGTTACCCACACTACTTGCAAAAAAAATGAGAAAGGCCACAGACTAATTAACAAATACGGTATCTTACAAAGACAAGCAAAATATCACAACACCATTAGTTGGGAGTACGTATGCTCAAATAGATCTAAATTGGTAGTAAAGTACACATCTACACATCTAGTGCTCACAGCAGGAGAGCCTAAAATTGTAAAGAGGGAAATGTTAAATTAAAACCTACCCACAGCACATCATTGGAATGAGTTTGAGCTGACTCTAGTTTGTGTGAAACATTTAACAATTTAAATGCTAAATTAAATGTGAAATTGGTTATGACTTGTAGGCATTGCCTACAATATCTTTTGAAGTTATGTTGCATACAGTTCCATGAGATAAAAAAACAAGAGAAAAGTTAATAATTTAACAATATTCTGCCATTTCAAGGATGAGCTTGTGTGTTTCTGAAAAAAAGATCTGAAAAATAGCAACAACACTGATTAGAAGGGTGTGATGATACACAAAATTTAAGGTTCAGTACTTAGCCTTCCTCTGTTATCATCTTAGTGCACTTTCAGTGCATTAGGGGAAATAAACATAATAAACTGATTGCTGCTACAAAACATTTGTTGGACTCGATGATCACTTTATTAGCTAAACCTTTTCAAATGGATTAATACTGTTAGCCATTGACACGGTGAAGATGACCTGCTGATGTCCATCAGAGTCAGATTCAGAGTCAGAACAAAAGAGGGAATTAAGGACTTTGAAAGTGTATGGTTGTTGGTGCCAGATGAGTAGTTCTCAGTATCTAAGCAATACATGCACAACCACCTCTGGGGCTTTCAGAAAATGATCCGAAAAAAAATAAATCTAGTCAGCTGGAGTTATGTGGATAAAAATGCTTTGTTGATGTTGAATGGACAAACTGGTTGGAAATGAAATGAACTCAAATTACCACTCGATATAACTAAGGTATATACTTTACCATCTCTGATGGCATAACATGTGAAACCTTGAAGTAGATCAGCTTAAAACTTTCAAGCCTATTACTATTGTAGGTTAAAAAGAAGAAACTAAAGCTAAAGTTCCTTCAAACTCACCAAAATTGAACAATAAAAAATTGGAATAACGTTGCCTGTGACGTCTGTGATGAACAGACTTTTTGAACATTTTCATAGTTAACGCAAATTAATTTTAACATTGATGGTTTTTCCGCTCTGTTATCAGCGGTTCCTCTGCTTCATGTCCCCCCAACCCCCCAAAAATATGGAAAAAAATTTTTTTCATTTGGTGTTGTTCACTTCTATGGAAATGTTTAACTTCTTTAAACAAAGTAAATTGCTTAAATTTGTCCCAATTATTAATGTTTGGTTCTTTTAGCTCAGGGGTAACCAATAAAAAAATAATTTTTGCCTGAGTGAAAGTGAAAGAAGCAGTAAATGCGGTCGGGAGGTGATAAACTGCTGAGATAAATGATCTGTCAAAGTAATAATGTTTCAGCGTTGCAGTTCACCCGTTCTAACACTAGATTCTGTGTACGCCTGGTCAGTCCTGTTCCTATATTTAGGAATATTTCTACGCACAAGTACAAGATGGTAAATTCCATACTATGCGTAAAATTGTTCCTTCGCACGTATACGCACAGGTCTGTGCGTAAGTATGGTTGATAAAAAAGGGCCCAGGAGATGTGTTGACGATCCAACGGGAGAGTCCAGAGGAACTGATGAGGGTCACTGAGATTATGAATAACTTTGACAGAAGACTGTGCAAGAAAAATGAAGATGATGATTACTGTGCTTGTAGATAGGAGGCATGCAAGAGAATTAAGCTAAAGATGCGGAAAGTGGAATCCGGAAGCAATACTTTTTAAAGTGCAGATGTCAGAGGAGAACGCACAAAGTCTTAACAGGCTAAGGAATGCTTTGCAGGAGGATCAAGGTGATGAAGAAGATGATGCAGGTAGCCAGTAATGGAATGATACAGGTATTTTCAGGGATGTAACTTCAAGACAATGAAAAAAGGAGCAAACTCAAGAAAAGGAATCACTGAGTCGATGGGTAACCTTGAAGGAACAAAACAACAAGTAAGTCTTTGGTATGAGGAAACAACAAGGAGCATAGTCATTTTATGGAGCGTTCAGTTTGCCAGGGAGATCAACACTCAGGTGAAGAATCACTGGCTTCAAGCTTCTCTTGGCCTTTGACCCATGATGATTTGCGGGTCACCGTGCACCGGGGGAAAACTGCCAGGTAATGTGCCAGTGTAGAACCTGTGGAACTGAACAAGATGCAGACCCATCCCCCAAACCAACAACCCAGACTCTTGAGAAGATCACCTTCTAGTAGTACATACTTTGAGTCCTCCTTAGTTTTTGCCTATATGACTACATTACATCACCACATAAAGGCCTGTCATAGTAACTATAGTGTTTTGGTTCTTGTTTTTGTATGAATGAAGATTTTTTTCAAAACTCATGCCATGTTTATAAGACATATTTGGAAAGGATAATAGAAAGGATGATTTTATTAAAGGTTTTCATGTGGACAAGGCATCAACAACGTGAAACAAATGTACCATTGGACAGCTATCATAGATGTCAGCTCAGACTGGTACTCTTTTATACCTTGGTAAAAATGAATGTTGTACTGAGTACCTTATTACTATGTGCCCAATGTAGAAAGTTAGGTTGAACAATCTTAAATACAGGGAACCTATGCCAAATAGCATGCTAAGCCCTTTTCCAACATGAATAAATGACAAGTGTCAATCTTTCTGGAAATTTTTTTTTTTTTAAATGTGACAAAAAAAGAAATAGTCACGCCTTACATTCAATTATGGTCAATCTTGCTCTGGTTTGCAAAGTATGTCAAACCTGTTTATACTGTCTCCTAACTATATTGAGAAATACAAACAAAAAGGCCTCAAGCAAATTTATAAAAATCAGTAACAATTTTGTTTGTAACCCTCAGCACACATTCGTCATACCGTATGCTTCAAAAACCCAAACCAGCGCTGCAAAGATGAATGCCTGTGAAAAAAATGAATCGATCGCAAAAGTCCATAACTAAAGAAAAAAAGAAAACTACTCTTTTAGTCATTCCCCTCCCTGACTCACACAGACACATCCGAACGTGGACATCTATACACAGAAGTACACATACCTCCCATACCATCACAGTCGAGTGGTTTGGCAGAGCGACAGCTGCGGCAGTCGTGTGGAGCTTTCTGCTGTTCTCTGTGCATTCACCTTTCACCTCCTGCCATTTTAGCCTCAGTGATTCCATTAGTGCACCTGAATACAGATGCCGATTTGAGATCGCTGTTTTTCCCCCCTAACCTGCCACATGTAGTCGGCTAAGCTTCAATTCAAGTAGAGAAAATGTAGCCTTTATGAAAGACGAGACACAACAACAGCAAAAAATAAACATTACAACCGCAATAATAAGGTCTGCTGTTGTTTTCTACTTCACAATGAAATTAGAGTTTTGTCTGTTTTGCCTCATGTCATTCTGTTTTTACTTTCCTTTTTCCACCTCACAGGCTTTTGTCATGGTTGCGTTGTTTTTCCATTTCAGTGTTTTTCATATATTTTCCCAGTGTAGTGACTTAGTACAGCTGAAATATAAAAATCACGATGCAAGCCATAATTCACAAGCAGTTTTTTCAAGATAATGTTAAAAACACATTTTAAGCCTTATTTAACATACATGCTTGTGGAAAAGGTTTTGCTTTTGGTTGCTGGGTTTATCACTACCTCCTGTGGAGGATTGGAGTCACAATAATGGTGGGTTGACTTCAACCCTCCCATTCCATGTCATGAGCTTTAGGTTTATTGTAATCTGTAATAAGCACCTGCAAATAACAAAATGAAAGTGTGATCTGAAAGGAACAACTGATACACCTGTTGAGCTGACAACATGATTATGGTGCCAAAATCTGTTTTTTTCAGTTTTCTTTTTTTGTTCATGCAGCTTAGTTTTTTAGTATCACCATGATTAGAAAGAAAAGTTTTTGTGCTTCTACACATCTTTTTAATGTGAAACATAAATGGGGCAATTACATATCAAAAGGAATTCTACAATCTAGTTCATTTCTAGAGCTTGCCCATTAGGCATTTTATATGCAAAGACATGTACTTTTAACATTATTTCAGACTTGTGTAGGACCATTTAATAGAGGTAAAATGTTCACTGCAAAAATGTAAATTTAGCTGGAAACATTGTGTCAATCTACTTGGATATGCAAACATCATCATCATCATCATTTTGTACTCGACCAATAAGTGATATATCAATTTGGAAATGTCAATTATTTAAATATATATATTGTATGGGAAATATTGTGTATACATTTAGATTGTGTGTATAGGAATGCTTTCATCCTTAGACTCCCTCCTTACCTTCCCCGTCTCTCCCTCTTTTGGTCTGTTTCCCAGAAATAAATGATTGGTATTCCTCCTTACATCCCCACCAACAGCAAACATCACTCTCATCAAAGACTTTCGTCTTTGATCAGGCCTTCAAAGAAATGTGTCATCAAAGTCTTTCAGGTTAGGTATGAACTGAGTGAGGTGAGGGGGATTGAGGTGGGGGGGGGGGGTTCACTGCTCACAGCTTGTGACAGAAATGCAAGCAGTAACAGGTCGCTGATTACTAATTACAGTTTGGGAACAATTTTCTACAGATTAACTGCTATTAACAGCAATGCCAAGATGAAGCAGTTATTTAGGGTCCAAGGACAAAAGAAATAGCCCAGTTTCAGTCCAGCAACATCACCATTAAGCTGAGATATTCACAAGTCACGTTTTTCATTTAAAGTCTCAAGTCTTAAAGGGGCAGGTCCAAGTCAATCCTAAAGTTTTCTGTCATAAGTACAAGTCTGTTGCCCAGTATTGAATAACTGAACTTTTTTTATTCTCTCATCAGATGCACATAGTCTGCCTGAAAAAAACAGAACTGTCTAAGAATATGAATTGCTGTTAAGCTTTATTTAACAAATAGATATTTAACATCATCAGAACAAAGTTATGGATGCATTCCAATCAGGCTTTGGAGCGATGGATAGTTCTGTCCACCTAAAGGTTTTGAATGATATTTGTATTGTTACGGGTCTGGCCATTAAGCTTAGGTCCTTCAAGGTTTGCAGCAAGATGCTGCAAATCTTCTACAAGTCTGTTGTGGAGAGTGTAATCTCTTCAGCCGTCATCTGTTGGGGTAGCAGCATCAGAGCCAGGGATTTAAAAAGGCTAAACAACCTGATAAAGAAGGCTGGTTCTGTTCTTGGGACAACTGTGGAAAATCTGGAGATGATAATGCAAAGAAGGATTCTTCATAAAATCAAAAAAATTATGGACAACCCTGAGCATCCTCTTCATGAGACAGTCATACAACAACAGAGCGTCTTCAGTCGGAGGCTTCTTCAGTTTCGCTGCAATACAGACCGCTACAGGAAATCCTTCCTGCCCACAGCCATTATCATCTACAACAACTCCTTAAAGAATTAATTATATGAGCTATACCAACACTTAATTTCCCTCTGGGATCAATAAAGTATTTTTGAATTTGAATTTGAATTGAATGTTCTTCCCCTTCTTATTGCTTTGTCCGCTGAGTTCGATACAGTTGACCATAACATTCTGTTGACTAGAACAGCAGGTATGAATAACTGGTTCTGCTCTTCAGTGGCTTCGTTCTTATTTACTAGAGCGTACCTTTTGTGTGATGATCGATGATAATGTATCATCATCTGTCCTGTACCGTGGGTGGTCCCCCAGGGCTCCATAGTGGGACCTCTTGTTTTCTCTATATATTCTATGCCTAAAGAGTTAAGCCTCAGTCATCCCTGCAGCTGCTTTTGGACTGTTTTAAGGACATTAAAGAATGGTTGGCCACAAACCTTTTACACTTGAATGATTAAAATACTGAAGCAGGTTTCTTTTCCCCAAGGGAAAAGTGATGTCACCCCGATAGATTTTTCCTCCATGCCCTTCGATCTTAGCCACACAGTTACAACTCTTCGTATGAAGTTGGATTCAGCACTAAAAAGGGACTCTCAGGTGACCCTTACGGAAAAATACCATGTTTTCACAAGGCAAAATCATATGTGATCACGTGTGGAAAAATATTTGACCCATTTGAAATTCACATGTAAAAACATGTTAAAATCGCATTTGTGAGATGTCTGGAAAAACATGTGACCACCTGTATTTTACACATATTTCACATGTGAACATTGGAACATTTTCATGGTAATAAACTGTGAAACCCATGGACATTCACATATGAAGCCCATGGGATAACATGTAAACCACATGTGAAATGTTATGTTATTATGTTATAAGTTATTTTCCACATAAAACCTACATGTGAAAAAAATGTGTGAAACCCATATATGTGAAGTCCATGTGTGCTGTACATGTGGTTTACCAGGTACCACATGGGATTACATGTAATCCAATGTGAAGAACATGTTCAACCCATGTGACTTTTCCGTATGGGGATTCTTATTGGTTTTTATAATCTGGGTTAGTGGCAGCATGTAGACATAAATAGGTAGCAGAAAAGTAATAATAATAGAATAAGTAATTAATAATTAATTCAAAAAATAAAATAAAAGAGTAATAAAGTTATTAAGCAATAGAATACGCTGTTGAAGGTATATTATTTTGTCCTGAAAGGCTAATGTCATTTGACACAAAAGTCAATCTGAGGGATGTCCAGGTGATAATTAGTATGAAGCTACAGCTAACAAGAACATATAGCTATGAACCCTTAATTGTATCAGGGAAATCCCTGGTCTATAAACACACCTTTTTTCCACTGGGACCACTGACAGAGATGTGCATCTCTGTCAGAGCTGTGATCTGTGCATCACTTATTCTAATGTTTTCTCATTGATATAGTATTAAATACATATAGAATAACTTGGAAGCTGCTATTTTTTTTACTACCATGTACCAAGAAACCATGTGTGTACTGTCATGTGTTATGACAACCAATCATCAATAAACACTATGGGAACTAACTAACTACGAACCAGCTCACTTTCACTTCATTCATGACAAACATTGTTCCTGTGAATAGAGCCCCAGATCTAATTGAGTACCGTGGCATTAGACCATGTATCTAAGTCAGGGTTGTCCAAATCCAGTCCTCTCAGCCTGATATCTTGCAGGATTTAGATCTACCATTCTGCAACTCTTACATGCATTCCTTTTCCAACACATCTGAATCAAATGGCTGAATTCCCTCATCAGCATGTCATTCAGCTCTACAGAGGCCTGATAAGAAGACAATAATTTGATTCAGGTGTGTTGAAGAAGGGTTGCATCTTAAAGTTGCATGATAGTAGTACTCAAGGACCTGACCTGGGGCCTGTACCATGAAGGTGGCTCAACAAACTCTGGGTTACAGGATTGGTTTTGAATCGACAAAACCAAACCGATGCAATCAGGCTTAATTGGTACCATGACGCAGGTTATCAACTTTCTCTGTCAACTCAGGCTTTGATCCTTAAGCTATGATTAATCCACAGGCGCGTGCACATAAAAGAGTGACGATGACACTGAACAAACAATCGCGTTCGATATGGATAGAGCTAGAGCTATCTACTTTTCAACGGAGGAGCAAGAGATTATTCTCCAGAAATATGAAGAATTTAGAAATATTTTTCAAGCACGCAGTAACACTGTATCTGCTGCCAAAGCAAGAGAACAATCGTGGAGGAAGATTGCTGATTGTGTTAATGCGTGGGTTAAACAATTAATGTACATTTAAGTAGGCTAAGCATATTAAAATATATTAAATGCTAAAATGAAAATGTATTCGTGTTGAGATATATATATATATATATATATATATATATATATATATATTTATTATGTGTGTAGATGTATGTGAAAGTATAGGCTATTACATCCTAAGAAAGATTGATATTCATTCATTTTTAGATGCAACACCAACTCCAAACGGTCTTGGCAGCAGATCAAGAGAAAATATAAAAATATAATTCAAAGTGGTGAGTATTTACCATATTTTTTATTATTTTCTTAGAACATTTAATCACAAACACTTGTTTGCAGCAAACAGAAAAAAAAAAAGTGAAATAAGGAAAACTGGGGGAGGGTCACCTCCTCAAGATTACACTGTGGCAGAGGAGTTGGCTCTGAGCAACAACAAGGGGCGGCCGATTATGGATGGGATTGGATGTGCTGTACAGTCAGGGCATGGCTTCGATGAGTCACATTTGTTATGTGCGGCTCAAGAAGCTCACAGAGATAAGACATTCCTTCTGCGGAAAATCTGTATCTTTCATACAAGTACGCATCAGGAAAGTCAAATGGATTTTGTCTGTCCCTAAAAACTCGTTCTCTACGAAGTGCTCGTCTAACAATTTGCGCGGAGATGTCCACAGGATTAGGGAGAAAAGGTGAAGCCATTGCAACAGAGAACAGACGCTGGGAATTAGTTACGTCACATATATATGTTTCTTTGCTCACAGCTGATTGGTCAAACTTCAGTCTGAGATCGCGAATCCAGAACATAACCTGCCCCGGAGCAGGTTAGCCGTGCAGCGTAAGATACCATGACAACGAACACCGATCAAAGCCGAGCCACTTTCATGGTACCCAAAACCCAGGGTTGGTGGAATCTAAGCTGAAACATAGCTGGCTAGCCACCTAATCCGGCTTCATGGTACAGGCCCCTGGGCACCTCTGTTTTACAGCCTATCAAAACAGTGAGTACACCCCTCACGTTTGTGTAAATATTTTATTATATCTCTTCATGGGACAACACTGAACATATATGTTGATACAATGTAGCTAGTGTACAGCTTGCATAACTGTGAAAATTTGCTTTCCCTTAAAACAACTCAATGCATTAATGCCTAAACAACTGGCAGCAAAAGTGAGTACACCGCTAAATGAAAACATCCAAACTGTAAGCCAAGTGTCAATATTTGGTGTGGCCACCATTATTTTCCAGCACTGCCTTAATTCTCTTGGGCATTGAGTTCAGTCAAGCTTTAAAGGTTTTTCATGGAATCCTCTTCCACTCGTCCATGCAAACATCACTGGGCTGGTGAATGTTCGAGACCTTGCATCACTATTGCTGTGTGTTTTTCTTTTGAGGGGATAGACAATTTATACTGTTATACGAGGTGTGCACTGACTGCTTTACATTAAATCCCAGTGTCATATCTTCATTGTTGTCCCATCAAAAGATATAATGAAATATTTACAAAAATGTGACGGGTGTACTCACTTCTTTGAGATACTACGGATGTGTTGTTATTACCAAAACAGCTGATTGAAATTATCTTCTCAGCATGTCCACAAGCTCTGAAGACCCATTCATTTGCTTCAGGTGTATTGAATCAGGGACATATGTAAAACAGAGGTGTTCATGTCCAGTCATTGAGAGCTACTATTCTGCAACTTTTAGATTCATTCCTTCTGTTGAAACTATTAGATTGATTTATTATTTTGTGCTGATAGTTATGTGTTGCTGTAAAGTTGAGTATTTGACCAGTGACTGGTTATCTATATCTTGCTTAAATTTGATTGGATGTTTGGACAGAGAGTAGAGAAATCATCAGAAAAGTAACCAGAAGCCACTGGACCTTAGAGCAACACAAAATTTTGATATTAGTTTGTCTTTAGTAGAAAAGTCTAGATTGAAGTTCCCTTTCTTTTGTATGTAAGCTCTGTGTTTACAATTACACAGGAAAAAAATAACTGTTTTCAAGACTTTTGCTTGCTGACGGGTGCATGTGGAGTACAAAATAACTTTGAGGTCCAAAGCTAGTGAGTCAGCCCTGCTGCACCCACACCTTCTTCAGCATACCTGAATCACATAACTGAATGCCCTCATCAGTATGTTATTCAGCAGAGACCATCCATTTGATTCAGTGTAGTGGAGAAGATATTAATCTAAAGGTTTCAGGATATTAGCTTTTAAGGACAGGAGTAGTAGTTGGATTAAGTGTGACCCAATCTTAAATTGCAGATTAAACTCCCCATATATACCATTTGGTGGTAAAATGAAAACAAAACAAAAAAATGTCTGGAAAACAAATCTGTTTTACTTCAGAAGGTGGTGTGTGTGTGGGGGGTAGATGTCATCTCGAACAGTGTTAAATATCACAGTACATATGCCAGATTTTAAAATGTTTCACGTGGAAAAAACAGAGGAAGTTTAGGTTTTGACAACAACAGAAGCCAGAGAAGAGAAATGATTCCCACAGATAAATGCTTGTATCACTAAGTGACGCCCTCCTCGGCTTTGCTCTCTTTAAAAGAGACAAATTCTCATGTAATGTATCCATAGCAGAACACTGCATTATTCCTGTTCCCTGGTGCTGAAATATGAGCGCAATGTCACCTAAGGCTGCCAAGCTAACCGTTTGCCTAATATAGGAAGGAGCGACGAAGCAAAAGAGAGAGAACTAGAGCACTAAATGGCCTGATGGAATGGGAGTAAAAGAGAGATAGAGGCTCCCACAGAATAGTGCCATCTGCATGTGAATGAGTCTCACCCGGAGAGATCTCTTTTGGAGAAATTAATGATCTCAGGAAAGCAGACTGTGTGCTCCATGGAGGAAGGAGTCTCTTGTCAACTGGGCTTTATTTCTTCTTTGCTCTTTGTACTCCACCAGATATTAAACGTCTGCGGTTCTCCTCTGGCGATCCCGTGCATGTCCGCTTGTTTAAATATCCTTATTTCAAGGGGAAAAGGAAGCATTTTGGTGAAAGGTTCATAATCAGAGAACAAGAAGGGAGAGATTATATTAAAAAGAGGAATGTGTTCTCAGCAGGGAGCATTTAAAGAATAAATAAAAAGAGAGAGAGAGCCAGGCAGGTCTCGATTGCAGTGCTATCCAGCTGAGGTCTCTGTACCTGTTTGGGAAGATGTGAGAATTTACAATGGATTGAACAGGCTAATAAAGAATAATCGGCTTCGCACTATGGAAACCTGTACTTCTTGCCATGTTTCTCATAATTTCTTTTATAGATAAGTCAAAGCAATGTTGCGAGGCTGTTGGAAAAGTGCCATGGACGCTTGCTTCAATTAAAACCAAGCTTACGTTATTTCAAAAACAAGATACAAAAAAATACATTCTACTCTCTGCAAGATTACAGTGATTTTATAAAATCTGTGCCACATATGAGCCCATAAGAATTTGATTAGTATCTCTGTTAAAGATGTGGAAAAGGTCTTAATATATTTTATTGCAATATCATGAACAAGAAGAAAATTGTTTTGTGTACATTTAGGGGAAAAAAGCCATGTTAGGGATTTATTTATTTAGTTTTAAACCACTCAGTACATTTACATGCACATCTAAATCAAATTTTAGCAACAACTTGACTAATAGCTTAACCAGAAAGGGAATCGTTATACCAGTTTAAATGTCACTCAAAAAATCAAACTATTGAATGAAGTGCGTTCGACTCCATGACACTGGGTGACAACATATTCTTCTGGTTGGCCTAGAGAGTCACACAGATATTCAATAAATGCTGGCAGCAGTGAAGCAGACGGAGTAAAAGCAGGATATGGACAATTAGAGAAGAAATGGCTGACGACAATGCTGCAGCACTGTACATTTCGTAAGTACTTTACTGTTTGATTGAGTTACACTCGTTGTTGCTGCTGTGTTGATATATAGCTGTGTTGTTATTTTTACTTTCGCAGTATCGTCACTTCCTGTGAATAGCTCAGCTAAGCCGAGGTTGGAGTGTACATGCAAAGAAATGTGATTTTCTAATCACATTATCTGGGTGCCTTAGTCCGATTAAGTAAAGTCCAGTTTGGTTCGACTTCAGCCAGACTAAGGTGTATACACGCATTTCAAAAGTCTGACAGAAATCGGCTTTCTTTTACTGCATCTATAATCACTAACTGTTAAAGGTGAAAAATGTGAAAAATATGAAAAACGTAATTATTTCGAAATCAATGTCACAGTGGCATTCTGTTAAATATACATCTTACATTTTGGACTTAATCAGAATTTCTTCAAACTTCTAAGTAACAATCCATAACTTTTTGTTTCATACGTCATATGGTATGACACAGATGTTAATCCCTTTTAGCGAGGACCCACAAGTCTGGACAAGAACCAATATTTATCATGCCACCATGAACACCGAGGAGGATGGGAAAGGGGTCAAAAAAGCCCCTAAGTTTCACTGTAAGAGAATTGCATCAAAGAGTAGAATTTCCAAGTCACCAAGTCTTTATAACAACTATCAGACAATACCGACCCTTTCCAAAAAATTTGAATACCATTGAAAAGTTTATTTATTTCCATATTTCCATTTAAACAATAAATTTCCATGGATTATACATTCAGGGCCCACAACTTAAATGATTTCAAGTATTTAGTTGTTTATTTGTACAGAATTTGGGCTTCCAGCTCTTAAAACCCAGAAAAAGAGGAATTCAAAAAATTAGAATACTGTGAAGAAATAATAATGGCTTGAATTTATATAGCGCTTTTCGAGACCCTCAAAGCACTTTACAACTCCATGATTCATTCACTCAGACAAACTGGTGGAAGCAAGCTATGATTGTAGCCACAGCTGCCCTGGGGCAGACTGACAGAAGCGAGGCTGACATATCGAGCCATCGGCCTCTCTAACCAACACCAGTAGGCAGAGTGTTTTGCCCAAGGACACTACAACATGTAGCAGGCGGAAACAGTAATTAAACCCACAGTTCTGATTTTGAACCTGAGACAATTGAACCATAGTGAAGCAATTTAATGACACCAGGGAAAACTGAGCACAGGTGCTTTGAGTTTAGTAGATGAGTAGTGTGTGACACTCATTTTTAAAACATTCATGCCCTGTAAAATTTGGGCTGATTTCTTCACAGCATTCTAACTTTTTTAATTCCTGTTTTCGTGGGTTTTATGAGCTGGAAGCCCAAATTCTGTACAAATAAACAACTAAATGCTTGAAATTGTTAAAATTCTGGGCCCTGAATCTAGAATCTATGGAAGTTTAACGCTTTGAATGGAATTAGGGAAATGAATAAATGTTTCCATTACATATTAATTTTTTGGTAAGGGTCTGTGTATGTTTGCTAACTAGTAATTTTGGGAGTGATGCCTGAAGAAAGCTTTTTCTGTACTACCATCATGAATCATATTAGACTAAGATTAAGAGTTTCCTTCAACAAACCCACAAAGAGGGTTTAGCATTTAGCAAAAAATGAATATGTAGGAAAGCCTGTGGTGCCTACTGTTGCATGATGCTGTGGCTTTGTTTCCCTTACAAAATCCCTATGAACCATGCCAGAGTTCACAGCATTCTGCATTCTTTGAAACATCTAGTGATTTTAAATTAAATATGGTAGTCTTTATAAAAAAAGAACATCAAAAAATTTTTAACAGGTAAATGCACCAAGGCATATGATCAAATCGAAGTAAAAAGGATTTACCAGGAACACACTGAGCCTTCTGTTATCATCAGAGTCCACAGAGCTAACTCCTGTTGAAAGCTTGTGGGGTACGTTTGATAGACGAATGCTGAATGAAGAACCTAGGACTGGTAAGGTGATTGTGCAAAGGGAAATGGTACAAATAGGAACTCTACAAAATAAATGCCCTCCTGAAAGATTCTTATATTTCCTACATTTTCCACCATGAGTTTATGGTTCTGCCATAAAAAAAAAGAATTTATCTTAAGGGTTTTTACACATCCTTACCGGGAGGTTAAGCAAAGGTGGTCAGCACATAATCTGCACTATACTTGATCCAGCTGTGCTCTAATCCTTAT
The DNA here is from genome assembly GCA_963556495.2 of Valencia hispanica. Taxonomy (NCBI): domain Eukaryota; kingdom Metazoa; phylum Chordata; class Actinopteri; order Cyprinodontiformes; family Valenciidae; genus Valencia; species Valencia hispanica. The sequence continues at coordinate 20,520,778 of OY747702.1, forward strand.
GCTATTTAAAAGTTATTAATGAAGCGTTAAAGAAGAACACATTTCCTGTAGAGTATGTCGAAAAGTAATTGTAGGATGTTTTATCCTATATGTTTTATAAAATTTGGTTGATGGGTAATGTTTATAACATATTACAATTCTAAATGACGGATACTGTGTTTTGAGATTTTTATTTATAATTGTAATAAGAACCTCGAAATGTGAATTTAGTTTTTCCAAAAATCTTTTCAGTTTGACATTAATTGAGGACTCTTTCCACATCTTCAAAGAATGCTTCAAGAACAACTCCTCCGCATCAGTGGTTAAAAGTACAGCATTAACAGTCTTAGTATCTGTATAGTGCATAATAAAAGTAAATACATATCTCGTCAAAATATCAATAATTGTGACATTTGAATAGTGTGTTAAAAGAAACTGGAATCGATTTTTTATTTTATTTTGAATATGGACCTGCATTGGATTGCAAGAGCATTTACTTTTAATACCCCTGACATACCCGTTACTTTCAGGTCCTCTGTAATACCATTTATTACACCAGTAGTTTGTAGGGAATTGGTCCCTGTTTCAGCTAGCTGGCTGACAGAGGCAAAGTCAGCCTGACAGTGACTCTTACAGTTTAGCGCTCACATTTGGCTGTTTACAAAGTCTAATAAGTGTGTCCCCATGGTATACCATGCAGCTGCAGAGGAGAAGATTGCATTTTAGCTTCATTGTGAGGCTTGTGGCCCCCTCATCAGATCTGACAGGCGGTATGACAAGCCCTATCTGCCAGCTCGCTGATAAGTGCAGCTTGAGCTGTGCTTAGGTCTGCCTCAATCCAATCATATGACAGTCCCAGTGAATGGCTTCACTCACTGCTACAGGCCAGGGCTATCCTAGCTCGGTTGCTAATATTCTGACAACAATCCAAGATGTCTATGTAAATGCTAGCTGTGCAGAATTTTGAAGTGTTATGTCAGATAAGCTTTAATGGCTAAAGTTCAGCGAAAATTGATTTCCAATATTCTTTAGTTATTTATATTTGTCTTCAGTGTACTTTAGGGGTAATTTCCTTTTAACGAAGAAAACATATAATCCCAAAGACTTGCTTTAGTCTGCTCAGTTACACCAGACAGATTACAACAATTATACGCACCGCTACGTATGTGTAAGGTTATGCAAGCAAGCTTTAGAAAAAAATGGTTATTGTGGACATTCCACATCCAGAAGACCTTGTCTTGTTTATAATTGTGGGTAACATCAAATATCGGATAGACAGCTCTGAGAATCATTGGCTGTGATGCAGGTGTTCCTCTGGTCTGTCATGGTGAACAAGGCACTGAGCCAAAAAGCACAGCCCTTGAATTACTGGTATACCGGTTGCCTATTCCAACCTTCAGAGATATTGAGATATTGATCAGGATCAAAATAAAAAGATACAAAGATACAAGCGACTGAAATGAGAGAATGGTCTTCGTCTTAGAGACATGCTGAGGATCTCCATGAGCTTGGAGTTGACCCACTGCTTCTTCGCATTGAAAGGAATCAACAAAGAGGCAGGAATTCCAGGGATCTTCAACTGGGACCTAAAGATACTACATTTCCCTTCTGGATTTGGAATCCCCAAGAATGAGATGGAGTGTCCCTAAGGAAAGGCATTTCTGTGTTTCCATCATGGACGTGTTAATCTACAGGCATTGTACTGGCCTGCAGTTCATTAACCTTGTTCTTTGGACAATGTCCTTCTTTACTTCCAATTTCCTGACTTACTGTAGTTAAAGAGAAATTGGCATATTTGTTCGTAATAAACTGTTTCAGGTATATTTTTAATGAGTCGTTAGAGATGCTATTAATTTCAACAGAGGACATTTTTTACAAAGGAAATCTTATATGGTGATTTATTACTTCAAGAAGTTTTAGTGTGAGATTATGCTACTGTAAAAAATAAAAATTCAAGCGCTTCACATGTTTATCACAAATGCGCATAAGGCCTTTCCACTGGTTAATTTGGGATTTATTAAAATGAATATTTTGAGAGAACCATATCATGCAGGGTGAAGGGTGACAGTGCCACCTAAACAACTCTTCTGTTTCAGTCTTGCTCCTTCAAAGTAGCTCTGTAGATTTTACCTTCAGCAAGAAATGGTGCTATTTATAGTGCTAACAAGCTACTTTTCAAAGTAACTTAATTTGTGATCTATCTCACAAAAATGCTCATTCTTAGAGTAAAAAAATTGTCAAATGTTTTGATGTCAAATCCTCACCAAACTTCAGCTTTCACTCCCCTTCGGATCCAATAAAACTTCAAAGAGATTGCACTCTTCTAACTCTTGTAGAGACTTAATTCAAGCTGCCAGTTCAACTTTCTACACGGTTACACACATACAGCAGTTGCCTGCATACAAATATTTCCCCTGAAAACACTAGGAGAGCTAAATAACAGTTATAATGTGAGGTTACATCCACTGTCTCCTGTCCTGTAGAGGACAATTACCTGAGACAGAACTGAGGCACCATCAGCACCAAAATAATTAAAATCACATTAAAACATAATTATCATAAAAATTTTCATTTCTTTCTTGGGAAGGGAAAAAATGCTTCAAGGTGAAGAACATTTAAAGGCAAACTGTAGTAAATAAATCACATCCAAACTAGGTGGCCTTCATGAGCAACATATGCAGTTATCTTCCTCTGAAGAGGATTCTACTTGAATTTGAAGCATGACAGCCAAAATAGCAGCTATCTTTACTGTAGTAAAATGTACATGTATACTGTCATCATTAAAAAGACACAGGACTGTGTGTACCTTTTTCAATTGTGTCTGCAATAATGATGCTCACCTCAGCAGTCCAAATCTTAAGATGGTAGGTTTATAATTACCCTCAGGGCTTACAGAAAAAAAAGTGCACATCACTGGACTGCAACAAATCATATCCATTTGAGGTCACCAATCTAAATACACCCATCAGACGGCATCTGCTTTCGAATCAGGTCAATTCCGAAAAAAAATACCCCAACAACACTTTCTATCCAATGTTACAAATAAAAATGTGAGAAGAAAATTTTGTGGTACTCTGATCTTAACTTGCACCGTGTACCCTGTTGCTGAATAGCTTAATCTTTATTTCAGCAAACACAGAAAATAAGTCTTATAAAAAATGTTAATCTGGAAAATAATTTGATAAACTCCATAAATATGTTGAAGAAAGCATTTTGCTGTTGACCTGTTTCTCTACTAATGGTTATGTTGTTAGAAAAGCTGGTATCATGAACTTATTGAAATACACATTTGAATAAATATATTGTGGACTATGGAAGGCAATTTGACATTTGAAAAGTGTTTCAAAATATATGGATACATCTATATAGTAGTCCAAGGACAAAATACAAAACTTGTTGCATTTTCATTTTAGTCTCCAAACCTACAGTATCTTCCATAGAAAATATGTTGAGAAGAGAAGAGTGTATAGGAGAGGTCCCTGAATTAACAAGGATTCTTAATATATTTTTCTTTTGCGCAACTGAGCAGTTGTACTCAAACAGTTGTACTCAAACAGTTTTCTTTGTTTATCAAAAGTTTTCACTGCAAGATAAGTATTTTGAAATAAAAGTTCAATTTATTTGTGGTTTTCTGCATATTTTTATTAGTAGTACCCATAGCTGCAGATACCGCTTTATAGCTGCATTGTCTTTAGGAGAGTATCACTGTAAGCTGACAAAACTGGGATCTGACACATCATTGGGATGTGGTAAGAAGGTGAAGTGACATTTCCTTGGGGAGCCCTCATAAAGCTTAAAGTTCTGTCAGAAAGAGATAAATTAATGTTCTATTGTTGTGGCCTCTTTGAAAAAGAAATAACACCGCTCTATCAGAATGGATTCAATTTCAACAGAGCTCATTTCTTTCAAACAAGAACTGCTGCTAAATATTGTTACAAGAAAAAGATAAAGAATCAATGAAATTCTACCTTCCATATGCTGCTGAAGTCTCCATAGGTTTCAAAATGACATATATTCTTGTAGAAAATGCAGTTTTTCTATGCTGGTGTGCAAAAAATTTACATTTGATCCAGATAAAATACATATTTTTTTATGTGGTATCAAAACCCAGTTAAGCAAGGAATTAATCATCAGGATTACTTTCAAAACTAATTTGTGAGCAAGGATCTTAAAACACAGGTCTTGATGAATAATAAGCCAAAGTAACCAATCTTAAAGATATATTTGAAATTAGATATTTAAGGTTATTTGAAAAAAAAAATAGCATTTATCGGCTAATGCAGTCAACCCAAAGACACAGAGAGATGGTAGGCTCCCATACTCAGAGAGAGAACATGTAAAGTAAGATAATTGATTGGAACAGGAGTAAAAGAATTAGGAAGCAAATAACAGGTTTTATGTTGTGAAAAGATTCTTTTTAGTTTGTTTAAATGACTTTAAAGCCTAATCCCAACCAACCTGGGAAAAAGACATGTTTAAGAACCGTAATTATTGAAGGTTTTTGCCATTACTTTGCCACTGTGTGTGTGTCTCCAGAGATCTGAAATTCTTCATCAGGCTTGTGTAAACAGCTCAGTATAGGCAGTAGAGTTAAAGCAGAGATGTTTTATCTTCTTATCTTAAAGTACCTCAGTAACCATGTGAGATTAATTAAAATTTTGATGTTCCTCATCTATCTGTCTGTCTGTTTTCCGAAGAGGCCAAACAATTACTGATTTACAGTGCCTCAAAAAACTATTCAGCCCCTTTAAACTTTTTCACATCTTCAATTAAAACTATGTGCTAGATCAACACAAGGCTATTCTGAGTACATTTTAAACCATCCCACTGTTGCTCTGGCTGTACATTTAGGACTGTTGTCCTGCTGGAAGGTGGAGCTCTGTCCCACTCAAGCCTCTTGCTGCCTCCAATACTTTATCCATGTCCTGTCTGTTGTGTTTCTTGGTCTTCATTATGCTTTTTGTTCACTACTGCTCTTGAACAAATGTCTGACTGCAATAGTGTCCTTACAGGTGTGCATAATAGGTTGATCAGACCGCTGCAGCTGATAGAGAACGCTGCTGCTCGAGTCCTCACTAGAACCAGAAATGTAGATCAGTTCTAAAGTCCTTAAACTGATTCCCCGTAGCTCAGAGAATAAACTTTAAAAATACTTTTACTAGTTTATAAATCATTGAATGGCTTAGCACCAAAATATATTGAGTTGTCACTATACCAACCCCTCAGACCACTCAGGTCTACTAATCATCTCTAAAATCAGAACCAAACATGGAGGAGAAGCTTTCAGTTTCTATGCTCCTCTTTTCTGGAATAAACTTCCAGACCACTGCAAAGCTGATGAAACACGGAGTTCTTTTAAATCAAAGCTTAAACCTAATCTGTTTAGCGCTGTCTTTGAGTAAGCAATTAATAATAGCTGGGATGTAATATGTTTTGTGTTTCTAGTGTTGTATTTTATGCTTTTACTGCTGTTCTCCCCTAATCACACAAAACACCTTGAATTGCCTTGTTGTTGAAAGTTTGCTATACAAATAAAGTTGCCCTGCTTTGCCTTGAGGTTTTCACAGAGCATATATGTTTCAGTTGAGATCAAATCACACACAGGTGGATTACTTCAGAAATAGTTTACTTCTGGGGGCAATTGTTGCACTCGATTATATTATGTGTTATTATCTTAAGGGGGAAGAACACCACTCTTAGCATATTTAATTTATAGAAAGTTCAAGGGATACAAAAACTTTTGCACTGCAAAGGACCTGGTATTTTGGTTGTATTTTCTGAGTTCAACTATTATGTCTCAATTTAAAGTATACAGTATAATGGTTAACACTCTGAGCTCAGTTCATGTCGCTATGAGCATGGTGCAGTTCTGGCTCAGTAATCCTCAGTTTGTCATGCTGACAATAGAGCTTCGTAGAGAACCGAGCCAAGTCCAATTAACAGGGCCTGCTACCATCCTCTGTTGAAAGGAGCCACATACTGGGCTTTCATTTGGGAATATAGCAGCAGAGATGTAATGTGCACCGACAAATTGTGTTTTTGACTTCCCCTCTATTTGGAGAAAAAGGGAGGTGACAGAAAAAAGAACTGGCAATACCACTGTTGTTTCCTTTACACCCAAATAAATCCCCCTTGTGCTGTAACTATATGCGTTGGTCTAAAACTGAGCACCTTTTTTTAAACTCTACAAACAGAATTTTATCCTAAATACTTTAAAAGTCTGACCCCCCCCCCCCCCAAAAAAAGTAAAAACAGTATAGGTCAGGTTCACTGGAATGTGCATATTGCAGAATTAAACCGTAAACCTGTAAAACATTATATATTCAATTAGACAAAACATTCCCAGTTTAAAGAGCAACTCACACCCAAATCAACTGTTATTTGCTGATAAACTGTATAAATGAGTGTCTAATAGTGCTGTCTACACTTCTAGTTATTATTTTGGTATTTTAGTGCATCTTAGTAAAAGTTGTTTTCAGCCTAAAACCGTCAGTGTGGGTCCCTCTTTAGGTTCAAACTCTATACTGCACTTAAACTGAATTCACTCTCCGTGAAATTCACTCTCCGGGATTGCTGACGTCAGCTGGTGAGGGCTTACCCACCCTGCCGCGGTGGAGTATAAAGCAAGCCGAGGCTCCGCCCACGCCTCTTCCACAGAACCTCCCTTCATTCTCTCTCTTTCACCTGGCGAGGTGGAGAGAAATCCTTCACCTCAAAGATTGTTATGAGATAAAGGTGCTCACGTTGCGCTCCCATCTTTTTCGCTTTCTATGTGTGCCACTGCAGAAGTGCTGCTGTCAACATGTTAATCACAGTGCATACCACGCCCAGCCGCCAGGTCCGCCAGGCAGCACCTCCTTTTGGCGCATTTTTCAAACAGGAAATGTGGGCGGAGTTAGACTCTGATAGAGGGGTGGGTTGCTCTTTAAGATCCATTTATCACCTCAAGGAGACATTTTAACAATAGACTGGACATGCAAGCTGCAGAAAATTTTATCCACTTTAAATCTGTGTTCACACTCGGGGCATCAAATAATGCCATTTCCGTCAATACAACACATGTTGTCCTTTGCTGGTGCCATGATGTACCGGCCACAGAAGAAAATTGATGCGGGCAGCAAAAGCTTTTTCTGCAAGCAGACATTAAGAGGCTGGAAGGCTTTCGATGGTACAGTAGGTGATGGAGTCCTGTTTTTAGGAAGCTGTTTTTGTTGTATTGCATTGAGGTTTAAAATAAGAAAAAAAATAAGATGGTTTGTACGATCATAATAACCTTAAATAAAATAAAATATAAACAATTCTTTCAAATGTAACCAGTTTAGTCAATAAAACATGTTTCTGATCATTTGTGTTACTATAAATGTGTTTGAAACATAAATGTGCAACACATTGTTTGCATTTAGCTCATTGATGGCAGTACACAGCATACATGGCAGCATTCTGATGACCCCATCAGAGAGGCCAGCTTTGTCTAAGGATGCACCCTCGATCCAGTGCAGCTGGTGGGAGACAGCAGAACTCTAGAAAAATTAACACCACTGTTGGACAATGGCTCCAACCCCATGCATGAAGCTGTTGTAGCTCTTTCCATGACTGGCTGCTGTATTCTAGAGGCACAAAGGGGTGTTACCACAGATCATTTCTCCTCTCAGATGTTAGTATCTATAACCACCTCTAAACCCAGCAAACTCAGTAAATGCTTACATCCCTGATGTAATTTGCTATTCTATCATATTATATTCTACCAATAATAAATGTGTAGTGAGAAGCTGGACTCATCCAATGCATATATATGATACACTTTGAGCTTTCAATGACTTCTTTGAGCTGTTCTTTTCTCAGATTGAAGTAAATGTAAAACAGTTTTAAGTATTTCTTGAAAAGAAGAGCTGAATTCACAAATATGAATTTATTTTGGATCCTTCTTAATCCAAACATGGTCAAAATTACACATACAGGATACAATATAAACTAAAGCCCCATTGATATTTAATTAACTGTGTCTTAGGAAATACCAACTCAACCATCAGTCATTTTATTGCAATCGAAAGGCTTCTGGGATAACTTTGACTGGATATGTAATCACTCTTTTTGGCAGAATTTGTGGAGTTTACTTACTACGTTTATAGACTTGGCTTTTTAACCTAGTCACGGTCGGGTTGAAATCATCCCTGAAGCTTAATACAGACCAATTCCTATCAATTTTGCTGTGTGACCTGCTGGAAAACCTAACTGCGTTTAAGTTTCCAGCAATTAGCTGTTTATTTGAGAGAAAGTTGAAACATTTTAAGATAATTGTCCTTAGAAAAACAGCTCCACATCATGTTGCTACCACCATGCTTGAAAGTTGGTGCTAAGTGGGGGTATGAGGTCTTCACCATGTTGACCTTGAGAAGAAGTGCCACGGTTTTACGGTATCATGATATAGACAGAACAAAACAAGAGTGTATAGCATAATCTCATTGTTTTCATTAAAGACAACAAATACTTCATTGATTTTGCTAAAAATATATTAATACAGATATAATGTTGTCTGAAATTTATTGTTGACATTGAGAACACAGCTGTTTCTTGTACTAATAGCGTTGGATTAAAAATATGATTTTTCATCTAAAGATATTTAAAAAAATAAAGAATTAAATTATACTAGTCATACATAGTGAGATAAAATTAGTCACTGCTAAAACAGTAGATAGGTTAATTTATTTATTTTTCAACAATTTTATACAGTGGTAAATGGCCTGTACTTGTATAGCAATTTATCAAGTCAAGGGATTCAAAAGCACTTTACACTGCACTCAGTCATTCACCCATTCATACAGACATTCACACACTGATGATGGTAGCTTTACTATAGCCACATCTGCCCTGGGGAAGACTGACAAAAGCGTGGCTGCCATTCAGGGCTGAGAAGATACCTTAAGAGGGGCAGGTGCTCAAAGTTTAAAAGGGGACACATAGAACTTACAACAACATAAATTGTAGTACACCACCCTGAATTACAACAACCGATATACATCAAGAATCTAATAGGATCACAACATTATATATTATCATCATGAGATAAGGACCATGCAAAGCAAAAGTAGCCTATGTTTAATCTGGTGGGGTACAATGTTGCTGTTGAGATGCTACTGCTGGGCTGTGTTGATCTGATACTATAGACATTAAAAAGACCACGGGAGAGCCAGTAGCTGATTAAACAAGTGTTATGAAGTACATTATGAAATAATTTAACTTGCTGCTGTGTCTCACTAAATAAACCCTAATATTTGACTAGTTAACCTCCACAGGAACTCAGCTGCAGACTGCTTTAAGGATCAAAACATCTCAGAGGGGCTAACTCTACTTTTACAAAGTAGTGTTTAAATTATGATTTTTAAAGTGTAGAGATAAAATACATTTATGATATCTTCAGCACAAAACCATGAGGTAAAAAATATTAAAATTTCAAATAATTTAATATAACAATTTTATTTATTCATTTATTGGGATAAGAGTAGATTAGGCAAGGCAAGGCAAGGCAATTTTATTTGTATAGCACACTTTCAACAGCAGGGTAATTCAAGGTGCTTTACATGATTTGGTGATTTAAAAAAAAACACATAAAAGAAACACACATTACACATGATACACAATAAAGCAAGAGAAAGATCAAAAAAGCAAGAGAGCATGAACACATTTCATACATATGACATCAAGCATTTACTCGAATGCAGTTCTAAACAGATGGGTTTTTAGTCTCGATTTAAAGCAGTTCAGAGTTTCAGCAGCTCTACACTCGTCAGGAAGTCTGTTCCAGATAAGGGGAGCATAAAAAGTGAAAGCTGCTTCTCCATGTTTAGTTCTGAGTCTAGGGATGTTTAGTAGGCTAGAGTTGGAGGACCTGAGTGGTCTTGGTGGTTGGTACTGTGACAACAGGTCTTCAACATATTTTGGTGCTAAGCCATGTAATGCTTTATAAACTAGTAGGAGTATTTTGAAGTCTATTCTCTGAGCTACAGGGAGCCAGTGTAAGGACTTTAGAACTGGGGTGATGTGCTCTACTTTCCTGGTTCTAGTGAGGACGCGAGCGGCAGCGTTCTGAATCAGCTGCAGCGGTTTGATTGACTTTTTAGGCAGACCTGTGAAGATGCTGTTGCAGTAATCAATCCGACTAAAGATAAACGCATGGATGAGTTTTTCTAGGTTGTGTTGCAACATCAGTCCTTTAATCCTAGAGATGTTATTCAGGTGATAGAAGGCTGACCTTGTTATTGCCTTTATGTGACCCTGGAGGTTCAGGTCTGAGTCCATTACTACACCTAGGTTTCGAGCCTGATCAGTAGTTTCTAGCTGTATTAATTGAAGCTGTGTGCTGACTCTTGATTGTTCCTCCTTGGGTCCAAAAATAATCACTTTAGTTTTGAGCCCTGGGGCACCCCACATGTGATTTTTGTTCGTTATGATGAAAAGTTTCCTATTGAAACATAGAAGTCCCTGTTCTTTAGGTAAGACTCGAACCAGCCAAGTACTGTACCAGAGAGTCCGACCCAGCTCTCCAGTCATTCCAATAAAATATCATGATCAACAGTGTCAAATGCTGCACTGAGGTCCAACAGAACCAGCACTGTGGTTCTTCCACAGTCTGTATTTATGCGGATGTCATTGAATACTTTGACGAGGGCAGTCTCGGTGCTGTGGTGAGCACGGAAACCAGACTGAAAAACATCAAAACGGTTTGTCATTGTTATGAAGCCATTTAACTGCTGAAACACAGCTTTTTCAATAATCTTACTGATGAATGGAAGATTAGAGATTGGCCTGTAGTTCTGCATTAACGTGTTGTCCAGATTTTTCTTCTTTAGCAGTGGTTTAATAACTGCTGTTTTTAAAGCCTGAGGGAAGACACCTGATAGCAGTGATGAGTTCACTATTTGAACAAGATCAGAACCAATAACAGGAAGAACCTTCTTTAGAAAAGCTGTGGGTAGGATATCAAGACAGCAGGAGGAGGAGCTTAATTGGATAATTATTTTTTCAAGGCTGTTCTGGTTTAATTCGTGGAATTCAGACATTTTCTCTACATTGTTGTTGATTACGGGATGGCACTGGTTGTGGGTTCGATATTGAGGTACCGATTGACCGTCTAATTGTTAGAATCTTTTCAGTGAAAAAGCTGGAAAATTCATTGCAGGCCCTGGTAGAGTTTAGTTCAGGTGCTACAGTCACTAAAGGATTAGTTAGTCTTTTCACTGTTGCAAATAGGGTCCGTGCATTATTAATGTTTCTGTTGATGATTTCAGAAAAGAACGATTTCCTAGCATCTTTTATAGTTAGCTGATATCTACTCAGTCTCTCTTTGTAAATCTCACAGTGAACCTGGAGTCGAGTTTTCTGCCATTTTCTCTCGGCTCGTCGACACTCTTTTTTTTCACTACGTACCAGGATTACTTGTCCACGGAGACTTTTTTCTACCTGAGACTACTTTCACTTTAGTTGGAGCAATGGAATCCATGATGCCTGAGATTTTCGCAAGGATTAATTTATTTAAAAAATCAAAGTAAAATAAAAACCCCTCTCCACCTGCCTGCCGCCATTCAATTGGCACCACCAGCAGGCAAGGCGGGTTAAGTGACCTGCCCAAGGAGGACACAATGAGAAAGAGACTGAGGCCATGTATGCACGTAGCCGGGTAAAAAAATAATAAATAGAAAGAATATTCTCACCACCTTGTTTAAACAAAAAAAAAAAAACTCTGTCCACACCTAACCACTCAACTGCGTTGTTTTGCACATTCATACAGTAGACATGCCAAACCTGTAGGGGGCAGTAATCCCCCAAATCCTATGAACTTTCTACATTCTAACTTCTACATAGAGCAGTAATTGAGCTTGTAAAAACAAGCAAGCAAAAAGCGCTTGGATAATCGATAATGCCAGCACATGTCTGAGGACATAAATGCTGTTTCTGTGTGTAAACACAGGTCGCACGAGTGATGTTGGAGCAGCGATGTTGTGAAACCTAAAACTCTGGTTATATCTTTCCACAAGCAAACGCTTAAAACAGAGAAAACGCAAATCTCAAGAAATATCTCAAGAAGACGAAATTAAGAGAGAATATAGTTTTTATCTTTTAGTACTTTGTAAAAATAAGTAGGGAATATTTAGTATTTATTGAACGTTGCTTGCCAACCGCCCTTAAACAGAAGTTTATATACTGTCATGGCCAAAAGTTTTGAGATTTACATAAATATTGGAAATTGGAAAAGTTGCTGCTTCAGGTTTTATAATAGCAATTTGCATATACTCCAGAATGTTATGAACAGTGATCAAATGAAATGCATAGTCCTTCTTTGCCATGAAAATTCCACTTCATTTCATTACTGTCATTAAAGGACCTGCTGAGATCATTTCAGTAATCGTCTTGTTAACTCAGGTGAGAATATTGACGAGCACAAGGCTGGAGATCATTATGTCAGGCTGATTGGGTTAGAATGGCAGACTTGACATGTTAAAAGGAGGGTGATGCTTGAAGTCATTGTTCTTCCATTGTTAACCATGGTGACCTACAAAGAAACGCATGCAGCCATCATTGCGTTGCATAAACATGGCTTCACAGGCAAGGATATTGTAGCTAATAAAATTGCACCTAAATCAACAATTTATAGGATTATCAAGAACTTCAAGGAAAGAGGTTAAATTCTTGTTAAGAAGGCTTCAGGGCGTCCAAGAAAGTTCAGCAAGCGCCAGGATCGTGTCCTAAAGAGGATTCAGCTGTGGGATCGGAGTGCCACCAGTGCAGAGCTTGCTCAGGAATGGCAGCAGGCAGGTGTGAGTGCATCTGCACGCACAGTGAGGCGAAGACTTTTGGAAGATGGCCTGGTGTCAAGAAGGGCAGCAAAGAAGCCACTTCTCCCCAGAAAAAACATCAGGGACAGATTGATCTTCTGCAGAAAGTATGGTGAATGGACTGTTGAGGACAGGGGCAAAGTCATGTTCTCCAATGAAGCCTCTTTCTGATTGTTTGGGGCATCTGGAAAAAGGCTTGAAAAGGTGAGCGCTACCATCAGTCCTGTGTCATGCCAACAGTAAAGCATCCTGAGACCATTCATGTGTGGGGTTGCTTCTCATCCAAGGAAGTGGGCTCACTTACAATTTTGCCCAAAACACAGCCATGAATGAAGAATGGTACCAAAACACCCTCCAACAGCAACTTCTTCCAACAATCCAACAACAGTTTGGTGAAGAACAATGCATTTTCCAGCACGATGGAGCACCGTGCCATAAGGCAAAAGGGATAACTAAGTGGCTCGGGGACCAAAACGTTTACATTTTGGGTCCATGGCCTGGAAACTCCCCAGATCTTAATCCCATTGAGAACTTGTGGTCAGTCCTCAAGAGGCGGGTGGACAAACAAAAACCCACTAATTCTGACAATTTCAAAAAGTGATTATGAAAGAATGGGTTGCTATCTGTCAGGATTTGGCCCAGAAGTTGATTGAGAGTATGCCCAGTCGAATTGCAGAGGTCCTGAAAAAGAAGGACCAACACTCCAAATACTGACTCTTTGCATACATGTCATGTAATTGTCAATAAAAGCCTTTTTAATTTATGAAGTGCTTGGAATTATATTTCAGTACATCACAGAAACAACTGAAACAAAGAAAGTAGTTTTGCAGCAAACTTTGTGAAAACTAATATTTGTGTCATTCTCAAAACTTTTGGCCACAACTGTACAGTATTATTTTCAATGGTTTTAGTAATAAGTTTTAAATGTCCTACATTATTGAACTCACAATACCTTTCGAATGTTCTTTTAATGCACCACAGGTGTGGAATGCAGCATAGTACAGACAAGCTTTTACCTGATGTTCGTGTGTGGCTTATAAAAGAAATATAGGTTTTATATACTTGTAGTTTTGTTTTTACTTTTAAATTAGTTTAAAACAGTTTGTGAGTGGGTGAAATGAACCGAAAAAAGGTTTATGATTGGTCAGTCGATGTACTGTGATAATAGTGCATTGCACATGCACAGATCATTCCTATTGAGTGTCTGGAAGGACAGTCTGGATGCAGAAAATGCCGGGTTTCTATAATCTGCAGGAAATATTGGCAACAAAGTTTCACAGAAAGTAAGGGTAGTCAGAAATGTCGCTAGATTTGTCGCTAGGCGCTTTTCGAGAAAACAATTGTTTAGGGGGTCTGAAAACTTGTTAGAAATAGCGACAAAGTTGCTAAATGGGCAACACTAAATGGGCAACACTGTGCAGAGCTTCATAAGGAGCTGTCAGACGACCAGTCAGTATCTGAGGATTAACAGCCACCGTGGGAGTCAAGCGGAACAATAATTCAATAACAATATATATTGATTGACAGACGTGTAGTGCAATAGAAAAAAAAGGGTAAATAAAAAGTTCAACAAAATGTTTCCCTTCCTTTTTCATCATAGCCTCTCAGGTAGCTTAATACTATAGCCACTACTTACTCCAAACCAATCACAAAAACAGACTCAGCCACGCTCCATGCTCCGTCACCAAGCTCTGGGTCTTCTTAAACCACAAAAGAGAGCAGATGACCTGGGGTCTCATTTATAAAACTGCGTAGAATCATTACTAAAACCGTACTTAAGCTCAGCAACTTTTTTTTTACTTACGCCTAGTAAGTTTCGGATCTATCAAACTTGGAGTACGCACAGCTGCACGCACTTTCCATTTTATAAATCCCACTCTCCCTAGAAATGTGCGCAGGTGTTTTTGGATCATATCCCGCCTCCTATACACCCACTTTCTTCCATAAACGGTCCATGCAAAGTGTCTAGTGAATATTCTGCATCGACTTAAGCCAGCTAATATGGGGCGTTTCACGGGTAACCATGGTAACCGAGAGGCAGAGAAAGTAATTCCACAGAGACAGCTGCAGGCTCGTAGAAGCACGGTAAACTGTTTTATTTCAATCAGTTACTCAATCGGCGCTTTACTCAGCCAAAGGCACCCAAAGTGCTTCACATAAAAAGACTAAAATACAGTTGCAAAAGAAAAACAAGGAGAGTAAAAAGATGTAAAAATTTAACAATAAAAGCATCACAAGCAATAAAAAAGATAAGAACAATAAAGTTTCAATCAGGCCTATATGATTACTTCTTGTAGCAACAATAAGACTGGGATTTATTAAACCCAATAAAACTAGATATTTAAAGCCTGACAGAAAAGGTGCGTTTTAAGTCTACTTTTAAAAAGTATCATCCTTGCAAAATATTGATTTGAGGTCACAAACAAACGGATGAGCTGCAAGCGACGCAGCGTTGATGCAGCAGCGTTCCTGATATAAATAAGAAGAGCGGTGGATTGGGTGCACGGTTCCAGGGGGTCAGTAGATCCAACACCGGGTCCCCCATCAAGATGCTTCCAGTGGGGTGATCTACAGTGAGCGCCAGCATCCATTGTGCATCATTATGCAGGGGACGCTGCAGTATTCGTACTTCACACAATTAATTCACCAATAAGTGCAATTTCTATATAATCTGAATAGAAAAATACCTATGAACATACTGTGATATAATTCTTATGTGCAACATATTTTCATTCAGATTCTCATTTTTAGTCTCAGTTCAGAGATGGGATGGGGGGGGGGTGACTGCTGGTTGTGTGTCTGTGTGCGCAAAGCTCTACAAGTTTGAAATTGAGGCTTTCATTTTAATTTTTGCCATCTCTCCTGCTGCGCTGTCAGTGTCCACAAAGTGCGTAAGCAAAATCCTTAGTGTGCTTAAAGTTGCGCACATTTTTCCGTCACGTTTTTTTTTCTATAAATCCCAAACTTTGCATAGAAAGTTGCTTACGTAGTTTTCTGCCCCGTTTTGTGCGTAAGCAAGCTTTATAAATGAGACCGCTGTACTGTAATAGATGTCATAGCAAGGAGCAGCAAGGGAAATTGTTCTGGAAAAAGGTTTAGTTTTGAACCGATATACGACGCACATCAACACTGAATGTAACAATAATGAATAAAATAAAATGCAGGAAATATTACTGTTCCCACGCCACACTGGATTTCCTCATTGTATCTCTGTGTCACCTGTATTCTCCCTTCAGATGCTACTTCAGTTCAAAAGCTCACCTCCAATGCCTATTTCCTTACTGTAAATAAACCTTTAAATTTTTTATCTGAGAGGGTGGTTAATTCTGCATGTGGATCAAAAAACTCCCTAAGATCATAACAGGAGTGTGGGTTTTCACTGGCAACCCCACTGGTTACAGGCCAAACCTCTACTTTCTGAGACTCTGTTGCTGGGTGGTAGCGGTGGAAAATACGAAATGAACACCTGTTGAATTTAGTAGACATTTGTATGAAAATGCGCTTATTGTGCAGGCTATTATAACTGTAATTATGGTGTTCAAAGAGTCAACACTGAAAGCTAGCATTATCTAGCTATTAGCTGGGCTATTGAGTTAGCTAGCTTGCACTTAATAGACATTCTGCTCTAATCTTTTGGCATGCCAGCTTTACTTCTCAAAAGGCATTGCCTTAATAACAGTAATGGGTTTTGCTCATTTAGTTTACATACCATGAATTTCCAAAGAACTGTTCTAACTCTCTTGAAAAACAGGGAGAAATGAGTGACCAGATTGGTCGTACACTGAACAGGAGAGAGAGAATAGAGTGTTTGGGAAATGTGCTGCAAACTCTGCCCACTGTCTTAGACATTTTACTAAAATACATTTAAACTGTTCCAAAGATATGAGAAAAAAGGTAAATTGTGTTGAAACTGTAGTTTAAAAAAAACCCATTGTATACCTTTAGACATGTAACTCGCAGTCTGTTCCAAGTTGGTACAGTGTTATTTTGTTTGAAAGCCTCACCTTCTCCAAACATATTTCTTGTCATTGTAGCCAAACAGCTTCATATTTGTTTCCTGATTATTAAAATGATCTCTAAAATAATATTTGACTCGTTCAAGTGAGCAGCTCCAATTTCTGTCAAGGTTCAGTTTTTGACCAATGGTTGCTTTCTGGTTGATATTGTTTCAGTCAATGGCAATGTAAAACCAATTTCACTGGTTTGGCCTTAATGGTTTCCCTGATTTTCTGAATATCCTACCCAATTTCCTATCTTCAGAGAGTAATGATGTGGGTCAGAGGGTTGAAATTCTGAATCTAATGTCCCATCAAGACAAACGCAAACGCACATCAAAACCTAATTTTGAATGCAGAAATCAGGCTTCAGGAATAGCCCTGACTTCAATGCTAGTAAAAGTTTGTGGACAATCCTGGAAAGGTCAACTCCAGAAAAGCAATATTTAAAAGTAACTCTACTTAGTCCTGACAAGAAGAGAGGTGACATTTCCAGTCAGAATTAAGTCAGAAGCTTCTTAATGTTGATAAAAAGAGTGTGTTGAAGGTATGACTCTCTAAGTAACATTTAATCTAATATGCATAGTGTCTATTTGTAATTTTTGAGTCTGCTTGCATATTTTTGACAATGTTTTTGTTAAAAACAATAGTTATTTTTGATGTTGTCTATGGGCATCTGCTCTACAATAATGAACTGCTCAATTGTATCCTTAAGGCCCGACATTTGTCATTAATTCTCTTGGTAAGTGAATGTAAAACAGAACTGTATCTATACATCTGTCTATACTGTTTCACATACTAATCATTAGTCCACCACTACCTAAGATGATAAGGAGAAAAAAAGTCTGTCTCATTAAAAGAAAGGGAGAGGAGTGCAAACTTGAGGTTGTTTGTACTGAAAAATAGCATCTTTGTAAGAGTCCAAGACTGTATTTTCTCTCCTCATGAAAGCTTATGGTTAGTTGGAAAATTGTAGTGATGAAGGGAGTCGGTTTGTGCTCTGCGTGATTTGGCAGGGACTCATTCATATGGCTCCTCGGAGTTTAGCAGTTTAACACAAAGCCTGTTAAAATGCCCCGGCAGCTGTCAATCTGGCTGCTATCCTGGCCTTGTTAGAACCAACATAGTGAGAAGGATGGACTTTAGCCCCTAATACATAACATACTCCCGCCTGTATATTGACAGCCAGGCAGTTTGAATAGGATTTGGAATAACAAAGCTCTAATGAAAGGCATTCTAAACAGTGTTTGTGTCCACAGAAGTGAGGCTGTCAGTTGGTCAATGGGTTAAAAGTGGATAAATAAAGCAGGCAAACTACAGATTACTTAGCATTCCTGTCAGGAAGGCTGAAGTAGAGACTCCAAGTAGGCTTGCCCGCTCTCAGTTTTTAGTGGAAGCTAGCTTGCTGGTTCTCTAATAAAAAAGTATAGTCTGTTGAGCCTTTCCAGGTCAAAATGCCATGTGGCTCAATCAAAGGAGCACATACCGCATTCCCTGTGGCAAGTCCACAGGTGGTACAAACTAGGAGATCCAGTGTAGGAGTCAGAATTGGAGAGCAAAGGACTCCCTACAAATTCCCTTTAATCCTTGGCCTGGTCAGGCTAACAGCAGTGTATGTGCTTGAAGGGCATGCTGGACACTTTTCTCTCTGGGGTCGTGTTTCCTGCTGCCTTCCCTCAGAGGCGCCACATGAAAAGGTCCCTTTGTAGAAGCCTGGAGGGCTCTTCATATTTATATTCCTGTTAGAGCTGGGAAAACTGACTGCCGATGTCAACATAGAAGTTCTAAGAAGGCAATAAATACTTAACTATGAGTTTATAAAAAAAAAGAAAAATCACATAAGACACTCCAAAGTGCATATTTCAAAATATCACAGTCTATTGCATACATGAAAGCTTTTTCTTCCCACTGTTGTACATGGTAATCAGTTTTGATTGCTTTACTTAAAGAAACATTTGTAATGTGATACTTTGACTCTGTGGTTGTTGGACTTTTATTAAGACTTTGTGCATAATTTGCATTTAATCACCCAGCAGAAGTACATGCGTCATAACAGAAGGAAATTGCAAGCTTAGGTAAAAAATAATCTACCAGTAATGTAAAACTTGAGCCTTAAAATCAAGAAACTGTGCTTTTCTTTGATAAAATATTAACAAGACGGTGATAAAGTACACAACATAACTTTATAAAGTTTTTGTTTGCTTTTTGTTAATCCCTGATCATGAAATATAAATGAATGTGTAGAGATGTACATGAAGTCTATAAAATAGCACAAAGAGAATTAGGTTATCAA
Organism: Valencia hispanica; assembly: GCA_963556495.2. Taxonomy (NCBI): domain Eukaryota; kingdom Metazoa; phylum Chordata; class Actinopteri; order Cyprinodontiformes; family Valenciidae; genus Valencia; species Valencia hispanica. The sequence goes on from OY747702.1 coordinate 20,539,875, forward strand.
CTAGATATTTTTACTCAACTTCGGAGTAGCCAATTATCATTCCTAACTAATGTCATAAACATTTTTGGTCACATATTCATACGTTTTTGTTTATTCAACAAAATAAGGGGGTTTGAATAAAGAAACATCTTGTCGAACTAATTTTGAAGACTTAATTATATTTTACAACTTTCACAAGAATTAAACAAGCAAAACTGTTGTTTAGTATTTAGACAAAGCTACCACCTCTGTCCCCACATTTGTGCATTTGTGCTTCAATTTTCCATGTTATCAAGTTAAAACAATCAGGTCTGGCTTAGAGCTACAAGATATCAGTCAGTATTTTTTTTCTGCCATAAGCATATAATGAACACCGTAATGTTGCGTACCGATTTTATCTGGTAAGAATGTTAGGCACTGGATGTTTCTAGTGGTTTTTGGTTCTATAGGAAGGTACAGAAACAACCTCACATGCAACTCCTTCCAGTCATTTAAATGTTCACATTCCTAGAAATACTGGGCGAGGGGGAGGAGTTGCAACAATTTTCCGTTCTGATTTACTAATTAATCCCAGACCAATTGATAGCTACAGTTCTTTTGAACATCTAACCCTTAATTTTCCTCATCCAAGTTGCAAAACATTAAGACCATTTTTGTTTGTGGTTTTGTATTGTCCACCAGGCCCTTACTCTCAATTCTTGGATCAGATCTCACATTTTTTATCTGATTTAGTATTAAATACTGATAGCGTTATTATAGTGGGGGACTTTAATATTCATGTGGATACTGAAAGTGATAGTCTAAATGCAGCCTTTAGTGCTATTTTAGACTCAATTGCCTTTACTCAAAAAGTACAGGGATCTACCCACTCGTGTCATGGTTCCAGGGTGTTTGTGTTTTGTTAATTTTCCTTATTTAGTTCTATTATGTTTTAATTGTTCTTTGTCTCCCTCTGGTGGTCTTGTGTTTGGTTGCAGTTGTTTGTGTTAATCTCTTTTCCCCAAGTTCATACTTATCCTTCATTAGTCCCAGTGGTTATATTTTATTCCTCCTTTTGTTTTCCTGTGTTTCATTAGATTCCCTTCCAGATTTATCTTTAGTTTCTTAAGAGTCTTCTGTCTCCCAGTTGATTACTTCCACCTGCTCTCTACCTCCCACCTGCATCTGCTCCCACTAATTGATCATTGGTCTTCACAGTCACTTCCTCATTTCCTCCTCAGTATAAATTCGGTCCTCTCTCAGTCACTACTCGCTGGTCCATTGCCATTCTTCCCTCTCTGGTTCCTGCCTTCCTGGTTGCCCGTCTGGTTCCTGTTTTTTTCCCGTTTGCTGCCTTTTGATCCTCCTGAGTTATGTAAGGTCCTTGTTTTCATTAAATCATTTTGTTTATACTTGCTGCATTTTGGGTCCTCCTTAACGTCAAAACATAACAACTCGAGTAAACACACTTTGGACCTTGTACTGACATACGGTTTTGAGTGTGAGGAAATAACAGTCCACCCACATAACCCGGTCCTGTCTGACCACTTCTTAATAACTTTTGAATTTACTTTAACTGACCATCTTAAATCTGAAAGAAAATTTCATTATAGTAGAGCTTTATCAGACAATGCTGTAACAATTTTTAAAGAATCTGTTCCATTCTTACTTTCCTTAGTGTCTCAGGGTAACACAGTGGATGGCAGCAATTCTCTCTCCAACCCTTCAGAAATTGATGATCTGGTTCACAGCGTTACGTCCTCATTGCGTTTGGCATTAGATAGTGTAGCCCCCTCAAAAAAGAAAGTGGCTAGCCATAGGAGGCTGACTCCTTGGTTCAACGCAGAGTTGCGTACTTTAAAGCAGAATACTAGGAAGTTGGAGAGAAAATGGCGCTCTACACACCTACAGGATTCCTATTTAACCTGGAATAACAGTCTACTGCTGTATAAAAAGACCCTTCGACAAGCTAGAACAGCATATTTTTCATCATTAATAGAGGCGAATAACAACAATCCTAGGTTTCTTTTTAGTACAGCTGCCAAACTTATACAGAATCATAGCTCTGTTGAGCCAACTATTCCCCCAGCTCTTAGTAGTGATGATTTTACGGGATTCTTCATAAATAAAATTAATAATATTAAAAATAAAATCATTGGCATCCTCCCAAACATGATTACTTCTTCCTCAGTAAATTAGGCACTATCGGAAAGAACTGTAGAACCTCAGTTGTGCTTAGGCTGTTTTGATTCAGTCGAGCTTTCGGAATTATCAAAAATATTAGCCTCATCTAAACCTTCAACTCGTATGTTGGACCCAATTCCAACCAAATTATTTAAAGAAGTGTTCCATTTGGTTCCTGGCCCCATTTTGCAAATGATGAATCTATCCTTAGTAAACGGATACGTACCACAGGAATTTAAAATAGCTGTAATTAAACCTTTACTCAAGAAACCTTCCCTTGATCAAGATGACTTAGTGAATTAGAGACCTATATCTAACCTTCCTTTCTTATCCAAAGTCCTTGAGAAAATTGTTGCTAATCAAGTCTGTGAGCATCTAAACAGTAACGAGCTGTTTGAAGAGATTCAGTCAGGTTTTAGAGCTCATCATAGCACTGAAACAGCACTGGTGAAGGTTACTAATGATATTCTCATGGCCTGAGATAATGGACTTGTGTCTGTTCTGGTTTTGTTAGATCTCAGTGCTGCTTTTGACACAGTCGATCATAATATTCTCCTAGAAAGGCTTGAACATGTTGCAGGGATCAAAGGAACAGCACTAGGCTGGTTTAAATCATATTTGTCTGATAGATTCCAGTCTGTTCATCTAAACGATAAATCTTCACTCTCAAGGGTTTCTTGTGGAATTCCACAGGGCTCTGTGCTATGACCAATTCTTTTCACCGTATATATGCTTGCAATTGGTAGAATCATTAGACAGCATGGGATAAATTTTCACAGCTATGCAGATGATACATAACTATATTTATCCATAAATCCTGATGAACCCAGTCAGTTAGGTAGATTACAGGCATGTCTGGAAGACATAAAAACATGGATGACCCTAAACTTTTTGCTTTTAAATTCTGACAAAACAGAAGTTGCTGTCTTTGGACCAGTAGTTCTAAAACAGAAACTGATCAGTCAATCACTTCATCTGGATGGCATTAAATTGGCCCCCAGTAATAACATAAAGAACCTCTGCGTTATTTCTGACCGAGACTTGACATTTAAATCCCATATTAAACAGGTTTCTAGGATTTCTTTCTTTCACCTCCGGAATATTGCTAAAATTAGAAACATCCTGTCCAGGAGTGATGCTGAGAAACTAGTCCATGCATTTGTTACCTCAAGGCTGGACTACTGTAATTCTTTACTATCAGGTAGTCCACAAAATGCCATTTAAAGCCTTCAGTTGATCCAAAATGCGGCAGCAAGAGTTCTGATGAATATTAAAAAGAGAGATCACATTTCTCCTGTTTTAGCTTCCCTTCATTGGCTCCCTGTTAAATCCAGAATAGAATTTCAGATCCTTCTTCTTACATACAAAGCCCTTAATAATCAAGCTCCATCATACATCAGAGATCTAATTGTTCCATATATTTCTAACAGAGCCCTTCGCTCTCAGACTGCAGGTTTACTTGTAGTTCCTAGGATTTCTAAAAGTAGAATGGGAGGCAGATCTTTTAGTTATCAGGCTCCTCTCCTGTGGAACCAGCTCCCAGCTTTAGTCCGTGAGGAAGACACTCTGTTTACTTTTAAGGCCAGGCTTAAAACTTTCCTTTTTGATAAAACTTATAGTTAGAGTGGCTAAGGTCATCCTGAGCTATATCTGTAGTTATGCTGCTATAGGCCTAGACTGCTGGAGGACAGACTTACCAATTTTCTTCGCTCTGCTACTTCCTTTTCTCCTACGACTCTCCAGTTGTATTACAGTACATTCTGTTATTTTGACTGTCAACTTTGTTTTCTCTGTGTTTTTCTCTCCATAGAAGATATACCTGGTCTGGTATCCTGCTTGGCTGCAATGCCCTGTTGGACGGGGGGCATCGACTGGGATGATCCTCCCAGTAACTGAACATCCACTGTGTCCTGTTATTAACTTTTTACTTTCTGTAACATAGAAAGTTCTCTTATATCAGATCTTCTGTTCCTTCTGTGTCTCTGCTCTGTCTTCTCAAACCCCCAGACGGTCGTGGCAGATGGCCGCTCCTACTGAGCCTGGTTCTGTTGGAGGTGTCTTCCTGTTAAAGGGGAGTTTTTCCTCTCCACCGTCGCAACATGCTTGCTCAGTATGAGGGATTGCTAAAGGATTTCTGTGGTTGGAGAGTCTGCATCAATGGGGCCCAACCTCATGCCAATGACTGACGCAATCTGCTGGGATTACTTAAATAGGAAACTTTTTAACTGATTGGAATGTTTGTATAAATGTATTGAAATGACTTCTTGTTAAGTGCCTTGAGATGACATCTGTTGTGAATTGGCACTATATAAATAAACTAAATTGAATTGTTTGGTCAGTCTTGGGTGTCCCTTGATAACCCAAAACGATTTTGTATCTTTCACCTGGAAAAATCATTTGATGAACTTGAGGGTGAGCTTGAAGGTGAGTTCAAAATCACAGCTGAGGTATTTCAACTCCTTTTAGCTGAAAATGTAGAAATCTAACACTTTTGATTGCCCTGATAAATTCAGTAGGTATCAGAAACACAAGTCAAATTTACTTCTATAGGATGTTCATATGGCGAGTAGAATGTGGGGGACAAGGGCATTTTACTCTAATAGTTTAAAATCTACATGCTTCCACTAGCCCAGATTACAACAACCAGAGGTGGAAAGAGTACTGAAGATTTGTACTCAAGTACAAGTAGTGTTACATTGCTTTAATTGTACTCAAGTACAAGTAAAAGTACTAGTGTTAAGAAAATACTTAAGTAAAAGTACACAGTACCCATCTCAAAAACTACTCAGAGTATTAATTACTTTTTAACTGTTGGATGTTTTATTGTGTCGTGAATAGCAGACATTTGATTCAATTCACCTGCATAAAATATCTATGTTCAAAGCACAATTCTCAGATGAACAATGTATAGAAAAATTGCACAAAGGAAATTGTTTTGTAAAGAAATGTAGACATAAAGCAGAAATTGTGTTTCTTAAAAGAATGACAAAAATGTTTTTGAACCTGCATAGAACAAATTATACTTTTCCCAATACACTGCGAACAACAGGCTGGTAAGTGTCATACTAGCCTATATTTAGAAAACATTTCTAAAAATTATAATTATATAATGCTTTCACCCACGAGCGCACGTTAGCTAGCTCCCAGGCTAACCAACCGCAGTGACAATGTCTTTGTAGACTTATCTTACCCAAACTAATAAACTTAACACACATGAAAATAAGAAAACAATATCATACAAGTACAGTGATAAAACATCTTACTGCAATGTGTTTTTTCAGATTAGATGCTGAAGTTTTAGAAGCTGATATGATCGTAGAGGTCAAACAAAGTTTGCAGTGCATCTGAACGCTGTCTCCTTTTTTCCTCTGTACATGAAAAAAATCCTCCAGGTAAGGCCATGGGCACTCTGACTCGTCCTCCATCTTTTCTCCATAATTTTCACGGTTTACAGTGCTGTCTTCTGTCTCCATTTTGGCTTCGCTGCTCTGCATCTTTGCTCTGGTTCTCTGCTCCTCTTCTCTTCTCTGCCCCGCTTCTTTGCTGCGCTGTCTACGTATGCACCTCCAGAACCCTGTAACTGCTGCTGCAGCGGAGTTGAGTTTTCGTTATGTCTTACGTTAATTGGCACCAATTAATTGTGATCGGGCAGCCTTATTGGATACAAAGATGTGGATGAAAGTATGGTCACCTGGAGGTGCAAATTGTTGCCATACTCAGTAGATTTATTATTTTAAAAGTAGCGGAGTAGATTATATGGTGTAAATTGTACTCAAATATGATTAAAATTACACACCGGAAAAAATATCTTAAAAGTACAAGTACCCAAAAAATCTACTTAATTACAGTAATGTGAGTATTTGTAATCCGTTACTTCCACCTCTGATAACGACCAATAATTTTAGTTACCATAACTATGCAGATGACACTCTTTATATTGCAATATCACCAGGTGACATTGAAACCATCCAAACCCTAAGTGAATGCACTGAGCAAATCAATGAATGGATGGATGGATGGATGTGTCATAACTTTCTCCAACTCAAGTAATTATCTTTGGACCTAAAGAGGAATGATCAAGAGTCAGCACAAAGCTTCAGTCGATAAAGATTGAAACTACTACTCAGGCCCGAAGTCTAGGTGTAGTTATGGACTCAGACCTGAACCTCCAGGGTCACATAAAAGCAATACCAAGGTCAGCCTTCTATCACCTGAAGAACATTTCTAGGATTAAAGGATTAATCTTCCAACAAGACCTCGAAAAACTCATCCATGAGTTTATCTTTAGTCGGATTGAGTACCACAATACCTTTCAGGGACATTGGATTCATCCAAAAACAAAACTTGAAAATGATTGAGGACTTCTTTGAAACAACAAAGCCGCTTGGCCTTTGTTGTACACAGGATCAGAGATATTGCTTTCCAAACCAGCATGACCGCACATTCAATGGACCCAACACACAGGTCAGACAACCTGGAAACACTGGTGGCAGTATTTAAACTGCAAGCTGCAAAGCAGCTGAAACACTGAGTTCTTTAAAATCACAACTAAAAACGTATCTGTTTAAAGCTGCCTTTGAGTAATGCTTTGATGTATCATGTTTTGTATATGCTTCTTGCTGTTTTTACATTATATGCTTTGTAATGCCTTGATGTATCTGTGTATGCTTCTTGCTTTATTGCTGTTTTTTACTTTATATGCTTTGTCTGTGTTTTACTGCTGTTTTTATTTTACCTCTTAATCATGTAAAGCACCTTGAATCAACTTGTGCTGAAAGTGTGCTATACAAATAAAATTGCCTTGCCTTGCCTTAAACTAACAAACCCCATTAATAATGAAAAAACAGCAAAACTTGATGAAATTAAGTCATAGCTTAATCAAGAATATCCCAACAAACCCACATTACCAGTGAACTTCCAACAAAGAAAGCTCTTTCGTTCCAAAGTTCACTAGCTCTGGGCTTCACTACAAGACCTCTAAGAAAAATCTAATTTACCAAAAGATCTTATTTGCATTGTATAGCATTTGATTCAGAGTCTGTGTATTCTTGTTTGGCCACAGTGTAGATATAAAGTGAATTCACGCAGTATACTGCTTTGTCTTTGGACAACATACACACATTGCTACTGCTCTTTCCTACTATTCCTGATTCCAGATCCTGCTGGAGCACCTCTATAGTTAACTTTTTACAAAGCTTTATGTTTTTGACTGCATTATTGTCCTTTTCTTTTGTAAAAAGGCCTAAACATTTAACCTTGTGTTTTATATAGTAAGTATTAAATGTTCTTCATCCTCAAAATCATTTTATAACCCGGTAAATTCTTCGCAAATGTCAAGTCTAATCCAACTCTGATCTGTTAGGTATTGTTTGACGCACAATCCTTTCTGATATCAGAACAAAGCAATAGTCAAGCTCAGTTAGTGCTCTTAAGCATGAGCAATGTTCATTATAAAAACTTTATTATTTGGTCATAAGAGAACTGATGTGCTTTCATGTGAGTGACGACTGGCATTGGATTATTTTTTAGTCAGCAGCTCACTGTTGACTGACATTTCAGACACAGACATACACCTAAACTGTAGCTGTCAGTGACCATGCTCCTGTTTTTTTAACTGTAGTAAATAAGTAAGAAATCCCACAATGCAAAAATTGGGTTAGGGTAAAACTCCCCCATGGAGCACTGTTTAATCTATTACCCAAAAATGTATGACAAAATGAGAACCTGCCAAGACTTGCGCTTGCACATAACTTGAACGGCTGTGTAGGGGACTAAGTGAACATTGGCAAAAGTTGAACTTTTTGGTCTAACTGCTAAATGCATTGTGTGGAGGAAAGCAAACATGGTATATCACTCTGAACACATCATCCCTATGGTGAAATGTGGCAGCATCATGCTTTTAGGGGTTTTTTCTACAGTAAGCAAAGCAGGTTGAAGTTGATACATAGAAAGAGGAATGGAGCTGAATTCCGGCCAATCCTACAAAGCAAACCTGTTAGAAGCTGTGAAACACTGAAGAATGGGGCAGAGGTTCACCTTCAAGCAGGACAGAAACCCGAAACATACAATCAGATCCGGGCTTAGCAATATAATCTGAAAGATAAAATCGTATTACATTAGGGCTTCATCTCATAATATGTACAACCATAGGTTGGTAGTAGTGAGTCTCATTTACTTGAGAACCTTTAAAAAAGTATTTTAAATTGAAGTTTTACTGCACAATGCTCTTTACTTTTACTTGAGTAGCATTAGTCATGGAACTCGTATTCGAGTACCATTTCTTTCTACTCAACCCACCTATGATCATTTTACTCTGTCAAGAACAAGCACATGTTTTTCAAACATGCATAGATGAACACACACGCACGCACGTGCACACACACAGTTTAAAGCAAGCCTACCTGGTGCACGCACGCAAGTGCACACACACAGTTTAAAGCAAGCCTACCTGTGTGCTGAACCTGCTGTGCTATTTGGAGGGCAACTGAATATACAGTATATATCACCCTTGGAAGAAGTGACCTGATATTGTGAAAAAATGGGATTTGGGAATATTTTGAAAAAAAAAATCTTATTTAGTTTTAGTAATATTATTTTAATAGTTAAAAATACCAGAATCTGCACATTTTTGTGTGTTTTTGTCTGTCTGATTAAGTGAAGTTTATTTGTGTAGCATATTTCAGCAACAAGGCAGTTTAAAATGGTTTACATGAAAACATGATTACTTCATTTCTAAAAAAATATATCAGACATTTCTATCAAACAATTACTCAGTAAAATATTAGTCTTTCAATGTAAATACATTTTCAACATTATTTTAGTATTTTTTTGATTACTTCTTTTTACTTGTACTTAAGTAATTTTATCTTGAGGAATTGCTACTTGTACTTGAGAAAAATCTTTGGGTCTAACCACCTTTATAATATATATGATATACTGTGTATCACCATATTTAAAATTAGGTACTAAATCACAATTACTGTTTAATCATATAAGGCTATGGTGAACCTTGATTAAGAATTTGATGATTCTTCCAACAACAGGATAACAACAACTAACCTTACAGCTGTCCTCCTACATAATAAAAAAAGTGGACGAGACTTTTAATTGGGCGAGCTGCAAAACAAATGTTGGGGAGCTATAGATTAACCTGGCGAGCATGTTTAAAGAAAAAAAAATCCAGAAAAAACAGTTGTCACATTTCTTTAGAGAAAACAGTCACTTATAAACTTTGGTTTAAGGTTAAAAATAAATAATCTACAATAAGGCCAGGATTTTTGCTAAGAATCAGTTTGTTAGACTCTTTCTGCACCAGCCTGTCCTCTCCTGAGTTGAGCAAAGTTTATCGTTGCTTTTGTAGGATTAGTAGGTAAACTATAGCTTTCCCAAAGCCCAAGTAAGTTTGTAGATGAAAAGACATTTCTGTCCCCCAGGATGACAATGAAAGTCCCAGTTATTTGAGATGTCTTCCTCATAGTCACTGCTAAATCCAGAACGTATTTCTTTAGCAAATTTATTTCTCTATTAATGTAAAAAGAAAAATGACTCTGAGCATTCTATAATGCTTGTTGGACTTTTACATTTGTACACTGTTGCCAAGGCCTGTGCAGAGCAGCTCTGTGGGATTTTGCAGCACCTCTTCAACCTTAGCCTGACACAGGAGAAGGATCCAGTGTAGTGGAAGACATCATGCCTTGTTCCAGTATCAAAGAAAAATCATCCGTCAGTCATCAATGACTATAGACCTGTTGCCCTGACATCCCACATCATGAAGTTCCTAGAGAGACTCCTGTTGCCCCCCCTGAATAAGCAAACAAGAACATATCAGGACCCACTGCAGTTTGCTTATCGTGGTGGAGTTGGAGTTGAAGATGCCATCATCCACCCACTTCAACCAACCCATTGTCATCTGGACCAAGCAGGCAGCACTATGAGGATTACGTACTTCACGTAACACAATTTAGCCTGATTTGCTTCATCAGAAACGCCTGAAGACACAGGTGGAGCCCTCAACAATCGCCTTGATAAATGACTACCTGACAAACAGACCACAGTTTGCGAGACTGAAGGATTATGTGTTAAACCAGGTGGTCAGCAGCAAAGGAGCAACACAGGGGACTGTACTCGCACCATTCCTTTTTTCACTCTGCACACCTCAGACTTCCAGTACAGATCAGAGACCTGTCATCTGCAGAAATACTCAGATGACTCTGCAATTGTGAGGTGTATCAGAGATAGACAAGAAGCTGAATACAGAGAGCTGGTGGACCGCTTTGTGACCTGGTGTGGAAACAATCTTCTTGCCTTGAATGTGAACAAGACAAAGGAGATGATTGTAGATTTCAGAAGAAACAGGGATAAGTCAAACACTGTTTCCATCATGGTGAATAAGTGGAGGTGGTTGAGGAGGATAAATACCTTGGTGTTCACCTGGACAACAGACTGGACTGGAGGCGCAACAGTGAAGCTGTCTACAAGAAGGGACAGAGCAGACTGTACTTCTTGAGGCCAGGAAGCTTAGGTCCTTCGAGGTTTGCAGCAAGATGCTGCAAAAGGAAATGTGTTTTGGCACTTGGTCCAATCCTTGAACACATGCTCAGTTTACTTGAAGACTTTTGACTTACATACTTAATGTGTTTCTGACCTATGTGGTTGGAAATAATAATTAGACGTTAGATCAGCTTTTACAGGTCAACCATTACAGAAATGACTTTAAAATCTAAATAAAAATAATTTATCTTCTGTGTTAGAAAATAACCTATAACAATAATAGCTCCCTTTTTAAGTCATACAGGACAAGAATTACACAAAAATATGAAATTAAATTTGGAGAAAATAAGTATTATTTTTCTATTTAAAGTAATAGAAAATAAAAAGCCCGAAGACACTTCAATTGTATACTCCAGTGTTTTCTTTTTTTGCTGTTAATTTAAAATACAGACCTCTAACTTTGCACACCGTTTTCATAGTTTTTTGCGTCAGTAAAACCAATGGGATGTTTGCCACCTGTCATACACAGAAACAAATTTGCCAGCTATGAGTACGGTGCTCTCTGTCACACATTAGTCACGACAGGGAAGGAATGAAGGAAATTTCCCTCGTGTTTCATACTTAAAGCTACACTTGGGCTGACGTCTGGTAAACTTGAGCTGTGCTGCGCCTGGGGAGGACGCCCAGGACAGCACCGAAAAAGTGGACATGTCTGGGGAAAAGAAAATGTTGCTGCTAACATGATACACAACAACATAGATGCGCCTTTCACAACTATAGGCGAGTTTCCACTATCGGCATTTCAGGCTAATTTAACCAGATCATTTTCTGATAGGGTAATCTGTTGGCCCGCTCCTCTCAGCCATTGTGTCTCCATAAACAATCGGCCCTTTCAAGACATCCGTATATCACACAGTTTCAACAGCGAGTTGCGTCACTTATCAGTGCAAAAAGTCACACAGAGCAGGAGAAACAACCAAAGATCAACAAGGAAAAAGCAGGGCTTGTTGCTGTGTTGCTTGACGTTTCTTAAAAACTGCTTTGCCAGCGACTCCTCTTATTTTTACAAAGCAGGTTTTTCAGTGACATCTGCTCATTACAAGCAATCAGCACAACTTAACCACAGCTCCCGCTGAGCGACTCGATTGGGCCATTCTGAGTACATACCCTCATATAAGTACTCCATTGGTTCCTGAAATGGCCCCGAAAAGGGCCCGGTCCGATGCAGTGGAGACAAGCGCATATCCGGTCAAATTACCCCGAAGTTTCGATAGTGGAAACGCGCCTTAAACTGCAAAATACTCGCTGTATTTTGTAAGTTGGCTGAAACTGTTTCACTGGTCTGTCCCCTAAAAATGTCCGTGCGGCAGGCCGGACTTTAATGTTTTTTAATTTAATCATAATGAAAAATAATAGACTTTTTAACACTTTTGAATCGCTATCGATTTTGCACGTTTCACATCAGAGTTAATTGATTTATGGTGATTTATGGTGATTTATGGTACCGCTGTCGGTCTTTGTCAGACACGTGACCTACCTAGCAACCACTACTCCCGGGTGCCATCTTGAGTGTAAGCATCTTGCGTTGCTAGGGGAAGCCACATTAGATATACTGAAGAAGCTGGAGTTAAAGAAGCACACTGGAGTCTCACACATGGAAAAAAAGAAGAGAGAGGAATGCATTCCTTACAGGGATAAATTTGTAAAGGTGGCTAGGGATATATATAATCAGAAATTGTCTACAATCGACAATTTAGATCCATACAAGCCCAAAAGAAACGAATTGAGCTCAGACGTTTCATTACTGCCTCCAACTATTGGTCATCACAAACTATCTTGTGTTTGGAATCAGCGCATACAGCTGTAAACAGTTTAAAAATTACAAATCGCTGGAGGCATTCTCCCATTTTCTGCCCAAAATCACTTTTCCAAGCGGTAAACCTAAAGAATCTTATATGGTTGTAAAGTTTTTTTTCTTCCTTGTATTGTGTGACCTGTTGTGGCAGCCCTTCACACAACACGAGTGAACAATTTTGTCCAGGTTTATGCACTCCACATAAACAGCAATCGCAGCTTGTGTACACTCAACCATCCCATCATGCAACGTGCCTAACAGCACCCGATACGTCATCTGACAAAGACCGATGGGAAAGGCAAACAGAATCGCGTAATTTAACAAACAGAATGGAATACACAATAAAACGCTATTCCTGTAGTGTTTTGGCAGCTGCAACTCCTGTTTGTTGCTACCTGGTTAGGCGAGGGTTGGGTGGGCCCTCCACTTCAAACAGACAAAATAAAAAGGCCAGCCATGGTGAAAAACTCACTGAAACACAGACATCCTCCAAATATAAAAAAAAAAACTTGAAGCTTAGTGCAAGGGTCAGGACTAGTGATGTTTGTGAATCGGGAGAACAACCCTTCTTTAAGTTCTGTCAGCTCACGGACCGCAAGGTCTGTAGCATCATTAGAGCAAAAGACAAAAACACTGACACTAATGTATTACAGTGGAGTCTGGGACTGAGTTAGGAAATAAAAATGAACAAAGTTCCTGATCATTATAAAGGTGAGCATGAGGTTTTCCTATTTACAGGTCTCTTTATGAGACATGTTTTAATGCTGAGTTCATCATTTTTAAAGGGAGATTTTGTTTTATAAAATGTGAAAAACATGAGTGTCTTTTACAATGATAGGGAAATGCTTGATATTATTTGAGAAAATATTTGTGAATAACAGTAAATGTGGGTCTCTTTGGCTATTGATTTCTTAAATTATTTTCATTCACTACATAACTATACACTCTTTGGTTAATAAATTTGGTCAGAATTTAAAAAATGGAATGCAGAAAAAATTAAATTGAAAAAGTGGAATTTTGGAAAAAATAAAACAGAATTGGGAAAATAATGAAAGGGATTAATACTAATGATAAATAATATATCTTTTGAAAAGGAATAAGCTGATGAAGCTGACAAGTAACCAATGTTTACAGTTTAAAAAGTTTTGAATGTTACTGTTTAATCTAAAAAGCACATCCTAGTGAATTATTTGTGCCTTGTCTCTTCTGATAATCACAAACTGAGCAGTCTTAATTAAATGTTAACATCTGAGTTAATAAACCAAACTTAGAAATAGTGTTAAGACTTAAAACAATAAAATAAGCTGTAACAACTTAAAATTGAAGTTGTTGCAGCTCATTTTATTAATCTGTTTCGATAATCAGAAGATCGTATCCAGAATGCTGGGGCCAGTGGTTTGTAGAGATAAATAATTAAATATTATCAGGTTCTAAATAGTATTTCAATTCAGGGGTGGGGGGCGTGAAGAAATGTATGTTTCCTGGAGAGGCATGACAGAAAATAATTGAGAACCACTGCTTTAAGCCCACACAAACCTTCGCACCTGGCTGGAAGACACTCACTTGCCATTCACTGTACTTTATTTTTATGATGGCTTTGAAGATAAACAGCAAATATGTAGATTGAATGAAACACAATTCCAGCATTTTGCAGGGGAAAGACAGTCAATTTACGGAGTGTGTGTGTAGGTATGCTTTGTTGTCTTTGTCTACAAATACACACGTGCAATGCAGCCTTAGCTGACGCTGTTTGTGGCTACACAGAGAGGGAGAGAAAGTCTGAATCAGGGTTTTCAGTAATCAGTGTCACATTGTCGAGGAGGCTGCCTTTGACTAATGAGAGGTGCTGACAGCCTAGCTGCATACTCCCCTGGCTCTGCTGACTGGGACAGATCTGTTTCAGGGCCTTTGTCAGGATCATTCTCCCTCTCGCCTCTCCTTTTCTGTCTCACTTTACCTTCCACTATTGCCCTCTTTTTCTCTAAGTGTCAGAGAGAGCAATGACCAGTGTTGACCCTCAAGGATACCTTCTGGCATGCACATGGTGACAAATTGACCATGAGGGATAAGCTGCTGCTGAATTGCCTTGTAGACGAAGTAGTTTTGAATGTTCTTTTGTACTTTTACAACTGAAAACTGCAAATGTTGTCTGACTCCCATGGACCCAGAGAAAAGGAATGTCACAGTCTGCTAAAAATTTGAAAAAATGGGAAACCTAATGCAGGCAGGGCGAGATTCAGATGTAGAAAATAATTATCTGGATCTGGGCCAGAAGTGGATAAGGAACCTGTTTAGACCTTATTTCTAAGGAGTGCTCAACTACTGCTGAATCCACAATTGTTAGAGTTAATATGGTTTAATCAAGGGTGATAACCTGCCATGTTTCACAGGTGTCACAATGCCAAATGATCAGACTGTAGGCTATTTTTTAAATAAATTGTTTACAATTTTTTAAATCAACCATATGACTATATACCTTTTAGGTTAAATAAATTATTTATTTTATAAAAAATTGAGTTCTGAAAACTGAAAAAACAAAGCAAGTTGAATTTGGGAAAATGAAATTAAATGGAACTGAGAAAAGGAAACACATTTTATGGGTTCTAGACTTAAAATTGTTATGCAATTAGGAATTAAGTGTATATTCTCTGTTTAGTGAATCCATCTAGGGTAAAATGACAAGCTTATTGTTCCAGGTTAGTGTTATGAGAAAGATATGTGTGTGTCAGGTCACCAGAGAGACAGAGGCCGGGGCAGTAAGATAACAGTCTGGCCTTCGGATGAGCTGCTTTATGCGTTGCTATGACTCGCATGAAGCTCTGGAGGTGGGGCGTGAAGGTTGGAGAAGACGTCTACAGAAATAAACAATGATTGCTGATATACTATTTAAGCGGTTAGTTAGAAAGGTTGGTTAGGGTGATGCACGAGTAACTCTGTCCCCTCCATGGTCTGGCCAGACATGTTTGAATTAAATACTTAAACGCCGTCTGGGACTCAAGTCTTCTTTATTATGGAAACCCTGAGATACTTTTTTTTGCCATAACAGTAGCTTGTTGAAGGCAGTCATTGCAATTATTTACAGTAGGTTGGTTTGTGTTAAAGCTCTCTCTGGGTGTCAGATTTATCTCACTTGTTTTGATGTTCCAGACATATTAAGTCAATAAGGACAAAAATGTCAACATTTCAGACCATTCTGCTGTATGTTAAAAAAAAGTTGAGCTGCTCAGGGTCACAAACACACAATTGTAGGCGCAAAGTGCTGTTTCCTTTTGTCTGTAAGTTGTTTGCTAATTTAAGAAAATAATTAAGTAATCTCCAGTTATTTCAGATCTTTGACCATATCTAGAAATTTGATTTGGAGTTTCAAACATGAAGTTTGAAAACCCCTGCAGTAAGGCATTCAAAATAAGACTATTGCCCACAATAGACTCCTGATGTGAAATAGTCACCTATCAGCAGGTTGTGAGTCAAAGGACAAAGAATGGATCTTTGTGCGGTATTATTTGTAGCTCAGCTAAAATGCTTCACACATGACCTCTGCAGCTCATAGATCATCTTTAAATTCAAAAATCACTCGTCGACCCCCCTTGGGTTGTGACTTCAGCATGTTTTAAACAGCACGTTTCCTGCACATCCCAATTTTTGACATAAAATGCACATAGTCAGTTTGACCTTGTCAGTAAAACGACACCCTGTAAGAGGTTTTTTTTCCACTTCTGTCCCATAGAGACCATGCGTTTCCGATCATTGAATGTGTGATAGCAGAAAGATGGAAGTGTGTCTGGTAGACACCTAATATTAGAGGGTCAAGTTAGATCAATACTGCAGGTATTACCTGATCATTCTTGTTTAAAGTCAGGTGCTAGGTCTTTTAGAAGCACATAGAATCGATTGAAATAAAGTTACAAAAGTTTTTCAAATGGCCTTATTTTTCATACTCATGTTACTAGTTAAGCTAAGTTGTTGCAGTATTGGCATTATTTTTTTCCAAGACCTGTCTCTGTTGCAGATACAGATGGAGAATGGAGTTTGTGATTTATGCTCAGACTTGAACACATGAACAAAGAATTCAAAATAGACATGGATTTGAGTTTTAAAACCTTGTGACTTGACTTGAACTCAAGGTGTAGGACTTGAGTCATGCACAATCTTTAGTGGTCAAACTAAGAAGATATATATAGATTATTTTAGTAGGTTTCCTATGACAGAACTTAGTGTATACACATGGTGTCTGGTAATGTCACACTCATTATGTACAGTTTGCCCTCTCTGTAATGTTGCTTGACAGTATATGTCAGTTAAAGGACTTGATAGTTTAAAACCTCGCCATTTTTATTTTTTTTACTGTCAACCAAATATTTATGATAAAAAAATCTCCAACAGGATACTTGATTTAATAACCGAGGACGTCCAGGTGACTTGGAGTGATAAAGACTCAAATATATTGCACAATAAAGCTTGTTTTAGCTTCATAATTATGACGACATTGTTGTCTGTGAAACCTAACTCTTGATTATTTGACTTCAGTTTTATTCAAACCAAAATAAATACAGTTTATATAAAATTTTCTCAACGTAAAGCTAACGGCCTTGGAAAAACACTTTCAGTTCTTCAAAATTATAGGATTTGTTTGATTTATTATTTATTCAATAACTGGAGCTAACACAGCTCTGCCAGGTTTGGTTTTACCAAAATGCACATTCATTTTTGTAATGGGGCAAATATTATACCTTTTTTACATGATAAAACAAATGTCCTGAAAAAGAGAAATATGTTGTGTTGGTAAAGTATATTCATGTGTTAAATTAGGTTTAGGAACATTGTTTAGATATTATAACCTAGAACAATGCCATGTTGTGGGAATATTAGGTCACATGCATCCAGTGTGAAAATGTTAAGTTCCCTCATTAGAGACTTAAGATTTGACTTGGACTTGGAAAAACAAATACTTGTAAACATTTCTAGTTGCAGAATTCAGTGAACATACACAACTACTTAACATGAAAACAGTCTCGACACACGCACAAAAAGGCCAAAGGAAAAGAAAACAATACACACAGATGCAGTGTAAAGTTTTTAAAATGTGTTACTTCTCATTATTTGAGCTTTTCTCAATCGAGTCGTCTAAGCTGCCTGTTTCCACTCAGGCCTACCTGCAAGCTAATCAGGCCGTCTCAGTTCTTTGGATGCGTCCCGTGGGACAGCACAGCCACCAGCACAATTAATTGGTTCATTTGTTCCGTCATGTTTTGCTGGGCAGAGACAGAATAGGGAGGAAATGCAGTGGCGGAACCATTGTCTCCGTTCTCGTCTCCAAGGATAAAGGAAAGGGACACATGAATGCTCTTCCAGATAGATAAATAAAAGAAAAGAAGCAAGATAAAGGTTGTAATGAAAAGATAAAGGCAATTCGTTTTCTAGCAGTACAGAGGCAAGCTTCTGTTTCATTTTAAGGTTCTACTATGTAAAAATGTCATTTTTATGTTTTTAAGTATGGCTGCTCTATAAATAAGATAAAAGTATCAGAAAAATGTAATGTGCCCAAAAAGAAGGTAGACAGTATTTACTGTGTCAAAAGGGCTTACATACACACATCAGGAACATAAATGTCATATTAATGTTTAGCTGCTCTTTTTGTGGGTGGACCGAGAACAAAAAATACAACTTCTAGGATTTCTAAAAGCAAGAATCTGTCACATACGTTTAATTTTCTCAGTTCACACATAATAAAATTTCAATTTCATACTTAGAAAAAGGGAATTGGTCAACATTGGGGAAAAAAAGGTTGCTCAGATTATTCAAAATATACTGTGCAAAGTAGGATAACTCAAATAATTTAATACACTGGAACCCCCAGTATTTGTGGGGGTTAGGGACTAAAGCTGACTGTGAATATCTAGAATCTGTGAATACTTGAGACCCCCTCTTAAAACACCTATAACTGCTTATTTTAATAGTTAAAAGACCAAATATGGCTTAATATGCATTAATACGCACAGTGAAAAACCTCTTAGCACTATTGCAGAAGATATCTTCTCCAGTTCATACAGGTCTCCCTTCTTAAGGGTGCAGCAATCTACATGTACCCGTCCATCCTATGCAGGGTTGCGGGGGGGCTGGTGCCTATCTCCAGCAGCCACGGGCGAGAGGCGTGGCACACCTTGGACAGGTTGCCAGTACATCAGAGGTACAGCCAATCAGTGGCAAAGAAAATAAACTGTGCTCCTTGATTGACTGTCTTACAAATGCCAGTCAATCGCATGTCAAGTAGCATTGCGTCTAGGTATCTCAGCTTCCCAAGCTGCATTCTTTGCGAAAATTTTAGATATGCCCTACAAAACAAATCTGTGAATAGGCAGGTTTCCAGTGAATAATGTGGAGTTACGTTTCACACAAAAATCTGTGAATGGTGAACCGGGTACAAGTGGGGGTCCTTTGTAGTTAATTTTATCTTTAAAATGTATAACAATATTAAATCTGCTTCTTTGCGCTATACTACCTGGACTCCTTTTTGCCACATACTGAAACACATCCATACCTTAGAATGTACAGTTACTGCAATATAACAGTCATAGACAGCTTAGCTGATGTAGTGCTTGTCCGTTTGCTCTCTGAGCTTATCACTTCCATCTGATAAATGGCATAGATTGGATTGGGAGCCAGGCAAAAGGAAAGGACAGGGCAGACAGAAACTAGAAAGGGGCGGTAGTGGTAGTAGTGTTTATGTGTGTATATGAGGGCATAGGTCTGTATTTGTATATGCGTGTGTGGGGGCAGGTGCAAGCAGTTTAACCTTCCCATATCTGCTCCTTAGATTATTTGCAATGATTTTCCAACATAAAATAAGGATAGATAAATAAATAAATAAATAAATAAATAAATAAATAAATAAATAAATAAATAAATAAATAAATAAATAAATAAAAAAAAACCCAGGACCGTTATGAGTGAATGCCAATGAAAACCCATAAAGAGTTCTGGATGTCTCCAAGTAATTTATTCACCATTTGCAAGAATACCTGAAGCGAGAACAATTCAGTTGAACTCAAGGATGAAGAAGAAATTGAAAATGATGTAGTTGATGGCTATAAAATTACATCTACCATTAACTCTAAACATAAACCTGCTACAAAAATTTGATAATTTCAAATATATAATGAGTGTATGATTGACAAAAAACAAAAGAAAAAGGAATATACACTGGATAGTGATAGTCGGATTATTTATGCTAAATATGCTCCATCATTGCAAAAGGGACAGATGAAGTAAATAATATCAACTATTATCTCAGAATTAAAACCCTGGCAGCCATCAGTTTTTTATGGTAACATATACACCTCGCCTAAAATCTGTGCAATCCATCCTCCTTTCCTACTTAGGGAAAGTGACACATTGTAGGCTAGTTACCCTGAAAAAGAACTGTTTTGAAATTTTAATCACAGATTAAAACTGAACTAATTAATGCCCATAGTTCACCTGCTTAACCTTCTGAATCAATTTCAACTATTGTACCTGAACTACTGAACTACTCCATTCATTTATATTTTTTTAATAAAATAAAGTTTTTAAGGCCATGTAGGTAGAGAATGACATCGCATTGTATTCTGCTCGGTCTTTGCCAGTTTATTGACATTGTGTATTTTGTTACCTGTCTCTTTGCCCATATAAACCTCTATTAGTGCCAAATTCACAAAATAACTCTATTTAAAGACTTCTTGTCTACATACTTTGTAAATTTACGCAATAAAGAGAAGTCAGAAGGGCTCGAACTGACATTACCTCATGATCAGTCTGTCTGATTCTCTAAACCAGTTCAGGTAATTTTAGGAGGAAATCCTGATATAAAATTTAAAATACAACAGAACAGAAAAAAATTTAGGAATGAAGATGCGACTTCCTCTTTTTCTTTTTTTTTTTCTTTTTTTTTTGCCCTGTTTGGCAGTGTGGAGCTCAGAATTTGTATCCGAGTACCAAGTAGAAGCCCAACAGATTTAATTTCACAAGCAGAGCAGTGCAGCTTTTGCTATAGTACTCCACTTGATATATGTGTGAAAAATCTTTATTATGAATTGCTGGGGTTTTATTTCCTGATGTTATGGACCCGGAGAAAATTAAGGGGAAGAAAGAAAGAAGATGAAGAAGAGAGGTAGGAAACAAAAAGTCATGAGAGAGGGTGGGTTGAAAATACAAGAGAGGAATGGGAACAAAGAAAACACAAGAAAACATTGAAGTCTGCCTCCATACCCAAAGGACGGCCGAGAGAGGGGAAGAAACAAAACAAAACAAAAAAGGAAAAAGGAACATCGACAAAACAAACCAAACATCATGAACTAAGAACTAAACAACCACATCACACAAAAATGGATGTAAAAATACAACAACAATGTCAGAAAAACTCATGGTACCGATTAATCAAGCTCTAGTAATGATAACCTCAGCCCAATAATATATCTGTAAACACCAGAGACCCCTCATCTATGTGTGTGTGTGAGCATGCTGGTGCAGATAAGGTTTCTCCATAAGAGTGTTCGATAGCTGGTGTGAGCAGGCATCAATCCGTCTCCCAGGAATCGATGCAGACAAGGAAGGAGATCGGAGCCAAGACGTCCAAAGGACCCCCAGAGCCCCAGGCGGACCCTGGCGGGGCCGACCGCATCCCCCAAGAGAGGAGCAAAGGAGAACCCCAGGGGAACGTCCAGCGGCTAATATGCAGGGGCCCGGGGGGCAGCAGTGACGAGCTCACGGGCCCCGCCAGCAACCAGCCGCGCCAGGGAGGGCCGGTCCATGGACCGGGAGAGCCCCACCCCCCAGCAGAGACCCGACAAGGGACCGGCCGACGAGGGGCCCGGAACCGCAGCCACGCGCCACCACCGCCCACCGCCCTGGGCCAATCTCCACCGCCAACATCCCAGCGCCCCACCCCTGCCCCACGTCAGGGCGCCCCACCGATAGCCGCAGCGGACGGACGGCATCCCCAGGCCGAGCTCAGCCAGCACCTGGACACCAAGTTGTACCAGCTCCCGAGTCCTGATCCCACGCAATGCAGAGCGCCGAGACCAGGCATCCAACAAAGGCCAGGGCCGGTCCAACCCGCCAATGAACCAACCACGCACAGTGCGCACAGAACAGGTGATTGAACGAGCAGAGACGCTGGATCCGTATCCCGCCGAGCCACCGAGCAGGCACCACCCAACAATCCCAAACCTGGCACCCCTAAAAGAGGTGCCCCAACAAACCAAAGGAAGATATCGGCCCAGCGCATCGGCTGACCGACACACTGGCCCCCCCAGGCCCGAACCGGATTGACCACCGACGCACCAGTAGGCAGGGGCATCAGTCACCGGCGGGGAGTGACGGACAGGAAATAGTCCCCCCATTAAATGTAAGGCCTGAGGTGCGCCAGGCGAGAGGGCAGCCCAAGACCCAACCTGACAGGCAGACAAAGACATACAGACACAGTCATACGTTCCCTCCTTTTAAACCCATACATTCTCACTGACTCACCAAGACACCCAAGAAATGACGCTGTACCCTCACTCACACACCCCATACACACTTCATGCTCCCAGGTCCAGGTATCGATGCCCCAGTAGAGCCACCAGCCCCCGAACCCGGGAGATGGACCCCCTACCTTCTAGGCCGGAGACAAGCAGACCGCCAAGGGCCCCACAGTGGCGAAGCAGCCCGACAGCCCAGGACCCTGACCAAACCACCTGTTCGTCCTCCGGACCCCAACCGCTGATGGCCCGTAGCGAACTGGGGTGTGAGAAGACCCCTATCCTCTGTCCTCCCGCTCGAGTATGGTGTTGATGCGTGTTGTTATAATGTGCATTTAAAACAGACCTCCAACCTCCACCCCGAGCCCTCAGTGTCTATATGTGGTTTAACAGTGGGCACCGGCACCAGAGGTGAAGCTGATTGAACCGCTCCCCTCTGGATGCCGAAAAGTGTGTCCCTACATGTGTGTCGCATGAAAATGTTATAAGTGGGAGTGTCTAAGTTGTATATTAAAATTGGGACCCAGGACGCCACCCCAGTGATGTGCCCATGCCCCAAGACCCTATATGAGTGGTAAAGTGATGGAGTGGATGGACAGAGGTGTTCGGGGATGGGGAGGGAAGGACTGGGAAACAAAATGTCTTC
The DNA here is from genome assembly GCA_963556495.2 of Valencia hispanica. Classification (NCBI taxonomy): domain Eukaryota; kingdom Metazoa; phylum Chordata; class Actinopteri; order Cyprinodontiformes; family Valenciidae; genus Valencia; species Valencia hispanica. The sequence continues at coordinate 20,562,505 of OY747702.1, forward strand.
CCAGGGAGCCAGCTCCCCCACTGACCCCAATAGGCACCGCTGTTCACCGGGATCCACCAGGGGAGGGAGGCCATGGCATGTTCAACCCGGGGCCCACGGCCACAGCACCACCAAGCCCCACGGACCCCAAGGCAGTCCCTCCAGCCACATCCCAGAAGGAGAACTAAACCCACCCTGACATTCGCTCTACTATCAGAACACAAAAGAGACTAGACACCCAGGTTGAGTTCGCCCCCCCCTCCAGCACACCCCTCCCCCCGTCCAAGTGCCCTCGTAGGGGGAGAGCACCTGTCGCTAGTTAGCAATAGCTTCCCCGCCAACAAAGAAGGCCCCCAGCGCCACCTGCGCATCGGAGGTCCCCGCAGCCTAAACCCCCGCGACGTACCTACCCAGACCAGGAGCAAACCGGTGAACCAGGTGGCCAACCCACCAGGCCGACATCCACCAGCCCCATTCCCTTGTGGAGCGACCACTGCTGCTCAATGGCCCGGCAGGCAACCAAACCCAGCGCCCCACCCACCTGCCCTGCATGCCCACTACACGGCCAGTCCACCCGCAGGTCCGACTGAACCCGGGCAAACGGCCGACCCCAGCGCCCCGCAATGCATAAAGACCAAGACGCAGGAGCTGAGTCCAGTGCGAAAAAGGACTTATCAGGCCCAGAAATGCCACCCAGCCGCCGCGACCACCAGCCAGGCACCCCAACCAGCAAACAAGGCGAGACGCCATACAGGGACCGGCGATGACAATCGGCCCAGAGAAAAAGAGAGAAGCGGCCGCGCATGCTGGCCGACCCCGACCCCCACAGGCAACAGAGACCCCACGCCAGCCGACCCCCGGCCAGGACCACAGCTAGGGAGTGCCCCAGAGCCCCGAATCCCCAGGCCCACCCCAGACCCTACCCAGGGGCAGAACGGCCACCAGGCCAGTAACCCATGTCCGTCAGTGCAACCCCCCTAAGGCACCGCATGCAGCCATCAGGAGTTACCACCCAAAGCCACCAAAGCCACCAAAGCCCACGGGTTGGGGCCACGACGTCCAGCGCTTCGTCCGCCCAGTGATCCCACCCCCAGGGATCCCCCCCAGACGCCTCCAACCCCAAAAACCCCCACATCAGCCACAGTATCCTAAACGACAAAACCAAGTGCCCCTCACCCCTACTAGGTGATGGAGCCGATCAAAGGAGCCCAGAGAGATTGTTCAGATATGGAGCCAGAGGCCGTCTCAAGACCAACATGGTCCAACAAGAGATTTCTATACTGATTAATATTAAGAGCCTTTTTATTTTTCCAGTTCAGGAGGATAGTTTTCTTAGCGATGCATAAGGCAATGTGAACCATTAGAACTGACTTTGTGTCCATGGTGACATCATTTAAATTTCCTAACAGGCAAATTGAGGGAGATGGTGGGATGTTACATTTCAGACACTTTGATAAGTCCTCACATATCTGGCACCAACATTTCTTAACAGGTGGACAGAACCAAAGCGCATGAATATAAGTATCTGGTATATTGTTTGTGCATTGTAAGCAGGTATTAGACGACGTAAAACCCATCCTAAACATCCGTTGACCTGTATAGTGTACTCTATGAAGGATTTTGTATTGTATTAATTGTAAATCAGGATTTTTTTGTTATTTTAAAGGTTCTTAAACATATCTGAGACCAGACGTTTTGGTCAAAGTTGGCTGATAAATCCACCTCCCATTTTGAAATAGGGATGGCTATTGATTCATCTAATGTAGATAAAGTTTTGTATATTTTAGACAGCAATTTTAGACAGGGGGTTGAGATTAAGAAAATCTAAAACTCTTGCTGGAATTTGTAATTCAACTGTATTGAGCCAAAATGTACCTTTAATAATAGATTTAATTTGTTGATATTCTAAGAATTTGTTTTGATCAATTCCATATTGTGTAATTGATGTATTAAATGGGATAAAGTATGTTCCTTCAAATATATGTTCCAGGTATTCAATTCCATTGCACCTCCAGTCTGGAAAACTTATCATACATTTTTTTTTGCAAGATTATTCCAGGGTTATTCCAGATGGGTGTACGTCTGCATGGGATTATTGTGGACTCTGTCATTTTTAGAAATTCCCACCATGCTGTCAGAGAGGAGCTGATATTTATGCTTTTAAAGCATTCATGTCGTTTTATATTTGAGCTAATAAATGGTAGGTCTGAAAGTTTTATCTTATTGCAAAGTGTCTGTTCTACATCTATCCAGGACTCATCTAGTTAGTTATGTTTTAACCATCTTGAGATGTATTGGAGCCTGTTGGCTAAGAAATTATGATGGAAGTTTGGTAGATCTAGACCTCCTTTTTCTTTGGTCTTCTGCAGTGTTTTTAAGCTGATACGTGGGGGTTTTCTTTCCAAAGAAATTTAGAGACTGAGGAGTCCAGAGATCTTAACCAGTCTAGTGATGGTTTACTTGGGGTCATTGAGAATAAGTAGTTCATTTTGGGCAAAACCATCATTTTTATTGAAGCAACCCTTCCCATAAGTGATATGGGTAGGGATTTCCACCTAGCAAGATCATCTTCCACTTTTTTTAAAAGTGGGATGTAGTTTAGCTTTATTAAATCTGCCAGTCTTGGTGTGACATTGATACCTAAATAAGTAATATTCCCTGAATGCAGTTGTGTATTAGTTGGATTCTGGACAGAACAATTGATTGGAAGAACTGTAGATGTTAACCAATTTATAGAATAATCTGAAACTTTTGAGTAAGAGTTTATCAACCCAATTACCTGAGAGAAAGAGGTTTGTGAATGCTGGAGAAAAAGTAATACATCATCTGTATAAAGACTGATTTTATGTTCTATGTTATTGCATTTTATGCCTTTAATATTGTGAGTTTGCCTGAATGCTGCAGCTAGTGGTTCAATAAAAATAGCAAACAGGGAGGGAGAGAGAGGACATCCCTGCCTGGTACCTCTCTGAAGATAAAACCTAGATGATGTTTGGTTATTAGTCCCGATACATGCTGTTGGTGAACTGTATAATATTGTCAACCAGTTTATAAAATAATTTCCAAAGCCACATTTATGTAAGGTTGCAAATAAGAATTTCCAGTTAACTCTATCAAATGCTTTTTCTGCATCTAGAGATAATATATTGGTTTGAATGTTTTTACAGTAAGAAAAATCTATTAAATCTATTAGTCTATGTGAATTTGTGGATGAATGTCTCCCTTTAATAAAACCAGTTTGATCAGGATGTATTATAAGAGGGGTTACTTTCTCTATCCTTTTTGCGAGGACTTTGCAGATTATTTTAAGATCAACATTAATGAGGGATATGGGACGATATCTGGTAGGAAACAAAGGGTCTTTACCTGATTTTAGTAGAAGACTAATGTAGGCAGAATTCATATTTGGTGGAAGTCGGCCATTTTCCTTGGTTTCCTGCACCATTCTGGGGAATGTTGGTGCCAGAATATTCCAGAATTCTTTATAGAACTCTGCTGGAAATCCATCTGGGCCTGGAGCCTTTTTATTGGGCAATGTTTTGGAGGGCCTCCTGGAGTTCAGCCACTGTTAGTGGTGAATCCAGGGCCATCGCTTGACTTTCAGATAATTTAGGTAGTGTTATGTTATCCAAAAAATGTTCAATTTCATGATCTGATGGGTTTATCTATGGTGAGTATAAAGGCTTGTAAAATTCTTTAAATGTGTTGTTTATTCTTCCAGGATCATATACTGTATTCCCGGTCTGATCTTTAATAGCAGATATAGTTGTTTTTTCTTTATTAATTTTAAGCTGGTTTAGCCAAAAATCTACGTGATTTATTACCTTGTTCAACTATCTATCCTAAGTCTTTGAATTAAGAACTGGGTCTGTTTATAAATAATTTCATTTAATTCTAGCTTTGCTTTACGGATTTTGCCTAGTCTCTCCTCATCTAATGAATTAATAGTTTCTTCTAATTCCTGAATAAGTTTTTTTTTCCACTTTCTTTTTATTTGATGAGAATGAGATTATTTTACCTCTAATCACAGCTTTCCCTGCCTCCCAAAGAATGGATGGTGACATACCATGTAGGTCATTATATTCCAAATAAGAAGCCCACTCTTTTTCAAAATATTTAATAAATTCTTTATCCTTAAGTAATGATATATTAAATCTCCATTTTTTGCTTTGAGGCGTTTCTGTTTTATTTACTAAAGTTAGAGAAACAGGAGTATGATCGCTAACAGCTATAGGGTGTATCTCAGTGTCTGAAATGTCAGTCAACAGTGAGCTGCTGACTAACAAATAATCCAGTCGAGAATACGAATGGTGGACATTTGAGAAGAAAGTATATTTTTTGTCATTAGGGTGAAAAGATCGCCATGCATCACAAAGTCCATAATCGCTCATGTACTGTTTGACTATATCTATAGATTTCCAGCTGCGCTGAGTCCCTGTTGTGCTGAGCCTATTTCTTCATTTATGAGTCTATTTCTTCATTTAAACCAAAGTTGAGGTCGCCCCCAAGAAGAAGTGAGCAATCCATGTGTTCAAGGAGCACCGAGAAGAAGGAATGAAAGAATGAGGGGTCATCAACATTTGGACCATATATACTGACAATACATAACTTTCGGTTATGTATAGATAATTTTACTATAATAAATCTACCCTCTGGATCTGTAACTGTATCTATTACTGTAAAATTAACATTTTTATTTATTAATATTGCTACTCCCCTTTATCTAGAGTTATAGCATGCAGAAAACACATTAGGAAACTCAGGGGATTTAAGATCAACTGCAGCTGAGGTAGTTTTATGGGTTTCTTGTAATAAGACGACATCTGCCTTCATTCTTTTAAGCTGGTTAAAAATCTTAACTCTTTTCTCTCTGGTGCCAGCTCCATGAACATTTCATGTGACAAACCTTAGAGTAGCCATAGTTTTGAGACAAAAGTTGTAAAGTCCATATCACAATAGAAACAGATGAATACAGGTACATTATTAGTTTGTGCTTGGGGTTGCCTGATTGAAAATCCAAAAGCCGAGATATAAGAAAGAGAAAAATAGAAGAAAGTTGTGAAGGTGTTAAGGGTGAGAGAGAAAGAAATAGTTATATTATGAAAAAAAATATTTTTGTGTGTGTGTAAGTGATAAAACAAGAAAAAAGGGGTGACAAAGACTTTTGGTGATAGACATGTGAAGATGAGAAAAGAAAAAAGAGCCAGTATCCCAGTGCTTAGCCATGGCCCCACCCACATTGAGTAATGTAAACAACTTTACAGAGCTGTGCTAACATTAGATTATAGTTGACTGATAAAACAACTCTTATCTTGCCAGTGTTACATGACTAATAAAGCCAAGGAGTAAGCTGGGGGTCCCTGAACAGCTGCCCATTAACATACAGTTTATCTCCTGCTACTGTACCTCTGGTGCCTTCACTGATATATTTCTTCCTGATTGGGAACAAACGCGCCTTCTATCCAGGATCTCCTTCGGATTTTGATCGTTAACGCTGTAATTCGTTCCCTGCAGCTCTCTGCTCTGGCCTCTGACCTGCTCTTTTTGCTTGTAATGCTCGAATTTAGCAACAATAGGTCGCAGCCGGCTGTTGTTGGGCTTTTTACCTCCGAGCCGGTGGACGTGGTGAAAAGTGATGTTTTTTACCGTGTCGCTTGGGAGCTTTAACTGATGTTGGAGAAAATCTTGGATGGTGGATTCATCGTCATCCTAAGCCTGTTCTGGGATCCTGGAAAAAACAAGATTGTCCCGCATTCCCCTGGCCTCTATATCCAAGATAGTTTCTTTCATCCTCTTACTTTCCCCAGACAGCTGCGTCATCCCCTCGGTGAGTTTATTTACACCGTCTCTCAGTGTTTGGTTTTCTGCAGCGAGCGATGCTACCTGTTGTTGGCTGAACTCCAGGGATTCCCTTAGAGCTTGAAACTCTTTGTGTAGAACCTCAACCAGGGCCAGACGGGCGTCTAGGCTGGTTAGCTTCTTATCTATTGAGTCCAGGACATCGCTGTAGCTTTTCTCTGGAGAGATGGTGGAGGTGCTGGCCTCAGAACGGGTGTGTTTCCGTGATGGTGTGCTTGTCGGCATAGCAGAGGTGGATTTTTGTGGCTTGCCCATAACAATGTTGTCAAAGCACTCGTCCAAGTAGCTTTCCAGGCTGTCCAAGGTTTCCTCGTCCAGTTTGTTTTATGGAGAAATACAAAATAATGGTTATTATTATCAAACTTTTGCTATATTTGGCTCGAATGTCATGGTTTGTTTTTACCCGAGTTTGTTTGTTTTACCAGTTTACCACCATATTACTTACGCACAGCTCTCGCGATATCTCAGCAGCAGCTCATCTCCTCTCCCTTGCCACTTGCTCTTTAGTACACTCTCCATTGTCCCTCTTGTCTTACACTCACATAGCTGAATCCAATTCGAACAATTACTACTGTCACAGAAGACATGACACACTCAGCACAGCACAGGACTGCAGAGCAAGATGGTAGCTAACACAGACACACTGACAGATGGATCAGTACTAACCAGCAGACACCATTAAACTGAAACTTGAGGTGTTGAGAGTGGAGTAGCCGATGTAGTGAGCAGGACAACTCCACCACCCCTCATAGTGGAAAGCACTGTCAGACAGCTTTTTAATGACCACTTACAGCAGAGGGATGGGCTGTGTCCACCTCGAGCTCTCCCACCTGGACTAGGAGTTACACGAAGACAGAGCCGGTACTGGCATGTTGCCCCGCTGTCTCAATCTCTAAACTAGCTCTCAAAGTGCCACATCTAGGCAGAGGGATGGTGATGACGGTGGGCTGGCTCTGCTGCCTGAAATCTCGGCAGGGTCTGGGGCAGTGCTGAGTTATACTCTGGAGCAGATCCACTTAATGGAGGCAGGTCGCTTGGACATCTGTTTCTGGTGAGCGGTCGAGACAGAGATAGAGATTTGTAGCAAGCAAGGGGTTTTCAAATGCTTTTTAAGTGGTTACCGTAGAGTAGCTTGCACACACTGAGCTCTTGCTTGCATGTCTTTTTACAAACCACTTTGGAATACAAACTACTTCATGCAAATTAAGGCCACTGAGTGCAGAGCCACACATTCTACACTTTCCCACTCTTGGCATCTCGCAAGCAATCTGCGTCATGCTGACAGACCATATCTTTCTCTGTGGCCTCACTAAAACTAGGAGAATGTCACAGCACTCACATTACTCTCACTGTGATGGATGCTGCAGCAGCAACATCACCAAGGTGCAGCTCAGTGACTTTGCTAACTCCATGCTAAACCAGGCCTATATCTTCTCAATGGAGTGTTTATCTTGGCAAATACTGTTTTGCAGAGGTGATGGAAAGGGGCTAGATAACCTGTTTACACACATGCACTCTAAGAAGAACTCCTCAGTATGTCAGAAACACATACACACTTTTGGAATGTGAACACTGGAACAGCATTTTTTCCAATTTGTGGTAAACAAAAAACAAAAAAAAGTAAAAAAAATTGTATTAATATTCTGTTTTGGAGAGCACGTTTGGGTTATACAGTTCCTTGCAAAAGTTTATCACCCCCTTTTTACCTTTTCACATTCTGTGGTGTTGCAACCACATATTTAAATGTGTTTTAATGCGATCATGCAAAAAATTGTGAAATGGAAAGAAAAAGAATTGAAGATTTTTCAAAAAGCTTTAAAAATAATTCGGTATTTATACCCTAAATATAATCCAGTGCAATCCATTGCTAACAGAAGTGCCCTTATTAGTAAACACAATCCAACTGTATGTAATTTAATCTACTGTAATTTTCGGACTATTGAGCGCACCTGAATATAAGGCGCACCAGCGAAATGTTAAAAGAAAATACATTTTGTACATATATAAAGCGCACCTGAATATAATATAAAATATATCTCCCATGTGAGAGAGCTCATAAGACGCTCCCCTCGCGCAGCAGCCCTGAATCGCTGCTCTCCACTGGAAGAGCACAGCCATGCGTCTCATTAACAGACATTTTATTGGAAAAGTACTGAAAGTACTTAGATCACAACATGGGGATGGGGGCATGAGTGGCGGAGGTCTGCACTGTCTAAGTACTTTTCTAGTTTTGATTTAAGACGTACTTCTTTTCAAAATCTGCCTGAAAATCAGGAGTACGGCACCAACACAACACGCCAGTAACATGCCTGGTTAGAAAATAAAACATACCTTAGCCTACCAGAAAAATTCATTGGTCGCTATCTTCATCTTTCTCATTAAAGCCACTGAAGTTGTCTTCTTCAGTGTCTTTGTCTTCTGAAAGCTTTTGTCTTCTTTGGATACTAACTCAGTTCTTTCTCCAACGTCTCACTATCGATTCATTGATGTCAAGCTTACATATAGTAGCTCTATTTCGTTCTCTGACATCCAGGGCCATTGCCTTTAACTTAAAAGCTGCATTTCTTCATGTGTTTTCCATGATGAAATGCATGAAAACTAGCGGTAATGTCTTCTTCGGCGCTTAATCTTTCCCCACATATCTGTTTACCCCAGGAGGCCATTAGCCAGTAAAACAAAATCTATAAACTAGCCGCATCGTTGTATAGGACGCAGGGTCCAAAACAGGTGTGAAAAAAGTAGTGGGTTATAGTCCAAAAATGATGGTAACTGTAAAAACCTATGCTCTTTAAAGAAATGTAAGATTTAGGTTATAAAATAACATACCAAGCTATGGAGTCCTATTTAAGCCATCATCCATAATTTGAAAACACAGACTGATGGGTCAAGAAAACAGTATGTTTATCAAATATGCAGCCAATAACTGGAAACTGGTCAGAATTGAGAGTAAAAAAGATAAATACGATCCTGGAAAAACACTTGTTAATGGCTACAAGACGTTTGGAACTGTGTTGTTTTACCAAAATTTACATTCACACCTAAACGGAAATGTTATACAGTATGTAAACGTACTTTCATTTTGTTTTAGATTATTATTTTATTATTGTTTAATGAGAACCTGGACATCTACACTAATATAAGACATGTAAACACAGCAGACTGGTGGAATGTAGGAGTAAACAACAACTGAATAGCCATGTTTTTTTCAAAAGCACCACAGAGCCAGACATTTGAAAATAAATATTTACTCCTGTTCCTGCAAAAAATTTGAATTTCATTCACAAGTTTGAATCTGATGACAGAGACTTGATTAAAAACAAGTTGGGATCAGGCAACAAAAGAATGGAAAAGAGCTGTAAGAAAGCTATTAAAAAGGAGAACATCTGTTAGATCATCTTGCAACTAATTAAGTTAATTTGCAAAATGTCAGTGACATGATTGAGTATTAAAAGAGCATACCAAAGTGGTTGAATGGTTCAGAATAATGGGGATTGGTTCATAACAGTAAAAAGGACTTAATGTGGAAGTAATTTAACAGTATAAGAATAACATTTCTAGGCCTCTTTTTGAGATTTCCACAGAAAAATGACAAGCCCAAAATTAAATGAGTATGTCTCAGGAACTTCAAGGTTTATTTGAATTGTTCTGGTAAAATAATAAAGGTAAGACTCCAGAGAATATTTCAGAGGTCTAAAAATCAATACTTAAGTTACTGAGGGAGAGTAAATGACACAGCAGAAAATTTGAAAAATAAATAAATCCCAACTAAAAAATGTATGTAAATATGATAATCTAAAAATCTTTAAAAATGAGGCAAAACTTGGGCGTGGGAGGAGTTTGGAGAGGCCATGGAGAACAACTTATGTGCAGATTCGAGGTGATTCTTTTCCATCTGGCGTCTCAGGGGGGAAAGCGGTCCGCGACCAACACTGTTTACAGTGGGGATGGTGTGCTTTTGACTTGGACGCAGGACGTTTTGGGTCAGTTGATGGAATACTTCGAAGACCTCCTCAATCCTACCAGCACGCCTTCCAATCTGGAAGCAGAGTCTGGGGACTTTGGGTCGGGCTCTCCGATCTCTGGTGCTGAAGTTACCGAGGTGGTTAGAAAGCTCCACGGTGGCAAGGTTCTGGGGGTGGATGAGGTTCGCCCGGAGTTCCTTAGGGCTGTGGATGTAGTGGGGCTGTGTTGGTTAACGCGGGTCTGCAATATTGCGCGGACATCGGGGGTAGTTCCCTTGGATTGGCAGACCGGGCTAGTGGTCCCCCGATTTAAATAGGGGGACCATAGAATGCGTACTACAGGGGGATCACATTTTTGAGCCTCCCTGGTAAGGTCTATTTAGGGGTTCTGGAGAGGAGGGTCCGACGGATAGTCGAACCCAGGATTTAGGAGGAACAGTGAGGTTTTTGTCCTGGCCGTGGAACACTGGACCAGCTGCATCAGCAGCAGAAGATGTATTTCTCCATAAACAAACTGGACGAGGAAACCTTGCACAGCCTGGAAAGCTACTTGGACGAGTGCTTTGACAACATTGTTATGGGCAAGCCACAGAAATCCACCCCTGCAATGCCGACAAGCACACCATCACAAAAACGCACCCGTTCTGAGGCCAGCACCTCCACCATCTCTCCAGAGAAAAGCTACAGTGATGTCCTGGACTCAATAGATTAGAGACGTTCTGTGTGTGATTATTTATTGTGATTTTATTTTTCCTCCATTTTCTCTCTGTCACCCTGCAGCTCCTCTTTAAATTTTTAAGGTCTTCGTTTGTCCATGGTGTTGTAAGTTTTGAGTGTGTGTTTATAACATTGACTGTTTACAACTTTAAATAGAGCCAGCAGGTCAAGAGCGGATTGAAGCCTACTGTTAAAATCATTAACAATAAAATCACAGGGGCAGGTAAAACAATAGGAGGAATCTTTTGAAAAAACTTTAAGAAAACCTGCAGCCACTTCAGGGGTTAGATGACGTTTCCTGGCAGTTCTCACAGAGGTCTCCTGCTGGATAAAACCGGTGAAATTAAAAAACACACAGTAGTGGTCAGAGACAGCCAAGTCAACAACAGAGGACACACTGGTGGACAGGCCATACGTAATGACCAAGTCGAGAGTGTGTCCTCTGTTGTGAGTCTGCATTACATGTTGACTAAAATCCATATAATTCAAAATATTTAAAAGTTCTGTTGATAAAGGATCTAAAATGGTATCTATATGTAGATTAAAATCACTAGCTAAAATTATTTGTTCATAAGTGTCGTGCAAAATTGATAAAAACTGAAAATTCTTGAATAAAAAGTGCACTCTTTTTAGGAGGCCTATAAACTGTGACACATAAAATATGAGTAGTGCTAAAAACCGTTGCATTATATTCAAAAGTAAAATAGTTATCAAATAAAACAGGTTTGGCGGAAAGTGTTGATGAACTTATAAAAGCAGTTCCGCCTCCCCTTTTGTAACTCCTCATTGAATAAGTGAAGTTAAAATTTGGTGAGGAGGCCTCGGTAAGAACAACAGCGGCATCTGCACCCAGCCACATTTCTGTTAAGAATCAACATTGAAGATTTTGGTCTAAAATCAAATCATTCATTATAAAAGTTTTGTTCATCAGAAAGCGAACATTAAAAAGTACCATATTAATATTGATTGAAGATGGAGTGACTGTATGATTTACTGAAAGTGGGGCTTCTGGTAACTTTTTGAGATTATGGGGGTTGCATTTGTTTGGTTTATGATTTTCAGTCTGCTCTCTGCTGATAACAGGTATGAATGATGTAGAACAAGGTCCAAGTCCAGTATGTGAGTTACTGTTAAAATCAGGGATGAGTTTGTAGGAGCAGGGACCACTTGCACATCAGGATGTGGTGGAGGGAGCAGAGAGGGCAGCTGGGGCAGGTGTGGTAGACAGGGGGGTGTGGGCATGCCAGGCTCAATGCCAGCATGCGGGTACCCTGTCTATGAAGATGGAGCCCATCTGGTCCAAACAGGTGATTCCTGCCCAAAAAAATTTCCAAATTGTCTATAAAACCAATATTGTGAATGACGGTGGCAGAGGAGAGCCAAGTATTCAGGGATAAGAGTCTGTTAAAATGGCCAATTTCTCTGCCGACGGTGGGGGTGGGGCAAGAGATAAAAACAGAGACGTGTGTTTTCTAAAAGATTAAAAAGGTGAATAAAATCACTCTTCAGGAGCTCAGACTGCTGTTTATGAATGTCAATGGTGCCAACGTGAATCACAACTTTATTCACATATTTGTGAAGTTCAATGTGTTGCGGTATCTGTTCAGTAATGTCCGTGACAGTGGCTCCAGGGAAACATAGAGTGAGGGCTCCTCTCATCCTTACATTTCTGATTATGGAGTCCCCAATGATGAGTGTGGTGGGCAGCGGGTCTGCATTTGAATGATTGCACTGGGCAGAGGATCTTTCACCATCCAGGACTTGCTGTATGCCAGGGGGAGAAGCATCCCCAGAAGTGCAGCAATGTTTAATTGGCGCCGATGGCTCGTTCCGTTTGTTCGGGGTGAAGTGGAGCACTCCTCGGTGAGTTCTGGCTGCAGCCTGGGGTTTGGCGCGACGTGGGAGGCTGGCGGAGTCCGACTGTTGCTCCGGCTGCTAGGAGGGATTGGGCGGCAATTCTACGGAGCTACGGGGACATGGGGCTGTCAGAGGAGGAAAATCCGCATCCAGGGCGCTGAACCAGTTGGAAAATGGCAGGCAGGTTGAAGGAGTGCGGTGGCGGCCCAATCGTTGACTTTTGGTTTAGCCCCCTGCTGGAACCAGCGTACCTCCTCTGCAGCACATGTCACGCAGGCATTTAGCATCCCGAGTAGCATCATTCATTTCATAGTTCTCAACAAAATAAGCTGTACTCGTGAACTTGTTAATTTGAAGGCGTTATTGCACAGCACTGCTGGTTTCTCATGTATTAGTTACATTTTTGCTAAAATATTTTTTTTACTACATTAGCCCATCAGTCACTGAGGTTCCAGATTACCTGTCATCATTCACATATTACACCCTCTTCCTGATTTTAACAAAGGTGAGGCTAGAAAAATCTTTTTTCTTTTAAAAAATACTTTTAAAAATAGTTTATAGTTAAAAACCATAGCAATGCAGATTATGACTCATTCATGTTTCATTAATCAATATTTCAAGGTTTTATGTTGATACATTTATTTTCCCACCGAATGTAAAAAAAATAAAATAAATCCTAATTCTTTAAGTCTATCAAATTACATATAAATATATGTGTAAACAGGTAGCCGTGAAGCTAACTAGAAAAAACATCTCATCACCTTATTTGTTCAAGCTTTAGTCTCTCACATACTTCTTTTTTAGTGTCTTAAAGCCTAGAAAAAAACACCTGTGTGTTTGTGATAAAAAAGATCAATGCAAAGTAAATCTTGTTCACTGACTTATTACAATTTCTGGAGAATCTCTGGTGTTCTGGACTTTCAGAAAGAACACCAGGGGCTCGCTTGGACTAGGTTTATCAGTAGATTGAGCCAGCACAAGGAGTACAGAAGAAAGACCTGATCCAACCCCTGCTATAGCACCCTATCTCTGGGTAAAGTCACACAGACTCTGCCTTTTTGCAAGAGGCCACAGGGTGTGGGGCCCACATAGCTAAATCTCTTTTTAAAAGGCAAAGCTACTGTCTGATGGCAAATTCCTTCACAAAGTCCTGCTCTACCGAGATAGATGATTCTTTATAACTCTTAACCCATGGTGTCACCGATAAATCTTTTATCTAATAGTAAACTACAGGGGACAGACACAAGTTAAAGGCAGTAAATCACTGGTCTGAATTGAAGCATTCAAGTTCCCTAAGGTCACAGTTTAAAGTCAATGCAACTAAATTAAGACAAAAACCATTGACTTGCTGATCTATGCAGCTGTGGTATACTGTAGCATGTTATACTTTGTAGTCAGAAATACAAATATAGGACAATACTAGGCTTTATTGAACAGATCTGTGGAGTGTGAATTTTGCTACATATCCACAAAAAAATCACTTTGGGTCTACTCAAATCAAATTGTCTCTGGGGAGGAAGACTGGCAAGAGATTGCAGCGGCAAGGATTCCCACTGTGGGACGAATGTACAATGGGGCCCTGAGGGGCCTGTTGAAGGAGGGTGTTTAGCCTCCAAGTGGCCCCCTGTGGTAACTCCATCTAAGGGGTGGTGGGGGGCCTTCGGCTGAGGGTAAGTGGAGGTGTGTAAGTCACTGTTCCTTCCCTCTGGCTGTACCACCTCCCCGAGCTGGGAAATAGAATTGGTGAAGAATAGCTGCTGCTCTTTTCCCACTTCCCCCCTTTGCTGCATTTGAGGACTTTGTGTCACGTGTTATAGATAACCTTCAAGGGCAACACAACAGATAAAAGTGGCACCTGAGGGGAAATGTATCGCACAGAGGGGAGCCTTTTGTCATATTTATATAATCTATTGTGTACAGTTGTCACTTTTTAAATATACTCCAAAGGACTATGTTTTGCCATTTTTTAAATATTACTTTCTTAATCATTATTTCGTTTTTATTTAGATTTTTGATTATATAGACGCCTTTCTTACAGATGCATAAACTTATAGATCTTAAGGAGCAGCAAAACAAGATTAGCTTAATTTTTAACAAATAATTTAACCTACATATTTGCCAATGAGTAACCTCAGTTCAGCATGCTAACTCCCATATTGACTAAATTGATCTATGGGCCCACTGGTGTGTGGAAATGGGACTCAAAAAGCAGACCATGAGTGTTAAAACCACCTTTTAGGGAAAGTGGCAATATTTTAAATAAGCTTATTTTAATATATCAAGTAGGAGTGTGATAATACATGCAGCTAATGAGATGAGATGATAAATAATGCTGGGTTCACAAGAGCACAGGTAGATTTCTTGGGAAAGCTAGGAACCCTCATATTGTTTTCACAAATTAAGCAAAAACAATTTCAAACTCACTAGCCAACAAAATTAAAATATTTTGGATTGATTTTTATCAAAACTATTTAATTTAGATATTTTTTTCTCAACAATAAACTAAAAGTAAAATATTTTAATTTTTACTTTGTAGATTTTTTATTGTAAAAGAAATCTGTGAATCATTGAAGATTTGAAATATAAAATGGGTCATCTACATGCTATATTTGCCATAATACAATTGCCATACAATTTTATAATTTTTTGGGGTCAATGGTTTTCTTTTTTCTTCGTCTATAAAAATTATCTTAGTCTGTTCTAATGGAATAAGGGTCACTCTTCTTTGAAA
This sequence comes from Valencia hispanica, assembly GCA_963556495.2. Lineage (NCBI taxonomy): Eukaryota > Metazoa > Chordata > Actinopteri > Cyprinodontiformes > Valenciidae > Valencia > Valencia hispanica. The sequence continues at coordinate 20,577,610 of OY747702.1, forward strand.
GCACTTTATTTACCCGGATTTAACTAATGGGAATGCTTTTGAGTAAAATGTACTAATAATTCTAATTGATACCATTCTTTAATAGTAGTCATTAGCCACGGTCACAACAACAAAGTAGATGTTAGAGGGATCTTTATTATGGAGGGCAACCCAAGTGCAGGAAAGGACAACACGCTTGGAAGAGAGAGCGCAGGGGAGATCGTCAGGACCTGATGGGCGCAGACAGGCAAATTACCGTGGAGCAGAAGATCCAGGAGCTATGGCATAGCAGAAGTGATGATAGAGCAACACACAGGTGAGTGAGAGTGTCTTTTAAGTGGAGATGAACCAATAGTGAAGAGGGAGGTTAATGAGCACATGTGGAAGAGACCAGTCAGGATGAGTTTCTGACAGGCCACATTTAATCATTTCAAACACCCTAGCTACAAATACCTGTGGTTCCTACTTTGGACACCCTTGGTGGACTTTTTATTCTTTGTTTATACAAGTCGAATAAAGTTTTAATGAACATCAAACTTTGTTTTAAAGGATCTCTGTTTATTAGATTGAAAACATTAAAAATCATGGAAACCATGTCAATACAGTTATGTAGCTTGTGAAGTTGCCTGAATTTGAGCGTGGGAGTTGCTTTTTGGTAAGATTTTGGCACACAAAGTCCTGATTAATTCTTTAAAAACCTCCACTGTTTTGAATAACCTTTTCTCGTTCCAAACTAGAGCTAAAACTTAAATAAGTGACTTAAATAACTTTATCTTATATATGCGGTGAAAGAAGTCAAATGAAGGAAAAGAAAAAAAGGAGCAAAAGTTTGTGACTATATTAAATGAAATTATTAATTTAATCTCCAGTAAAGCCAAACTAACTCACATTAATTAAAACAGTGCCTGACAAAAATTAGATGGATGTTTCACAATGAAACAGCATTTGCCACTGAAACAATTAGTTTTTACGATGAGACTAACATTGAGAGATTTAGTTGTAAAGCACCAACCCTGATACAGCCTAAAAATGTCAAATGGGGAAGTGAAACAGTAAACAAATTTTTGGCATAATGGTCCTAACAATATTTCAGCAGTGATGAGGAACTCTTTTCTTCTGAACTGATTTAGTGTCAAATAAATATTACCAATAGAACAAAGGTTTGTCAAAAGAAACTCCAGGTCAAGTACATTATGCAGGTTACGCTGTTCAGCTTGACATAATTCTTGGAGACTTCAGCCTCTCAAGTGGCTGAAAAAGAAAGTCTGTCACAATCATCTCAACCATAGTAACAGAGTAATTCAAGACTGAAGTAGTAACTTCTTTTAAGGAAAAAAAACATTTTAAAGGATTTCTAATAAATAAATAATGAACAATGGATCTGATCTGTCATGCTGTATTTTACTGATCCTTCAAGTCTAGGACTTCCATTAATAAAATAAAACAAAAATACAAAGCACTATAGGAATATATGTAGTTACAATTACTGATGATTAGATATGTTTGATAAATTCCTGGATTGGTAAAACATTAGTTGATCTATTCAATTATTTACCAAAATGTTATTGTGACACGCTCATGACTTTCCAATTACCTGAAGTTAGTACTGTTCACAAAAAGAGTAACATAAGATCGTCCTACATAATGGAAAAATACAAAACTGCAATGAAAGCAGAAACAAACAATCTTACCGTGACACATTAAAAGTGGTAACGTCACAAAATAAAAGTAGAACCCAGTGTCAAGTACATTTGGATTGTTTTTACAATTTTGTTTTGACAGAATCAAATAAAAATGTTTCAGTTTACAAAATAATTTTAATTCCATCCATCCGTCCATCAGTTGTGACACAGCTAGTGTGATTTATGTCTGGTTTACATAACCATCAATAATTATGACCAATTTTTTTTATATTAATATAATTATTGATGAAGTTCAAGTTTTAATCTGCTAATTAAAAGTTTGGGGCACCAGTTCCTTTACGAGGAACAAATTAATTCTTCCAATAGTTAGAAACTAAGCCATGCGTACATATGTATGCTGAGGAAGTAACCAATGGCAGGTGGGTTAATCCCTTGCTCCAGGGGGCTCAAACACAAAAAAAGACACATGGATGACCAAGCACAATGGAGTTAGCTTTGGATGACTTGCCAGTCTGAGAGTGATCATGCAAGTCCATGCCAAAAACAAAGAAGAAAAAGGGGAGAAAAGTGTATCAAACCTTGGGCAAAAACCATGTGCACGGCGAGGTCTTCAGAAGTGTGGTTGTAAGTCGCAAGAGCTGCGAATCAATGTCAGAGATGGCCGAGAGCCGTCTTCTTAAAGAACTGTCTTGGAACAGTTCTGTTGCCAGCAGCGCTCTGGATGCTCACAGAAAAGATGGGTAGATGTTCAGCGGGTACTTTGAAGATTTAAAGGGATTACTTTCCCAGAAACTTGCCCAGTGGGTCAGAAATAAGGGCAATTCACCGGCGGAGAGTGTTTCCTTCCATTGGGAAAGCCAAGTTTAAAGACTAATTTTGCCTGTCATGGCTGCCTTTTCTAACAGCTAGGAATCTTGGGAAATGCAGTCTGTTTAGTTCATTTGTGGAAAATGGGTCTCAGCACATCCATCCATATGCTTAACCCATTGACCCAACAAATTTGAAATGCTTAATATAAGATAGTCTCTCTTTTCCCATTCATTGGCAAAAGGGTTTCTTGAAAAGAGCCATGGAGTTTTCCACAGTTTTTTATGTATTGTACTTATAAGGGCATACAGTCATTCATCTTCCCATCAGATATTCCCAAACTCCTTGTCACTACTAAAGAATAGCATCCCACACAGCATGATGCTGCCACCACCATAGGATTTGACACTCAAGATGATATGTTTAGGGCGATGTCCAGTGTTAGTTTTAGTTTTCTGTCTCACATAGCAGTGCGTGTGCAGGTCAAAAATTTTCATTTTTCAAAATGTCCAGTCTTGCCTTCTTTTACCTATTTGTTTTGTCTGCTACATGGCTTATGGCAAAGAGTAAGCAAAACTTTTATGGATTTTTTTATGCAGTGATACCTTTCTTCATTTCATTGTGCCATAAAGGCCAGATTTTTAGAAGAGAATGACCACTAGTTCTGTCAACAGATTCACCCATCTGAGGTGTGGCTTTCTGCAGCTCATCCAATTATCATGGATATATCCATTGGTTTTCTAAACTCTTGCTTGGCCTGTCAGTTTAGATGAACAGCCCTGTCTTAGAAGTTTGCAGATGTGCCATACACTTTCTATTTTTAGTTGTCCACAACTTTATTGTGACCTGACTGCTATTTTCCTTGATCTACAAGATGCTGTCTGTTCCCTGATATTTTCCATTGAAAACGATTTATACTGGGATTTAATTGCACAGAGGTGGACTATTTACTAATTCTACTGGCAATGGATTTTTATTTTGGGATATCAGAATAAAGGGGGCCAAATACAAATACAATGCTACATTTTCAGAATTTTATCTGTAAAAAGATTTTTGAAAAACCATGTTTCCATTCACTTGCACTTCTCAATAATAAACTACCTTGTCTTCATTCACATCAGTAAACCCTAAATGAAATGTATTGAACTTTGTAACTGTAATGAGTGAAAATGTGGAAAAGTAAACAAGTATACACACTTTTGCAATGCAATTTCAAGGTACTTTTCTGTCTCTGACATTGGCAGATCTAAATGTTTCACAGTTGATGTTAGATTCAACCTGCCTGTTACAGAGAAACTAAGGCCATTTCTTGGTGTTACTACAATATAGGCACAATTGTATTGGAAATAATTGAAGTTTTTTTCTATCTTGAATGATTCACCCTCCCATTATAATGGTCAAAAAGGGAGTCAGCAACTGAGGAATAGTATAATTTCCCTCTGCACTTCAGGAGGTTCAGACTTCCAGACAGTAATGGCAGAGCCCATACAAAACCCTCTGAATGCTGTACCTGTGATTGTTATGACGGCACCTCTTTGAATATGCAGCATTACATTTGCCTCACACTAAAAGTGTTTGACACTGTTGCTAAGCTAATGTTACATCACTGAGAGAGTGATAGGTAATCTGCTGCTCTCTGACATGGCTATAAATGATCATCACGCTTCATGATCTACTTATAATAATCTGTCTGAACTCACAAAAATTACAGACTCATTTTATATTTGCATCATAGGACTGATGCATTTGATGTAAATTAAATATGCTGAAGCATCCATATTAGAAATACAGATATGCAAGTTAGGTCTTAGAATGCAAAGCATCACAGTCTTAAAGGCTAATGAATAATAATCTTATAATTTCTTTGTAGTATTTTTAACAGTCATCTTAATAAATTAAAACAATACAACAAATGATACAATCGCTCTCCAACACCAACCCCTGCATCTCTTGCAAGTTGATTGAGAATGAAAGGAGTCTATCTCAACTCTTTAGTATAGAAAAAGATGAGATCACATAGACAGCTGCAGTGGCAGCTGATCACATGGATTGATTTTCTGTTTTGAAATGACATATAACCTGCTAAAAATGAAAACACCACTAACACTATTTGATGTTAGGTGTGCATTGCCCAGAGCACACAATACAGGAAACTGCAATACTGTTATCCTTGCCAGGAGTGCCGATAAATCTAATGCAGAGTGGGATAAAGATAGCAAGGTTAGGCAATAGACTGGTTCAAGCTTCTTCATCTTTCACTCTTCCTTTTTTTCATTTTCTCGCTCTCTCTTTACTATATCATTCACTTTCACCCCTCTTATCTCAGCATTTATCTTTTTGTCAGCTTGTGCCCTCTTTTACAATGCCAATACATTTGTTAAGTCCTTTAAACACCTCCACTGATCTGTGGAGTGGAGTGGCTTTAAGCCTCGAAACACCAAAAAGCCCCCAAAACAGAGCAATAAAAGGGAATTTATCTCTCAGGAGCACTTGAAAGGTTTTTAGCCACCGCAAAATTCTATCATCACTATTCCTCAATGTTGGGAACTGCCTTAGAAGGCTACAATTGTAACTTTGTAAAAGGCCTATGCTATAAATGCCTTAACATGACTTCTCTTAAAGACTGATTCAGAGAAAATTTGTTTTATTGTTAAAGTGCTGGCCAAAAGAAACATGTCTGAACTAGGTTACAGAAGGCTTTGAAAGCTATTTTCAGATTTGAGAATACATGCACGCAGCATGGCATTTCAGTCTTTTCAAACTGATGGCAAGAGTTTGAAGCCATTCTGCTGGTAAATCTTGTTAAAGAAGCAATTTTTTTCCCAAGAAGGGTTAGGAAAGGAAATGAAAAGGAGAAAGCCCAAGTATTTGCCATTATCTAATGTAAACCTTCCATTCAACCCAATTAGCCTTTTGTCCCTCTTTTTAAGCTGTCAGCTGAAGCAACATTAGTTTTCATAATGTGTTTGTGTCCAGTGGTCAAGAAAGATAGACTTCGCAGCCACACCACACTGGAAAAAGTTGTCAAAAAATAGAAAACCTTCTATAGTTGGGTTTATTCTGCAATTTCATATGACTTTGTGAGGCTTATGGGTTTTATCTCTGATGCTGACAAAGCCAGAAAGTAAAGATAAGATGCTTTAAATAGTAACATGTAATTCTAGGAATAAATGGTAAATGGCCTGCATTTGTAAAGCGCTTTTTAGTCTCAGGACCACAAAGCACTTTACACTATATTCAGTCAATTTACCCCTTCACACACACATTCACACACTGGTGGTGGTGAGCTACATTATAGCCACAGCTGCCCTAAATAATATTGTACGAATTTTTTTTTGAAAAAAGTAACATAAAACATTTACAAATATTTTCTGTAAACATGTGATTGTATTAACTAATTCCAAACTAAAGAGTTGATTAACAACCGTCAAAAAAACTAATCCAATTTTTTCAACTTTTTTGTGCAGTTTAGGGTATGAAAACTGATCAATCATTATAAGAAATGTATACTTCTAAAACTGTTAATCACTTTTTTTTTAATGTTAGCTGTAGAAGTATATAATTCTACAACATAAACGTTTTACTCATGACCACTTGGCTAAAATAAGCATGGAAAATTCTTGAAATAAGTCCTTGAAATGTAAATCCTTCTTGTTCTTCTGATACACTACTTAAGATTTTTGCCTCATATGTTATCGGGGCTACATCCAGGAGGATGTTGGCCTCTGGGCTAGAGTCAGTTTTGCTGCTCTTCCCATTCAAGTATTTCTTAACCCACAAAAGAGGACACACTCTGAACTTAGTTATCTGCAAAGGTTTAACTATATCTGACATCTCGGTTATTGATATTGTGCTATCTGACCATTTCTTTGTTTTCTTTGAAAGTACTATCTCTGCTAAAATATCTAGCCACAGTGAGATAACTGTAAAAACGCGTTTTCTCTGGGACAGTTCAGTTGAAACATTTAAACGTATTTACTCTTCCACCACATCCCCCTCATCTCCCGACTCAAACTCAGTAAACAAGCTGGTAGATAATTTCCTCGTAAAAATTTCTGACATCATTGATTCCATTGCTCCAACTACAGTGAAAGTAGTCTCAGGTAGAAAGAAGTCTCAATTGACTAATGATCCACTGGTACGTGGTAAAAAAAAGGGAGTGTCGACGAGTCGAGAGAAAATGGCAGAAAACTTGACTCCAGGTTCACTGTGAAATTTGCAAAGACAGACTGAATAGATATCAGTTAACTTTAAAAGATGCTAGAGAATCTTTTTTCTCTGAAATCATTTACAGAAACATTAATAATGCACGGACTCTGTTTGCAACAGTGGAAAGACTAACTAATCCTCCAGGGACAGTAGCCCCTGAACTAAACTTGACCAGGGCCTGCAATGAATTTGCCAGCTGTTTCCCTGGAAAGAGGCTAACAATTAGACGGTCGGTCTGTATTGCAGCACCGAACCCACTACCAATGTTATACCCAACTAACACCAATGTAGAAAAAAAGTCAGAATTCTATAAATTAAACAAAAAAAAACCCCTAGAAGAAATCATTAATCTATTATGATCCTCCTCTTGCTGTATTGATATCCTACCCACAGCTTTTCTTAAGAAAGTTTTCCCTGTCATTGGGTCTGATCTGATTAAAATAGTGAACTCATCCCTCCTGTCAGGTATCTTCCACCAGGCTTTAAAAACAGCAGTTATTAAACCACTGCTAAAAATAATCTGGACAACATGTTAATGAAGAACTACGGGCCAATTTATAATCTTCCATTCATCAGTAAAATTGTTGAAAGAGCTGTGTTTCAGCAGTTAAAGAGCTTCATAACAATGACCAACCGCTTTAATGTTTTTTAGTTTGGTTTCCGTGCTCACCACAGCACTGAGACTGCCCTCATCAAAGTTTTCAATGATATCCGCATAAATACAGACTGTGGTAGAACCACAGTGCTGGTTCTGTTGGACCTCAGTGCAGCATCTGACACTGTTGATCATGATATATTACTAGAACGTGTGGAGAGCTGGGTCGGATTCTCTGGTACAGTACTTAGCTGGTTCGAGTCTTACCTTAAGAACAGGGACTTCTTTGTTTCAATAGGAAACTTTCCATCAGAACAAACAGAAATCACATGTGGGGTGCCCCAGGGCTCCATCCTGGGGCCCCTCTTATTTAATATCGACATGCTCCCACTAGCCCAGATTATAACAACCAATAAGATTAGTTACCATAACTATGCAGATGATTCTCAGCACTATATTACGATGTCACCAGGTGACTTTGAAACCATCCAAACCCTAAGTAAATACATCGAGTAAATCAATGGATGGATGTGCCATAACTTTCTCCAGCTGAACAGAAACAAAACAGAAATAATTACTTTTGGACCTAAAGAGGAACAATCAACAGTCAGCACACAGCTTCAGTTAATACAGCTAGAAACTACTGATCAGTCCCGAAATCTCGGTGTAGTAATGGACTCAGACCTGAACCTCCAGGGTCACATAAAGGCAATAACAAGGTCAGCCTTCTATCACCTGAAGAACATTTCTATGATTAAAGGACTGATGTCGCCAGAGGACCTAGAAAAACTCATCCATGCGTTTATCTTTAGTCATATTGATTATTGCAACATCGTTCTCACAGGTCTGAAAAGTCAATCAGACAGCTGCAGCTGATCCAGAACGCTGCTGCTCATGTCCTCACTAGAACCAGGAAAGTAGACCACATCAACCCAGTTCTAAAGTCCTTACACTGGCTCCCTGTAGCTCAGAGAATGGACTTCAAAATACTTGTACTAGTTTATAAATCATTGTATGGCTTAGCACCAAAGTATGTTGAAGATCTACTGTTACTATGCCAACCTACCAGAACACTCAGGTCCTCTAATTCCAGTCTACTCAACATCCCTAGAATTAGAACCAAACATGGAGAAGCAGCTTTCAGTTTCTATGCTCCTCTAATCTGGAACAAACTTCCAGACAACTGCACAGCTGCTAAAACACTGAGTTCTTTTAAACCACAACTAAAAACATATCTCTTTAGAGCTGCCTTTGAGTAATGATTTGACAAATCATATGTTTTATGCATGCTTCTTGCTTTTTTGCCGTTTTTACTTTACATGCTTTGTAATGCTTTGATGTATCTGGGTATGCTTCTTGCTTTATTGTTATTTTTTACTTTATTTGCTTTGTGCTGTTTTACTGATATTTTTATTTTACCCCTTAATCATGTAAAGCACATTGAATTACCTTGTTGAAAGTGTGCTATACAAATAAAATTGCCTTCCCTTGTGCATGCAAATTACAGTAGGCTTATAGGTATGCATCAACGTCCAGATTTATAGGCCTGTGCACATGAAAATTTTATATTTTTAAAATGAAACATGGATCTTTTTCTGTTCTTTTGACTGTTGACCCCATTACTAGGTGTAATCTTGGCGCATTTCTAGTAAACCCAAAAGTGAGGGAGAGAGAGATCACATAAGAAGCAACACACAACCACCCTATGATGAAAACTGTTCAAGAATTACATACAAACATCTTTTTTCCTGAATGTTAATGACTTAAAAGCCAACTCTGTTTATCTTCAGAATAAAACATGTTTGAGTCCTAAAATTGTTGAAGGTCAGCATGTATTTTTAAAACAATGGGCTGACTGACAACATATATAATCAGATATCTTCTGGAAATAAGTTAGCATTTTAAAGTAATGCAGTTAAAATGGTCCTGATTCCTGATTCAAGCAAGTTTATAGAAATAGTGTAGAATATAGTTGGTACATCTTCTTAAGTCTGCATCAAACAATGGAGGCTTTTAATGTATTCCTATGGCAGAAAAACTTAAACCACCCCATCAAAGTGAGGAAATTTGTGGATCTGCAGGAAATGAATGTATGTGTCTGCCACAACAAAGCCATTGTTTGACTTTCAATGTCATTGCTGCTGGGTCTCTACACATTTGTTCCAATTTGTTTGTAATAAATATCCGTTAGCATCGAACTGATGATTACGCAACATGGGTTGTCCTGAATATCCTTGATTTATAGCGATGTATGACCTTAAAGCTGGTCTTTTCATCATGAATGCTTTTCCTGGCTATGACCTTGTCAGGGCCTTGTCTGTCTGTCAGCTAGCTCCGCTAAAAAGGCAAAAGCAATCTGGCAGCCTCCCACAGATAAGTGGGGATGGTGTGGGTGGTGTCGAAGGGAGAAACAAGGGTGGAGGAGCGATGAAGGAGATGTGACCTTTCTACTTCCACAGAATTGTGTTTAGGTAAACAGCCTGTTAGAAAAGAGCTGTACGACAGGTTGTGGATGTTATGGCAAAGAAATGTGTTATCTGAAAGTTGCATTATTGTTAAAATTAACTAAAGAAACTCACTGAAAAGTTATGTAAATGTGCAACACTAAAGCTAAAGAGCTTCTGAATATCCTTGTCTTTCTTTTCAAAGGGGAATATGCCATTATGTTTAGAAAGACCTGAACAACTTGAAAACATATGAAACATAAGTAAATTAATATTTATTAGACTGCATATGTTATTGTAATAAACACATTTGTGAAACAAAACAAGCCTTTTGAGTTTTGGTATTTAAGCAGCGAGGCATTCACTTGAGTAAATTATGTAATATCTATAAAAGCACCATCAACAACATCACGTGGTTAGGTGGATGCATTTATTTTCACCCTCCAAAATAGTATATTCATTAAAAACCCTGTTGGTTCCAGGTTTGTGAAACTATGGGAATATTGGTTTTACGGATGGGAACAATCCAAAGCTGAGGGATGAGGACACAACACAGTGCTTGCCACAGCCAATACAGATAGATTCAGAGTCAGAGTAAACAGCCAGACCACTGAGGCAGTTGAGGGTGTGGTTGATAAGTATAAAGTTTATCAAGCAAGAAAATGCTACCTGTTACTGATAATTAGTTGTGGCAGCATCTTCTGCGTCAGACCCAAATCAAGAAGAGAAGAGTGTTTTTTTAAACTTCCCTTTCAACTGCGTAGCATTAGTTTGCAGGGATTTTTTAGAGCCAGGCAACATGTGCGGAAACTCGCTGAAAACATACTTGCACGGTCCTTGAAATAAGATTTTGACAGCTATGTTATTGTTCTGGAGCTGAAACCTCATGGATAAACCAATCTACGTATGTGGAGAAAAGTTAGGCTTGCACAATCACTACACGACCCTCTAAAATAAAATACTCCGATTATACAGCTGTGTGGACCTGCTAACTCTCACGGGCAACAGAGTAACCAGGCTAGTCCATTCAATTTAATAGGACTGCTGCATTCAGAGAACATTTCTCTCGATTACCTCTTCGCTTGATAAATAACTATTTAACTGTAAAATTCAAGCTGGAGACTTTCCTAACACTTTTTGGCTGGCAAGTAGTTGTTTTTTTACATTACTCTTGACTTCAGTGATAAAAATAAATATAACTAACTTAAACTACAAGCCTAAACAGGGCTGAAAAGGAACAGTTGCAAAAATTATAATACTTGCCCTTTATGTGAGTTGCAATATCACACATTCAACCCCTTTAAATTACTACTTGTCACTATATTCTTTTGAGTGAAACACAATGCATACTGAGGTGTCCTGGCTTACCAAGGTCATCACTGCAGCATTAGTGGCTAAAGCCACAGCTTCTGTGTTGTAATGACAGTCTTTTAAAAAAAATGCACCTAACTCTCCCCCATTGAGTGGTGGGTCATAATGAGAAAGGCTCATGAGAGGTCACCGGTATGCCCAGCTTCAGCAGTGAGGACTTTATTGAGAAATGCTCATAGACACAAAAACACACAATCTTCCCTCTTAAGCACACGCACACACCCATGCACACACACAGGATGGGTGCTCCTTCAACCAGAAAGGAGCCTGAGATTGGAAATAAAGACCATCCTCTGTGTCTGAGGACTGTGAATGGGAGCAGTAATGTTTTCAATTTGAGCCCTGAGAGCCATAATGGAGCTCATTCTACACCACCTCAATACTGTAGTAACGTTGGCCTTAAAGCCTCAGGATTCTATCATCCTTCACCCTCTCAATTCCTCGTTCTTTTCCCCCTCTGTGTGCTGTTCAAGGGATTAATTTGTGCAATAAGAAGATGGGTTCTTATTGAGGAAAAAAGAAAACTGTAGTCAGAAGAGAAAAAAAAATGAATGAAGAGGTGAGGAGTGGATGAATAAGACTGTGTTTGACTCTGAGTGTTAATTTACACTCAGGCCCTCTCATCACATCTGAATGACACCTGCTCAAAGCTGCTTTTAGTCATCCACAAAGTACAAGAATTCAATTTCATTGAGATTTAGTCAGGGGGAAAGTCCAGCCCTTTTTTACAACTTCGTTGATAACAAATAGCAGAATGATCTAGCATTAAGCTTAATCAAAGTTTTTGTCCCAGCAGGTTTTTAAAAAAAATGAAACCCCTGGATTCTTATAAATTAAATCAATTATGATCAATTGCCTTTTAAAAGTGATCTAGTAAATATAATCTTGATATGTACGCTAACTCGAGTGGTATTGCAGAGTTCCACAGCTCAATTGGGAGATTGTTGATGTGACAGCCTAATTGTGAACTTCAGAAACCTGCCTACTATATGGATAGCAATTGTAAACAGAAGGTCCATGACATTGTTTCCTTACAGAACACAATTTCTGTAAAACGAAAAATTGTACAATCAATCTCCAAGAACAACCACATCCTGTTAGACAGTTTTAACAGTTGATGCTTTTCATTTTTGCCCTTTATGTCCATTTCTCATCAAACTACGAGAGGCAGGGGCAACATCACAGTTCTCATTTATGTGCTTCTCATGTCCATCCCACAACAAAATAAGTTGTTTTCTTCCCTTTATGCCTATCATAACATTGCCAGCTCATAATCCTTTCTATTCTGCTGCCTGGGATATTCATGTAAACAAAACTATACATTTCTTCACTGATATATTTCTTTTGGATTTTGCATTGCTGCTACATCCACCTGGATGTCTTTATTATCAATTTTAAATTGTAGCTATGCACTGAATGATTAAATAGTTCATAGATATCTAAGGTTACTTGACATCAAAGAGTCTCAAATGTTATAGCAGCACATTCTTGGAAGTGTGAGGGATGGCCCTGCAATGCAGTGTGGTTCATTTATTTGCCCTAAATACTGAAGCACAGCCACTTAACGAGATCTTCAGATTAAAAGGCTATGATCAAAGGAAAAAGCAGTCCATTTCATGTGATATGCAGCTAAAGTCCTCTTGTAAGGTTTGTGTTCTGAGATGGACATGCAGACACTTCACATCCAATCTTAAAAGCTTGACAATATTCAAAAGATCTTTGAGGATTCATTTGAAAAGGACAGCTGAATTCAAGCAGCTATTTGTCATCAGACTGTGACTGACACATAAGGAGCAGCTTGATTGAATAAACAAGGACACAGCACATATGAACCTGGGTAAAAAGGATGTGATAGATTCATTGCATCTAAAGCATGCTTAGCTGTTTTTTTGTTGAAATGTATGTACACAAACAAAGTGGTATTTTAAAGAAAAGATAGAATAAGCCAATTCAAGCAATTTAAAACAAATCAAGCTGGAAATATTTACCTGTTTGAGACAACGCTGTATAAGCAGATGTAACTCACCTACTGTTTCACATGAGACCATTGTTAAGGTTGCTGCTTTCTCTGCTGAACAAAATATTTACAGTTATGCTGATTGAGACTGCTGGCAGTATTAATTCGATGGTTTTGAGTCTGCCAGAATAATTTCCAAACAACTAAGAAACCTTGGAAAGTGCAGGAGCACACTATCAATGATGCTACAAAACTGACATACTATTGCAAAATCTAATGTTTACTCCACTCGTAGCAAACTTAAAGGTTGCAGCTGTTCGGGCAAATTGATACAGCCGTCCAACCAATATGTTAAGAGTAGTACCAGAAATTTGGTTTTGGCTGAAAAAGCACTGGAAACGTTAACAACAATCTCCTGTAAAAGTATGCACATCCACTACCATAGTGTTGTATCCAATGAGTGTGGATGTGTTCTGTTGTAGTTTTCTCTTTTTTATTGCCAAAATCAGCTACAATGACAGGCATGTCTAAATGCATGCATTTAATGGGTAACAATACGTTCCTACTTTATAGATCTTCATGGATGTTAGTAACTATGTCATTACAAACACAAGATAAAAACAATTGTGTTTGAATTATTTTGAAATTTGACATTAACATGTAATCATCTCTTTCTATTATTTTTCTTTGAGCAAAAATTCAGAAATATAATATTGTAAAATTATAGTTCTTTTAAATAAAGTAATTATTATGCTTGTTTTTGTGTGGGTTTTTTTGTGTTTTTTGCATTGCATTGCCTCACTAGCCGAGGCTGCTAACAATCAACCACTCCCAAAAAAGCTACAGAAAAGAGGAATTAAATGCATGACACTTACTGTGTCATACACTTAATTGTCTGTACAAATGACAGAGGATAAAAATAACTGATGCTTCTCACTCAAGCAGCATCTACCACCAGCGGAATATTAGAAAAAAGAATGTACTTCTTGTCACCTATTTAAATAACTTCATTCACACAGGAAGTAAGATAAATGATCTGGTAGAAACCAACTATCAAACAATGTCAGGTTCAAGTCATGTCTCAATCATGACAGACTTAAGATGTGTATTGGACTTGGACATATCTGTTTTCAACTGCTATAAGGAGTTCTTCACTTCTCTACAAACTCACCCCTATTTGACCTCTATTTGCTGCAAGTAACTTTCCTACTTCCTATATTCCTACTTGATATATTCAGAGAACCTAACTTCAAAATATCAAAGCTATCTCTTTAGAGGTCAACATAGTGTCATAACAGTCATTTTGTTCTTTTAAGTATTTCTTCACCATTTCTCTGTATGCCTTTTTAAATGCTTTCCCTACTCATCCGAGTAAACATTAAAATAAGAAGACAGTTATTATTGTAAAGACATGCTTCCAAAGGTGGCTGATTATGTTGTATAATGGGGGAGAAAAACTCACCCCCATATAGCTCGACATGGGCATCACATCGCTTATATAAATGACAAATCTCAGGAATTTATTAAATGGAGGTGGTGGGTGGTGAAATATTTACAAAAAATAAAATATGCGGACAAATTGTCACTATGGAACTGAGGCTGTAGAGCTCTATGAAACCAGGATTTTGTTCCAAAGATCCCGAGTTCAAACAGTAAGTTTTTTTTTTTGGCTGATGTATTGGTAATATGTTGATTAATACTGAAAGACAAACAAAGAGTTCACAGCTAAATTTGATTCAAAAACAGTTTCTAGGATGCTGTTTCTATGATTTGTGAAGAAAAGCCACCTATGTCTGTTTGCATGTTGCCATTGCAGAAAGCTCTTTTGCAGGCTGGTTACAAGTCTGAGGTGCTTGCACAATGCCCTGAAAGGTGTTCTGCTGAATTTTATCTGTTTTATGGCAAGTAAGAATGATGCAGTACTGATTTAACACTTAAACAGATTTTGCTCATTTTACCTTTCCTCCTCATTGCTGTCCACTGTCCAACTGGAGAAATCATGGTGAGATAAAGCAATTTTATCCCATGCAATGATTGATTTTCTATAGCAACAGCACCCAGTAATGCCCATTTTTTGGCACTACCCAAAATTCATAAATCCAGTTCATCTGTTCCTGGTTGGCCCATAGTTGCAGCTAATCAGAACCCCTTTCCAGAAATATTGATTTTCATATTGATTTCTTTCATCGCAGTTCATCAATTCCTTCCAGAAACTGATTTACAGGTCCTTTTTAAAATAATTAGCATATTGTGATGAAGTTCATTCTTTTCCATAATGTAATGATAAAAATTTAACTTTCATATATTTTAGATTCATTGCACACCAACTGAAATATTTCAGATCTTTTATTGTTTTAAAACTGATGATTTTGGCATACAGCTCATGAAAACCCAAAATTCCTATCTCAAAAAATTAGCATATTTCATCCGACCAATAAAAGAAAAGTGTTTTTAATATAAAAAAAAACAACCTTCAAATAATTATGTTCAGTTATGCACTCAATACTTGGTCGGGAATCCTTTTGCAGAAATGACTGCTTCAATGCGGCGTGGCATGGAGGCAATCAGCCTGTGGCACGGCTGAGGGGTTATGGAGGCCCAGGATGCTTTGATAGCGGCCTGAAGCTCATCCAGAGTGTTGGCTCTTGCGTCTCTAAACTTCCTCTTCACAACATCCCACAGATTCTCTATGGGGTTCAGGTAAGGAGAGTTGGCAGGCCAATTGAGCACAGTAATACCATGGTCAGTAAACCATTTACCAGTGGTCATTTCCTTCTCCCCAGTCTTCCTCCAGACTCTGGCACCTTGATTTCCGAATGACATGCAAAATTTGCTTTCATCCGATAAAAGTACTTTGGACCACTGAGCAACAGTCCAGTGCTGCTTCTCTGTAGCCCAGGTCAGGCGCTTCTGCCGCTGTTTCTGGTTCAAAAGTGGCTTGTAGCCCATTTCCTGCACACGCCTGTGCACGGTGGCTCTGGATGTTTCTACTCCAGACTCAGTCCACTGCTTCCGCAGGTCCCCCAAGGTCTGGAATCGGTCCTTCTCCACAATCTTCCTCAGGGTCCGGTCACCTCTTCTCGTTGTGCAGCGTTTTCTGCCACACTTTTTCCTTCCCACAGACTTCCCACTGAGGTGCCTTGATACAGCACTCTGGGAACAGCCTATTCGTTCAGAAATTTATTTCCATGTCTTACCCTCTTGCTTGAGGGTGTCAATGATGGCCTTCTGGGCAGCAGTCGGGTAGGCAGTCTTACCCATGATAACGGTTTTGAGTAATGAACCAGGCTGGGAGTTTTTAAAAGCCTCAGGAATCTTTTGCAGGTGTTTAGAGTTAATTAGTTGATTCAGATGATTAGGTTAATAGCTCGTTTAGAGAACCTTTTCATGATATGCTATTTTTTTGAGATAGGAATTTTCATGAGCTGTATGCCAAAATCATCAGTTTTAAAACAATAAAAGACCTGAAATATATAAGTTACTGTGCAATGAATCTGAGATATATGAAAGTTTAATTTTTATCAATACATTATGGAAAAGAATGAACTTAATCACAATATGCTAATTTTTTGAGAAGGACTTGTAAACTGTACAATGAATATTGCCAGCCTTTATGCTAATGTTCCCCAGAAAGAGGGTTTAGCAGCATTGGTATATCTACTGAATAGGAGAGAAACTCCCACACCCCCAAAAGGAGGCCTGTTGGATCTTACCAAATTAGTGTGAAACACCTTAAACTTGAAAATAATTTCTATCTTCAGTGCCAAGGAGCACATAACTATTCATATGCAAATGTGAAGAAGACCTGAAATGCTGGTTCAGTTATATAAATGATAAATCCTGAGTTTTTTGACAGCATTGAATAGTTTAAAGGCCTTTTAAATTCCCATATGGGAACTCTTAAATTTTCCTTAGAACACGTCAAAGAATCAGTTTCCTCTCTTAACATCCTGGTAAATAAATTTCATTTTCTTGAGATTATAGTTTGTAACAGACAGGCTGATAGAAACACAATTTACACAACAGCAGTTATCATCCTCATTTCATCCAGAAACGAGATTACATACAGTCAGTTATTGAGAAGTCAGTTTTGACAAACAAGTTAAAGAGTTATTATAGATTTATATTTAGATAGCGTTATGATGGCCTGGTATTTATTTTTTTATTTCATTATTTTACGTGTCCTTTCTGACGGTCTGGCACTCAGAATTAGGGTCTGAGTGCCAAATAGAAGCCCAACAGATTTACTTTCACAAGTAGTGCATTGCAGCTTTTGCTATAGTACTCCGCTTGACATATATGGGTAAGAAATATTTATTAGGAATTACTCTGTGGGATTTTTTTCTGATACTATGGACCCAGAGATTAAATATAAAGGGGAAAAAATAAATAAGATAAAGAGAGGTAGGAAAAAAGTTGAGAGAGGATAAATTGAAGAGAGGAAAGGGAATAAAGAAAACATCCCAGTCTGCCTTCACACCTGCAGGAAGGCAGGGAGAGGGAAAAAAATGACGACAAAACAAATCAAACAATGCAAACCGAGAACTACTCAACCATAAATAGATATATAAACAATAACAGCGTCACTGAAAAGCTTGTGGTACCGATTTTTACAAGATTTAGTAATAGCAGCCTAAGACCAAGAATGCATCTGTAAACACCGGAATCCCAACACCTGTCTGTGCGTGTGTGTATATAAGGTTCCTCCATACAAGTGTTCAATAGCTGGTGTGCCATCGATCCGCCTCCCAGGAATTGACGCAGACATGAAGGAGATCAGAGCCATAGCGATCCAAAGGACCCCCAGACCACAGGAGGTCCAAGGCGGACCAACGCAGGACAGACTGCATACCCTAAGAGAGGTGCAGCTCATTGAGCTTATCACCAGTTGAGGATATAAGGAGCTGGCTCTCAGATCTTTGGTGTCATGGAGTGTTAAAACTGTTTGGTATCATGATACCTTGAATCTTCCATGGTTTTCCTGTCTGCCAAACCTGCTTACCTCTCTGTGTTCCTCCAAGCTGTTCCTCGTTGCAATCTTCTTGTGATCCGTTCTCCAGCTTCCCAAGAAGCTCTGGTCTTCATTTCTCGTCTGACAGCCTTCAAGCTCCAAGTTCCTCCGTGATTCAGGCTCCATCTCCATGTTTAGCCTGCTCGCCCTACATGCTTCATCCTCGCTCCAGATTCCACCATCTCTACGTCTCCAGAAACTCAGTAGGAAGTTCTCGCAGACATCCCGGACCCCTGGCTTCTCCTCCCTGGCGTTTAATCTACCATCCACCAAGTAAGCCTCACCTGAGTTCACTCAAACAATTAATCTCCACAAAGAACCCTTCTCACCTGTGGATTTTTATCATTGTTAAAATAAAATCTTTAAAATTTTATAACTGATCTCTCTGTGGTTTTCTGCATGTGGGTCAAAAGGCTTAACAGCAACATGACACTATTCACACAAGGGATATGCAAGTTCAATGCAAATTAAAGGCCAGATTTTTTTCAACAATCTTCTGTGATATTACTTGCTGCATATAGTTTTTAAAAAACTAATTTTAAGTTCTTCTACTCCTCCACCTGGAGTGTCATAAAATGGATTGGACTCCATGCATACACACACAAGCAAATAATTACTCTTACTGGTTACCTGCAGCTTTTATCAATTTAATGTGCAGTGTTCCGTTCTCAATTTTTAAGAGCAAACAGACTCTAAATTATTTTTAAAATTATTTAAATTTTTTTTAACTGTAGCTGGCCAATATCAGCAAAGCCAGAGAAAATGTACTATAATGAAGTCTTTTTTTGGGCTGCATTTAATACAATATAACATACTGTATGTCATAGATGGGAGGATACTAAGGCAATTTAAGAAATGTCATATTTTGTCAATACATAACCAAGAAAATGTAACTCAAAAAACCAGAGCGGAATACATTTTTTGAATTTTCTCTATGGATGTATGCTAACAGCAATCAGTATAAAGGTTAAGATGCATAAAAACATATTTTCATAATTGCAATGGGACAAACAGGTGACAATCCATATTGTACTTTCCAGAAAGTGAACTCTCTGAAATTGAATGTGCTAAATAGAACTTGACAGGCCAGATGGTTTGTTACACAGAGCACTGTAGGGAAACCATAGTCATTTCAAAAACTGTTTGCCAGCTGATTGGATGAAACCATCTGTATATCGCTGGCAGCCATGGTCAACTTGAAATGATAGCATTAGTTTTTCTCTTCCACTAAGTATTATACAGCTAAAATATTAGAACTGTGAACTATTTAGCAAAGTCATTGATATACATAAACTGACATACAGGTACATCTAAAAAATGCAGAATATCGTGAAAAAGTTAGGTATTTTTAGACACTGATTTTAGAAAGTGAAACTTATAATATATATACATATATACATATATATATATATATATATATATATATATATATATATATATATATATATATATATATATATATATATATATATATATACATACAATACATAAGCAAGACACTGTAATATTCAAGGTATAGTGCAGTAAACAGAATTTATACAGGAACCATTGAAAGCAAGGTTTCATCAAACATACAGGTTTTTGCAATGTTTAAAACAAATGGAGTTCTAGAACGAACAGACCCACACCTGAGATCTCCAATAGGAAAGACATGAATTTTTTTTAAATTATGCAAAAGACCTTCTTACTGTGAAGAAAAAGTGACTCTCTTTGAAATTGGCAATATTTGGTAAAACAAACACCATATCAAAACACCTAATTTTGTTAAGATAGACCAATATTAGAAAATCTGGGATAGGCATATGTGAAGTCTGAAAGTAAATTTATTTTATAGCGCAAATTATCAAATTGCGGTCGTCTACAAAAGAGAACAGATTGCATCAAAATCATAATAGCCCCTTTCAAATAAATTGCCTGATTCAAGAAGAAGAAAACAGATGCCCAACATGAACGTCCACAAAGGCATGCAGTAATGAAAGCTCAAGTTCATTTAATTCCTCTGTCTTTTTCCAGAGGAGGTCAGAATGGATAGCTTTATCAGCTTTTTTCCCCCTTCAGGTCCAGGAACAGGGTGTATGCATGCCAATGCTGTGATGGCCAGTGGGTTTATTTAAGCTGACAGAGATGAATCTTCCAACAGAGGGCCAGGCCTGTTCAGCTGTCCCCCTGATTGGAGCCCACACCGGGGCTGACACTGAATTATTTCAGGAGGTAATTAGTATTCTGTTTTTCACCAATGCCAAATGCTCTCGATCGTTCGCCTTCATATAGCGGTTGATATTTTACACATAGACCTGAATTTTTGATAGGGATTAAATGTGTTTACATAAAGAGTATGTGAATTAACAGTTAAAATAGGTATTATTATGTGAATGAAAATGTGTGCAGAATAAATGTCAACAGATCTACTTGCATTAGTCAAATAATGAACAAAAAAAATCTAATCCCTCAATTTTCTTAGCACTTAAATCCCCATGTAGTAATTTGATTAATTTCACTAAAGTAAAGGCTCAACTGGCTGACTGGATGGCATAAGACATTATTAACTTAAGTAATTTAATCAGTAGACCTTGATAAAGATTTGATAAAACTCATTGTAGGTGTAACACTTCCTTTTATCTTTTTTCTCGTCTAACTTCTCAGTGTTTTTCACCAAATTGGAGCCCTTTTCACCCCGCATCGAAAGTGAAAATGAATCTTAGTGAACTATCAACGGAAATATGATTGGACTGCCACATTATGAATATTGTTGCCTTTATGGACTGTATTATGCAAAGTCATGCAAATTAGATACACAGCTATCAGAGAAAACAACCCTTAATTTTGTCCTTCTGCCTTTCTTGTGTTTAGCGTGTAATGTGGTTATGTGTGTTGCAGGCAAATGAAAAGTCACTTTCATGGCATATTATTTTTCTACGCTGCTTAGTGATCAAGTGGTGCATCTATTAACACCACTTCACTGTAAAAGAAAAAAAACTAATAAACAGAGAGTTTGTTCAAATGAGAACTTTCTGCTTTATTCGCTAAATTTTTTTTCTTTTAAAAACTAAGATTCCTTTCTCACAGGATATATTAATAAAGCATAAATGGAATGCTATCACATGTTTAAAGCTGCTAAACTAATCCTTTAAAGTATTCTTAACTTCTCTAGGTGCAACTGATAAAAGCACATATTACAACATATGTCGTACCTTTCCCTATTATGTGGATCACTTCAGGGGTACAGTGTTAATTTAGCATGAAAATATAATTGCTTCATCTAATTTCCTTTGACAATTTATAACCAGGTTAAAACAACCACATGCTTACCCACTTGAAACATTGAAATCATCTCTAGAGAGTTAAAAAAAATTGCAGGTACAGGTGCATGCCTCTCACAGAGCATTAAATAACTTGCATCAGTACATGAGTTAGTAAATTTAAAGCTGCTGTAAATAACTCCAGCTGCAAAATATTATCAAGTTAATGAAGTAAGCTGAACATCAGTTTTCACTTTGGTCATTTTAATCATGAAAAAAGTACAATTTCAAAGATGACTGTTTGTAAAGAAAAAAACTTTTTTCCTACACCATCAGTTTAGCAGTAGTTGTTCAATACAGCATTTCAATCCAATTTATATCCAAACAGTTCTATAAAAAACAATTTGACCCCTTACATATTTATCCCTGTCTTTGCTTTTTGTTACACTGTGTTGTGCCACAGATAGGTAGGATATGGCTATGAATAATTATGAATAATTGCTTAGGGCAAGTATTAATAAGATTACTAATTTTATGTAAAAATTACCAAGTTTAGGGGCACCATCCTGTTGGATTCCAAGAACATTTATATATAACATTTATATATATATATATATATATATATATATATTTATATATTTATATAGCCAAATTGTTCAGTCTCAGTTTATGTTTACCAGCCTGATAAGGCTGAGATAATTAAACAAATGAAGGAATAAGTTCTTACGCTGTGGACATTAATTGTACGCATCACTGCAAACTTCTCTTTAAGAAAAGGGGACTTTATTTAGAAAATAGAAAATCCCATCTATTCTAAAGAATGCAAACTACTACAGATCTTAGACAACAATAATAGGTGAACATTAAACACAATTAACATGAAATGAAATCAGTGAGACAGCTGAGGTTCGGGTCAGGAAAGGAGGGGGGGGGGCCCTCTCAAGGGAGCCCAAGTCAAAGATAGCGTGTGGGACAAAGTCATAAATCTCAGCTCTGTGCCAAGATGGAGGACAGCACATGGAGTCTAAGAAAGAGTCATAAAACTAGCTTTGGCTAAAGTAGCACATGGGGAAAGCGTTCATGTGGTAGGCCTCTGCTTTAGCGACAGACTTAAGACAATGGAGTTAAACTTTTCAGCTAAGACTAGCTAACGCAGGCCGGACCGAGCCCGACTCTGCCGACGGAGTGATCAAACAGAGAGAGAGAGAGTAAAGGAGAGGAGGGAAAAAGAAAGAAAGGCGTGATCTACTCAGGATAAAACAAACAGTTTCAAACAGCAATTTCAGCTCAGACTTATACGTGCGACGACGCAAAAATGAGCAAACAGGTACAGCGCTTAAAAACACTTTAACCAACAATGAACGAGATCTAACTCGTTAAAACTCTATTTTCTCTATTTATCTCCGCCCAGACACAATATTAGTATAAATGAACCGGTTCAGTCCTACTTTGCCTTGAAGGAGGTCCAGTCCACTAGGAGGAGAGCAAATTGTGTCCATGGTTGAGCAAGAAAGGGAAGAGTTATAAAAAAACCTGTACAGGATTTAAGGACCGTGTGGCCCAAATGCAGGCTGGGCCTGCAGGTCGACGTCTAACGAACTGTCTTGGAACAGTTCTTTTGTCGTGCACGCTGGTTACGCAGATGGGGTGCGCACTTCGAAGCTTTGAAATGAGTTCTTCCCCGGTCCAGCGGGTCAGAACAAAAGAGAATCTTCACCGGTGAGATGTCCTCTGTTCAGCAGTAGTCCATCCAAGAACTTCTAGCTGGAGAACAATTCAAAATGAGTGCGACTACTCTTATAGCCCCCTTTGGCCGTGATGTCATCGCTGATGTCACCGTGGGTGGTCACGGACCAATAGGAGTGTATTGGGGGTCACTGCAAGGATTGCTGGGAAATGTGGTCTGCTCAGTCCATCTTTGAAATAGCTCCCAGACACCCAAAAGTCTGTTCAGTTCATCTTATGAGAAATGCAACAACTGGAATGTTGCAGGTCATCAAATATAACACGTATAAATACAAAATTCACTTTTTAATTGCCATCCATCCATTTTCTTCCGCTTATCCGGGGTCGGGTCGCTGGGGCAGCAGCTTAAGCAAAGACACCCAGACTTCCCTCTCCCCAGCCACTTGTTCCAGCTCCTCGGGAGGAATCCCAAGGCGCTCCCAGGCCAGCCGAGAAACATAGTCCCCACAGCGTGTCCTGGGCCTTCCCCCGGGGCTCCTCCTGGTGGGACATGCCCGAAACACCTCACCAGGGAGGCGTCCAGGAGGCATCCTGACCAGTTGCCCGAGCCCCCTCAACTGACTCCTCTCGATGTGGAGGAGCAACGGCTCTACTCTGAGCCCCCTCCGGATGACTAAGCTTCTCACCCTATCTCCAAGGGAGAGCCCAGACACTCTACGGAGGAAACTCATGTCAGCCGCTTGTATCCGTGATCTCGTTCTTTCGGTCACCACCCAGAGTTTGTGACCATAAATGAGGGTAGGAACGTAGATCGACCGGTAAATTGAGAGCTACGCCTTTCGGCTCAGCTCTCTCTTCACCACGACAGACCGGTACAGCGCCCGCATAACGACGGACGCCCTACCAATCTGTCTATCGATTTCCCGCTCCATTTTTCCCTTATTCGTGAACAAGACCCCCAGATACTTAAACTCCTCCACTTGGGGAAGGACCTCATCCCCGACCCAGAGAAGGCACCCCACCCTTTTCCGGCTCAAGACCATGGCCTTGGATTTGGAGGTGCTGATTCTCATCCCAGCCGCTTCACACTGGGCTGTGAACCGCTCCAGCGAAAGCTGTAGATCACGTTCCGATGAAGCCAACAGGACCACGTCATCTGCAAAAAGCAGAGACCCGATCCTGAGGCCACCGAAACGGATCCCCTCAACACCTTGGCTGCGCCTAGAAATCCTGTCCATAAAAGTTATGAACAGGATTGGTGACAAAGGGCAACCTTGGCGGAGTCCAACTCTCACCGGAAACAAGCCCGACTTACTGACGGTAAGGCGAACCAAACTCTGGCACCGGTCGTACAGGGACCTAACAGCCCGTATCAAGGGGCCCGGTACCCCATACTCCCGGAGCACCCCCCACAGGGCCCCCCGAGGGACACGGTCGAACGCCTTCTCCAAGTCCACAAAACACATGTAGACCGGTTGGGCGAACTCCCACGCACCCTCCAGGACCCTGCTGAGGGTGTACAGCTAGTCCAGTGTTCCATGGCCAGGATGAAAACCGCATTGTTCCTCCTGGATCCAAGGTTCGACTATCCGTTGGACCCTCCTCTCATGAACCCCCGAATAGACCTTACCAGGGAGGCTCAGAAGTGTGATCCCACTGTAGTTGGAACACACTCTGTGGTCCCCCTTTTTAAACAGGGGGACCACCACCCCGGTCAGCCAATCCAAGGGAACTGCCCCCAATGTCCACGCAATATTGCAGAGCTGTGTTAACCAACACAGCCCCAAAACATCCAGGGCCTTGAGGAACTCCGGCCGAATCTCATCCACCCCCAGCTTTTTAACGACCTCGGTGACCTCAGCACCAGAGATTGGAGAGCCCGACCCAAAGTTCCCAAACCCTGCTTCCAGATTGGAGGGCGTGCCGGTGGGATTGAGGAGGTCTTCGAAGTATTCCATCCATCGACCCAAAACGTCCCGCGTCGAGGTCAGCAGCACACCATCCCCACTGTAAACAGTGTTGGTGGAAGACCACTTCCCCCCCCTGAGACGCCAGATGATGGACCAGAATCGCTTCAAAACCGTACGGAAGTCGTTCTCCATGGCCTCTGCAAACTCCTCCCACGCCCGAGTTTGCC
The DNA here is from genome assembly GCA_963556495.2 of Valencia hispanica. Classification (NCBI taxonomy): domain Eukaryota; kingdom Metazoa; phylum Chordata; class Actinopteri; order Cyprinodontiformes; family Valenciidae; genus Valencia; species Valencia hispanica. The sequence goes on from OY747702.1 coordinate 20,602,688, forward strand.
CTGCCGGTACCTATCGGCTGCTTCAAGGGTCCCACAGCCAAAAAGACCCGATAGCACTCCTTCTTCAGCCTGACAGCATCCCTTACCGCCGGTGTCAACCAGCGGGATCGGGGGTTACCGCCGCAACAGGCACCGACCACCTTGCGGCCACAGCTCCGGTCAGCTGCCTTGACAATGGAGGCGTGGAACATGGTCCACTCGGACTCAATGTCCCCTGCCTCCCCCGGGACATGTTTGAAGTTCTGTCAGAGGTGTGAGTTGAAGCTCCTTCTGACAGGAGACTCTGCCAGACGTTCCCAGCAAACCCTCACAACATGTTTGGGCCTTCCAGGTCTGTCCGGCGTCCTCCCCCACCATCGGAGCCAACTCATCACCAGGTAGTGGTCAGTGGACAGCTCAACCCCTCTCTTCACCTGCGTGTCCAAAACATGCGGCCGCAGATCAGATGAGACGACAATCAAGTCGACCATCGAGCTGCCGCTTAGGGTGCCCTGATGCCAAGTGCACATATGGACACCTTTATGCTTGAACATGGTGTTTGTTATGGACAATCCATGACGAGCACAGAAGTCCAACAACAAAACACCACTCGGGTTCAGATCGGGGGGCCATTCCGCCCAATCACACCCCTCCAGGTCTCACTGCCATTGCCCACGTGAGCGTTGAAGTCCCCCAGCAGAACAAGGGAGTCCCCAGGAGGAGCACTCTCCAGCACCCCTTCCAAAGACTCCAAAAAGGGTGGGTAATCTGATCTGCCATTTGGTGCGTAAGCACAAACAACAGTCAGGACCAGTCCCCCCACCCATAGGGGGAGGGAGGCTACCCTCTCGTTCACCGGGGTAAACCCCAACGTACAGGCGCTGAGATGGGGGGCAACAAGTATGCCCGCCCCAGCTCGGCGCCTCTCAGCGGGGGCAACTCCAGAGTGGAAGAGAGTCCAACCCCTCTCGAGGAGACGGGTTCCAGAGCCAGAGCCGTGCGTCGAGGTGAGTCCGACGATGTCCAGTCGAAACCTCTCAACCTCCCACACCAGCTCCGGCTTCTTCCCCACCAGAGGGGTGACGTTCCACGTCCCGAGAGCCAACTTCTGCATCCGAGGATCGAAACCGCCAAGGTCCCCGCCTTCGGCCACCGCCCATCCTGCACAACACCCGACCCTTATGGCCCCTCCTACAGGTGGTGAGCTCATGGGAAGGGGGACCCATGTAACCTCTTCGGGCTAAGCCAGACCGGGCCCCATGGGTAAAGGCCCGGCCATCAGGCGCTCGCCAACATGCCCCACCTCCAGGCCTGGCTCCAGAGGGGGGCCCCGGTGACCCGCCTCCAGGCGAGGGAACGCTGAATCCAATTGTCTTTTCCATCACAGGGGTCTTTTGGTCTGCACTTTGTCTGATCCCTCACCTAGAACTAAATTGCCATGGGTGACCCTACCAGGAGCAAAAAGCCCCCGACAACATAGCTCCTAGGATCATTGGGACACTCAAACCCCTCCACCACGATAAGGTGGCAGCCCAGGCAGGACTTTTCAAATGATTATTTGTTTATTAAAAGGAGAAATAGTCTTTAAAACCAACCTGGCTGTGTAAAAAGTCAATTTCCCCCCTGTTCCTGACATTACTTTGATAAGCAACATATTTTTGAGAGCTGACTGTAATTTCACTGCCCACAATGTACTGCATAGCCTGTAGAATTAAGAAATTCCTAAAACATAACCTGTCTGACAACATGGAGCAGGCTAAATGATCTCAAAAAGCAACCCAGCATGACCTCGTTCTAAAGAAATTCAAGAACACATAAGCAATAAATTCTTTGACATCTATCTATGGCTCAAAAAAGGTTTTTGGGGTGGCCAAGTTAAATTCTGACCAAAATCTAATTATCCTACACAGGCCAGCCATACTCAAAAAGCTTCTAGTGTGAATGAATTTATATATTTCTAAAAAGAACAGTGGGCTAAAATGCTTCACACACTTGATTTCAGTTGTTGCCACCAAGGGTAGCACAACCAGTTAATAGGCTTAGGAGAGGACTTGTTTATTTTCAGGTCAGGTTTGTTTGGATCACAAAAAATTCCTTAAACAACTACCTTTCATATGTATTTAGGGTATCTTTTTTGTGTATTTCTTTATTTTTTTTGAAGTTACTGATGATCTGAAACATTTGCGTGTGACAAAAAAAACTGAATAAATCTGTAAGGAATAAATACTTTTTCACAACATTGTCTGCTTTATCCACCAATCAGCACTCCTTTTTTAATGCAACATTAGCTTATTAGGTCAGTATAGTATTTTCTTTGTTTTGAAGGTCTGAATTGAAGCCATAGCTGCAGACAACTGGTGATCGGGCCAATGATTATTCAGTGCTGATAAATGAACGGCCTGCTTTGGCAAATGCGAAGATGACTACTCATTTGCCATGGGCAACTCCTGAGTCTAGAGCAGCTACCAATTAGCTTATCTATTGCCTTGGCTGGGCACTGGCATTCCAAAGCTGACAGCTAGATTGGAGAGGCTGACAACCTACTTAAGCATCTGTTGCTTTGGTTATATCCTTGGTCAAATCAGCCAGATTACCTTCTTTTGTTAATATTTAATAGGTGACTGTGTGACACACAACCACTACATGCTGTAAGAAACGGAAGCACATTTGCTACAAGGTCTCTCTTAAAAACTTCATTATACTTCATTAGATTGCGGCCTGATAGTAATAAACAACTAAAAATAAAAGTAACCCATCTTATCTGTGAAATAATAATAAGATAAAAGTTTACCATTTTAATTCTTTGCCAATTATGAGGTAATTGGTTACCTTCCACTTAGCATTATGTTGAATTGATGGCTGCTGTGGAACAAAAACTCAATGAAATACCCATGTTTAATATGTAGAAGGAACTTTAAATGACCAAATTTCAATCAATGGAATGAGTAATGAGGAATGATTCATTCAAATTAAACTAGGGATGAGTTTAAACAGCAAAGTACAGCTGTCAAGTTACCTTTATTTTATATGCAGGTTATAAATATAAATAATAAATCCAACTTTTGAAACTAAATAGTAATCTTATAGGGTACATTTTCACACTTGCAGTTAGGTAAGTAGAATATGATTTTTATATTTATTGTGATCATTGTTAGCTGCAGTTACATTTTGTTGTCAGTAGGTGTGGTTAAAGCTGTAACTATCTGACACAAAGAAAGAAACTGTGTTAAGGAGGCAATTTTTTGTTGCTGGTTTCAAAAATAGCCAACTAATATGCTGCAATGTGCAAAGTGACAAAATCAAATGTCTTCCCTCATTCATTTTGCAGGTCCGTCAAGAACGTCTTTAATATTCAGTTTGTTAGTTGTCTCCAGCAGATCCAGAGTTGCTCAGGGTGGCTTTCCATCTAATTTCATCAAATAGGAAAATTTAATTTGATTTTACATATTATTATTTTCCATTTCTTGCTGTCGTATTGTTGAATGGTATTTAATTGATTGAAGCATAATTATAAGCTTTAAAGACAATAAAATGTTTCAAAGAAGATCAGCAATGAAATATATGCTCCATTTTGTATTTTATATTTTGCATCTGACTCCAGAGGAGTCAGTGTATGACCAGTCAGGAACCTCATCCCATGCCACTAGAGCGGTGTGACTATAAATCCAGCCCATGAGATGAGACAAAAAAGATTTTAGCTATATTTCTTTGAAAATTAAAATTATTTTGTTTTCTCAAATAGAGAAAATGTTTTACAAATACAAACAGTGTTTAGTCCGGTTTACTAGTCTGTAGTTTGTTTTTATGCTAAGGTGGTCCCAAAGCCTGTTGAAAATGATTTCTCATTGTGTTTTCATAAACAAAATCAATTTTAAAATGTGTTTGAAAGAATGGAGAGGTTAAACTGCACTTCTAACAAACTAAAACATTGGGAAATAGCCCTTTGCTCGGGCTTGAACCTAAATCAACTTCAGGGTCACTAGCCAGTTAGCCTGACACACTATTTTCAGTGCTTTAACTTCCTTTGTATCTTATGTATGTATAATTCACCACACACATCCAATGTGTCATCTGGTCAGCCAGTCGCCTGGCTGGCATATCATTGGCAAGGCTGTAGGTAGAAACAAGAAAGAAACACCCTCCAATTACAGATAAAAAGCTTCAACCAACAACTCACTTCGTGTTTTTTTAGTTCCTCACATATGCACTGTAGCTTGTTGCATTGGAGCACGGAGCAGGTTGTCAGATATGGTTGCTGTTTTGTTTTTGTTTTTTGCTATTTTTGACCTTTCTAGTTTTTGTCGTTTCATAGTGTTTTTGGCTACAAAGTGCAGCCTCCTTCAGTGGGATATCTGTTACCATCAACAAGCAACAGATTAAAGTCTTTTTTAATGATCTAAAGATAGTCCTGCATAAGAAAATGTGGTTTCATCTGATTAATATTATATAGATTGAGATCCATTTTTTGTTAATAATATACATCCATCTAACCATTATCTATACCTGCTATTTCTTGCAAGGTCGCAGAATGCTGTTACCTTTCTCCAGTGGTCATAAAATCTTTACAATTTGAGCATCTTCATCACTATTTATCTAAATAATTAATGAAAAAAAACTTAAAAACCGAAGAAAATAAACTGTTATGAAATGATTTAATTATGTGGGTATAAGAAATGGAAATAGGGCAGGACAAAACAAGGGTACAAACTGCCATCTGGGTGGATTAGGACATCAAATATCCATAAACCTAAAGTATAATACGTTTTATGTTATAGCTTTTGTTTAAAAAAATCAGATTTACTAACATTTGTTGCTGAAATAAACTATTGAAAAATGTTGACACCGTCTCACACAGATGTATAATTACAAATTGGAGAGGGAAAAAAGACAGAAAACCAAAAAAAAACAAGCCAGAGTCAGAGGGGTTATGTGTTGTTAGATTTCACCTACCAATTGTACCAAAACCACAGAATAAGTGCAGGTGATGAAAAAACTGCAATCACAGAACAACACTTTGTCACAAAGAATCTGTGCTGCTTCAGAGTAGAATGCGAGATCATTACTCTGTCTCTGTCTTGACGATGCTGTATTTTGTGAATCCTGGTGGAATTAAACCAGAGAAAAATGTATGCAGAAACCATGTGACCTACATGTTAAGTCGGCGCTCTCTTGCCTTTAGAGGAGTGTGTCATCCTAGGGGTCTCCTCCCTATGGTTTAAGGGCTGGCCATGTGACACACAAAGCCAAGTGTCACACATCAAGCTGACTGCACATTGGATGCGTGAAAAACTGCAGGAAGAGTGAGAAAATGGCAAAAGGTGTGTCATGCATTCCCCTGCAGCCCTGACAGCAGCACTTTGGGCTTGTCCCGCTGCTGAACCAAACTATTTCAGACAAATGGGCAGGGCTGGGATAGGGGGCATCGATTGTAGGATTCATGATGCCTTGTATCCTGCCGCTGACAGAACCTTGACAGAAGGAGTTAGAGAAGTCTGCGCTTGAAATGTGTTTGCAAGGAAAATCACAGCAGACAGCATACGTTAGCATCCTTTACTTATTTTATTTCACAGGTCCGTGAGCCGCTTCCCAGTCAGAGTAAATTCCCTCTGAAGCCAATCAGCATGGGTGACCTGCACTAGCTGAGGGGACAGTTTCTTTACAAGTACATTCACACAGACAGAGACACAAATATTCAGAGTGGCTTATTATTTCTCAATGTCACTTATAATGAATTTCCAACCACATCAAGTCATATTCGTCTCATATCATAAAAACCTCAATAATAAGTTTGAAGAGATGGTTTATGGTAGCAGGAGTAGCTACCATGAACCATCTCTGAACAAGCTCTGTAATCATAATGTATCATAAATTACTTGCCGAAGCTTCAACCCCTTTTTTCTAAATTATTTTAAGGACCACATTTTCACATTTCTTCATGTTACAACCAGTAATTTAAATATATTTTGTCAGGATGTTATTGGATTTTATTTCAAAGGTTAATGCAAAGGGGTGCATTATTGTTAAGAAGAAGGAAAATTATATATGGTTTTCAATCATTTTTTAAAAATAAAAATGTGGCAGCTATTCATCTCTGGTCTCGATTACTCTCTTGCCCCATGATAAAACTTAGTGAAACAAATTTTCTTTCAGATGTCACCTAATTGGTAAAATAACCCCATCTGTTGGTAAATTAATCTGAGTCAAATACAATTGTTCTGTGAAGGCCTCAGAGGTTTGTTTGAAAAGATTAGTAAGCAAACCGCATCATGAAGATCAAGAAACACAGCAGTAATGTGAATAACTTTTTCTAGAGTTATACCACTCATGATGGCAACCTATTGGAATAGCTATTTTACACTAGTTCTGATTTGTTCTTTTGTAAACTTTTGTTCATGAGTTTTTTGGTTGAGGTGTTGCATGTTTGGACAATTATGCCCTCTGGTTTTGGATGTTGTGCAGCTGAAAGGATTTTGCCTCTTACTTTTTGCTCTTTATTTCTACAACTGGGAGCAGAGATCCCAGGGAAGTTGGAATAGAAGCTTCCTTGATGCACAGCAGGATGAAAAATCAGAGAGAGAAGAAGGAAGTCAAAACCATCTCTTGCATTGATTATAATGAGTAAGGACCATATCCCCAACTCCCAACAGCTCTATGCACCGATTTCTAACTATACAGTATGACCATGTAGAGATTTAAAGAGGCAAAAGCAAATGAGATGGATTAGCAGTGCTTGCCAACAACTGCTGGTGTCATCCAAGACACATCACTGTGGAATATCATCTCTGCTGCCCAGAAATTGAGCTGTTAGTATTTCATGAGACTGTCATACAGTAACAGTCTTCAGTCAGAGGCCTCTTCAAATTTGTTGCAAGACTGACTGCCACCAGAGATTCTTTCTAATCACAGCATCACCATCCACAATGACTCTTTGAAAATACTTGGATGATATGAAACACAACATTTAATTTCACTTCAAGATAAATAAAGTATTTTTAATTGACCAAAATTAAATTTATAGCTGGATTATGTAATGATATAAGATCCCAAGCTCTAAACACCTCAGTACTGTTCAGTCCCCCCCTCCAAAATTGGAATGAGAACGACACTGTTACTAATCTACCAAGACATGTTCGTCCTGCTAAACTAAGAAGGTGGGAAGAAAGAGCAATAATTAAAGAAGCAGCCAGAAGGTTCATGTTGACTCTATAGGAACTGCAGAAATTAACAGCACCTGTGAGAAAATTTGTCCATGGGAAACCTATTAATTTTGCACAGTTCTAATCTGGCATTAATGTAAGGGTGGCAAAAACACCTTGAAAGAACACCTTTAAAAATCTTGTTGCCACGGCCCAGGAAAGAGCCGTAGCAAACATATGGACAAAGGTGCTCTTGTCAGATGACACCAGTTTTTTTGTTTTGTTTTTTTTTGTTTTTGCATACATGCAAAAATAATGTCATTCTTCATTCATTCTGTGTGGAGGAGTGTTTCTTCAGTTGGAAGAGTAGTGTTAGTAAGAGTTGATAAGAAGATCTCAGAAGAAAAAAAATTGTTAGAGGATGCAAGAGACCTTCAAGCAGGACAACAACCCAAACGTGCCACCAGAGCTACAATAGAATGGCTTAGATCAAAGCATATTCACGTGTCAGAATAGCTCAGCCGATTGAGGCTGTGTAGTAAGACTGGAAAATTGCTGTTCACTGGTAATCTCCATTCAATCTGACAGAGCTTGGGCAATTTCAAAAGAAGAATGGGCAAAGGTTTCAATCTCCAGGGGTGCGTGAAAAAAAAAGAAAAGAAGCAGGAAGGGGAAAAGGAATAATAAGAAAAAAAAGAACAAGAAAGATCTGCAAAGTTGGAATAGACAAATAGAGTTTCAGCTTTAATTATATGGCATCAGAACAATGCCAGCTTAAAATGAAACTGAAAATAAATATTGGCACTGAAAATAAAAATTGGCATTGAAGAATATAATTTTACCTAAAAATATTAAATTTGTATCAGAAATAAATGTAGTGAAATATAATTACATATTACATATAATTACGTTACATATAATACTACATATATTTACAGCAATACTTTGTGATGATCATATATAACCCCAGCAATAGTACATTGAAGTTTGTAGCTGTATGTGACAGAACAAGAAACGGTTTTAGGGATATAAATACTTTTACAAGGCCCCCAATTTTCTTACAAAGCAAAAACTGTATTTCTTTTGCTGAAAAACAGAAAGAGCTCATAATTCACATGTGATTATCGAATAGATGTTTTACATCTTACTTTTTTCAAAAGGGAAGAAAAAAACATCAAGTACAACAAAACTAGACTGAATAACAGCTCTATCATGTCCCCAATCCTCTATATCTCTTGTTTACCTGTGTCCTTGTAATCTCATTTCACAGGGGACCACAGCGAGGGGGAAAAGAAGTTTTCGCATGGTATCACCCAAGAGACAACTCTTCCACAAGAAGAAAAATGAAGCGCATAAATAAAGCAAAGATCGAATTCCTTCAGCCGTTGCAGAAGTGCCAGCCAATGAATCAGCAGAATAAATTCTCTCCAGTGATAAACAAACATGATATTTCAGCTGGGAGCTACCAGCGCTGAAGGGCCGGTGTCGCTCTCGTAAAGTTCAGCATGCTCCGGACCGTAAAAAGAGCCGCCCTCTCAATCAGAGGAGCCTTTGGCTTCGACTCCTTTTACGGTTAAAAAGTGTGAGATGAAAACATGGCGCTCACACACATGCCCTCTTGACGGGGACTTTACCACACTGAGGATATATAGCATCATGTAAAAAGCCATTAAATTGAGATTTTGAGGCACAAGTGTCTTCCAACACACTGTCAACACACTAAGTGCTTGTAGACTTGATTTACAAGACTGGGAAAAACTCATTGTGCATGTTGCAATAATAAAACAGGAGGCTACATCCTGATTGTACACATTATACAAAGAATCAACAACTATGAAGCTTTTACTGGCTTTATTTCTGATTTTCCTTGCCTTTGATTATTCACAAGCATCCAGAGATGATTGTGATATACAAGCTTGATGCCTAGCAGTGATTAAACCCCTACATTACCCGGAATATTGAGCCTTATTTGTTTGCTCTGTTGTGATTCAGTAATGATAACAAGACAGCTGTGGCAGCCAGAGTCAACATTTATGCTGTTGACTTTAAAGGTCAAAGCTTGTGCATGTTTGCCTACCTTTTTCACACCTTTAGGCAAAAGAACGAGCTGTAGATGTGAGAGAGCCACTCATGTGAAGTGAGACTTGAAAAGATAGAGCTGAGGGCTGTGTGGGTTAAACATTTGAGAACTCTTTAGGGGAAAGCACCCTTTTTAATATGTCTTGCTTATGCAAAGCACTTCTTAAAAGATTATGACATTTCAGTTTTCCTTGTTGCTTAACATATACAGTGGGGCAAAAAAGTATTTGGCGGCAACAAATTTTGCAAGTGGTCCCACTTAAAACAATTAGAAAGGTATGTAATTTTCATCATACCCTTACAAAGAAAACCCCACATGGTTCAATGAGGGCAAAATTACATGTGGAAAAATCTTTGACCCATGTGAAATTCACATGTGAAAATATGTTATGAAACATGTGAGATGTGTGAAAAACAGGACAAGATGGTACACCTGCACAAAACTGGGATGAGCCAACTACAATAGGCAATCAGCTTGGTGAGAAGAGATCAACTGTTGGAGCAATTATTAGAAAATGGAATAAATACAAGATCACTGACAATCTCCCTCAATCTGGGCCTCCATACAAGATCTCACTTCATGGGGTACACATGATCTTGAGAACTGTGAGGATCTACAAGAGTGGAACTGGACAATGACCTGAAGAAAGCTGGGACCACAGTGACAAAGGTTACTATTAGTAAGACACTACGTCATTATGGATTACAATCTTGCAATGCTCTAAAGGTCTCCCTGCTTAAGCCATCACATGTCCAGGCCCGTCTAAAGTTTCCCAGAGACCATCTGGATGATCCAGAGGATGATTGGGAGAATGTCAGTGAAAGCATTGAAGATAAAACGTGGCTGGATCTTCCAACATGACAAAGATCCCAAACACACTGCCCGCGCAACACAGAGTGGCTATGTAAAAAGCATTTCAAGGTTCTCCAGTGGCCTAGCCAGTCTTCAGACCTCAATCCAATAGAGAATCTGTGGAGGCAGTTGAAAGTCCATGTTGCCCAGTAACAGCCCCCAAACATCACAGCTCTAGAGAAGAGCTGCATGGAAGAATGGGCCAAAATAGCAGCTACAGTGTGTGGAAACCTGGTGAAGACCTACACATTTGATCTCTGCCATTACCAACCAAGGTTACTTTACAAAGTATTGAGGTTTTGTTATTGGTCAAATACTTCTTTTCTGCGCCACTATATAAATAAATTCTTTAAAAAAAACATAAAATGTGATTTTTGGGATTTTCTTTTACATTCTGTCACTCACAGTTGAAGTGTACCTATGATGAAAATTACAGACCTCTCTCATCTTCTTTAAGAGGGAAACCTTTCACAATCTGTGGCTGTCTAATCGGGTGTCCAAGTGCAAGAGCTGCTAGTTTTGAAAGTGATAAACCTTTTATAGAGGTGTTGGAATGTAATTAAATTATAAAATGTGGGAACAAATCCCACCCTTGAACATCCAACAAAGCCCTGAAAATATACATTACACAAAAAAGTAAGAATATTTTGTATTTCAAATGTGTGGCGAGCCATCAGTTCCTTTAAGGTATTCAGAGAATTTCCTCTACAGTCCTAAGAATAATAATGCATAGATAAATTAGAATAAATAACCAAGTAAATTTTTTTTACACGTGGTACTTAAAATACAAATTGAGAAAAATGATCTGAGAAAAGCTTCATTTTAACATAATATCAAATTAGCATTAGTCTTAGTTTTTGTTTTCTGTCTTTCTGTAATTTTATATTAGGTTTCCTGGTCTGAATTCAATCGGTTTTAAACTGAATAACAGTGTAAATTCTAACTGATAGATTGAACAGCCAACAATATTTTAAAATTGTTGTAAGTAAGCATTTTCCTTGACATTCTATGGCATTTTAGCCTAGTGATCGTCATCATAAGAGACAGAGCTCTCACTGGTCATAGAAGTTCCAGAAGACTAAAAATGCCAACACAGAGAATGGAAAATTGTTATAGATTAATATTCCTACCTTTTTGAAGCCCATTTAACAAAAACAACTGCGTGTTATATGTTATTTTTTTGTCCTTAATTTGTTACCTGATGCTGATTGCATCAGATTATTTACCTGGAAGAATTTCATTGGTGCTACAAAAGTTGCTATTTATGTGTGAATACATTACACAGCCTACTACCTGGTGTAGATTATGTTGTTCTGGACTCATCAATCTTATGTACTTGTGCATAAGGCAACTGGACTTTTTTTTTACAAGAAGAGAAGTCCAGCTGTTCACTATTTAAGGAATTAGTATGTTCCAAAACATACAATTATCCTTAACAAATTCCCTTTTAAACATTGTGGTAGCAAGTCAACCAACTTTATGGGCCTCACATTTTTTTCATAATGCACATGTTTAGCGTGCACTAGATGTCCCTGCTATGGCCATGTTCATCTTAAATTATGTTGGCAGGGGGGGCAGGTCCTCTGGGGTGGCTGAGCTACTTGCTGAACCTTGAGGAAGTTCTTACGATAAGCAGAACCTAAAAAACAAAGTAGTTTGACTCTTTCAGAGAGGGCATACACACAGCTCTAGAGTTGTGAGTTGAGACCATCTTCCTAATCGGAATATGGCAGGTTAGTCAAGAGGCCAGGCCCTGGACCATGCTGGAAGTCAATGTCAGCCAATATGGAAGTCCACACACAGACAGCAGGGATGTTAACTCAACCTGAAAGACACTTGGCACTGGCTTACCAAAGGACAAAAATGATGCCAGGGAAAAGGAAGCAGAGGGACCTCTACAGCTCTGGGAAGCATGAAAGCTGAAAAGTTGGCAACGAGGTGTCAGTATGAGCCATGTTTACCTCATGGTTTATGGTATCTGTCACTGGTTTTGGTAGTTTATCATGTGTTCTATGTTCAGGTTTTCTTTTGCTTTTTCTTTGTTATCAGATTGAGCTTTTAGATTCTGTTTTGTTAAATGCTTTTCTTGTACAAATCCTACCCCACCAAATTATGATAGTTGTATTTTGGAAGAGAATACCTACAAAGTATCATTTTATATCAGAATATCATTCAAGACTAAAAGAAAAGCTGTCTTGGTTGTAAGAGCTCTAAGAAAAAATAATTGAGATTTATGATTACCGCAATTTTTTGACTATTGACCCCACCTGAATATAGGCCACATCAGCTAAATTTTAAAAGAAAATAAATTTTGTACATATACTGTATAGGGCTCAGCTGAATATAAGCCACACCTTTTCATGTTGTAAAATTAGATAATCAAACAGAAAGATGGTTCACTGAAGATTTTATTTATTACCTCTGCCAGGAGGAAATGTTTTCGTTTGTCTATCTGTCTGTTGGCAACCTAACTCAAAAAGTTATGGACAGATTTTGATGAAATTTTCAGGAAATGTATGCGATCCAACATGAAGTAAGTATCCACCCACCGACCAGAGGTGAAACCTCTACTGCTCTCCCGTGTCAGAGAGCTCACAAGTGGCTCCCCTCGTGCAGCTGCCCCGAATCTCCGCTCTCAGCTGGAAGAGTGCAGCGTCTCATTAACAGACATTTTATTGGAAAAGTACCGAAAGTTAGAATTAGACAACAACATGGGGATAGGGGGGAATGAGTGGCCCTGGAGGAGGTATAAGTGCTTTTGTAGTTTAAATTTAAGACGTGTTCTTTTTTCAAACTCTGCCTGAAAAATCGGCATTATGGCAACAACACAACACAACAGTAATATGTCTGGTTCAATCAATCAAACTTTATTTATAAAGCACTTCTCATACAAAGATTGCAATTCAAAGTGCTTTACAGATTAAAAAGTACCCCACATAAACCACATTCCCATCCCTCCACCACAGATTTAAAAGCATGATCACATTTATACTCCCTCCCCCAACCTAATCCTGATGTGCACATACACTCAAGAGCAACAATAAAAAGGAGATGGGGCGAGTACAGATGCTCCAGGTAAGGTAAGGAAATGCCATCAAAGGAGCCATCTGCACCGGCAGAACATCAACAGCAGCAGCCAAGGCACTGCCACAGGGCACCCAGAGGAGGCAAGGCCGAGACCCCCACCTCCATTCAAGCACTACTTGGAGAGCACTCAGGCAGCCACAGCCGACCACCGCTCCCGAGGAAGAGGGTTAGAAAATAAAACATACTTTAGCCTACCAGAAAATTCACTGGTCGCCATTTTCATTTTCCCCATCTTCATTTTCCCCTTCCTATTCCTCATTAAAGCCACTGAAGTCATTTTCAGTGTCTCTATGTCCTGTGAAAGCTTTTGTTTTCTTTTTACACTGACTCAATTATTTCCTCTGCCTCCTCCAGTGGTGTTGCCTGGCCTGGGCATTCGGGGGCTCTAACCCCGAACATTTCACCTCAAGCCCCGAATGTTTTTTGCACCCAAGAAGGAATAAGTTTACATTAACTGAGCCGCCCTATGACATTAGTGAAGAAGGTAGTTTTGTAATTTCCTGGCTTCGGTGAATGCAACACAGGCACGATGGTATGACCGATTAGAGAGGAGTTGTGTGGGGAATCTGCCTTATTGGCTGACAGCCCAGTGTTTAATAAAACCTCTAGAGCGGTCCTGACAGAAAATGCATACCAAACGATTTTTGACAGAAATAAGAGGGACAAATCTTTAATTGCGACGGCTGGCAGTGGGCGGCAAAACTCTGGGCCAACACATAAAACAGGTAAAACAAACTATTTATATACTTTATGTCTTCAAATTATATGAACATTAGGCAGATTCAAAGTAGTGTTTGCAAAAACAGGTCAGTCGGACAAATCTTTGGACATTTTGGACCGACATGCGTTGGTCTGCGTCTCCCCTTTGATCTGTGTCTCACTACGGCTCCTCATCGCCCCACAGTGCAGCTCATTGCAAGGTTTCCCCCCCGGCCCGTAACTGGCCGCTTGCTTCAAGCAGCACCAGAACTTAATGCACAAAGCTCCAAAATAAAGACTTTTTTCAAGAGTTTGAATTAATAACTGTATTTATTAATGTGGGTCAGACCCACTGTGTTTAACCCTATAAAGTGAGTCTAACTCCGTATGTCTAATTCACAATGATTATAGGTAATAATGCTTGAATTTGTTTATATATTGTTTATATAATGTTTACATAAGCCTAAAAATACTTCATTAAGACTAGTGAGTAGGGGTGTATCTATGAAGTTTTTAAAGAGGACTAAATGGGGGCCAGTGATGATCCTGGGGTGTTACACTAAAATTAAAGCAGGGCTGTAATACAAAGGGAGCGGATCAGAATCACAACATGGGGGTTTAAAGATTCATGTAAATATAAATACTTAAAATCCATAAATAATTCTAACTAATTAAAGATGTTTATCTGTCTTATCATTCATTAGAATATTATCGACACAAGAGGTGATAATGTGGGCATCTTCATAAATACAGAATAGAAGGAGCTGCTTCAGAATGCAGGGCAGGATTAAAATCACTGACTAATCAATGACTGATTCAACATTTTGACCGATGATTGTCTGGGAGGAAACAACTCAGAGTACACTACTGGAATAAACTAGACTACGGCACTGATTAAATCAACAGTTTTACTTTTGTTCTGAGAGACTGCTGTCTTGACTGGGACTGAGCTGCCTTGGTGGAGGTCTGCGTTCTCTGAGTGCTTTTCTAGTTAAAACTATATAACTGAGCCAATATTCCCCAAAAATGACACTTGCTAATGAATGCTAATCATGTTGCAACGGGAGTTTCCTTTTATGATTACCTTTTGATAACATCTATTGAGATAAAATAGATCTGATGTTATACTTGGTTTACAGATGACCTAGACAGGACAGAGAATGATGAAAAGAGCAGCAGACACAGTGGTCCACTATGCAACCTGACACTGAACTAACTTTTGGGCTTGTCAGGGAAAGAAAAAAAATGAAAAGAATTGTTACCATATGTCTAATTTTATCATCCCGTTTTATCCAATATTAATACTGATTTTAGAGATTTTCTTTACATTGTGACGTCTAATTTTGGAAATAAATAACTTTTGAAGTACATATCGCTCTATTTGACTTTAAACAAGGTGCCACAATGCTCAAGAAAGCTTTAATAAAAAGCCTTTTTTAGTGCGTAGGTTTCCCCAGATTCCTCTAAGAGGGTGTGAGCTCAGCCCCCAATGTTTCCAGGTCCAGGAAACGCCCCTGGCCTCCTCCAAAGTTTCACTATTGATTCACTGATATCAAGCTTACGTGAAGTAGCTATTTCCTTAATTGATGGCCAGCTTGATTTCCTTTAACTTAAAAGCTGCATTATATGCATTTCTTTGTGTGTTTTCCATGATTAGGGTGTCTATGGTGTGTGCATGAAAACTAACGGTAGTGTCTTCTTTAGCACACAATCTTTCCCCACATGTCTGTCTTATAAATAGCGGCTTATAGTCCGAAAATTACGGTGTATAGAACTTAGAAAAAAACTAAACATTTATACAAAGAAAAAAATTAGTTAAATCCTAACTCTCATAGTGGACTGAGATTTATGTACTTAAAAAACAAAACAAATAAAATAATCAAAATTGTATGTGATGCCAAAATTAAAGTGAGGGAATGATAAAAGTAATGAACAAACACAGACGGCTAGAGTTGGTAAAAGCTGTTACAGATTTTGTGTATTTAAAGATTTTAATTCAAGATAATAGCAAAGTAGATTGAATGCAAAAGGCTTATTTTCTGTGTAACCAATTGTATGCTTAGAATAATTGTGTAACCTTCCTGGTTATACTTTTGTGTTAAAGTGCAGATGCAGATTTTCCCTTCTCTTTGCAATGTCCTATATTTCCACATGTATCCGAAGCTGAGATCAATAAAAAGACACCATGTGGTCATCGGCTGTGATGGCAGGAAAGATCTTGAGGATATGAGGGGCTGTGTTCTTTATCACTGAGTCTAGCTGACATGGTAAATCAAATTTTGGGACTTTTAGAAAAAAAAAATCCCAAACTAAATCCAAGACCTGAAAGAGACCCACAGGGGTTAAGCCCCAAAAATATGAAGGCTCCATCCCCTCAAAGCATGCCACTCAAAATCGATACCAGCCGCCAACATAGTGAATGACTGAGCTATCATCCTTCACTATTTATAGCGTGTGATGCTCTGTGAACCGTGAAATTAATAAATAGCATGCTCAGTAATTGCCTGGAAACCAAGCGCTGTGGCAAAGTGAGGTATAAAATCAGTGGCATCAGATGGGGTTTCTAATAAGTTGTCACATTATTGTCAATGACCTTCAAGCAATTAAAGCAGCTAAAAAGTAAGAAAAAGAGAGAGCGAGACTGAGATGGAGGGGCGGGACTGAGGGTAGAATCAGTGGGAGTGGATAGATGCAGCTGAAATGATAGAAATACAAGAGGACAATTAGGGCAGGAGGATTTTCATCAAGAGGCAGAGATAGAAAGGTGGAGAGAGCTCTGGAGCAACAACTTTTCCCACCTTATTTTAATTTAATCTAGCAGCACATAGAGCCACACAGAATAAAGATGTAGATTTAGCCAAAAATCACAGGATTACAAGCGAAAATGACTTAATAAGTGATGCTGAGGTTCACTTTACTTTTATTTATTAATAGCACTTTGGAAGAGCTATGTCTTATAATGTAAACATTACCTCTAAACAAAAATTTATGGGTTTTCACCTATCATATAGTTATTATTTAAATAAAAGAATAGAAAATAGAAGTGACTCGATAAAACTTAAAATGCATCTGTGTTCATCCCACAGTGGGGCCAACCTCCTCTCTGAGCACAGTCACATGTGAGTTGCTTGCTCCCACAGTTTTATTTTCATATCTTTTTTTATTCCTTTTTCCCCTGAGCATCTTATTAGAAAATTTTAATGACTGATTGTCTGAGCATGGGTCATAGTCGCATCATCACTTCAAACGACAGCTGTAGATAGTTTGCTGTGTTACTCCAACTCATCACATATACTGAGCTGCCCAAAAATTAAACTTTCAACACCCAGTGATGCCAGTTGTATTCAGGATGAGACTGTACTCAACAGACAGATTATCATTGGCCATCACAATGGAACAATCAACAGTTTGTAAGAAAATTAGGCACTAAATGATGGAGTGAAAGCATTATACTTGCATTCTATCAGAGTGTGTAATGAGTGTAACTTTTCGTAAGAAGTGAAGACCAGTTTACTGCCTGCACCAATATATTAGATACTACTCATTAGTATAAGATTAATTCTGGACAGGACAAATTGCCATTTAAACATTTCTTGTTTTAAGTGGGGCTCTGCTCTGCTAAGACATTATGTCTAAAATGTGGGCCACAAGAATAGTGCATTAAAACAAATTCAAATAAAATTTTTTTTTAAATGCTCTTATCCTCAGAAGAAAGATTTATATATTTTTTATTCAGTTGCATTGCATCATACTTTTATTATTTTCCTAATTCCCTTGACTCACATCTATCTGCATTTTGCTAAATTGAAACTCAAAGTTTGAGCTCAACACAAAGTCTAAAGTGTCTGACTAAAGCATTGTTGTCTGCTCATGTACCATGGTTGTATTGGATCACTGAAAAATGTGTAGGGATGCTTATTGCATCTACCACAGAGAAAATATTCCTGGCCCAAGTACATAATAATCCCAATCTAAGAGAGGATATAGAACACCATGAGTTAAGACCTGAGTTCAAATGTTTTTAGCTCTAAAGTTTGATGGGAGGTTTGCAAACAACATAGTGGTATCTAAGTGGTAACTTGTCTCCATTTTTTACCTTTTTTTTGCATTGAAATGAAAGAAAATCATAAAAATTTACTATACAAAGGGAAACCTAATTTGAATCAGTAGTTGCTCATTCTAAGCAGGAAGCATATTAGAGATACCCTAATGCTGCATTCATCGAACATATTTGCATACAACAGATGGCTCAAAGACCATTGCTCACAAATAGTTTTGTTCTGGCAAATTTGATTGTAGTATTAATTCCTAATTAATAGTTTAAATATAATTATGATGCTATGGCTGCAATCCGTGCTTGTGTAGGTAGATGCAATACAATTAAAAAAGTTATGAGGCCACACAGCTTTGTGTCATAAGGTTTTATGTCAATGTTGTGCAGAGAGATGTCAATTACAACGTTTTCTCAAGCAAAACCAGGGAATTCATGCTCTCCATCTCCTTAGATTTGCCATGCTCTTAGCCCCTCAGCAGTTGTTTATGTGACAGGAGACTGTAAATATCTGCAGCATAATTATGAAGCACCAGTGGCCTTAAGTTATGTGTAGAATGTATCTACAGTTGGTTAACCTTACTGAATCCCCTATGTAGTAAACATCGGAGAGTGAGTGGTATCCTGCATGTTTCTCAACTTGGCTAAATCACCATGGCATCTTACATTCACACCGAGCCTGAAGTTTATCTTCAGAGTTGCACATTGCATTCATTTAGTCCATTTCATGAGGCAAAGTTTTGCTCTGAGTTGATTGCTGACAAAACAGTACTAAACATCTTATTAAGGTTAATATGAGATGGAGATGGCTTCTAAAAATTAAACACTTATATATTGATGAAATGTTTTGAATGGTTCAGTATTGCATTCATGTTTTAAATGGATGGAATGAAACTAACATTCCCAAAAAGTATATCTCAAGCCAACGTCCAGGTTGAATTAACTTGCAAAACTTGTAAAAAAGAACAGGAAAACACTTACTTTGCTGTAACACTAACAACTGTGAGTTATGTGTCCTATTAAAATATAGCAGTAACTGTTTGTGTTGCAATACTTTTTCAAGACACCTTCAATTATAGCGACTGAACCTTTTGTTTTATTTACGGTCATATTTCCAGCTGAAGGTGAGTGCCATGTAAAACAGCCCAAGTGCAAGGAAAACCTTCTTACATTAATTTCTTTCTTGATAGTATCGTTGGGATAAAACCAACTTTTTATTGAATTACTTTTTTATTCAGTTTCAATATTCAATTTTTTTTGGTTTTCGCCTGCCATTAGCTATAGAGAATTTGGTTACATTTTAGAAATCTTTCTTTATTTTTTTATCCTCCTTTTACACCCATTCTTTGCAGGGAAGAGAAAAGAATCAAAGTACCAAGAAGACAAAAGAAAAAGCTTACAAAAAAAAAAACACAAAAAAATAGCCTGGGGTAGTGGAGAAGGTTGGAAAACTCAAAATGGACTAACTTTGATTGACTTCAGGACACAACATAAGGTTGTAGAACCAGTCTCCCAGCATAGGGCCTGTAAAGTAAACAAAAGGATTTAAGTGAGAAGTATACGTTAAATATTAATTATAATTAATTATGCCCTGTGATGGACTGGCGACATGTCCAGGGTGCACCCCTCCTGTTGCCCCATGACTGCTGGAGATAGGCACCAGCCCCCCCGTAACCCTGCTTAGGATGGACGGGTACAGATAATGGATGGATGGATGTAAATAATTATTTTTCTTTTTAATGAACTGTAGGCTTGTGTATAGGTGACAAAGGGTGATGTGGTTCATCTACAACTATATCATTAATTTGAACAAACTAAACATATACAGGTGAAACTAGAAAAATTAGAATATTGTGCAAAATGAATTTATTTCAATATTTCAAGTTAAAAGGTGAAACTAATATATGAAATGGACTCATTACATGCAAAGCGAGATATTTCAAGCCATTTTTGTTAAAACTTTGAAGATTATGTATTACAGCTTATGAAAACCCCAAATTAAAAAATCTCAGAAAATTATAATATAACACAAAATCAATGAAACAAGCATTTTAAATAAAAATATAATCATGCATATGTACTCAGTACTTGGTTTGGGGCCCTTTTGCATAATTTACTGCCTCAATGCAGAAGGGCATAGATCAGCCTGTGGCACTGCTCAGGTGTTATGGAAGACCAGTATACTTCAATTGCACCCTTCAGCTCTTCTGCATTGTTTGGTGTCATGTTGCTCATCTTTCTCTTGGTAATGCGCCATCGATTCTCAATGGGGTTCAGGTCAACCGAGTTTGCTGGCCATTCAAGTATAGTAATCCTATCGTCATTGAAGTTTTAGTCATTGGTCCTGAGGCTCAGAGAGAGAAATTTTAGCAAAACTACAATCACAGTCATTTATTCGTTCTTTAAAAGTGAAGAACCTGGGTGGGATTTTTGATTCTTGGCAGACTTTTATCCCAAAAAACACTACTAAAATAGGTTTTTACCATTTAAAGAACATTGCCAGAGTCTGCTCCTTTCTCTCTTGGGCCGACACAGAGACACTGATGCATGCTTTTATCACCAGTAGAATTGATTACTGTGATGCCTTGCTTTCTGATCTTCCCAAAAGTGTATCTCAGGTTTACAACTTCTATTAAATTCAGCAGCACGTGTCCTGACAAAGACCAGGAGGCGGGAGCACATTACACCCACCTTAAATTCATTGCATTGGCCCCCCGTATGTTTTAGGATTGATTTTAAGGTTCTTTTAATGGTTTTTAAGTGTCTTAATGGTCATGGGCCTTCTTATCTTTCAGAACTGTTTTTACCATATGAACCTTCGCGGTCTCTGCGCTCCTCTGGTAGCTGTCTCCTTGTCATCCCTAAAGTCAGGACACACACTCACGGCGAGGCGTCTTTCCAGTACTATGGCCCTCACCTCTGGAACAGGCTGCTGGAGGACCTCAAGGCCACAGAGAACGTTCATATTTTTTAAGAGCAGGCTCAAGACTCACCTCTTTAGCCTAGACTCACGTTGTTATTATTTATTGTAGTCTGTTTAATTGCTCTGCATGTTTTACTTGCTTATAGGCTGTGGCTGCTTCGGTGCTCTCCAGGTAGCACTTGGATGGAGGTGGGGGTCTCAGCATTGCCTCCTCTGGGCACCCTGTGTCAGTGCCTTGGCTGCTGTTGATGATGTACTGCTGTAGGTGCAGATGGGTCCTTTGATGGCGTTTCCTTACCTTATCTGGCTAACCTGTACTCGGCCCAGGTCCTTTTTAGTGTTGCTCTTGAGTGTGTGTGCACATGGTGGTTAGACTGGGGGGAGGGGGGGTATAATTGTGATCATGCTTTTAAATATTTAGTGGAATGAATGGGAATGAGGTTTATCTGGGGACATTTTAATCTGTAAAGCACTTTGAGTTGTAATGTTTGTATGAAAAGCACTTTATAAATAAAGTTTGATTTGATGATTTTGATTTGAACCAGGTTTTGGTACTTTTGTGTGTGGTGGCTGTTGATGCTCCAGCCTTGGTCCACTCCTTGTGAAGGTCCCCAACACTTTTGAATGGGTTTTTTCTGACAATCATCTCCACACTGCAGTCATCCCTGCTGCTTGTGGATCTTTTCCTTCCACACTTCCCTTCCACATAACTTTCTATTAATGTGTTTTTATACAGCACTTTGGGAACATCCAACTTCTTTTGCAATGACCTTTTGAGGCTTTCCTTCCTGTCAATGATGGTTTTCTGCACAACTGTCAGGTCAGCAGTCTTCCCAATTATTGCGATTCCTACTGAACCAGACTGGAAGACGATTTAAAGGCTCAGGAACCCTTTGGAGGTGTTTTGGATTAATTAGCTGGTTAGAGTGTGACACTTTAAGCCTAAAATATTGAGTCTTTTCACAATATTCTAATTTTGAATTTGGGGTTTTCACAAGCTGTAAGCCATAATCATCAGAACTATACAATTAAAGGCTTGAAATACCTTGCTTTGTATGTAATGAGTCTATATCATATATTAGTTTCACCTTTTAAGTTGAATTACTGAAATAAATTAACTTTTGCACGACACTCTACTTTTTCGAGTTTCACCTGTAAAACCATTGCAACTGCTGCACATAGTTTTGTATTTTTCTGTCAAAACAATCCAATTAACTAATAGTTTCTGCAAGCCTTTGACCATATCTGTTCATCGACAAATATGTCTACAAAAATGAACTAAAAAAAGCTGCTTTGATTTTAATGCTGCACCAGATCATACAGTCTGTAATAAACCAGCAACCCCTCAATCATTAATTAGTGAACTTCTCTACCTGTGAGACAGCCTGTCACATTTTCCAGTGATTGATGAAACAAGAACAAAAGGGAGTGAGTGTGATTACTGATGAGATTTATAAATACATTTCAATAAAAAATATCTAATTTGGAATTGTTTTACAGGTTTAAAAGGTCGTATGAGTGTACCACAGGTGGATCCCAAGGTTTTGCACATTACATTAAAGTGAGAGAGCAGTGATGATATAACAGTACAACAACAGCAATCTTTCATGCCATAATAGGCGAAAGAAAAGAGAAATAGAGAACTAACGGAGGCTGAAAAAAGTCAGGAAGGGCAGGTGGAAAAAAAGAAAGGGAGGTGACGGTGGATATGCTCTTTAATAATCTGGGTAGTGGAGGTTCAGGAGCCAGACATGAACAGCCCAGTGGACACCAAAAAAAGGGCAATGGGGTCACCCAGCACAGAGGGGGAGACGTCGGGCATCACACCCACAGGAGATTGATGCGTTTCCCAGCAATCTACAAGCCCATGAAAAAGGGCACGGTCTGCAGGCAAGCTTAAAAAGCAACAAGGGAATTGGTGTGCAAAAGTTCATCTGGCACTGTCATAACACTGCAACATGACAACATAACCTAACAACATCAACAGCTTCACAGGTGTGGTGGCTGTAGTCTCCCAAAGAGCTGGACAAGAGGGACAAACTCTTCACTTCGTTCTCAGTAAATGCATAAAGATGCATTTATTACATGTTCTTGATTTTGCTTAAATATAGACTTGCTTTTAGTTTGACTCTTGGTTGGATTGATAGCACCATCAGTAATTTCCCCTCATTCCTTTCACATCTTTTGTCTTCTGGTTTGAAAAAAACATTCCTGTGCTGGATTATTCCTGCTCTGTTTGTTCTCAAGCTTAGATTTTACTGACTATCATAAAAACAAATTATTTTCTTTGATTATAATGCAGCTTGTTTCTACAGAAACGAACATCAATAGAGCTTGTTCATTTTAATTTTCTATAACGTTTGTTAATTCTATGCAGTCTTACCGTTTGTTTTATTCCCAAACTGATAAAATTGTCCAGTTATCCATATTTTTTGCAACTGGTGTCTTACAGGGATCCACACTAGTCCAAACTCTCTTTTGGATGTGATCTGTTATCTTTGTTTGTATGTGATGATGTAATATATGGGGAAGGTGCAGTTATTTTTACTCATGGCAAAAATAGATGCTATGGCAGAGGTTAAAAGTAGGCTCAAAAGTATTTGTTTACAGTGCAGATCTAAACCTTGACATGTTTATATTGACAGTGAAAAAAATGCAACTTGTCTCAGACTTTGAATATTCTAGGTTTATATTAATTATTATTTTTTCTTTTTACTCTTGTCCTGTCTGGCCGTGTGGCGCTCAGAATTAGTGTCTGAGTACCAAAAAGAAGCCAGACAGATTTACTATCACAAGTGGAGCATTACGACTTTTGCTGTAGTACTCCGCTTGATATATATATGTGTGTGTGTAAGAAATCTTTATTAAAATTTTTTGTGGAATTTTGTTTTTTGTTTTTTCCCAAAGCGCCAGGGACACAGAGAGGGAAAATAAAGGACAAGAAAGAAAGAAGATGAAGAGAGGTAGGAAAAAAAAGGTTAAGAGGGAGAGGGTAAGCTGAAGATACAAGAAGGAAGGGGAACAAAGAAAACACAAGAACACATCCAAGTTCCCCTCCACACCCGCAGGACAGCAGGGAGAGATAAACCACAATGGCAAAACAAATCAAACAAATCAAACAATGCAAACTGAGAACTACACAACCACAACCCACAAATAGATGTATAAATACAATAACAGCGTCACTAAAAAGCTAATGGTACAGATTATTACAAGATTTAGTAGTGGTAACCTAAGCCCAACAATGTATCTGTAAACATTGTATTCCCGACATCTGTGTGCGTG
The DNA here is from genome assembly GCA_963556495.2 of Valencia hispanica. Taxonomy (NCBI): domain Eukaryota; kingdom Metazoa; phylum Chordata; class Actinopteri; order Cyprinodontiformes; family Valenciidae; genus Valencia; species Valencia hispanica. Next base: position 20,626,780 of record OY747702.1, read on the forward strand.
TGTGTGCGTGTGTCTGTGTGTGTATGAGCATGCTGGTGCACGTGAGGTTTCTCCATATGAGTATTCAATAATTGGTGTGAGGAGTCATTGATCCGCCTCACAGGAATCAATGCAGAGATCCAAAGGACCCCCACAGCACAGGAGCACCAGGCAGACCAATGCAGGGCTGACCAGATTCCTCAAAAGAGGAGCACAGGAAAGCCCCAGGGGAAAATCCTGCAGCTACAATGCAGGTGCCCAGGGGGCCGCAGCGATGACCCCACCGGCTCCACTGGCAACCTGCTACACCAGGGCGGATCCAGCTGTGGATCCGGAGGCCCGCAGTCCAAGACCCAACCTGACTGATACACAGGAACACACAGACACAGTCATACATTCCTTCCCTCTTACACACATATGCTCTCACCTGCAAACAAAGACACACAAGAAAGGACGCTGTACACCCACTCATACTCCCCATACACACTATGTACACCCAGGTCCAGGTACTGATACCCTAGTTTGTCTTGAAAGTAGCAACTTGATGGAATAAAACTTGAGCATTTTGTTGTTTTTATCAAAACGATTTCAAAGCGAAGATGTAATCTCATCTCTTTCTGCAGACTACATGTGCAGTAGAGCAGGGAGTGACTTAGACCAACAATTCCTACAGTCCATGACTGAGAAGAGACGTTCACATGGAACCCTGGATGCAGTTTGTTTTAATAGTGGCCCTCAGGTCATTTGCATTGTTTGGTCTGGTGTCTCATCTTACCTCTGTCAATAGTCCATAGAATCTCTCTAGGGTTTAGGTCAGACCAGTTAGCAGACAAATGAATCACAGTGATACTATAGTCATGGCTACAGGTGCTTTTGGCAGTGTGGGTAGGTGGCAAGTCCTGCTGGAAAAGGAAATCAACAGAGAGACACATGAAACGTTCTCAGATTTCTTTGGAGAACAGAGTATAGACTTGATAAAGCACAAAAGACTAATACCATAAGATGACATGAAAAAAATAACACATAGAAGGAGAACTTAACACAAGGAATGTGGCAGTTTTAGCCCATGTTCTGGTGACGTATGTGTGGTTACTCCTGAAACACTTTAGTCCTTCTGAATTCAGACTTTTAAATTGCATGTATACACCTTAGTCCTTCTTAGCTGAAGTCTATTCGAAATGGCCCACTCTTAATCAAGCTAAGACACATAGATAAAAGCTGCTTAGAAAGACGAATTTCTCTTAATGTAAATGGCAGAGGCAGCTTAGCCAAGCTATTAGCAACGATATCAATGACTATCTGCTGAACAACTGTTATGTCTTCCCTATGATTGCTTAGTGATCCTAATGTCATGTCATAACATAACATTTATGTATTTAAAATCCTTATTGTGGTCTGATTTAGGTGTTTTTTTACTTTTTTCATCCCATCTTCTCCAGAAACCTAAATGGACATTTGATGTATTCCACACTGTTTACTGTATCTGAAGATCTGAGGAGTGTCCTAATACGTACAAACAGCAGCGATTAAAACAGTACTTCAATCTTAGAGGGTAAAATAACAGTTTAGCATTTCATAGAAAAGTCTAATGAGATATTGAGCCTGCAATTCCAAAAGGTGAGAGCACGTCAAACAATGCTGCAACAAAAGCACTCCCACTACTCAGGAACTACAGTGCCTATTTACTAATTAGGAAAACTCTGAAGGCAGGTGGTTACAATGGATTTTATTCAAAGGTATCAGAGTTCTTTTCCATACCACATGTGTTGCCTTGTGTTGTTCTGTCACACAAAATCCCCAATAAAATGTGTTAAAGTTTGTGGTTACTAACTGACCACAGCTTCCCTCCTGCAACAAGCCCTTTGCTAACAAGTCAAAACTACAAAGGCTCGGAGCTTTATATTTAAAAATCCGCCTTCAGAGAAAACCAGTTGATTCTTTGACACATAACTGCATGTTTGGAAGAAAGGGTAGCCCTGCTGGTTTTCTATCACTTTAAGTGCATATACAATAACCTTCACCGGGACATTGTATTTAGGGTATCACCTCGGATACAGTATGCTGAAAAGCCTTTGTTGTAATTTAAACAGCAGAAAACGTCTTCTGGATTCTCTGGGCCGGTGTCTCCCATCAGCTCTCTGCATGTCGCCTCCTTTGTGAACCATTGTTTTCGGAGCTGCATGGGAAGATCAAAGCCCATTTAGAACTGTGGCTCTTTCCTTCAAAGCAGCACCAGCCGTTGCATGAGCATCTTCAAAGGAGGACAGGTTTTATTAATTACTGCATTCAATGAGTGCTGTAAAGAGGTGAAAGGAATGCACTTAAAGCCTAACCTTTGTGACTGACATTGACATAAGCCTCAAAGCTTTGATTATGCAATGTTCATAGGAAAAGATGTAACGCCCATCCCTCTAACACACACTCAGAAACACACGCACACACACGCACTCACACAGCAAAAAGGCTATAAGCCTGCAAGTCTGAGGAGAAATACTTTATGTGTTTTGATTTTTGAATCACCTCAGCCTATTTTGTTCTTTACTCGTGAGTTTTTTCTTACAGGGAAATAGTGATCCATTTGCTCATGCACCTGTCTTCACTCAAATAGAGTGAAGCTGTGCTGCAGTGTTATTCCCGTTCCGCTTTGTTTCATGTGTCCGATTGTGCAGCAGCTGGAGGAAATACATGATTCAACACTGCCTCTGGTGGACCGAGTCTGCATATGTTGGACACACACTGTAGGCAGCTTCAGTAAAGTCCAGAGCAGATGCTGCAGTCAAAAAAAATGTTCATTATCTGTAACTCTTGAACCGGCGTGGATCCCCATATTGAGCTGCTCACATCCAGCAGACTTTTATCCGGTTAATGTGGTTAATCAATTAGAAGTCCTCGTCCCCCGAGGGTGCTCACATTAACTTGAGTATAGGTTTTCACTTAGAGGGGATCAGTGATCTCTGCAGTGGCATCCCCCTCCAGACTTCTTTCATTATCTAAAATGAGAGCATATTGAAGGAGGGCACCAAGGTGGAGCAGGTGAAGGGAGAGATTAGTGCGGAGTGGGTCACATTCACGTCCCGCACCACACCTCAGCAGTAGTCTCTGTGTATCCATCAAATAATGTAATCCATCACCATCTGCTTTTTACTGATCATGAAAAATGACACGGGCTGCATTTAGAGATTACAAAAAAGTGAGTTCACTGAGTGTCAAAACGATAAAAAAATGTGAATGTCGACTCTAGTCTTTGCCAACTCAAGGAATCTATACAGAAGCTTGATACAGTACATTATACTATTATTACAATGTAATTACAACCACAAACTTCAGTATATTTTATTTGGATAGATTAAAAAGTGGCATATACCTGTATGTGGTAGAAGAAACTTATATATGGTTTTGAGTTTATGTAACATAACACTCTGAAGCAGACATGGCACAAATTTGTATTCAGGGTAAATACGATGTCAATACTTTGTAAAACCTCCCTTAGTTTGAATTAAACCTACACATATTTTGGGGTATGTCTCTAAATACTTTACATATCTAGAGAATAAAATTGATGCACATTCTTCTTAGAAAAGCTCCAGCTATCAGCATTTGCTTGGCCATTCTTTTCTGAATGGTATTCGATCTACACTATTTCATTGCACTTCTGGCTGGATGTTCAGTGTTATTGTTGTGTCTAAAAGGGAACCTCCACCCCAGTCAAAAGTTGTTTTAGCCTCTAACTTTCTTCTTGTGTTATCCTGTAATTAACATCTACGTATTAAATCTGAGCAGCTTTCTCATCACTGCAAAACAAAAGCCTCTTCACAGCATGATCCTGCCACCAAGACATATTGGCATGAGCATGGTGTGTTTTAGTTATTGTACTTTTGGCCCTTTGTGGATTTTGGACATAAACATACTCACATTCACCTAAATACTTTTGGATTAATGATCTTGAAGGCTCTAGATTGTCTTAAAACTTGAAAAGGCCCAGGCTTATTTATTTCTTCGTGGTGTTAATGATTGACTGTAGCAGGTATGTTCTGCAGTGTGTAAGGATTTGTTTGGCAGCATTTGATGGATTTACAGGTACTCCTAACAAAGTCCAAGGAACTCAGTAAAGAGTTTGCCATTAGCATTAGTGAAGCTGAAATACCAGTGTCACTTCTAAGACTTAAAGTTAAAAGAGACAGACTGAGCTGTTTGTCACAATGACAAGAATTATGTCTGGGGGATTCAAGATATTAAAACCTAGGAACACTGTACCAACTATCAAGCAGGGTGGTGTTAGCATCATAATATTAGGTTGTTTAGCTGCTAGTGGTACTTTTACATTGGACAAGATAGAATAACAAGAAAAGACTACCTCCACATTTGTCAATTTCAATAATCAACAATCAGACAATGTCTTAAAAGTTAAAAAAATATGCCAATCACATATAAAAACTGATTTTGAATGGATAAAGCAGGCTGAAACTGAGATACAACATCCAGCCAGAATTAGGCTACAAGCTCCCTAATAGCTATTAATAAGGTGTGGTTGAGGTATAACCAGATATTAGTAAGTTTGTATATATGAATTGAGATAATTATCGCACATGCCCCCAAAACGTAAAATAATGTGTGCAGTGTTTTTAACAAAACTCAGAAACACCAGAAACCAGCACTTAGTGTGGACCAATCTTTAGGTAGGTCCAAAGGTAAACATGCTTTGGCTTGAGGCATCTTCTGCTCACATACAGGTAATAAACCTACAAAGATTTATAGTTACAGCCCATGAAGACAACTTAACTAAAGCAGATTATTAGCAAAAAGAAAACATCTTTGTAGACAAATCAGTGTTAAAATCTGCTCAGTAGAAGAATAATCTACAAAGGGGGAGTGTAGCAATCGGCTCTAAGTAGACTATTAGAAACGTGTTTATTTGACCCAGCAGTCAATGGGTGAGACTACTGGTACACCCTGGAGATATTGCAACATACCATCTCTACTGTAGTGGCAGCATTATACTGTGGGGATGCTGTTTTTTATTTCTCACAGGGACTGGGAAGCTCTTCAGATAAATACTAAAATATCTGAGAATGTGCAAAGAAAGGTCTTAACAAGGAAAACCTTGAGTGAGAGTATTTGCCCGTTATTGGTTTTCTTATTTAATTTCCTTGTAACTTCTTGAAACTTTCTTGAAAACTGAACAAAATATGTTTCAGGATTTTATCAAAAATAAACATGTTCAAATTACATCAAGTTGTGAGACTGAACGTATTTCCTTAGTTCCTGGAAAATAAAAAAAATATGTGTAAAAGCATTTAGCACACACAAATATGGTGGGGACAATCACTGTTAAGTGTCACATAATTAGTTCAATTAGGTCCACGTGTGCACAATTTAAAAGTCACAGCTCTTAGGATAAAAACGGGTGATGACCAGATTAGACTTTCCAAAGCAATGAAGCATAACAGTAAATTAGGTGGGAAATTAGTTCTCTTGCTGTTCAATACTTTGTTGTTTCACCTGCTTATTAAGTTTGAGTTTTGCAAAATAATGCAATACATATGCATGTGCTGCCATGCATCTGCTTTTAAAATTCCATTTAATGTTCTAATTGTTCCACAAAATTTAAACCATCAGCCAATATCTAATCTGTTTCACTGTTTGTGCCATCTGCCCCCTCTTTATTCTGTTTGCTCAAAGCAAATTAAATGTACATTTGAATGAAACAATCATTTGAACATTTGATTATAGAAACACTGAAAAAGACACTTTTTCTCACTCAACTTGCTCAGTCTCATGGATTCCTACACAATCCAAACACACAAGGGTCTCATTTGTTTCTGTAATCACAGATAAAGAAATCAATCGGACCAGAATTAAATCATATTACCGTCTTCTGGTTTTATTTCAGCTAGTTTTATTTTTGTCTACAACTGCTTTTAGTCTTCATCTGCATCCATTTTAACTGAACAAATAAACATATCTTAATGCCAGGCTTTTTATAAAATCAGACATTGGTTAAAAAAAAAACATCTTGTGCTGATAATTTTTGAGGTTGACACACAAAGTGAATTTATTGTGAGTGAGGCTTTATTTATCATTGATCATATGATTTATGTGATAGCTGCTCTGTTTGCCATGGTAGCAAAGGAGGAGTATGGGAAAGGTGTTTAAAGGGGAAAATGGGGTGTCACGTAAATATCAGACCATTTAAACACAAGCAAGCACATAGTCACATCTGGATTTTGCTAACCATTTGTTCCTTGCGGAAAAAAACAACTCTTTAGCTTTTGCCCATTTTGTTATGTTGCAAGCACAAACCTCAATGCATTTGGGTTTTTATGTGACAGACCAACACAAAGTACTGCATAGTTGTAAAGTGGAAAGAAATGATGCATAGTTTTTAATCTGCCTCTACCGGTTTTTCATATCTAAACACTACAGCCACAACATGCAGCAAACTACTATGCTGCAGTTGTTAGTGTTGATTCAGCAAAAGGGTCCTGGTTTCTTTCTGCATGAAATTTGCATGTTCTCCTATTCCAAGTGTGGTATCTCTATGAGTTTTTCCCACTGCTCAAAGACAGGCATATTAGCTGAATTGGCCACTCTAAACTGCCCTTTGTGTGAATGTGGGCATGTGAAGTTGTTTCTGTGTTGCCTGTGATAGACGATTGACATGGACAGGTCAACAGGCCATTGTGGATGGCTGTGATTTGCCTTTCTGCTTAAGCAATTAAAAAAATATTTACTCATCTGCATATGTAGATAAAGACTGGTAGCTATGTCCAACATTTGTTACCAAGATGTCTTTAATGTCAGGCAAACCTTGTACAAAAAAATAACAGTAAATGGGTATGGTCAGCTGGCAGAAAATCGTAATTAAAATAAACTGAAATAAGTTGAATTGATCATTCTTCATGTTTGTGAAAGTGATGAAGCAATAGGGAGTAGAGGCAGCCACACAGAATACTTCTCTGCTTTGCAGCTGCCTACATCCCATCTGTCCTCCAGTCTCCATCTTCAGATCCCCTTTCCATCACTGATTCCCTGTACCAGTCTGTTCCCCTTTCAACACTCCATCACAGCAGCTCGGAGCCCTCCTTCGGTAAGAAGTGATGTAGAGGACTATGCTAACACACCCCCTCGCCCTCTATTATTAACCCATCCAAGTCCTCATTTCTCAAAGCCTGGAGAAACACTTGCACACAATTACTAACTGACAGAAACATCCGGAAAAAGATGATAACACCAACTCAGAAGCTCTTCATTCAGCTATTCACTGGTGATAGTCAGAGACTGCTCGCCTTATGTGTTGCAATTAATGATTTAACTTGAATTCGGTAGCTGAATTAATGAATTATCAAGCGTTGCATTACAGTGATGACAAGACTATTTTTTTTTCTCAAGCCACACAACTGCAGCGGCCAATGATAAAAGCTGCATTATTACCATAGTATGCAATATTCAAACAAAAGATTTGTCATCTAATGAAGAGAATTACATTTCACTGCATGTATAATTCATCGCCATCAACCTTAATCTAGTACTCAGCACTGCAGAAGAAGACTGCAAATACATAACTGGAACACACAAGTAATTTATCAGAATCAGTAAACTAATGTAAATTAAAATTTAAATAAATCTGATACATTTTCAGGTCCTCTGGGGAACAAAAGAGATGCACAGATCAACTGATAAAGATTTTAGGTTTTATTCAAGGTCTTATTCAGATTTGACCATTTCTAAAGATTTCTTTAAAGACTGTAACACATAAAAAATTAAATAAATGCACTGTAGGTTATTTAATTAGAAGAATGTGTTTTGAATCTAACAGAAAATGATGGAATTATATGCTGTATGCCTCAAACCATATGTCCTTAAGTTTTCTCCGAACACTCAAAAAGGTGCACCAAAACGTATGCTGTTTGTTAAATGCAATTACAAACCACAAATGGCAGGGATTCTTGTCATTGTTGCAGTTGGTTAAGAAAAAATCAAATTATTTTTACATTTTACCTACCAATTACTAAGAAGGGTTGATTAAGGGGAGAAAATTCAATCTTTGTGCCTTTGTAGCAAAAATAATATTAATATGAAAAACAAGTCTACCAGTTGCTCATAACGTTGACGAGCACACGACTTCATTTTTGTGTGTACACATTCCATCTTCTCTGCTAGTGGTGCATGACCAAAAATGTGTTTTATGTTATTTTGATGTGTTGCAGTGTTGTTCTTTCTTGCTTGACTGAACTGGTGTTCCTTTATTACTCCATCCCTATCAGAAGAACTGCCATTCCTAGTGTGTGAGGGAAAAAGCCTTTGCCTCCCAGTGGTGTGTATCGAATTCCTTTACCCACTAGTACAGCTAGTGCTGCTAGCTAGGAAACAGAGTAAATATAACTGCTCCCTCTCTCTAGCCCACCAAAGCATTGATTTATACATAGCCCACTGCAGCTGGGAGCTACAAATATCAGAGCAAGTCAGCTTATTCATAGAACAAAAAAATACAGTTGTTTCATGCAAGACGTCTCAGAGGATTTAAGTCAGTATAGATCAGTATAGATGAATGCTATCAGACAAAGGTGTATCAGAGTGCATCAAATACAGGTGCATCTCAGTAAATTAAGGTATCATCATAAATGGAAACTGTTTCAGATTCATTACACACAGAGTGGTATTTTTCAAGCCTTTGCTTCTGTTAATGTTGATAATCATGGCTTAAAGCCAATAAGAACTGATTTTTCATACACAGATGTCAACCTACTAACAAGTATGCCCATGTACATTACAGTTAGCTACTGTTACCTTTGGCTATGTGGACAAGTCCTGCTGGAAAATGAAATCAGCAATACCAGAAAACGTGTTGGCAGACAAAAGGAAGAAGAACTCAAACATTTCACAGACTTACTAGATTAAACACAGTGGACTGACACCAGCAGACAATATGGCTCCTCAAATCTTCATCATAGAAACCTCACACTTCTTCCAGACCCTGGGACCTTAATTTCTGAATGAAATGCCAAATTTACATTTCTTTGAAAAAAGGACTTTGAACCATCAAGCAACAATCCACTCCTCTTCCTTTTTAGTCCAAAGGAGATAGATTTGATGTTGTCTCTGGCTCAGCAGTGACTTAACATAAGGAATCTAACCGTTAGAGCTTTTGTCCTGGATATCTCTGTCCTTGTGAATCTCCCTCAAACTTTGTATGTGCTTTACTCTATAATCCTACCAAAGACAAAGTAAAGGTCACCTTCACAAAAGTAAAAATGTCAGTTTTTTCAGCATTATTTGTAACTTACAAACAGAATATTACAGTCATAAAGTAGCAGTCCTTCTTTGATTGAGTTTGGTAGTAACTCAGAGATGACTAATAGAATATCTCTGAGGCATTTGAGAAATGGATATTTGTAAAGGTATAATAAGTCCTAGATAGGTACTGTAAGATAAAAGAAAAACAAATAGATTCATAATGACCCTGACTAATATAACATTTGTGCATATTATGGTATGCAATTTTTTGCCTTACCAATTAAAAGTGTTGAAACAGTGATTAAGATGTCCCAAGTTTGAGATCTCGTCTTTCTTTTTCATTTAAAAAAAGTAATTGTTGGCCAGTAATCTCTAAAACCAATTATAGGCATCAAATAAACTAGGACAAATGTCTACTAATGTTAGCTTTAACATCTATGAACCATATATTTAGCCATTTTTAACCAACAAAATGTTAACTGAGCTGTAACTAAAAATCAACAAATAAGAACAGAAATAAACACCTGAAATACACTAATCTGTGTGTAAAGAAGGTGTATATTATCAGAGTATCACTTGAATTTATTTACAGATATAAATACAAATTGTCTAATGGATTGAGATGTACATAAACAAGAATCCATCAGAACCAGAGTCGGATTATGAAATCATTCTATTTGTAAGCACTAATCAGCCCTGAGAAAAGGTTAATCTCTGTAGATTTGTCGACATTTACTTCTTGGCCTTTTTTACGAAAGTGTCTATTCTCCAGCACTGTGTCTTCGTTCGTGTTTCACTAATTCCGCACACAGCAGGGGCTCACCTTCTAACTCGGGGAACAATTAGGAAAATAAACGGAGAAGAAAGCGAGATTTGACTGCAGACGAAGCTTCTTTCACAAATAATATTTAAACAAGGGAAAAAAAAAAAGTGTTTGGAAATGCTAAGAAAGCAAATAAATAGAGCAGGACAGATGGGAGGAAAGAGAGAAGCAGGAAAGATGAGAGAGATGGAACAGACAGAAATGGGGAAGGGGGAGAGGGGGGTGGGGCAGGAAAAGAATAAAGAGCCCAGGTCGGGAGTACGCGATCGTCTGTTGTGAGAGGAACCTTGTTGAGTGAGCCAGTGGCTGCGGTGTCTGGCGCAGCATCAGTCCGTGTGATCAGACAACGGGTGTCTGGCTCATCACCCAGTCACTTTGTTCCCCCTCTGACAGCCTCAAGGCCTGACTGCCTGACTGACTGTTAGTGAGAAAGAGAGGCAGAGAGACAGCATGAGACAGCATGAGTCAGGGGCGACGCCTTGCTGCAGCCACCACTCACTCTCAGCTTATGAGAAAATTTGCAACGCGAAGCCAGCGAGGTTATTGAGAAAGGCCGGCTAAAATTAGCTCTCCCAGGGGTCAGGCAGATAAACATCAACAGTTCAAGCGATGAGTGCCCTCACATCCTCTACGTATCTGTCAAAGATGTGGTGAAATACACAAAGACATGCTCGTACGCATGAAGCAGCAAGCAATGGCTGTCTTGCCCAATGCCCCAACAGGCCGTGATCCCATTGCCCAGATAGAATTCCTAATTGATGTGACAAAGTGCCTGGGAGTGTCCCGTTTCTCCGGAGTGGTTTTCTAAAACGCTGCTCTGACCTTCTTTTCCCCACTCCCTCCTCTTTCTATCTTTCTGTCTGCTATTCCTTTCACAACCAAGTGCAATTCAAACAGGGCACACAAAAAAAACAGTCTCTTGACATTCGATGGACGGATATTATTATAATCGCAAAGTATTGACTGCGGCCACACGGCGGGCCAGCGATGAGAGGACAAATCAAACATCAAAAAGCTCAGCCAGAAAGTGATGGTCTTTGCAGAAAATGAAAAGCGTAAGCGACGTGTCAGCTTTCATCTTGTAAGATAATAGCCCAGTCATTGCTGCTAAGCAGACGTGGCTTTAGAGAGCAAGAGGAGGTGGGCTTTGCATGTGGAAGCTTTTAAGATCTGTCACTCCGGGAAACATGACAGCATCGCTAAAAATAATGCCTGCTTATAAACTCAATGTCAGGGACTCGGGGCGTGTTAGGTGTCTACTTAAGAGACCGCAATCTGAAAAAACAAGACTTGGGCGTGCTTGCGCTCATGCACGAATGCCTTCAGCCTCCCTGTTCCCACATTTTACCGTCTGCCGGCAGCTTACAGAGAATGGCACAAGTCGACCCTTTCTTTGTTTCCTTGTGTCGAGATGGATGTTCTCGTTGGGTTTTGTTTCCCATTAATTAAGCAGGGAGGGTGTTGGTGTCAGTCACTATTAATTTGAAAGTGATGATGGGCCCAGCATTGTTTGTCAGTGTTCCTTTATTATACCACAGTATTGTCACAGAAAATCAAGATTAATATGTTGAATTTAATGTTTTGTTAGGCAACTCCAATTTTTTTAGCAGCTGTGAGCTTGACTCCAGTCAAAAAATCTATTTGGAGGTACACTTGTGACAGACAGGTTTAGATTGGATAGTTGTAATTGGTTTTCTTTTTTTCAATATTTCTTTGTTTTGCTTTAATTACTAAGAAGGAGATACTGGTAGATGCTGAACTTTTTTTCTGCATTTGTTTTTAATGTGTTGTACTTGCAAATAAAAATTGTGTGAGAAGTAATTTCCAGTGATGCACAAATAGATGTCTTAATGAGATGAGATATTAAAATTTCATGCTCTGCGCAAACTTTCTTCATGGTATAATTTTAACAATTTTATAAACGTGGTTAAATCTGTTCGCACTCATGTTAAATATCTATTGTTGTTTTTTTAAATCTGATTTTAAAGCATTATAACATTCTCATAGTACAAAACTGAGAGTAAATATTCACTTTGAGTCATACAAATAAATGTTACAAATATGTGGCTTTTTTTTTTTTTTTACTAAAATCATTGACAGAACAGTTTTGGGTACCTCTGTTGGTAATTCTATTGCCAACTTATTTCTTTGTATTAATATTTAAATGAGACACCACATGGTTTAACTTTTTGCAAGGTTGGAGTTAGAGCATATTAAGAGAGGGCTCTTTCTCCTTATGTCCATCTTGCTTCACAGCTTTTCAACTGAATTTAGATCTGGGGACTGAGAAAGTAATTGAAGAAGATGAATTTCTTATTATATATTATTATAACTTGGCAGCATCTTTTAAATCATTTTAGTTTTCAGGAACAATCCGTCCAATTTGTATCAAAAATGTCCTGGTATTTTAAAGAGTTTGTGATGGCATGCACATTAACAAGGACTCGTTGAAGAGAAAGATGCCCACAGCATCATAAGTCTTCCTTCATACTTAACAGTTGGCTGGTATAGTAAACACCTAATCCTTTGTTACACGGATGAGCTTAAACTTAGCCTCAGTAGAGTACCAACAGAGTTTAGGACGCTCCACATGTTTACTTTTGTGATAGTAGGACAGACACTGTATGTTTTTTCTCACATTACTTCCAAAAAGTTGTTTTGCAAGCTTTTGACCCCAATATGCTGCTCTTTGCTGCATTTTTCATGTGGAGGTCTTTTTCTTCTTCCTTACATCAAGATAAATACTGATCCTTGATTAGCCTAGTGACCAGTGGCTAAAGTTAATTGCCCATTGTGTCACATCATGATTATTTTTCAGAAAAACCGAAAGATATGGATTATTAATTTGATGTTTATAAAAGTGTTGATCACTCTAAAAAAAAAAAAAACGTATTCAATGAAATGAATGCTTCACTAAGATTTATTGTAAAGGGAATGTTAGATATACCATAATTGGGCCACTAATAATTAGATTATGGAACATTATTTTTCCCCATTAAACAAATTATCTCAGAGTACAAGTTGATTTTTTCTACATGTTTTTTACATCTAAATTTTCTTACTGCAATAAAATATTTATTTAGAGACTTTTCAAAAAATTGTTCCAGGGTTTGGGATTTGTTTGTTTACAACTGTGTAACACTACTACTTAGTTGAAAAGTTCCTCATTGTTATCTCCATCAATTTATCTATTAAGATACCATATAGCTCTTATAAAACTACTTTGATACCATTCTGTGTGCTGCTGTAAATCTGTGCATCCCCATGCCTGTGCCTCACAAGGGTGTATGTAAGCATCTGAATATGTAGCAGTGTTGGAGATGAAACCTGTTTACCACCCAAAAGTCTTGTTATAGGCCATTTGCATTCTGGAATGAGAAACTGATTCAGATTCAGGGACGGTCTCGAGCCCCATTATTTCCCGTCACTTTCAAATCAAAATCAATTTCCCCAGCTCCTGTTATTCTCCTCATGGTGTAAAATATTTTTGCTTCAAGTGTTGCCTGATGAAAGCTTTCTTTTCCCTCAGCTGAAGCTCAAAAAAGACCTGTGTGCTGAGGTGGGAGGTAGCTCTGTATGCCTTGAGTCCGTCTTAGCCAGACACCAAGCAAATGTGAGACTGACGAGAACAGTCAGCACTGATCTGAGCTGCCCTGCACTGCAGTGTTAGTACAGAGCAATGTGAGTGCTTTAAACTACAGACGGATAACATCGCCAGCATGAACTACACACACATTCACAAGAACAGGGAGGCTCACCAGCCCAAGAGCACTTCTCTGTTGTGGGGCATGTTTGCTTGTAATGTGTGCCATCTGAAGGGTTGTATGTTCTCGTCCCTGTGCTTGATCAGGTTGGATGAAATCTGGCTCTCCCTGCCGACTGCAGAGACACTGTAGCTGAGGGGGGGACACTGATCTGTCAGCGAACCATACAGACAGCTCTTAAGAGACTCTGGGCAATGGCTATTTGTGGGCCCTGTTTAAAATCCTCCCCTGTTGCCGAGGCTTAGTGTCACTTAAGAGTGTGAAAGATGCAGCACAAACTGCAGGGACTCTAACTAGATGCCTGCCAACTATAGTGACAACCTCTGCTCCAAAGAAAACACAATTTTATTCGTCATTTAAAAGTTCAGCCGGCAAATATCACCTTCTTATCTGGCCTAAGTTAATGCTTCAACTAGACTTGTTAAAACCCTTAAGATATTTCAGGATTCAGTTGGAATAAAATAGCAAATAAATCATATTATTCATGCACAGCAGCCACAAATGGAAAAAAATAATTTGAAGATAATTTTAGTCCGTCTTAGCCAGGTTGGTTATTTTTCTGGAAATACACTGCCTGGTCACTTTATTAGGTATGCCTTGCTAGTACCAAGTTAGACACACTTTTGCCTTAGGAACCGTCTTTATTCTTAATGGGATATATTCATCAGAGTTAGTGTATATGTTCACTATGAACATGCCACACTACAGTTGTTCATGTTTTATGTTCCTCATAAGAGTTTTTTCCCCCTTTTTTTAACCTCTCTTGGTATGTGACTCATTTGTACAACAATAAATAAAAAAGGAGTCTGTGAGGCTTTAGCAAAACTAAAAAGGAACACTTCATCCAAAACTATTTGATTTTCTTTCCTATTTTAAAAATACAGTTTTATACATGTTCATCACACTCCCACTCTGCAGTGTGTTAGCAAAGCAAGCATTATAATTAAAATATACATAATGGGTCAGTAGTAATCTGAGGATATAAATGGTAGTTATAGTGGAGCTGAAGTGATTGTTTGGTTGTTAATATAATGTAGTACAACACCTGATCTATCTTCTCTAAAAACAATACTTCCTCCTGGCTCTGCTTCAGAATGCACATGGAAGATTGAAGGTTTTCTGAACAAGTCAACTTATATGTATTTACTTTACCAAATAATTTATGTTTATGTATTATACCACATCATTTTTACATTTCTCGGCACTTTCTAGTAGACAAAGTCAAGACCAGGTAATTTAAAAGCAATAATATTTCCCCACTTTCATATTCTGTTTGAAAATGTATTGACTTTAAAAACCTTAACAGCGGTTGGTGCATTACACTATTAAAATTATGGTTGAATGGTAACATCAAATCACAAGCAGACAAAATGAGAATCTGCAATTAACTCAACTGACCTATACCAGAGTGAAACGTTTCAGAGAACTCAATGTGTGTATCATTATCATGACAACCTGTTCTTGGTTTACACATCAGTAACTCAGATGAAACTTGGATCATTTAATCAATTGGACAAAAAAGTTGTTATTATTTTTTTATTCTTCCCTTTACACCCAGCCGGTTCACATTGAATTTTCCTGGTTCTACTGCCTAAACACTCTGGGCCTGCTAATGATATATGGCAGGATGGATCCATGCTTTCACATTCTGACACTACCATTTGAATGTTGCAGCTGAAATTGAGACTCATTGGACCAGGAAAAGTATTGGTCCGACATACGAGATGGTTGTATAAAAATCCCAGTCGGTAATTAGCTTCTGAAATATTTTAGCCCATCTTGCACTAAAAACCTTTCCATGTTTGAATTAACTTAAATCTGTTTTCTTCCCCATTCTGATGCACAGTTTAAATTTCCGCAGGTCTTCTTCATCACATCTAAATGCACTAAGATGCTGTCATGTAATTGGCTGATTTGTTCTTTTTTGTTGGCAAGCAATGGAGCAGGTGTACCTAATAAAGTGGCCTGTAAGTGCATATGTTTTAAACAAGTGGTATTATGGTTTTATTACCTTATATTAACACTCCACTCATTGCATTTCATAATTCATTTTACAAATGATCAACCTTTAATTAGACATTTTAATCAATAAAATAAAGCAGGTATTTAAATTCACACTTCTTTGTTTAAATTAAAACAGTAAGTGAATTTGTTACTAATTCTTAATTAAACTTCCCATTATAATCAAATTTAATGCACTAATAACTCAAAATTGATTGAAGGATTTTACCATTTTGAATGGCAGAGGTTAGTAATATTCTGCTATGGGACAAAAGAAAGACAGCCAAGGCTGCTAGAAACAATTAAGGCAGTAGGAAATCAGAAACCATCCACCCATGTGTGTTTACCCAGAAACCTACTGGGATAACTGCTTGCTCGTTTGGTTATAGAATAAAAGTGACAACAGCTAGCAATTTAAGGCCCAGTTGTTGGATCCAACATAACCACATTCCCAATTCATGTCAGATAATCAGTTGAACTTGCTAAAGGATATGCAGAGTGACTAGGATGACTACTAGTAGCAAAGCAAGATTATAACAGTTTTGTCTCTGAGATGGTACAATATTATGTGTGCAACTGATTAGAGGACATTCAAGCCATCAGAACTGCAAGCAAATAGTTAATCACTGCAGATATCCATGTGGTTAATAGCAATATTAGATTTTGAGGACACGACTAGTGAGAAACCTTAAAATTTCCAGCTTGGAATTCCCACTTTAAGTGGGAATTACATTAATCTTTCTAACTTAGATGTTGGAACTTCCAACTTCATGAGCTATGTGTAGTGAACACCAATCAAGTGTACAAATTTGATCAATATAAGGTAACCAGAATAACACAAATTATGACTCTTCATCGTGGGACTTGTCAATGGGTGGAATGTATTAGGTATCAAGTGTAGATTTTGTCCTCAAAGTTGATAAAAAGTTTAAAAATAAATAAATTAAATGGAAAAGTTAAAGTCTAATTGATTGTCAAAGTCCCTCAACTTTTTTAAGTGTTTTTACAGTAATGGAAAAAAGAAACAAACATACAAATAATAATAATAATAATAATAATTAAAAAAAAAAACAACAACAGAAAAACAACCGTCAGCACACACAAAAAAACTAAACTATGTGTATGACATTGACAGTTATTGGACAACTGGGCGACTGTGGCTCAGTGGGTAGCATAGTTGTCTTGCAATCAGAAGGTTGTAGGTTTGATGGCACCTTCCTCCTGTCACATGTCAGTGTGCAGTTGTGCAAGGCACTTAACTCCAAGTTGCCTACCGATCTGAGTATCGGTATGTGCGAATGGGTTACTCCAGTGTAAAGCGCTTTGAGGGGTCAGTATGACGATAATAGCGCTACACAAGTTCAGTCCATTTACAATAAGAATAAATTGCTGCTTAAAATGTATAATTGACCAGGACCAAACTATAATGGCTATAGACGACTGATCAGAATGTCTCCAATCCTTCAGCTCCAGTGGGGTGTCCCTGGTCAGCATCTATCAAAAGTGGTCAAGAAGGAAAACAGTGGTGAACCTGTGCAACAGTCAGGGGAAGACTGAACAGTATTGCATGTGGTGAGCAAAGACTGGCTGTTTCAATAAAACCAGGTAGAATACATTAATGCTGGCTGCACAGTGGCACAGTCGGTAGTACTGTTGCCTTGCAGCAAGAAAGTCCCGGGTTTGAATCCCGACCTGGGGTCTTTCTGCATGGAGTTTCAATGTTCTCCCTGTGCATGGGTTCTCTCCAGATACTCCGGCTTCCTCCCACAATCCAAAAATTGTTAGGGGAATTGGTTTCTAAATTGCCCTTAGATATGAGTTTGCGTGCATGGTTGTTTGTCCTTTATGTCTCTTTGTTGCCCTGTGATGGACAGGCGACCTGTCCAGGGTGTACCCTGCCTCTCGCCCCTTGACTGCTGGAGATACGCTCCAGCCCCCGCTGCAACCCTGCATAGGATGGATGGGTACAGAAAATGGATGGATGGATGGAAGACATTAATGCACTTTGTGAAAGAAAACTGCTGGAAGAAGTTACTTTCACTTACTTTCACACATACTACTCACCCAGGCATTGTTGAAGATCCTGTTGATGCTTTGATTTAAAGTATTGCTTTTTTGCTGTGGCCTTTTTTCAGTCGAAAAAAAGAGCCTGCAACAAAGCAAGAAGTATCCTGGAATGGTTTTATGACAGTAACAAAGAGATGGAGGTGGTAACATGGCCTCCCAAATTCCCAGATATCAATCCCACCGAGCAATGGTGGATTGTCCTAGTCAAACAGGTCCAATCATGGAGACCCCATCTCACAAGCTATAGGACGTGAAAAACCTGCTGCCAACTTATTGGTTTCAGATACCACGGAACATGTTCAGGCATTAAGTGGAGTCCATCATTTGACCCCAGACTGGGGTAACCATTCAGGAGACAGGCCGATGATGAATCTGGATCTCGGTGCTTTAATCTAAGTTTTGGCTTTTAGATAGAAACATAAAAAATGAAAGATTGTAATTTAACATATTTCACATATCCAGATACATACCAGAAATTCCTAAACTATTAAAGTTAATTTCCTAATTTGTATTATATTTGACATAGCAACACTGCCAGCACAGTTCTTACTAACTTTGCTCAGAAAAAGGTATTGTTATCGAAGTTCTTTAATAAAAGAGATGAGAGAGATTCCTTCAGATTCTTGGAGGTTTTAATACAGACTTGATTGATCAAACAAGGAGGTACAGCGTTAACAGAGAAATATGCGATACTGACCTGCCTTCCAAAACAAGACACAGGATTATATAGGTTCAGTAATCAAGAGTCTATCACCTATAACATTACAAACAAACATTTCTCAGTCGGTAGGCATTTGACTCATTAGGCGTAGAAGATTTGATATAGAAGCATAATCAATGTATGTTAGGACGTTCTTAGATGTAAAAGAGAGTTGCATTTAAATTTCAGTAGCTTGAAAAACCCAAACATCTGCACTCACTCATCATCTACAGTGACACAGGAACTGATGAATATATAAATCTGTCTCACAACAAAAAAACAGAGAGTACTTCCCCTCTTATTTATTGGTCCGTGGCTGTTATCTTATGGATTGAGTATTAACACACAAGACACAGAGTTGGCCATTATTCTGCTGCAACTCTGGGGCTTCATAACTCAATAAGAACATGGGTGTTGGTGATTTATGCCGAGGACCAATAGAGCCTGCACATAAATCAACCCGAGCTCACCTATCGCTTTCACTTACTCATGCTAGCTATTATTTATACCGCCACTGTCTGGCCCTGCATGATCAATATCCTTAATTCTAATTACATTCCAAGCAATCACCACTTTGAATGTTGAAACAACACAGATTTACGTCAAAAATGTTAATCAGAGGTGTTGGAATGAGCGACAGGAGGGGATGAAAATCTCCTAGTAAGGTAGAGAGGCAGGAGAAGAGATTTGTGATTAAGCTAGAGTGTAGTGATGAGAAAGCTAGAGGCATATGGGATAAAGTTTATCAGAAATACCTGAGATCAGAGGTAATCTGCTGTGTTCAGGCAAGGGGAGAATATTGTGCAGGAGAGAGGCCAAGACCGGATGAAGAGAAAGGGGATCAGTCTCAACAAACAAGCAAAGCTTTTATCCAGAGCCGGGCCACCTGTGGACTTTCTCCATAGTTGGCTATCGCGGCTCCTATCGCATGTTGACTAGTGGTGGACTTGAGACAAGGATCAGACCACGGCTAAAGTCAAAGTCTTGTGCTCATAATGCCCGTTGGATGCCCAGTGGATGCATGTTACGATAAGGTCTCAACCCCGCCGGTCAACCTGCTGTTTAACTTCAGGAACATGTGCAGCAATGGGAATGATGATTAAAAAAATAATAATTCTACATGTGGCATTAATATGATTGGGGTCTGTGATCACATCTTCGCATCAAGGAGAAGAGATTGTGCCTGTGAATGTGCTTGATAAATGGAGCATGCGTGTTTGTGAGCTGTTTGCTTTTGATCAGAGCTGATCTGAGCCAGGATGAGAGGTCTAATCTTCCTGGCAGGACACAGACAACAGGCAAGGCGTGACCCTTATCCTCACTGGTGTAAGTCAAGATGAGTTTTTGTTATTTTGTCCACCAACAGAAAGGTAAAAAAGGGTCTAAATTCAACAAATTAACTTCAAAATTGGTATCTAGTTTCATATGCAAAAAATACACATGTTAACTAGCCAACAACACAGCAGTCACACTGTTCATAGTTTATGTTTTCACCAAAGGTTGCTCAAACTGGTCCATGTGTGTTTCTGCATGGGACTCCATGTCCTGTTTACTAAAGAGATGAGGGGTTTCTTTAATTTAGAGCTTTGCTGTGGCAACATAGAAACATAGGTTAGAGTGAGGTTAATCTGATGAGAAATAAGTAGAGGTGAAACAAAAAGGTCACCTACCAGGAAGGAATGGTAAAACTGAAAAAGGAAAGTCAGAAAGCTATGTGAGCATTGTTTTCCTCCTTGAGTTACTTGGAATGAGCAGCAATCACTGCTTCTTACCATTTGTGTTTTCTATGAAAACATAAAAATTATGACAACAGAATACATATACTAAAAAATGTGTTTGAAGGGTTTTGCTGTCAAATTAAACCATGTGTTTCAAGAAAGCATGCACTGTAATATTTTTTTTGGCATGATAATGTTGAGAATAAAATGCAATAGTTCTACCTTATTTCCTTATTTGCAATAAAGGTAACATAACAGTATTTAAAAAAATTTAAGATTATCAAACCGTTTCTATTTAAAATAAACCAACATGAGCTAGAAGATTAGCCTAGCACTGTGGTCAACTTTAGAACTGTTTTTTCAAAAGAGTCTAAAGATTGTTGAATACTTGCTAGGTGAAAGAACAAAGTGGCTAGCAACAAACCTAGCAACCTTCACTGGTATTATTGGAGACGCTGATGTGAAAGCATATATTCTTGGGTTGCTATATTTCAAGCAGAAAAACTAAAGGCTTCAAACTTGGCTTATTGTTGCTTCTGTTGGGGGAACAAGCAACCTAATGTCAAATAATGCCCTCATGGTAGGTTAGCATAACTGAAATTCTGATATCAGGGAACTATTATGATTTATACCAAATATTTAATGTGCCCATGTATATAAAATTAAACTGCAAGACAGCCTTTTATCTACAAATTATTAATGAGACAAATTGTACTGAAAACAGTGATAACAGATGTTTACACTTCACCAAAATATTAACACATAAACTGAACTATAAAAACAAAACTCCATAATCATAACTCATAAACTTACATTTGTTTGGAAGGATATACCTAAAACTGGTAGTTCATAAGTAGTCAGGCATATATGACATCTCACAGCTAAGCTCAATTTTATTCATTTTTAAATTTTAGATTTTAAGTAAAGATATTACATTACACTTTATTTTCTCAATCAATTGATATTTTTTATAGGTATCACAGCAATCAAAGCCTTCTCTTAATTGCTGACTAGCGTCTTCCTTGTTTCCATTGGTTTTCTGAAGATCTATCTTTGTCAATGGACTTGGGAGTCTTTTGGTGACTCCTTGTCATCACCCTAATCTTTAGCTCCTTCTGCAGATTCTCTATTAGATTGCAGTCAAGAATCTGACTGGGCCACTCCAAAACGATAATAGTACTTCCAGTCAAAAGAAACAGAATAGAATAGAGTAATCCCTTACTGTCCAACAAAGGGGGGAATTCAGCTATAATAGCAGCAGAGTGACAGGTAAGAGAAGCCTTTAGATTTAGACAAGTATAAAAAACTCAATTAAGAATAATACATGTACTGTACATTAAGGACAAAACTAGAAAACCAAAGTACTGTGCAGTTATTAACAATAAAATGGCATACTCAGATTTGAATAAGCAACTAAGTAGGATGATTAAAAACAAATATTTACAGAATGTGCATGTGTAGTTGTGCATTAAAAAGTAAACGTGTTATCAACAAGAAGATAAAAAAATATTAATTGTGAAAAACAGATGTGCAAATGACAGTAACATAAATGTTACTTGAAGCGAGATAAACAATGCAAATTACAACAGGAATGTAAGCATTATTGGGTTTGTTGGGAGCAGCCATGGTTATAGAGTCTAACAGTGGCTGAGAGGAGGGACCTGCAATAATGCTCCTTCATATACCTAGGATGTAACATGTAAGTAAAATCAGAAGATTACTTTAAACTTAATTCTGTAGTATAAGGGGTATGAATAATTTAAGGTTTATCTGTAAAGAATTAGAAAATCTTTAGGATTAAAAATGACCATAATGGCCTCAGGAAATCTTCATATACATGATGTATTTTGCAGGACAATTAATACTGCATACAATGTTGTCTGTGATCAGACTGTTAATCAATCAACCAAAAAATGAATGACCAAACTAGAAATAGGAAACCTAAAAATAGGTCTAACCAATAAATAAATAAATAAAACTAACTCTGCCAGAGTAGCTCTTTTGGGTCTCTATTGGCTGTCCACAGCCCAGAAAAAGAAGGAGTGATGGAATTATGATGACAAATATTATGATTTCAAAACAAGGACAGAAAAAAAGTACATAAGTATTACTATACATGTTTTTTATGTTTTGTTTTCCCCATCACACTATTCATCTTTCTTACAGCATTATACAGGTGAAACTCAAAACATTAGAGTATTGTACAAAAGTTCATTTATATGATATGGACGTATTACATGCAAAGCGAGATATTTCAAGCCTTTATTTGGTATAATTTTGGTCTCATGTCTCTCATTTTTCTTTTGGCAATGCCCCATAGATTCTCTATGGGGTTCAGGTCAGGCCAGTTTGCTGGCCAATAAAGCACAGTAATACAATGGTCATTGAACCAGGTTTTGGTACTTTTGGCCGTGTGGCAGGTGCCAAGTCCTGCTGGAAAATAAAGTCAGCATCTCCAGGGTTCAGTCATCCTTGCTGCTTTTGAACTTTTTTCTTCCAGACGTTTCCCTTCCACATAACTTTCTATTAATGTGCTTTCATACAGCACTTTGGGAACATCCAGCTTCTTTTACAATGACCTTTTGAGGCTTTCCCTCCTTATGGAGGGTGTCAATGATGGTGTTCTGCACAACTGTCACGTCAGCAGTCTTCCCCATGATTGTGATTCCTGCTTAACCAAATTGAGAGACCATCTGAAGGCTCAAGAACCCTTTGTAGGTGTTTTTGATTAATTAGCTGATTAGAATTCGACACTTTGAGCCTAAAATATTAAACCTTTTCACAATATGATAACTTTCTGAGATTTTGAATTTGGCTGTAAGCCAAAATCATGAAATAAATTATAACAAATCAACGCATGAAATATATTACTTTGCATGTAATGAGTCTATATCATATATTAGTTTAACCTTTTTAATTTGAATTACTAAAATAAATGAACATTTGCACGATATTCTAATTTTTCGAGTTTTACCTGTATTAAATGCACATGGTCAATTTCGCAAGTAAGGTAATTTCTTGCAACACTCAGGATTGCCAGTAGTTCTTTTAGAGAGGAACAGATAAACTGTAGCTTTGTTGGTCTGTCCACTCGGGTAGCCAGCCTGCAATTGCAGCATGTTTGGTTTTTGGCTTGCAAACAGTAATTTCAAAATGTTCAATGGGTGGTGCTCCTTTAGTTTTCACAACATGACTGCCCATGTTTTTAGACATTATAAATATCTCAAAATGTCTGTCTTGTAAGCGAGTGAAAAGTGTTAAACTAAAAGCAGAAGGAAAGCTCTATACTCCCTTAGCATTAAATAAATTTGTTCTATATGTCAGTGTCTCAGCAGAGTCTGCCTACAGCTTCCAAAATATCTCCCAGTGGATACGTTTCACATGCCCTTACATCGGTTTTTGTCAAACAAGATTTGTCTCCTGTTTGTTAAACTAATTGGCCTTCATCCTAAACTTGAAACAAATCATGTCATGCATTCTATTATAAATCTACCCCAGTGGAGATTCTTGTCAATAACAAAGAGAGAACGAGAGGAGTGTGTGTTGGGGGGGGGCGTAACATGGTTGCATGGTAGCTGGGGCACAGAGCAGAAACACATCATAGTTGTTGTTAAATTTGATGATGTCTCCAGCGAGAGCAATGTGGGCGTGCAGCTGGCTCAGATCTATCTTCCCCTCTGTTTTCCAATGTGTTTTTAACCACTAGATCATTGTAGCAATACACTGGTGGTAGCGCTCTGGCGTTACCCTGCCTGCAGCATCGATCCTCACAGCTTCATTTACAACACTATAGATTTCTACATCAGGGAGGAGGGGTGAAAGACAACTGAAGACAATGAGTGACAGAGAGAGAGAGAGAGAGAGAGAGAGAGAGAGAGAGAGAGAGAGAGAGAGAGAGAGAGAGAGAGAGAGAGAGAGAGAGAGAGAGAGAGAGAGAGAAATACATTATTTAGTGGCAGTCTTATGGCTTTGTTTGCCAAAAGTTAAAGAGTATGCTGTAATTTGGGCAAATTTGAGGTCAATTAAAGAACTAAACACAAGAACAGGAAAATAAAACTGTTGTCTTTTTCATAATAATAAAAATGGAAAGTTATCCGTTTTGTCAATGTCCGAAAAATGGAGTGAAGGCCATAACATCTCAAGGTTCAGAGGCCTACGTTGCATATTTAGCCTGCCATATCTTTCGCTCATCTTTTCTGTTACAGGTTTGAACAATCAGAAGAAAGATGATTTGTTTAAGTTTCTTTTCAGTTTAAATCTACTTTTGTTTTGTAAAAACTAGTTTAATTAATTATATAATAAGCTATTTGTCAGGACATGGGCTGTTTGTTTCTGTTTGGTTTAACGTTTTCACACAGGTATCCACCAGAGGGGGCAGTGCAGCCTGGAGAGCGGTTGCTTGTCATCAAGGTTCGTTACCTGCTGGATAAGAAGAGCTGGCTGCTAGTCACTAGACGCCTGAGTGTTAACCCATGTGGTAAATTCTGAGCCCTCTGTGTCTGAGCTTTATTGTTCCATCCTTCTTCGTGCTGAAAATTATTATTCTCTGTGTCTCCCGTTTCAAGGTTTCCTCAGTGTAACTTCCTGGACCTGCTCCTTGTGTTCTCCTCTTGTCTTATAACTACCGTGAAATAACTCCTGGATCTTCAAAGGCCGGACTGTCCGTTTACAAGCTCCTCTCACCATCCTCCACCTTCTAGAGCAACCTGTCTACCCTCCAACGCTCCACCATCGGCTCCACCTCTGCGTCCTCATTCTTTCTACAATTTCAGTTATCATCAACACATTCTCCTTCTCATATATCCTCTGCTTCCCTCCAATCCTCACAATGCCCCTCCGTGCTGTTAGATTTCCTCTGGACCAGAACCTGCACATTATTTGTTATTGTTTCAATAAACCTTTTAACTTTTCTCTGTTCTTCTGAGCAGTTTTCTGCATGTGGGTCAGATCGCTTAAACAAACCATGACATTATTCCAGGTTTGAACCTTCTTTCTACAGTGGAAAAAAAATAATGTACCATAAAATGTTGAAGTTTCCCCACTTACAAACAATGGAGATGCCTGTAATGGTCATCACTGGTACACCATAACTGAAAGATACAGTACCAAAAAAAAATAAAAATAATTGTGTAACTTTTAAATAAATACTTGCCCCACATTGCAGGTTTCTTCAGGTCATTGACCAGGTTGTAATGCTCTCTCTCACCAAATGGTAAGAAGGAGCATTCATGGTTTTTGTTATTCATATAAATGATGGCCTCCGCCATAGATGTTACCTTTGTTACTGTAATGACAGTATGACTGACTGAATTTCAATATATTTATGCGTAAACAGTTAAGCACTTTGTGCAAGAGCTGACCTTTTTATAAATTTCTCTAATTTACCTTGGCATAGAATATGCCAATACTTTAATGTGCACTTTACAGGGGGCATTCCACCTCAATATTTTATGTTCAACTTGATTGGATCAGACGATTTCTATACATGTTTTCTGGTGGATGTTGCACTAAAATGCTACAATGACAATATTGGAATTAATATTGCAAAATTGTAATGCCGTGGCAAGTTAAAACAAGAAACAATTTTCACATGATATGATTTTTATCATTTAGCATAAAAACACTTTTAGCTCATCTAAGTGAGAGTATCACGGATTCTCACTAGTCACAATTATGACCTGTCATAAAACACTTTTTCATATATATTTCAACAAAGTTTGAATCTTTTTAAAAGCTTGATTAATTCAAATGGCTACCAATGACACCTTATTGGGGTATTTTCATGTCTGTGGAAAAAAAGTGGTATTAAATAGGTTAAAGACAAACTAACAGGTCTGTGAGAGCCAGAATTATTGCTGGTTAGTAGGTGATCAAATATGTCAACAATAAAATGCAAAATAATTATTTAAAAAAACATACTTTTCACACTTTTCACAAGTGGACAAATTGTTTCAGAAATCTCAAACTGTATGCAAAAAAATCTCTGATCAGTGTAGAACTATCCAGTATAGCTTTGATTAGTGTAATTATTTTATAGTTTGAATTAAACACAATCAAATGCACACTGATATAAAAATAAGAGTGCATATTGCACCATGTTCTGCGCCACCATTGTCGAGGTGGCTGACCGAAGCTGTGGCCGCAAGGTGGGCGGTGCCTGTCCCGGCGGCAACCCCCGAACCTGCTGGTGGACACCGGCGGTAAGGGATGCTGTCAGGCTGAAGAAGGAGTCCTATCGGGTCTTTTAGGCTTGTGGGACCGGCATGCCTTCCAATCTGGAAGCAGAGTTTGGAGACTTTGGGACGGGCTCTCCAATCTCTGGTGCTGAGGTCACCGAGGTCGTTAAAAAGCTCCTCGGTGGCAAGGCTCCGGGGGTGGATGAGATTCGACAGGAGTTCCTCAAGGCTCTGGATGTTGTGGGGCTGTGTTGGTTAACACGGCTCTGCAATATTGCGTGGACATCGGGGGCAGTTCCTTTGGATTGGCTGACCAGGTTGGTGGTCCCCCTGTTTAAAAAGGGGGTCCACAGAGTGTGTTCCAACTACAGGGGGATCACACTTCTGAGCCTCCCTGGTAAGGTCTATTTAGGGGTTCTGGAGAGGAGGGTCTGACAGATAGTCAAACCTCGGATCCAGGAGGAACAATGCGGTTTTCGTCCTGGCCGTGGAACACTGGACCAGCTCTACACCCTCAGCAGCGTCCTGGAGGGTGCGTGGGAGTTCGCCCAACTTTTCTACATGTGTTTTGTGGACTTGGAGAAGGCATTTGACCGTGTCCCTCGGCGAGCCCTGTGGGGGGTACACCGGGAGTATGGGGTACCGGGCCCCTTGATATGGGCGGTTAGGTCCCTGTACGACTGGTGCCAGAGTTTGGTTCGCATTGCCGGCAGTAAGTCAGGCTTGTTTCCGGTCAGAGTTGGATTCCGCAAAGGTTGCCCTTTGTCACAAATCCTGTTCATAACTTTTATGGACAGGATTTCTAGGCGCAGCCAAGGTGTTGAGGGGATACGTTTTGGTGGCTTCAGGATCTGGTCTTTGCTTTTTGCAGATGACGTGGTTCTATTGGCTTCATCGGAACGTGATCTACAGCTTTCGCTGGAGCGGTTTGCAGCCGAGTGTGAAGCAGCTGGGATGAGAATCAACACCTCCAAATCTGAGGCCATGGTCTTGAGCCGGAAAAGGGTGGGGTGCCTTCTCCTGGTTGGGGATGAGGTCCTTCCCCAAGTGGAGGAGTTTAAGTATCTGGGGGTCTTGTTCACGAATGAGGGAAAAATGTTCCTACCGTCATCTATGGTCACGAACTCTGGGTGGTGACCGAAAGAACGAGATCACAGATACAAGCGGCTGAAATGAGTTTTCTCCGTAGAGTGTCTGGGCTCTCCCTTAGAGATAGGGTGAGAAGCTTAGTCATCCGGAGGGGGCTCAGAGTAGAGCCGTTGCTCCTCCACATCGAGAGGAGTCAGTTGAGGTGGCTTGGGCATCTGGTCAGGATGCCTCCTGGACGCCTCCCTGATGAGGTGTTTCGGGCACGTCCCACTGGGAGGAGGCCCAGGGGAAGACCCAGGAGGGACTATGTTTCTCTGATGGCCTGGGAGCGCCTTGAGATTCCTCCCGAGGAGCTGGCCCAAGTGGCTGGGGAGATGGAAGTCTGGGTCTCTTTGCTTATGCTGCTGCGCCCACGACCCGACCCCGGATAAGCGGAAGAACATGGATGGATGGATGGATGGATGGATGGATGGATGGATGGATGGAGGGGTGAATTCGTCAAATTTTGCTTAGTAGCATCAAAAGTGTTTAAACAGCTATGAGCTGCAGCAGGCACTATTTTTCTTCTTTTACAAAAACATTGATTACATAATTCAGTTAACCCCTTCTGACTGATGCAAAAACACACAGCTATTCCTATGCACATCTGTTTGGACATCTAGTATCACTGCCTCCAAGTGGCTAAAAAGTGTGTAACTGCTCTACTTTAGGGGAAAGTTAAAACATGCAGTTTAGCTCAGCATTTAGTCACCCTGTTTAGATTCCACTGATAATCTTCGTAATAAGTCATGTGGATTACCAATGGGATCTAAATTCAATTAATAAGCCCATTCGAAGCGCTTTAGCAGACTTCTACTGACAGTTAATGACATCACATCCATAATTAATGGTCATTTACAAATTCACAAAGTGTATATTGATGTCATTTGAGTCTTTGCACGTGAAAAAAAAGAGTCTGCTTAATATCTCCAGGGAGATATATAATTCATTAAATCTCTGTAGCTCTAATGATTGAGCCACAACAGTCCTTAGCTTGAGGATGACGATACGGAGGGAAAGCCGGGGAGACGGACGAGGAGAAAGAACATCAAGTCAGAGGTCAGTCCACCGAGGCGTAATTTAACATGAGCAAATGAATGAGCCTACCACATTTATCTAATACTCTCTATGTTTTTTAGAGCTTTGAGATATTTCTTTAATCAGATGACTTAGAAGGGTGTGTGTGTGTGCGTGTGTGTGTCTTTGCACCGTAGCTATGTTTTCCTTTGGTCTTTTGTGTGGACTCAGTTAAATGATACAGTGCCTATTAAGAATTGCATTATTCCTTGACAAGATCCGCAGATGTTAGAGGGACCATGTCCAATTGAGTTTGTGTAGTTTTAGCTTTTGGACAAAGCCACTGAGGCCTCTGAGTTCATAATAGCCACTATGTGTAAAATTTATTTTGCTCATGCCTGGTGGGATTCTTGCAGACAACACACAGTGTATTTGGACAATTTGTACCATGAAACTTCAAACACACACCAATGAAAACATAGAAGGGTTGTCTGAAATGGCCTTTACAGTTAATTAGATCCAGGCCAACATCAGCGATAGTAGGTAGCTCCCTGTCTTGTTTTTGAGATGGGGAGGAAATTGGAATTAGTAGTTAGCAGCAATTAAATGCATCAATTACCCAATTTTAAAAAATAAACTTAGCATGTAGGACACTTGGTGTTTCTCAGTAGTCACAACAGGAAATACACTACTTAAAAAAAATTGGGAACACTTAAACAACACAATGTAACTCCAAGTCAATCACACCTCTGTGAAATCGAACTGTACACTTAGGAAGCTATTGTGGAAGAAATGTAATGTTCTGTTCAGTGTATTTCACATACTGACAGTTACTGTGTGTCTCTTCTTTATGATATGGTGACCAATCTGATTATGTGACACTGTATGAATTTAGGTCATGTCAAACCTGCTGATTCAGACTCTTACAGCCTGGGTTGGCATGGCAACTCTCTTTTACGTCTAAGAACGTCCTGAGATACATTGATTATGCTTCTATATCAAATCTTCTATGCCTAATGAGTCAAATGCCTACCGACTGAGAAATGTTTGGTTGTAATGTCATAGGTGATATGCTCTTGATTACTGAACCTATATAATCATGTGTCTTGTTTTGGAAAGCAGGTCAGTATAGCATATTCTCTCTGTTGACGCTGTACCTCCTTGTGTTGATCAACCAAGTCTGTATTAAAACCTCCGAGAATCTGAAGGAATCTCTCTCATCTCTTTTATTAAAGAACTTCGATAACAGAAGCAACACTGATTAACAATCAATTTCACATCCTGTTGTGCAAATGGAATAGACAACAGGTGGAAATTATAGGCAATTAGTGACACCCCCAATAAAGGAGTGGTTCTGCAGGTAGTGACCACAGACCACTTCTCAGTTCCTATGCTTTCTGACTGATGTTTTGGTCAGTTTTGAATGCTGGTGGTGCTTTCACTCTGGTGGTAGAATGAGAATGAGTCTACAACCTACACAACCCTGACACCCCTGATAAAGAAACCTGGTCTAGATCATACTGTGCTGAATAATTTTAGGCCAATATCCAAGCTCCCATTTGTATCTAAAATCTTGGAGAAAGTTGCGTATTTACAACTAAAGTCTTGTCTTGATGAGCAGGGTTTATTAGAGATCTTTCAGTCTGGATTTATCTCCCTACACAGCACGGAGTCAGCCCTGCTGAAGGTTTGCAATGACATTCTCTTGGCATGAGACTCCAGTAACAACGTAATCCTGGTCCTGTTTGACCTTGCTGCTGCCTTTGATATTGTAGACCACAATATTTTAATCTCGCGTTTACAGCACCAAGTAGGCCTCTGTGGCACTGTCCTGGAGTGGTTTAGATCCTATCTGTCTGACAGAACATTTCATGTTAAAACGGCTGAGTTTAAATCCTGCCCTGCTCCGCTATCATGTGGCGTCCCCCAGGGTTCAATTTTAGGTCCCTTGCTTTTTTCATTGTATCTGCTTCCTCTTGGGTCTATTCTTAGAAAACATGGTGTCTCTTTCCATTGTTATGCAGACGACTGCCAGATTCATGTACCCCTAAAGCGACATGACACCTGTTCAATTAAACTTCTTTTAGCATGTCTTGAGGATATTAAACCATGGTTGGCCTTAAACTTTTTTAATTTGAATGAAAAGAAAACAGAGGTAATAAGGTTTGGACCTGGTGGCTCATGTGAGACCTCTCCTGTTGGGCTGGGTCCTCTAGCCATGTATCTTAAACTCACGGTTTTAAATTTTGGTTTTAGACTGGACTGTGATTTTAAACTCGACAGCCAAATCAACGCCCCAGTCAAATCAAGTTTTTATCACCTAAGGAAATTGGCAAAGGTGAAACCTTTCCTTTCCAGGCAGCAGTTAGAAACCGTAATCCACGCCTTTATTTCGTTACGGATGGATTACTGTAACTCCCTTTATTTTGGACTCAGTCAGTCCTTACTCGCACGTCTGCAGCTGGTTCAGAACGCAGCTGCACGGTTTTTGACAGGAACCCGGAAGAGAGAGATCATCATACCCGTCTTGGCCTCCCTCCACTGGCTGCCTGTGCATTTCAGAGTCCAATATCCTCATGTTTACTTTTAAGGTTTTAAATGGTCTTGCCCCGCCTTATTTAACTCAGCTACTCCACCGCTACACTCCCTCCCGGTCCCTCCTGTCGGCTGACCAGCTGCTCCTGGTCGTCCCCAATTCCAGACGGAAGCTCAGGGCAGAGATGGGGACTCAAGTTTGAGACTCTGACTCGAGTGCGACTTAAGTCGCACACACAGTGATTTCAAACTTGACTTGAGACTCGTCCTCGAAAGACTTCAGACTAGAGTCGGACTCAAGCTGCAGGACTCGTGAACAATGTTTATTTTTAGGAAACAACTGATGAGCTCGCTGATTCCCCTTCCTCCGTTACCTATAACCTGCCCACATCAGTGTTTCCCACACATAGACGAATCTGTGGCGGTGCGTCACAGATTAAATTCCGACCATCACAGATTCAACACCGACCAAAAAAAAGAAAAAAAATCAATACAGACTGTGACATATTGCGTTTCTTTTTTCTTTTTTATGCTATTTAAAACACGCATCGTATTCGTTCAGCTTCCTTTCCCTGCTCTCTCTTGGTCTTTCTGTCACTCACGCGTCTCTCTCGCTCTCTCTCTCTCTCTCTCTCACACACACACACCCACACACACACACACAGCCCCTCCCCTCCTTGCACAGAACGACTGTCTGGATCACCTGTGGAAGACGTGGCCATTTGGTGTCGAGAAGACGGCTGGCGAAATGTTGGTATCTCGTGAACATTTTTAACACACAATCACAGATTAAAAAGTGCTATAAAATATTTTATATTCTGAATACAATAGTTTTAGTGTGTTGTTACTGTAGGTCCTGACCCTTAATATAGGGTGTTAAAATTAATGTAATACAGTCTGTGTAACCAATTAACTTTTTTTTACTTATTAACATTTAGGAATTAGGATATCCCTTTAGGAATCCCCTAAAGGTCTGTACTGTACTGTGTGTTCATGCTACAAGGCAAAATACAGATATTGACTTAAGAGTAAAGCATTCTTGGTGTTTTGGTCATGTTGCATTATATATCAAAATCAAAGCTGATACTGTATGAAAATAGATAAAGGAGTTATAATAACATATTACATGCTTTGAATTCCTTATATATAGCTATGCAGTGTTGGATGGGTCGCTGTAGGTGATGATGCAACACTTATAACCTTAGTCTTAATATAATAAAGAGAATTGAAACTTGACTTGGACTGTAGCTCAAATACTTGAGACTTGACTTGGACTCTAGCTCAAAGACTTGAGACTCGACTTGGACTCTAGCTCAGAGACTTGTGAGCATCTCTGGCTCAGGGGGGACAGGGCCTTCTCTGTTTGTGCACCCACGTTACGGAATGCCTTGCCTTTAACCATTCGCCAGGCTTCCTCATTGCCGATTTTTAAAACTCTTCCTAAAACTCACTTCTACACGTTGGCCTTCAACCCAAACTGAGACTTATTTGCTCTTATCTTGCTCTTAATTGTCCTATTTTGATATAGTTTTATTGGCGTTGGATCTTTTTCCCCATGTATATTATTTCTATGATATTGTGACTATTATTTATGTCTTGGTTGATGCTTGGTTGCCCTTGGTGTACAGCACTTTGTTCAGCTGCTGCTGATGTGAAAGCGCTTTATAAATAAAGTGATGATGATGGCCTGGAAATGCCCACTACTGGTATGGGTGGTTTGTGTTATGAGCTTGGTGCTCATGCAGATAAATGTGAACAGGTCTCACTAGCTTAGTGCGGGTGGTTTCCCTGAGGTGTTGTTGCTGTCATGAGTTGCTGTGCAGCAAGCTGTATGAAAAAGCTTCAAAGTTTTGCATCCTGTTGAGTCTGTCCCCTGGTGTCACTATTGTAGCAACACACTAAGGTAAACTTTAAACGAGAACTGTAAAAGTGTCGTTGAAGCGGACATAGCAAGATGAGGAGATGATGATGATGATGATGATGATGAGTGGCTCAGGTAGTGCAGCTCATCCAGGATGGTAAATCAATGCGAGCTGTGGCAAGAAAGTTGCTGTGTCTGTCAGTGAAGTGTCCGGAGCATGGAGGCGCTACCAGGAGACAGGCTAGTACATCAGGAGACGTGGAGGAGACCGTAGGAGGGCAACAACTCAGCAGCAGGACTGTTACTTTGTGCAAGGAGGAACAGGAGGAGCACTGCCAGAGCCTTGGTAAATGACCTCCAGCAGGCATAAAATGTGCATGTGCCTGCTCAAACGGTCAGAAACAGACTCCATGACGGTGGTATGAGGGCCCGACGTCCACAGGTGGGGGATGTGCTTACAGCCCGACACAGTGCTGGATGTTTGGCATTTACCAGAGAACACCAAGATTGGCAAATTTGCCACTGGTGCCCTGTGCTCTTCACAGATGAAAGCAGTACATGTGACAGACATGACTGAGTCTGGAGAAGCTGTGGAGAACGTTCTGCTGCCTGCAACATCCTCCAGCATGACCGGTTTGGCACTGGATCAGTAATGGTGTGGGGTCAAACTTGACTTGAGACTCGTCCTCGAAAGACTTCAGACTAGAGTCGGACTCAAGCTGCAGGACTCGTGAACAATGTTTATTTTTAGGAAACAACTGATGAGCTCGCTGATTCCCCTTCCTCCGTTACCTATAACCTGCCCACATCAGTGTTTCCCACACAGACGAATCTGTGGCGGTGCGTCACAGATTAAATTCCGACCATCACAGATTCAACACCGACCAAAAAAAAGAAAAAAAATCAATACAGACTGTGACATATTGCGTTTCTTTTTTCTTTTTTATGCTATTTAAAACACGCATCGTATTCGTTCAGCTTCCTTTCCCTGCTCTCTCTTGGTCTTTCTGTCACTCACGCGTCTCTCTCGCTCTCTCTCTCTCTCTCTCTCACACACACACACCCACACACACACACACACACAGCCCCTCCCCTCCTTGCACAGAACGACTGTCTGGATCACCTGTGGAAGACGTGGCCATTTGGTGTCGAGAAGACGGCTGGCGAAATGTTGGTATCTCGTGAACATTTTTAACACACAATCACAGATTAAAAAGTGCTATAAAATATTTTATATTCTGAATACAATAGTTTCAGTGTGTTGTTACTGTAGGTCCTGACCCTTAATATAGGGTGTTAAAATTAATGTAATACAGTCTGTGTAACCAATTAACTTTTTTTTACTTATTAACATTTAGGAATTAGGATATCCCTTTAGGAATCCCCTAAAGGTCTGTACTGTACTGTGTGTTCATGCTACAAGGCAAAATACAGATATTGACTTAAGAGTAAAGCATTCTTGGTGTTTTGGTCATGTTGCATTATATATCAAAATCAAAGCTGATACTGTATGAAAATAGATAAAGGAGTTATAACAACATATTACATGCTTTGAATTCCTTATATATAGCTATGCAGTGTTGGATGGGTCGCTGTAGGTGATGATGCAACACTTATAACCTTAGTCTTAATATAATAAAGAGAATTGAAACTTGACTTGGACTGTAGCTCAAATACTTGAGACTTGACTTGGACTCTAGCTCAAAGACTTGAGACTCGACTTGGACTCTAGCTCAGAGACTTGTGAGCATCTCTGGCTCAGGGGGGACAGGGCCTTCTCTGTTTGTGCACCCACGTTACGGAATGCCTTGCCTTTAACCATTCGCCAGGCTTCCTCATTGCCGATTTTTAAAACTCTTCCTAAAACTCACTTCTACACGTTGGCCTTCAACCCAGACTGAGACTTATTTGCTCTTATCTTGCTCTTAATTGTCCTATTTTGATATAGTTTTATTGGCGTTGGATCTTTTTCCCCATGTATATTATTTCTATGATATTGTGACTATTATTTATGTCTTGGTTGATGCTTGGTTGCCCTTGGTGTACAGCACTTTGTTCAGCTGCTGCTGATGTGAAAGCGCTTTATAAATAAAGTGATGATGATGGCCTGGAAATGCCCACTACTGGTATGGGTGGTTTGTGTTATGAGCTTGGTGCTCATGCAGATAAATGTGAACAGGTCTCACTAGCTTAGTGCGGGTGGTTTCACTGAGGTGTTGTTGCTGTCATGAGTTGCTGTGCAGCAAGCTGTATGAAAAAGCTTCAAAGTTTTGCATCCTGTTGAGTCTGTCCCCTGGTGTCACTATTGTAGCAACACACTAAGGTAAACTTTAAACGAGAACTGTAAAAGTGTCGTTGAAGCGGACATAGCAAGATGAGATGATGATGATGATGATGATGATGAGTGGCTCAGGTAGTGCAGCTCATCCAGGATGGTAAATCAATGCGAGCTGTGGCAAGAAAGTTGCTGTGTCTGTCAGTGAAGTGTCCGGAGCATGGAGGCGCTACCAGGAGACAGGCTAGTACATCAGGAGACGTGGAGGAGACCCTAGGAGGGCAACAACTCAGCAGCAGGACTGTTACTTTGTGCAAGGAGGAACAGGAGGAGCACTGCCAGAGCCTTGGTAAATGACCTCCAGCAGGCATAAAATGTGCATGTGCCTGCTCAAACGGTCAGAAACAGACTCCATGACGGTGGTATGAGGGCCCGACGTCCACAGGTGGGGGATGTGCTTACAGCCCGACACAGTGCTGGATGTTTGGCATTTACCAGAGAACTCCAAGATTGGCAAATTTGCCACTGGTGCCCTGTGCTCTTCACAGATGAAAGCAGGTTCACACTGAGTACATGTGACAGACATGACTGAGTCTGGAGAAGCTGTGGAGAACGTTCTGCTGCCTGCAACATCCTCCAGCATGACCGGTTTGGCACTGGATCAGTAATGGTGTGGGGTGGCATTTCTTTGGGGGGCCGCACAGGCTTCCATGTGCTTCCAAGTGTGTTTTTCCACTCTAATTTTGAGTGTGACTCCAAATCCAGACCTGCATGGGTTGATGAATTGGATTTCCATCAATAATTTTTGTGTGATTTTGTTGTAAGCACATTCAACTATGTAAAGAACAAAGTATTTAATACGAATATTTCATTCATTCAGATCTAGGATGTTTTATTTTAGTGATCCCCTAATTTTTTGAGCAGTATAAATGGTTTACTCCTCTAAATAGTATGGTGAGAAATAATACAATGGTATTAAAACTAAATAGATCTTTTTAAACACTACTGATACAGTAGTTTGAAGACAGCATTGTTAATCATTCTGAAGTGTGTGTAAAATGAATAAATACATTTAAAAAATGTCTCCCCTGACTTAATCAGAGCAACTTTGTGTTGACCTATCACCTAAAATCCCCCCAAACTATGTGGTTGTAATGTCCAAAAATATAGAAAAAAGTTTGAGGGGTATTTTCAAAGCACTGTAAACATATGTAGTTTGGTCTTTACTACAATGCAACTATCAGGCAACAAAACAAAATCCAGGAGTTAAGAGTAGGGCTATATTTAGATGTCACCCTCTCTCTGAAGCATTATTTACACTTTAACTGATAGCTCACAAATTCACTACAAAAGAAAGTACTGATGTTATGTCTATGTGATGTAAAAAATAATATTTTGTTACTATTATAATTTTTTTCATACCATGACAACTTGGTTTGAATGTAGCAAAGGTTCCCATCATCTCTCTGTGCATTCACTCACAAACTGTGCTTGTAGCTCAGTATGAACACAGAAACTGAAGGACATAGGAAAAAGAATGACATTTAGACAAAGGAAAGGACAAAAAGAAGAAGGAAAATCAAAATGACACTCAATGGTTATGAGAGACTGCAGGGGAACCAGAGATGTAGAGAAAAAAAGATCAATTTGATATTTAATTGGAATTGATCCTATTGGAGGTGAAATTTTAACAGCATCCATATCCATTCATATCAGGCATGATGACGGTTCTCACCTGTGAGGTTTGACATTCGGCCGACAGAGTCTATAAACTTGTGAAAGAGATCGAAAGAAAGAGGGAATGCTAACACAACATGAACGGAGCAGGAGGGGAAAAGAGGGTGGGGGGTGCAACAGGAGAGTTTTAATATTTCTTCAAAGATTATTTTTTTATCCACCTTATGGCAGCACCACCTGTCAGTGCCAAACAAACGAACAAGATCCTTAATAATGGAGATGAGAGAGAGGAAGGGATGGTTAGTTTGAGCTCATAAATACACAGTTTTTATGATGCATCAGGAGAAGTTCTCAGAATATTATAGTTTATTACAGTTGGTTTTAATTGACATTTTTGAGTAAGACGTGTTATAATCTGCTAAGCCTTCAGTACCTTGAAAACGTACAGTGGCTTGCAAAAGTATTTGGCCCCCTTGAACTTTTCCACATTTTGTCACATTACAGCCAAAAACATGAATCAATATTATTGGAATTCCACGTGAAAGACCAATACAAAGTAGTGTACACGTGAGAAGTGGAAGGAAAATCATAAAGGATTCCCAACATTTTTTACAAATAAATAACTGAAAAGTGGGGTGTGCGTAATTATTCAGCCCCCTTTGGTCTGAATGCAGTCAGTTGCCCATAGATATTGCCTGATGAGTGCTAATGACTAAATAGAGTGCACCTGTGTGTAATCTAATGTCAGTACAAATACAGCTGCCCTGTGAAAGCCTCAGAGGTTGTCTAAGAGAATGTTGGGAGCAACAACACCATGAAGTCCAAAGAACACACCAGACAGGTCAGGGATAAAGTTATTGAGAAATGTTAAGCAGGCTTAGGCTACAAAAAGATTTCCCAAGCCTTGAACATCCCACGGAGCACTGTTCAAGCGATCATTCAGAAATGGAAGGAGTATGGCACAACTGTAAATCTACCAAGACAAGGCCGTCCACCTAAACTTTCTGGCCGAACAAAGAGAGCACTGATCAGAAATGCAGCCAAGAGGCCCATGGTGACTCTGGATGAGCTGCAGAGATCTACAGCTCAGGTGGGGGAATCTGTCCATAGGACAACTATTAGTCGTGCACTGCACAAAGTTGGCCTTTATGGAAGAGTGGCAAGAAGAAAGCCATTGTTAAAAGAAAACGATAAGAAGTCCCGTTTGCAGTTTGCCACAAGCCATGTGGGAGATACAGCAAACATGTGGAAGAAGGTGCTCTGGTCAGATGAGACCAAAATGCAAAACTCTATGTGTGGCGGAAAACTAACACTGCACATCACTCTGAACACACCATCCCCACTGTCAAATATGGTGGTGGCAGCATCATGCTCTGGGGGTGCTTCTCTTCAGCAGGGACAGGGAAGCTGGTCAGAGTTGATGGGAAGATGGATGGAGCCAAATACAGGGCAATCTTGGAAGAAAACCTCTTGGAGTCTGCAAAAGACTTGAGACTGGGGCGGAGGTTCACCTTCCAGCAGGACAACGACCATAAACATAAAGCCAGGGCAACAATGGAATGGTTTAAAACAAAACATATCCATGTGTTAGAATGGCCCAGTCAAAGTCCAGATCTAAATCCATTCGAGAATCTGTGGCAAGATCTGAAAACTGCTGTTCACAAACGCTGTCCATCTAATCTGACTGAGCTGGAGCTGTTTTGCAAAGAAGAATGGGCAAGAATTTCAGTCTCTAGATGTGCAAAGCTGGTAGAGACATACCCTAAAAGACTGGCAGCTGGAATTGCAGCAAAAGGTGGTTCTACAAAGTATTGACTCAGGGGGGTGAATAATTACGCACACCCCACTTTTCAGTTATTTATTTGCAAAAAAATGTTGGAATGATTTATGATTTTCATTCCACTTCTCACGTGTACACCACTTTGTATTGGTCTTTCACGTGGAATTCCAATAAAATTGATTCATGTTTGTGGCTGTAATGTGACAAAATGTGGAAAAGTTCAAGGGGGCCGAATACTTTTGCAAGCCACAGTATTCCTTCAAAGGTATTCCTTCAACTTTTACACATTGTTACATTTCAACCACAAAAGTAAATATTTTGTTCAATAATCTTTTGTGATTAAGTAATGGTTTGAATTGGAGATGAACCCAAATACAGAAAATTTGGAGTGGAACTTAATATTTATGGAAAGAGGACTTATATCAACAGACATGACAAGGACAGGTGACTGAAAAAGTGAAGCAACAGGAGAACCGACAACTAATGAGAAAAGAATCTAGTAAGGTGGTGAAAAAAAAAAAAAACTCACTGGCATTAAACTCCTGGGAAGGTGATTATGTGGCATGGAAACCAGGTGTGACTATTTAGTGGAAAGTAATGCAGCTAAGGAAGAACCAGAGCAGGAAAGCTGACAAAGGGGGCCCAACAAAAACAGAAATGAACACAGAGGGAACTAAACAGGACATAAAAGACCCTGCAAAACAAAATGTACTGTAAAGACTAATGCTAGAGAGAAAATCTGAACCAATGCATAAAGATGATTGCCTATAGAAAACTTAATTTCTTACCATGTTTATTCTCCAATAGCTTCTAGTCTCCCCGGCATAATAATAAGGAGATTAGTGGCGAGCACAATTAACATTATTATGTGACGAATAGAAAAGTCCTTCATAACATGTTCATTACTTGTGATACTGTTTTAGCACCCAACCCTGTTCCAAACGTCTGTAACACTTTATTCCTGGCCTGTTTGCTGCTTTCTTTGATCTTCTTCATGCTTTGTTTGTTCAGTAATGTTCTCTTACTCTGGGTTGAGCTTTAATGATTAAACTGAGTCATGTAAAAGTCTATTTTTCCCAGGGAGCACTAGCTGGCCATTATTCTTCTCACAGATAATCACATGCTTTTTCTATTTCTCTAAATCAACAGTAAAGCTAAATAATGCAAAGCAATTACCTAATAATAAGAGAAATGGTGGGCTGGAACCAGACTTTAACTGCAAACATTGTGTGTGTTCTAAGGAAAAGTACATGCTGTGTGAGCATGTGTGTATCTCTGCAGCATTGTAACCAAAAATGTGTCCATTCTGTGTCCACTAGTCTTACAAAAACCAACTGTAATGAGCGCAGATGAAAGCACAACATAAAG
Source organism: Valencia hispanica (assembly GCA_963556495.2). NCBI lineage: Eukaryota > Metazoa > Chordata > Actinopteri > Cyprinodontiformes > Valenciidae > Valencia > Valencia hispanica. Next base: position 20,666,883 of record OY747702.1, read on the forward strand.
GGACAAAAGATGTGTTATAATGTGTGATATGTTCTCTTCGTCACTACCTCTGTCTTTGTCCATCAGCCGATGAGCTCGCATGAATGTGGACATGTGCTCATACATTTAGGCACACACGTGCCAAACACTGTGGCACTTACAAACAAAACAGGGAAAGCCAGCGCCTAAAGACAAAAGCTGCACAGCGGAACAAAAGACAAACCAAAAAAAATTCCATCAAGACACCCGCAGCAGGCACCCAATGTGATTAATGAAAACAAATATTGGGAGAGAGTGGGGCACAGGAACAGAGAAACGGCACAAACAATGGAGCAGACAGCGTAATGCATTCAGGGTTCACTGACAGCCCTCTAGTGCAGAATGAGAATAATGGGAGGAGAGAGGGTGTGGTATGGAGAAAAGAGAGGGAGGGAAAATGAGTAAAAGAAGAGGAAACAAGGGCACCAAGCCCCCAACACATCCACATGCACTCGTACACATACACCATAGTACGAGCAAGTGATCAGTGCTGTCGACGCATCTGCGCTTACACAGCCTTTGTACGACTGTCACTTCTCCTGCAGGAGGGAATCTGTCGCTCACACAGATATTCCAACCTCACACACCATGCCGCAAACACATGATTCCATTCTGGGTTGAGTTTAAAGGGGTTAAATGTTTCTGTGGCATGTTTGTGAGTGCTGAGCTTTCAATGTCACGCGTCACCGGGACACTAAGCCTGTCGCTGCAAAGCAATGACAGCATGAGACTACGTTAAATTGCATGAATGTATTAAGCCTGAGCTTTTCAGCTTCTATCAAACTGGACAAGGCCATAGCTTAATCAATCAAGTGTTTTGCATACCTAAGAAACGTTTAAACAACTGTTTTTCTTTATCTTAACATTTATCACAGTTTCATATTTCTTTTTTTTGAAAATGGTGGAGTTGAATTGCCCTCAATAAGTGTTAAACTCTTAATATTTGCATCAACATAGGCTAATAAAATCTATAAGGATTTGTTCTACTGCTTTACTTAGCATCTAATGTGTAAACTGCTGATATAAACTTTTACGTTTTCTTTATGTTTATTCCTGGTGAAACAATCCTAGTGCAATAATGAGGTTTTTCCTGATTAGTTTTTTTTTCATTTTTAGTCAGAACCCCTTTCACATCTTATTACATTACAACTATGAATTGCATTTTCTTGTAAGAAACATACATATACATTATATATGAATATACATTCTTCACCCTCTGCGCTGCAGACTTCTCTATCCACTCCCCACACTACCACCTTCAGAATTTCTCTGATGACTGCCATTGTCTTCCTCATCACAGGTGAGGATGACTTAGAGCATAGACAGTGGACCCAGGACTTTATGGACTGGTGCCAGCAGAACCACCTCCTGATCAATGCGGGGAAAACCAAAGAGTTGGTGGTGGACTTCCGCAAGCGTAAACCCACCACATCCATTGAGTTGACATCTAGACAGTGGACTCTTATAAGTACCTGGGTGTTCACCTAAAAAATAAAATGGACTGGAGCCACAACACTGATGCTCTTTACAGGAAGGGTCAGAGCAGACTCTGCTGAAGAGGCTGAGGTCTTTTGAAGTCCAGGGAGTGCTCCTAAAGACCTTCTTTGACTCTGTGGTGGCATCAGCCATCTTTTATGGTGTCGTATGTTGGAGCAGCAGTTTATCTACAGCTGAGAGGAAGAGGTTAGATAAGCTCATCAGGAAGGCCAGCTCTGTTCTAGGATGCCACCTGGATCCAGTGCAGGTGGTGGGAGACAGAAGGACTCTGGCCAAAATGACAACACTGATGGACAGGGTCTCCCACCCCATGCATGAAGATGTTGCTGAGCTGCAGAGCTCAGAGACTGTTGCATCCTAGGTACATGAAGTAGCGTTTCCGCAGGTCCTTCCTCCCAGCAGCTGTTAGACTCTACAACTAGAACTGCTCCCAACAAACTCAATAATGTTTACACACCTGGTGTAATTTACAAAGTTTGACTCATTCAATTAACATTTCTGCAGTTACTATTTGCACATCTGTTTTCCTCAGTTTATATTCTGTGAACGTCTTGTAAAAAATATGTTTTACTTAACTTTTTATTGCACAACTACACATGTACATTCTGTACATATTCACAGTTTTTAAATTATCCTACTCAGTTGCACATTCTAATCTGATTATGCCACTTTATTTTTTAACTGCACTGTAGGCTACTTTGGTTTTAGTAATTGTGTCCTGAATGTTGATCGTGAATGCCTATATTGTCTGTTACTTTGCTGCTGTTACAGCAGAATTTCCCCTTTGTGGGACAATAAAGCATAAAGGAGGATTTGTTTTACAAAGAAATCTCTTAAAAGTGTGGCGTGAATTTGTATTTAGCCGACAGAGTCAATACTTTGCAGAATCAACTTCTGTCGCAGTTACATTAATTGTTTCCGAAGTATGTCTCCACCAGGTTTGCATATTTGCAAATGAAATGTTTTGTCCAATTATTTTTGCTCAAGTTCAGTCAGATTAGATGGAACGCAGCAGTTTATATCAATTTTCAAGCCTTACCACAGATTCTCAGTTAGATATAGGTCCAGACTATGACTGGGTCTTTCTGACACATGAATACGCTTTGTTCCCATCATCTCTCCATGTCATGGTAGCATTAGCTGAGACTCTACTGCAGGCAACAATTAGGGATACCAATGAATTTCTCACTTACCAGCAGTGTTGGTAATAACACCGTTCTTTTATCAGTACCAGGAGAAACTTACAAGCTTACAATTTACAAGCTCAGTTACTGCTGTATGTAGAAGTTAGAACATAGAAAGTTACTCTGAGTTGATAGGATTTGGGGGAACTACTGCCCCCTACAGGTTTGGCACGTCTATGAAGGTGCTTAGCAACACACTTATGGAGTTAAGTGTGGACGGATTTTTTTTTTTTTAAATGAGGTGGTGAGAATATTAAATTTTTTTAAAACCCGGCTACGTGTGTACATGGTCTAATTCTAACTTTCCGCACTTTTCCAATAAAATGTCTGTTAATGAGATGCATGGCTGTGTTCGTGCTCTCACTTTGCTCGTCCAGCAGAGAGGGGAGATTTGCACGTGCGATTAATTTGCTGTGCATATGCTCCAACTGTAGCAGGGCTGCCGCACAAGGTCAGCCGTCTGTGAGCTCTCTGAAACAGCAGAGGACTCCAAGATAGTTTCATTCCTTGTGTTAATTCTAGTACTTGGTGGGTGGATACCTGCTTCACATTTCTTCAAAATCTCATCCAAATCCATTCATAACTTTTTGAGCTACCTGTCTCTTCTTCTCATTTCAACTGACTTTTGAAAACTGGTCATAAAAATCACATTTCTTTGATATATAGCTTTTTCTTACAGTAACACGAACAGTTACTTTCCCTTGTAACTTTAGTTACTTTTATTGTAGGGTAATTCATTTACTAACTCAGTAACCTTTTGGAATAAGTAGTGAGTAACTATAAATAACTTTTTTAAAGTGACTTTCACAACACTGCTCACCAGTGGTAACCAGGCAATCAGCATTGTTTCATTACTAGTGTTAATTCTAGTACTTACGTTCACCTCTTCACCTTCCTCGTCAGCTCCCCTTCCAAGTGGATGCCCCAATTCTGGTCCCAAGTGACATCCTTCCTCGTCTCCACTGTCTGCTCAAAAATCCCTCCTAAAAGATCTTTTCTATACGTCTCCTCCTCCAGGTGCCCTTGTGTAACCAGCTACCTGGATCTCAAATCACTCACTTTCCTGCCCGTCCAACCTCCAACGCTGTCCGCTCTGCTCCTTCTCCCTGGAAACACAGACCAGTCAAACCTCTCACCTGCTCTCTGTCAACCTCAGCTTCTGTGGATATATTCACGTCCTCCTGAACCTCTGACACCAGCTCAAATAGTAAGGCATCTTTCATCTTCCCCCTACTCAAATCTACCAACAGTACATCTTTCAAGAATATAATTACAATAACTGTCCTTTCCCTCCTAGTGTAGACCTTGTTGTAGGTGATTGTTGCCTGCATTAGAGTCTCAACTAATACTAACATGACAGAACAATCTGGCATCTACCTCAGGGAATCCTCTTCTCTTGAAGCTCCTGCTGATTAGCCTTGATGAGCTCCATCTGCAAGCCACACCTGCCGGAATCACCCCACAGTGAATGAAGGTAAGAGACAGATTCTCCTGCACGCAGTTCTTTGGATATAACATTCCACTGTACATTTAGGTTTGTTGTCCTGCTGGAATGTGAACCCCTGCATCAGTTTCCAGACTTTTGCAGCCTCAAACTGTTTTTCTTTCAGGATTAATTTATCCATTGCTTCATCCATCTCCTCGTTAAATCTGACCAGCTTCTCTGTCTCTGCTGAGCTAAAGCAACCCCACAGCATGACGTGGCCACCATCTTTTCCCAAGGGAATGGTGTGTTCAGTGTTATGTGCAGTGTTTGTTTCTGCTCCACAAAGATTTGGATGTTGGTCAGAATAGTTATTTGTGTTCACATTCGACCAAAGCACCACTACCCAACCTGCTATGTCCCCTACATGGCTTAAGATAATGTATTTCTTCTTTTTTTTTACCACTCTACTTTTTCTTGCCAGATTTGAATCGGGCAGTAGTTATCCTTCCAACAGATTTTCCCAATTGAGCTATAGATCTCGACCATTGATTGTGGGGATTGAACCCTTGGTTCCTCTCTGATTAACACTCTCCTTGCCCAACGTGTAAGTTTAAATGGATAGACATTGGCACAACTTTATTACTAACCTGTCCTGTGTTTCTTGATTTTTATCATGCAATGGCTCCCTAAAATTCTCTAACAAACCTCTGAGACCATCACAGAATAGCTGTGTTTATATTTGGGAAAAGGTATGCAAACAGTTTACTTACTTACTTACTTACTTACTTACTAAATAGGCTGATTACAATTGGATTTTTTAAAATGTTCTTATTCTTAAAAAAAAATTATTTAATCACCAACACATCTACAATGTGTTAGTGTACTACACACAATCTCAACACAATGCAAATAAGTTTTTGGTTGTAATCTGTAAAGGTTCCAGGGGAATGAAACATTTTGCAAGGCACTGTATAAATGTAGCACTAATGAATGCCAGGCATGTATATTTAGCTTTGGCGATCCATATTCAGCTTTAAATTCCCTGCTTGAAGCGGTTTGTGCGATAAGGCAAACATAGGGGTTCCAGTGGCTTGACTTCCCACTGGGAATCAGCACAATTTATTTCCCTTCATCGACAGTCCCTAAACAAACAGAGCCAGCAGGACAGGGATGAAGGAGCAAATTTATGTTGTGAGACAAAGGGGTAGCTGAGGGTGGAGGGATGCAGGCACCGCTCGGATCTGCCTCTGGCCGGAGGCTTCTTCTGGTGGTCTGTGTTATTCCCATTCGGCTTCATTACAGTCTTATCTCAAGGCAAGCAACACAGCCAGCAAGAACCGGGCCAGAGAAGCGCTGCAAGGTTGTGGACCTGACACACCTGCCACCTCAGATAAAATAAACATCAGAAAAGGACACAATTCAGGCTCCTGCTTCACCACGTCTTTCAGCAGCTTCGCTTTTTCTCTTATATGGCCTCCTACTTGATTAATCCCTCCCTTCTTCCCTTTGTCTCCGTTTGGCTTTACCTGGCATTCCCTTTGTCCCGCTTATTCTTTTTCCCACAGGTCCTTCCTGACGTTGAACGCAATAATGGCACAGTAAATCAGGGCCACCTCGTTTCACAGCATTTCAGCATTTGACATGACACCGTCCTCACCTGTAAGGTTAAAGGCTAATGTGTGTAAAGCAGCCTGTGCTCTGGTGTGAATAATCAATCACTCCCTGATGCAATATCATGTCACAGGATCTGTAAACATCCCAGTGAAATCCAGCTCCGGTTAAAACACCTGCTGCATTTTCGCTCAAATTCACAAACAGACAGTTTCAGTGACTCAAAGCCCAAATGATAGCTGTGATAGCTATGCTCAGTGTGATGTATTTGAAATGCATTTATGTCTCAAGATAAGATACAGCTGACTTGCTAAATACAGTGTCTTGCAAACAAATTTATACCTCCTGAGTTTTTTACATTTTTAACAGTACACACAGTACTTTAGTGGATTTTACTAAAATTATGCATTTATATTTAGCCATCTTTACTGCTATTATCACTATGGAGGAGCTGCAGAGATCTACAGCTCAGGTGCACAAAATTGTTTACAGAACTCATTGCTGAAGACGAGACAGAAAAAGTATATTTGGCCATGTCCAAGAAGGTGCTGTGGTCAGATCAGTTTAAAATCAAACGTCACCATGAACCATGAGGGATGCTTTCTTCATCAGGGACAAATAAGACAGTCAGAGTTGATGAAGGGAAGTAAATACAAGGCAGTTTTATATTATTATGTTGGAATGGTTCCGTCAAAGCTAGTCTTAAATTCATTTGTGAAATTTTGGCATAGGTTAATAATGGAAAATGTCCAATCCATCTGTCTATTAACTACAGGTTAATGACCCAGCACAGTTAAATATACAGTAATATTAAATACACTAGAATTTTATTGAAATGTTCATTTATTTCAGTAAATCAATTTGCTAGGTGGAACACATTATATAGACTAATTACACTCAGATAGATGTTTCCATCTTGATGAAAAATATGTCTAATACCTAAAGTATTCGGCCCCCTTGAACTTTTCCACATTTTGTCACATTACAGCCACAAACGTGAATCAATTTTATTGGAATTCCATGTGAAAGACCAATACAAAGTGGTGTACACGTGAGAAGTGGAACGAAAATCATAAATGATTCCAAATTTTTTTTACAAATAAATAACTGAAAAGTGGGGTGTGCGTAATTATTCAGCCCCCTGAGTCAATACTTTGTAGAACCACCATCTGCTGCAATCACACCTGCCAGTCTTTTAGGGTATGTCTCTACCAGCTTTGCACATCTAGAGACTGAAATTCTTGCCCATTCATCTTTGCAAAACAGCTCCAACTCAGTCAGATTAGATGGACAGCGTTTGTGAACAGCAGTTTTCAGATCTTGTCACAGATTCTCGATTGGATTTAGATCTGGACTTTGACTGGGCCATTCTAACACATGGATATGTTTTGTTTTAAACCATTCCATTGTTGCCCTAGCTTTATGTTTAGGGTCGTTGTCCTGCTGGAAGGTGAACCTCCGCCCCAGTCTCAAGTCTTTTGCAGACTGCAAGAGGTTTTCTTCCAAGATTGCCCTGTATTTGGCTCCATCCATCTTCCCATCAACTCTGACCAGCTTCCCTGTCCCTGCTGAAGAGAAGCACCCCCAGAGCATGATGCTGCCACCACCATATTTGACAGTGGGGATGGTGTGTTCAGAGTGATGTGCAGTGTTAGTTTTCCACCACATATAGCGTTTTCCATTTTGGCCAAAAAAGTTCCATTTTGGTCTCATCTGACCAGAGCACCTTCTTCCACATATTTGCTGTGTCCCCCACATGGCTTGTGGCAAACTGCAAACAGGATTTCTTATGGTTTTCTTTTAACAATGGCTTTCTTCTTGCCACTCTTCCATAAAGGCCAACTTTGTGCAGTGCACGACTAATAGTTGTCCTATGGACAGATTCCCCCACCTGAGCTGTAGATCTCTGCAGCTCGTCCAGAGTCACCATGGGCCTCTTGGCTGCATTTCTGATCAGTGCTCTCCTTGTTCGGCCTGTGAGTTTAGGTGGACGGCCTTGTCTTGGTAGGTTTACAGTTGTGCCGTACTCCTTCCATTTCTGAATGATCGCTTGAACAGTGCTCCGTGGGATGTTCAAGGCTTGGGAAATCTTTTTGTAGCCTAAGCCTGCTTTACATTTCTCAATAACTTTATCCCTGACCTGTCTGGTGTGTTCTTTGGACTTCATGGTGTTGTTGCTCCCAACATTCTTAGACAACCTCTGAGGCCGTCACAGGGCAGCTGTATTTGTACTGACATTAGATTACACACAGGTGCACTCTATTTAGTCATTAGCACTCATCAGGCAATGTCTATGGGCAACTGACTGCACTCAGACAAAAGGGGGCTGAATAATTATGCACACCCCACTTTTCAGTTATTTATTTGTAAAAAATGTTTGGAATCATGTATGATTTTTGTTCCACTTCTCATGCATACACCAATTTATATTGGTCTTTCACATGGAATTCCAATTAAATTGATTCATGTTTGTGGCTGTAATGTGACAAAATGTGGAAAACTTCAAGGGGGCCGAATACTTTTGCAAGCCACTGTATATATATATATATATATATATATATATATATATATATATATATATATATATATATATATATATATATATATATATACATATACATATATATATATATATATATATATACACACACACAATGTACTACACCCCACAGGGACAACTTTGTGGCTGTAAAGTGACACATTTTGAACATTTGAAAAAGTTTTAATACGATTGTAAGCCACTGTGTCTGCCAGTCTTCAAATAAATAATTGTGGATTCTTTTGCAAGTGTTTCAAAGTTTTTTTTTCATGCTTTGTATTTTGTCTTTCACAATCCCCACTTAGCTGGTAAATCTAATAACTCTCAAAGGTTTCACTTAATCACACACAAAAAAACAAAACCCAAACTATCGAGTCTCTTTAATCCACTTTGTGAACACACATTTGAGTACACAGCTTCCAAATTCCAAAAGGGATTAGCTCTAAACAGCAGAGACAGAGAGGGGCCTTTGAGGGAGGCTAAAAATTACAGGTGGAGTGATCCCTTCTAAAATTATCCAACTCTTTTATACTGCGTCCCTTAAGAATTCATGCTCATGTTTAATTCCCAAGCTCTGATAACGAATGTCTTCTCAGAGCACCTGAAGATTAATAGACTTTTACCAGGTGCTCTCTGTCTTTTTATAACACACTCCAGCTATTTAAACGCTCAGCTGTCTGGCTGTCAGCTTACAGCAGACCTTTGCATTTTACGGCCGGCAAACCACATCTGGCTTGCTGACCACCTCTGACCGGCTTCCACGTGAGTTTGTAGTGAAAGTGTAAATCTCATTGCTTTTTTATAGGTGCACGATATACAGTACAGCTTTTATTTTGTAGGCCACTGTTGGTTTTCTTTATGTCATTGGTGCACTTATGCGCGTTAGCAAATGTGTTAGCTGATGACAATTAAATATGTCAGCTCACATAAAAAAAATAAAAAAATAGGCAGACTGCAGGGGTCTGTATGGAAGAAGATTTTTCAGTGGCCCTACTCCTTGTCCCCGGTTTTCAGCAAGGTGTAGATGTCTAAATACTTCTTTGCTGAAATCAACTGCAAAGTTGTGCGCTTAATGTGTGGAGAATATATAGCAGTGCTTAGGGATTACTTATTGAATTTGGCGTTTCAGCTGCAAAACAAAACTGAGGTAATTGCATCCATGGAGACTTTGGGACTTAAGTGTGACAAAGTGGTAGGTGGTGTTGATGGCTCTCCAAATCTGACGGGGCAAAATGTTGGACTTTTGAATCGGATGCAAGATAAAGGGACTGAAATTAACCCAGAACAGAAACCAATATTTTTGCATTGTATCATTCATCAGCAGATGTGCTAAAAATGTGCAATTCTCGATGTTGCAAATAAAATTGTTAATTCCATCAGGGCAAGAGCACTGAATCACAGACAGTTTCTTTCACTGTTGGAGGAGCATGACAGTGACCATAGTAACATAGGCTACCAGACAGCTGTGAGATGGCTCAGCCTGAACAAAGTGCTTAAAAAGTGATGGGACGTGAATCAGAGATTCAGGAGTTTTGTGAGAAGAACAGGGACATCCCAGAGCTCTCAGATGCAAACTGGATGGCAGATCTGGTCTTTGCTGTTAATGTTGCAGCTCTATTAATCTTGGTGGTTTATTTGTACATAATTTGGGCTTCCAGCTTATAAAACACACAAAAACAGGAATTCAGAAAATTAGAATACTGTGAAGACATCACCATTTAGTTCTCAGATTTTGCAGAGAAAAAAATAAATGTCAATCAAAAAGGGAATCCCTTTGCCTTAATCACTGCCTAACAATCAGCCCTTACTGCACCATTCCTGGGGCCCCTTTAGTTATAGTTGTATACAACAATGTTGAGGTAAGGTAAGGGTGGAGCTACTGGCATCACCCAACACAGTCCATTGATTGGGGGACAAAGATCGTCACTGCTTGTGACATTCACGAGACATAGTAGTGGGTTAGGTGTTTGGGTTTAATCCTGCCTGCTCAGTAAGACTTCGACTGATATTAGAAATGTGCCCCTCAATATGCTGGACCATTAAACAGCATAGCGAACCGCAGGCACTTGTGCCGTTTTACAGGCTATGTAGTGGTGCAATTGGTAGCACTGTTGCCTTGCACCAAGAAATCCTGTGTTCAAATTCTGGTCTGGGGTCTTTATGCATGGAGTATGCATGTTTTCATTCCAGCTTTCTCCCACAGTCCTAAAACATATGTGGTAGTTTAATTGGTCTCTCCTATTTGACTTTAGATTGTTGTTTGTTTGTTACTGTTTCTCCTGTGTGCCTCTGTATTGCTCTGTGATAAACTGGTGACCTGTCTTAGGTGTACCCTGCCTCTTAACCAATGACCGATGGAGGCCACCCCCCCTTGAAAACAAGCCGAAGATTCAGTTACTTCCCTATCTCCACTTGGGTTTTTTGAAGCACCTAAAACATGTTTAAGTGAGCAAATAAAAATTATTTCAAAAGATTTACTAGTTTGCATAAATTCCCATAGTAATTTTATAAAAAGTATAAGTCAATAGCAAGTTCATATTTCCTTATGAACTTTGCTATTACAGGTAGGATTTTTTTGTCTCTTTTTCTACCATCATAAAACAGTAAACACAAAATTCTTTTTAGTGTTTGTTTTTGTTAGAAAATATAATGATAAAGCTATGAATGAGTTATGGGTACACTCATCTTTGATGCATGTGATCGGGAGAAGAGATTCCCCAACTCAGAATATAAATAAAATCTTCATTCTAAGTAAACAACCAGTTTTAGTTTGTATTATTTCAGACTTCTAAGACCTGTATGACTGAAAGTCAAATGTTTCTGAATAGGAAGTATGTTCATAAAGAAACTCCTCTGTGTGCTACAGGCAGCTCTCTTTTCTATTTCAAGTTCCATTAAAATATTGTTCAAATATGCAAACTGGGCATTGTCTAATTCTAAAAAGAAAGATTTACTCATAAGTCTGTTTAGTTTTTAGCTCATTAGCTTATTTGACAGAGACAGTCATTGTAGTCAATGTGCCAGAGTCCTTCAAATGCTATTTTCCACATGTTGTCGATCGGAGTACAACAAAAATTAATTACATTCCCAAATGTATTATATAAAGTTGAATTACATACACTGTATTTAAAAACGTGCTTTTTTTTGGTAAGAAAAAAAAGTAGTTGTGTGCCGTCTTATCGTATGCCGGCATCTGGTTTTGATTGTACATCTGAGTAGCACTTATGGATATATACTTTCATATGAACCTGAAATCTGAGAATAAAAGTGACCCTATTACAACATTTTTTGTCTTGAGCTTTACAAATTGTAGCCTCTCCCCAAAACCTCTATACCTCTATATTTGAGGAAAGACAATATAATACATTTGAGCAGAACTGCTTCCATCCATCCTTTATGTATACCGCTTATCCTTTTGCATGCTCTGGGAGGTAGGGAAGAGTGGTTTCATAACTCTTGCAGTCATCGAGCAAGAGACGGGCTAAAACCGCCAGTTCATCACAGGGCAACACAGAGAACCACAGGACGAACAACCACGCACGCACACACTCATACCTAAGGAAAATTTAGAAAGACCAATTAAACTCACAGTCATGGGTTTTTTTTGGACTCGGGGGGTGGGATGGGGGGGTGTACACATTATAGGTGGAAGATCTGTGATATTCAAAGTTAATGAGAAATGCTCAGATATCCTTGGGGATATCTGTAGCTGATTCATTATTTTGTACAGGGACAATCTAGGATCTATGTCTGATGAATTTGTTTCTACGCATTTATGTGTATGTAAAGAGAAATTTAAAAAACAAAAATTTGATACTAAACTCTTTATGATTAATACTTTTAAAGATCAAGAAATATAGCTCAAACAACACTAAGTAAAAGAAATGAGGAAGAATTATGTCCAAAAACCTCTATACAACACAAGGAAAATCAATATTTTTGTAGTGTCTCTCTTTTAAAAAAGAGCGATAGTTCAAACTCTTGGACAGTAAGCAACTGAGAGCCTGGCTACACATCGTAAAACCTAACATTTTGCCGCTGCGCCTCCTTGCTCTGACTCAAGCCAAAGTTTGAGTGATGAAAAAGCATATTCAGATTTCACACTCCAATAACAACAAGTAATCAAGGCCAGTGGTAGAGGCGCCCCGACGGAGGCAGCAGACCGAGGCAGCAGAGCGACGCTGCTGCAGCCCTCAGTCACATCTAAACACCTGTCTCCAAATGGACACATCAATCCCTATTTCACAGCCCGCCTGGTTTTCTACACTGACACACACATAAGCATGCACACATGTGATGTAGATTATAGATACCCAGAAACAGAAGCCGCACAGACATTTCCGCATATCTGTCCTGAGCAGAAGTTTAGATTTTCTTTTTAACAATCAAAACCAGGTTGAGTCTTTCTTGGACAAATTCATTTACGCAGCTCGGACAGGATACACAACAAGGATGCAGGTGAAAGTAAATGGGATGGAATGCGGGTCGAGTAGAAATCAATCTGTTGCAATGCAGCACACGGTAATCTCACTCTTCAGCAGGAAAGGCTGATTTGCAGCCCGGAGTGCTGAGTGGTGGGGGGGCAGTATAGGTGTGGCGTGTGAGGGAAAATAGTCCTGGACCAAAAAGGGGTGGCAAGAAGCACTTAGCACCTGGGATAATACCCATTTTCTCTCTTTCTCTTACCGTCTCTCTTACCGACGCACACATACACACACAAGCACTTTGCCTAATAGAGTAGCAGCACTAGTCAGCGTTTCCCATGGCAGGCAGTAATCGCATGACTGGACTCAGTGATGGATTTTGGGTTAGAGGCAGCATCAGCACCATTGCAATAAACAAACATGCACACACAGTCCCACTCAAACTCCCAGATGTACACAAGTACACGTGCTTATACACTTAGGAGTTCTCACAAAAATATAATAATGTAGGTTGGTCAAGATACAATTGATATTATGTACAGTATACAGTAAATTCTGTCACTTTGACAATGATCAGAACTGAATTTTAAAGGTTGTTTCTGGAAACACAATCTTAAACAATGTCTACCTTTATTTCCTTGTATTTTAAAAGCAAGAATCAACTAAATAAGAATTCTGCTACAATGCAGAATTTCGTCATTTAAACTTGAAGCTTATAGCTTTTCCCCTGGTCTTTTTGTTTAGATTGTGGAATACAGATAGGCTGTCAAACTTGGACAAATAAAGAGTTGCTTTTGAATAACCAAGACGTTTCTTCTGACTAGAAGTAACATTAACATTGTCGAGTGGTTACGCCAGAGTCTGACAGACTGATAGAGAATCTGTGAATGGAGGAGAAGATTAGACTAATAGTGAAGAGGCCTTCCAGCCTCAAACAGCAAAGATAAACTATCAAAATACCAGATGAAACATACAAAAAGCTGATCAGCAATGATGAGAAGGGTTTGATTGCTGTAATGCCATTAAAGAGTTTTGCTTTTTTTTATGGTATAAATGATAAACTATAACTATAACAATCTACATAATTCTTAATATGCAATGTCTAACAAAATGTCAATTGACATCACTATCATAGACATATAGTTTATCCACTTTTCTTTTCCATTGTTTATTTTATGAAACGGCCATGTCATTTATTATCAGAAACAAACTTTGTTTCTGGAGGAAAATAACTTAAAACTCATACATACCAGGAGATTTGGATGATTTTGGAGCTTGGCTGTATATGCACCTTTACATATATCTTAATTGGATATAGAGTGCTTTGGAGAATACTTTTTACCTCTAAATACAGAAAGTGGTGCATTATGTTTATGTTGAAGGAGTTGGAGATGGGCACCAGCCCCCCAAGATCCTACAACGATACATAGGCATAAATTATGTTGTGTATTTCTGTTCAGTCCCCTTTACTCTGACACAGAAAAATAAAATTTTATTGAAATCAGTTGCCTTTAGAAAATGAATGAAGCTAAATTCGATCAGAGCAATCATGGGGAGGGCGCCTCATTTTGTTTCTTTGCCTGGGTTCTTTCTGCATTGAGTGAACATCTTCTGTCCATGCATGTGTGGGTTTTCTTTGAGAAGACCAGTTTCCTCCCACAGTATAAAAATATGACTGCTGGTCTCTCTGAACTGCCCTTAGTTATGTGTGTGAGCATGAATGGTTGTTTGTCTAGTTTGCCCACCTTTTTGGTATCAGTACTTTTGCAAGTGTTCATATGGAGCATACACAGCATAGAAAGGGATGATTGATGAGCAGAACAATGTTCACAAGTTCAAATTTATCCCAGATGGTTTTGAAACCTTTGAATTCCCTCAGCACAGTAAAATAGGATTATTTTTGAGACCAGGGCTTCCCTTTGGCTCAATTGGAAGTGCTTTGACCATTCAATGTCACTGACAATGCATTTCATTCATAACCCCGGTCCAAAATACTGCAGCAAGATTTCTGACAGGAACTACCAGAGAGATCATTTTTATCCTGTCTTAGCTTTTCTGCTACTGTTCCATGTCAAATCGAGATTTTGGAATGCTTTTCTTCACATTCAACGCCCTTAATCATCAAATACTGTATCTTGAAGAGTTCACCAAACCATAATGTCCCAGTGGAGCAAAGTGAGTGGGAAGCCTCAGCTGTGGTTCTTAGTAATGCTGTGACTCTTCAGCAAGAACACAATTCAGTTTAATACTAATTTGGTTGGGTGACAATTTGATTTGAGACTGATTTTTAACCTATAAAAACTTGAGTAAACACACGGCTAAGAGATTTTTTAACCCTAATCAAGTCAGACTACAAGCTTACTGCATGCCCATGTCTCTTGACCAGGATACCCAGCAAGAACATAAGAGTACAGGAATCCAAGTCACACTCTGTTTTCAGTTTACAAATTGGAAACAGTTCAATGAAAAGCATTGATTTGATAAAGAATTAAAAAATAAAGACAAAAAGATCAAATGCATTGTGATTTAAGGTTTTGCTACTGTTTACATTGCTTTTAAATCACTATATCTTTTTCACTTTTATTAAATAGTATTGTTCAACTTTAGATGTAAATTGTGAAGTTGAATTTAGGTACGTTGTGCACTGAAACTTAGGTGATGTGAGTCTGAACATTCTTTCTAATTTCTTTTTCCATAGAATACTGGATAAAACTACATTCAGTGCTGTGAAAATGTATGACTTTGTTCCAAACCAACCTGGCTTTAGCTGAAAAAGTAATTTTTGTACAAATAAGAGGTAGACCTGCTAGTGGGCTTTGCTTTATTGTTCTCTTGCATGCCAAAGTGTGCTTGAGCTTAAGGTCACAGACATTATTTTTTACAATTTTCTCGTTGAGAGCAATATTTCATGGTTTTATTGATAATGACAAGGTATCCGGGTCCGAAAGCAAAAAAAGCAGCTCCAGACCATCATATTAACCCGATCTTGTTTGACTGTTGATATGATGAAATGGTCCATATTTGATTTGTCAATCCACAGAAAATTCTCCCAACATTCTTGGGGATCATAGGGATGTTTTTTTTTGGTAAATATCAAAATATCAATGAGTTTCTATAGAGTTTTGTAAATTATGTAATTCACTTAAATCTATCTGTATGATTGACTTTTTCCTGTCTTTGTAAAGTGCTGAATATAGTTGTTAACTGGTGCTATATACATTAACGGAATTGAATTAAGTTGCAAGCCAGCCACTCCTGGACAGGTCTATAACCATTTCATGAAATTTGTTTTTAGTATTATCTAAGTTTGACTTGAGGATCAGAATGCAATCATGCATGCAATCCCAATGAAGAAAGACCCCAGGCCAGGATTCAAACCCAGAAACTGATTGCTGCAAGGCAACAGTGCTTTCAACTGCGCCACCATGTAGCCCTTAAGCAAACATGAAGAACCTTATTATATATTTCACCCCAGAGGCAAAAGCAAAACAGCTGATAGTGCCTGTCACAATCAATGAGAGGACAATTTATCAAGTGATGAGGAAGATCTGCCATTACTTGTAAAATCTAAGGAAATTAGAAAGTGTGTTGCAGTTTTTTTTCAAACATTAAGGATTTGGGACTCTCACCAGAGGTTGAGAACAGGGCTTTCATGCTATGAAGTGCCCAGAACACAGCAGCCTCTCTCTGAGGAGACTCAAACAAAGTCACAGGATCACCAAAAGCATATAGGATAGGTTTAAGATATGATGCAAAGACATTAATTGCCTTGGGTTCCTGTAATGTTGTTACAATGTATTGTCTTATGTGTGACACCTAGTATGTTTCGGCTCCAAACGAGAGCAGTGAATAAGAGACGTACAGGTCCAAATATCAGTGAGGTGTTAAATAATGTAGCAGACAAATGGAAAAATGCCTAAGAAGAATTTAGTTTTAACTACTGATGAAGTGAGAGTTTTTGGAGTTATTTTCCTGTGAATAATGTCGACTGTTGAGTCTTAATTCAGAATGCACAGAAATCCATGAGCATTTTTTTGTAAAATTTTGGCTTAAATCTGCAGCAATAGTTTCTAATCCTAAACATTATTCATTTTTTCCATGCTTTTCTTATGGTTAAGGCACCAATTAATAACCACAAACAACAGGGTTAACATATGTTGTCTCTTTCTGAAAATACTGCAACTTAAATTATGTGCTCAAAAACAGTTTATAGAGACGCATTAGATTTACATGTCTTCATTGCAAATTAATGAAATGCTTCTCTTTCCCATCAACTCCAGATGATCCAAAACAAATGGATGAGCTCCCAGAGGCTCTGTTTATACTTGTCACTAACATCCCTTCTGGGTAACCACATTGATTCTTATCCACTTTGGCATTGGTTAGCTGAGTGACTGCAGGTTTTCCATAGGATTTGTTAATAATTACGAGATTGTATTGAAGCTAAAGGCACGTTCATACCGGTCAGCGCGTCCAGGCATCAAATCGCTCAAACAGTCGAAAGTCGACGCTTTAAAATTAAAATCCAGATGCTTGCACACATTGTAGTCTGCGTCGGCGCGTCGGCGCGTCAACGCGTCACGTCATTACGCTAGGCGTGGATTTGTCTGTTGCTAGTTGTTTACAACATGGCGGATCATGTCGAGTGGCTTGGGTTTATTTAATTAATGAAGCCAGACAACGTCGTCTAACACATAAGAAAGTTAAAAGAAAAATATTTACCTGCTTACCTGGCACTCCAATATCCTCCGATATCTTCCTTCAAATAAGATCCGATCTCTTCCTGTCTTTGTAAAAAGACGAAGACGGATCATACAATTCATGAAAATTACACACAGCAACGATTAGTTGATCCTCCATCTTGAATGAATGACTTGCCGATCCGCCCATGGAAGGAGTAACTACGTCAGTGCAACGAGTCGCTCTGATTGGTTGACGCCCCGTGTTTGCTGCCCGAAAGTTCAGTTTTCCCAAATTCACACAGTAGCTGCTCCGACGGTCCGTCAAGGCATCCGAGCAGCAGCCGCGTGGACGCGCTGATGCCAGCTGCGACGATGCGCGCGACTTACTGCGGGGCAGCTTGACGCCCACTTGATGCGTAGTTACCATAGACTTGCATGTAATCTAGCTGCCCTGCTGCCTGGACGTGCTGACCGGTGTGAACACACCATTAGAGACATCAGGCAGGTGAGTTTCAGTAAATTAATTGTTCACAGATGACCAGCAATACGCTTTTGTGGGGGTTTGAGAGATTTCCAGGTAGAAATTGCAATGTGGAAGTGAACTAGAAAGTAACATATAGATTGAGAATTTTTTTCAGTGATATCAATCAATCAATCTTTATTTATAAAGCGCTCTTCATACAAAATTGCATCTCAAAGTGCTTTACAGATTAAAGCTACCCCACATAAAACCACATTCCCATCCCTCCCCTAAAGAATTAAAAACATGATCGCAGTTATTATCCCCTCTCTCCAAACCAACCCTCATGCACATACACTTAAAAGCAAAGATTAAAAGGACATAGGAGCGAGTACAGATGAGCCATGTAAGGAAACGCCATCAGAGGAGCAATCTGCACCGGCAGCAGTACATCAGCAGCAGCAGCTGAGGCACTGACTCAGTGTAGGCAACGCCAAGACCCAAGAAGGAAGATTAAAATAACAGATTAAAATATAAAAATAACTGGGATAAATGTAATAAGATTAACTACAAAACATAAAATTTAATCAATTAAAACATACAGAGCAATTAAAAAAATAATAAATAGTAATCAGTTAAAAGCTAGGATAAAAAGGTGAGTCTTGAGCCTGCTCTTAAAAACATGAATGTTCTTTGCGGCCCTCTGGCAGCCTGTTCCAGAGGTATAAGCTTCACACAATTTGTTTGATGACACAAAGAAACAGAATGTAGCTCAGGACCTAAAGAGCGCTAGAAACATATCAAGAGGAGTGTTGTATTACTAGTTGGAAAATGTTGGAACTGACCCTAACCATGTAACCAGAAAGCCTATGAAATCCTTCAGATAATTTTACATGAATGTGCTTGAATCGCTAACTTAAAGTCCGGTTGTGGTCTAAAGATCCAGATGTGCGTAGCACCTTTCAAGTCGTACTGACCACTCAAAGCACTTTTACACTAAAGCCGCAGTCACCCTTCTGCATGCAAAAACATAGATACGTTCAGCTGTCTTGAGGTTTAGGGCCTTGCCAAAGTGCATATTGACATGTGGCAGGGAAAAGTCTGGCATTAAACACACAACTTTGCAATTGCAAGACGACTACACTTCCTTTTGAGCCACAGTCTTGAGCTTGAGCTGTGTTCAACTAACAATGGGGATAGATTTCAGCCTCTATATTTGCAAAACTGGTGGAGAAATACCCCAAAGCACTTGCAGCTGCAATTGCAACAGAAAATGGCTTTTCAAAGTATTGATTCTGTGGGGCTAAATACAAATGCTCACCACAGCTTTAAAAGAATTTCTTTAAAAAATTGAAAAGCATGTATCAATTTCCTTCCAATTTACAAGCCTTGTTTTGTGTTGGTCCATTACCCAAAATTACAATGAAATACAATGAAGTTTGTTATTGTACAACAATAAAATAAGGGCAGAAGTTCAAAGCTTGCAAATGGTTTTTTCAATTGACTTTGACTGCAATCATGCTTCTCTGTGATACAGTATTGATTCCTATTTCAAAATGTGAGGCCAATAGAAGAATAGCACTGTCATTTTTAGCTTGATGGCCAGCCGTTGTTTAAGCAAAAAAGCTTTGAGGTGAGGGAGAACCAGTAACTGACAGATGAGATTGCCTTCAAACTGCATGTCTCATTGCTTTCAAAATCACACTTGAAAAAGCATGAATGGGTACTAATGTGGCACTATCATTTAAATGAGTAGATGAAAATAGTAGCCCCCCATCTCATTTTTATATTAAAAGCCATTTTCTGGTGTAAAATAACTACTCCCAGTCAAGTTTGCCATTTAAGCATGTGGGAAAGGTTCCGCCAGCAGAGGGCGCTTGGTGCCTTTATTCACCAGTAGCTGGCGGCCTGGCAGAAGAAGTCAGTACGTAGCAGGTGAGAGCAGATTGCGCACCGAGTAGCTCAGGCTGAACTGCTGTTTTCTGTTTCTGCAGGTAAGCTGGGTCTTAAATATTAAATATGCGATAGACAATGGTAGTTATAGTTCTAATGTGTTTTATGGTGTAACGGATGACAGGTTAGAAGGTGTAAACATATGTTTAGGCGTCTGTAAAGGTGCTCTGCCGCCATGTGCGTCTAAAATGGCGGACTCGTAGTCCGTGGCGTTGTAGTGGTGAGTCAAAGTACGGTTAGATGTGTTTGTATGAGGGAACATGTCCGCAGAGAACTGTATATAGTGCCATTATAGCATTAGCTTGTAGCCGGAGCCTGTACGGATACAGGTAAATTGGCAATATCATAAGATGTTGAAGTAAATTGATAGGCTAAGCTAAATGAATCAGCAGGCTAGGCTAGGGAGCATATGGATTAACGCTATAGCAGTGCTGATGAGGTTGTTAGGGTGTGGAGAGTCTGTATTAGTCAGTTTATTTCTTGGTCAGAACTGCACTTAATATGTTCAGGATAATCTGAAAAAGGTGTAGAATGTGTTAGTATACAAAGGTAAAAGATGAGGGATGTATTAAAATGCATCTAGTTGAGGCGGATTTAAATCGCTAAATACAGTTCATAAGTGTGATAAATAAATAGATAAATATAATTAAAAAGTAGTTCAAAACTGTGGTTTAAAAACCCAATGCAAGCACTCTAAAACTAAACTGTAGGAGCTCATTAAGTTATTTGTTTCTAGTGACACATTTTTGTGATATCAGTCAATTCATAAGTGATGCTTGTGTATATAAAATTGTTTAAATACAGAAAATGTAAAGCTATTTGTTATACTAGAGACTGTTTCAGTATCACAGAGATATTGTTTTACAGTAGAGTTGTACACTTTATTTGTGCTGTAAAATCAGAAGAAGTCAGTACGTAGCAGGTGAGAGCAGATTGCGCACCGAGTAGCTCAGGCTGAACTGCTGTTTTCTGTTTCTGCAGAGTTTCTGCAAAAATAAATATGTTGCACCGAAGATGAGTTGGCCCATCATTTTCAGCAGTGTAACACTAACGGACAAAATTTTGCAATTGTTCAACTTGATGCACACATTTTTATTGGTGGTATTTAAAATAAAAAGAAGTGAAAGCAAATCTGAAACATGGTCTTGAAACTATACCCAGCTTTGGTGTTCTGGTCCTTTTCTCTGTCTCTTGGGCCACCTACCTCCACAGCTATCTGTTTATCATTTGTTCAAGTCCACCCCAATATAGCAGACTTCAACTGATGCTGTGTGAGATCATGTTAAAGCGTGGCTCTGACATGAAAAAGAAATGGACCTGTGATTAGAATCTTGTACATGGTTTGGCCTCAGGTGCAGTGGGGGATGAGATAAAACATGTTTGCTTAGGGAGATCTATATCATACAGAACACTAAATTATTCACAAACCAGCAGGGGAATCCCCAACACTCAAAACATGTGCAGACCTTGAATAGATGGGCAAACTGCACAAAGACTGGTGCATTTTTACAGATAGGAATATCTAGATAAGAACACACAGAGCATCAATTCAATACTGATGAAAAATAAATGAAAACATGTTAAACAACCCTGCATTTGTGAGCAGAGGAGCAATGCTGAGGGATCCAACAGCACTCAAAGGGTCCGTAAATACCGCGCGAGGGTGATGATGTGAAAACTGTGATTTTAAAAAAAAGGAAAAAAAAGGTCATAAAAACGACAAACAGAAACAGTCATCTCAATCTTATTCTCCCTCACTTCCATTAGTGTGACAATTTCATTAAACAAACATAATGTACAAAATCATTTCCTCGACTTGGCTGGCTTCGAGAAATTAACAGCAACATGGAAGTCATGCATAATGAATGTGAACATTTGCCATCTACAAGTCTCCCACAGTCAAACATTAATTCAACCTCGTGCAGGGTGTGGAGAGGGAGGAAGAGGATGAATGGAATATCGAGAGGTAGGAAAGAAAGACAAAACCATCAGAGGTGATCCGACTGATATGTTATAGTTATGAAAGTTTGGAAAGCCTGTAATGGTAGATGAAAATATACAAACCGTACACAAAAATATACAATTTGTAAAATACAGAACCTTCCAAACAAATTTTATAGCTAAAAATGTGAAAAAAGCTGGCAGTATTTAACTCTCCTGAATCAATGTTCTTTGACAAACAACGTTTTGCTGCAGATATAGCTGTAAGCTTTTTGCTATATGTCTATCCCAGCTTTGCAGACCTAGATACTTAAAATTATAGCAATTATTCGACTCAAAACAGTTCAAATTCTGGCTTTGAATCCTGACCTGGGCTCGCCCTGCACAGAGTTTGCATGTTCTCCCTGTGCATGCTTGAGATCTTTCTGGTTACACAGGCTCAGGTTCTCTTTTCATGCTAAACAGAAGCATCTCCACAACACAATGCTGCCACCGCTATGTTTCACTTTGTTGATGATGTGGGCAGTGTTAGTTTTCTACCACACACAGCATTTTTGCATACAAGCAAGAAAGTACAATTTTTGTCTCATCTGTCCTGAGTACCTTATTCCACAGGTTTGCTGTATGACATACATGGCTTGTGGCAAACTCCAAAAAGCACTTGTTATGATGTTTTTTTTCAACAATAGCTTTATTCTCGACACTTTTCCATTAAGGCCATATGTTCAGAGTGCTAGACTAACAGCTGTATTGGCAAGAGATTTTTTGACTAGCCTGTTTCAAAAGACACACCGTGGTGGCATATAAGGGTGCTGCAACAGTGTGTCTTTTGAATGCAGCATGGCGAGGCAAGAATATTGCGCCATTTGTGCCGCCTAGCTTGATAGTAAAATTACTATAATGCTGGACTTGACCACTTTGTAAGTTTCTTCAAATCCTCCAGATTAATGCTATCCTGCTCGGTCTGTCAAGTTTAGTTGGGATGGCCATCCCATGATAAGTGTAAAGTGGTGCCATGCTGATGGATGATGGATTGAACAGTGCTTCATGAAATATTCAGAATTTGGGAAATCGTTTTATAGCCTAACCCAGCTTTAAACTTTTCCACTTTATTTCTAACCTGTTTGCTGTGTTCTTTGGTTTGAATGATGTTGTTTGTTCACTAATTTGAGTATAAACAAACCTCTGAGGTTAATTATTACACAGTTGAATCTATGCACTAGTTAGGAGACCTCTGAAGGCATTTGATTGCATTGGATTTTATTTTTGGGTACACAAGTGAAGGGGTGTGAAATACTGATGCATGCGGCAGTTTTCATATTTTATTTGTAAAAAAAAATTGAAACCAATGTTTCCTTCTCTGTGCTAATCTCTGACATGCTTTATTTTACATTGCATCATGTCATTATTTTAAGTTTAATCAAAATCAAACCCTGGATGTAAAGGTTGCACTATGAACACTGACTGAATCACATGTTACAAGAAAAAGCTGTTTGTTCTCACAGCCATCACATTGTGTAATGCTCTGTCCATTACAGATCAGGAAGACAAATATTACAGGTCACATGAGATTAAAAACAGAACACAAATAAATAAATAAATTCAACTTGGCAGAGAGTTAAAAGTACATGTCAAATCAGCTCGCTGCTCTTTTCTCATACATCAAAAACCAGAGAGTTTGACATGACTCTCATGACCGTGCCAAAAACACTTGGCATCATCTAATTCTCTTTGCATAAATCTCACGATCATTTATCTTGACACAACACAACAAAATGCTAATAGTAACATTTTGAGGAGGGGAACGGCATAGAGGGAAAAAACAAAAACGCTCTTCTCACAAAGAGTGATTTATTACCCGGTGCACTGGGGTCACACGTTAATTTTGCTCTTTATATAAAATGCCCGTTACTCCTTGCATGCATAAATAAAATGCTCAGAAAAAAACCCTCATGTGTGGGAACATGTTTACGCACATTTGCAGCCTTCACCATCAGCTTTCACGGAAGGAAAAATGTCAGTGTCGAGAGGATGTTTATCTGGAGGAGACAGAGCTGAAGGCTTGACGGGGCCCCTGTAGGCTCTCCTACCTTTCACCACGATGCAATCTACATGTGTGTTTGCGTGTGCATGCGTGTGTGTATGTGTGTGCCGTTTTGATTGTTATGTGTGTTGTCTTTGACTGACACAGGACGATGGGGGATGGCAGTATTTGGCGGCGCGCTCCACTAGACACACATAGGATGTGACACTGCCGAGCCAGCGGTGTGACAGGCATGTGACAGGGCAGAGCTGGTCCTAAATAACTTCATAGGCTCCATTACGCTGCCAAAACACTGGACATGCCATCTCCCATTTCCCATTTACCCTTCATGGTCACAGAGCCCTTTACTATTCACAAATGGACTGCTGATTGGACCCAACCTTTCCCTCAGTATAGATTAATCACACATAGATGCAAGCTTGCAAGCAGACTAGATGAGACCCCACCCTTTCTTCAACCCCTTTTTTGCAAATCAAAGACAGAAGCTGAGTGGGGTGCTTAGTGCTGGGAGCAGGCCAGACGCAGTGGTGATTATCCTGAAGGAAGCATCAGTTGTTGGTATTTACCGCCACTCTACCCTCTGATTTTTTGACACTGGTAATGCTGGTGAAAGCATTCACCAAGAGCGGCTTTGAGAGGGTAGAAGGTGAATGCGTCATTAGCCCTGACACAAATTAGTGAAAGAGGGAGAAGAAGGGGAAAAAGGAGACAGGAGAGGAGCAAGAATTTCAGCAACTGGAGGATAGGGATTACACAAAGAACAAACTGGATAGAAAAGTGAACAGAAACTGCAGTGCAAGACTTGTTTTAAAGGTAATTTTAAAACAGTAAGAGATACATTTTCTTAGTGGCATCTGGATAGTTGAAATAAGAGCACAACAGGATAATAAATTGTGGATTTCTAATGAAGGATTTCAGAAAAAAAAAATTAAAAGTGTTTTTTTTTAAACCCTCCAGTTATTCATGTAGTGAACCTCCAGGTCCATGTTGCCACAGGGTGCTGTAGGGATCGACACAAGGCAGCAAGAATAGTAGCAAATAATGAGGATGGATTTTAAGGGTTATTTATTAGCCTTAGTACACACTTGAACAACTTTTGACTGATTTTGACGTGAATTATAAAGAATTTTCATCCAATCTGACGGACTTTTCCCCTGAGGATTAAAACTCTGAGAGAGAGAAAAATAGGACGACCAGACAGAGGGAGAATTCCAGCTCCAGGGGGTTAAACGTTGAATGTTTGAGTCAGAATGCCATGACTGATGCAAAGGTGGAAGGCGAGGCAGAGGCAAACAGTGACAAGAAAGATAATCGTCTTCAAAACTTAACCTAGTAGAAATCTTTTTTATATTCATTACTGAAGCTTTCCATTTGCTTTATTTGGAGAAATATTTTCCACTTATAAATGCCATATTTAGCTGGTATAGCCTCAACAAGATATACGATCTGGCGGAACAGCAGCAGCACAAATGACATAAAAATGCTTTATACAAAATGTGTATATATAAATGTAATTTATATTAAGCATTTGATTGAATTAAACAGAGTGCAGGACTTGATTTTGCAACTTGTGCATAACTGAATCAAGTGTGTGTCTAAAGTTTTGTTTGTTCACTTGCTACAATTGTCATCTTTCTTTCTGTTGTTATTAATAACATATTCCAGATCACATTTAGTCCATATCAATCTAACTAACTGGTTCGACTGGACCATTTCCTAGTCTGTCTGCTTGCCGAACATTTTTGTCACTTTGTGGAAACAGTTTTGGAGGTCCTGGCAGGACATTCAGTTAGTACTTAAAAATTTAATCCGTCCAATAACATCCTTTGGTCATCTTTATCATTCACTTCCATACGTCTTAATTTAGCAGAATTATCTAGAAACGTATGAAGTGTTCTCAAATTGAGATCTGGGGTTTTGCGGCTGACAGAGGATGCGATTCAAGCTCACTGTTAAACAAATGTGCAAAAAACAAAAGTACTCTGTTCTGTAAACTAATAACACCCTGTGTGCTATCGCTCAGTGACATACATGGAAAACATAATAAAAACAATAACTGTTTACTAACACTGAAATATACTGCAGTTGTGTTAGGATGGTGACAGTCCACGTTGGTCTTGACCCCCTTCAGACTAATTGTTTTCTTCAGGCTCTAGGATCAGCTAATCTGTAATTTTTAATGAATGAAGACACCAAAATGGCTATCTACTGCAGAAAAGATATGAGAAGGAATGAATAGGTCTGACGTTTTGTATTGAGGTTCTCTGAAAAATAAATCTAGTAATAGTTTCTTTACATACGGTAGACAATTGTCAAAGAGTCCAGAATCTTTTTTTTGTTGAAAATTCAATAAATCCCCTGAGTGATGGAAAGCTAACAGCTAATGGGCAGCTAATTTCAGTAATTTAAACAACTCAAACGGAAGTTTTTATAACAATGTGTTGCATGGCTATATTTGTGGATTTTTTTTTTTTACAAGATTATTTTTTTTAAGTGTGTCTTTGGTTTCTCACCCAAACAACTTCTGAGTAACTATGCTATGCTATTTCTAAACAATTTCCTAGGAAAGGATAGAAATTTACCATTTTCCATACCATTGCACAAAAAAATAACGTGGTGCAAAATTCAAAAGTTTACCCTATTCTTGGCAGACTTGGAGTGGGCTGATGAATCACAGCCGATTAGGTGATATTTTACAGCTGGTGGCCTTGGCCAGCATCACTTCTGGATTACAGAACTTGGATCCAAAACATCTTAACTACTGTTTACTACATATATAACTTTAAATGAACCTCACTTTAAAAATCCATAACTATCCCTTAAAGTGATCCTACACGGAAAATTCAGTAACCCACAACCCTGCAGGTAGCTGTGGGTGCACAACTACTGAGTGACAAGGGAAAAGAGGGTCAAAAGGAATGTTCAACCTTTCATCTCACATGATGATAGAGAAATTTGTGCATGTACGCACGAAGCCTTTGATGGCTGCAGCCCTCACATTACATGTTGTAAGAGGCTATGATCTGATCCACTGCCAACTTTACACACTTCCTATAACATGTTTGATGTCTTGCCAGTTTGCAGAGCCAAACATTCACTTTAGCCATTTCTAATGAGGATAGTGAAGTGGATGTTAAACCCTGAAGCCTCTTGGTCTGCACGTCTGACAGGGAGATTGCTTGTCATCGCTTAGCCGGTTTAGCTCATTCGAGTGCAGTGACATTTCTACTATTACCTCCCCGACTACTTTGCAAGCCGCTAATAGGAGCCCCGCTCAGAAGCCACATCCTATTTAAACATGGGAGAAGTAAACAAAATGAATTATGAATTGCACCATCAGATGCAAAGATGTATGAATCATTTATGGCCACAAAGTATTTGCAGACATGTGTTGGGGGTCGATAAGATCTTTCAGATGTTGAAGGAATAGGATCCTTTTTTTTTCTCGATTAGAGGATGATGTGTGACGATAACTAGCAAACATGGACTGCAGGAGAGGGTTTTATAAAACAGGTGAAGACTGAGATAAAGACAGCAGAAACGGGTGGTAGTAATTCTTTAAATTGTTGTAGCAGAGCTTGAGGCACATTATTACAAATGAGCCCTGTTGATTTCTTTGTATCTTGTCTGTGCAACACGCAGATGAGTCTCAATGAATAGTCAAGCTTTTTGATATAAAGCTTCCCAAGGTGTAGCGGCACACTACACAACCACAAGTTCAAATGAAAAGAGAAAAGAGAATTTATCCTTCACAGCCTTGTTTAATTTGCTGCTTTGTGGGCAACTGAACTGTGTGCCTGCTGTACTTTTGTCAAAAGGTATGTGAGGCTCAGGAGGGAGGCATTACAAGCATTCCGTAAAGAGAAAAAGCCAAAAGAGGGAGATAGAAAGGGAAAAAAGGTAGGAGGACATTCAAAATAATAAAAAAAAGTGGATACAGTTGGTGCCGTGTGTCTTCCTTCAAACTGAAGTTGAAGTAAGTTCCGAGGGATGGGCCCACACACCCAGGGATGGAGCTGTGTGTGTTAATGCCTGGAGCTCTCCAGCCGTGCAGACTCCTCAGGGGAGAAATCCTGATAATGCAAACTAACTCCAGCTCACAGTCTCAAGGGACAGGAAAACAAAAGATAATGCTCCATCTACTTTTATCTCATTAAGCAGTCTATAACTCGCCTAATTGTTTACGAAGGGATTTAGAACAATATCCGGCCCAGGGTTTATGATTTTGGTGTGTGTGAGTGCATACGTGTTGCTGATCATTCTGGCCCACACATGTTGGGTGTTAGGGGGGGTGTTGCTTTTATGATTCATTGCTGTTGTGAATTGAGATTGGTTTTAATTAGGATGAGTATGGATGTGCAGCCTAATAAGATAAAGCAAGAGATTAGGAGACAAAGGGCCGCGTTTTAATTCCCTCTCGCTTCTATCCGTCACTTTGGAGTTGATGCCGCAGAGTAAACAGTTTTACAAAGACTGTGCACACATCTGGCTCAGGAACAAAAGCAGAACTCCAAAAGATTTCATAATTCAAAGATGAGGTTTTGCCTTCGCAGCCAAGTCATGGCAGCCTACTTCCCGGGCCTCTCTTCACTGCGTTTCTTTTCTGCTTGTTAGATATTCTGCCAGCAGCACCCTCCTCTGCTATCCCCGACCCCATGCTTTTCAATCTGTCCATCGGAGCACTTGAGCTTTGATCTTCTCACCCAGGCCTACTCATTGAAGCCCTGCAGCCCCCTTTGCTCCCTCCTTTCCAACTCCACTCATCTTTAATACCTCCCCTATATATATATCTCCATCACGCTCATCCCTCTGCTCCTGCATCATCTTTCTCAACCATCCCACTCTCATGCTACATGATCATGCACGTGGAGAGAGAAAAAAATTGCCCCCAAGGTGCTTATTAGCGCAGCGCTTTTAATTACAGTTTGCACATCGATCAAATGTTGCATTACTAGTTGGTCCCCATCGCCCGGTTAATGTAGTGATGGATCACCTGTGAGGTTCCTCGCCGGTCATCTGTGGCAGTCGGATGCAGATTGCTCAAGCGCAGGGAAAGCTCATCTATGATGTTGACAGTGCAGGTATTAAAGGATAATGAACAACATAAAAAGGTGTATCAAAAAAGAGCAAACCACAAGAGAGCGAAGAGGTAAAAGGGAGCACCTAATTTATTAGCAGACTACGCAATCTATGCTACAACAGTCACTGTCGCCGAAGCTTCATAGCTCGCTTTAAGTTCGGCTGACTTGAATTAATGAATGGTAGCCCAGTGATCTTAAATTGTACCCTTTGTAACAGAACTGGAGCCTATTTAGAGTATCTTGTAAAGTATTCATTCCACTTGTACTTTTTTCATGTTTCGATACAGACAAAAACTTCAATGTATTTTAATAGGATTTTGTGTGATAGAATAACACAATGTAGTGGATAATTATGAAGTGGAAGGAAAATAATACATGTGGCTGTATGTTTAAGGTAGTTTTCGCAGCTGGAAATTGAAGCAGAGTTCCAGTCTAAAGCCTTTTGTCACCTCTAAAACGTTTTATTCCAGGACTTTCTGCTCAAGCCAGCTTCTCATCAACCCTGACTAGTTTCCTTGCCCTTGTTAAAAAGAAGCATCCCCAAAGCATGACGTTCCCACCACCATGTTTTCCAGAAAGGATGTTGCATTTAGTGGGATCTACCTACAACGTTTTGGCCTCATTTTACCAGAGTACCTTCCTCTAGATGTTCTTTTTGTCTCCTACATCGTTTGAAGCTAATTCTTTTTATGGCTTTCTTTTAACACCAGCTTCCTTCTTGATACTGTTCCTAAAAGTTTAGGCCTATGATGTGCACAAGTAATAGATTTTCTGTTACCTGATTCTCCCACCTGATCTAGCGATCTCTCCAACTCCTGCAGAGTTATTATGGATTTCTTTACTGCTTTTGGGAATCCTGTCTGTGCAGGTGGATCACCATCTCTTGGTAAGTTTGTGGTTTCTTTTTCTTTCTTTTTTCAGCAGACAGCCATTTCCCACAGGACTGGGCTGATCATCACTGTGTGAGATGCTCAAAGCTTAGAATACTGTTTTCAAATCTAACCATATGGAAATCATAATATATACATACATCTGATTTTTCCAAAAAGCTCCACCACCTGTATCTCTCTGTCTACTTCTCTCTAATCCTGTTGTAGTATCATCCCCTCCGCATATATGAGATTGGGATCCCAGCTTCGGTGCAGCGCAAGTAAACATATCAACAGCTTCTACCTAATGAGCATACAAGATCAAGCGAATGAATGCTGATAAATGCAAATATATATATATATATATATATATATATATATATATATATATATATATATATATGTATGTGTATGTATGTGTATGTATATGTATATATATGTATATATATGTATGTGTATGTATATGTATGTGTATGTATATGTATGTGTATGTATATGTATATATGTGTATATATGTATATATGTGTATATATATATATATGTATATGTGTATATATGTATATATGTGTGTGTATATATATATATATATGTGTATATATATATATATTTTAATGTATTTTTGACTAACCCAAAACACTTGATTTAAAGTTTAACCATTCAGGGATCAAACATTTATGTCTACTCCTAATATTACTAACTCAATCTACTTTACCTATATAATGATGACAAAAATATAACTTCACACATCAAGTCTAATGTACTGAGCAAAACCTTGTTGAAAAAAAAAACGAATAAATTTAGTACGAACCTTATTAACATGCAGAAAATACCCACGTGGTCTGAAAGACGGAGAGACGGAGACCCTGAATCTTGGGGAGTCACTTGAAGATGGGGCTGGGTGAATTTTATATAACACATCAAAGAAACAGCTGACCCAATCCTCTATTCAGCTGAGACACATCATGAGAGTGTGGTGGTAACGAGAAGATCTGAGAGATAAGATGAGTTTTGTGCTCAGCCAGCTCATTGAATGCTGTTCCAAAACCTTACAAAAGGCACCTCGTCCCATGCTAACACAACATGCCTCACCGTAGTGTGTATTGTATGTAATTCCTTTACATTGTTGTTGTCTAATGTAGCCTTTGGTGCTCATATTAAATCATATTAAATCTTAAATATTTAGGGTTCCTATGCAGCCTGGACACAGAATTTGATTTAGATACTTTCCAAGTCTAAATAAGAATGAAAAAAAGAATATGGAAAAATGTTAGTATTTTAAGCCTCGATTTCCCACCCCATTGTCACAGGATTTGCCATCCATCCATCCAACCATTCATCGATCCATCCACCCCTCAATTATTCTATTAAAAATGGTTTAAGAAAGGACAGAGAACCCTGGAAATTTGAAAAGTAGGGTATTTTGCCATGAAAAGTCTGCAGGAACTTTTCAATACACATCCAAAATATAGAGGACACTTTCTGTTAAGTTATTCAGTTGGTCAACTTCAATACATTGGTGACCAATGATCAACATAAAAAAATATAGTGGTTGGTTGTTTTTTGTTTTTGTTTTTTTTAACCAAATATGGAAAAACATCCCACTGACTTCAACCCAAGGACATTAGGAAGCAAATAAATAAACACAGAGAGTTTGCATATTGGAAAGCTGTCACCTCTAAGCCAGCATCTGCTCACTTGTAGTTTGATAGAGAGCCGTCTTTCCCGGGTGAGCCTCCGGACTCAAGGCTAATGAATCAGCCCCAGTGGACACATTGGCAGTTGTCATGTAATGATATTGCCTGAGTGTTAGCTGAGGTAGTAACTTTAACAGACTTCCTTTAGTCACAGAGCACAAGCTTACATAAATTTCAAGTAGAGTTTCAAAAAGACAGAAAAGAAATGGTTGCAGATCCGGCTTTTCTCGCACTGAATGTAAAATGAAATAAAGAGAAGACAAAGTGCTTTGTATCTTCTAATGAAATCAGATACCAATTATCTAATACCCAATTTTTCAGGCTAGAATACTTTTCAGTTTATTAAGAAAAGACTCTTAACTGTTACAGCTATGCATTTATCAAAAATATTAAATCAAAGGGCTGTACAGACAATGGAAATAAAAATGACGACGTGTCTAAAAGCAAGTTAATATGACATATAGTGTATGTTATTTGATATGTGCATTTAAAATATTTAAGACTGTGTTGCTTGGTCTTCATGATCATGTTTGTTCAATAATGTTCTTAAAGACATTTCTCAGGCCTTCAGAAAACTGTTGCATGTATCCTGAAATTAAGTTTTAGGTAGGTATATACTTGTGTTCTCTAATCAGCTCATTGAAGTAGGCAGGTCATTGTATAAAAATGTATTTAGAGGTATCAAAGTAAAGACCTCTAATTAGAACTGCATTTAACTATTTCATAATGTAAATTAAAAACAGCTTAAAAAAGATTGATTAATTTCCTTCAACTTTTTGTCATATAAAATCCCAATAAAATGCTTTAAAGGTTGCAGAATGTCCTAAAAGTTGAAAAATTGAAGAGAAATTGATAGTTGCAAAAAAGACCATACTAATAAAGGGTTTTTCAAACTACAGAATTTCTAAAACTGTAGCCATGAAATTTTCCAGAACGTGTTTAGATTTAGGATTAATATGCTTGACAGATTGGTCATACGTATCTAAGCTTTTTTTATTATACTGAAGTGTACCTAATAAAATGATCTAAAGTGTAACTAAATATATAAGTTAAAGACTGAAATGTTAAAAAAAACATCTATCTATCTATCTATCTATCTATCTATCTATCTATCTATCTATCTATCTATCTATCTATCTATCTATCTATCTATCTATCTATCTAAGTTAAAGACTGAAATGTTAAAAAAACATACACACACACATCTATCTATCTATCCATCTATCCATCTATCCATCTATCTAATGTATTTTTCTAAAGTAACCTCATCACTGGAAGGAACACTAGACAAAGTCGTAGTACTGGAAACCATGTTAACCTTGGCATGAAACATCCACCGTAGGAGTTAAAACACGCTCGGAATGGGGGGGTGGGAGGTGGGGCTAGGACGTAATATTTCGTTGGTGGTTTCACCGCTAGATCCGAGAAGTTCTTACACAATGTAGCTTTAACTTCATTATTCTAAAAAGTGTCATTAGGCTGAAAACTTTACTGATTCAACTCATTAATAACGTGTAAATAAATTAGTTAATCTTTAATCAATTGATTAAATAACCATCAAATAAAATTTTATTAATATTTGACATTAAATGCAAATGTAACAAAATTGTTTGAATTTAACAAAACTTTTCAAGTGTGTTTTAGCTGTGAAACCTGGGTAAAATGTACTAAAAGGTGGCGGTTAAAATTGACTTAAATAGACTGAGTACAAATTTTCACACAATTTCTTTGGTTAGATTCTAACAGTTTCTTTTTACTGCATGCAACGTAATAGTGAGGCAACCTCATTCTCTTTCATTGTGTCAGTTAATAGAGTAAATTGTTTTGTGAAACCGTGCAGTTAAGTGGCTGCGATCTTATGTGCTTCATGGCCTAAGCGCTGGGAATAAGGGTACTATTTATCATCAACTGCTCACTTTAGTTTGACTCACTTGCGCAGCTTGTGCTGTCAGTCCTGAACCTGAAGCCTACATGAGCATAGCTGTTGGCCAAATCAGAAGGGAGTGGTCGAGCCTGAGCGTTGTGCTACCAAGCAAGCTCAAGTAATTGTGGTTTTGCTGAGATTTAGTTGAGTGTAAGGTGATGACAAAGCATTTGTGCCAGGATTGAGGCACAGAGAGCCCCAGCCTAATTTAACACCTGAGATGGATCCAGTGGAAGGGGAGACAACTGCACAGGGATGATATACCCAAGTGTCGCTGGAATTTTTAGCATATATCCCTTGCTGGTCAGTAAGAAAAAAAAAAAAAAAAAGTATTGTGCACAATCTGTTTAAAAAAATGTTGAGCTGGCTATAACATGAATAGCAGAGAAGTGCGGTTGTTATCCTTGTTGCCTCACAGCAAAAGGTCCAGCGTTCATTTCTGGACTGGTGCCTTTTTGTGTGGCAATTGCATGTTTCCCTTGTGCACACATGGGGATTTTCTGGGTACTCCATGCTAAAGTTGCATGCTAGGTTAATTGGATTCTGTACATTTGTCATAGAGTATGAGTGTGTGCTGGCATGGTTGTTTTCCCTGAGTGTTGCTGAGTATTGCCTTGTGAAGGACTGGTGATAAAGTGGAAACCTACTCTCTCCTATTGTCCTCCATACTGGAAATAAACATCAACACCTAATTTTAATCTTACACCCTTACAGGGGTGTGTTAGAGAAAGAATATGCATGTACTATATGGATGGATAGTGCTTACATACATTTTTATTTTTTTCAGGCAGCTAAATTAATCTGACGGAGTCGAATAGAGCTTTTGGTATTGCTCAGTACCTATTGAGTTGCCTATTGGTGTTGCTTGCAAGAATGCCACACATTATTGCTGATCAATTACACCCCTGCTTATTTGGAAGCCTTTCATACAGTTATTAAAGGACATCCCACTCTGTCTTGCTCAGTTGGATTGGATTAAAAAACTCTATTCCTAGAATAGCATATATTTCTTTACTTTTTATTCCCAGCATGAGGTTACTGTGAACTATACTGAACACAAAAAGTAAGGCATTTGTATTAGTCTGAGTATCCCTTCTTTTAAAAATTCACATTGACAACAAATCTTACACTTGTATTGTTGGGATGCCTGTTTATTTCTTCTTAACTGGTGCCACAGCAGGGTTAGGTATGTCAGTAGCTGATTAAAAACTATATGCCAGTGCCAGTCTTTTACTGGAAAAACAAGGCATGTCATCATTGGATTCAATCCAAATGCAGAGAAATATTGAGATGGGATTATTGCTGCTGTGGTAATACCATATCTCCATTCCCCAAACTCCATCCTCCAAAATATTTCTGCTCACCTCAACAGAAGGTACCTCCAGAATTTAGAACCAAAGAGAATGGAATGACCTGTCTACAGTAGCTGACCTCCGCCCCATTGAATACTTGTGGAATCAGAATTTTGTTCCAACATTGGCTGACTTGCATCAAATGCTGGTCAAAGACTGGAATGTCATTTCACAACAGTGTGGCTAAGCTGGTGACCAGCAAAAGTCAAAGATGCCAGGCTGTTGTGGTTGTATACAAAATGGTTATATTAACAATAAATATTGTTCATTCATGTTTTTATCATCTAATCCAATTATCCAATCTAACATGTTTGGAATTAGCAGAAAAGATTTGACAGGTTTTTCATGACCATAACCCATACACAACACTTCCACATATCATTTGTCACATGTGTGTTCTTACAAATCTTGCACCACCTAAAGGGAAATAAACAGGCTTTCCAAAGAGATCAGATTTGTTACCATAATCCATTCCAACAACAAAGATGTAATGGAACAAACATAGATCTCCTTAAGTTAATTTACATCGTTATTAAATTGCATGCTAAGAAACACACTTAAAACGGTTTCAGAACAAGTGAATAAAACGATTAACATCATTTTCTGACAACAATGGCTCACAATTTTAAATATTTATTATTGAATTTTAACTTGTGTAAAAGGAGCAAAAGTATTTTTGAATTCACAGCTTTAAATCTGGCACAGAATCACGATCACTCCAGAACTACATGACTTCACTTAATTTAATAGAAACTGTACCTCATTATGTGTAAAATGGCAATAGTACTAAGAAAGTGCCATAAAGATTTCAGCATCTAAATTTCACATGTATAAACCTGAGCTAGTAAATAACCAGCGTTCAATGAAACCTTTAAAGAAAGGGGCTCTGACATTCTCCATTTACATGTATGTAATGGAGAGCATCTCGTTTTTTCCAGATTTGTATTAACAACTACGCTTACTTAAACCTAAAAGGCTCAAGAAAAAGAAGAACTCCGTGGAAAATGGAATGGCCAGATGTATGCAAAAATACTCTGGGGGATTGATCTGTCCCCTTCTGTTAGCTCTTTTCTTTCGCTACTGTAATGACCCATGTCTAAGGCACATCACTTCCAGTATCATTCCAGTACTTTGACAGGATGCATTATAAATGAGTACATAGAGATCCACATATGTACACACGCTCCCAGGCTTTATCCTTCCATGTTAAGATCATCCTTTAGAGTTTTCTCTCAAACAAAGATAGAGAAAAGAACGAATTTCTCATGAATTAAATCAAATCATACCTTTTCAAAGAAGCAGCAACGTTAAGATTTCTCAGTGATTATTGTAGTGGAGCCTCATATACTGTAGAATCACTTGTATTCCTACTACTTGGACCTTTTCTATGTTTTTTTAAGTTACAGTTTTAAAATGTCATCTGTTTTAGTTTGGCTCTTTGATAGAGCAAGAAGTAGTAGTCTGCTGAGGTGAAGTGGAAGGAAATTGAAACAGAGTTTTCGTGTTAGTTCTGCAAATAAAAATCTGTAAAGTGTGTCCTGTGCCTCCAATTGACTCAGAGAAAACCACTTTATACTGCAACTACAGAGCAAGGTTTATGTGGTATTCCAAACTTCTGGGGCCTTCACAGAACAGCTGTACTCCTCGGGTTAAATTACACACAAGATGATTTGCACCCGATTTTATTTGGAGAATCAGAGAAGAAGGGGTGAATACATATAGCCAAATTATTTAGATTTTAATTTCTAAAAACATTTAGAGAATATCTCCTTCTACTTCACAATCTTGTTCTACTTTATATTAGTACACCTCATGAAATCCAAATTGTATACGTTGAAGTTTGGGGTCATAATGGCACAAAATATGAAAAAGTGCAAGGGGTATAAATATTTATTCAAACCACTATATGCCATTTTCCGAGCAAAGAAGAATCATTGGTTTAGAATAGTTGCTTATAACAGTAGCAATAAAGAAGTTTGCAATAAACAATATATGCAGAAATATGAAAATGAATAATACATAGATATATAATTGATAGACGAGGCCCTTCATACATATACACAGATATATTTTAATACTAATATGGATTGTGATGGTATAGGGATACTTTTGAAGAAATCCTGCACTGCAATAAAATAGACAGGATGAAGCTCTATAGAAAACAGTGGTGATGCAAATCTTGAAAATGTGTATATTTTCACTTTGCACAGTCAGGTTTTATCCCTGAAAGTATTTTATAAGGTTTAAGAAGATTTTTTTTAAATGCTTTACCACACAACGTTAACATAGCACATTGTTTAATGACATGGAAATGCACAACCTGAAGTACTTCTACCCATTGCATTGCAAACTAACTCTAAAAGCCCCTCTTTGTTAGGCATGCCAACAGAAGAGCGATGGTTGACGCCGTCTGCGTGAGAACAGGCTTATGTTTCCCTTGGTACGAGGTGTGAACAAAGGTTCTGGTAATAAAATAAAAAAAACTAGTGACAGGGTCGCATCAGAGGCCTCCAGGAGATTGGAGAATTATAGGGAAAACCTCTCTTTTTTTTACCATTTTCATCCACTTATTAAATAAACATGAAGGACTGGCAGCTGCAAGATGTGCAGCTCTCAAGTGTCTGTGGGTATATTTTAGGTAAACTGACAAGGAATTGACCATGCTGTTTTCATAGTCAGCTCAGGTTTTGAGTGCAGGGAATTTGAAATTACTTCAGTGTGAGTAAAGAGCTCAATGTATTTAAAAAGCAAGGAGGAAATATGGCTTGACCATCTATCGTGTGTGTGTGTGCTTTTTTTGTATGCAAGTGACAGGAGTATGTGCGAGAGGGACAGAGAGAGTTCATGAAAATGCGTTAACCTGCAGTACAGCTGTTTAAGTGCATGCAGACGCACACACACACATGCACAGACACACATGCACATTCCTCCAGTAGACCAATATATCATTGCTCTCACAGACCAAATGAGGCAATCGCTCAAAATTATTTGCATATAAACTAATGAAATATTACTGGGTAAAACTCAGTTGAATGTTAATTACAAAGGTAATGCACTATTTGCTGATTAATGGATCGTCTCTCTTTTGGGCATGGGATGCAGCAAGCAAGTGGATGATCAGTATGGGGATGGGGAAAAAAGCGGTTCCAGTGGAAGCAAGCAGGTTTGTGGAATGTGCACTGCAAGGAAAAGGGGAAGAAAAGGAGGAGCGAAGAAGGAGTGGAGTGGGGGAACAATTGTTGGGAAGCAAACAGTTGTTCTAAGTTGAATGGACATGGTTACACACCACCAACTCTTGTTTCACTGGAGTGGGTGGACAAAAAATGCATTATTCATTGATACATCATTAATTATGAATCCACCAAATGCAGGATGGGAGGTGTAAAGTATTCAAGTCAAAGCTGTTTTTTTCTGCTTAGGATACACAAAACATGCTTTATCTTGCTTTTTGACCTCGAAGTTTGTAACAAGGTCCCTATTATTCTAGCAAGTTACGACGGTCGTAACAAAGAACATCAAATCCTCAATCCTTAACACTTATAATTACTCCTTACAAAGTAAATCCACTGAGACTGAAATAATTCTGTTTGAAACTATTTTGTTTGTTTCTTATTATAACACTACTGTTTGTTTTAAAAATGAAATGTGTGTTTTTCTACTACTTCATATGACTGGCTCAGTCAATATATAGGGTTTGAACATTTACAATTCACATGGATAGATCTGTCTCAAGCAAACACAAAAATGAAACCATTGAGGGATTAAGCTTTGAAGCTGAATAAATACAGTTCTTAGCAAAACATTTTGATACGGATCTTTAGGTTTCAGTATGCACATGTACAGAAGCAATGCAGTGTTTCCTTAACCTCCCCACATTCAAAATGTTTTTGAACAGAACTCTACATTTTGTTCAGATCAGCTTAATTCACAAAAAATATATCAGGGCACTTGTAACACAAACAGCTCCAATTTATAAACAATTCAATACAACCATATATTTAAATTCAATCAAGCCCATTCCAATGTAGTGCTAGTTATCATATAATGCAGTCAGATTCAATTTGTAATGCCAACTGGCAAAACGTTGTCTCACTTCTATTGAGTCATTGACTTTGTAGGCATCCTCCATCCTGGGCAAGCATGTGGTAACTGTGGAAAAAAATTACTTCTATTTAACAGGAAGAAACTCCCAGCAGAAACTGGCACATAATAAGAGGGTCACCTTCTAAAGCCTACAGTGTAAACCAGAGGAAAAACACAAAAGCGCTGGTCCAGCAGTACTTTCTTTGTTGAAAAACTACAGAGTTAATGACAGCAGTAGCTCTGTTAACCCCAGCAAAATATTGGTAGTTCTGAACCCTTAATAAGGTTAGTTAGTTAGGTAGCCCGTCTCCTCTCTGGTGCCTGTCGCCACCTGGACAGGTTACCAGGTTACCATTGCAGGGCTCACTGAATTCACAATAGATTTAATTTCAGTGCAGTTTAAAAGACAAACAGATTCCCTTTTTCATCAAGTTATTCGAAAGATCATTCTGTCTGTTGTATTAGTTTCAAAAAGTTGTTCAAATTCACAGTTTTTAGATTGTATTAGCAGTGATTTCAAATGGATGAAAATACAGTTTTTGAGGTGGCCTTGTAACTATATTCTGTTTCATCACGGTAAAGAAGCAGAGTGAGCTATTGACTGAGGGTAACATATTGACTGCTCGAAATCGCTCAACATTATTCTATCCCTGGAACACGATTGCTTGTGGTCAGGACCACTGTGTTTCCATTTGCTGTGTCTGTTATTGATATAGGCTTTATGATTTCCCCTTTTCTATTTTGCGATCTAAAATAATTTACTGACTGTTTTATTTCAATCAGTTATAGAAGAAGTTATGTAGGTTGAACGTGTTTTAAAAGAGTTTTAGGGATTCATTATTTACAGGTAAGTACCTCATTCACGTGCTTGGAAATATTAGGTTGAACTGCCCAGTTTCCTATTAAGGAGGTTTAAAAAACAAGGTTTTCTAAACAAGGTTTTGAATTTTAAAACATGCAATAAGACATTATTTCTGTATTGTTCAATTTTGTTTAAAGTGCCTGTGGGTCCACTGCAGTTGGTATGTCTTTTCTCTACATTCAGGCTTCTGCTAAGCAAATATTTACCCAATATTTCAACAGTTAAAAATTTTAATTTCTAGTGATTCAGTGACCAGAGGCTGGAAACTTTGCCTGTTCCTTAGAACGGAAAGGTAACTTCAAACTTTACCATCGCCACTACATTTTAGTCAGAGGTTTTAACACTGGAAATGTGTCTGTACAGTGCTTCAAACAGACACTGTGTTTTTAGAAAACCAGAAATTCTCCCTGACACTTTAAAATGTGTGTATGCTTGTTTTGAGTGTAAAACTGGCATATGAACACCAACAGCGCCAGCGTTACCGGGAGGTTCTGTTATTGAGCTCTCAGACCCCTTAAGACTTGTTCTTTTTAATTAAATCAGGCCTTCTATTCTACTGCTAATTATGTTAGAAGTAGGATATTTGTATAGATTACCTGTATAAATTAGTTTTCTTTATATGGGATAATTTTTAAATTTTTTGGGAATCTTTGTTTTACAGTTGAATTTCCTCGGATCCAGGAGGAACAATGCGGTTCTTGTCCTGGCCGTGGAACACTGGACCAGCTCTACACCCTCAGCAGGGTCCTGGAGGGTGCGTGGGAGTTCGCCCAACCGGCCTACATGTGTTTTATGGACTTTGAGAAGGCATTCGACCGTGTCCCTCAGGGGGCTCTGGGTGGGGTGCTCCGGGAGACTGAGGTACCGGGCCCCTTGATACGGGCGGTTAGGTCCCTGTACGACCGGTGCCAGAGTTTGGTTCGCCTTGCCGTCAGTAAGTCGGGCTTGTTTCCGGTGAGAGTTGGACTCCGCCAAGGTTGCCCTTTGTCACCGATCCTATTCATAACTGTTATGGACAGGATTTCTAGGCACAGCCAAGGTGTTGAGGAGATCTGTTTTGGTGCAGATGACGTGGTCCTGTTGGCTTCATCGGAACGTGATCTACAGATTTCGCTGGAGCGGTTCGCAGCCGAGTGTGAAGCTGCTGGGATGAGAATCAGCACCTCCAAATCCGAGGCCATGGTCTTGAGTCGGAAAAGGGTGGGGTGCATTCTCCGGGTCGGGGATGAAGACCTTCCCCAAGTGGAGGAGTTTAAGTATCTGGGGGGCTTGTTCACGAATGAGGGAAAAATGGAGCGCGAGATCGATAGACGGATTGGTAGGGCATCTGCAGTTATGCGGGCGCTGTACCGGACTATCTTGGTGAAGAGAGAGCTGAAAGGCGAAGTTCTCGATTTACCGGTCGACCTACGTTCCTACCCTCATCTATGGTCACAAACTCTAGGTGGTGACCGAAAGAACGAGATCACGGATACAAGCGGCTGAAATGAGTTTCCTCTGTAGAGTGTCTGGGCTCTCCCTTAGAGATAGGGTGAGAAGCTCAGTCATCCGGAGGGGGCTCAGAATAGAGCCGCTGCTCCTCCACATCGAGAGGAGTCAGTTGAGGTGGCTCGGGCATCTGGTCAGGATGCCTCCTGGACGCCTCCCTGGTGAGGTGTTTCGGGCACGTCCCACTGGGAGGAGGCCCAGGGGAAGACCCAGGACACGCTGGAGGGATTATGTTTCTCGGCTGGCCTGGGAACGCCTTGGGATTCCTCCCGAGGAGCTGGAACAAGTGGCTGGGGAGAGGGAACTCTGGGTGTCCTTCCTTAAGCTGCTGCCCCCGCGACCCGACCCCGGATAAGCGGAAGAAAATGGATGGATGGATGGAATATTAAAAAAAAATTTTATTGATTCCCACCGCAGCACATTTTGGCTGTGGCATGTCATCTTTTTCTTTACCTCCACCTTCGTTTACAACTAATGAAAACCTCAAATTTACTTTTTATTACATACATGATATGTTTTGGCCATAATATGACTTTAACAATCATGGGCCGTTGAAAGTCTCTTTTCAAATGAAGGTATGTTTTGCATTTCATTTTGAAATGGGAAATTTCAACAATCAGTAATGGTTGGAGAGCTGTGTCAGCTTTGGTCCACTGTGTTTTATCAAGTCCAATTTCAACACGGCTGTCTACCAATACAATTTAGAGCACTTTGTGCCTCCCTCTGACCAGCTTTATAGAGATGTTGATTGGATTTACCTACTTAGCATCTGCCCATACTTCCTCAAACAACAATATCCTATTTAAAGACAGTGGTACAACTGTGCTTGACTGGCCACTAAAATTGCCTGACCTAAACCCTATAAAGAACCCATGGAAGATGCGAGACATCTGAGTCAACAACGCAGAATATCTGAAAGTCACTATTAAGCATACTGGGTTTACTGAACACCTCAACGGAATTACAAGCTGATGTCCTACATGTTATAACCCACTGAGGAAGTTATTCATGAGAAAGGGGGGCCATACCAGAGTCAATTTACTGTACAGTATATAAACTCAAGCAAACAGATATATTTCAGTCGATCGTTGTCTTCATGAGAAATCGTTTTTAAATAGACTTGTGCAATACTCAATGTTTTTGAGGAACTGAATTTTGAGTGTTAATCAGCTTCAAGCCAAACTCATTTATGCCATTTAACACATTTATGGAATCAAAGACTTGAAAGACATCCCTCAATTTGTAATGAATCCATACAATATATGGTTTTCACTTTTTGAAATAAATTGATCAAATAAATTAACTTTTTGACAATTTTCTAATTTATTGAGCAGCACCTGTGGTTTGGGGAGCTTGATCTTCTAGCAAGACTTTTTACAAAATGGTTTTTCTGAAGAGCCCCTTAGATCTTGGCCTGATGTCACCACAGATACACACAGCGAGCAGCAGGCTGTGGGTGTCAGAGGTTTAAATGAGACAGGTTCCACCTGCCACTCCACATTGCTGTTGAGCTTATTAGCACCTAAATGAGAACCTGTGATTCAAATTTTAATGGATTTGAGGTGCATAGATGTACTTGTGTTTCTAGTGTTTCTTATGGGACCAATTTGGGAAATCATGTCAAGAACTGCATCAAGAACAACCTTGGGAAAATGTTATGTTCATATGATGGTAGGTTCAGACAGCAGTAAATATATATAGAACAATAAACATTCCGGCAGCAAAGCTCATTAGTGGGTTCAAATTAATGGTTATATTGTTAAAGGCATTTATAACAAAGTAATGAGGACTAATGTCACCAGATTTCTATCACACACTAACACACTGCTCTCCTCACAAAATGTACATGACATAAACTGAATCATCACAAATAATGCAAATTACAAAAATATTTTAGAACGATTTATGTTTTTTAAATCTTGTTTTTTACAGCGTATGTAGATACACAGGGTGGCTTTTTAACATTCCTAATTTAATTTTTCCATATTCTCTCACATTACAATCGCTATCTTCAATATGATACATTGTCATTTCATTTAATAGAGCAGGACACTTGTGCATTATTGTAAAGTGGAAAGGCAATTATCATAGAAATCTGCAAAGTGTGGGATTCATTTGTATTCAGCCCCTTTTCTTTGAAACCCCTGAATAAAATCCAGTGCATCCACCAAGCTTCTGAAGCAATTTAATTCGCAAATAATTTCCATCTGTGTGTAATTAAGTCACAGAGCAAATCCAGCCGCCTCAGATGTTTGCTAGAGAACAGAAGTGTACAAATAGCATCACAAAGACAAGGAAAACAGCAAACAGATCAATGATAAACGTACAAAGAAGTTTAAAGTATGGTAAGGTGAACGTTTCACAGAGCATTGTTTACACCATCACATAAAAATGTTAATAGCATTGTAAAATCCTAACAAGACCTGACCGTCCACCTAGACCAACTGGCCAGGCAAGGGGACTATTACTCGGGAAAATCACCCAAGAGACCCGTTGTTACTCTGGAGGAGCCACAGAGATTTATAATTCATCTAGGAGAACTAGACCAAATTTGTTGGCACTGTGAATTTGACCATTATGGAAGAGAGGCATTATGACAACCAGTGTTGGGGGGGGGGGGGAGCAGAGAGAAAAAGCAAAACCTAACAATGGTCAACAGTTTCGAATGACTTCACTAGAGGTTATTCTCACTAATATAGATTGTGCATGGCACCGTCCGAGCCTTAACGCTAAATAAACTTCTAAAAGGTACTTCAGAGTGCTACATAAACATATGCATATGAATCAAGTTGTTTTTCTCCCTTTCTCCACTAACAGACTATGCATAATGCAAAGCTCTGTGGGCAGCTTGTTGATGCAACTGAAAGATTGATTGATTGATTGACTGACTGATTGATTGATTGATGAAGACAGTTATGACTAATTCATTAAAGTGAAAGCTTGCCATGCATGTCAGTCATTTTGGGTTGAGGGAGTCCACTGGCCATACACCGACTGTATGTGTTAGTTTGTGAGCGCAGTAAAGAATACATTATTTAGTGTGGGCAAACTTCCATTTCATGCTGACTACCAAACCAGTACTCTCAGATACCTTTGCAAGCAAACTTAGGGACCACAAGCTATACTCGCAGATTCAGCTGTAATTCTGGTGATAAAAAAAGTCTAAAATCTCACATGAGAATACACCCACAGTAGCCATGACAATGTAGCCAAGAGTGATTTCACTCTGTGGCTTCTGTGCAAAGCTTTAAATTAACACAGACAAGTAAAGCCAATGAATTAAATCCATAGAGATTAACTGCATATTTTTCATTTCTGTGCAAATAATCGTGGAGTTGTATTTGAAAACAACAGTAGGTGTATGAGTTATTGTACCCAATATAATATTGAAGCCGTGTGTATAAAATGAAAGCGCACAATTCTATTGTAAGCAAATGTTGCATCAGATTTTGCAACTACAAAAGAAAGTATCATATCCCTCTCTGAAATGTCTTTCCTGGAAGAGGCAACAGAATGTAAGAAGCAGCATGAAACAATGTCGCGTACTGTCCAATTCCATAATTCATGTGTAAACGGGATGCTGTGGAGCTGAACAGATCATAGGATTTGTGAATAAATTATGCACCAAAAGTAAAGGCATGGAAAAAAGAGAAAAGAAGCAGAATTTATAAAAAGGGAATGGAAAAGAATACAAGCTACAGAAGATCTCAAAAACAAACCCATGGTTTCTTTGTTCATGCATGAA
Organism: Valencia hispanica; assembly: GCA_963556495.2. NCBI lineage: Eukaryota > Metazoa > Chordata > Actinopteri > Cyprinodontiformes > Valenciidae > Valencia > Valencia hispanica. Next base: position 20,711,760 of record OY747702.1, read on the forward strand.
ACTAATAAATATGATTACATTTTCAGAACAAGATGGTGTTTCAACAGCCATGATTATTTTCTAACATCATTCAAAAAGTTTTAATTTTATATCCTGATGTAGTTATTGCAGCATCTTGCTGCATTTATATATCACCAACACAGCAACATTATGTTGTCAAAAGAATGCATTTTAAGTTAATAAATTAATCTAACCAGGAATTGATTTAACTAGTAGTTGTGTATTGGTTTAGAACTGGAGCCTAGTGGTAAAAAAGCTCCTTATAATCCACCATTCATGCTTCCCCAGTTACTCCTAAAGAGGATTTTGTAGCTTGTTAAAGAAAACACTGGAGATGTTTAGGTTGGAAAAATAAGTCATACTTGGAAAACTGTCAAATATTCTACAGCTCTCAGCAAAATTCTTGAACCACGGTTCATTTCTTTATGTTTTTCTATTTCTTAATGTCAATAGGTCCTCTACTCTGTTGAATTGTTTAAATTTAAATGAATATCCACTATAACAGGTTGTTATAACAAGCATCAAGGTGCATAAATGTTCTTCACAACCTTATTCTCCAGTGCTGCACAAACTTTATAATTAGTTGTCAGAAGTTCTTCCGTTTTCGTAAAGATGGTGACTGCAGTTTGTTCATTTCAAGGTGAACCTCAGCTGCTTTAATTCCACACTGTAGGTAGGCCAACCATTGACTGTTGTTCCGGGTTTTCTGCCTTGGAATACTTTCACTTCAGTGACATTGTGGTAGACCATTGATGTAACTGATTAATTCCAACCTATACCAAAGAATTGCCAACAATGTGTTTTATAGTTGTCCTTTGGTTTGCCATTGCCTCTCTAACCTTACCTCCTCTGTACAGACATGAATTTGGCTAAAATATTCAGATCTGAATTCATCCCTTTACTCGATCTGGTTGGCACTGTGTTTTGGAGCAGGTTCTGTGTGATTTGTTATTTCTAAGCATTTTCTTCCTACTTTTATTTCTTGAAGTGGGTATGCACTGAAACCATCCTGTTTGTTTCACTCAGGGTTAACCCTCCACATATGGCCTTTGCTTTGCTCAGGTTTACCTTGCAGTTGTAAGCTATACCCTTTAGTTCTGTAATCCCAGTGCCATGCTCTGAATCAAATCAAACTTTATTTATAAAGCGCTTTTCAAACTAAAACAAAGCTTCTCAAAGTGCTTTACAGATTAAAAATGACCCACAACACCCCCTTCCCAGAACCCAAAAGTAAAAAACATCACCACAGCTATACCCCCCCCCCATGCATAAAAGCAACAATAAACAACAGCACATTAACAAAAGCAGAACGGGCTAAGTACAGATGAACCAGGAAACGTCATCATGGGAGCCATCTACATCGGCAGCAGCAGATCAACAGCAGCAGCCAAGGCACTGACCCAGGGAGCCCAGAGGAGGGAGGGCTGGTACCCCCACCTCCACCCAAACACCACCTGGAGAGCACCAAGGCAGCCACAGCCGACCACCACCCCCGAGGCAGAGGGCTCCCACAGTGGAAACACTGGAAGAAAAACTAAAATAAGTTAAAATATTCAAATTAAAACAATTATAAGATATGATCAAATAAAAATGGAAAGCAGATAAACAATAATTGATAAATAGCCAGCTAAAAGCTAAACTAAAAGGAATTCCATCAAATAAAACATGCAGAGGAATTAAACAGATTTAATAAATAATCAGTTAAAAGCTATGTTAAAAAGGGGAGTCTTGAGCCTGCTCTTAAAAACATGAATGTTCTCTGCGGCCCTGAGGTCCTCTGGCAGCCTGTTCCAGAGGTGAGGGCCATAATAACAGAAAGACGCCTCACCATGAGTGTGTCTCCTGACTATTCGGGTGACAAGGGGAACGCAGCCAGAGGAACGCAGAGACCGCGAAGGTTCATACGGTAAAAGCAGCTCTGAGAGATAAGGAGGCCCAAGACCATTAAGACACTTAAAAATTATTAAAAGAATCTTAAAATCTTGAAATCACTTTACCACTCATATAGGGTCACTGGGGTGGTGTCCCGTGGTGTCCTGCATGGTGTCCTGGGTCCCAATTTTAACATACAACTTAGACACTCCCACTTATAACATTCTCACGCGACACACATGTAGGGACTTTGGGGTGGGCACACTTTTCGGCATCCAGAGGGGGAGCGGTACAATCAGCTTCACCTCTGGTGCTGGTGCCCACTGTTAAACCACATATAGACACTGAGGGCTCGGGGTGGGGGTTGGGGATGTGTGGCTGCCTTCCCCACATCCCACCCCTCTGTTTTAAATGCACATTATAACAACACGCATCAACACCATACTCGAGCGGCAGGATGGAGGCTAGGGGTCTTTTCACACCCCTGTTCACTACGGGCCATCAGGGGTTGGGGTCCGGAGGAGGACATGTGGTCTGGTCGGGGTCCTGGGCTGTCGGGCTGCTTTGCCACTGTGGGGCCCTTGGCGGTCTGCTTGTCTCCGTCCTAGAAGGTAGGGGGTCCACCTCCCGGGTCCGGGGGCTGGTGGCTCTACTGGGGCATCGGTACCTGGACCTGGGAGCATAAAGTGTGCATGGGGTGTGTGAGTGAGGGTACAGCGTCATCTTTTTGGGTGTCTTGGTTAGTCAGTGAGAATGTATGGGTTTAAGAGGGAGGGAACGTATGACTGTGTCTGTATGTCTTTGTCTACCTGTCAGGTTGGATCTTGGTCTGCCCCCTCGCCTGGCGCACCTCAGCCTTATACTGAATGGGGGGCCTATTTCCCCTCCGTCACTCCCCGCCGGTGATGGGGGCCCCTGCCTGCCGGTGCATCGGTGGTCAATCCGGTTCGGACCTGGTGCGTGCCTGGCTGGGCCTGGGGGGGCCGGTGTGTCGATCGGCCGATGCGGTGGGCCGATATCTTCCTTTGGTTGGTTGGGGCACCTCTTTTAGAGGTGCCAGGTTTGGGATTGTTGGGTGGTGCCTGCTCGGTGGCTCGGCGGGATGCGGATCCGGCATCTCTGCTCGTTTGATCACCTGTTCTGTGTGCACCGTGCGTGGCCGGTTCATTGGCGGGTTGGACCGGCCCTGGCCCTCGTTGGATCCCTGGTCTCGGCGCCCTGCGTTGCGCGGGATCAGGACCCGGGAGCTGGTACAACTTGGTGTCCAGATGCTGGCTGAGCCCGGCCTGGGGATGCTGTCCGTCCCCTGCGGCTATCGGCGGGGCGCTGGGATGTTGGCGGTGGGGATTGGCCTAGGGTGGAGGCGGCGCGTGGCGGCCGGCCGCGGCCCCTACAGTCCCGGGGGCCCCTCGTCGGCCGGTCACTTGTCGGGTCCCTGCTGGGGGGTGGGGTGCCCCTGGGCCCCGGCTCCCCCGGTCCGTTGACCGCCCCGGCGCGGCCAGTTGCCGGCGGGGCCCGTGGGCTCGTCACTGCTGCCCCCCGGGCCCCTGCATAGTGGCCGCTGGATGTTCCCCTGGGGTTCTCCTTTGCTCCTCTCTTGGGGGATGCGGTCGGCCCCGCCCGGGTCCGCCTGGGGCTCTGGCGGTCCTTTGGACGTCTTTGCTCCGATCTCCTTCATGTCTGCTTCGATTCCTGGGAGACGGATTGATGTCTGCTCACACCAACTATCGAACACTCTTATGGAGAAACCTTATATGCACCAGCATGCTAACACACACATAGATATGGGGTCTCTGGTGTTTAGGGAAATATTCTTGGGCTGAGGTTATCATTACTAGAGCTTGATTAATCGGTACCATGAGTTTTTCTGTGACATTGTTGTTGTATTTTTATATCTATTTTTGTGTGATGTGGTTGTGTAATTCTTAGTTCACAATGTTTGGTTGGTTTTGTCGATGTTCCTTTTTCGTGTTTTGTTTTGTTTTTCCCCCTCTCTCTGCCGTCCTGTGGGTATGGAAGCAGACTTCAATGTCTTCCTGTGTTTTCTTTGTTCCCCTTCCTCTCTTGTATTTTCAACTCACCCTCTCTCTTGACTTTTGTTTCCTACCTCTCTTCTTCATCTTCCTTCTTTCTTCTCCTTAATTTTCCATCTCCGTGTCCATAACATCAGGAAATAAAAACCCCAACAATTCATAATAAAGATTTTTCACACATAAATCAAGTGGAGTACTATAGCAAAAGCTGTACTGCTCCGCTTGTGAAAGTAAAACTGTTGGGCTTCTAATTGGTACTCAGACACCAATTCTGAGCTCCACACTGCCAAACAGGACACGTAAAAAAAAAAAAAAAGGAATCTTAAAATCGATCCTAAAACATACGGGGAGCCAATGCAGTGATTCTAAGACAGGTGTAATGTGCTCCCGCCTCCTGGTCTTCGTCAAGACGCGTGCTGCTGAATTCTGTAAAAGTTGTAAACTTGAGGTAGTCTTTTTGGGAAGACCAGAAAGCACGGCATTTCAGTAATCAACCTACTGGTGATAAAAGCATGCATCAGTGTCTCCGTATTGGCCCGAGAGAGAATGGGGCGGACTCTGGCAATGTTCTTTAGTTGATAAAAACCTATTTTAGTAAAAACATTTTATGTGAGGAATAAAAGTCAGCTCAGAGTCAAAAATCACGCCCAAGTTCTTCACTTGTAAAGAAGGATTAAAAGACAGTGATTGCAGTTTTGGTAAAAGTTTATCTCTCTGAGCCTCAGGACCGATGACTAAAACTTCAGTTTTGTCCTGGTTGAGCTGGAGAAAGTTTTCTGCCATCCAGGATTTAATGTCTAAAATGCAGTTAAAAAGTGCATCCATTGGCCGTGTGTCATTGGGAGACGTACAGCTGTGTATCATCAGCATAACTGTGAAAGTTAACTCCATGTCTTCTGATGACACTGCCAAGAGGGAGCATGTAGAGGTTAAAAACCACTGGGCCTAAAATTGAACCCTGGGGCACACCACATGTGATTTTGTGGACCTTAGAGGAGCAGGTATCTAAACTTACCATAAAAGTCCTGTCTGTGAGATAGGATGTAAATCATTTATGAACAGCACCAGAGAGGCCGATCTGTTTTAAACGAGTTAAAAGAATAGTGTGGTCCACTGTATCAAAGGCAGCGCTTAGATCCAGTAGAACCAACACTGTCACCTTCTGAGCATCATAATTTAATCTAAAATCATTTAAAATCTTTAAAAGAGCCGTCTCTGTGCTGTGGTTCACCCTAAAACCAGACTGAATTTTCTCTTGGACATTATGAGCGTTAATAAAATTATTAAGTTGAATTAAAACAAGTTTTTCTAAAACTTTGCTTAAAAATGGTAAGTTAGATACCGGTCGGAAGTTGTTTAAATCATTAAAATCTAAATTGCTCTTCTTCAGCAGGGGCCTCACCACCGTCCCTTTAAAGGCGGCAGGAAAGATCCCCGTCTGAAGGGAGCAATTCATCATGGTTAAAATCTCATCTCTAAAAGATCCATAAAATTGCTTAAAGAAGGAAGTGGGAATCGGGTCCAAAACACATGTGGTGGGCCTCACTGAGGAGAAAACTTTATCAAGAGTCCCAGCTTCCACCAGGACAAAACTGTCCAGCGTTTCCTCTGGTAGAGACACACAATCAGATTTGTCTAAAACAATGTTACACTGAGAAGATAAAATATTACATCTGATCGTGTCTACCTTCCCTCTGAAGTGGTCTGCGAACTCCTCACAAAGAGCATTTGAGGGGGTTTTCTGATATGCATTAGTAGTACAGTTATAAATGTTGTCTATAGTGGAAAACAGAATTTTGGGATTATTTTTATGTTGTGAGATGATTCTGGAAAAGTATGCATTTCTGGAATTCCTTACTGCATTGTTATATGATTTGAGACGTTCGATGTACATTTGATGATTTATTGTGATTTTATTTTTCCTCCATTTTCTCTCTGCCACCCTGCAGCTCCTTTTTAACCTCTTAAGGTCTTCGTTTCTCCATGGTGTTGTTGGTTTTAAGTGTGTGTTTATAACTTTAACTGGAGCCAGCAGGTCAAGAGCGGATTGAAGCCTTCTGTTTAAATTATTAACAATAAAATCACAAGGGGCAGGTAAAACAATAGGAGGATTCTTTTCAAAAATTTCCAGAAAACCTGCAGCCACTTCAGGGGTTAGATGGCGCTTCCTGACAGTTCTCACTGAGGTCTCCTTCTGGATAAAACTGGTGATATTAAAAAACACACAGTAATGGTCAGAGACAGCCAAGTCAACAACAGAGGACACACTGGTGGACAGGCCATACGTGATGACCAAGTCCAGGGTGTGTCCTCTGTTGTGAGTTGGCTGCGTGACATGTTGACTAAAATCCATATAGTTCAAAACATTTAAAAATTCTGTTGATAAAGGATCTAAGATGTTATCTATATGTAGATTAAAATCACCAGCTAGAATTATTCGTTCATAAGAGTTGTGCAAAATTGATAAAAACTCTGAAAATCCTTGAATAAAAAGTGCACTCTTTTTAGGAGGCCTATAAACTGTGACACATAAAATCTGAGGAGTGCTAAAAACAGACGCAGTATATTCAAAAGTGCTAAAATTATCAAATAAAACAGAAAGTGTACATTACCTGTAATCTCAGAGATCCGCTTGTATGATGTGACAGGACAAAGTGATTAAGGATTTGGGAGTTTGTGATTGCATTTCTATTGTATCTGTAAATTGGATATCTTAAACAATCTTGATAGATACCCATGTCACCCTGTATGATGAAGCAGTCAGACTGTATAATTTGTTGGTACAGCAGAATGAAGTGACAAGGACCCAAAACAGATATTTTGTATCTACCCTTATAATATTGACAGTTTTGATGTAGGTCATATTCCTTAGGGTGGCATAAGTGTTTAAAAAGAAAACCCTTTTCTAATTTGTGTCCCAATTAGTTTTCTCTTGTTGATTTGCATCTCAATAGTTAGAATGCCCCCTTTGTGTTGGACAGCATGATTTATGACATTACAGTAATTGCTGTCAGTCATCTTTGGTCAAGAGAACACTGATTTGGCTGTAATTGATCCTGTCAGTTGAATGACCAAATAGAAATCAGTAGAGTTTAGTGTGGATATAAATTCCACCCTCCAGAATCAGTATTTTATAGAATGTCTTTCCACTGGAAGTCTTTTGGGGTCTCTACCAGCTTTCAAATCTATAGACTCAACTTTTTGCCAATTTTTCATTTGCAAAATAGTTCAACCTCAGTCAGATTTAAAGGAGATTTTTAACTCACATTTTCATTTTCAAGCAGTTTTCAAGTCATGTCACAAATTGGATTAAGGTCTTAACTCTGACTTGCCCATTCTAACAAATGTAAATGTTTTGATAGTAACCATTCCTTCTAGTTCTAGGTGTATGTTTAGCCCTACTGGAAAGTTACCCTCCACCCCAGTGCCAAGGGTTTTTCGGGATTGAACAGGTTTTCGTCCAGCTATATCCTGCTAAAGAAAAGCCTTTCCACAGCATGATGCTGTGACCACTATGTTTCACAGTGGAGGTGGTACAGTCAGGAGCATGTTCAACATTAGATTTCTTCCACTTATTTATTCAATTAGTTAAACATTTGAATTTTGGTCTCATCTAAAAATCTGACATTCTTTGTGGACTGCTGTCCCCTACATGGCTTGGAGACGACTTTAAATGCAACTTTTTATTACTTTCTTTCAACAATGACACCCTCCTCGCTTTCTGCCACAAAGTTCAGATTATAATTTTAGAGTAACAAACCAGTAAACAATAAAAAGTGTTTGTGTCATATTGTTTACTTTCTAAATATAGATCAGTTGCTTGTGCTGCTTGCAGATTGTGTACATTTTTCATCAAAATAGAAAAAAAAAATACATCAAGTCCCAATTTCTGTTATTATATAGGCTACACACACATTCATTTATACATTTAATTGAAGGGTTATAAGATGGTGGCGCAATGGAGTGGCTTTGAACTGTAAGCCAGCTTGAAGATTAGATATGAGGCTATCAGGCAGCTTTTTATATATTCTCTTTGTATGGTGCTGAAGTCGTCACACATAGGATCATCTGACACACGCACACACGCACGCATACACAAACATGCAAACATGCATGCAAAAACTCTTCTTGTGTCTGCAGACTGCTAACTGGCTGTTTGCCAATAAATCAAAATATCTCTTTGTCAGATGGATGGTTAGACAATAAACAAGCAATGACAAATAACAGTTGGCAGCTTTGCACACAATTAGGGAGTTGGCAACAGGATCCCTTCATATTAAAAAGCATCAGCTGCCCCACGCTTGCCACATTTGAAATTCTCTTTTAAACACAAAAGCACTAGCGTTAAATCTGAATATGCTTGTTTATTTGAAATCACAGTTGCCCATTTGCATGTAAAGTAAAGGTTTCTTTTTTTCTTCAAAGGACAGTATGAAGCTGAGCTGAGCATAACTAGAGGGAGCAAAAGAGCTGCAGTGCACCATCGCTTCAAACTCTGCTCTACATGTTTTATGCATCTGACAGTAACAATATGTATGCATTTCAATATTTAAAGAGAGCAGCGAATATGTGAATAAATCAGAGTATCAGAATGGATAATGTGTGAGGAATTTCTTTTTTGATGAGCAACGCTAGCTCTATAATATTTGGATGTGCAATGAGAAAAGTTCATGTAAGTAAAACATTGAGAGGAAAAAAAAGATAAACATACATTTTGACATAACAAACCAAAAAGAACCAAAACATACACAGTATGTGCCATCATTAATGTTGCATTAAATATACAACATCCAAACTGAGTAATCTGTGACATAACAAATTGTGACGTAACAATCCAGAAAGAACAAGAACATACACAGTATGTGCCATCATTAATGGTGCTTTAAATAAACAACATCCCAATTGAGTAATTTATAGAAACACGAATTAAAGTGCATAAAGTTGCAGTTAATAAAGATTTTGTTTAATCCAAACTAGGCAAAGTTTTACATGCAGCCCCAAGTATATACATTCACCCACACTGATATTTAAATAAATATTTCCTACCAAGTTGGGAAGAAATCTTGTACTTTTTGTGAACATCACTAATGTCTTGGCATAATTATGGCTTAATATTTGTCCACTCTCCCTGGTAGAGTTAGTAGAGCTGATGCAAAATACAACTAAACTACTACTAAGGCTATGGAATGGTCCCGATATCAAATCCACTGAAAATATTTCCAATAGCATATGCCTTATAATTGGGTCTGTGCCGGAAGACATTTAAATCCACTCTACCAGTTATCCAAAAAAGAGTGGCCAACCACCTAGCCAGAATTACGAACGTTTTGATTACTAGAAAATATAGAATCTTGACTGTGTGGATTAAAGAAAATCAACAATGAATTAAAATTAATTTGTATTGTCTTTGCACTCAAAAAAGCTCAAATGCTCAATTCAAAGCATAAAAGTAATGTGATATATGTGCAGAAGATGAGTGTATGTAAGCTTCTGATTACAACTGGAATAAGTAAAGTAGATTTTGACCTACTGGAAAATGCTGACAGAAATTGGCTTAACTGAAATAGAAATGTGTGCAACAACTCAGGAAGGATAATTACAGGATGTGTATGTCATAAAATAGTTCAGCCAGAAAACTTTGGTTGTTCATAGATTAATAAGAGTTGCCTTGACATGAAACATTAGTGTAAATATTGTTGCAACGTAAGTACAGAGAGCAGCTGGCTTACCCTGCAGTACAAGTGGGTTCAAAGTTGGCTTGCGTAAAAAAAACAAGAAGCCTAAGCTCTTGATCCAGTCTCTAAAAACTATAACTCTGTCTAATCAAATCCCCACAAGATACAGTGGAACCAACCTAACCCATGGAGAACCATCTTTCAAATCCATGTGTCCATGCCAAGACACATCAGAGCCTAGTTTCGCGCTCAAAAGGGTTCAGCAGTATAAGACAGCGTGATTTGGTGGTTGTCTTCCGCAGTCATGTTCTCTCTACTAAGCAAAGTAAAACATAAAGTAAAGCATCAGTATCACAGTCAGATCTGCTTGATAGTAGCTTACTTATTAGTGACACATTCTCTCCATCTGGACAAAGAGTCAAACTATCCAATATGCCGAGACTGTCTGTGAACAGAGCTCAAGAAAACTGGCACACTGTTGACTGAGCGCCTGGCAGCTGGGCGAGCACATAAAGCCAAATCTATCCAAAACAGAACCTCTGTCGCTCCTCCAAAACATTCTGCTCTACCTCCGTCTTTTCTGCCACTTTGTTACTTCTACACCATTTATAGTATCAAGTCAAAGAGCAGGACTTTAAATCCATACAATACACCAGTAAATTTAGTCACTCTTTATGGAGTGCAGGAAAGGAAGACGCAAGACAAGTTTACAAAGGATCTAATCTACATGTTAAATGTTTAATAATTTAATGCTGCTGATTTAAGTTTTTATTTTTGCTGAAAAGAATGAGAGAGAAAAAAAGAGTGGGATATTCCTTTATGTTTTTATTCATTACAGCTTCTTACTGAAATTTGACATTAACATATTGTGTAAATTTGTATTATTTTTTATAGTTTGTCTCCTGTTTGTGTTCCATTGGGGAGATTAAAATGCACCCATCCACCTGTAATCTGTCCTAAGTGAGTGGCTAATGAGTTGTTTGAAGTTGTTTAACTTTTTTCTGTGGACTTTTGCTTTTCAAAAGTGTATGGAGGTCCTGAAAAAATAATGTATTGTAATACACATTTATTTCCATTTTTGTTCTCTACTTATAAGCAGCAGTTTTGATATAGTTTGTAAAGATCCACAAGAGTGTGAACCTAAAAAAGGACACAATTAAAATCCCACACCACGAAGAATAGAGCAATGTGTCACCTTGTTGTTCAATGTTAGATTTCGTTTCTAGCTGCAGAAATGCAGCACACCCACTCTAGATACACCAATATAACAAATTGCATTTTGACCCTTAAATAACACCCTAGCACTAGATACGTGTTTGCCAAATCTAACTCATCTTTAAAACTGACTAATGCAATATATTTTAACAAAGTGCTACAGTTGATGAGATGTCAAACATATTACTCTTATCAAATTAACTTTTTGCTAATTAAGCTTTATGTTCAAGAAGAAAACAGCTTAAAAAACTCAAACTTTTCATATTTGTCGGATCAACGTCACTATAACTACCGGTTTTTACAATCAACACAAGACCTAACATCAAGGACCTTTTTAGATTGTTTTCCTTTCCAGCAAGTTTGAAATTAAAAGATCAGTAGAGAACTAGAAAACAGAGAAACATACAGATTAAAAAGAAATGTTTCATGCAACATTTGTTTTTATTTTTAATCATAAATAATTAGCGGTGTGATGATGCATCCATCTCACAAGATGAGACAATACATGATATTGAAAGAAGACCAGATTTTAGCAACATTTTTGGTAAACTTAAACTACTATCACACTGTTGCATATCATCTTATAAATACAACACGTTGAACAAAACAACAGCATTGGAAAATAGTGTTCTCAAATCGCCTTTTTTACTCATGTAACACTACTATACATAACATGATCACCAGATAAGTCAGGCTACTACATGTATGCTAGAAATGAGCACCGCACATGAGCTTTCACATGACATGTATACTGCACATATATGCCCCATTGCTACAGAATTAATGGAACTACAGTTTAAATATTGCAGCAATGACCCAATTATAACAATATTTATGTGCACACTATGCCAACCAGAAGCTTAGCTCCCCTCAAAATGGAAATGACTCAAAACTGAAGGTGAAACCTATGCCATTAGTTACTTTTGGATTAAATTGGCTGATCATTATCTGATCAAATGGGGACACTTGTAAGGTTTTGAAATACAATTCTTAGATGGTCAGTTGATCCTTTAATATGAAAAAGATAACATGAGACGGTGACATCATGGAAACAGTAATGGAAAAGTAACACACAGGCATACATTGTAAAATAAGAGAGAGAATACCATCTTTTGTGTTCACAATTTGTCTTCAATGTAGAATAATTCAGTTCCTGTTTAGCAGTCTATGTTTTTAATTGGATTTCGAACAAAATTATGACATGCACCCCTTTAATTGAGCACCATTAGGAACCATAATTATCATATACAATACTGTAAAATGATGTGCCTCTTAACAAAAGAGGTACCTAAATGAGCTAGATGAAAGTGTGACATCATATGTCAGTTTTTGAAAGGACATTTGTGCAGAGCAAGATCTTTCACACATTCAAGAATAAACCATGGTTCACTTCATATTTGAGGAAGCTGGGTCGGAGTAAAGAAGAGGCTATGAGCTACGAGAACCGGGCCTTAAAAAAGCAGGCAAGAATACCAACTCACCAAGGAGATCAGGGCAGTTGAGAGAAGCTACATTGAGAAGTTAATAAACGGCTTCTCATCTAATGACCCAGCAGAAGTTTGGAAAAAATCTCTCTCTGTTCACATTATTCCTGTTTTGTTCTCACTTTGTTGGCAAATACCAGTGGTTCTCAATTATGTTCTGTTATGCCCCCCTAGGAAACAATTTTCTTTAGCCCCCCCAGCCCCCGACATTGGTTTCTTGTCAGCTTATCACTTTTCAAAAAGGTAGGCTACATAACTTCTTTGCCTATGTCATTTACACAGTTTTTATTTTCAACTGTCACAAACTTCTCTCAAGCCCTAAGATGTCCCTTTTAATTATTTTACAAATTCTGATTCATTTATTCCAAAATTCCACTTTTTCCATTTTTATTTTTCTGTATTCCACTTTTTCCATTCTGACCATATTTATTAACCCAAAAAGTGTAAAAATAGTGACAGAAAACAATTGACCAAATCAATAATTCAATTAAATTCAAATTCCAAAATACTTTATTGATCCCAGAGGGAAATTAAGTGTTGGTATAGCTCATATAATTAATTCTAAAATAACCAAAGAGATCCACATTAACCGGTTTTCACAACTATTTTCACAAATTCTCACAAAAGGAATACCTGCACCACCCACCAGCAACTCTACAACCCTCTTCCCCCTGCACTGAAATATGTAAATAGGTTCTTAATCTTTCAGGGTCAAAAGACCACGAAGACTCCAGGACCTAAAAGTATTTCCCCCCTTCTGCCTGAAAGCCTTCACTGACCAACTGGCCTCCCATCTTCACTCAGATTAAATTAAATTACAACAGATTCTCTACTGGACATGTGCTGGCTCAAACAGGGGGACCTATTGAGCGCTGGGGGATTTTTATTAATGATGACGTAGAGTGATGACGTAGTGTGTAACCTTTGTTACTGTAGTCCCAGATCTCTTCAGGTCATTGGCCAGTTCCCCCTGTGCAGTTCTGGGCTGTTTCCTCACCGTTCTCATGTGTACCCCACAAGGTGAGATCTTGCATGGACCCCTAGATAAAGGAAGTGTACTGTTTATTCCAATTTCTAATAATTGCTCCAACAGTTGATCTCTTCTCACCAAGCTGCTTTGCTGTTGTAGATTCTCTCATCCCAGTCTGTTTGAAGGTGTGGACAGGTGTCTTTTATACAGATAATGAGTTCAAACAGATGCCAAAAACACAGGTAACAAGTGGAGGATAGAAGAGCTTCTTAAAGAAGAAGTAACATCTCTGTGAGGGCCAGAATTCTTGCTTGTTGGTTGGTTGGTTTTGTCGATGTTCCTTTTTCCTGTTTTGTTTTGTTTTGTTTTTCCCCCTCTCTCTGCCGTCCTGTGGGTATGGAGGCAGACTTCAATGTCTTCCTGTGTTTTCTTTGTTCCCCTTCCTCTCTTGTATTTTCAACTCACCCTCTCTCTTGACTTTTTGTTTCCTACCTCTCTTGTTCATCTTCCTTCTTTCTTCTCCTTAATTTTCCGTCTCCGTGTCCATAACATCAGGAAATAAAAACCCCAACAATTCATAATAAAGATTTTTCACACATATATCAAGTGGAGTACTATAGCAAAAGCTGTACTGCTCCGCTTGTGAAAGTAAATCTGTTGGTCTACTTGGTACTCAGACACAAATTCTGAGCTCCACACTGCCAAACAGGACACGTAAAAAAAAAAAAAAGAATCTTGCTTGTTTTATGTGAAAAAGACTTATTTTTCTGCACCATTATACAAATAAATTATTTTAAAAATCACACAAAGTGATTTCCAGGATTTTTATTTTTTTTTGTACATTCTGTCTCTTACAATTGAGTGTACCTATGATTAGAACCTTTCTCGACTTTTTATGTGGGACAGCTTGCACAATCGGTGGCTACCAAATACTTTTTTGCCCCACTGTATAGTACATGTACTGTACATGCTGATTTTGTTGTCCTTTATGTTATTTCCTCTAAAGTTTTTATTTATTCTTAATGTCTGTACACTCTGAGCAACTAAAACTGATTTTGACCAATTAAACGGATTCTGATTATGTTTTCTCACTGAATGAACAATATTTTAGTGTTGCTGACACAAATATGTTGACTTTACAGACTTGCAATTTGATGATACAATATTAATAAGTTTTGCAAGTATAAATGCCTTGTCATTTTAAAATATGTGGCATTTAAAGTAATGCATTTAAAAGTTAAGCATATTTGGTGATCACTAGTCTAAACCTCAAACTTAGACTGCAAAAATTAGGAAAACGAGGTTTGCATTAAAAATACCATTTTAATCTAGTCCCAAAGAAAAAGTAGAAATCTGGTACTTAAAAGCTAATGCTTGCCACCCACTGTTTCCATTTGCCACAATTGTTCTTGCATTCATAAGAGTTCACTCTTAGTGGCCTCCTTTTTAAAAAGCTGACTCCCCATCATCTGCCTCCTTTTTCTCCCATTTACTTCCATTCGGACCCAGCTCCCCACCCCCACACCACCCTTTTCTCCCCAGTCATTTCCTCCCCCAGTTGCACTCCAGCATAAATCACCTCTCTGCGATAGTTTTAATGGCTTTTTAATGAGCCTAATGTTTTCTGTTTTAATGAACTTCTTACGTCAGCCTTAATCATTTTAGTAGGATGAAAAATGATTGAGAAATGGCCTACATTAATTTAATTTACTGTTCAATCTGCACAGTCCTCTTTACAATCCTGGGGAAGCCAGGCCATGGAGTAAAGAGAGGAAAGATGGGGAAATGGATGGAGACAGAAGATAGTGATATTACCAAATGGGATGAAAAGAATTTAGATTTACCAAAAACCAAAGAATGGCACACCATGGTGTTGAAGATAAAGATTTGAATTGTACTTAGGGTTGAAATTTATTGGAATTGTTCAAAGGTGAAGCAAGAATGAAGGAATATGTGGAAGCTGTAATTTATGAGGCTACACTATAGGCTTGTTGTTCAGGCTTATCTCCAATTAGGCTCCATTGTTGAGGCCTGCCAGAGCTGCTTTCTGCTACTCTGTGGGACCAGTAGATTTACACAGCCATTAACACAGCAGGTCCTGAATAAATGAGAACAATATTCAGCATCTGTTGCTCCATGAGTCTTGGATTGTTGCTAATTCCAACAAACTTTTTTCCCTCCTTTTCCATCCATCGTTTGCCAAAGTAGCAGGGTTGTCGCTTTGCCATGTATGAATCCATAAAACCCTAAACCAACTGGTGAGGCCTTCAAATCAAGGAAGATAATAATTTCTCTTTTTGTCCAGAGCTGGTACGCCAGCTTCGCCAAGGACACCCTTCCTCTCTAGCTTACAGTGAGATCAGCCTTCAACTTGACTGTGTCGATAGCAAAAGGCTGTGAATCTGCCAAGGCTGGCTGCCAAGATTGCTTTGCACTACCTGAGCTAAGTTGTCCTTTGCAGTCTGTGTGTGTAGCTAAATGTGGAGTTCATTCCTCCTCAAGGCTGGAAACATCACCATGCATCAGTAATTATTTGAATGATCTCAGCTGTGGCTATCTTTAAATGATAATGTGCTTACTGATCCATTGTTGGAAAAGGCTTTGTGTGAGGGTAGACAGAGTGCATAGTTAGTACCAGAGAGGTAATGCTGAAATTGAATTGGATCTATATGTTCTTCTATCAAAAAACGTATCTTTGTCATAAGTGGAATTTTTTGACAAATTTTTGATGCAGTTCCTTATACTTAATTGAATGTGACGGATGGAGATATTGACTGTAGCTCTGCCAAAATAGTGCAGAAGAAATTAGTTTCTACTTGTGTATTCATCTATTCTGCCCTTTTGGGTTTTGACTAATATATTTTCCTGTCAGGTTTTGGTGTTGTTGGGGACCCAAATGCAGAGATGAAGACAAGAGGATAGTGAAAAGGGATCATTTTAATGAACAAAACTTAGTAGGCAGGAATGGACCAGAAACAGTGTGATTTGAACAACGTTTGATCTGGCATAAAGTAGCTGAACCAAGGACTATTTAAACTAGGGACTTTGATTACTGGATGGTTTACTGGTGAATGGATGAACAGATGGGGAACAGCTGTTGAACCCCAGGAAACTGAGACCGTTGAGGTACTGTAAAAGAGACTTCCTGTCTGCTTAAGAGGCTCAATTGACAGTCCTTTCATATTCTGCAGCATTTACAACAACTCTTTATTAGTATTCACCTACCAGGGTGAACAGTCTACTCGGTTTTTATTCTTTAAACTTATAAATTTTTTGACTCTGTCCTTTAGACATGTTTGCACATATTTGTATGGTCATATTGGCTTTTAACTATTTTTATTTTGGCAATGTTGTTAAGAATGTAGCAAAATACATGTTTTCTACCTCAAAAAAAGAGCATTTTGTGTGTAACAAGCTGTTGTCAAATGGAAGCTTGGATAAACTCCAGAACCCCTGGAATGTCGATCACTTATGGGAGAAAAATGTATATCTTTGTTTTCATCTGTGGAGAAAGATTCCATGAAGTAATACTTTCTTTACATTTAAGGAAATCAAATAAAGATGTGTGAATGTGCTCTTCGGTATTGCCTATAGTACTGTATGTGACCTATGAACTGTTAAACCATGAAAGCTGTAGGAATTTGAATTTTCACTTTAGGAGGCTACTGCAGCACTGAACTTTGTCTTAAAAATGGTTTATCATTAGAATTTCTGAGCAAAACTAAAAGTGGCAGTTTTTTAATGCTGGGCAGCCCAGAAACATCTGATTTTTAGCCTTGTGTTACTGAATGTCACCATGAATATTGTGAATCTTATTATAAAGTGTTGTAATATGAATCATTAAATCCACAAATGTTTAAATTTAAATTATGAGGAATGCTTCTTTAAAACTTTTCAAAGATTTGTACAATTGAAGAATATAAGTTTTTTTTATATATCTAAGGCTCCTTAATTGTGTTGTTTTATAAGCCCAGGTTTGATACTGATTGTCCACTTTAACTAGATTTTGCAGGCTGTTTTTCTGTTGTTTTGTCATTAGGCATGATTATAAATATACTGTATATGATCATCCACGGTCATGTATTTTTTTTGTGGGCCAGGGTGCACCAATGTTTTAAAATGTTTTAAACCTGCAGAATTTTCTATAAAACAGTTTCTCTGTTTAAAGTCCTTTTACTGACGGAAGTGTTTGAGTGAGCACGGCTTCTTCTAGCTGTATGGAGCATATAATAAAACAGTGCTTCCCCTCTCCCACCTGTTGCTACTTGTCATCAATTATCTGGCTGAAGGAAGGCACCAACCATTTTTACCTGCTTAAAAAACACACACATCCGACAGGGAATATCAAAGTGTTGAGGAGCGGAAAGGAGCACCAGCACTTCTTCTTATTAAGATAACAATCTTTTAAAACTACAGCTGGCAAGTTATAGGCAGCCCATATCTTAAGCAGCCAACTGCAGGCTGACTACTTGCAAAGATGACTCCTTTATGTCAAGGTGACCTTTTTAGAGAGGACTAGAGAATGAAAGGGTTGGTTGAAGATTTGATTTAACTGAGGACCCAGGTTGATCTACAGGACATGAACTCAATAAGTTGTTCTAGTTTCAGCTGCCTGATGTGCTAACAATACTGAGCTTACACATGTAAAAGTCTATGTGCTGTTTTCCAATATCATAAACAGTTATGAATGTAAACACGAATTCAATGCAATGTATCCCTTATTTGTGTTACTTTATAGAGCAGGGTGGCAAAAATATACATTGTTCTCTCAGAAAGAACAAATAATTGTTGGTTCTCTGTTTTAAATTAAAGCAATAAGCTCAGGTTCCATTTTATTTTCATGTTTTAATCTTTAGTAAAAATCTGTTATAAGGTTAAACTGTAGTATTTTCTTCAACGTTATTATACAGGGAGAGAATGTAATGTCAGCAAAGGTCATATTTATTTATTTTTTAGAAAAACAATTAAAACAAATTATTCACAATGGGGGGGGTAAATTAAATGGTTAAAATGTGTCAGAGATTATTGAACCATAACTCCAGCAATTTGAATCAACGATTATGAACCAAGTTGGGTGCTTAGGATTTTTCATCAGTTTTGAACGTGTTGTGAACGTGTGTGGAAAAAAAAATGCTAGACCCACCTACAGGACATACCTACATGTACAACAAGCAGGTCTTAAAAAAGTGAATTTTTAGGGGAGGGCAGTTGAAATATTCAAGTTAAGCAAAGTGAATTATTCCAAGCTTGCACTAAAAATTGATGGAGTCCAATTGAAATGCAAACTAGCTCAGTCAAGGCCAAAATTAGGACCATATGTCCATGTTCCCTACCATTACAAAAGGCATAAAAACCGACTTTGCTGCGATATTACTACCTGCATATTTTACATCAATTACAAAGCTTGCTCAACTGATTACAAATAAAATATGGTAGTATACGGAATTATTGACATCTGCAGGGAAAACTGGCTAACTAAAGTCAAACATTGCAGCCATGTGAGTGCACAGCCATTTTTGTGCATAAAAAAAGAACTTCAGCAATTCTGGATGAATTAATATGAAACTTTTATGCCTAGCACTAATATGTCAGCACCTTGTTAATACTTAAACAGTTGTGCTCCTGTAACACTACTGCTTATGTATAAGAAAACGAACCTCATAAATGTCACCTCATGTCAGCTACAAGTAATGTTTACAGTTTTTCTCTACATTTCAAAAACTGTCTTTTTCCAGCAGTTTTAGGCTTTGCTCCCACATTTTGGCTCTCCCCATGTCACATGTGCAGACCAGTGCACCAAAAGTCTAACTCATTATGTAACCATCTCCTAATTGATAGGTTGAGCAGACATGTCAGAGTCAATCCACTCCAAGAAGTCGTTGACAACCTAAAGTGGATGGACAGACTATTTCACAGACTGACCTCTCCCCATTCCCTGAAAACTGCTTCTGAAAAAGCATTGACTGAAGATTGTATATGTAGGGATGTCTGTGTATATTCTTGCCTGAACAGACACTGTATGTGCAAACAGAGTGAAATTTCTCCTCAGCCTAAGATGCTTACATAAACCTGTTGAAGCAGGATAAGTGATGAAATGGTAGGAAGGCCAGAAAGCAAAGTGAAAGATTTGGAGACGGAGTATGTGTGCATGCACTCCAAATGTGTGTGTCTCTTTGCTCGTCTGTCTGGGAAGGTAGGTAGGTGGGTTGCTGGGGGGTAATTAAATGTATTTTTGTCAACTAACCAGCTCTGCTCCCATATCAGACACTGTGAAGCACAGACGTCGCGAGAAACCAGATGGGTCGTGGCCAACAGGGGTGTTTGATTATGTGAGTTTCTGTGCAGGCAGGTGGGTGGGAGAGAATGAGACAGCTTTAATTCCCAGACACCAGCCCTTGGGGGCCTAGTGCTGGAATTGAACACAGTCTGGAAAGGAAAGCTTTGACAGCTTCCCTAAATATGCCCGGTAATGTTTTTTACCATCCTGGACAGAGAGGGATCTAAACTTAGCCTAGATGTACAAGATGGTCTCATAGTTTGTGATATTTCATCCCAGTTCTGCCACAGAGGTCATTTATTCCTTATATCCATTACTGAGCAAGCTTATGAGGGACATATTGCATAGAAAATGAATGGTTGCAGTTTGAGTTACCCTATAAGCAGATTATCGCTGCACGCCTTTGTTTTTCCACCTCGTTTAATCATTATGAATGTGCAGTGTTCTTAGATGACTGTAAATTTGACTAAATGCTTCAATAGAAATCTTCCTAAAAACCTTAACATTTAATACTCTCTTTGAATGGTTGAATTTGTTAATTTTGATTAGAATGATGGCAATGACATTTGGTGATACTGTGGAAATTGCAATATTTTGCAAGAGACAACTTCTCAGTTTGAGCACACAAATGCGTGTGTTGTTTATTTTTTCTTTTCTTTTAGAGCAAAACAAAAACTACAAGATGGCGCTGAACAGCGTCCTATGTCATCACGTCTTCCAAACATCTTAAAGGCGCCGCGATCCCTGAACGGTTATGCAGAAGAAACAGTGTGCTGAACTATACTTAATAACAAGGGTGAATAATGTCTTTCACATTCACTACAATACGTTAATTATAGGAGACAAAGCATAACAGCATTTAGGCATGACACACACAGCCAGTCACACATGTGTCATCAATAATTGATGATTTCACCAATGCTCTGCAGCTTGAAGCTTTTTTTTCATAGATCATAGTATAGGTATAATTGTAGTATGAAATCTTTGAACCGCTTTTTGTGTTTCCCTCCCCCACATTAAATGTTATGCCAAGTCTTCTCTTTGACCATGGGACAGCTAGGTTTCTATTTTAGTTACAGCCTGGAGACTCTCAACTTCATTTAGTTTCTTGAAACCATACAGGAAATTTGGGGGGGTGTGTTCACCTTTCCCCAGCCGCAGTTATGTAATAAATAAATAAAATTTGGCTACTTGGAGCAAAGAGCAATGCCTGATATGTTTGTAGTCTCAGTGTTTGAGCCCAATGTAATCACTCGTTGAAATGAGCTCTGTCAAGTTCTGGTACACACAGTGCAACATGCTTTTGCTGCCACTGTTGCTTCAAGGTTACAAGATGCGTTGCAAATGACTAATAATGGCTTCCACCAAGATAATAAAGGACCACGTTCACACCATGTCATTTTTTAACATCCCTTATCATCGTCCTTAGTGGGGAATGTTCTTGTTGCACCCCAGAAGACCTCTCCAAAACCCTGCGGAGGTTCTGCCTTACATTAATGTGGTGGTAGAGTTTCAGATGGGATTGGGCAGGGGGGGCTTTATATCTGATCATTATTTTGGGGGGACAACCCTATTTGTTGAGTGTGTCAAAAACAGTTTTAATAGCCATGTTCACAAAACGTGTTACTTAGTGTTATCTTAAATTAAATTACAAAAACACCTATAACACCTATAATGGAAGTAAATCTTTACCGGAAGCTAATTTGGTTAGTTATCCAAACCTTTAAGCTTGCGGGAGTTGTGGATAACCATTTGCTAACAGCCTACCACGACGTGCTCTGCATGTAAAACCCACATTATGACTTTTGAAATTGATGTCACCCGTCCATTGACATTAAGATAAGACAGAAAACAAGTCAACCCCCAAATTGTAGAATCACTGAAGTGTAGCTGGGATTAGTGGGCTATCTTTAATAAGATTAGTGAATGTTCAATTGAAATTCTTGTCCTAAGTAAGACAAGGTTTTTATGATGAAAGAAGTTAATTGTTTTGGCAAGACCAAGTGATCTAAGCTGAGCTGGGGTAGTACATATTTGGTATCCCTAGGCAGAAAATATATTTGAGAATTACAGTAAATTATACCATCTAAGAGGAAACTTACATATTTATTTTAATTTGTTTTAGAAAGTCGCTGTCAAAATGGGACTTCAACTATAAGTCCTTTTAAACTAGATCAATTAAGGTAATACAAATGGGATTAATCGATAACAGGGAAAGCAACGGACAGGGTTTGAGTAATGCCAATGGCAACTTAATTTTGAAATAAATAATATTTCAACGTCTCTATTCTGGTCTAAGGAAAGCTGATAGATACAATTTGTATTTGCAGTTGAGCCATACTCTTTCCGTTTTTGAATGATGGATCAAACCGTGCTCCAAGAGATGTTCAAGGTTTGGAATACTGAATTACAAGTCTGACTTAAACCTTTTCATAACTTTAGGACTGACTTGTTTGTTGCGTTTCTTGGTTTTCATTACGCTATTTGCTCACTAATGTTCCATAACAAACTTCAGAGTATACAGAGTATAGAATGCAAATACTTGCCAAACCTTTTGGATCTGTCTTGTTTAACAGGTCTTTCACTTTACAAATACGTGTAAAATTCACCTTAAATGTGTTAATTTTGTGGTTATAAAGCAAGAAAATTTGGAAAGGTTCATGGGGTTATGATTACTTTTATATGACACTGTATATTGCTAAATCCATGCCTAATAAAGGAAATAGTGTTGATGATGTTTGTCATTGGAGGTTCACTAATTAAGGATATTAAAAGCTAATTTATTTAGGTTTCTAGTATCATAGGTTGTAATTTACAGCATCAAAAAAGAAAAATGCATGTGGGAGCTAATGACATTTCAGTCTCTTCGTTGCCTGTCATGAAGAAGTGAAGCTGTGTCCCTAAAATGCTCTTAAACTGCACACAGCATGTTTCATCTAGGTATTGGCACTGCAATTGTGAGACATTAAACAAAACAAGACTTTGGCTAAACAAGTTTTAAAAAGCTTTTTATTACACGAAAGAGCACACAATTCAAATTTCCTCTTCCGTAAATTTTCCTACCTCTTGTGAGGTTTGTGGGACGGTAAACCAGAGGCCATTTTTACAAATTTGATTTCCAAGCACCATTTAGAAAGAACAGAACAGATGAAAAATAATACAAGGTGTTTTCAGATTGCAGTTTGCTAAGCATCACTTCCTAGTATCTTCAAAAGGGTGATTTAAAAGGGATGAACATCAGAGATCCTGTGCTCCAACTTGCATATTCAAGAATTCAGACATTCAGAGTCATTTTCAATCGTATGCAGTTCATAGGTTCAATGTGATTTTATTATACACGGAAAACTAAAGTGATATGTGTGTGAAAGAGAGAAAGGAAAAACGGAAACAAAGACAAAGAGAAGCCCCTGCTGTGCACCTCTTGGGTATTTAAGGTTTAAAGTATCCATCAGATGAGAATTGATTTCAGCACCAACAGTATGTCCTTTCCACTATATTTGAATAAATGTGTACAAAACCATTCCTCTTTCAACTGTCTTTCACCCAATTCTGTCAAAAGTTCAGTGCAATAAATCAGAGAACAGCATAGGAACATTTTGACATTTGAGTTACACACTGCACTTCCAACTGTACTGTCTTCAGAACTATAATAGAAAGCAGATAGCAATGTAATGGAAATCTTTAACATCTGCTGAAATTGTGAAGAATTCATGCATAGATTTTTTTTTGCACCCATTCACCTTTTAATGTCTCATTGTCTGGGCTGTGAATTGTTTCTGGGTGCTGTAGAGCTACAGATGGGACCGCTGTGGGGTTCTGCTGGTGATTCAAATTAATGGTCTTGACCCCAATCCTTCCCTTCCTTTTTCTTCTTCCAACCCTTCCCTCCCCCTTGTTCCTCCCTTTTTCAACCTTCCAAACACCTAGGGGACAGATGGACCAACACTTAACTTCACACTATTTAGCTTTTCAAGGCCGCTAAAATGGAGTGCGTCAAATGGGTGAAGTGGGTTCGTCGGGAAACAAGGACTGAGTGTGTAACTTAGTGTGCTTGTGACAAAGAGAGGGAGGAAACAGGCAGACACACTCCATATTTTTTCTAAGAGCTTGCTGTGGTATTTTGTGCATGTGTGTATGTGTAGTTTTATTCGCAGGAGGACTGCAGCATGAGGTTGGCAGACTGGGGAATTTGGAAGGTAAATTAAGGACTTAGAGCACTGTACGACCGACTGGTATAATATATGATGCTACCTTGAGCTTAACCAGCTCGAGTCATACACCAGGGCTGTTTCAGCTGTAGAGACTGAACAGTGTTCTTCATTAAAATTATGTGTTGTGCCATCTGGAATGTATTATGGCACAGAAGCTCAAAAATATTTACACACCCTTGGTAAATGGCCTGGTTTTTGTGATGTAAAAAAAAAAATCAGACCATGACAAATAATTTTAGAACATATTAATCAATTAAATAAATAATTAAATAAATAAATACATAAAGGGTGCATAATAAACTGACTACATAAGAGTCCTCACTTGGAGTCATCTTTTGATTCAGTTTTATCATTCAGCTGTCTTTAGAGGGAGTCTATCAACATATGTATATCTTAATATATTATAGATTATATTTACACACTCTACTTCTGGCCTCTTGCCAAGGCATTCTAAAACTGTAATTTCCCTGTCATGAAGCCATTCTTATGTGGATTTGGACTTACAGTAATCCTGAAAATAGAGTTTGTCTTCAGTTTTCTGGCAAGCAAATGAAAACTGAGGCCAAAACGGTTTAGAGTTGGTCATAATCTTATTCACCCTGATAAAAATCCCACTCCCATCTAAAGATAAGTAACCGAAGAGAATGAGGCTGCCACTACCATGTTTGACTGAATTGTTGTCCAAAACTTCGAGTTTGGCTTGATCAGAATATTCTCCTACAATGTTTTTAGAAGATTTTATCCAGACCTGAACGTTTTTTGGGAAGAAAAAGTCTCACAAAACCTACTCCTTAGCCTGGAAAAATGATGATTAAAGATGATTATGGTAAAACACAACCAAACTTTGTAGAAAATGACTTAGGCTCCTGTGGTGTTGCTCAGGTCCTCGTTGCACCCTCCCTGATCCTTTTTCTTGTTTTTATTAGTTTTAGAGAATTATTCACTTTTTGTCATGTCAGTGTTGTCTCATATATTTTTAATCACTGAGGACTGTATTTACAGAAATATTTTACATCCTTTTTCTGACTACAGGCTGGACTGGGACAAAACATTGGTGGCCCACCTTGTTTGGTCAGATATGATCTCAACAGATATTCCCCATAAGTATGAAGTATGTTGTTTATGAGTTAAAAATACTGACATGGTAAAACAAAAACATAAATATATACATATATTTTTCATATACACTTACAAACTGTACATGAAAACTCCCCGACAAAGACATGAAAAATGTACTTTTTGTTTTAGTTTTGATAAAATGGTATGTGGCGTGTTCATTTTATATCTTGGTGCTATATGAGTTTAAAGTTGACTCTATTACTCATAAATACTGTTGCTGAATACCAGAGGGAGATTTCATTGTAATCATGTTTATAGTCTGTATTAATATTAATAATAAAGAATTGTTAGTAATGATGTACTTAATTTGAGCCGTTTGTCTGTTACATGATGTTATATGATGAATAAGCATTCAAATCAATACTTTCATTTTGCAGGTCCATAATACATGTCTGCATAAAATGTAGAACCACAATATTGTGCCATCAATTTCGAAAACTGAAATTTTGGTTTAGCAATGATGTTGATTGAAACATTAGAACCTTATTGTTGTCACACACTCACTGCGTCCCTAACTGTTTTGGGAATATTACTACTTACTACCATAATTTCCGGACTATAAGCCGCAACCTTTTTCACACGCTATTGACCCTGATTTCTGTGGCTAATTTATAGATTTTTTTTTACTGGCTAACGGCTTCCGGGGGGAACGTAAAAGTAAGACATACATGTGGGGAAATATAATGCGCCGAAGAAGACACCACCGGTAGTTTTCATGCACACACCCTCATCATGCAAAACACACGAAGAAAGGCAGCTTTTAAGTTTAAGACAATCGAGCTGACCGTCAAGGAAGGAAATAGAGCTGCTGCATGTAAGCTTGACATCAATGAATTGATGGTGAGACGGAGGAGGCAGAAGTGAGTTAGTGTAAAAAGACGACAAAAGCTTTCAGAGGACATAAAGACACTAAAGTAAACAACCTCAGTGGCTTTAATGAGAAAGAGGAAGACAAAGATAGCGACCAATGACTTTTCTGGTAAGCGAAAGTATGTTTTATTTTCTAACCAGGCATGTTACTGTCATGTTGTGTTGATGCCGTGTTGGCGCCCTACTGCCAATTTTCAGGCAGAATTAAAAAAGAAAGCAGGTCTTAAATTAATACTAGAAAAGTACTCTGAGAGCACAGACCTCCGCTAGGGCCTCTCTCCCCATCCCCATGTGATTATCTAAATTTCTAACTTTCGGTACTTTTCCAAAAAAAGTATCTTAATGAAATGCACTGTCGTGTTTGTGCTGCTGCTGCACTCTTCCAACAGAGAGTGGATATTCAGGGTTGTTCTGCGAGGGTAGCCGCTTGTGAGCTCTCTGACACAGGAGAGGAGTGGAGGTTAGCACCGCTGGTCGGTGGGTGGATATGCGCTTAATGTCGGATCAACCCCAAAATGTAATCAATTTTTCCTGGTCCCATTGTGGACATTTCCTAAAAATGTCATCGAAATCCATCTATAAATTTTGGAGTTATGTTGCTAACAGACAGAGAGACAAACAGACAGACAGACCGACACGAAAAAATGACATCCTAGCAGCAGTAACAAAAAAAAAAATTCAGTGTACTGTCTTTCTGTGTAAATATCTCATGTTACAGCATAAAAAAACGTGCTGCTTGTATTCAGGTGCGTCTTATGTATGTACAAAATGTATTTTTTTAAATCTTGCTGGTGTGTCTTATATTCAGTGTGCTCAATAGTCCAAGAATTACAGCAACTCTACCTTTACTGTCTTTCTTCTTACTCTATTTCATGTTGTTGTTTAATGTCTGTTGTTGCAGAAGTTGAAGCTCCAGCAAAACATAGCAATTAATACACATTTGGCACCATATGCTCGTAGATTTTTCCTTTTTTCACACAGCTTAACTGTGACACCCTTTCCCTATTGACTTTTCATTCTGCATCCTCTGCCTTCAGATGTGTTTATGCCTGGGCTTAGCAGCTGACACTATTGAATTCAACTACGATGAATGTCCTCTTCGCAATATACCTCAAACTCCAAACTCAAAGTCAAACTCCAATCCTCAAGGGCCTAGTTGCATAAGTGTATACAACCTTAACTTCTACTTTTCTGGAGCAGCTTCTGAGTCCTAGTAAAGCAAAAGGAGTACATTTTTGAAAATAAAACTTTATATATCTGTGTCAGATCGAAAATAATGTATACCCTCCTCAATAATCAGTGAAAAACTCTTAATCAGCGGTACAGTAATCAAACCCTTTTTATAACTGCTTACCAGCTTCTTCCGCGTTTCCATTGGTATTTTTACAATTTATCTTTGAAGTACTTTAAGAGACCATTTTTGTATACAATTCTGGTGAGAAGTTTACTTACAAACATTATCATCTTGAAATACTTAATTAATATCCATTTTAATAATTAATGCAATGACTCACTTGAACTTTTCTTTTTATTGAGTGATATAGTAAGAAAACATTTATGACTTTACTAAACAAGAATTGTGTAGGCAAGTTAGAATTTAGTGTGAGTTTTATTTAATCCATTCATAGTTAAAATTAGTCAGAGATACAACTATGTGCATAAATGCATACTTATATTTGGATAACTGTCCAATAGCAGGTATTACCAGTCAACCTGGGATTGCTGAGGGTAATTTAATTGTTGTCCTCATGTGATACTATGGCACAGAAACATGAGACACACACGTTGAGCTTCTTTCAGCATTCTAAACAAAGATTAATTATTCTCCTATACATACCTAAGACCACAGTTTTCCTATATGATACTTCATATTCAATACTTCAAGTATTACAAAATAACTGCATTAAAAATCCTTTAGATTCAGCCACATTCACAAAATTGGTCAAATTATCCCTTTAAACAGGAAAAAAAATCTTTAAACGGATAGTTAGCATTTTTAGACATGAAATTGTACCCCATCCTCACCATCAGCAAAGTGCATATACACTGACCCATATCTGGGGTCACCTCCTGGTCAGAGCTCTGGCCGTTAGAAGTCTTTAAAGAAAGTAGTCCCGGCTAGTTAAGGCGCAACAGTGAAGCTGTCTACAAGAAGGGACAGAGCAGACTGTACTTCTTGAGGAAGATTAGGTCCTTCAAGGTTTGCAGCAAGATGCTCCAAGTCTGTTTTGGAGAGTTTAATCTCTTCACCCATCATCTGTTGGGGTAGCAGCATCAGAGCCAGGGACTTAAAAAGGCTAAGCAACCTGATAAAGAAGGCTGCTTCTGTTCTTGGGACAACTGTGGAACATCTGGAGATGATGATGCAAAGAGGGAATCTTCATAAAATCAAAACAATTATGGACAACCCTGAGCATCCTCTTCATGAGACTATCCTACAACAACAGAGCATCTTCAGTCAGAGGCTTCTTCAGTTTCACTGCAACACAGACCGCCACAGGATATCCTACCTGCCCACAGCCATCATGATTTACAACAGCTCCTTAAATAATGAATTAGTATGAGCTACAACAACACTTAATTTCCCTCTGGGATCAATTAAGTATTTTTGAATTGATTTGAATTGCCAGCACCAGCCTCTCAGTTACCGATGCCAGCCTATCAATAGTCAGATCAGTTTCTGCCTTGATATATATATATATATACATATGGATAGTTAAGTGTAGGAATAAATCATGTCAAAGGGGGTCATAAGGGTTGACGGCAACAGTATAAGTTTGGCAAGAGTGCACAAAGAAGTGAATGTTAAGATGATTTATTAGCTTTAGCAAACACTACTGGATGAGAGAGTTTTGAGTGTGGTTTCTGAAGAATTGTCATGTGACATGACTGACTTTTTTAGTTGAGGAAAAGAATGAGAAAAGTTGTGACTGAGTGTTTTCATGTCATCCCCAATGCATCCTCAGCTTCAAGATGGGCGAAATGCCTAAAACTGCATGACCAATAAAAGAAAATCTGTAATTTCTCCTGAGTCCAGAATAAATGTTTGTCCACTTGTAATAAGATTTTTTCTATTTTTGTGGGGACGCTGACCTGTACTTTGACATCTAACACAACGATTATCTTCTTGAAACATAAGATGAAATTGGCTGTCAGTTTGGTAAAGTCTGTGGCAGTTGCTTTGTGGACAGGCAGTGGTGCCAGTGAGCCTAATTTTAATTTCCCACCTCTCAAGTCTTTGTTCTCACCCTCACCTGTGGTCCCAGGTTTTTGGACAGTAACTGAAGTAATAAATTCTTAGACACGGATAACCAGAATTAGTTTTATCCTAGGGGAAAATGGCCTCATCCGCAATGACAGTGTGTGAGTATCAGGAGGCCTGGAGGGCAGGCTGCAGGTCCTTCGCACCAACAGGCGCAAGTTAGGTGAACCAGAGACCTTACGGCAACACCTCCTGAGACCGCAGCCGTGGGAATGAACAAACCATGAGCAACTGCTGGGATGTAAGTCTCTGGGCAGAACTGGTACATGCTCAAGAAACCTCATGTTCCATCTGGTATCAGGACTGTGTGAAATCTCCCAGAGAGCAGCTGAGAGAAGCTTGTGCTATGTTACCATCAGGGTTTAAAAAAGAGAGGAAGAAAGCCAGTGACTCAATCAAAATATTCACTTCTGCTCCTAAACTGAACATCCTGTTCATTTAAAAGTGTGAAAGAAATGTAGTATTTTTTTAGTTTGCTTTATCAATGCCTTGAAAAATTATTACTGTAATTAGTTTTCACTTTTTTGTCATGTTACAGCCCCAAGCCTCAATGCATTTTATTTGTGATAGACTGACACAAAGTAGTGTAGAATTATGAAGTGTAAGGAAAATAAAATATGGTATTTAATTTACTTCTTATTCTGTATGTAAAGCCCTCCAGATTGTGGTTTTGTAGTCAGCCCTGTCAATTTAGAACTTCAAATAAAGCTGTGAGCTTTTTTTGCTTTGCAGCTCTGGTGACTGCATTTTTTCTCATTCTTATTTATGGAATAACTCAAGCGCAGTCAGATTGGATGAAGAGGATGAACAACAGTATTCAGATTGTGCCACAAATTCTCAACTGATTTTAGGTCTGGACTTTGATTGTGCCATTTTAACACCTGAAAATATTTTGATCTTACCTTATCTCAGTCTTTGGTCTTTTGCAGTCTGGTCTCTAATGGGTTATCTTCCAGTTTGCCCTATATTCAGCTCCATCCATCTTTCAATTAACTCTGAACAGGTTCCCGTGTCTCATCTGAAAAACATCATTCTCACAGCATAATGCAACCACTGATTTTATAGTTGGCATGATGTGTCTCATTTAACACGAGTACCTTCTTCTACATGTTTGCTCTGTTCCCTACATGACATAAGGCAAAGCACAAAAAAAGTTTCATTTGACTTTCTTTCAGCAAATGTTTTCTTCTTGCCGCTTCATACTGCTCAGACTTGCTGATTCCACATTTTAGTTTCCCTCTTTCCTGACCTGAGCCTTGCCTAAACCTGTTTTAAACTTCTTCATAAACCATATTCCTGAAAGGTGGAACCAAAAGTCTGGGTAAACCACAATCCTGTTTTATTTTCAGACCAGCATGGAGCTGTTCGCCATTCCAACAAAGCACCACCTAGTATCCATTGCACACAAATAATTATAACTTTCCATTAATATATGCCTGCCTGCTCACCTTTACCTCATACACAGATGCAAACCCACTCTCGGTGCAGCTTTTATTGAACAAGAATCCAATTACTTAACCCAGCTTGAGGTTCCACACCTTCTGCACTCTTCTGCTTTGACGAGCCTGTGTTAATATCTGCTGACAGCCAATGTCCAGCATTCACACTCTCGCATGCCTGTGGACACACACACACATGCGAGGGACTGTGATAGCTGTCTCTTATTGGTATTCATTGACCCTGGGATGGAGAAATGGGGATCACACTTTTCATTTAATCAGACTCTTACGAGGATCAGCTGTATGCCTCAGAGGAGAGTCTGGAGGTGTGTGTGTGTGCGTGTGTGTGTGTGCAAATGACAAAGAGACAGAGGAGGAAATTTGACTTTGATGCATTCCCACACTGCTGAATATGTAGCTGTGGATTTATTTTCACCGTCTTTTTTTACCTTCTCTGTTCATATGTCTCCATGGCATCTGGCTTTTTATTGTTCCCAGTCCATAGATCACTTATTAAGCCAAGTAATGAGGAGGTCATGCATAATTTCATTTGCTCTACCGGTACCTAGGGACATTTTCTTATTTCACTAAAATCTATGATAGTTTCCTTTTGAAGGGCCATAATTCTCCCCCAGTAGCAGGCGCTGGGGTCACAGATGCTAAATGGCCCATCCATAGATTCCTGGTGGAGGGAGAATATTGTGTTGAGTCATTTCGAAGCTCTTATTGAGGCAATTTGACTCCACATGGTTCCATTTGCTCCAGGTGATATATCGGATAAAGGACCAAGCTCCAAAATCATTCTATACCATACCATACCATACCATTTTATTAATAATGCACTTTACAAATGACAGAAGTCAACCAAAGCGCAGAACACAGGCTAGAAACATAAGGAAATAAAACAGAATATAAAACACAGTAAAAACAGATAAATAGCAGAAAATCAGAATAAAAAAATAAAAAAGCTGATACAAGTGCTAGAGAACACATATGACAGGTCAACCCTCTAAGCTAATGGTGACAGTAGGGCTAATTAAAAGCTAAACTAAAATAATACGTTTTCAATCGAGATTTAAAAACATGAAGCGAAGTAGACTGGCATATCTCAAGAGGTAGCACATTCCACAATTTCGGAGCACACACAGAAAAAGCTCTCTCCCCACAACATTTTAGACGCACTGACGGGACTCGCAGAAGAAGGTGGTCAGCAGACCTAAGAGCACGGGAAGGCTGATATGGGCAAAGAAACTCTACCAAATATGGAGGGGCCAGTTCATTCAGTGATTTAAAAACAAATAAAAGCAGTTTAAACCGTATTCTAAAATGAACAGGCAACCAGTGCAAAGACCTCAGAACGGGGGTGATATGTTGCCTCCTATCAGCCCTAGACAGAAATCTAGCTGCCGCATTCTGAACGAGTTCCAGACGGGATAGAGAAGCTTTATTAATACCAGCCAAGCAGGAATTACAATAGTCAAGGCGAGAAGTAACAAAGCCATGTAGTACAGTTTCCAGATGCTTAGTTGTTAGTATAGACTTCAATCTCGTAATTTGCCTTAGTTGATAAAAACATGCTCTAACTAAGCTATTAACTTGTGCATCCATCGTCAGCTTGGAATCTATTTTTAGTCCTAGAGAGGTGACGGCCTTACTAAGGGATACAGGAATAGATGCCATTACGGTAGGAGTGGGCATACTTTTATTGGGCTGGAAGAGGACTGCTTCAATTTTGGTATCATTAAGATATAAAAAATTAGCCGCCAACCAGCTCTTTACCTCATCCAGACAGTCTAGTAATGGCTGGAGTGAAGTTTCCAGGTTAAAAGGAACATAAATTTGGCAGTCATCAGCATAAAGGTGGAATTGAACCCTGTGTTTCCTAAAAATATTGCCAAGGGGAATAAGATACAATGAAAACAAAAGAGGGCCCAGGATGGATCCCTGAGGAACACCCCAAGGAAGAGGGGATGATGTGGAAACATGTTCCTCGAACATGACACATATGCTACGATCTAGTAAGTAAGAATGAAACCACTGAAGTGCAGATCCTGTCATCCCTGCCACTTGTTCTAACCGGTATAATAATATGGTATGATCCACTGTATCAAAAGCAGCTGAGAGGTCGATAAGGATCATTAAAACATGATGGCCAGAGTCTGTCGCTAAGAAAATATCATTAAGCACCTTCAAGTGGACAGTTTCAGTGCTATGCAATGCCCTAAAACCAGACTGGAAGACCTCCAGAATATTATTAACTTCAAGATGTCCTAAAAGTTGTTGATATACAATTTTTTTAAGGACCTTAGATAAAAATGGCAATTTAGAGATGGGGCGGAAATTAGAGAGGACCGATGTGTCGATACCAGGCTTTTTTGGTACTGGCTGGATCACCGCATGTTTAAAGGCATGGGGAACCACTGCTGATGATAAACTGCAGTTAATGATTTGCAAGACAGGGAGAGCAAGTACAGAGAAGGCATCTTTGAGCAGTCGAGGGGGTATGGGCTCAGTGGGGAGCCAGAAGGTTTCATATGAGCAACCATTTTTTTCAGGTGGTCAAGAGATACTTGGTCAAAGCACTCAAAGGCCACAGGGCAGGGAGGGAGTAATGGAGACACATAGGATGATGAGGAAGTAAGTTTTCGAATATTTGCAACCTTGTTAATAAAAAAGGAGAGAAACTGGGTACATAAATCAACAGACGATGTCAGTGAAGGGAGGACAGAAGGAGAAAGGACAGCATCAAGAGTTTTATACAGAATGCGCTGGTTACCATGACTAGAGGTAATAATATCTGCAAAGTATCTGTACCTAGCATTTCTAACAGATTTTTGATAAAGGGACCAGGTATTTCGAAGCATCTCAAGGGAAACCTGCAGCTTATCTTTCTTCCATTTTCGCTCAAAATACCTGCTCCTACACCTAATCTGACGGGTGCGATCATCAAGCCACGGATCTTTATTTAAAAGTTGGCTCCTAGGTCTCAGAGGAACTATAAAGTCTAATGCCAGAGTGCAGAATGCAAGAAAATAATTAAGTAGATTGTCAACAGAACAAACATGAGTTGTGGAAAAGATAGTAGCCATTGTAGCCGAAACGGCCATACTAAAATCTAGAGCAGTATTTGAGGAAATTACCCGAGATAAACTCACAAATTTGCTATTAGTGCAAACAGAACCACACAAATCAAGATTAAATAAAACAGGAAAGTGATCCGAAAAACTGTCAGGCAAGACAGATAGGTCATTTATAGAAACGCCATAAGACAGAATCAGATCCAGGGTATATGATCTGTCATGAGTAGCAGCCGATACTGACTGAATTAATCCGAAGGAGTCCATTAAGTCCAGAAAGCCCTTAACCAGTGGTCGGGTAGGGCAACAAACATGAATGTTAAAGTCACCAACAATGAGTACCTGCTCATATTTGGGCGCAATTTCAGATAGTAGAGATGCAAAGTCCTCGATAAAGTCAGTGTTATATTTCGAAGGGCGATAAATTACAATACATAACAAGGTGGGAGAACTAGGGAGTTCAAATGCATGGAATTCAAAGGAAGAACAGGGGAGTGAAGG
This sequence comes from Valencia hispanica, assembly GCA_963556495.2. NCBI lineage: Eukaryota > Metazoa > Chordata > Actinopteri > Cyprinodontiformes > Valenciidae > Valencia > Valencia hispanica. The sequence continues at coordinate 20,745,765 of OY747702.1, forward strand.
AAAGAATTGCTTACATCCAAAGCTAGACTTATAAATAGTCAAGAGGCCGCCATCCCGGCCTCGCTCCCTAGTTGAATTAAAATAGGAGCAGTCAGGTGGAATTAACTCAGTAAGAACAGCCGACTCACCCTGCGACATCCAGCATCTTATCAATAAAAAACTCCTTCAGGATAAAAGACTTATTACCGACTGATCTGGCGTTGATCAGTGAGAAGCGAACCAACTGCTTCCTTAGAGGTCGGTCAGGTAAGAGGCTCCGAGGAGTAGGTATCACGGGACGAAGATTTTGTGTGTTGATTCCTCGGTGGTGCAGGCAGAAAGATGATTCACGTAACCTGGACCCATCACGAGCCTTAGGAAGAATGGGAATCAGGCAACGATCCATCCAATTCCGGTCAACTATACGCCAAGGAGGAAACAGATCCAGGGCCATGCTGGTCCTATGCTGGTAAAGTCCTGCTGAACGCGCCATCCAAATCCTCACCCTCACCAAACGACCCCCCCGCCTACCACGTTGGCGTGGCCGCTTCCGAAGGCGAGGTGGGCGTGATCCACGGAACAAACCGGCAGGTACATTCGAATACAGGGGGCGTGCAGAATTCCAGTTATTTTGAGAAAAATGATAGAATTCCGGTAAAGACGAACACAAGTACAGAAATGTAGATCTGTCATACGTCACCCGAGCACTTGTTGCAGGGAGAAGGTCAAAAATACAGGGAATAAAATACCAAAGAGTAGAGACAGACGGCAAGCCGACCACACTGGCGCCATCTTGAGCATATTGTAGATGAGTTCAGAATCAGTTCTCTGCAGCATGTCAAACCTGCTCATCATCATTCTCGGAACTTTGCTTCTTTTGACGACGCATAGTTACACAAAAAGAGGAAAACTGATGTTATTTAAGAAAAAAGGACTTCTGTTAGTCAATTTGAATATCAGTGTTATTATCCAATAGATATTCTTACCAGAAGTGGTCTGTGGGAATTTCCAGGGATTATTGGCAAAAACAGTGAGGAAAATAAGTATTGAATACCTCCATGTTTTTTCTAAATGAGGCTTTCTATATTTATATTGATTTGACAAAACAAAAAATACAGACATACAAAGAAAAGGAAACAAATAATTCCAACAATTCCATCAAAAATATGTAATGTATGTGTAATCAAGTGAAATGAAATAGGAAATAAGTATTAAACACATAACAAAGATGAAGTGTGAAAACCCAAGAAAAGCCAATAAAATACCTTAAAATCTGCCTGTATTTAGAAAGAAACACTACCCCTACCAGCACCAGATAATAGCATTTGATTTAGTCTTAACCCATAAATAATTTAAAAAGGTTTCTCATCGCCAGGGTGTTGGAGAAGCATGTCATGATGGGGGAAAAACTAAGGGCTCTCTCAAGACCTACCCAACCTCGATGTACCTACAGTAAAGATATTGATTGCATTCCTTACAAACGCATTGCTAAACTTCAGAGTGGTCAGGAGCTCTCTTCGAAGGATCCTTGGCCTCTGTAATCTCCCTGGTGAAAAAGAACCATGTGAAGGCTCATTTAAACTTTGATGCACACAATTTGAACAAGTCAAAGAAATACCTGGGGGAATATAGCCTGGTCAGATGAGATCAAAATTGAAAATGCATGTCTTTGCAGCTACTGTGCTGGAAAGAAATAACACTGCACATTACCAACAAAACCCATACCAAAAGTATATTTTGTAGGTGCGAACACCAAGGTGTGGGGTTGTTACTAGCATATAGTACGAGCTGTATTTATTTAATTAAAGGAAGGATAATTCTGAATATTTACAGACACATTGTTAAGAATCTGAAGATGATACAAATGTGGTTTTCTTGGCAAGACAAAAGATCTCGAACACACCGCAAAGGAAGCTCTCAATTGGTTTCAGAGAAAGAAAATAGTTCAGCTAGAAAGCCCTAGTCAATCACATGAATTCAGTTGAAGATTTATGGAAGAGGCCAGCAGAACCTTTAAGATCTGGGGACAGTTTTGTGAAAGAATAGGTCACAATCACACCTGGACAATGAATGTGACCTGTTTTTCCATAAAGGACACATGTTGAAGTTGTCATTAACAACAAAGTATTGATAAGTATGGCAATAATTTAATGCATCACAGCAGTCCTGAATTCATTTTTTTGTCACTTCGGTTGTTCCTATTTCAACCTATTTACATAACATATCCACAGGCATCCTAATGAAGTCATTCTATTAACTACCACCAGCAATATTGTTTACATTTTTGTGAGAAAAAAATCCCATATAATCCTTCTTTTTAGTTTTGCTTTGCTTTGTATACTTTTGCTTATGTTTATATAATGCATGTGATAACCCCACGTCGCTTGCAGGAACATCGCTTTGTCTGGCTTTCATATGGAAAAATATCAAATCATAGCAAACAAATAACATCGGCATGTCGTACCTGAATAATTAATGTCCTTCGAGGCGGTTCATGTATGACAATCAGAGACTCTGGAAGATAAGGGGCGGCTGTCTTTCTGACAAGGCACATTTCTTTTCCTCACTCCGTGCTCCTCCCAGCTTGAAAGCTCTGCCACCATTGGTCAGTTGTCCTGCAGGGATAGTTGCCAAGCTTATCGGCCTGTTACAAATCAGGCAGAGAAATTGTAGCAGGAACACTCTCCTTTTTTCTCCCTGCACTTGCTCACCAGTATCCCTCAAGGGGACCGAGGGGCTTCGAAACAGACCACAAATCTGCTCTTCCTTCTTTTACTTTGCTACGATTGTTGCCTGAGAGAAGTTGCATAGTGCCCCATCTTAAGACTGCAGTTTTCAGTACATGATACATTATTAATTATTCAAGGTTTTCTAAGCTTCATGTTGGAAATTGCTCAAAGGTTAAACCGTGCCATCACTGTAGTGATCACGTCCTCTTTGGTCACGATTAGAATACCTTCGGAAAAGCCATTGTGGATTAATCACTGAGTACCGCTTTAAAAGAAATTTACCTTAAAGCATGATGAAAGGCAAAACAAAAACATTTATAAAGGCTGTGCAGGAAGAAATAATATTCATGGGTCAAATTTGTTTAATGATGTGGGTTTTTTTCTTTTTCATGGGGATAATTGGCCACATGAAAGAGGCAGATAAGAGGCAGAGATACCAATTTCTCCACTGACAGAAGCCTCAGAGGACCACAATGCAGCAATTTAACATTTTCTGTTAAGCACAGCAAAATTAAAACAGACTGGATTCTCACTGTGTAGAGTTTTATCTCAGCAGACAGTGACACAGGAATATTTCCAAATCCCAAAAGTCAATTATGTAAAAGATAAAAAGAATTTATCTTGGGAGTATTACATGGTAAAAAACTTGGGAGTCACTTTAAGCACATTTACAACATTGCTTATTGTAATGTTACCTGTGACACAGAAGATGGTGTATGCTAAGCCGCTCTTATGTAAAGTCAGTTCTTTTTAGAAGAATGTTTTAAGTAACATTCTATTTAAATGTTATAGACAAAAGTAAATATTTTACGTTTAGTAAATAACTTTCTTGATGTTAGTTGGTCCTAGAGGCTGAAGCTAATGACTACTCCTAGAGGATCCAAGACCGAAATTGACTCCTACCATATCTACCATCCTAAAAAAAAAATCTAATCCAAGCAGATACTGAGTATCAGAAAAGTAAAGTCAATCTGGTCAGAGAAACTGTCAGAAAAACTGGTGTTGGAGGAAAACATAATATAGTTGATAAAATGAAATATATATATATATATATATTTCATTGAATGTTAAAACTGGCTTCATATTTTGTTTGGTAATTTGTCTGAAAATCTGTTTAATTCTAAGCAAATGTTTCATAAGCAAGATCTTGGATGCTCACTGCCTCCTATGCTGCCATTACAAGTTTGGTTTTGCCCCCTCTCTGGCTATTCTCTGAATCCCCATTTCTAGGACCAGCTAATCTAATTTTATTGCTAATTAAGGCACCAAAAAGTAATCTACTGTGTTTAAGATATCAATTGCTTGTAGCCTTCTAATAGAACACTGAAGTATCCCTTTAAGCCCCCTAAACTCAAAGGAGAATTTTTTTTAAACAAGCCATTCAAAATTCTATCTTTAGGCACTTAATTGCTTAAAGCCAATCATATAGACATATATTTTCCCCCATTTGCTTTACCTAGGTTTATAAAAAGTATAAATATGACACCAACTATGGTAAGAGTAGATGCGGGTCCTGTTGCATGTATTGATTTCCCTGTCTTACTTTGATTTTTTTTATTCCTGCACTATTTATCTGCCTCCATTTTCTTATTTTCCTATTTTGAAAAACAGACTTCACAAGTGATTGTCTTGATCAAGCTCTAGAATTGGAAAGCAATTTGTCCAAAAGTATCGAAAGTAAATAAAAAAAGGATGTTCTTTCAATAATTTAGAACTATTTTTAACACTACTTTAAAAGACTGGCAGAAGGTCTTGCAGATCGGAAGCTGTAAAATAATTCTTAAAGGGTGAAACATTTTGTATAATAAAGATTTATAGGTAACCGACATAAAATTTTATTTTTTAAAATGTAGCTTTCACATCCTGCATATTATTGGCTTTGATGTTGGAACTCAGATCCGCAGAAGTTGTCGCACCAGAGTCATTCAAGTTCTAGTTACATGTGGGAAACCCAGTTAGCTTTGCTCAGTTAGGCTATCCTACCAATTGTTAACAACACAAGCTGATTAATGATTTAAATAAAAATCTTTCCAGGGTGCTGAGCATCTCCCGACGTTCCAAGTCTATCTTTAGGGGGGGCATTCTTGTTGTATTTTTGACTGGTAACTTGAAAAATTTGACTTTTGAGTTTGAAGTGGATCAGTCGCCTTGATCTGTACTACTTGGTGGATAGTACTTATGGTTAGAGCCATTTCCATGTTAAGCATCCTAAGTAAGTATGTTTTATTATATCTGATATTCAGTTAACAGAATAACACCCACATTACCAGCAGCCAAGTGAATAAAACTGTGAATAGTCTGTCCCAGATTATACTTAATGCATTCACTCATGTGTATCTTGGTGCTTTGTAGGATTTTCACCTCACACTCACAGGTCCTGAAGATACATTTCAGTTTACATTGCAGTATTGAATTCATAATTGCTTGTTGGCCATATAACTTCCTGCATAATGAAATGCTTTCATAATAATCAATAAAGGAAATAGAGCAGGTCCATTTAAATCTTCTTGCAATAGGAGAAACACACCCAGCTAAACTGCTGCTTTCAGGGCTGCAGTGTGTTGCCGTATCAGTGGAGTAAGTATAGCATGAGAATGAAAAGTGGAGTGGATTTTATTTCAAAGATCTCCACTTAAGGACAACTATCCTTCTTTCCAGAGTGATGACATGGAGGAGGGAAGGAAGGATGGATGTCAGTATGTAATGTCAGTGTTGGAACCACTCCTAGCCCTTAGGTGATCCCATTGCCCAATCATCCAATCCGGCCGACGCTCACTCTCATTTAGTCAGGCCTATTTGTCTTCCTTCTAAAGTCCAACCTGCTCCAAAGATGTAATTCCATAAAAGCATACAATCAATACAGCAGAAACTGTGGTCATCTATCATTTTAGGAAAAAAAGCAAATATTGAAAAATTGTGCGTGTTTGTGTATGTGGGAGTGCACGCATTAGAGCTCAAATGTTACAAATCAGACGGAGAGGGACAGGTTAAAAGTGCTGGCTCAGTTATGAGAACTGGCAGACGCAGGTGCACAGGAGAGATCTGTCCACTGGATGGCACTGCCACAAGTTTATTTTCCTTCTTTCTTTAAACCAGAGGCAACAATCAATTTATGTTGGGTATACTATGTCTAAAACAAGGAAATATTAATTACTTTTTCTCTTGAGACCTTAACATTTCCTGGAAAGATATAAATACAATATACACAGTGGGACACCCTCACACACTCTCACACAACAACCCACACACACAGGTCTCATTAATCTCCTCTGTAACAGGACTCTATCCTCTTGCTCCAATATTACAGTAAATGGTGATGCTTATCTACAAGCAGCCCTGCCCTTGAAATAGGTGCTGTTCCATTCCAGGCTAATTCCACAGCCATTTAATGGTTGGCACATTTTTCAAAGCTATATAAATTACTTTAAGCCGCAGCTTACTCTCGGCACACTGAAATACAAACATGGATGTTCCCCCCTTTTATCTCACTCTATCCTCTGTTTTCTTAATACTTCCAAACCACATTGCCCCCACCTTCACATCCTTCTTCCCACTCACCGCTCCCTGCTCGCCCCTCCCACCCCCTTTGCGAGTGAAACAGGCACGGCTTGAAATCCACCCTGAAGCGACTTTGGGGTAATATCTTATTAGCAGCCAATAAACATCAGTCATTTCAATTTAGACTAACACTCCGAAGCTGGTCATAATCACCAATATGTGAACAAGGATGGAAATCATTGATGCAGTTTTACAGATTTTTCCTTGTGTATTATTCTAAAAATACCTGATCAAGAAGGAAAGAGAATATCTATTCTAATCTATCTAACATGTAATGGAATACCATGTCAAAGTATTCATATCCATTGAACTTTCCAAACAGTTTTTCATGTCCCAACTGTGGTGTTTTGGATGGTCAGATTATTTTTGCATACATAAGCATTCACATATGTACACCTTTAACACCCTGACCGAGAGAATAGAATAGACCTTCATGACATTAGATTATTTAGATTAGATTATTATTTATTAGAATATTTTATCCCACAGATAATACTCCTGCAAATGCTCGAAGGCGGTTTTTATCAACCTGTTGCTGATATGAAAACTGCCCTTATAAAATATCTCTGAGTATATGTCATAGTAATGCTTTTTTAAATAATATATGTCCTTCTGCTATCTAGAACTCAGTAGGGATTTTGAAATAACAATTAATTAACTCTTGATTTGCTCTAACTTTTCTGCTATCTAGAACTAAGTAGGGATTTTGAAATAACAATTAATTAACTCTTGATTTGCTCTAACTTTTGGAGTATGTAACTGGATAGATTTTAAGTGTATTTCAGTACATGTTGGTAATCTATGTTTAGACTTTTCAGATAACCTTTCATGTTTGGAATAGAACTGTTCCTCCTCTAAATACATAAATAATATTTGAAAAAAAATTTTTTAAAGCTAATTTGCTAATCAGCTACGATATCTAATGCAACGTGACAGGGTTTCCTAAACTCCCCTTGTGTACTGGCTAACAATGAGTCAGAAGAGGAGAGTGAAAGACTGACAGACTGACAGAGACACAGAACCAGAACTAAGTAGAGAGCCTGTCTGGAATCAAAAGTCAGGATTGATCCTCTTGTTTTAAGATTCAGTAACATAATTGCTTTTGTTCGTCATCTAATCTTTAAAGTTCTTCTAAGCTTATCCGACAAGACTACTTTTTTGTACTGTTTTACAATTGGGTTCCAAATTCCAAGTGAGAAACCCACCAAAATTCTTAGGCAAGGGTTTGAGGGCGACCCTACCTGCTGGACAACAGCTTTGTGCAGAGTTTTTCCACCGTTGGTGAGGTCAGAAATTGGAATGTGGGAACAGGATCTGCAGAGGTCCTAATTCGGATTCCATAGAAAACTGACACCTGTCGTGGAAAAGAATAATGCCTTTATCAAGAGTCTGGATGAGAAGAAGTAACACATTTATTGAAACCTTGCAAGGTGAGAACAAAAATACAGAGTCAAAAGGATTCTGTCAAATCGGCTCTAACAGTTCAACCTGCCTGTCTTTTATAGGTTCTGGTCTGCAGGTCTCCAATGAGTGGATTGTCACTGTTTGTGGGTGTTTCCTAACAAAGGGAAGAACAAGGTGATTGAATCATGGGTGTGAAGTTGCGATTGATATGCATCAAGAACTGAGTTCAGCAGCCGACTCACAACAGAGTACACACCCTGGACTTGGTCATCACGTATGGCCTGTCCACCAGTGTCCTCTGTTGTTGACATGGCTGTTTCTGACCACTACTGTGTGTTTTTTAACATCACCAGTTTTATCCAGCGGGATACCTCTGTGAGAACTCTCTCCGTGCTACTAATGCATTTCAGAAACCCCCCTCAAATGTTCTCTGTGAGGAGTTCGCAGCCCACTTCAGAGGGAAGGTCGACACAATCAGATGTAATATTTTATCTTCTCAAAGTAACATGGTTTTAGCCTCATCTAAATCTTCAACTTGTATTTTGGACCCAATCTCAACCAAATTATTTAAAGAAGTGTTCCATTTGGTTCCTGGCCCCATTTTGGATATGATGAATCTATCCTTAGTAAACGGATACGTACCACAGGAATTTAAAATAGCTGTAATTAAACCTTTACTCAAGGAACCTTCCCTTGATCAAGATGGCTTGGTGAATTGCAGGCCTGTGTCTAGCCTTCCTTTCTTATCCAAGGTCCTTGAGAGGATAGTTGCTAGTCAGGTCTGTGGACATCTAAGCAGTGGCGAGCTGTTTGAGGAGTTTCAGTCAGGTTTTAGAGCTCGTCATAGCACTGAGGCAGCACTGGTGAAGGTTACTAGTGATATTCTCATGGCCTCAGATAATGGACTGGTGTCTGTTCTGGTTTTGTTAGATCTCAGTGCTGCTTTTGACACAGTCGATCATAATATTCTCTTAGAAAGGCTTGAACATGTTGCAGGGATCAAAGGAACAGCACTAGGCTGGTTTAAATCATATTTGTCTGATAGATTCCAGTTTGTTCATCTAAATGATAAATCATCTTCACTCTCAAGGGTTACTTGTGGAGTTCCACAGGGTTCTGTCCTTGGACCAATTCTTTTCACCATATATATGCTTCCAATTGGTAGAATCATTAGACAGCATGGGATAAATTTCCACAGCTATGCCGATGATACACAACTATATTTATCCATAAATCCTGATGAACCCAGTCAGTTAGGTAGATTACAGGCATGTCTGGAAGACATAAAAGCATGGATGACCCTAAACTTTTTGCTTTTAAATTCTGACAAGACAGAAGTTGCTGTCTTTGGACCAGAAGTTCTTAAACAGAAACTGATTAGTCAATCACTTCATCTGGATGGCATTAAATTGTCCCCCAGTAATAACGTAAAGAACCTCGGCGTTATTTTTGACCAAGACTTGACATTTAAATCCCATATTAAACAGGTTTCTAGGATTTCTTTCTTTCACCTCCGGAATATTGCTAAAATTAGAAACATCCTGTCCAGGAGTGATGCTGAGAAACTAGTCCATGCATTTGTTACCTCAAGGCTGGACTACTGTAATTCTTTACTATCAGGAAGTCCACAAAATGCCATTAAAAGCCTTCAGTTGATCCAAAATGCGGCAGCAAGAGTTCTGATGAATATTAAAAAGAGAGATCACATTTCTCCTGTTTTAGCTTCCCTTCATTGGCTCCCTGTTAAATCCAGAATAGAATTTAAGATCCTTCTTCTTACATACAAAGCCCTTAATAATCAAGCTCCATCATACATCAGAGATCTAATTGTTCCATATGTTCCTAAAAGAGCACTTCGCTCTCAGACTGCAGGTTTACTTGTAGTTCCTAGGATCTCTAAAAGTAGAATGGGAGGCAGATCTTTTAGTTATCAGGCTCCTCTCCTGTGGAACCAGCTCCCAGCTTCAGTCCGTGAGGCAGACACTCTGTTTACTTTTAAGGCCAGGCTTAAAACTTTCCTTTTTGATAAAGCTTATAGTTAGAGTGGCTTAGGTCATCCTGAGCTATCTCTGTAGTTATGCTGCTATAGGCTTAGACTGCTGGAGGACAGACTTACCAATTTTCTTCACTCTGCTACTTCCTTTTCTCCTACGACTCTCCAGTTGTATTACAGTACATTCTGTTATTTCGACTGTTAACTTTGTTTTCTCTCAGTGTTTTTCTCCCCATCGAAGATACACCTGGTCTGGTATCCTGCTTGGCTGCAATGCCCTGTTGGACGGGGGTCATCGACTGGGATGATCCTCTCAGTAACTGAACATCCACTGTGTCCTGTTATCAACTTTTTACTTTCTGTAACATAGAAAGTTCTCTTATATCGGATCTTCTGTTCCTTCTGTGTTCTGCTCTGTCTTCTCAAACCCCCAGACGGTCGTGGCAGATGGCCGCTCCTACTGAGCCTGGTTCTGTTGGAGGTTTCTTCCAGTTAAAGGGGAGTTTTTCCTCTCCACTGTCGCTACATGCTTGCTCAGTATGAGGGATTGCTGAAGGATTGCTGTGGTTGGAAATCTGCCCAACCTCACGCCAATGACTGACGCAATCTGCTGGGATTCCTTAAATAGGAAACTTTTTAACTGATTGGAATGTTTGTATAATTGTATTGAAATGACTTCTTGTTAAGTGCCTTGAGATGACATCTGTTGTGAATTGGCGCTATATAAATAAACTGAATTGAAAATTGAATTGAAATCTGATTGTGTGTCTTTACCAGAGAAAACGCTGGACAGTTTTGTCCTGGTGGAGGCTCATATTCTTGACAAGGTTTTCTCCTCAGTGAGGCCCACCACATGCCTTTTGGAGCCAATTTCCACCTAGTTTTAAAGCAATTCTATAGCTCTTCTAGAGATGAGATTTTAACCTTGATGAATTGCTCCCTTTAGACGGGGGTCTTTCCTGCCGCCTTTAAAGGGGCGTTGGTGAGGCCCCTGTTTAAGAAGAGAAATTTAGATTTAAATGATTTTAACAATTTTTGACTGGTATCAAACACACTGTTTTTAAGCAAAATTTTAGAAAAGCTTGTTTAAATTAAGCGTAATGATTTTATTAATATACACAATGTCCTGGACAAATTTCAGTCTGGTTTTAGGTTGAATCACAGCACAGAGACGGCCCTTTTGAAGATTTTAAATAATTTTAGATTAAACTATGAGGCACAGAGGGTGACAGTGTTGGTTCTACTGGATCTAAGTGCTTTCTATGATACAGTAGACCACGTTATTTATTTAACCGATTGGCCTCTGGTGCTGTTCACAAATGGTTCACATCCTATCTCACAGACAGGACTTTTAGATACCTGCTCCTCACAAGATTACATGTGGTGTGCGACAGGGTTCAATTTTAGGCCCAGTGCTTTTAAACCTTTATATGCTCCCTCTTGGCAGTGTCATCGGAAGACATGGAGTTAACCTTCACAGTTATGCTGATGATGCACAGTTGTACATCTCCGTGTCTCTCAATGACACACGGCTAAATGGATGCACTTTTGAACTGCATTTTAGACATCGAATGCTGGATGGGAGAAAACTTTCTTTAGCTCAACAAGGACAAAATTGAAGTTTTAGTCATCGGTCCAGAGGCTCAGAGAGAGAAACTTTTACCAAAACTACAATCACTGTCTTTTAATCCTTCTTTTCAAGTGAAGAACCTGGGCATCATTTTTGATTCTGAGCTGACTTTTATCCCTCACATTAAAAACATTACTAAAATAGGTTTTTATTATCTAAAGAACATTGCCAGAGCCCCCCCTATTCTCTCTAGGAGCCAACACGGAGACACTGACGCATGCTTTTATCACCAGTAAAATTTATTGTTGGAAGGCCCTGCTTTCTGGTATTCCCAAAAAGAGTATCTCAGGTTTACAACTTCTACAAAATTCAGCACCACGTATCCTGACGAAGACCAGGATGCGGGAGCACATTACACCCATCTTATCTTATCATCTCATTGCATTGGCTCCACATATATTTTAGGAATGATTTTAAGTTTCTTTTAATGGTTTTTAAGTGTCTTAATGATCTTGGGCCTTCTTATCTTTCAGAACTGCTTCTACCATATGAACCTCCGCGGTCTCTAAAGGTACTCATGGCGAGGCCTCTTTCCATTATTATCGCCCTCACTGTCAGGAATCATGGTGTGATGCATGGACCCAAACGCAGACGCCGGTAGACGGTGAAGGATATTTATTAAATAGGGGTGCTGGTGGGGGAGGGGATGAGGACGACGGGAGGAAGGGAGAGGCAGGACGCGAAACAGCAGGACGACACACCATAGAGACAAAGACAATCCAATGATCGGGCGCTGAGTGAAGGGAAGTGACATGTTTTAAAGGCAGGAGGTGAGTAGGATCAGGTGTGAATGATTGGAGAGACAGGTGAGGACGATTATTAGGAGAGGGAGATTAGGACAGCATGACACTCACCTCTGGAAAAGACTGCCGGAGAACCTCAGGGCAGCAGAGAATGTTCATGTTTTTAAAAGCAGGCTCCAGACTCACCTTAGCAACTGTAAACTGTTACTTTACAAAAAGAGTGTCAGAAAGGAGAATATTTATCACATAAATATTTTGTTTAAAACTATGAAATATAGCTGGTTTTATTCAATATTTTTCTCCAAGTCTCCCTTTACAGTACTTTGCACATACAGAATATTTGCTGGATGCTTCCAGTTTTACATGAAAATGACTTTCAAGATAACACCCATAATTGACTAAATTAGTATTTTAATCATGATCAACCAGACACGATAAATGGAATACTTCATGCAGCACACGTTTTGTTAAGAAAACAGTACATCTAAATAATTTGTGTAAATCATACCATCCCCCAAGAGTCTGACTGGTTGTTATGCTGACCTGAAGTACAGCTCATATGGTGCTGCTGTTGTTATGGTTTTCTGTGCTACTTACCACAGTGAAAGAAAGTAACAGGAACTCCCAAGTTTGTCTATTCAACATTTAATGCCAACATTGATCAAGCATTTACAATGAATAAAAGTCCAACCATGTGCAACATATGTTGAATATGCTTGCAGCAACACGTCAAGTATGTTGGTTAATCTACAGAGAAGCCAAAGATTATTGATCATAATCGCAAGGAAGAGAGAATCAGGTAGACAAGAACAATTCCTACTCTTTGCAGCTTTTACACTTTATCTCAGTGTAAAAGCCAAAACTGAAAGCATTTGGAAGTTTCCAAACTATGGACATACAGGGTTACAGTGCTGTGAACGAGGCAGAATTTAAACGTGTGATAGATTAACTTAATAAGACAAACAGGAAATCCAAAAAGGAAGGTATGGCTAAAAATTAGAATGACTTTGGAAATAATTATTGGACACATTTACAAAAATGTACTAAATGCTTTGTGGAAAACCATTTCTTGGTAATGACAACTTCAATAGATCTCCTGTATTGAGTCATGTATATCTTGATTCTTTCTAGTCTTAAAGGCAAGACAAGGCAAGGCCTTGATTTATAAACTAATAAAAGTATTTTCAAGTCTAATCTCTTGAGCTACAGGGAGCCAGTGTAAGGACTTTTGAACTGGGGTAATATGCTCTACTTTCCCGGTTCTAGTGAGGACGCAAGGAGCAGCTCTCTGGATCAGCTGCAGCTCTCTGATTGACTATTTAGGGAGACCTGTGAATACACTGTTTCAGTAATCAATGCGACTCAAAAATAAACGCATGGATGAGTTTTAAGAGGTCCTGTTGCAACATTAGTCCTTTATTCATAGAAATGTTCTTCAGGTGATAGAAAGCTGACGTTGATATTACTTTTTTGTGGCACTGGAGGTTCAGGTCGTAGTCTATTACTACACCTATATTTCAGGTTTCAGTAGTTTCTAGCTGTATTAACTGAAGCTGTGTGCTTACTCTTGATCATTTCTCTTTAGGTCCAAAAATAATTACTTCAGTTTTGTTTCTGTTCTGTGGAGAAAATTATGGCGCATCCATCCATTGATTTGCTCAATGCATTTACTTAGGGTTTGGATTGGTTCAAAGTCACCTGGTGACTTTGTAATGTACAGCTGAGAATCACTTGGATAGTTATGGTAACTAATATATTGGTTGTTATAATCTGGGCTAGCTGTAGATTGTAGATATTAAATAGGAGGGACCCCAGGATGGAGCCCTGGTGCACCCAGCATGTTATTTCTGTCTCTTCTGAAGAAAAATTCCCAATTGACACAAAGCAGTTCCTGTTCTTAAGGTAAGACTTAAACCAGCCAAGTACTGTATCAGAGAGTGCGACCCAGCTCTCTAGTTGTTCCAATAGTATATCATGCTCAACAGTGTCAAATACTGCACTGAGGTCCTATTGTGTGTCCAACTTCTCCTCAAGAAGAATGGCATTCATCCTAACAGATTGGGCATTCAGATCTTAAGAAATGAACATATTTTATGCTATTCACAATTTCTCATTCAAATGATTGGGACATGGTCCCATTCATTCTGTAGAAAACATTTCTGCAACAATTCACAGTATACCAACCATACCTTTGCCCAATTTAAGTTCCAAAAAAAGAAATTGCATCACAGTCATTATTACCAACCACAGTCACAAACATTCTTCAAAACGGACTATTACCATGAACAATCCCAGAAATGTTATCACCAGGAAATCCCTACCTATCAGACCAGCACCTCCTGCAATTTTTAACATGGCACTTTTAAATGTTCACTCTTTTAAAAAATATGTTTTATTGTTAATGATTTGATTTTAGAAAATAATATTGACTGTCTCTTTTCAAATGAAACCTGGCTTGGCACCGAGGCTTCCCTCACAAATTTAGTTTTTTTATTTACTAACAGGGGAGGTAAAAAAGGTGGCGGAACTTCAATTGCTCGAAATTTGATTTTGACAAAGACAATTCAACAAAAATAACTACACCACGTTCAAGGATCATGCCTTTGCTTTTGGCAACACCCACCCCTGGTTGTATGTACTACAGTACAGAAACATGTCACACAGCCAACTAACAACAGAGGACACACTCTGGACCTGGTCATAACATATGGTCTCTCCACTAGTGTGTCCTCTATTGTTGACCTGGCTGTGTCAGACCACTTTTGTATATTTTTTAATCTCACAGATTGGCCCGGTGAGAACTATGAGGAAACAATATATAACTTCTGAAGAGGCAGCAAATTTCTTTAACATTTTATACCAAACTCCAGGCCAGACTTTACTTGCACCATGTACAGTAATTTTGTTGCAGTACATTGCTGAATAAAACAGCCCATTTCTTTAAATCTACTGCCTTGTGCTGTTACTGCTTGGTACTACTAGATGTTCACTACACTTTAAAGAGATAGGAACGGATTGAGCAGTCTTTTTGCAGTGGCGGGGGACAGGGTGTGTATGTGTCTTCCATTCAATTCAATTTATTTATATAGCGTCGATTCACAACAGATGTAATCTCAAGGCACTTTAAAAGACAGTCATTCCAATACAAACCTTCAGTTTAAAAGTTTTCTATTTAAGGAATCCCAGCAGATTGCATTGAGTCATTGACTGGCAGTTGGGCCCTGTTGATGCAGACTCAAACCACAGCGATCCCTCAGCAATTCCTCATACTGAGCAAGCATGTTGTGACAGTGGAGAGGAAAAAACTCCCCTTTAAGAGGAATAAACCTCCACCAGAACCTGGATCAGTAAGAGCGGCCGTTTCCCACGATCATCTGGGGGTTCGAGAAGACAGAGCAGAAACACAAACAGAACAAAAGAACTGATGTAAGAGTACTTTCTATATTGAAGAAAGTAAAAAGTAGATAACAGGACACGGGGAGGCGCAGTTACTGGGATGCCCCCTTCCGTCCAATAGGGCATTGTAGCTAAGCAGGACACCAGACCAAGTGTTGCTTCTACGGAGAGAAAAACACTGAGAAAAAACAAAGTTAACAGTCGAAACAACAGCAAATAATACAAATATGCAAATGAGTAGTAGAAGAGAAAAGCAGCAGAGTGAAGAAAAGTGGTCAGTCTGTCCTCAAGCAGTCTAAGCCTATAGCAGCATAACTACAGAGATAGCTCAGGATGACATAAGCAACTCTAAATATAAGCTTTATCAAAAAGGAAAGTTTTAAGCCTGGCGTTAAAAGTAGACAGGGTGTCTGCTTCACGGACTAAAACTGGAAGCTTGTTCCACAGGAGAGGAGCCTGATTATCTGATCTGCCTGCCATTCTACTTATAGAAATCCTAGGAACCACCAGTAAACCTGCAGTCTGAGAGCAAAGTTTTCTGTTAGGAACATATGGAACAATCAGATCTCTGATGTATGATGGAACTTGACTATGTAACTTGGCTTTATATGTAAAGCTAAAGTGTCTGGCAAAAGCCAGATCTATGTGTAGCCCCGCCCCTTGTCTACACATCGATCTAGAACTGCTCTTGCAGAAAGCGTCTGAAAAAGGGAGAGCCATCTTGTATAATATTTTGAACCGATTGGAGGACGTGCCAGCAAGTGTCCGGCAATAGCCGCTTCTACGCATACGTCCACCGGCGTGGCCATGTTTGTTTTTGTTTGCCTGGGCACTTGCTACTGTCATCATACGTGAACACCGGCCCATGCGCCCGCCCAAAAGTACAATGCTAACCAACGATTGGTCCACACCACCACTGGAGTCGAGTCAGATGGTTTAGTTGGAGCAGTACAAGATGGATTTTCGTGGGTTGGGAAAAATCAAAATCTCGAAAGAATCCAGCAGCGCAAGGTTAATAACAGGGAGCCAATGAAGGGAAGCTAAAACAGGAGAAATGTGATCTTTCTTTTTAACATTCATCAAAACTAGTGCTGACACATTTTGGATCAGCTGAAGGCTTTTAATTTCATTTGTGGACTTCCTGATAGTAAAGCAGTTCAGTAGTCAAGCCTTGAAGTAACAAATGCATGGACTAGTTTCTAATTTAGCTCTATAGCAATATTCTGGAGGTGAATAAAGGAAATTCTAGAAACCTGTTTAATATGGGATTTGAATGTCATGTATTGGTCAAAAATAACACAGAGGTTCTTTACATTACTACTGTAGGCCAATGTTATAACATCCTAATGAAGTGATTGACTAAGAACTTTATTTTTTAGAGCTTCAGGTCCAAATACGGCAACTTCTGTCTTGTCAGAATTTAAGAGCATAAAGTTTAGAGTTATCCATGTTTTAATGCCTTCCAGACATGCCTGTAATCTACCTAACTGACTGGATTCATCAGGATCTTTGGATAAATATAGTTGTGTATCATCGGCACAACTGTGGAAATTTATCCCATGCTGTCTAATGATTTTATATATAAGTCATCTTGATCGAGGGGACGTTTCTTAAGTAAAGGTTTAACTACAGCAACTTTAAGTTCCTGTGGTACGTATCCATTTACTAAGGATAGATTCATCATATCTAAAATTGGGCCTGAAACCAAAGGGAACACTTTCGTAAATCATTTGGTTGGGATTGGGTCCAACATACAAGTTGAAGGTTTAGATGAGGCTAATATTTTTGATAATTCTGAAGGCTTGACTGAATAAAAACAGTCCAAACATAAATGAGGTACTACAGTTCTCTCCGATCCTGCCTCACTTACTGAGAGACACAGTCTTGTTGGTGCTGAGAGTTTAACTGATTGTGTATAACTGATTTTGCTTTAAATGTGTGTTCTTTGGTTATTTTTCAGTTTTTAACATGTAAAGCAATTTGTGTTGATTTTATCATGAAAAGTGCTTCATAAATAACATTTGATTGATTGACTGATTATTCTCTGTCCCAAAGTTTATAAATGAAAGATAAACAAGAGCCTAGAAAAAATCATTCTATTATTGTACATTTGTTTAAGTTATTACTACAAGCCTAATGTATTTCTTTATGAATTTATGTGACAAAGAATTACTATAAAACGGGAGGAAAAGGACATATGGCTCTTAAACTTTGTTGTTGCTATGTGTGTGTGGCAGGGACTAAAACTGCACACCACTATTAACACACCAAACCAATTGTGAAACATAGTAGTGGTAACATCATGCTGTGAAGGTGTTTTTTTTTCTGCAGGGACAGGAAAGCTAGTCAAAGCTCATGGTTTAACAACCCAACTTAGAATCTGTTGCAAACTTGAAAATTGATGTTGACACACATCTAACTCAGCTTTAGCTATTTTGCTTCTATAATCTTTTTAAATATGCCGTCACTTATAGTCACATATATCCCCTTAATGGTGGCTTGAAGAAAAATGCTTCACAACTTGTCAAATACTGAAATGTCAACAAGCCAGAGGAGAATTCTACCCGCAAAAGTAAAATAAAATAAAAAACTGTTTGACCATTTAAAATGTACTAAATCATCCTGCAGTTGTATTTGGACACTGCAATGTGCTGCGATGCTCCAGAGTTGATCAATCTAAAATGAAAGACCTGAGCATGGACTCTCCTTTATATCAAAAAATGGCTGTAGATCACATGTTCAAATCACACACCTGCTCATTCAGGCCTGACATCATAACACCTGCAGCCTCACTGGTGTGAGCCTGAAATTCCCCTTTCCTTTTGTACTCAGACATTTTCTCATGCATCCATCTTTTATTTCTGTCTCCCTGTGTGCAAACAAGCCAGAGAGCAGCTGGCTAGTTATTTGTGACCTGCCAGTCTGCGGGTGTAACAAGGTTTCAGCGCAATTAAGAATACATTTCCCAGCCACCAACGCAACAAATCAAGAGCTTGAGTCTCAGGGTACGCACACACAGACATAAACTTTGTGTCAACAGTCGCACAAATCAAACAGGACACAAATAGCAGCGTAAAATAACTAATCATTGTTGGGGAAGAAAAGGCAATTATTAATCGATTCCATTTGTGTTGGGCTGAAAGGGCCACAAACAGTCCCATTCTTTAGAGGAAATATTTGCCGCAGTAGAGCTGCTCGGTTGGCCTAATCACTAACTATTATGTTAGCTGATTTCAAAGTAAGAAGCAAAGTGGTCGAATACATCACAGGCAGCCATTATTGTGTCAATTCACCGAAGGAAAAACAATCTATTGTATGCAATAAATTATAAATGCAGACTAAGCAGCATGAGCGCTTTTCAGCTTGTTGATTTTGAGGGCTCAGCCAAGAAACGAGGCAGGTGGAAAGAATGTGCTCTGGTGTAACAGGGAAATGGTACACTGTCAAATTGCAATTACAGCCTAGCGGCATCCTGTTCGGTCGGTTCTTCAAACCCAGGTGTACAAAAGCACACCAGGAAGAGAATTTACTATGTGGAGAACATCTTTTTGCTAAGTTTGTCAACCTTTAAACCTTTCTTTTGAATGTAAGGTAGGAAATTTGTGTCTCATGGTTAGTAACTAAGTAATAGTTTCTCTGCACATCGAACATTTGTCATAAATGTGGTCTCTAAATAACAGAAAACATACATATCTAAGTAAAAATCTAACTTTTACCAAAAGAGCTTAAAGAATAAACTAAAATGAATACATACTAAGAAGAATGTCATGCAGTTTTGTAATACAACAGGATTTATATCAAATGACTTACACCAGATGGCTTGTGTGTGAGCTGTTACAAATTTTAAAGAATTAAATCTCTCTTTTTTCTGGTTTTACTTTTACTTTTTTCTATGCAAACTAATTCAAAAATAAAAACATGCTTAGCTGCTATTGTAGTATTTCTTATTTTGCCATTAATGTTGGCATATAGAAAACATTTTTTTTCCTTGGATTTAAATATGAGGTCTTGTTTTGTAATCTATTTGGGACACTAACGATGCATCCCCGCTTTATAGATTGTGAATATAATGGTGAGGAATGAGTCATTTAGAGACTGGACAGAATACGTTTTGCCATGACTCGACCATCTCGTTTTTTTATTTATTTTTTATAATTAATGATCGGCTAATTGTCCCAAGCTCAAACATCAATCAAAGCCCTCAAGTGGTCAAATAATTATTAGCTGAAATAATCACAGAATTCCGCTGTCAGCTGGAGCGGCTTTACGTTGCTGAGGTGATTGAATCTTCATCAGTGCACAGCACAGCATGAGATTAGGTACTGCAATGTAATTATTGGCTCTTTGCTGTCACACTTGGATAATATTTATAGACAGACAGACAGACAGACATCCTATGTATATTACCACCTTTCTCACAGACTTGCTGTGATTTAACATTTCTCTAACTACAGGTAAGGGGACTGCTAAAAACTTCAGAAGACCTTATTTCAAAACTTCAGAACTGTCCTTTCAAAGTTTGTATATTTCATTGTATATTTTGTTTGTTGTTTTTTCTCTAATATGCCATATTTTAAATCGAGCTGTATTTGTGCTTTCTTTAAGCAATATTCACCCCCAGCACTGATAACACAGCAAATGTTGCCTGTATGGGAAAAAAAAATTTTAAATGTAAAAAAAAAATTGCAGATGGCATATACACGTTACACATCACAGCACAGTCTAAAACGAAAATGATACTGACAATACAGCTGGTAATATTTTCTGTAATATAGTTTTAATCAACAATTTTCTGGCCTGTAATTTTCTTTTTTGAAACTATACACATATTTTATTGTTTGTGAGAAAATGAACATTAAGCTTCTTTCAAAGCCTTATCTTGCAATGAAACATCCCGCTGATTGCTGATTACACATTGTGCATAATGTTCTTGGGGAAAAAAGCATCTTCCTTGGTTTTATTTATTCATCTTTTCATTTGCTTACTCACTTGGTTACTTTAGTTTTTTACTGCTCATTCTTATTCTCTCAATTATAAGCTTACTGTTTTCCCACTCAGTGTATACAGGTTACAGAGCTGTAGCTCTAAACCCCCAGAGCTCATCCTGATCGCACATATGAAGTTGCAGGTATTCAGAGTGCATTTACTTCCCTGTTCCCTCAGTGTTCTAAACAACACTGTTATCTTTATTTGATATGCTTTTCATTGTGAAACAAATACATAATAAACAACCATGCAATGTTTGTGAATGTGTTTGAGGTAGGGGGTGCTGCACATGTTGGTGTCTTTTTCTCAAACATGACGCAAAGACATAGGGGGCGAGTTCGACATCCGCAAATTGAATTCTGCCCAAACGTGACAGTGATGAAGTGCTGTTCATAGCAGCCCTGATTGTCTCTATCTTCACTCCCGTCCATGGATATTACGGTGCGCCTCCCTGCTCCACAGGCCTCAGTCCCGGCCCCAGCGAGCTCATCTATTAATGACAGCGCTGGAAAATCAAATTCATACCTGGTGCATGTTTTATCAGCAAGAGATGGTTGGAGAAAGGGTTTGTATTTGGGAGTCTCTGTCTGCCTCCCTCTATTTTATTTATCTATTTTTCGAGGAGAAATCAGACCTCCTTAGCCCCCAGGCCAGCTTGTAATAAAAGAATAGGGTGGAAAAAATTGATCTGGCTTTACAGGCACAAGCTTTTAGGATTATG
This sequence comes from Valencia hispanica, assembly GCA_963556495.2. Lineage (NCBI taxonomy): Eukaryota > Metazoa > Chordata > Actinopteri > Cyprinodontiformes > Valenciidae > Valencia > Valencia hispanica. Next base: position 20,766,904 of record OY747702.1, read on the forward strand.
TCAATAATAAAACAAAGTTTGGCCTTTCTCCATCTGTACATCTCTTCAGGCAAGCAGAGGACTTCTATGTTGATCTGTGACTCTCTTTGTGGCTGATACCTTTCAGCGGAAGAGGAGGAGGACAACAGCCAAGAGTAAGCAAGAGGGGAAGGTGTGGTTACCTGGGGAGATGAAAGATTTCAAAAAGTAACATAGGCCTGAGTATCTCAGCAGAAATACCGGGGTCCTACAGGGTGTGAAAGAGCGGCGGTGAACTAAGCTAACTTAAGGGGAAAGGAAGTCAAAAGTGAAAAGCGATGGAGGGCAAAGTCCTGTAGAGACAAGCAAAACAGAGGTCTTGTTGAATAAGGAAGTGATTGATCAAATGTGAAAGGGATAACAGCTTACATATGTTCAGCAGCAAGCTGGATGCCTTACAGGTATGCTGAGAATAGAGCAGCAGAAGCAGAATCCCAATAGTCAATGCACAAATACTTTAAACATAAGTGGACAAAAAAACAGCTTCTTATATCCAGCTCCTAAGCTCTCTTATTTTTAACAGTGTGACACATTCATATTTATTACATTGGAATCTTGATTCCGTTGAGGCTCATTTATCAGATTACAAGTACCTTTTGAAAAAACAACCTTTACACTTTTGATCAATCCCACATTTCTGTCAAGTAGATGAAACAGTAAAATCACCATATTAAATTGAAATAAAGGCTTGAAACATGTCAGTCTGTTTGTAAACATTTATATAATATGAATTGAATTACTCAAATGTTTACATTTTTTCATTGAATTTAAGTGTACAGAGTAGTTATGAAGATACAGTGCTCTGGAAAGATATTCACAACTAGATTCCAGATTTTGTCTTGTTGCAACTACACACTTATACATGTCTAGAGGCAAAAATGTTAGCCCATTCTTCTTTGCTAGATAACTCAAACTCAGTGAAATTTGTTGAAGGACATCTGGAAACACATTCTTTGGGGTTTTGAGAAAATCTTACACATGAATATACTGTGGTTCAGACCTTTCCATTGTAGCTCTGGTTGAATGTTTGAGCTTGTCCTGCTGGAATGATAAATTGCCTTTCTTTAATGTTTTTTGCAGCTTCAAAGAAGTATTCTTTTTGGATTGCCCTATATTTAGCTCCAACCAGCCACTAACTTTTACCAACTTTTCTTTTTCCTGTTGAATTTTCCTTCAACATGTTTCATTGTGTTGATAGAGTAACTTTTTGGCCAAACATTTTGGGTGTAAATCTTATTTACAGTGGGGCAAAAAAGTAAGTGGCAGCCACTAATTGTGCAAGTTGTCCCATTTAAAAACTAAGTCTGTAATTTTCATCATATAGGTACACTTCAACTGTGAGATACATAAGGTGAGATAAAATTGTATAATTAAAATATAAGAGTTTATTTTTATAGTGGTGCAGAAAATAAATATTTGGCCAATAACAAAAGTTAATTTCAATCCTTTGTAAAGTATTCTTTTTTGGCAATGACAGAGATCAAACATATCCTGTAGGTCTTCACCAGGTTTGCACATACTGTAGCTGGTGTTTTGGCCCATTCCTCCATGCAGATCTTCTCTAGAGCTGTGATTTTTTTGGGGCCGTCACTGGACAACACATACTTTCAACTCCCTCCACAGATTCTCTATTGCATTGAGGTCTGGAGACTGGCTAGGCCACTTCAGAACCTTGAAATGCTTTTTACATAGCCACTCCGTGTTGCCCGGGCGAAGTGTTTGGGATCATTGTCATGCTGGAAGGTCCAGCCACATTTAATCTTCAATACACTCACTGATGGAAGGAGGTTTTTGCCCAAACTTTCCCGATACATGGCCCCATTCATCCTTTCCTTAATACAGATGAGTTGTCTCATCCCCTTTGCAGAAAAGCAATCCCAAAGCATAATGTTTCCACCCTCATGCTTCACAGTGGGTAGTTCTTGGGCTGCAACTCAGCATTCTTCCCCCCCAAAGACAGCAAGTGGCATTTATACCAAAGAGTTCAATTTTGGTATCATCTGACCACGTGACATTCTCCCAATCCTCCTCTGGATCATCCACATTGTCTTTGGCAAACTGGACATGTGCTGGTCTAAGCAGGGAGACTGAGGATTTTAATCCATGACAACGTAGTGTGTTACTAATAGTAATCTTGGTTACTGTGGTCCCAGTTTTCTTCAGGTCATTTACCAGTTCACCCAGTGTAGTTCGGGGCTGTTTCCTTACCATTCAAGATCAAGTGTACCCCACGAGGTGAAATCTTGCATGGAGCTCCAGGTCATTGGAGAATATCAGTGATCTTGCATTTATTTCTTTTTCTAATACTTGTTCCAAAAGTTGATCTCTTCTCACCAAGCTGCTTGCCTATTGTAGATTGGCTTATCCCAGTCTTGTGCAGGTGTACAATCTTGTCCTTGGTGTCCTTGGACAGCTCTCTGGTCTTGGCCATGGTGGAGGTTGGAGTCTACTTGTTTGAAGGTGTGGACTGGTGTCTTTCATACAGATAACGAGTTCAAATAGCTGCCATTATTACAAGTAGCTATAGAAGAGCTTCTTAAAGAAGGAGTAACAGGTCTGTGAGGGCCAGAATTCTTGCTTGGTTGTAGGTTCAAAATACTTATTTTCTGCACCATTAAACAAATGAAGACCTAAAAAGATTTTGCTTCACTATCTATATGACTTATGGCAGACTCCAAATGTCATTTTGTATTCTTGACATGGGGTATATAGGTCCAACACTTCCTCTGGTAAAATACAGGCAACACATATCATCCCTCTCCTCTTCCATGCTCCCCCATCTAAATGGCAAGTAAAAACAGACAACACTCAGCTGGCTGACTGACTGCTACAGTTGATGCCAACAACAGCTTGCAGCAGCAAACAGGGCTGCTCCTTTGGATGTAATCCCCCTCCCCATAAACTAGAATCATGTCTTTTCTTTCTCTCATCCCTTCTCTTCATACGTCTGTTCCGTTTTCTTCACAGAAAGTGCTGCAGCTGTCAGAGTCTGAGTGATGCAAGCATGAACTTGCACCGACCTCTTTCTTCTGGTAATAAGGATGGAGGGATAGAGCCTTCATCACAACATGGAGCCGACAGTGAGGTAAAAGAGACAGATTTTGTGTAGTTGTGCAAGTTTCCCTGAAAGAGGGTGAGAGCAGCAGTTCCTACATCATAGTTTACAAAGGTTAAAGCCAAAGTGTCACCAAATTTCAACCTTCTGAGCAAAAGCAAAAATTAAAGACAAAGCTAAAAGAAACAGTGGTAAAGAAGTAAAGTCACACTGAAGCAATAGGCATCCTTGGTAATTCTTGATTTCTACAGCTGCAGTGGTGAGTCCATCAAGCTGTTCCTGTACCTGCAGCTGATGTTAGAGCACTCAGGGGTTTGAGCCCCCCCAATTACTGAAAAAGAGAAACATGTTAACATCAACAGAGGACCCTGAGAGTGGCCAGTCTGCTTTACTCTTTAGTTTGACAGAGTGGCATCCTGTTGTTTGTTGAGGCACACTGGATGAATGTAGTGTGTACCTACCTGCAGGCAGGGAGACTAAGCATGGGGCTATTTTGGGCTTATAGAGGGAAACATTTTATATGTTTGTGCATCCCCTCTAAAGGCCCTTTACCCATAACCCATTAGAGAAAAATGAACAGAGAGCAAAAAGAAAACAAAACAAATGTCACTCACCCTTTTCTATTCCTATTTCTTCTGATAACCAGAGAGTAAAAGAAACTGTAGAAACCAGTATGTAAACACTTAATTTCCCTCTGGGATCAATAAAGTATTTTTGAATTGAATTGAATGTTTACCTAATAATTGCATGTATCTTCTACATTAAAGAAATGGTTTGATCACTTTTTTCTTAACTGACTGTTTTGTTGTAAGAAGATAATGATCAGTTTATTGTTAGGACAGAACACTTGGAGATTTTAAGACACGTACTCCATAAAGGTGACACACAATCCAGGGGAATTTCTTCCCCCAGTGGGTGATCTAAAGGGGTAAAATGGTGGCATAAAGCAAAGGGAAAGAACCCCCATAAATGACCATGTCTTAGGCATAACTAGACACGCATATTAATTGAACTGTGTTCTCTTATTTTCTGTCAGACATGTTTAACAACTAGATGTTTTACAACTAAAATGTTCTGCTTCAATTCTATTTAACTCGAAAATATAGAATTAAATTCAAAAATATAGAATTCAATTAAAAATGTATTCATCGCATAAGTAAATTAAATGTTGCCGTAACTTATTTCATCCAAGTATCTTTAAAGAGTGATTGTGGATGCACTGCATGCGCAGTCATGAATTCAGCTGACTAGCTTTTAGAAGTTTTAATGTTATGTGACAAGGTGTTGTTCTCCTGTGCCACAGGTAGTTGAGGATGACTTTGAACAAGTAATCATAGTTTCCAGAACATCATGCTCCATGTCAAGTCCAATGTGCTTAATAGGAAAGTGAAAGGTTGGATTATATAAAGAACTACAGTGGCATTTTTATTTATTTATTTATTTGAAAATAAATGGGAAAACTCTGTTGTAAAGATACCTTATCACATTGAAGAAATTACACAACAGTCCAAATATGGTTGAGCTGTCTGACTTTGGTCAGAAGATTAAATAAATTAGGGGTGCAGAAAGGAGAATAGTTTGTATAAATGTGATGAGGAAGGCATCCTTTGGGAAAACAGTCAGTTTACCCAGGTGCATGTATCAATGTATATATCACTACAAAATAATATATAACACCCTTGCAAATTTTTTCACATCACAACCACCAATTTTAATAGATTTTATTTGGATTTTATGTGAGAGACTAACACAAAATAGCATATAATTGTGAAGTAAAAGGAACACTTTTGCAAAGACAAACTGTTAAATCTGTCACTCTTAAATGAGCTCTAATGCTACCAGTTCCCATCAAAATTTTCACAATTAGTAAATGAAGTCCACCTGCATGTGAAGGAGAAAACATCATACTGAAGACTAAGGAACACACCAGACAGATCAGTGATAGGGTTGTGGAAAAGTTCAAAGAAGGGTTTGATTTAAAAAACAATATTTCAAGCTATGAACATCTCAGGGAGAACTGTTCAGTTAAACATCTGAAAATAGTGGGGGTGTTGCACAACTGCAAACCAACTTGGACATGACCTTTACCTAAATGAGAGGCCAGGTACGGAGAGTATTAATCAAAGCAAAGAGTCCCGTTGGAAACTACTGAGTAGCTGTAGAGATCTAGTGTTCAGGTGGGGCAATTTGTTATACACCCCACAAATCAAATCATTATGGTAGAGTGGCAAGAACAAAAACCACATGTTATAAGAAAACCATAATTAGTCACATTTGTTCAAGAATAGCCACTGGTCAGATAAGAAAAAAAGCCTTTTTGCCCTTTTTTCAAAGATGACATGTGGTTGAAACTAACACTGCACATAGCTTTGAGCACACCATCCCTTTGATGAAACATGGTGGTGGTAATGTCATGCTGTGGGGGTGCTTTTATTCAGCACAGGCAGGCCAGCTGATTAGAGTTCATTAGATGATTGCTGGAGCTAATAACAGGGGAAACCCGTTACAGGCTTCAAAACGCTTGAGACTGTGGTAGATGTTTTCCTTGCAGCAGCACAACAAAGACAGAGCTACAATGGAATGGTTTCTAAAGCACATTCATGTTTTAGAGTCAACTAGTTGGAGTTCAGCCCTAAATCCAGCTGAGAATCCGTAGCAAGAATTCAAAACTGGTGTTCATAGATACTCTCTAATCTGACTAAGAATGTGATGTAATGCAAGAAAAAACAGGGAAAAAAGTAATTCTATCAATTTGCAAACCTGGTAAAGACACACCCCAAAAGAGTCAGTGATAAGAAGCTTTTCAATGTCTGTATTTCAAGTTTATTATTTGTGAAACTGAGAAAAATGTGTCTCAAACTTTTCTTTATCTTGAGAGTTAAAAAATTAAGGCAACTTGTTACCTTGAAGACGTTTCACTTCTCATCCAAAAGGCTTCTTCAGTTCTTCAGGGACTAAATGCAGACAAAAATTTAACCAATAAATCATTAGAAAGGAGAGGGTTGGTTGTTATTTGACTTTTGACTTGACTTGTCCCTGCTCTACTTCTAGTGCAAGGACACCTTCTGCATAAGCTGTCATGACCATAAATACATACATATTCCCAGCTGCATGGCAGGACGGCCTGAAAGCTTTTATTGCTCACTCAAGACAGGTCAGCAGTAAAAAGACAGAGTGAGGGGAGACTGACCTTTGAGACACACTAAATACCGGAGGTTTCATTCCGAACAGGCTCATCTCCTCATCCAAGGTAATGCAGTCTAGAAATATAGCTATGGAGAGCGGGCAGAGTTTTCAGCAGTGATGCAGCTATCAGTACGAATATACATCAAACCTAAAACAGCAAAGTCCTGATGTCATTGATGACCTTTAGAGGATCAGACCTGCCACTTTAGCTACAGATCAGTCCAGAAGGAGGCCCAGAAGCACTCTTACTCTGATGTGTACCTTTCAGCTCTTCAAAGTACAAGGCTCACCTGTGTTTCCTTTGAAGCAAAACTCTTTAGCTTCACTTTCCAGTGGCATGCAGAGGATCATTTTCTTTGCAAAATGAAAAGAAATGTTATGCATTAATAATTTTAGTTGGTTAAAAGAAACCTGGAACTATTGTATCATTCATTTTTTTTATACAGTTGCGGCATTCAATTGTATGGTGATCCAGGTGCAAAGATTTGGTCAAAATGTCCGCATAAATCCATACAGTTATGGAGAAAGACCAATTTCTCCAATGTGTTAAGTATCACCATACATTTCCATGAATTACAATTTTTTAAATCCCAAAACGAAGTAAAACGATTACATAAAATGTTTAATACCAATTAACATCTAATGGAAACATTTTATGTGGTGAGCAGATTAGGTTCTATGGTTTTGTTTTGTTTATTTCAGCCTCTGTGTCCTTGTAAGCTCTATCAGGTTCTGCAAGCATCATGCTTTTGCAAACCACATATTTTCATGATCTTAATATTGATCAAATGACAAAGGTATGGTAAAACCTGATATCTTATGCTATTAAAAGTTGACCATTGTTTATATTAAAGTGTAATGAAAGTCTTTATTTTACTGGAGAGGCTACCGTCTTTCTTTAAACTGTACATTCTTCATATACAATTGGCTTACAGTCTGAATTGTGGAATTTAAAATTATATGTGTTGTGAAACATTCAATAGCAGACTTTGTACTGCCTGCAGTGGACAGGAGTTTCTGCATTGCCAAGAATTGAGGGAACGTTCCTAAAATGTAAACCAAATTGAGAGAATAAACCAAGAAACCTGTGGCAAAAATAATGTCCATTCAGGTAAATAACAGTCTGACACTAAGTGTGATATGGTTTAAAAATCTGATGAAACATTTTTCAGTTGTAGTCATCCAGAAAAGTTTTCTTTTCATTAACTCCTTTATCAGTGACTTAAAGAGTGTGCCACACTATGTGCTAATTTCCGTTGAGGACTTTTTGTAGGATAGATGTCTAAACTTGCTTTATTTATTACTTTCATTGTGGCAAAATTTGGTTAATAAACTTATTTGGTTGATAAGTGATGGGGTTGGTAGCATTGTTGCCTTACAGCAGGAAGGTTTTCTGTTGAAATCCCAACCTGAGAGTTTTCTGAATGAACCTTGGATGTTCTCCCAGTGAATGTGTGGATTCTCTCCTGGTACTCCTGCTTCCACCCACCACCATCCAAAAACATGACTGTTAGATTCATTGATTACACTAAATTTCCTTTAGGTACAGTATGAATATATATGATTCTGCAAGAATAAGCAAATACTAACAATGGATGGATGGACCTGCCAGGGGTGTGAATAATTTTGAATGTAAACATTTTTAAAACCTTTCCTTTTATTTGTGTAAGAGCTTGTAGTAATTACATTTCCTTCCCTGTCTGCAGTTGAAAAACATGTAGAAACGTACAAAATGAAGAAAGTGAGCACAACACAGTCGTAAGTAGATCCAAACGTTGCCAGAGAGTACGCATGGTATGTATGAAACATCAAATTCAGGCATTTGTGGAAAACACAATGACCAACAATGACAAAAGTGGTGGTAGCAGTCCCCTCATTCATTCATTCATATTGAACAGCTGAGTCTGTGAAATTCTGCATCATCCCGTGGGATTTTGAATCCCATCTAAAGAAAATGACAATCTGTAATTCATATTTGCTACAAGTCCTGGTCTCAATAGGCACATTTCCGCTATCGAAACTTCAGGGTAATTTGACCGGACCTTCCCAATTTGCGCGTGTCTCCACTTTATTGGGTCGGGCCGACAGGGCTGTTGTGACACAGATAGGTAGGTTTTGGCTATGAGTAATTATGAATAATTGCCTAGGGCAATCATTGATAAGATTAATAATTTTATGTAAAATTACCAAGTTTGGGGCACCATCCTGGAATCCCAAAAAGCCAAATAGTTCAGTCTCAGTTAATGTTTATGATTACTTGCCTGACAAGGCTGAGATAATTAAACAATAGATGAAGGAAGACGTTTTTGGTGTACTTTGAACAGCAAGTTACTACAAATATATGTGGAATAATAACAAACAACGACTTCCAAAATGCAAGAGATTCTTACAAAAAGAATTCGACTTTCAGTCAAAATACTTTAATCAAAAAATTCACTAAGCTAGTAACACACAACTAAACTACTAAGTAAAAAATGAATAAATAATAAAACTAACTACCAAAAGTGAAACAGTAAAATGGACGGATATGTAAAGAAATAGAAACAATAACCAATAAATTGATCGTGATGTCACAGTTCAGTATGTTATATATGCTTAAAGACCAAGGCTTGTAATGAAGGGTTTAGGGAGTGAAGCTAAGTTAGTCTTAAACTAATTGTGATTTGTTTCAGACAAATTAGCACCTTTTGTGTTGTGTTCAGACAACCAATTCACAATGCAAATCAGACATGAAGACAAAAACATTATTTGGAGGAAGTAATGGTTCATTAAATAATTTGCTGAATTAGAAATCAATAACCTTTGGAGAATTGATTCTATTTAATGGATCGGTCATTGCAGTGATTGATCTAATTTAGTATTTTGACATACTAAGAAGGCAGTTTCAAAAACGACTTATATGATTAGTTTTTGGTGTTTAAACTACCTGTTTTATAGCTGATCTGTATTTTGAATGCCGTAGATAGAAGTTCTTTCTGTGTATGAATGCTAACCCTCTGTGAAAGTAGGCTGCACTAGCACGAACAAGCATGAAGAGCTAATGTATGTAGCGCAGCTTAGAGCCGCTCTGTTTAGCTTAGCACCAAAGAGTAAAGGAAAAAATCCGGTGGAACGGAGTAGTTCATGTTACATGATTTAAAAATTCGCTTTCTTTCACTAAGAAACCTTTGAAAACCCTGTTTATACTCAAACAATTGAAGAATGAAATCTTACATATGCTGCGAAAACACAGTGAAATAGACAATCAAAACAAACCTTAATTTGTTTATCTTAAGCTAATCAATCTCTGCCCAGACACAACCTTACTTGAACATTTCTTAGATCTCCATTGAAGGGTGGATCCGTTTTCTGAAAAGACCGGCGATAAAGCAGAGAAACCAGCTTTTATAGCTGGTCAGCTAGCAGTAGCTGTGTGGGGCGCAAACAAAGAGGCTATGGATTTCTCTCCCGATGAGAGTCCAGTGAAAAGAGTAAGCAAGGAGCGGAGCCCTGCGCTCAAATAGAGGTGATGATGTCCTATAAAGTCCCTCTTTTCCTGTTGAAGCTGAAATGCATTGTGGGATTATCAGTCCTTACGGTTGGAGGCCTGTGTTTGGTCCTGTCACCATGGCTGTGTCCCAACAGGGCTGTTTTGGGGGCCATTTCAGGAACCAACAGGGTACCTGTATGGGGGTATGTACTCAGAATTGCCCGATGGAGTCGCTCAGCGGGAGCTGTGTGTTCGGTCGCGCTGGTTGGTTGTAATTCAGAGGGAAATGAGCAGACGTTGCCAAACAATCAGCTTTGTAAAAAAAAAGAAGAGTTGCTGGCGAAGCAGTTTATAACAACAGCAAACAGAAACACAGCAACAAGCCCTGCTTCTTCCATGTTGATCTCTTGTTATTTCTGCTGCTCTGGGCGCTTTTTTGCGCTTATCAGTGACCCTAAAACAGTTGTGATATGTGAATGTCTTTAGCTGATTGTGTATGAAGACACGGCGGCTGAGAGGAGGGGGCCAACATTTTAGAAAGAGATCTGGTTAAATTACCCTGAAGTTCCAATTGTGTAAATGCGCCTGATGATTGTAAAATATATATTCAAGGACTTACAGTTAGACACTTTTGAAAGTGAATGTATTTTGAACTGCTGCAGTGTTTGCTTTTAATACAGGTGGTCCACTTACTTTTACCCAGTACAGCAGTTTGCTCAAACAGCTCAGCAGCAACAGTAGCACCCTGCTTTGGAGAGCTTTTTGTGATACTCCTAGCAGATATGACTTAGCTCTGTTGTGTTGATGAAAGCCTATGTTATATGTAAAAGTCTTCCAACATACCATACCCTTTGGGAGATGAGAGCGTCGAGATAAAAAGAAGAGGAAATCAAAAGGACAAAGAAGTTTGCAACTCAGCTTCCAACTTAAAGTAGTTTGGGTTGACTGAGTGACACAGTGGCCTTTGAGATGTGAATTCTTCCCCCCAGAGAGGGAGAGGAGACAGAGAAGGGCGTAAGGGGAAGATCAGAGGAGGATACAGATTGCCACCTTAAGCATAGCATGTTGACAGACCATTGCCTTGGCAGGCTCAGAATTGCACATTGTTTCATCCATAGTTAGGCCTAATCACAAAGATCCTGTCAGATGATTGTATTTTCTCACTTCCAAAAAGAAACAATGCCATCTTTTCTCCCTTTTTCCTTTATCCAAAGCTTGCTTTCACTAAATATCCTATTAACATTTCTATAGCAAATCAACTTGCCAAATACTAATTACTGTGGATTGCACAACTATTTAATTTAATAATCATAATGATGAGAGATATTCTGTTTCCATTGGATCAACATAGACCACAATAGCAATTAAAGCCAGAAAAAACAGAGCTGGGTTATTGGGAAAATGATCTAGCGCAGCACTCTGATGAACCGCTAGCAACCATGGTAAAGATATTTAGAAAGCCTTTTCTTAATTCGGAGTTTTCACAATAGGATATTTTCACACTGAATATATATATATATGTGTGTGTGTGGGTGTGTGTACTGTGGTGTCTATGCAGAGACGCCACAGCGACTTCTGGCCCTAAATGCGGAGCTCCACCACGACTTCTGGGGGGGGACGGGCGGATGGCATGCCTAAATTAATCAGTATAACAGAAACAGGATTCACAGAGTAATATAATATAATAACCGATTCTGTTACCAAGAAGATTCTGTTATAAACATTTGTGTATAATTAGCTAAGTCTTTGCCAGAATGCTGAGGGCTAAATCCTCTTGAATCAGCGATTGGGGTCGTCCCCTTAACGTTTGTTTAAATGTTAAACCTCTGAAATCACAGTGTGCATGCCCAATGTGCGCTCAGTAGACAGCCGAGGGGCACAAATGCCATGGCCCCAAGCTGAGATTCTGCCACCTTCCTCAACACAGAAAGGCAGCAATGCACCATCTGGTGTGCAGTCTGCCGAAAATGTTGAAGAAGAAAGAGAGATCCCGGTATCAAAACACAGTAGGAAGTGATGTGCCCCGTTTTGCCAAATACGAAAGTTGGTTGTCCATATTAAAATATCGGAAACACGTCAAGTTCAAGTTTATGTTATGTTGGATAGAAGTGTGCAGCCATCTAATATCCTTGGTAGCTACCAGGACAAAAAAAAAAGAATGAAGTAGATTTTTTGATGAAGTCTAAATTTAGCATGTTGCCTCTTAAAGGAGACATCACCTGTTACTAAAGTGAATATCTACTCCCTATCATAGTCTTTCACTCCTTTAAAATAAATCCTAGTCAAAAAAAATATTTTGTTAACGGTGCTTTTCTGACCCATTCAGCAAAACCCGTATTGTCTAGCAAGAGTGCACGCGATATTTTGGCTTTCCCGGATGTTCATTATAATTATGCAAATGAGGATTGCGTTGATTTGGGGGGATGACGCTCCACTGCAACAGTCTCCAAAACAACAACAACAAGGCTCACATTATGAATGAACCCGACCTCGCCGCGACCTACGGAATCCAACCGTGTATGAACGATAATTAACATAATGACTGACATGTAAAAAAAATGTGTTACAGTACTTCAAGTGCCACAACATGACTTAAATTATACTATTGTAATGACATCAGCAAAATTCTGCCTAACCTCATTAAGTAGTCTTCATTGTTAAACTATTTATAATATCATTCAATTTAATTGTAGAAACACACAATTGACGGATAAATACTGACAGAAGCCCCGCTAGCAGCTAGTGCTAAGAGGAGGGTCCCCGCTCCAAGTACGGTACTTTTTACAATCAATATGTTACGGCTTTCAATTTTATGGAAATACCGCTCATGCCTCGTTAGTTTTGATTTTCTGTATAACCTAGTTCTTTTTTGCATTTAAACAGGTTTCCTACTTTAGCTTTCTCCGTTTTTTCGGCAGCTGTTGACATAGATCCCCCACCGTCCCAACATGCTAATACACAGCAATCTGCCACAGAAGATTGAAACTGACTTACCATCTGAATTGCAGGCAATTCTCTTAGTGTTGGCATCGCCCCTCTTTCTAAATGGAGCCTCGATGCCATCTTCGCTTGATATTGCCCCAAATTTGCAATCTTCCTTAAAGAGTAACTAAACCCCAAAACAACTATTATTTGTTTCTAAACTGTATAAATGGGTATTTACCAATGCAATCTTTCAGTTTCTGGGATTTATTTAACATTTTCATGTAAACGTGTTTAATTCTACACTTTTTGGTCTAAAAACATCTTAGTGCTGCCCTCTTAGGGTTGAATGGTGGCTACTGCATTTGAATTTTGTGATTGGTGGAGAGCGGTACATCTTTACGTCACAGGCATCGACTGTGTCACAGGCATGGTCTCAAAGACACGCCCCGTGGGTTTGGGCATAAAACTATCAGACATACCGGCCCTGTAGCGAGTTTGGAGTTGGATTGCGTTTTTCAGGTTACCATTATTATCACATTAGCACTTAGTTTTGTTTTGCATATGCAGACCGGCAGTACTCCAAATCCGACTTCAGTAATGGCGGCGGGGCTCGGCTGAATGTGAGGGTGAGAGGGGCGGGCCGAGCTCCAGCATCATTGGTCTGCTATGTTCATAAATGGTAAAATCCTACCATTTTGACGTAAAACCAGCACAGAAATTCAAACCACGTTTCTGAGGGCGCATGCACATGAAGTGCACGTGGGGTGGTTAGAGAAGCCAATGGTAAACAAATGCTGCACTTTTGAATATTGGCTTACTGCCCAGTGTAAAATCATTAGGAAACCATATTATAAATCTTTTCACATGGAAAAAAGGAAAATTTCCCTTTAAAAGAAAATTAGGGATTAAACTTTTGGGACTTCACCAGCCAGTGGATTTTAACATCGTTCAAGGACTTTAGGAGATTACTGTAGATTTAAAGGGGATTATTTAAAAGATTATACAGTTATTAAAAAGTTTCCCCAGATAAAAGATCTGCATTTTTTTCAAGAACAACACTGGTGAGTGACCCTTTATTTGTAATTTCATGTAGGCTATAAAAAAGGTTTCATTCTTCAATTACATTTAGATAAAATGGTGTTTAGAGTGTAGATGTGTGCTATTTTATGTGGTTCATTTAATATTGAATCTTCAATCGAATCAATATTAGGGGGCACGGTGGCGCAGCTGGTAGAGCAGCTCACCTCACAGCTAGAAGGTCCTGGGTTCAATTACCGCCGGGGACGCTGTGGGTGCAGAGGGTGTGTTTGTTACCCTGCATCATCGGCACCCACACCCTGGGTGGGGTTGGCTAAAGGGTCTTTCTGTGTGGAGTTTGCATGTTCTCTCCGTGTTCCCTTGAGCAGCTAATGTGAGCTACTCCCACAAAAACATGCACTAGTCCTGGGGCTATATTCTGCCTCCTCCTGGCGCCTGAAGGGTTGAGGAGGATCTGGCTGAAATAACGTGATCCTTCCACGTGTTACGTCCAGCCGGGGAAACTCTGCCCCATCAGGTGAAAAGAAGGGCCTGCTCACTGCCCAAGCATGAAGGAGGCTTGGGTTTCAATGCGGGGCCCTCCCGGGGCTGGCTGAGGGAGAGCGGAACCCCAGGACTGGAACTAGGTAGGAGCACTGGGTGATAATAATGGTACTGCATGTCTTTCACCTTTATTTTGTTGTATGATATTTTAAAAAACTAATTAAATTGAATGAACAAAAACGGAGCTAATAGAAAAAAGACACATTTTGAAGTAACTATATTCCTTAAAAAAAACACAACAAAAAAACTGAAATAAACTAAGCATTCAATGTGATATTAACATTTTCAATGATGACAAGACATTCATCTGATGTCTATACCCACGGATGTGCTGGTGACTATCTCCAGCAGTTGTTGGGTAAGAGACGGGATATACCACATACATGTTGCCAGTCCATAACAGGGCAACACAAAGGCAAACAACTCCTAAGGGCAATTTATAGTAACCAATAATAGTCACATTTTTGAAAAGAAACTGGACTACCCGGAGAGAATCTACGCATGCAAGAGGAGAGGATGCAAACTTCATCCAGAGAGACCTCAGGCCAGGATTCACACCTAGGAGATTCTTGATTTAAGACAACAGTGCCAACAACTGCACCAAATTGCAGCTAAAAACAAAAAGACAATTTATAAATTATTTTAGAAGACTTTTAGATAGAGGTCATTAATGCAAACCTACCACAAAACCATCTGTTTGTTTTGTGGTAGGCAGTAAATTATTTTCATTGATACTTTCTAACTTTTTTGAGCACATTACAAAACATATAGCCAAAAATAAAAATTTACAAGCCCTAATATTTCATTTTCGTTTGGAAACCAGTATCATAACCCATAGTTAAAAATTCAGATAGACAATCAAATGTAGAGAATAGAGGGGTTGTTTCATATATAAGCAATAAGACTCTTGTTACTTATGTGATCTTTGAAAATAGTATTACACATTCTGTGAATCAAGTAATGTGTTTCTAACATTAACTGTTAGTGCTTGTGATCTGTTAATCTTCAAAAGTCAAGAAATACCTACAAGAAAATAGCTACTCACCTAAACTATGCCCCTACTTTATCTTGCCACTAAACACAGTGAATAGATTGGTAAAGGGGGGCAAAAAATCTACTAAAGCTAACAGATAGAGTCCTACAGCAAAGACTCCCATCTCGGAGTCACTAAATCATCATAACAACCACTTCTTATGCCACAAACCTTTTGCCACATCTTTACCAGCGGTGCAAACAATGGTAAAGGGATTGTACTGTCGAAGGCTTACCTAAAAATCATTAAAGACCGATCATCTTTTTGAGCTACTTTAAAGGGTTCTCAGTGGTCTTTAAATTATGATTATATAGTTTTTAGCCAAAATCACAAAACATGTCCCGTTTTCTAGGACATAGCTTCAGAAGAGCGGCAGTAGCTCATTAGCAACTTGCCTCTGTGTTATGGGAGGAACCATTGGCGCAGAGGAAATCCCCCCCCACCCCCAGCAATGGCGTCTGTTTGCATCTGACCCTGCTTTTGTATAAAATTAAACAAAAATAAAAAGATTTAATTAAAAAAAGACCCTGCAAAACGCATTACTTTATATATTATAACTACATCACTTTAACACAGCAGCATGCAGTACTGGCTATTGATCCATAAATAGCTGACATTATGCTAGTGTAGCAGAATGGAGTATTTACCAAAAGAGCAACGCCACGTTGGACGGTTCAGCCCAAGGAATTAATTTTTAGCACCAGGCACAAAGGTTAGTAGTACTAATGAGGCAGAGACGTAGTTTCCAATATATATTTACAAGTTTACTAGATTTCAGTTTTTCTTTAAAAATCCGCCATCCTAAAAAAAAAAGGAGGTTCTCAAAATGACTAACAGAATGAAAAGGAAACTAATCTTGCATGTAGATAATTTAAAGCTGCGGCAGAAAAGTGAAGTCAAACAAGAAGTGAGGGGGAATTGGCTAACAAGATAAAACACGGCAAGACAATAATTTAAAAAAATATCACCGGCACATGCGTGAACATACACTCCAATGTGAAAGGAAACCCAGCACCACCAACAAAAGGAGCCACACAGGAGGACCCTTCACCATCTGCCGTTCAGCCTGAAAACAAAAGAACAAAACACAAGATTAACAAAACCCAAAAAAAGACAAGCAAACCCCGGCCCAATGTCTTTCAAAGATGGGGCTGATCCTTCCTTCTTTGTCCCGACGTGGGCACACACACTGGCGTGACCGCCCTTAGCATCAGAGTCCAGCAGCCGCAGGACCCCACAAGCGTCCTTCTCCGGCACGCACCATAGATTGAGCCAGCAATAAATACAGATTACAATAAAAAGGTCTAATTACGAAAGGGAAGGCAGCAGTGCATCCCACAACGCCTTGTATAGTCATCCACAAGGAGAAGCACGTCAAAACCAGCAGAGAGGGAATCACGTCAGCTCCTTAACTGCTTCCCTATAAAAAAAGAAAGAGTTATGTTTGGGCATTCGGGGCGATATAACCCACTCCAAACAATGGGTAATGTAGCGGAGAGTTACGTACCAGGCATCCTTATAGATGTCACTTGCAGCGGTGACTACCATGCACTTTTTATCCACTGCAACAGGAAACCCTAATATAATAGTCCCATTAGGACCCAAAACCAAAATTCTCCGATCAGTAGGAAAGCTTGTACATACCGTCCAGGCAGACATGACCAATACACCAGGTAGGTTGAGAGAAGCGACCTGGAAGTGGTGCTAAACAGCAGACGGAGAGGAGAGAAACAATCCTCCTTATATGCCTCACCCCCTACAGGCCATCAATGAATCAGCTCAGATCAATGAAAATCAGTCACACCTGCTACACTAGCAAGCAAGCGGATGGTTGAATTAGCTCCCAACAGAAACAAATAAACATACAGGTAAAGATACAAGCTGTCTACTTGATGATCTCTTGATGGAAGGCACTGCACCCGGCTTCAAAAGTAGCTTACTATAGTGAAGGCCATTTTTTTCCCTGCCAGTTGGTGAAACACTCTCCTCTGAAATGTTGACTGTAAACCGATGTGCGGTTTTTAATCTTGCTGTGACCAGGAAACTTAATCAATTTCTCTCTCACTGCAGATAATTTTGGTAAAGTATGAAAGCTAATAATATCATTCTTCTTAGCATTGCAGCCCGCTACAGCACACAGGTGTTGATCCGCCATTGTCTTCCCTACTCCTCAGAACCTGAGTGGGCTGGGCAGAGCGGAGCAGGAGCAGGAACTTGTAGCCCGCCCAGTGGGGTTGCTCCGTTACGACGCAATCTGTTTTAGACGGCCTTTTAGCATCTGCAACTGATTCACAGCGATTTGAAAGCAGAAATACTCAGAAATCCAATTTTGAGCTTAATTGAGACCCATTTCTCTGGCATCAAAAAATCGCCACAAGAACTGTTGTGTATTGACAGCCTAAGTTTGTCCCTACTGGGATACTGAAGTTGTGTACAAAGAGAAACTGCAACACCTTGCTCTCCGAGAGACCAAGCGGAAGTTAAGGACATACATTGGTGAGCCTGTCCCAGTGCTAGGAGCTGTGAATGTGACAGTGGAATACAACAAACAGAAAGAGACTCTTCCACTGTATATCATCGCAGGAAACCGTCCAGCTCTGCTAGGTCGCCGATGGCTAAAAAAGATTAAGCTGAACTGGCAAGGAGTGTTCATGGTTTCGGCCGGAGAAACAAGCCCCCTCACACCAAAGTGTCTAAAAGCTAGACCGGTACCATATGCCATCAAACCAAAAGTTGATGCAAAACTAGACAGGTTAGTAAAGAGTGGGGTTCTGGAACCTGTAAGCACCAGTGAATGGGCTACGCCCATTGTCCCTGTCATGAAAAAGGACGGCACTTCAAGAATCTGCGGGGATTTTAAAGTAACTGTGAATCCGGTGCTGACAACAGAAAAGTATCCATTACCCCTCATTGATGAACTGCTTAACAAAACAACATGGACATGGACAGACAAATTTGAGACAGATTTCAGAGATGTAAAGACAGCTCTCGCCAAATCTGAGGCTCTCGCCCACTTTGACCCCAAACTGCCACTTCAGCTGGCATGTGATGCCTCACCTTATGGGGTGGGGGCAGTCGTGTCGCACATCATGCCATCTGGAGAAGGAAGCTAAGCAAAGCGGAAAGCAATTACACACAAATTGAACATAAAGCACTGTCTATTGTGTTTGGAGTTAAGAAATTCCATCAGTATCTCTTCGGCAGATAATTTACGCTATTGACGGACCACCGACCTCTAACCTTCATCTTTGGTCCTCACACTGGCATTCCATCACTGGCGGCCAGCCATATGCAGCGATGGGCTCTGCTGTTATCTGCCCACCAGTATGAGATCAAGTACAGGAAGTCGGACCAACATCAGAATGCTGACGGGCTCTCAAGACTTCCATTATCTGTCACACACTCTGAGCCCACACAAGCTGAGATATTTTACTTCAAGGATGTGTCAGTTGCTCCATTCACCTCAGCTCACGTGAAGAAACACACGCGCACTGACCCAGTCTTATCTGAGGTCATTGATATCATCGCTCGGGGGAGAGGAGGGGAGATGACACCCAGCTTTAAGCCTTACCCGATGAGACGAGATGAACTTTTAATCCAGTCTGGATGCTTATTGTGTGGCTACCGTGTCATCATTCCACCACCCCTGAGAGAGAAAGTGCTTGCTGAGCTGCATACTGGACACTGTGGTGTGGTGCGGATGAAAGAAATTGCACACAGCTATTTCTGGTGGCCGGGCCTGGATGCTGCTATAGAGGAGAAAGCTAAGTCCTGCTCTGACTGCCAGAAATTGAGAAACCTCCCACAGCTGGTGTCATTACATCTGTGGGACTGGCCGGAAGAACCGTTGCAAAGAGTCCATGTAGACTTTGCTGGGCCACTGGAGAACGCTCATAGCAAATGGCCAGAACTCGCTGTGATGAAAAGCACGTCTTCAGAGAAAACCATTGAAGAGCTAAGGTCGATCTTCAGCCGTTTTGGTCTACCACAACAACTCATCAGTTATAACGGCCCACAGCTAGTGTCTGAAGAGTTCAAGACGTTCATGGAAGAGAACGGTATTCAGCACATCAAGTCTGCGCCTTATCACCCTGCTACAAATGGGCTCGCTGAAAGATTTGTACAAACTATGAAGCAAGCTCTCAAGTCCTCTAAAAGCACACAGTCCCTCAACCGATGCCTCAGTGCATTTTTGTTGTCATATAGAAACACGCCTCATGCTACCACAAAGGTGTCTCCTGCCTCGTCTTTGCTCAAGAGACAGCTTCGCATTCAACTTGACCTTTTGAGACCACAGAAGACTAAAGAGGTTGTTCACCTTCAACAGAGAACTCAAATAGAAAGACGAGCAAAAGCAAAGTTCAGAAGTTTCACAGCAGGAGATAAGGTGCTCGCCCGGAACTACACTAGTGGACACCTGCAACAGTTGTGGCAAAAACAGGTTCTGTGTCATACACAGTGGAAACTGGTGATCATCTTGTCTGGAGAAGACATGTTGATCAATTGCTCCACACTTCTGGTTCATGTGACGACTCATCTCAGGGACTATCTTTTGTCGCTGAGCTGGAGGTTCATCAACAGCGACATCAATCACCAGAAGAGCCGCAGAAGCAAACTCCAGAGATGGATGGTGTTCCAGGCACACCTAAGCCTGCTCAGGTGACAATGCCAGGCATTACTCCCAGTCCAGAACTCATTCAGTCCTCACCAAGAGACACTTTGACTGACTTACCCACAGGTCGTACCTAACCTAGAAGAAACAGACGGCCTCCTGATAAACTGTCATTGTAGTATAGCGACTAACCCATTATGTTGGGGCAGAATAATCCCCAGGGTTCAGTCCGGATTGAGGTAGTCTACCCACTCTCCGTAGTTAATGCACAAGTTCTATTGTACTGACATGTTTATATATATATATATATATATATATATATATATATATATATATATATATATATATATATATATATATATATAAGGGTTCATTATAGATTGTGTATTTGAAGCAGAAACTTTAAATGAGAATGCAGAGTTAGTAAAATGTTTGACTTTAATAAGGGTACATCAAAAGTAAAGGGGGAGGAATATGTTGTGTATTGACTGCCTAAGTTTGTTCCTACCGGGATACGGTAGCGCCCCCTCTGTGTTATGTGTTGTGAAGTGACGTCTTGTTTTCCCTGTGTACCGAGTTGGAGAGAAATACATACAGACGTACCAAGCTTCCCAGTCTTCTGTTTCCTTATTGATAGTTATAAAACTAACAACAAAGTATGTAACAGGAACATGTTAACAACACGAAAAACACGATTGTCATTAGAGTGGGTCTTTAAGGGTTTCATTTTGCATTATAATGCTAAATGAAGTTACAGTTACATATGAAGCACAACATTGTGTTCGGAAGGGTAAGTTTATTTTTCAACTTTCACCTTGCAACATTTTTTACTTCACTGCAATTTAGGATTACACATCAAATCATCTTTTCCATCCTCCCCTCTTTCTTCATTAGCATAAGCTATGTTTACCATATATGTCATCAGCAGTGGTAGAAGTGAAATTGATTGCTGTTACAAGCTCTGAAGTAAGATCCTGCGTGTAATTTGTAAGACTTTCCATCAGATAATTTTGATTAAGGGGGAGCTGCCACCATAGAATATAGAATGCTTAAATGTAAACTTTTAAACTAGTGCAAAATACCTCCATTAGCTCCATGATTACTCTGTCCTGCACCTTGCAAAGGTATTCACGTTTATTTGGGTACCCAGGAACCTCTAATTTTACAGATATTAAAACATTAAACTGATATTAAACTAATCTTATATTCTAAAATATGTTCCTGAGATTTTTAAACTCTGTCACCCTTACACCATTATGAAAAAAAACTGATTATTTGAGCCTGATTGTTATTTTTTATAGGTTAAGATTTTTAGTACTAATGTAACAGCATTATCAGTTCTACTTACTTCTTGCACCTTTTTGCATTTTGGCAGGAAAAAATATAGTTTGATGGTTTTAAAAACTTACAAAATACAAAGTGTGACGAGCCTTTTATTTTAGCACCCCTGACTATGATACCCCTAAAAAAAAGTCCAGTGCAACAATTATGGACTCAGATAGACCATCTGGCATCTGCCTCTAAGATCTGCTCCTCCTTTAAGCTACTCTTGATTGGCATCTAATGAAGAACACCTGGGGACCCAGTCTGCCTGTTACACCCTGCAGAGGAACCAGGTAACCACACAGACCCATCCAGAACACAGTCCTGATAACATAACATAAACTGCTTTTGGAAGTCATCTGATTAGTAAACAGAGGTTATGTGTATAAAATATCTCAGGATAAATATACTTAAGGTGTCAGAGGTTTGTTAGTGAACATCATCCAGCAAATTACACAATAAGTACTGAAAAAAACAGGTCAGGGATAAATGTATAGATAAGTTTAAAGCAAGTAAAACATATTTTAAGCTTTGAACATCACAAAGAACACAGTTCAATCTGTTATTAGAAAATATAAAGAGAATGGCAAAACTGCAAACCTACCAAGACATTGGCTTCCACCTAACCTGACAGATTGGGCGATGAGACCAGTAATCAGAGAAGTAGCCATGATAACACTGAAAGAAATCCAATCTATTGAGAGGGCAACATGTAGGAGGTCGAAGAAGCTGCTCTGGTCAGATTAGACCAAAATTTAACTTTTTGGACTACTTGAAAAAAAGCTGTGTGGGCGATAACACTGTACATTACCATCATAAACATGGTAGTAGCAAAATCAGGGTGGGGTGAAGGTTAACCTTCCAAATGGTCAACCACTCGAAACATACAGCCTGAGCTACTACTAAATGTTTAAAGTTAAACCATATTTGTGTGTTATAATGGCCGAGCCAAAGTTCAGACCTAAATCCTAGATTGTGTAAAGAAGGTTTTTACTTACAGAGACTTACAGCTGTAATTGCCATGAGAGATGCTTAAAGTATTGACTCAAAGGGCCAATTACCACATGTTTTAGATTTTAATTTATAAAAAATATTTTAAACTCAATAGCATTTCCTTATATTTATAAACTAGTCTGTGTTGCTCTATCACATACAATCCCAATAAATGTTTCGAAGTTTGTGAGTGTTAGGTGAAAATATATGAAAGATTTTAACAGGCATGAGAACTTTTGCAATGCAATATCACAAATATTTGGGATTTGATTACTTGTAGATTTTGTAAATATTTACATGACAGAAATTTATAATTTTCAATTTATTCTGTTTCTGTAAAAAAATAATAAACTATAAAACTTTACATACTTTTCATTTTTTGCATGTAGATATCAGTACACCACATACCTCCAATGGAACTAGTAAAGAAATACAAAGATACATGTTGATAAATGCAAGGGCATGCATTGGCAAGTATGTCTGAAAGCGGTTCTGAGTGTTTGCTATAAGCAAACGTCGGTGAATTTATTAGATTGTTGATAATAAATTCATAATTCAATTCAATTCAATTCAATTCAAAATTACTTTATTAATCCCAAAGGGAAATTAAATGTTGTTGTAACTCATTATGCAAGTTCCTTCAAAGATTTGTTGTAGATGCTGATGGCTGTGGGTAGGGATGATCTCTTTTAGTGCTCTGCAGATCTGAAGAAGCCTCTGACTGAAGACGCTCTGTAGTTGTATGACAGTCTGATGTAGAGGATGCTCTGGATCTATGGCGTCTTCTTTTCAACTCATCAGGGTTTTGTGGCTGTAGTTGAGGTATTATTTGAGCTTTTGTGATGTTAATCAGCTGCTGCCAGTTGTAAACCACCTTGTTGCCATGGTTATGCATCATAACAAATGTCCAAAAATATAAAGTAACAGCAAAAATCCTTCCAGCTGCACAGCATTCAAAACCAGAGAGAACAGTTGTCCACAAAAACAATGTTTCTACCAGAAATGGAAGAATTAAAGAAGAAAAAAAATATGAACCAATGTAACAGAGCTACTCCAACATGCTGCCACCTTGAGCGGCGCAATTCCGGAATAATTGAAACATCTGACCTCTCCTACACATGTAGAAGTTAGTTTTTTTTTCTTTTCTGTGTATTTAATTTGTTTTGTTATTGTATTTTAAAACAGAAAAAATTAGATGTGAAATAAAAGTGGTATTTTTTTGAAGACAAACCAAACAGATTAACAGGTTTAATGTGGGGAAAACAAAGCATTTTTATTATATTTCAGATAAATTTACTTTCATATCTCTTCTACCTTTGCTGTTCTCCTTTAGGCCACTGCCCTGAAATGATTAATGGGAACTTTGCTGTGGATGAAAAATGGAAATTGCAAGACAGGATAAATGAAACATAGCTCTGTTTTCCTCATATCATGACTATTTTAATGAAATTGGCTTTATATCAGTCAAATCCCTTGATAATTAATTGCTCAATTTTTCATTTCATTTACTATTTTTACTGCACATTTTTTTCCATTCAGATACAATTTCATTACCTGAATTTTATCAGTTAATCTTTGTCACCTTCACCCCACATAGTTGCCAAGCTGTCAGAGGGACTGAGACCTGCCAGCAGTGATTAGTCTTCTTACCAAAACAATACTTTAAAAAAGTAAAAGAGTGGGATTCACACACAAACGATTCAAGTCAAACCATTTCAGTGTAGTATTGGCTTCATATGTAGCTACTGAATGTGACATTAGGATCCAAACCTATGTCTGTCTTCTACCCAACTAAGTTCAAAGGGACACCAGGCAAAGCCCTAAAATACAATAATCTTTTTTTAATGCTGGATTTAATAATACATTAAACTGTATTAAAAATGAAAGTGTTTTGTAATAGAAGGGAAATTCAAGGCTTTACATTTTTTTTAAGTTAGGGGGCTCTATGGGGTAATTTTATGAGATAGTTACTAGTTCAGTTTACATGACTGAATTACATATATTTAGGAATTTGAAATATGACCTTGAGGTTCTAACAATGCAATTCTAGAAGCACCCAGTCAGTGGGATACAATTGCCCATTTTTATTTTAGAGAAGAGCAAATTTTTATTATAATTTTGTCCCCATCGCCACTAGCTCAGATATTTACTAAAGAAAGTAATGTCTGCTTCAGTAGCTACTATCATCCACATGCAAATTGTATTTTTTGTTAAAATCTATTAAATTTTACAAAAGCTGTCAAATAAAATATATTTTTTTAAATAGGAGACAGTTATCTATGGATAGACTTACTGAACTCAAAAATTGAGAGAGTGAACGGATCATTTAGTTCATTCAGACAGTGGAAAGCAGAGGAACAATGTGTCCATTTGGACTCTGTAAGGCCTGGTCAACAGCTCTCTGATAGAGATAGTTTACATTTGATTTGGTGAGTAATGTAGAAAGGAAATAAAGTTGTGGTTCTTCTTCTTCCATCACGATGACTATAGAGTTGATGAAGCTCAGATGAACATGAAGAGCAGCCAGAAACTCCTGTACACTAGGATGGACGAAGCAGAACACCTTGTGGAACAGCCCTCTCTCCTCTATAAAGATCTGGATGAACACTATTTTTATTTATTAGTATTTGAGAATCAAAGCTTTTAGACAATGATCAAACAAATTGCATTTATACAAAAATTGTCATGCTTAGCAATGCAACATTCTTAGATTTGAACACCAACATCACACTGAAACTCCTCCCTTAAACAAGATTAAAAGTCAAACTAAATTATACATGGCACAGCGGTGCTTTAAGTAAATATAACTCAAACATTTTTAATATACCCTTTTTGACCAGACTGTCTAGGCACTTTTAATTAATAGTCCACGACTTCCTTTTTCTGGGGTATAAATGTGACATGACACAGAGGTCCATTTTTCTTAGTTACTCTTTCAAAATGGGAAAGACCAGAAAATATGCCACTCAAGTGAGGAAGAAGTCTTTGGATCTTTATGTCAGAAAATGGCTCCAAGAGAATAGGAACAGGCTTTAAGTTTTTCATATCTAAAGAGCAACAATATAGACAATAAAACAACTGGATCTACAAAAAAAAACTAAACTTAAGATAAATAAAAATAAAAAAAAACTGGAAAAGGACCATAGTTTATTTTGCTACCATGCACAGCAAGGAGGTTAAAAAATGCTTACATTTTGAAAAAATTTTCATTGTGCGTGTTTATTCTACTGCGTGAAAAATAGTAATTTCATAGTACCAATTGTCAGGTTCTGTGGATTTTTGTTTGTTTTCCTTCCACTGCATTTCCTTCCCCTCTGTACCCCAAGCTGCTCACTTGTTTTGTCCCTCCTGTTTGTGTTAAACTAAGTTATTTTCCTTATCTAGTTTTATCATGTTAGGTTATCCCTTGTCTTTATTTTATTCTGGCACTTCCTTGTTTCTGTATCTTCTTGCTCTTAGATGTTTTCACCTTTGTTTGTGTCCTCATTTGTTTCCTTAGTTTATTTTCTCTAGGTAGTTTACTTATTTCTTCCTTCTGCTCCCTAGTATTTCCTTAGGTTTCCTTCCTAGACTTATTATCTTTAGTTTCTAGTTTCTTAAGAGTCTTCTGTCTCTCAGCCATTTTACCTCCTGTCCCAGTTGATTACTTCCACCTGCTCTCTCCCTCCCACCTGCATCTGCTCCCACTAATTGGTCATTGGTCTTCTCTGTCACTTCCTCATTTCCTCCCCAGTATATATTCGCCTCTCCCTGGTCCGTTGTCTTTCCTCCCTTCCTGGTTCCCTGTTCATCCCTGGTCTGTCTTCCTGCGTTCCCTGGTCTCTATGCTCTCTGGTTTCCCTGTGATTTTTGTAAGTTTTGGAATTTATTATTTAATTAAACCTGAGTTATTTCACGTTCTGCTTTTGGGTCCTCTTAAAACACACAAACCTGACAACCAATAAAAGTGGAGGGTGCTATATAATATCTCCAAAGATGATCAATTTGAAGAAATATTTCCAAAGTATAAAGTCATTAACATTAACAAATATAAATTAATCAACTGAAATTAAAACTACAAAAAAGACAGAAGATAAAATTTGCTAAATAATAAATTACAATACTCCTAAAATACTAAACCAAGTCTGATGGGTCTGCAAAATTCAATATTAGTAAAATAAAATTGTTTAGTATTAAACTCGGATGTAAATGTAATTTAAAACTGGACGAAAGGCTTTTCTATTCTGTTTATTCTATGTAATATTACTATTTATATATTTTACACAATATTTGTTTCATTTTGGCTTGATCTTTTTATGAATTTTTCATGTTGGTAAGCCGAAGGCAATTCTGATGGACAATAAAGGTGAATTCTGTTTTATTATCTCTTGTCCACCATCTCACAATAGGGTTTATAAAATGTGGTTTATTATTTGTAAGATGTAACCTCAAATTAAAAATCAGCTTGAGTCACTTTTGAGGATTAATCATAGGCTGTATATTTAAGATGTATGGAGCCTCCATGACGTCACCCGTAGGTTTCTGAAGAGCTGAATTGAAGCCAACTGTGCAGTTCCCACCATTGCCATCTTGGCCGCGTCACGTCACGCCTGGAAAATGGTGGAGCTGAGAGTGGGCCTGTGAGTGGGGGGGTCGATGACTGACACCCATCAAACTCTTAGCCGATGTAGCTACAAACTAACTGAGCTAACCTGAAGCCAACCCGAAGCTAACCAAAGCTAAGGTCAGCAGGGGCTTCTAGCCAGAAAACCACGGTTGATCAACTGCTACCCCTCTGTCTTCTAGGCAGATTAAATAATTTTGTCAAATAAATGCATGAAGCCTTGTTGGTCCTCAACTTTCACTAAATGTTACGAGCTAATTGAGCTATTCCGGAGCTAACTAAAGCTAACAGAGCTTAGCAGGCGCTTTTGTCCAGAAAACCGCAGTTGAGCGACTCTGCTACCCCTCTGCCTTCTAGGCAGATTCAATGATTTTGTCAAACAAAAGCATGAAGCCCTGATGGTCCATAACTTTCACTAAATCAAGTTTTAAAAATCAAAATGTAAGAACGAAATGTAATCATTTCAACCCATTTTTGACCAAGCAGCGTTATTTTAAATGCACACCAGAAATATAGTTTTATTTACCGGGAAAAAAAAATGGAGTAGAGACTTCTTGGATTATCTGTTATTAAAATCAATACCACAGCAAGCCATCTTTGTCCAATGAGTGCACAATTAATATCCGAACACGAATAAACATTGTGGACACAACTGATGGTCAAGTTCAGAGAAACGAAATGCCCTAGACTGACCTGTTAACCCTAAAATGGTTTTTTGAACCAGGCTTTAAACATGTTCATTTCTGCTGTGAAGTTGACATTTTTATTATGGGAGTCAAAGGGAAGTTGCTCCTTTCTGGAGCCAGCCCTAGCGGAGCCAGCCTAGGGGGGAACTGCAATTTTTGTCACTTCTGGGTGGGCTTAAATTTTGGCCGGCGGAGTTTGCACCTTGGGAATAATATGCAATGCTCAAAATCTCATTCCTCTGTATTCTCTGGTGTTACTGTTATCACTAATGCCACCTACTGACTTGGCGTTAAAATTGCATGTGTTTCTTGGAATTTATGTTTTCAAAGTCTAGAATCAAACTCCGGACAACTGCTTTAATATTAGTTTAATCAGTGGATTTTGTACTTTGATCGTCTAGAACCAGTACATCATAACGTGTTGCATTTCCAATCGGCAAAAGTGTTTTAATCATCTGTTTCTCTGTATACATTTTTTGTGTCCATTTTTGCATTTGGAAATTCACAAAGGTGTGGATGAATTTTTGTGTAAAGCCATACATGAACACGTGAATGCAGCCTGAGAGGATTGCAGAGGATGCCTAGAAGCAGGTAATTACTGCACTGTGGTGAAACATCATTATTCACTCATCTGCCCACTAGCACCATCTGTCCTGCTGAGCACCAACCTCATACACAATCAGTACCACACCAAGGACAACTCCACCTACGCGAACAATCCATCTCCTTGAGCATCGTCATATAGGACAACACTCATTACCTTACCTTTCCCCTCATCTTTCCTCCAACACGCTTTTTGTGGATCTGGTACTGTGTCTTTTTTTTCATTTGTGAATGGTGCTTGTAGGTTATTCAGTTAAGCATTAAGTAATCTAGTTTGGGACTGTTATTGTAGGATTTTATGAATCAGTCTGTCATATGCAGAAAGTCTCAGTCTCACCTTTTTAGTGTACATTTGTTCACGAGAAAATCATAAAAAATCAACACGCAGAAAACCAGTGTAGCATTCTATCAGCTGTTGGGTGACTGGTTAAAGGTTTGTGGTTAAAATCATGAAAATTCAAAAGTACACCTCAGCAGTGAGGGGCTGTCAGAACAAATTGCTTAAAAACCAAAACCAAGATTCTGATACTGTTGAACGTCTTTAAAATTTGCCATCTGCAATTAAAACACTCAGATGGCTGGATCTTTTCTAATGCTGTTCCTTCTGAGTGTCCATTACTCTCCACTTGCTCTGCTTGGTTTAGTAGAAAAAAGAACTTTAATAGCAATTTGCCGTAATGCGCCATGCCGTAATTCTGACTCTGTCTGTTAGCTGCATCAGTGGCTTGATGTAATTGCCGTTTTTACTCAGAGCTGATGAATTAGAACATAAAGTAACAAGAGAGGAACAATCATGTCAAAGAGATGGATGGATGGACCCAGGAGTGAGTGTGTACATGCACGAGTGTGTGCGTCTCTGTGTCGGAAGATGGGCTGGTAGACAGTTGGATAGATAAAAAGCAAGAAGCATCAAGTCGTAGATGTCGATTGCTTCTGGGAATTTATCTGATTTCCCAGCCCTCCTCACCCTGTGTCACTCTGGTGCAGAGTGTGAGCAAACCACTCATCTACACACACACACACGCATACAAGTTCGTATTTCTACGCATATTAGGACTATGTAGTGACTTCCACTCATTTCAGTATCTGCATTTTTTGCCTAGCCCAAATATTTACCCTAACCCTAAAAAAGGGGATCCACCAGATTAGGACTGAGCGTTGGCCCTTTTAAGGCCCATTGGACTTCAGAAGGTTGGTAATTATGCTAGAGAAGGTCCTAAATGGAATTTCAAAAAAAGTACACACGCATAAGAGAAGGTATATTTCAAACTTATTAAACAATTTTCCAATTAATCAAGATGTTTTTTTAATGCCGTCTAAGTAAGATTGAGGAAATTACATTCTTTTAAAAGATGGTTCGTACAGGTATTTTGGTGTCTGGTCCATTTTGTCTCTCCAAGCCTTGAACTATAAAGGCTAGTCTGCAGCTGAGCTTTTAAGTTGCCTTTCTGTCAAATAAATTTGATTAACAAGGCATCCTTGCTTTGCTGCTTCCTCGAGGTCGCAAGTGGAAAAAAAAAAGATGGAAAAGAAAGAGTTCCTGCAAAATAAATGAAACGCAGTCATAAAAGGCAATGCATTCAAGCATCAAGGCCTCACAGGCTGTAATTTTCAGTATTTTAAAAAATGTGAGACAATGTATTTTTACTAGGGCAGTTATGTAGAGAAAAATCATTCATTCCTGTCATAGTTTATACAACCAATAACTGCATGTAACTGTATATGTAACAATATCCAGTTAAACAAGAAAATACCATTAATTCTTATAACTCTGTGGCTACACAGCTGCTTTCTTTTCAAAGAGTGTACCTTGCAAAAGTATCCTTGCCCCTCAAAACATTTGTTTACATTTTGTATTATCACTAACACCAATTTTTATCGGGTTTTTGTGATATACCAACACAAACTGACTATTTGTGAACTGGGACAAAAAACATGTTACCCTAAGTCCTACTCTGTAGAACCATCTTTCATCTTTTGGGTTGTCTTTTAACTTTGTTATTCTAAAGATATATATATATATATATATATATATATATATGTATATATAAAAAGTGACCTTTTTCCCTGGCAAAATATAGCGCAAGTTCAGT
This sequence comes from Valencia hispanica, assembly GCA_963556495.2. NCBI lineage: Eukaryota > Metazoa > Chordata > Actinopteri > Cyprinodontiformes > Valenciidae > Valencia > Valencia hispanica. The sequence goes on from OY747702.1 coordinate 20,797,084, forward strand.
AAGACGAGATGAAGAGTGTCTGTGGACATTATTTTAGGCCATATCACAGATTCTCATCTGGATTTCGTTTTAGACTTTGATTGGGCCATTCTAATATGATTGTAGTCGAGGCTCTATGTTTAGGGTTTATGGGACCTCTGCTCACTATGATGCTCCCAGCACCGTGCTTCACCATATGTTTAAAATGCAAGCAGGACTTCGTATGACTTTTTCTCTGCTCAAATCATTTTTTTTTTTCTTTCCACCCTTACATAAAGATCAGATATGAGTGCATTGTATTGTCAGTATAGGTGGATGGCCTAATCAGTAGTTTCTAGCTGTATTTACTGAAGCTCTGTGCTGACTCTTGATCGTTCCTCTCTAGGTCCAAAAATAATTATTTAACTTTTGTTTTTGGCACTTCCATCTATTGATTTGTTCAATGCATTCACTTAGGGTTTGGATGGGTTCAACGTAATGTAAAGCTGAGTAGGCATAGGACGGAGACCTAGGGCACCCCACATGTGATTAATGTCTGTTCTGATGAAAAAATTCCTATTGACATAAAGAAGTTCATGTTCTTTTGGTAAGACTCTAACCAGCAAAGTACTGTACCAGAGTCTGACCCAGCTCTTTAGTAGTTTCAATAATATATCATGAATAGTTTCAAATGTTGTCCTGAGGTTCTACCACAGTCTGTATTTATGCGGCTGTCATTGAACACTTTGATAAGGACAGTCTGTGCTGTGCATGGCAAAAAAGACTGAAAAATATCGAAACAGTTGGTCATTGTTAGGAAGCTATTTAACTGTTTAAACAGGTGTTTCAATAATCTTGCTGATAAATGGAAGATTAGAGATTGGTCTGTAGTTCTGCCTTAACATGTCTAGGTTGTTCTTCTTTAGTAGTGGTTTGATAATGACTGTTTTTAAGGCCTGAGGGAAGACACCTGACAGGAGGGATGAGTTAACTATTTGAATCAGATCAGACCCAATGCCAGGGAAAACTTTAAGAAAAACTGTGGGTAAGATATCGAGGCCGCAGGAGGAGGAGCTTAATTGGGTTATGACTTCTTGAATATTTAAATTTGTGCCATGCTTTTTAAATTTTCGAATGGTGTATACAGCATGACTCCATGAAATTTTGAAAAGGCAATAGATGTTTTTGCTAGAGATTACTAAACTGAAAGGTTGAAGAAAATTATAAATTGGTCATGAGTAAGAGTCTTAAGTGTAGTAATGTATTCTGTATAGAGACAAAATGTGGAAAAGTTCAACCAGAATAAGTATTTTAACAAGACACTTCAATTGTATTTTTGCATTCCACAGTTTGTGTAATCAAAGCACTGATCTTTCTGCATCATTTGAATGAACTATATGCATCTTATCTGGAAATGTAGACTAAAACCCAACAAGTCAATGCCCACTTTGTCCCAATGCACAGGGACGATTAATGCCGTTTTAAAATCTATTGCTTGGTAAATAAATAAGAATGCAAGGTTGAATTAAAACTCTGATGGAATTACACCACCACTTCCAGTTAACCCCTGGGCAATTAACAAGCTGTCAGCTGGGATGGATAGGGGTACGTACGGTAACATGGGAAAGTGTGCCTCGTGACTTTGTGCGTGAGTGTTTATGTGGGGTAAGCGTGCACCCAGCTGGCTATATAACACCCTGCTGCTGATGCAAACTCAATATGCTTAATTATTCCGCACAGAGACTCTATCAGCATACCGAGAAGAATCAGCAGGGTGCCGCATGAGCAAAGTGTTCTTTGCGAAGAGGTCAGAGGTGGAGTTTAATAGTGACAGAATTGGAATTAAAAATTCTTACACCAACCTGATAGAGAAACCATTTGAAAAGGGGGGGATGCGTGCTTTGAAATGTCAATAAAAAGACTGAACTGAGTGCGGAAAGAGATGACCATAAAAGCAGAATGAGTTAGATTCATAGAATTTCACTGATGCCCCAGCAAAAGTGCTCTGCAATACATCAGAGGCTGCAGCTATTTTGTTAGAGAAGGTGGGAGAATGATTGGGCAAAAAAAAGAAAAATATAGAGAGAGAGAGGAGAGACAAAAACAAGGTCTTGGCTTCTTTTCAGACATCCTACAGTTTCTGTGTTCATATGTGTGGGTGTGTGTTCACACGCACGTATGTGTTCATCCATCCCTGGGGCCTCGCTTTAAGGAGCCATTAAAAGCCAAATACAAGCCAGAGTGACCTCCTTGCACTCCTAACGATTTTTGATGCCAGTGGAAAAAAGCAAAACATATCATACCCCCTCACAGCCATATTGCTATCATAGCACTTTAATGAAAAAGAATGTGGGCTACTGTCCCAGAGGTCCCAGACAGATAGAAAGGTTACAGTCTAGAGTTTAGGGGGAATTAGAGGGAAAAGGCTTACAGCATACAGATGATAACACAGGACAATATTAGCTTCCTCTGGGAAGTGTTTGACAATATTTGACCTCCTCAGGCCAATGTTTAACACTGCCCAAACTGATGTCAAATTCCATTCAACACACGTGCACATAGGGTGTTATGTACACTACATCACATACAATCGATGTTGATTATAAGCATGCGGGATGCAACGAATCAATCCTGACTCCTGTGAAAGCATGAGCCATTTGTGAAATTCTCCCACACGGATGCTCGACAAACATTAAAAAGTATGTCTGCCTTTGTAATGAGTGCTTACATGTGTGAAAGTGGAGGCACACACATATACACACAAGCAAACCCACATCCCCTGAACTTAGTCTCACATCCAATCAAAGCAAAGCTAATTACTGTGTTTCAGTGGTGTTATTCCAGCATGCAAGTAGCTTGCCTGTTGATGGCGTTAAATTACTGCTTTAATTACTGATGCTAATGTTTTTGCTGCTATTAAACATATATGCAAAGTGGAATCTGGAGATATTCATTCCTTATCTTCATGGATCCCCAGGGGGCAGAAGGGCTGAGGGAGAGTGGTGAGGAAGAAGAGAACCAAGGAAGTGCCATCGCTGCAGTTCCACCCGTTGTAAAACACTAGTGCTGGCCTTTGGCTTGGGGCCCAGGAACAGATGCATACTTTTACAGCTACGGGAAATAAATGAGCAAGCTTTGTGTGTGCACATTTAGGTCAGTATATATTGTAATCTAACTTTGCCACATTTTGTCACGTTAAAAGCACATAGAGTAGGTTTTAACAGTATTTGACTCACCATCATAAAGTTGTGCAGAGCTGTGAAGCAAAATGAAAACAAAATTGATTGAGCTAAATAAAGATAAATCATGCTTTTATCTGCAGCTATTTATGTGCTCGTTTCTTAACAACCTTTTATAATTCATCCTAAATGTTTCTTTTAGTTCTGTTCATGGACTGGTAGTTTCAGACTTAAGAGTTCTTTGGAGGTAACGTGTTAAACAACAAAGAGTACGAATTGGTACTAACCTTAGTTTGAAAGCACATTTCTAGGAAATTTCAATCAAGAAAAAACACACAGAAATGTTTCAGTTTGTTTTTTAATCAACAGTGAACCAAGAATGTTTATATTTATTGGTAACTATTTGATTTGATCAATATGGTTTTGCATTTCAAAAAGTGGACAGTATAGAACTGACTGGAGTTTTAGTGATTTTATGAACTAGTAGAATCATCATACAACAATAAAACCATCTAAAACTAGCAATGCTGATTTAAGGAATTTTTCTATATGACACTCCTGGCATGTTCTACTAAGAAAATCTCTAAATCACATTTGTTATGCTTTGATATATACAGAAAATCCAGTGTCCAAATTGTATTTGAATGTACCTTTTTATAAATGCACTTGCTGGGAACACCCTGCCCAATCAACAGACTGCTTTGGAGATAATACAGGTGTGGTTGCATGTCAACTATTGTAAATACCCCTCGTTGCATTTGGGGCATGTTGAATGCCAAAGGCATCTGGATTTGAACTTTAGCTGATTTCTCATGTTAATGATTACAGTCAGTTTGATTTTCTATTTCTTTATTGTGCTACTTTTATAGGAGCAGAACATTCAATTCTGCACTTTAAGTCCACATTTAAAAATTATGGTTGCGTGCAGTTTTGAAAAAAAAAAACCTATTTGTTCGGCTGTGCCAAATAATTTATGTAGGAGTACATGAACCTAATATTGTGTGTTAACTGTAAAAATTGTCACTTAGAATAAATATCCTACAATTGTATTAACTTAGATTTATACAAAACATACAAAGCCCCCTGAAGCCCTTTCTATTGAAAGTGGAGAAAAGAACATAAAGTAAATATGGCAGGGGAATTAAAGGAAATATAATTGTGATTACAGGATACATTTCAGATGTATGATAGAAAAACTGCAGGGGCAGGACAAAAATGACAGATATGAAGTAAGAATACCTAAAACATAATTACAGGAGCTCTACCATTACAGTAAATGCTAATCAGAGTCTTAACTTATCTTGGCCGTAGGTTTCCCTTGGTGATACTTTGACTGAATAAATAACTCTGGGATTCAATTACTGTCCCCCACTGTTCACTGAATTCATCCACTTCTGCATTTTCCTGTGCCTCTGCATAAGAAATTAGACAATTAATTTATCAGGGTGACATTGGAAGCTCTGCAAGAGCTCCAAGTATGGGAACTATGTGGGGCGTCGACAAACTGACAAATTTGACAGACATGCACAGTCTTCGGTCCTCTGAATATCTTGACACAATGTTTGCAACACATTTCATTCCTAATTACTTCAATTTAAAGCAAATAAATAGGATTAAACAAAAAGAACAAGCTGACATTGTTTTGATTTAGATAGAATATTGAAAGCACATGACAACCACTGTGTGTTGTGCACAGTTTTCCTTCCCAAGCACCAGATCTAAATTCAGTTCACACTGTCAAACGAAGTTTATTCTTGCTCATAGTTTACCACTTAAAACCTCTGATTTAAATTACACTACCACAAGAAGTAATTGATTATTCATAATGTTCATGGTTAATTTCATGTTCATTTATTTGTGTGATCAGGTAGCATTTGCATTCTGGTTTTTGCCAACTTATTTACATCTTTCTTATTTTATTATCTGTCCACATATCTTGCATTTTAATATGGCCAAATTTACTATATACATTTGTAATAGTACCAGCACTACTAACAATAGTACGAACACTGGATTAAAGCAAAACAAGTGTTAAGCTCGAACTTTAAAATTACCATATATTTAGCCCACTTTTAAGAGCAAATTGAGTTATAAAATCTAGTTAAAAATCAGGGAGTAAAAATTTCTACTCACTTATAATACAATATGTGTGCTTTATTGTCCCAATAATTGCATGTATACTGAGAAGTGATGGAATGAAAATGGAAATACACAGCTTTGTGTGACAGCCTGACTGCATGGCATGTTTTTGTGGCAGCTACTGACACTTCTTATCCAAATAAAGTTTCCTGAGAAGTCTTTCAGTTCACAACTGAAAACAAATGTTTCTACAAAATGTGGGCAAAAACCAAGTGCAAAGCTGACAACTAAAAGTTCTAAAAAAACATAGAAATTGGAAAACTTGTGCATGTGTTACAAGTTCAGATGAATACATAATATACAACATTGAACAAATGATTAATTGCTTGATTACAAACACTTATAAACATTTAAGGGTAAGGGTAATCAGGCCTCTGGTACTGTGCTGCAAAGGTATGTTACAGTATTTAGTTGTATTTGAAACAATCTGATTATGTAAGAGCAATGAATGTAAAAAAAAACATGGTATATTTCCATTTCTAAAGCTGTTCAGGTTTTAACACAGTTTTTCTACTGGAAAGATGTGAAAAGCAGCAGAGCAGTTTTTATGGTGTTTAGCTGCTTTTGAAATACTATGTAGATGAAAAAGCATTGCTTAAAGCAGTCCTAGAATTCAAAACTGCATTTACCTTGTTTGTGTAACCTTGTCTCTTGGTTATAGAACTATTAACCCTGTCATCATGGTGCCATCTCTCATGATGTTAGATGTTTGTGTTTACAGTTTCAGTCATTTCGTTTCTCTTATTAGTTGGTCTTCTTATAAATAATCAATTTCTTATTCCTTATTTGAGATTGGATATGTTTTAAAGGTCTCATTTACTCATCTTTCATGAATAAATTTGCTGTGATCTCTAGTTTAAAGAAATGCCTTGTGAGTCGTTTTCTGTGGAAAAAATGCTCTCTCGCTCCTGTTTCAGGAGGCAGTTTGTAGGAGGAGTGGGTGGTGGTGGGGGGGACAGGATTATGAGTCTCCCTCAATAATATTCATGATAAGCAAATGCCTCGCCTCTGATTGGCTAACTGCAATGCAGCTCTTATGCTGGCTTTGAACAAATAACTAACTTAACTTACTTTACTAGTTTTGTTCCAAAGACCAATTCCAACTGTTTTTTTCCTCAGCTCTTCTTTTTTGGGTATAAAATGCAATGTTGATGTCCCATGTCCACAAATAACACAAGCCTGAACGTGTTCCACCATGTTATGGAGTTGATAATGGTTAGCTTCTACTAGCAGAGCTCTTTCCTGGTTGCAAAATCAAAACATCCTTCCTGTGGGCGGTCGCAAGCCAAGGTGGGCAAGACCATCAATACTAATTTTCTCTGTGATGTAGAAGAGTATTTTTCTGACTCACTCGTTTTTGCCGTCTATTTCCATTCTGTGAGTAATTCTGGCAATGGGGGTTGGAGAAAGTGTTCACGTCCAGCATGCTTTTGCAACTGAGAGTGACCGATTTGTATTTCAGAAAGAAGTATTACACAGTTTCTCAGTGAACGAGACCTTTAAGAAAATAGAATTCCACATTGGTCTTGTACCCTCTCAGACAAGTCACTAGGGACAGTCTCAGGGACAAACTGATCTGGATTTATATTAAATAAACCCACCAAGAGAGATATCTACTGTAGCTAAGGTATAAAATACTTAAAAACCTTTGGGAGAAACTTGCGCCAAAAATCCCAAACTATTTTATGTTGAAGCACAATCAGTTGGAAAATAATCTCCTTACTCATTGTCTACTGCCTCAAGAGTGGAATAACAGCCAACATGAAACTTCCTGTTAAATTTTTAAACCTTATGTTTACCTTTTTTTCCTATTCCAATGTGTTCAAATTTTCTTCTAACGGTGACATTCAGAATTCCTATTCTCAAACATATAGGTCTAAGCCAATCATTAAAAATCTATTTAAGACTAGCTTTTATTCTTCTCAGTGCAGGGAGACTGCAGGCAAGCACACACTTGGATATCCCCCTAAAATCCTCAATCATCCTCCTCATAACCTCCCTGAGCCTTTCCCGTTTCTTCTGTGTCCAAGGGGTGGGCTCCTCAGACTGCTGTTGTGTGTTGATTCTCAATTGAAAATGTAGTTTCATTTTTTTGTAACATGTCTTCACCTAGCACCGTGTACACTAACAATAACACGAGCGCCAATGTTCCAAGGGAGGCAGGGGAGATAATAGAATTCTACTCTGCGTGTGTATCCGTTGTAGGGCTACTTCAGATCCAACAAAGAAAATTATGCTGACAGAAAGAAAATCTCTTTTGTGTTGGACTGGCACAAAGTTTGTTTCCACATCGCAATGGGAATTGCTGAGTTCAGAAAAAAAGATGCCTCTCTGCCGAAACCGTGCATCGCCAGCATCTTAGTGTACCTGTCTGCATCTATTTCTTGTTTCCCAAACAATGTATTTAGAGTCACTGCTGGACCCTCAAGGGAAATCCAGTCCAGTCTGGTCCTGTTCTGTCTTGCATGGCTTGGTAAGGGGGCCGTGCTCTACACAGCTTGGCAAAGGAGGGGTTGTATTTGCAGAGAATAGAGAAGAGTTTACCACATGAACAGAAATGTTTGTTCCAGAGAGAAGCCCTCTGCTCTTTTCACCTGCAAACACTTCTGCAGATGAAACTTTTTGACACTGCAAGATGATTTAAAGTGTTCGTGCTTCATCTTATATCACTGCACCTGCAGAATTTGTTACTTCTGTTTTCTTTATTGGGTTTTAGCTGTGTCACTGCCCCCCTCTGCCCACTCCATCAATTACCCCCTAGGAATAATGAAATTGGATTGCACTGTGATATTGCATTACATCCCGGTATTGTTTCATGTCGTGTCATTAAATGATTGGTGATCCGCCGCAGTCCTCGGTTAACCACTTATGAGTGCACACAGACCCACAACTCTTGGCCAGCTGAGACTGTTGGGGAGGATCAGTGGGGAAAAAAATGGGAGAAGAAAAGAAACAACTTTACGCCAGAGCTACATGATCGGAATATTTCTGTCCTTTGCTGTTTCTTGCTGTGCCTGTCAGATTGGTTTCTCGTGAATCCATTTGCATTTGTGTGATGTAAACCTTCTTGTTTCATCCAGGGAGTTTCTTCTCATGCACAGGGCTACACCAACTTTTACTGAATCCCTAGTCAATCGATGCGCTAAGTAGATATATATTGTAGTAGATCAGGTTTATGTATTGAATTTGGGGGTAATATGATTTTGTGAGGAACAAATTAGTGAGAAAAACAATCATCAAGAAAGCAAACATCTATCTGTTTTTAAATTCCCAACTGGTCTATATTACCTATCAGCAGCAGACCTCTGCTTTATTTACGCTACATGTTTTGCATAAAACTTTGATATTTAGATGGTATTCTCATGAGCTGTTTTTCAAGAGAGAAAATCTCAGGAGAGGTTTTTAACAACCAATAATGAAACAGGGAATGACTTGGAAAACTGCAAAAACATTTTATCATATGGTGAGAAACCAAACCTCAATAAAGGAAAAACAAAATGAAAATGGGCTTTGATAAACAGTAGTAGTCTTCTTAAGAATTATCCACTCTGCTTAATAGTTGTATGAGGGCCTGGAAAAACTATTGATATCCCTACAACTTCTCCACGATTTATAGTGTTATTATCACAAATTTCAATGCATTTTATTCGGATCGTGTGTGTTGAACTAATACAATGTAAAAAAAAAAAAAGAAAGAAAAATAAAACACTTTTAAAAGCTTTGTCCTATTCCTATTAAACTACAAACAAAAATCTGAAGAGTGTCATGCATTTGTATAAAACACCCCTGAGTCATGTTTTGCATTCTACCTTTTGCTGCAATTATAGCTGCTCTATCTACCAGTTTTGCAGTTCAATTGATTTGAACTGAACTGAATCTAGTTCAGTGATTGTACAGACAAGAGCAATTTTGGGACCTCATGACTACAGGTCCTAATCAAAAAATTAGCATATTGTGATAAAGTTCATTCTTTTCCATAATGCAATGATAAAAATTAAACTTTCATATATTTTAGATTAATTGCACACCAACTGAAATATTTCAGGTCTTTCATTGTTTTAAAACTGATGATTTTGGCATACAGCTCATGAAAACCCAAAATTCCTATCTCAAAAAATTAGCATATCATGAAAAGGTTCTCTAAACGAGCTATTAACCTAATCATCTGAATCAACTAATTAACTCTAAACACCTGCAAAAGATTCCTGAGGCTTTTAAAAACTCCCAGCCTGGTTCATTTCTCAAAACCACAACCATGGGTAAGACTGCTGACCTGACTGGTGCCCAGAAGGCCATCATTGACACCCTCAAGCAAGAGGGTAAGACACAGAAAGAAATTTCTGAACGAATAGGCTGTTCCCAGAGTGCTGTATCAATGCACCTCAGTGGGAAGTCTGTGGGAAGGAAAAAGTGTGGCAGAAAACGCTGCACAACGAGAAGAGGTGACCGGACCCTGAGGAAGATTGTGGAGAAGGACCGATTCCAGACCTTGGGGGACCTGCGGAAGCAGTGGACTGAGTCTGGAGTAGAAACATCCAGAGCCACCGTGCACAGGCGTGTGCAGGAAATGGGCTACAGGTGCCGCATTCCCCAGGTCAAGCCACTTTTGAACTAGAAACAGCGGCAGAAGCGCCTGACCTGGGCTACAGAGAAGAAGCACTGGACTGTTGCTCAGTGGTCAAAAGTACTTTTTTCGGATGAAAGCAAATTTTGCATGTCAAACGGAAATCAAGGTGCCAGAGTCTGGAGGAAGACTGGGGAGAAGGAAATGCCAAAATGCCTGAAGTCCAGTGTCAAGTACCCACAGTCAGTGATGGTCTGGGGTGCCATGTCAGCTGCTGGTGTTGGTCCACTGTGTTTTATCAAGGGCAGGGTCAATGCAGCTAGCTATCAGGAGATTTTGGAGCACTTCATGCTTCCATCTGCTGAAAAGCTTTATGGAGATGAAGATTTCATTTTTCAGCACGACTGGCACCTGCTCACAGTGCCAAAACCACTGGTAAATGGTTTACTGACCATGGTATTACTGTGCTCAATTGGCCTGCCAACTCTCCTGACCTGAACCCCATAGAGAATCTGTGGGATATTGTGAAGAGGAAGTTGAGAGACGGAAGACCCAACACTCTGGATGAGCTTAAGGCCGCTATCGAAGCATCCTGGGCCTCCATAACACCTCAGCAGTGCCACAGGCTGATTGCCTCCATGCCACGCCGCATTGAAGCAGTCATTTCTGCAAAAGGATTCCCGACCAAGTTTTGAGTGCATAACTGAACATAATTATTTGAAGGTTGACTTTTTTTATATTCAAAACACTTTTCTTTTATTGGTCGGATGATAATTTTTTGAGATGGGAATTTTGGGTTTTCATGAGCTGTATGCCAAAATCCTCAGTTTTAAAACAAAAGACCTGAAACATTTCAGTTGGTGTGCAATGACTCGAAAATATATGAAAGTTTAATTTTTATCATTACATTATGGAAAAGAATGAACTTTATCACAATATGCTAATTTTTTTTAGAAGGACCTGTACATTTAAGGTTGTTTTCACACCTGATAGTCCGGTAGGCACTGTTTGATTGGGGACCAAAATCACAACAGTGTTGCTGTTTTTAGCTGGTGCGCTTTGGATTCACACTGCTCTTTGTCAAATGACCCAAACCTTTTTAGCAACATGTTTACCTCCCTGTCCGTGGTGGCGCCATGGTAGTGCTGGACCAGGAAGCACTGCTTCTTGGTGCAGCGGGGGACACTTCCATGAAATTCAAATTCAAAAATACTTTATTGATCCCAGAGGGAAATTAAGTGTTGGTATAGCTCATATAATTAATTATTTAAGGAGTTGTTGTAGATGATGATGATAGCTGTGGGCCGGAAGGATTTCCTGTAGCGGTCTGTATTGCAGCGAAACTGAAGAAGCCTCCGAATGAAAAAGCTCTGTTGTGTTATGACTGTCTCATGAAGAGGATGCTGAGGGTTGTCCATAATTTTTTTGATTTTATGAAGAATCCTTCTTTTCATCATCATCTCCAGATGTTCCACAGTTGTCCCAAGAACAGAACCAGCCTTCTTTATCAGGTTGTTTAGCCTTTTTAAATCCCTGGCTCTGATGCTGCTACCCCAACAGATGACGGCTGAAGAGATTACACTCTCCACAACAGACTTGTAGAAGATCTCCATCATCTTGCTGCAAACCTTGAAGGACCTAAGCTTCCTCAAGAAGTACAGTCTGCTCTGTCCCTTCTTGTAGACGGTTTCACTGTTGCGCCTTCAGTCCAGTCTGTTGTCAAGGTGAACTCCGAGGTATTTATACACCTCAACCACCTCCACTTCTTCTCCCATGATGGAAACAGTTTTTGACTTATCCCTGTTTATTCTGAAATCTACAATCATCTCCTTTGTTTTGTTCACATTCAAGGTGAGACGATTGTTTCCACACCATGTCACAAAGCGGTCCACCAGCTCTCTGTATTCAGCTTCTTGTCCATCTCTGATACACCCGACAATTGCAGAGTCATCTGAGTATTTCTGCAGATGACAGGTCTCTGATTTGTACTGGAAGTCTGAGGTGTACAGAGTGAAAAGGAATTGTGAGGGTACGGTCCCCTGTGGTGCTCCTGTGCTGCTGACCACCTGGTTTGACACACAATTCTTCAGTCTCTCAAATTGTGGTCTGTTGGTCAGGTAGTCATTGATCCAGGTGATTGTTGAGGGCTCCACCTGTGTCTTCAGGAGTTTCTGAGAAAGCAAATCAGGCTGAATTGTGTTAAATGCACTGGAGAAATAAAAGAACATGATCCTCACAGTGCTGCCTGCTTTTTCCAGATGACAGTGGGTTGGTTGAAGTAGGTGGATGATGGCATCTTCAACTCCAACTCCACAGCGATAAGCAAACTGCAGTGGGTCCTGATACGTTCTTGTTTGCTTACTCAGGGGTGCCAACAGGAGTCTCTCCAGGACCTTCATGATGTGGGATGTCAGGGCAACAGGTCTATAGTCATTGATGACTGATGGGTGAGTTATTTTGGGTACTGGGACAAGGAAGGATGTCTTCCCCAACAATGGGACCTTCTCCTGAGTTAGGCTAAGGTTAAAGAGGTGCTGCAGAATCCCACAGAGCTGCTCAGCACAGGCCTTCAGGACTCTTGGGCTGACACCATCTGGACCTGCACCTTTGTTCCGGTTCAGTTTCTCCACCTGCCTCTTCACCTGACTTTTGGAGACAGACAAGTGGGAGGGGGAGGCAAAGGGGGTAGCAGCATTTCCTGACTTGGTTGAAGTCAAACTTGTGGAATTAGAAGAGTCCATGGCTGAGGTGAAGGATAAAACATCCGAGGTGTAACAGGAAAGCTGTTGATCAGAGGAGAGTGGGATGTCTGTTTTGCTGGGAACAGGAGAGGGGGATGCGGAGCTAGTTCCTGAACTGAACCTGTTGAAGAATATGTTCAGTTCATTGGCTCTGTCCAGAATTCTATCTATCCAACCCTTCCTGTCCTTAAAACCTGTGATCTTGTTTGTTTTGGAAACAAACATGGATTGGCATCAGATTTTATTGGTTTTAGGATTGCTCTGTTGTCTTTGGCAAATGTGCCAGACAAATATGTTCCAGCAATGGGTTCAGCATGAGCAGAGAATGAGGCAGAGTTGCTTTTGAGTGGTTGTCTTGGTTCTATTTAACCGAAATGCCCTACACTATAGTCCACTCCCTGCTTTTGGAGCGGTTGCAGCCCGCTTGCCATTCACATATGCAATCGAACTGGCAGAGTTCAATTCAACCGAGACGAGACCTCCGTTTTTAAGCGGACCAGGGTTCACTTTCTTTTGTCCACATCAGAGTTTGATTACGCATTAACACTTCTCCATACAAACCGGACTTCCTGGGCAGATGAACTGGAGTTCCTTTAAAGCGGACTAAGCAGAATTGGTGTGAATGCACCCAAGTGTCATCACAATTATGAACACAAGAAATCCAAGAGCTTACTGCCAATTACCAATGTGAACTTCCGGATACATTGAACCAAATACAATCATACAAGAGACTTTATAAAACCAAAACTATAAGTATAATAGAAACAAATCCATTGAGCATAACAAAATATTAAATGTAGAATAATTATTGCATAAAACGTTCATTAAAAAATTATTGAAGAATCTTAATAATTTAAAAATTAACACCACACTCTTGATCATTCATAAAGGGACTTAAACCCTAAATATCTGGATACCTTAAACCATGGGTGTCCAATTCAGGACCTCAAGGGCAGCCAGTTTTAGATGTGTCTCTGCTCCAACACAGCTGATTCAAATGGTCCAACTACCTCCTCAGCATGTCAAAGTTCTGCAGAGGCCTGCGAATGAGCCATCATTTGATTCAGGTGTGCTGAACCAGGGAAAGAGCTAAAACATGCAGGAGACCAGCCCTTGAGGACCAGAATTGGGCGCTCCTGCTGCTTAAACTATATTCATGTGGAACTTGCAACCTTTTTAAGTCTTTTTTTTTTTTTTACTGAAAACCTCAAAAGAATTACATGTTTTCCTTGACTATTTGTTCCAGTGCATACCCCGTAACAGAAAGCTGTTCTTATGCAAATTACTTTTAAAGCTTTAACAAGTAAAAATCTGTTAAACTCTTGAGTGGAGTACTGGTGAATGTGATTTACAAATAAAAAATAATTTATCAAACACTTCAGGAACTTATTTGTGACTGTTTTAGAAGGGAGCAGCCTTTTAAGATATATTATGGGTTACTCTACTGTTGACCAATGTAATTTAACATTACATACAATGTAATGTATTGTGCTCAAAATGAGTATACATGCACTTTGGGCCATGTAAACACGTTTTTTAAAACGAATATCCTCACCAACTCGTTTTTAAAATAAACTCTGTCCACACCTAACCTCATTAAGTGCGTTGTTAAGCACATTCATAGGCATGCCAAACCTGTAGGGGGTAGTAGTTCCCCCAAATCCAATCCACTCAGAGTAACTTTCTATGTTCTAACTTCTACATACAGAAGTAATTGAGCTTGTGAAAACAAGCAAGCAAAAATCGCTTGGACAATCGATAATGCCAGCACATGTCTGAGGGCATAAATGCTGTTTCTGAATGTACACAGGTCACACAAGTGATGCTGGAGCATTTTTGTCACGGAAAGTGAGGTTACGGAGCCTAAAACGCCGGTTAGCCTATTTCTGTCCACATGCAAATGCTTAAAACTGAGAAAAAGGAAATCTTCACTTTGGTCAGAGTTTTTAGAAAGATTCAATCTTGGTGCTGTAAATCTGCGTTTTTCTGTGGATGACAAGCCAAATCATAGAAAAATATCTTTGTTTTGTGAAGTACACAATGTTCACTATGTGTGGACAAGGCATTGGTACTGACCTGAATATTTTTACACTATCTGTAATTTGTTCCTTAAAACCTGCAAAGGGTTGGCTCTGCACCAGAGCTCCAGTCCATTGTACTCCAAGTCCCTTCTGAAAAAAAAAGATCACCACAGTATAATGCCGTCAACATCACGTTTCACCCGGATGATGCTTAAGATGTTGTGTAGCGTTTTTAAATATTGTTCTCTAAGGAAGAATGAAGAGCTGTATTTATTCTAAGAATAAAATAAATACAGCTGGTTCATATTTACAAATTAGGTAACTTCTAATGGCAATAGCTGCACTACATTTTTCCTTGGGGATATTGTAAGAAAGGGAGCTGAATACATTATGCAGGCCGTAGTGTAAAAAAACAATTTTTCTCAATCATCCTCCTGCTTAACAATTATGGTAAGTAATTAGTTAGTAATTCATAATTTATTACTAATCTTTGCTCAAATAAAATCCCAATAAATTGATTACTCATTTTACTCAGGATCCACATGGCTGTTGAGCTATATGGCTCAGTAGACTACCACAGATAAAGTCCCTGTTCCCAGTTAGGCATTAAGAAAGTAGACTTAACTAATCATTTCTGGTAACCCCACGTAAATGTCACCAGAGAACGGTCGTCTTTTAATGACAACTTGATCCATATTGGGGTTAAATGTCAAGAAACATACAACCGCGTCTGTGCACACACGTTAAGGGTGTGTGTGCTTTGTAAGACAGTGACCTCCTGCATCCCTAAGCTAAAATGCCCCTTCAGCAGAACCCCAAGAATGCTGCGAGAAGCAGAGTCTGCAGAATGCTCATGGCTTGCACACACATTAAGGCTCAAGATTTAGAGCATTAAATTACACATAACTGCACACACGCAAACATGTCTGCCTCCACATAGACTCATGAGACACACACATTTGGGGGGTAGTGTGTGTTTTCATTTTCTCCGCAACATTTATCTTTGCTTTATTTCAGGTGATAAACCCCCTGCCCCTCGCCTTGATATAACTCAAGAGGAGCAGACTGGAGGAGAGCATGTAAATGTAACCATGAAAATGAAAACTGGGCTCCTGCAGAATTTCAACTGCCCCCAGAAGAATCGATGCACTTGTCTGCAAGGAGATATACAAGTAGAGCTATTCTATGTCGGCCTCTGCCAGCTTGGTTATGTAAATTAAATGCAAATGGAAAATAGTTACAGGAGGGTCTTTAAAAAAGGGAGTGCTAAATGAGCATCAAACTGTTGCTGACTCGTTGTTTTGACTTTGATTATATTGAAACAAAAAGACACATTTGTGGTTATTGCCGACTAATCAGTTTTCAGTCGCATAAATGTGTGGGGGAACAGGGTTTTGGTGCAAACTGTGCAGTTCGTCAGGTTGGTGGAAGGTTTTGTAGGGCGATGTTTGTTTCCAGCAGCATATGTCACCTTGTCAGCTGAAAAATGTAAAATCATACAGCCAATAAGATCATAAAATTCAGCTTCCACAGGTGTTCCATAAAGTTGTTGTTGCAAAGGCTGAGTGTTTTATATTAGTTGGTAACCCTCCATCAAGATGCTTACAGCCCTACTGAGGTACTGCAAGGACAAGGAGGTCGCACGTTGGGCCAATAAACATTGTCTTATTATTATTTTTTTTATTTTTTTTCAGGTGACTGCGCATATAAAATCTGCTCAGCTGCGAAGATTTTGTGATTTCATGAGGTCATGACCTGTGTGTTTATGCCTTTAATAACATCCCCGATTGGTTATAGGCTCTTATTTTTAAACCACCCAATTATGTGGGCAGATTATGTGACGGTTTTTAATGCATATGCCTTTCTGTGACCTCCGCCAGTGAGATTTACTGAATCAACTACTTAGTCACATGATGACACAGCCCAATAAAGCTGATCAGGCGTATTTAACGCACACAACATCAATAGGTTTAAATTGCAAATTCTGATGGTTTTAAAATCTCTTAGGTATTCTGTCTAACAACATTACAATAGAAATGTGGGGGAATAACAATTTAACAACTAGGAGCTGGCTCAGTCAAGTTCATAGTGATTAAATTACATGATAATCTTTATCACAATTATCTGTCAAAATTGCTTAGGCTGTAGGTTAGGAAGCAGTTGCATTATTTTCTCCCCTGTGTTGTTGAGAAATGTTGAGGTTTTAAAAGGATGGTTTAGGAGGGTCTGTCAAAAGGTTATAAGCAGCTATTCTAATGTATTACCCACAGTAGATAACTTTGTCAGAATCTTCATTTAGTATAAATCCAGAGTAGTGTGGCACCAGATGCTTTAACTAATGGCAAGACCAGAAGGACTGTAGACTAAACCAAACTATTTTACTGTTAGCAATTAAAAAAGCAACATAAAAAATAGTTGTTGTTTTTTTTTAGGAAGTTTGTACATCTGTTTATGCATTTTGTAAGATTTAAAGACACAAACTGCAACAAGCACAAACGGACAGCTACTAACACATGGTTGTCAAACTGAAGTTAGGTTGGCAATAAAACTCTGTTTTTGTGTCTTGGAATATTGACTTCAAGAAGCCTTCCTATTCATCTTATAAACTGAGAATTTTGAGATTTTTGCTTTTAAACAAACTAATAATTGATCAATGTTTACTTTCCTCTGCTTATTGTGATAACACACAAAAAAAGAAAAAATAATATTATTTTACATTTTTTGAACAGTACAGAGGTGCATAGAGTGGTTAAGGATTGTAACCAAGTAAGAATAGCATTACCTCAATGTACTTTACTCAAGTCCAAGTAAAATGTAGTCATCCAAAAATTTATTAAAGAGTATAAAATGATTACGTAAAAAAAAGCTGCTTAAGTATAGAGTACCTGAGTTGTACTGTTAAATCTGATTTAATTTGTGAAAATGATAATCATACAGAGAAAATATACACTTATCTGCAGATTCTGATACTTAGCATAATAAAATAGTTGTAACAATAAATAATATCAAAGTAAAATAAATCCCTGCAGAAGAAGCACATGTTTCCAATTCTCAGTTTTCCACAACATAAAACCTTTTAAACCAATATTTACAGTATAATAATAATAATAATACACGTTATTTGAGGGCAACTTTCTAAAACACAATGTCACCTTACAGAGAAGAAAGAAAACAGATAAATAATACATTGACAATAAAGAAAACAATTCTCAAATAGCGAAAAAGTATACAGCACAACATCCAAAATCAGTGTCTAAAGTGAACAAGCCAGTTTGAACAGATTTATTTTAAGTTGTGATTTATATAAAGGAAGAGAGTCAATGTTTCTGACAGGAGGAAGTGAGTTCCAGAGTCGAGGAGCAGAGCAACTGAAAGCTCTGCTTTATTAATATATATGTATATGACAGTACTGTGCAAAGTTTTAGGTAGGTGTGAAAAAATTTGTAAACATAGAATGTTTTCAGAAATATAATGATATATATAATGATTATATAATGATTATAATGATTGTTTATTTTGATAAATTTACAAAATGTTTATCAATTTACAATTTACAAAGTGAGCAAACAAAAGATAAATCTGAATCAAATCAATATTTGGGGTTACTACCTTTTGACTTCAAACCAGCATCAATTCTTATGGGTACACTTGCACAAAGTTGTGGATTTTGTAGGAATAAGGTTAGGCAAGGTGAGGCAAGGCAATTTTTTTTGTATAGCACACTTTCAACAACAAGGTAATTCAGGTTGCTTCACATGATTAAGGGGTCAAATAAAAATAGCAGTAAAACACAGACAAAGCATATAAAGTAGAAACAGCAATAAAGCAAGAAGCATTCACAGATACATCAAGGCATTACAAAACATATAATGTAAAAACTGCAAGAAGCATACACAAAACATGATACATCAAAGCATTACTCAAAGGCACCTCTAAACCGATACGTTTTTAGTTGTGATTTAAAAGAACTTAGTGTTTTCATCAGCTTTGCAGTTTTCTAGAAGTTAGTTCCAGATTAGAGGAGCATAGAAACTGAAAGCTGTTTCTCCATGTTTGGTTCTAACTCTAGGGATGTTGAGTAGACTGGAATTAGAGGACCTGAGTGTTCTGGTGGGTTGGTATAGTAACAGTAGATCATCAATATACTTTGGTGCTAAGCCATTCAATGATTTATAAACTAGTAAAAGTATTTTGAAGTCTATTCTCTGAGCTACAGGGAGCCAGTGTATGGACTTTAGAACTGGGGTGATCTTTACTTTCCTGGTTCTAGTGAGGACATGAGCAGCAGCATTATGTATGAGCTGCAGCTGTCTGATTGACTTTTTAGGCAGACCTGTAAGAACGCTGTTGCAGTAATCAATCCGACTAAAGATACACACATGGAAGAGTTTTTCGAGGTCCTGTTGTGACATCAGTCCTTTTTTCCTAGAAATGTTCTGATAGAAGGCTGACCTTGTTATTGTCTTAATATGACCCTGGAGGTTCAGGTCTGAGTCCATAACTGCCCTTAGATTTCGGGACTGATCAGTAGTTTCTAGCTGTATTAACTAAAGCTGTGTGCTGACTGTTGATTGTTCCTCTTTAGGTCCAAAAGTAATTACTTCTGTTTTGTTTTTGTTCAACTGGAGAAAGTCATGGCACATCCATCCATTGATTTGCTCGGTGCATTTAGTTAGGGTTTGGATGGGTCCAAAGTCACCTAGTGACATCGTAATGTAGAGCTGAGTATCATCCGCATAGTAGCTAATCTTATTGGTTGTTATAATCTGGGCTAGTGGGTGCATGTAGATATTAAATTAGAGGGGCCGCTCCACAGTTATGGAACAAACTTCCATTTTCGGTAAGACAATTGAAGAGATAAAAATTCTGTAAATGTTGTATGAGGGTTTAATTCTGTAGTGCATATGGAAACACTTGGAACTAATTATGTACTACATTCTTCTTGATTATTCACTGTTTCTATTATGTGAAGAAGCTGTGACCATTATTCTGTGAACGAAGATGTATGTGGGAGGGGTTTCCTGCAAACTCGTGTTTCAAATAAAAACGCTATGCTGACGTAGATCTGGCCCCAGTTAAGAGAACTGAGCCCAGCGAACGACGTCTCGCTGTTAAAATATATAATTGTTGTTTGTTGTTCTTATTGCTCCCTTTTACAGAAATGAACGAGCACGCTGGAAGGTGAAATAAGAGCCCGAGAGAGCCCAGGGGTCATAAAATTAAATGGGTGTCTGTTCCTTTAAGAGAGGCTTTAAATTAGAGTGAAAACACCTTTCCAACCATATCCACCTCTATAACAATTTTTAAATTACGATTGAAAGCCTATTCTTTTAACTTAGCTTTCGGTGACTGAGGTCTGTTTTTTTTATCAGCTGTGATGACACTTTTTGATTATTTTATATTATTAATATTGTACTTTTCCCCTGTGTTATTCCATGTTGGTTATTTGTTTGTTGTTGTATTTTATTATTTGTTTTTTTTTTCTTAATTTTTCTGTACACACAACACTTCTGAGATGCGTTCGATTCGCGCCCAGTAGAAACTGACCCATTGACAATAACGGCAGCTCTCATTGGTGTATTACGCTTCGCAGACGTTACTTGTTGCTTATGCATCTGGTGGAAAGTAGGGGTGAGGAAGAGGGGAAAATGACAAAGAAGCTTGAAGAGGTGATCAGGTGTAAGTAGTTGCCACTGGGAGAGAGTCGGCAGAGGAAAATTAGAAGAAGAGGAACAGCTGTGAAGGGGAGGATACTGACAACTGAAGGAGAGAGAAATAAACAGCAGAGAAGAAACAAGACAAAACAAACAAACAAGAGCAAAACTAAAATGACATGGTCTAAGTAGATAAGTAACAAGCAAATGATCAAAACAGAAACTGAAAAGAAACTGGAGTCCAAAAGTCCATGGATCATAATAAAAACATCCTTGTTCTTCATTCAGTGATGTAACTCGAGGTGGGTAGAGTTGCCAAAGATTGTAGTCAACTAGGAATAACTTCATCTCACAGAATGCAAGACAGAGGCTTTGCTTGGCCTAGACTTGAAACTGAAAGTGAAACTTGAGCCATCACTTGCTGGCAGAACAATTTGGCTAATAGTGATTCGACCAGTTGAGGGTAGTCTCCGAGCATTAACATACCCAGTCATAACCAAGCAGAAAACCCCTAGCCACCCTTAGCACAGTCTCAAAAACATCTGTTCTACTACTTAACTTTGGTATATGTAGCATTAGGCTATACAGTTGTCGAACTTTTTTTGTTTCTCTTTAATATATCACAAAACTGAGACTTAGATGAAAACATGTTTACACAGGGGAATCTTTCTCCTGCAAAAAATTGCCTCATACTCTTTAAATAATTTGGCAGGCTAATCATTCAACAAGACAGCCAAAAGCATAATAGATTAAAGATTTGTTTCCTAGTACATCATTAGATTAGCAGGTTGTGAAGTACACATCGCAGTTTACCCAAATATCAATGTCTGAATCTTAAAGCTTATTTGCAACAGGGTGTTCTTGTGAACTTTCTGGGCTTTTAGATTTTAAATGAAAAAAAGGGGAAATTATTTGTTGCATGAAAGCAATATTTATGAAGTTTAATAACATTTAATGGTGTCTGAAGACAAATGGGTTTGTCACCTTTCTATTCAGATAATAAAAACTTTTTTTTAATTTCAAAGATGCCTATTATATTGTAAAAACTTGCAGCAATTTCTATCTTTCAAAAAACGTCTAAGTGCCAATATAACATGTTTTGTTTCCCTCGGCTGATGAGCCCTCCATCCAAGAGCTGCCATCTACATTGTCTGACAATACACAGCTTGCAGACATATGCATGTGTACAAACACTCGCACACACAAATTGCATTCAGAAAATTACATCACTTCCCTGCCGTTGTCTGAAAATTACATCTGTCCCCCACTGTTGCACCAATCACTCCATGGGTCTCCTTTATTTCTTTGCTCTTACTTTCTCTCTCTCTCTCTGGTCCTACCTCAGTATTTTTAACTTTACCTTCCACTTTCAGGTGGTCCTAAATTTCCAGGCCTGGATTGCCCCTATGAGCAGCGTGGGGTGGACAGGGCCAGCAGGAGATGCGTGCGAATGCACCAGTTACTGCGTTATCACCAACTCTTTTCATTTTCCTCTCCAAGTGATGCTGTCAGGAGGCAAACAAGATATCACTCTGCACCCACAGCCACCGCTCCCTCCCTCCTGTCAGGACATTGGCAAAAAAATTTGAATAAAGAGAAAAGTAAACAAACTGCTTGCTTTCATACTCTGGGACCACTACCATAAACAACTAATCCCATGATTTTCTTTGTTCTCAAATCCCATCAGCCACCAGAGCCTGGCATGGCTCTCTGGGTGAAGATAATGGCACCATGCTGTGTGTCTTGATGAAGTTCAGGACCTTATTAAACACAATTTCTCTGTCTGATCCAGCAATTATATCCAATTTTGCATGTATAAACTAACATCAACAAAACTCCTCTGCACACTTTCAAAAATTTTATAACCTGCCTCTTTGTTTCAAGGTAACTTTTGAATAAAGCAATAAACGACTTACAATAGGGCATAGCATCAATTTATTGCTTAAATAAATTGTAAAGCAAAGCTCATTGATCAGTGACCTTTACAACGCCAACACTATGAAGCAGTTTTTAATCCCCTGTGTCATGTCGTAATAGGGCCCCTCAAAACAAAAACGGAAACTTACATAAAAGGCACCATGGTCTTGCCCTTTAATAAGTCTAACCACAATAAATCTAAAACAAAGCACGGTGCTATGAGATAAAAAAAAAATTTCAGTTACTGAGCCTGCCATCTTTCTTTGGTTTCATTCGTTGGGGTGGGAAACGAGATAATAAAAATACATGATTTAAGCCCAGTGTCACAACAATCAAGGTCACAAAGAATCTGGGCTCTTAACAGCTGCTGTTCGGCATTAGGGTGCCTAAATGAGGTCATAATGATTTACAAGGAAGTTCACAAAGAAACTTTAGGCTCCCTTTTGAAGTTATGGGGAGGTAATATTTTGAGAGAGGAAAAGTGAATTGGTTGAACCATGGATCATCTCTGCATTCTTTGTTTGGTCTCATAAACCTTTAAGGTGACAGCCGTGAGCTACTCCCAGATGACCAGTTTTAAAAAGTTATGGAGTCCACGATGCTCACAGATGCAATGTTGAAAGGTGTACTTTTGGGGAAATATTTTTTTACACCTCTAACAGCTACTTAAAGGTTACAAAATCAGACATTCCAAAGTGGAGAACTTTGATGGACAGAGAAAACAAATTTGTCTAAAATCATAAAAAACATCATCAGTTTGGCATGTTTAGGGCATTTTAGATGACCATACACTCGTACATAAAGTTATATGCAGTATTCACCATCTGGCATTTTTCCTATTTTAGACCTACAGTTGCTCAATTTTCTGTAAAACTTTTCATTTTCTGTCCCATTTGTGGGCTACCAGGATGCAGGCTGGCTTTTGCCAGATATAGGCCTTAATCAAAATTCTTACCCTGTGACAGACCACTCCTCCCACAACCACTGCATAGCCTTGTTTAATTTCCTGAAAAACATAGTTTATGCTACTCAAATCTAACCATATTTTCACAATCCCCTACCTAATTCTCTATTGACCATTAGGCATGGGACAGTTACCAGTCTAAAGGTATACCTGTTTTTTTCAACAGCTGTTTCAAATAAGACCTCTGTAATTTTTAGATTGTAGATTTAAAACTTTTGCTCCCTTTCCACTAGGGTCGGGTCAGCATGGCCCAGAACGGGCTTGTGTTTCCTTAAAGTGTAACTGAACCCCATGAAAAATCATAACCCCACCCCCAGACAACATTTGTAAAATCCTAAAAAGAGGGCGGTGTCAGGAAGAACAGAGGGGTATGGCCAAGTGTGGAGGAAAAGCAGAGGGGGGGACGTGGGGCTGTGTGCCGGAGGACAATGACAGCTCGCTTAATGTGACACTGAAACATGGACAGTGACCAAAGCGATGTTGGCAGTTTTGCGACTGATCGATCTGATCAACATTCATCTGTTTTGAACGTTAGCCTATGTTAGCATTACCACTCAAAAACTGGACTCCTCTGCCTCAGCAGCAGCAGCACCGAGCTCGGGCGGCGCTGGCTCGGCGCCCTGAACCAGCGGATCTCCTCCGTCATCACCGGAGATAGGAGTCGAGGGAGGCTTTATGGAGCCCAGCGGCCCCGAGCCGTATCAATTCGAGCCGCTGGCTCGGGGCGCTGAGTCAGCACTGCCCGACAATGGAGGCCGTTGAGGTATTTTTGTATGTTATACTCTGACTGTAGTTCTTTCTGAAAAAGAAATGCCACGCATGCAGACCACCAGGCCAATCAGTGGCTACCACTACGTAGGTAGGTGTGTGACTGACATGACTTTACCAGACCAATCAGTCCATAGGTGGGTGTGTTGGGTCGCTTTGGCCCGGTTCGGACCAAGGCAGAGGTACATTAGTCCAAAACAAGGGGTCGGCTCTGCCACGAAAAATGTAATGGAAACTCTCCAATTCAGGGCTGAGTCTACCCATTCCAGAACAAACCAACCCTAGTGGAAAGGGGCATTTGTGAATACTGTCATAACATGAAACTGTTGTACTTTCATGTAATATCATCATACCAGGAGAATCACTGAGGAGGCTAGGTGTTTTCATAAATAGACAAAAAAAAATTAGTATGGAGATTTGTTGGTTTATTTGGGGTTCCCTTCGGTTACCTTTCAAATAATATTCATAGTCTGTCATCTTCAATAGAGACTTTTTTTGACAGATTAAAAGTACCATTTAAAAATAACAACCTTTAAGCAGGTTTTAAGAATACTTTTAATTAAACCCACATTTCTGTCATAAAAATGTTTTTTATTGATCTGATGTAATTTTCTAGTCTTAAATGTCATGTTCTTATTAGCTGTAAGCAAAAAATAATCATAGGTAATAGAAATAAAAACCAGAAAAGATTGGCAAGTATAAAATTAATCTACTGTATATTTGAGGAATTGAGTTACTGAAATATATGATTTTTTTCAATTTTATTCAATGCTTATCATGGGCCGGTAACTTCTGAACAAGGTAATTCATTTTCTGTCTAATACATAACTGTGCAAAGGTTTCAGGATAGTGTGAAATAATGCTGGCAACAAAAAAATGTTTTCAAAAATCAAAGTGTTAAAGGGGCTATATGCAACTTTTTCCCCAAAATAAACGTAACAATAGCCTTTTTATTTGACAATTTATGACTTAAACATCTCCGGATGAGCATACTGACACCTTTTCAGCTCACAGTAGGTGCACCTATAAGCCTGTATCCAATTTTTTTCTATTTTCTGTCTGGTCGGATTTTCCCGCGCTATCTGCGGATGTGACATCCAAGCGCGTTCATGTTAAATGTTTCAGATCACTCTGCCACCACCGCTAGTCAGCACTTGCAAGCAGATTTTGTGAATACACAGAAGAGACCCAGGACATCTTTGACACCAACAGTAACTCCACATAAGACTAAAAAAGTTAAACCCCTGACAAGTGCCCGAAAAAGATCGAGATTGAGAGCGACCGGCGTACGAGCACGCGCTGTGAGAGCGAGCAGAAAGGAA
Organism: Valencia hispanica; assembly: GCA_963556495.2. Taxonomy (NCBI): domain Eukaryota; kingdom Metazoa; phylum Chordata; class Actinopteri; order Cyprinodontiformes; family Valenciidae; genus Valencia; species Valencia hispanica. Next base: position 20,822,311 of record OY747702.1, read on the forward strand.
GAGTAGTTCCGTTTTTTGGCCACAGGTGTCAGTCTCGAGTTTAAATTTCAGAAAATTTAGTTGGACTCCGCCAGGGTTGCCCTTTGTCACCGATCCTGTTAATAACTTTTATGGACAGGATTTCTAGGTGCAGCCCAGGTGTTGAGGGGATCCGTTTTGGTGGCCTCAGGATCGGGTCTCTGCTTTTTACAGATGACGTGGTCCTGTTGGCTTCATCGGAACGTGATCTACAGCTTTCGCTGGGGCAGTTCGCAGCCGACTGTGAAGCGGCTGGGATGAGAATCAGCAAATCCGAGGCCATGGTCTTGAGCCGGAAAAGGGTGGGGTGCCTTCTCTGGGTCGGGGATGAGGTCCTTCCCCAAGTGGAGGAGTTTAAGTATCTGGGGGTCTTGTTCACGAATTAGGGAAAAAGGGAGCGGGAGATTGATAGACTGATTAGTAGGGCATCTGCAGTTATGCGGGCGCTGTACCGGTCTGTTGTGGTGAAGAGAGAGCTGAGCCGAAAGGCGAAGCTCTCGATTTACCGGTCGATCTACGTTCCTACCCTCATCTATGGTCACGAACTCTGGGTGGTGACCGAAAGAATGAGATCATGGATACGAGTGGCTGAAATGAGTTTCCTTCGTAGAATGTCTGGGCTCTCCCTTATAAATAGGGTGAGAAGCTCAGTCATCCGGAGGAGGCTCAGAGTAGAGCTGCTGCTTCTCCACATCGAGAGGAGTCAGTTGAGGTGGCTCGGGCATCTGGTCAGGATGCCTCCTGGACGCCTTCCTGGTGAGGTGTTTCGGGCATGTCCCACCGGGAGGAGGCCCAGGGGAAGACCCAGGACACGCTGGAGGGACTATGTTTCTCGGCTGGCCTGGGAACGCCTTGGGATTCCTCCCGAGGAGCTGGAACAAGTGACTGGGGAGAGGGAAGTCTGGGTCTCTTTGCTAAGGCTGCTGCCCCCGCGACCCGACCCCGGATAAGCGGAAGAAAATGGATGGATGGATGGACAGATTTAAATGTGTTCCTGGTCCAATACACCTAAATCAAATAATTAGGTGATCAGCAGGACCCCATATAATCTAACTGCATCATGAGGACAGAATTTAATCATTCGATTCAGGTGTTTTGGACAAGGAACATATCTAAATGTTGTAGGACACCAGCCCTGGAGGACTGGAGTTTTACACCCCTGTGAGGTTTCTTCCTGTTAAAGTAGGGCTGGGCGATAAATCGATTTTATCGATTATTTCGGATTTGCCATTTAAGAAGATTTATTTTTGGGAAAATCAAGATTTTTCACAATTTATATTGTAAAAGATATGGTGCCTGTTTATACATTGGAAAAGCCTGGATTTATTTACCTACTGAAAACTTTGGAAGCCAGGAATGTGCTACCAACTTTGCACACCACTTTAAATTCAGGTAGACTCCCAAAAGAGATATTAAAATAAGAGTTTTAAAAAAATGTATTCTGTCATTTGTTATTTCTGTTTAAGAAAGTAAAGGGAGAAAGAAAAAAATCGATGAAAATCGGATTTGGTGTGAAAACCTTTGAGATTTTATTTTTAGGCCATATTGCCCAGCCCTATGTCAAAGGGAACTTTTTCTCCTCCACTGTCTCTATATGCTTGCTCAGTATGAGGGATTAATGTGAAGTCAATGACACAATGCAGGCCACTGTCTACTGTTGCGACATGTTCGTCCAGGAAAAGTGCTGCAAGTCAATGACTCGACTTAATCTACTGGGTTTCCTTGGATAGAAAACTGTTAAACTAATTGGAATGTATGTATGTATGATTGAATTGAAATGACTTGTAAAGGGCCCTGAGATGACATGTACTGTAAATTGACGCTATATAAATAAACTGAAGTGAATTCAATAGTAACAATCTTATGTGCACGATTTAGCTGTGTTCTTAATTTAAAATGTTAAATTACCTCCTTAGCCCGCCATCAAGTTGTGGAAACACCTGCTACCAACCCATTCATTTAAATCAGGTGAGCTGAACAAGTGAAACATTTAAAACATGCAGGACATCAAACCCCCAAGGCCTGGAATTGGCCTCCACATATAAAATCTACTAAGAATCCCAACACAAGTGTGAATATACATCGCTTGCATATGTTGAACAACAGACCTTATTATCATCCAAATGAGAATGTCAGCACCAACCAAGAGAACGTAAATGATATTTCAATAACTTAATTTAAAAAAATGATACCATCACTTGCAGTGTTTTCCATAGTCAGTCCTCAAGGGCCGGCATCCTGAAGAGTTAATTCTGAGATTTAAATCAACAGTGTTGAATCATGGTTATATCTAAAACATCTAGGTCAGCAGCCATTGTTTTCAGAAACCAAGTAAAAACACACTTTTTAAATTATTGACAAAGATGGGATCAACTAGGTAGCAACACGGCCATTTGAGATGAGCATTCATTTGGTTGTTTTCTATATTATTTTTTATTATCATTACCATGAAGTAGTGTCTCCATCCCTAAGAGTGGTACCAGTCTATATTTATGGTTCACCAACCACATTAACCAGGTCAGTTAAAAACATATTTCAACAATTCTCCTTTTCTAAACTTCTGCTATAGTGGAATTGAGCCTGTTTTGTAGTGGAACACAGCGGTCTGTTTTGGTGTTTTCTACACCTCCTGGTCTTCAAAATCGCCAAAAGACCATAGCCTATTAGATAAACTGGCTTTGCAATATATAGCATCTAGTGCCCAATAGCGGCATTGTTCTGGTGAAATGATCTGGGGCTGATGTTGGGCTGACCAATCACAGACCTATGCTCTATGTTGAGTTCGACAGAAAAAGTTGGGTTCTACTCCGTGCGTTCTTGCGTGAGTGACGGACAGCCCTTGCATCAACGGATAATGGCGCTTCTCCCCACCTCAGACAGAGAAGTATAAACTAGATTTGGCCTTTAATCCACAGATCTCCCTTTTTGCAGGTCACTTAAAATTGCCTCGTAAGATTACAGATTTGGTCAAAACATGAGATCTTAAAACATGAGGTGTCTATCACTATGAGTTGTTGTTATTGTCCACTTTGTTATTGAAATTCCTTACAGTATGTGTGAAATTTATCTTGGTTGTATGATGAATGAATACAACAACTTAATAAAGGCTAAGAACTGTCCTTTATGGATTTAAGGTTGAGCAGGTTTCTGTGCTGGAGTAGGAATTGAAGTTTGTATCCTGATTTAGGGAATGCACTGATGCTAAACTCAAACTTGCCATAAAGTTGAGCTTCTTAACCTTGAGGCAGTCATTACTAAAGATCGACATTCAACCTTCTTAGCTGCTGGTTGTCAGAGAAGAGGTTTATATGTCATCTTGTTGGAATAGAAAAATGCTTATCACTATTTCACAGTTTATGCCCTAATCTCAAAGCAATTCAGGAAAAACTGGATGACTCAAAACAAACAAAAACAAAAAACATGAAAATAGTTGCTCGTCATCATGAAGGAATCTTGTGCATCAAGGTTTGTGCACACTGAGGGGCGATGTGAAACTCCTTTTTAATAGAGTGTATTTTGTATTGAAAGATTCTAGCTTGTACATTGTAAATATTTACTGTTTTGTAATTTATGAACTTGTTTTGTATTTTCATATCATTGTTACAAATGGACCAATTTTGCCTGTTGTTTCATACTAAACCCATATATTTGAAACACTATACATTTCTTATGTTTTTACCTAAATTGTTAGCAAGATTTTTTTCAGATCTTTAGTTTGCTGAAACAGCAATACTATCATGTGGGGTACCTCAGGGCTCTGCATTAGGCCCACTTCTCTTTTCCTTCTATATTCTCCCACTTGGAACTATCTTTAGCAGCCAAACCATTAATTATCACCTTTATGCTGATGATTGCCAGCTATACGTTTCCGTTAAACGAAACAATAATGTGTACCCTCTCCTTAATTGTCTTAGTGACGTCAAGAGCTGGCTTTCCTCCAACTTCCTTCTCCTAAATGATGCAAAAACTGAAGTAATTCTTTTTAACTCAGGTTCTATCTTCCCTCCCAAACATTACCTTGCTTCCCTCTCTCCCCATCTAAAACCTTCTGTCACAAACCTTGGCGTTAAGATGGATGTAGGATTAAAGATGGACTCTCAGATAAGTCTAATGGTCAAAAAAAAAATTTCCATCTACGTCACCTCGCTAGACTAAAAGCCATTCTGAGGAGGTGTCATTTTGAATCTGTTATCTATGCATTCGTCACCTTTAGACTCAATTACTTTAATTTGGTCCTATATGGAGTCAGTAACCCCTCAATTGCCCGTTTACAGTTGGTACAGAATGCTGCTGCTAGACTTCTGACTGCTGCTCATAGAAGGGATTACCCCAGTCCTGGCTGACCTGCTCTGGCTACCTGTCCATTTCCGCATTCAATTTAAGATTTTATTGTTTGTTTTTAAATCACTCCATTGTTTGACCCCAACCTATCTCACTGATTACCTGTATAATAACAGGTAAACAGTTATTATACCCCCGGCCGCTCTTTGAGGTCAGCTGAACTCCAGCTTGACCTAGAGCCCATTGTAAGACTCGCGGGGAACGCGCATTCTCCCTATGTGCCCCTCTACTGTGGAACCAGCTTTTTCCACTGGTTAGATTGGCTCTGTCCGTATCTGCTTTTAAAAGTCGGTTGAAAACTAATTTTCACTCACTGGCATTTAATGTTGCTTTGTAGTTTAGGTTGCATTCTGCAGGTAGATTGCTTTCCCCATTGTATTTTTCCTTTTTACTTATTTCTTTCTTTAAATATTTCCTTCTTATCCTGTATTTTAAATTTATGTTGTACAGCACTTTGCTTGGCCCGTATGCTGGTTTTAAATGTGCTTTATAAATAAAGCTGGTATTGTATGGTATCCTTAACAGCACATATGAAAGGGATAAAAAAAGGATAGGAATAAAAAACAGAAGAGAAAGTGAGATTGTGTTTTCTTAGGTAAACAGACTCCAGGCACCTTTCAACTTCAGCATTTAAACTCATGCTCAAGGCTTTAATCCAATTATTCACCACCAAATGCAGCTTTCAACAAGCCCTAACCCCATTTAGGAGGTCTATTCACCCAAAGGACTCTTTTTAATAAACAGCAGCAGACAAGTGTTGACCAAAAGGCAGCAAACCACTGCTTTGTGCTTTCACTTTTAACTGCTTAATTAATCAACTACTTTGGCTTTAATGACCTGAAGTTCTTCAAAGAAACTATTAAGAAGTGAATGCAACAAAAAGAGGAGTAACCTGGGAGGAGCTCAGCTATATTGTAATATTGCAAAGAAAGCCCTGGATCCAGTTCTTTTTACAGTTATAAAGAGAAACCTATGAACTTCAAAGTCATTTTGAACCAAGCATGTTATACTGGTGGAACAGTTATACTTTGTGTAGAATAAAACCAGTGCCAGTTAAAGATGCTATCCAGTGGAGTGTTAATTTTTTTTAGTCACCAAATCTATACCGACGAAATAAAGACTGCTAGGTGAGAAGTAAAATACAGTTTGTAAAAAGCACATCAAATAAAACAAATTCTGACTTATGAATAAATACGTTAAATTACAGTACAAAAAACAGAACAACCAAGATGATCTGATCTCATTAGAAAACAGAACAAGAGAACAGTGGACCATTAGTATTCGTTTGGATTAGGGAAGACAGCCGCCTGGTAATAGCTCAAATCTGTACTTGAGACCCACTATAAAAATATGTATAACTGGCTGTTGTAGTTAGTATATCACACACCAAACATGCCTTAACTTTATTAACTAAGTGGAAACCATCTTAGCACCACCGCAAATGCTAACATGTACAGTTTTCCTTATCTCCGCTCTTGACATATAGCCAATCAGCATCAAGGAAATTAAATGCAGCTCCCGCATGGCTGGTTGCAAATGCTGGCAAATAATGTGTCAAGTAAGATTTTGCCCAGTTATTCCAGCTTCCTAAGCTGCATTTTCTTTTGAATATTTTTGGACATGCTGTACTAAGAAATATTAGCAAATAGGCGGATTTTCCTCGAACAACTTAGAGTCCAGTTCCACAGAAAAATTCACAAATACTAAGCCAGTAAAAGACTGAGATCCATTCTAAACCATACCCCTAGAAGAGAAAATTTGACTAAAACATACAACTGGAGAAAAAAGAAAAACACTTGATCATACTCAAAAGCTTGTAAAACCTTTTTTATCAGTAGGGTATCTACATATTGATTGAATAATATTTTATAAAACAGCGAAACAAATCGAATCGAAAGACTGATCATGAAATGCTGTTCTATAAGTGACAAATTATATCAGACTAGTTTCATTTATTTTTAGAAAGGTCTGGCTAGTAGCTTTACTGCAGGTACAAAACATGGATGGAGTAAACTTTTATTGTAAAAGTAGCTGAAAAGTCGTACAGAAAAAACAAAATAGTCAAAAAAGAACAAAAGACAATTCAATAAAGTGGATTAAAATCCCTCATTAGCAAGTACCACTTGCTGAATTCTTGACAAGTGGTAAATAGCAGTCAGCTTTCAGAGAGCCTTTCTTTACCGTTTGTGTCTCCTGCTTCAAAATCACTTCTCCTGTGAAGCATGGACTTGTTAGGTTCGGGCCAGAGGCCAGTCATTATCTTGACATTGTTTGATACAGGAACCGATAGCATTCTCACTACTTCCTTATTGAGATGGTAGGGGTCAATGAGTTAACCCTTTTTAAAGAAATGGAAAGGTAGCCATGGAGCCCAAGCTGTGATATATTGACGGCATTGACATATGTAGCAGATTGTGATTTGAATTCGCAAGTCCTCATTATAGCCCGACTCTGTCTGAGAACAGCATTATTAATACAGAGGGAGGCTCAGATGCCCCCATGAATACTAAATCCCTGTTTGCCATCATTGGAGGATTTGCTCCCAAATCGATTATAAAAATATGTACTCTCCATCAGTATGAGAATTTGACATTGCCATAGTCAAAGAGTTTTTTCCCACCAACTCAGCACATTAAGAAAATGGTAAACTCTAGGTTTAAGTGATTTAAGCTTTCTCCAGATTTTAGTTCATCTTCAATTTTCTTCATCATATTAATCTTGCCACTCCCAAAGATCACAATGTTTTACAGCAAATGATAATCTGGAAATAATGTGCAAAGTTTGAGTCAGCAAAGCTGTACTTATCATTGTCTAATTTTGAGGCCCTCCATTATGCATGCACACGCATTGGTTCACAGAGATACACAACCCTGTGATTCCCTGCTATGGATTGCCCTTGCCTCTTTCAGTGTTTGCAAACATAGCTGCACTAGAAGTGACCTGGCTGGCCTCTTCACTACTAATCAGGGCTCCCACACTCTGATGCTGCTGCTGCCAAGCACACACGGGCAACATTAAAACAGTGAACAAGTTCTTCAAGATAAATTTCAGAAATGTTGTTGATCTATGGTCCTATTAAGTCATCTTGCTTAAATTAGGTTTTTTCTTCAGCAACAGTACACTCACTGTTCAGTTTATTAGGTAAACATGTTCAAATGCTTGTTAAGGCATATAGCAAATCAGCCAATTACATGGTAGCAACTCAATGTACTAAGGCATCTAGGTGTGGTTTAGATGAGTTGCTGTAGTTCCAACTGAGGATAAGAATTAGGAGGGGGGGGGGGGGTTTAAGTGACTTTGAACATGGCATGGTTCTTGATGCTAGGTGGTTGTTTTGAGTATTACAGAAACCACTGCTCTACTGGGATTCTCACACACAACCATATCTTGGGTTTACAGAAAATGTTCTGAAAAAGACAACGTTTATTGTCAGCGGGAGATGTGTGAATGAACATGGATTGTTGGTGTTGGAGGGCAAAGGAAAACAAAGTAGACTGTTGATGACAGAACGACAATAGTAGCTCAAGTAACTACTTTCTTACAGCCCAGGTATGCGTGATTACCATGTCTGAACACACATCTTGAAGAAGATGGGCTCCAACAACAAAATTGGCCAAAACCAGATTGGAAAAATGTGGTATGATGACACTCGATTTCAGCTGCAAAATGTTATGGTCAGAAATTGGGATAAACAACTTAAAAAAGGGAATCCTGTCTTTAATTGACAGATCAGTCTGCTGCTGGTGGTGGTGTAATGGTGTGGGGCAACCTTTCTTAGGGTCCTTTCACACCTGCAGCATTTGATTCGATTAAAATGAACTCAAGTACGGTTCGTTTACTAGTATGGTTCGTTTGAGCTGTTGTGAATGCTGACCAGTGAGATTTGGTCCGGACTAACGAACCTGACCGAGACCCACATTTTGAGGTGGTCTCGGTCCACTTGCAAACAGACTCTGGTGCGGTTCACTACAGGTGTGAATACGAACCAGCCTCGGTTTGGTCCAACTTCCGGATAAAAGCCCTTCTTGTTCTATGTAGGCATCCGTAGCGCGCTGCGCTTTGCTCTGTGGGTGGCATGGTTTCTGTGTTGTAACTTGTTAGCATTAGCCCCAACAATGAATTGTGGTCAAACGTGGAGTCGCTAGGAAGTCAAGTGCTTCATTGAGATTTGGTCAAAGTCAGTTTATTTCCGCGAGTTTCACTGCGTCTGCTGCTGGACCAATACGGAATGTCTGACATCATGCATCCATTTCCTATTCGTCTTTTTCTTGGAGTTTCTTTCGGCAGTTCTTGCTAAAGCGCCACCACACGCAAGGGGGATATACAACATGTAAAAGGTTTAGTTCATTTGTCACAAGTGCAATGTGAACACGAAATTGACCAACTCAGAGTTGCAGCAATGTTGCAAAATTGGTCCCCAATCGTATCGAGTCCAGCGGACTAACAAGTGTGAAAGCACCTTTAAAGTTCAGACCTCAGACCACGATGCGGAAAACGCATGCTGAATCACAGATGTGAGTAGTTGAATAGATTGTGCATTTGATATAACAAATCTCCTAAGATTCAAGTGTTTTATAAGTGTTCCCTTTCACCAGCTTAAAAAAGAACTTGTCTTGCATCCTGATCTCTCTCAGCCTGTAGATTCTGTGACCCACTCAGCCGAAGCTCCGCTCTCCCTCAGAATGACCTGTCTGATAGTAAACTGACTGCAGCACAACATTGTTCATCAATAACTTTGACTTGCAAAGCAAATGGCTTAGTTTATGAAGCAGGAAAGAACATTGTCCAGAACAAAATACTGGTTGCTTTAAAAAAAGAGTAAAAAATAAAATAAAAAGCCTCCTGATCATCATTAGTGGTGCACATTTACAACACACTTACAGTACTATTGTGGATCGTTTTATACTGAAAGTGTGAAACTTAAGTTTACATCTGCAGAGTTAGTTCACAGGAAAGACTGTTTCATAACTTACTTATGAAATGTGTACAGCTATTTTATAACAAAAAAACTTAGAGATAGATCTGTTGAAACTGATTATATTAATTATATGATTAGATACGTTTTAGGGTTAAAGAATGTGTTTGCTTTGCAATTATGAAAAATGAAAACAGAATTTGGGAAATAACAAAAGTGAATGTGGAAAAAAAAAGATTTTATGGGGACCCAGGTTTGCGCATGCCATTGAAGGCAGACCTCAGCTGTTTTATCGTTACTGTGTGGAACTTGTCTGGGTGCTTGATACTGCATCATGTTATAAAAGTTCAAATTATATCTGACATGGCAATGAGTTCACTGTTCTCCAATTGTCTCCTCGGTCACCAAATCTCCAATTTAGCACCTTTGGTGTGTAGTGAAATAGGAAATTATGGACATTATGGATGTGCAGCTGACAAATCTACAGCAACTGTGTGATGCTGTCATGACAATATGGACCAAATTCTCTGAAGATTCCTCATTGAGTTTAGCCCATCCACAAATCAGTGTTAAGCCAAAGGCTTTTCCAACCCAGAACTAGCTAGGCATACCTAATTAAGTATCTGTTCAGTGTATATGTGTAACTTGTAGTGTAACAATAATGGCACTAGGTGAAAAGTCTCAAACTGCACTTTTTCTCTTCTCGTCTCTTTTTTCTCTTCACAATTTCTCATTGTGTGGGTTTTCTTAAGAAATACCTAAAAAGGGTTTGTAAAAGACTTCCAAATATTTATTCTGGAACACTGGCTACATTTTCACTCACTTTCATTCTATTTTACCTTTTCTGAAGAATAGCACTTTGTTTATTGAGCCACTTAACATTGACCTATGACTCATTCAGGCATAGAAAGGATGAATCAGTGTTGTTTCTGTACATAGATGGCAAGCCAAGAAATAATCAATTTCAAATTGTGTTTCAAAGCTTTGTTCCTTGCAGCTTGTGACAAAGACACACATTTGTTAAAATTTCTTTTATTACATCTCAAAAAATCCAAGGGTTTTACAGTTTGACAGCTGGAAAAGTAATTTTTCCATGTGTTAAGTTATTGCAAAATATCAATTTGCCAAAACCAACCTTTGAATCACAACCTAGCATCCATTGTCTTCCAGTTATCAAACATCCGCTCATGGGGGTGACAAAACCAGGATGGAAACCTGGATATTTCACTGCAACACTTTTCAGCTCATTGCAGGATCCATTGTTGAGAGGAAAGAAGGGATAAGTAATTCCTCCTGTGAGTTAAGGATCTGTCCAGAAATCTCCTCCCAGGGCCAGGAAAGTCTCAGAAGGAAGGCACTCATGAAGCATCATGATCAGATGCCCCAAACACCTGAATTAACTAATAAAGATATGAAGGAGCAGTGGCTTCAATTCTAGTTCCGCCCAGATGACATAACTCCTCACCCCACCTCTGCTGCTGAAGAAGGCTGAGCCCAGCCACTGTTTTAAGAAGCACATTTCATCCATTTGTATCTGGGATCTTATTTTTCTGTCATAGGTCATATATCATAAGTATAGCTGAGGGTCGGAATGTAGAATGTAGCTCTGCAGTAAATCATGAGCATTTTGGCATAGCCATTTCTTTGACATAAGCCAAAACACTTGTGAACAAGACACCAATATATTTTAATTACTCCACCTGAGGAACAGACTGACTTCAAACCTGGAGAGAGCAGTGTGACTTTTACTGGTAGAGAACCATGGCCTCAGACTTAGGAGTGCTGTCTCTTGTTTAGGTAATCTATGCTAAAAAGTATGGCTTGGGGTGTTGCGTAGCGTAGTGGTTAAGGCGGGCGCCCCATGTTCAGAGGCCTCATTCCTCAATGCGGCTGTCCGGAGGTTCGCTTCCACCCCGCGGACATTTGCCAATGTCTCTTCCCCACTTCTCACTCCCTTTCTATATACTGTCCACTTTCCAATAAAGGCCACTGTGGCCACCAAAACTTAAAAAAATAAAAAGTATGGCTTCAGGATTTAGAAAAGAATGTATCATTATCAAAAAGCAAAGAAGATTCCATGATGTTCTGACACGAGGTACTCTTCTTTTCACCACTACACCTTAAGGTCCTCACCGTGATCACCATAAATTTGCTTTTTATGTGTTAGGGTATTCAATTTAACCACATTATCAAAATGCAGTTGGCAATTTTGAGCTTTTTGGACATTGTTGTCTTAAAGAGCTGTTGTTTTGCTCCTGCTGATTTATTTTTAGGTGCTGGCCATTTTGTCCTTTCCCCATTTCATTGTATAGGAGCCAATTGTAAATATTGTTTGAGATGTGAGTACACTCATAGTTCATTTGTATAAAACAGTAAAAGCCTGGTTTCTTAGTATAGAGTTCAGCATGACTGAATTATATATTACCATTTCTTTGTTAACCTAAATTCATGTATATGATAATTATATGGATCATTTTTGGTGAGTATTTGAATTAAGAAGGCTGTTTTGGGACATAGAAGCAGAGGAATGCTTGTATTTAGATCAGGGCTCATTTTCATATTAGAGCTACTGTCGCTTTAAGAGATTGACTGTTTGGCCTGTATGAACGCTGCGAGACGTTTTGTTTTGGACTGATTTAATGTGAAGGAAGCAGTGAATTGAGAGTGGGGCGATACAGTTTTCCTACTGTAGCCACGTAGCCATAGCTATAACCTAGACTTTCAAGGAAAAAATATTGTATGTATCCTGTATGATGATTTGCTGTGGAAAACGGAATAAATAAGTCATCTTTAATCCTCCTACATTAGAGTACTGTGAAAGTGTATTTTTTTGGCTCCCAAGGTTCTATGGCACGAGCACAAGTAATAAAAATGTCCCAAGGCAGTGGACAGTTCAGCTAACTAGCTAAATTATTCAGATAACTCACTCAATGGAATCAATCAATAGAGTTCAATAAACTGTTTGGAGAGTATTGTGAGCTGAATACATCAGTTGAGGTGTTAAGGCGCCAAACATCAGAAGATGAAGTGAATGCAGATCAAGATGGATGGTTTAAACCCAGTGTTACTGCTAATGCTGAGACATAGATAAAAGAGGTGCATAAGCGCATTGCTGAAGCTAAGAGGACCAATGAGGAGATTTGTCCTGAAGATAGTGCATCAGCCATGACTGGATCGAGAGAGCCAAGGAAAGGGTTTAAAGCACCATCGTCAATACATTCCAGAGCATCATCTTCTGCATCAGCGGTTCGACTAAAGGCTGAATTAAAGAGAGTTACAAGCCCAAGCTCTAGTTCTAAAGCAAAAGCAACTACTTGATGAATAGGAGGCCAAGATAAAGGCTGGGAAAGAAGAGCTGTGAATACAGAGAGCGCTTGCCGCCTCCAATGCTAAGTGCAGAGTGCTAGACGAATTTGGTCTCCGAGCCTCTTCTAGAGTGAGCCAGGAAGATGGTATGAACTCTTACTTGGAGAGGGCAGACCCTTTGAAATTTCAGGCTCCCAAGCAGGCCGTGACTACTCCCCAGGCTGTAGCTAAAGCGGAAACTGCTTGAAACAACAACTATGGTGTCCCTACTAATGATGTAAAGATGGAGCAGGCAACTTTGCAACAAGAATCTTCGCGAGCCATCATGGATGTCTTAGTGAAACAACAGAACCTCATTATTCTCCTTCATCAAAAGATACCAATATTCAAGGGAGACCCTATGGAGTACAGGCTGTTCATCAGAGCCTTCGAACATAGAGTGGAGGACAAGATAGATAGCGATAAAGACCGGCTGTACTTCATGGAGCAGTACACAAAGGGACAGCCAAGAGAGCTTATAAGAGCTTGTAAGAAGCATATGGAACCGGCACATTGCTATAGTGAAGCTAAGAGGCTATTAAGCATTTCAGAAATGGATACAAGATCTCAATGGCGTGTATTGGCAAAGCACTAGAAAGACTGACTAACAAGTCAGATGATGGAGAGGCGCTCCATGCCTGTGGTCTCTACCTCACAGGATGCCTCAACATGATGTTGGATGTACAGAACATGGAGGAGCTTGACGGTGTGTCCAATACAAAAGCCATCACTGCCAAGCTTCCGTACAAGTTTAGGGAGAAGGGGAGAAGCAAAGCATATGCTTTTTTTAAAGGAGCAGCGCTGTGCCAAGTTCAGCAACCTTGCCGGCTTTGTAACCCAACAAGCGAAAGAAGCCCTCCACCCACTCTTCGGCAACATCACAGATGGAAGCAGGAATCACACTAAGGCTCGAAAGCTGAGAAGTCAAAAAGTGGTGCTCAGAGAAGCTTAACTACTGCAGCTGTAGCAGTCAAAAGCTCAGCAGAGACAATAATTAAGATAAAGGGGGAGACTCTCTGGGCTTTCTCCACCCCCTGTATCTTCTGCCAAGAGGAACAGCACGCTATGGAGCACTGCAAAAAGATGAGGAAATATCTTCACAAGGAGAAAATTGACTTTCTCAAGAGTAAGGGCCTATGCTTCAGCTGTCTGAAACAAGGACACATGAGCAATGCCTGCGATGAGAAGATGAGCTGCCAACTGTGTCCACTTACTCACCCGACAGTTCTCTATATTAGGAAAAAGGCTGCCTCTGACAAACCAAAGCAGAACGGGTCATTAGATGACATGTCCAAAGACACAAAGACCAAGAGTGAGCCATTAGAAGGAGAAACTAGTTCAGTGGTTAGTGAATGCATTAAAGCTGAGATAAGAGCCTGCAGAGATACTGGGGCTGGCCACGTTGACAGCATCCTGGTTATTGTTCCAGTCCATATCAAGGACAAGAAGGGCAACAAGATTGTGGCAACCTACGCGTTCCTCGACCCAGTCAGCAATGTCACCTTCTGCATGGAGAAGTTAATGACCTCACTCAGCGTCACAGGTAGGAAAACCAGTATCCCATTGAAGACCATGGGAGGCGAGCGGCTTGTGAGCAGCTATGTGGTGTGTGGACTGGAAGTCAGTGGTTTGGATGACAACAACTTTCTGGAACTGCCCAACGTCTATTCTCAGAAAGTGTTCCCAGCTTACAAACAGTACATCCCACTACAGGATAAGTGGCCTTGTCTGAATCAGTTAAAGATCCTGAAGATTCAAGCATAAGTAGAACTTCTCATCGGGACTGATGTAGCCAAGGCCATGGAGCCATGGCAGGTGGTGCCAAGTTTGGAAGACCGGCTAGAGATGTCAAGGGAAGACATCCAGTTTACCACTGAGGAGCACTGTCTTCAAGATCCCGAACAACAGAAGAGTAGCTGTAAAGCGAGATCTCAACTTAAATAAGAAGTTCATGAAGAATCCTCAGTTCCATGCCGACTACTCTGTGTAGGGACGACTGTGGCTCAGGTGGTAGGAATTCGTCCCGTGATCGGTGGGTTGCTGGTTCAAGTCCCCGCTCTGTCCGTCTCGGTCGTTGTGTCCTTAGGCAAGACACTTAACCCTGTTGCCTGCTGGTGGTGGTCAGAGGGCCCGGTGGCGCCTGTGTCCGGCAGCCAGTGTCAGTGTGCTGTGGTAGCTGTGGCTACAATGTAGTAGCTTGCCACCATCAGCGTGTGAATGTGCATGAATGGGTGAATGACTGAATAGTGTAAAGCGCTTTGTGGTCCTCTGACTGAAAAAAGCGCAATACAAATGCAGGCCAGGCCATATGTGGATGATTGGATCGTAAAAGGGGTATGCAGTCAAGGTTCCCATCGATGAGCTCAGCCATAGCGATGGAAAAGTGTGGTACTTGTCACACCATGGCGTGTGACAAGAAGCAGAAGATCCGAGTGGTGTTCATTGTGGGGCATCCGTCCAAGGATCCACATTGAAGTACTCTGCTCAGTGTCATCACAAGGTTCCGGCAAGGGGTGGTGGCCATCATAGCAGATGTTCCACCAGGTCTGGGTGGCAATTAAAGATGCTGATCATGCACATTCACACGCTGATCATGCACATTCACACGCTGGCCAGATCTAACAAGTACTCTGCTCAGTGTCATCACAAGGTTTTGAGTTTTGAGACCATGATTTTGACTTGGACATGCTCCGTGTCGAACGAGCATTGGGAGTCCAATGGTGTACTGAGAGTGACAGCTTCAAGTTCAAGATCATAATCCGAGAAAGGCTACCTACAAAAAATGGCATTCTCTCCGTAGTTGGCGCTATCTATAATCCGCTGGGTGTTCTAGCACCGGTGCTGTTGACAGCGAAGATAATCCTCCAGGAGCTCTGTAGACTCAAACTGGGATGGGACGATGACATTCCCAAGCACCTCGCTCTAAGGTGGAGCAACTGGATGGAGGATATCCGCCTGTTGGAGGATTTTGGAGTATCTTGATGTTTCGAGCCCAAGGACTTTGGCCAGGCCACATTCAATCAGCTTCATCACATCGCAGATGCTAGCCAAGAAGGCTATGGAACAGTGAGCTACCTGCTGCAGAAGAATGTGGACAACAAGCCTCATGTTGCCTTCATCATGGCAAAGGCCAGAGTGGAACCACTCAAACCCTTCACCATTCAACACATGGAACTAGCAGCTGCCACTATGGCTGTGCGCATGGAGAAGACTAAAATCAGAAATGAAACTCCACCTAGAGGAATCTGTGTTTTGGTCAGACAGCAACCCAGGTGCTCAAGTACATCGGAAACAGAACCAGTATCAAGTGGACACAATTTTGAAGCTGTCAGAGGTTAAGACAATAGCTGTATGTGAATATAGCCAATAATCCTGCTGATTAGGCATCAAGAGGACTAGCTGTGGAAAATTTCCGGCCTGTGTGAGTGATGGATACAGGGGCTGGACCTTCTCACCAACCCCGAGGAAGAATGGCCACAGAACCCAGACAACCTTGGAGACCTAACCACAGAGGATCCAGAGGTAAGGAAAGCCATGGTCAGCACTACTGGAGTTGAAGAACATTCGGACATAGCTCAGTCGTTCCTGGAGTACTTCTCTTCTTGGAATCGTCTCAAAAAGGCAGTTGGCTGGATGCTGAGGCTGAGAAGCATGCTGCTGATCCTGTGTCACAAGAGGAAAGAGATGTATGCTTCACTTCCACAGTCTGAGGTCCAGACACAGATGAAAATGTTCAGGACAATCCTTCCAAAGACCAACCTCCCTGTGGAAAAAATGAAAGACCCTGAACTTGAGATTATTGTTTCAGTCAGCAGCAGAAGTACCCTGAAGAGATCTCCACACTTCAGAAAGGTGATGACATTAAGATGAGTAGTCACATCTACAAACTTAAAACCAAAATTCTGGACAGACTCCTTAGAGTAGGAGGAAGGCTCTGCAGATCAGCTATGCCTGAAGAGCTTAAGCACCCTGCCATCCTGTCTAAGGACTTCCATGTGACAGAGCTCATCCTCACAGATATCCACGAAAGTCTGGGTCAAAGTGGTCGCAACCATGTCCTATCCAAGTGCGACTCAAATATTGGATCCCTGGTGATCACGCAGGTATAAAAATAGTCCTCTCCAGGTGTGTGACATGTCGATGCTCGCATGGAGCTGTTGGACAACAACAGATGGCGGACTTGCCCCTGTACGGTGGAAGTGTTTTTTTTTTTTTTGGCTGGCAACGTTGTATGGCACAAGCACGAATAATAAAAACATCGCAAGGCAGTGAACCAACCTCACACATTGCTTTTTAAGAATTGGTGTTTTCGTACCTGACTTTTTTGAATGCAAAAAACAAACATTTGGACAATTCATAATTTTTGTAATTTTCCATGATATTCATTATACCTACTCTATGTAGATGTGGTTATTACAATAAATACTTTTAGGAATATTCTTGCTTGAGGTCTCTGTGAGTTTTTTTTTTTAATCAGGGATCATATCTCATGAGTCACTTGACTCAAAGAGGATCAAAACCACAATCAAAGAAAACATGATAAAATAAAGTATAGTATATCATTTTCCAAACATTATTTGTACAATTAAATACATTGTTTGTATGTGACATCTTTTATTTATCTTGGAAATACATCAAAATACTTAACAAAAAAAGGAAAGTAACTGATATACAATGCCTTCATACATGGTACAAAAGGTTATCTTTTTGGGTTTGAATTTGGCTCATATCCCGCCCTGAACACGCCCAAATCCGGCTATAAAAGGTCAGTGCAAAGCAGGACATGAATATTGATGCATATGAAGAAGAGGGGAAATATGGCAACAACAAAAAAAAACAAGAAGAGAAACTTTACGGAGATGGAGATTTAAGTGCTAGTGGGTTAAGTGGAGGCTAGAAGAGACATTTTATTTGGTGGACACAGCAGTGGTGTCACAACTAAAAGGAAGAACTGCGAGTGGCAGCATGTGGCGTCTGCAGTGCAAGACTGACAAGACGGTACCCGAAATAAAAAAAAAGTGGTCGGACCTCAAAGTCGAGGCAAAAAAAACACTTGCCTCCCACTGCCAGAGTGGGTCTGCTACTGGAGGGGGTACGTGTACACCCGAGCTGACACCACTGGACGGGAAGATGCCAAGTATCATGGGAACATCAAGCGTGTACGGTATTGTGTCAGAGAAGGAGGGTGACACCGACCTGGCAGAAACGACAGATCAACCTGGTAAAGCACCTTTTGTATATATTTTATTACGTGGCTACGTTAACAAATTTGAGCATATTTTAAGGAGACAGACTAATATGCCATGTCTTTTCAGCTCTTCCACAGTCGGTAGGTGGCGAGGATGAGGAAGCTGAGGAAGATGAGGTTGCCCAGCGTCCGGCTGCCCCCAGCACCAGTGCTGCCGGTGCTCGTGGTGCATCCAGCAGTGGTCAAGTTCTGACTGAAGCTGTGATGCAGACACAGAGAGACACCATCAGCGCCATCAATTCTGTGAAAAACGAGTTAAAGGAAATAAAGAGTGTGCTGTGCGACATGGTGACAGCCATTGGTACCTTAAATGATACAATAAAAAATGTAAGGGGAGGGGAATTCCAATTCTCAGTGCCATGTTATGAAGAATTCCACATGCCCTCACGATCTTGCAGACCTTTGTAGGGTGGTATAATAGTCTGCCACCCGAGGCATCCAATGACCGCCACCTACATTTTAACAGGCCTATGGCACGCTCCATGACTGAGCGCGCACGCGTGTGACAGGAGTTGTAGCGCATTTCCTCTGCTGTCTGTGGGTCTGGGAACGGGGTCAGAAGCCAGGTCTTGAGAGGGTAGCCACTATCACCTGCAAGTGATAACACGTTTAATTCAGGCGTCAACAACCAGCATTTCTAATGACGGTGAGGACTTACCGAGCAGCCAGCCATCACGCACAGCGCCTGCCTGCAGTCTGTTCCCTACACTGCTGTGTGTCAAGATAAAGGAGTCGTGTGTTGACCCAGGCCATCGTGCCACCATATTAGTGATCATCATGTGTGACTCACATATGATTTGCACATTAATACTGTGTACATGTTTCCGTTTCACGAAAACAAATTCATCCTCGGAAGGGGCCCTTAAAGCAATATGGGTGCAGTCAATTGCGCTGAGTATGTTTAGGAAACCGGACATTGCTGCAAATTGCATCTTAATTTCAGCCTGCTCCCCCACAGTGTATGGAAACGTGATGTATCGCCTGCTCATTTTAATGATCCCATCCAAGACTGCAGGCATTATTGCGCTCAGGGACGGCTGTGATATCCCAGACCTAGTAAATAAATATAACATATTTGAAGGCATTATTTCCAAAAAGGGACTTTCATGTCTCTCGGACACATACCTGTCGGCTAATTCTCTCTGGTAACAACCAGTTGCAAGAAAGCCCAGAGTGGTGAGCACCTGCAGCTGGACCGGAATGGCACGGTTCCGCCTGGACGGTCTCTCCAAAACCGGGCCCAATTCAGCACAGAGATCCAAGAGCACAGCTCTAGGGAATCTGAATCTGCTTATTAGCCAGTCATCATCCTGGTCAAGGAGGACCGCATGATCCCTGAACACGCGTTCTCTCCTAATCCTTCCATTTGCAAAATCTTCTAGCAACGCCAGTGCATCCATCTCAAATATTACGCTTGAAAGTAGTTGGGGTATTTCTATTGGCAGCAATAAGACTGATTGCTTCCTTCCTTGGTACAATGAACGTGCCAATCAATGATATATGGTAGAGATGATTCAATTTATTAATTGGCATCCAGTCCCGGCCCTTTTATCCGAGTTTAAGGTTTTGAGATAAATTTTATGTATTTATTTTAATATTGAAAAATGTTTTTAGAAGAGCTATAGCTCACTGCAGAGCTACAATATAGATATCATTGCTGGTTTGGATGTTTATAATAACATGAATCCATAATTAATATTCGGTGTGAGGAGAAATGATATGTGTGAGAGTAGTAATAGGCAGTCTGGCTGCCGTTCACCATCTCACCAACTCCGTCGTCGATTCCCCCCGTCTCCAAAATGTCCGTACGCACAAGTCAGAGTTGGGGTACAGGTGTGCACATTTTCCCGTCAAGTCTGTTTTTTATAAATGACAACTTTTGCTTTGAAAGTGGCATACGCTAATTTCAGGCCCCGTTTTGTGCGTATGCAATGTTTATAAATGAGACCCCTGATCAGTTTTTACATATTTTGACTCGAGTAAATTCTTGGATGGCTATTTTATAATTTTACTTCAGTGCTACTCTTACTTGAATACAATTTTGGGTACTCTACCCACCTCTGCTCGCAACATAAAAACATTCCAAAGTTTTGTTTCCAAACTCCGTGGAGTCGAGCCTAGCCAAAGAAACAGAGAGACTTTTCTATGGCTGATTTGGTGATTCAAGAATTGAGAAAACATCTTACACCCAATGTCCACTGCATGCGCTCCGCTCCGCTCCGGCATGCACTCCGCAGCAAGAACGCTCCCATTGTAATCAATGAGAGCACTGCGGGGCCGCCATTTCACCATCCGGCAAAAATAGGATCGATTCTATTTTTGCCGGATCAAGTCCGCAGTCAATCTACACAAATCACTAAGCACCAACCGGATATAGAACAACCACATTTCCTGGTGTTTTTAAAATAAATCAATAAAGACAGACTAGACATTTTTTGTATGCATAGACATATTAATATTAATATATTAATATACATGTGTTGTCCAAAATATCTTGACACAGAATAACAGAGAATAACTGTTCTTTTCTGTTCTTTTTACACTGAATGAAGAATTTTGTTCTGACTTCAGCATTTATTACTGACTTTTATCGAGGGATCTCGCAATTCCTGCGCATGCTTCTTTGACCACCTCTGGGCTGCGGACCGGAGCGGATCGAAGCGCATGCAGTGGAAATCGGGGGTTAGCCTAGTGACTGTGGACCATATTTTGTTTTTGTACAGCAAACTCCGGATCAATTAAATGGCAACAGTTGGAAATGAAATGGATAATTCATTGTAATGTTATATTAAGCATGTGTAATGGCAAAAAATAGTATCTCAGGGTTTCCATTATAAATAAGACTTGAGTCCAAGAAGGCGTTTAAGTATTTAATTCAAACATATCTGGCCAGACACGGAGGGGACAGAGTTACTCGTGCATCACCCTCACCAACCTTTCTAACTAACCGCTTAAATAGTATTCAGCAATCATTGTTTATCTCTGTAGATGTCTTCTCCAACGTTCACCCCCCGCCTCCGGAGAACCGCTTCATGCGAGTCATATCAACGCATAAAGCAGCTCATCCGAAGGCCAGACTGTTATCTTACTGCCCCGGCGTCTGTCTCTCTGGTGACCTGACACATATATATCTTTCTCATAACATTAAGCTAGAACAATAATCTAGTTATTTTACACTAGATGTATTCACTAAACAGATAATATACACTTAATTCCTAATTGCATAACAATTTTCCACCACAATTCCCCGCTTTTATTAACTTAAATAATACCATAAATATAAAGGAAAATTTAAAAGTGCTATCACAAATCTCCCTAAAAGGTTGGTAGGTTGATCAAAAAAAAAGACAATGTTCAAAACACAAATTACAATCAGACATGAGACATGCTTGGCCATGGAATTAGCTCACAGTGACAAATATTAAATCCTTCCAGATGACTTTGCTGAGACTCCTGTGCATTGAGACCGAAAACCCACGGGGTCTTCTTACGCCATTTTCTTGTGGGCAAAATGTCATCTCAACAGCCCCTCGCCCCAGAGGCGGCCATCCACAGGTCTCGTCATTGGTCAGGATGTTCTAGATAAAACACAGAACAAAGGAGAAATTATGTAGCATCTTCCAGTACACTTCAGAGGGTATTACATCAACACTAGGTGTTGAAATGTGTACTCTTCCCTTGCACTGTTTGTTGTCTGTTGCCGTGAAGTCAGCCTCCACCAGCATCCAGTGACCCGTAGCCACCGATCAGTCCTTCCTCAGAAAGGAGAGAGTGGTCACTCCTCAGAAGGTCCTCCAGTGAGAACCTCCCAATGCGACCCTTGGGAGCTGAGCTAATTAGGTATTAGAGCATTGATGTTCAAACATAGGTGAGCCAATTCACTAAAGGTGAATAGGATGATTATGACAAGTGATTAAGTGGAACCCACACCCTCGGAGTATGGTTTCAGATCAACCTGATGCAACTGTGTGCAAAAGCAATTCTAAACAACTCACAACCTGGTTAATGAGCCAAACCTCATCAACTGAAGCTAGATTACAATTAAGGTAAATGTCTCCAAATCAATCTTTACTAAATCCATGCTAAGAAAAAGACAACCAACCATTCCAACTTGTGAGAGTAAAAAATCCCAAGAATCAACTACTCCCAGCAAGAAGTAAAGAAGGTTTCCAGATCAAATTAAAACTTTTTAAAGTTCCCAGACACAATATGTACTACAAGTCTGAACCCAAACCGAAATGGAATATGAAGTCAGATGTCAAGTCCAGGTAGTAAAAACCCTCATTAATTTATGACGGAGTTATGATTCACAAGAAACTCAATTACTTTCAAGTTACAATTCTCTTCATAATCCCTTAAAAATCTGTTCCAATTACTATCAAATCCAATTCCCCCCTTTTTTTAAGGCATCGTCTTGCACATGCCTTAAAAATCAAGAAACAAGGAAACAATAACTTCAACTGCTTCTCCAGTGTCAAGAAAATAAACTTAGTAGGTTAAAGGTCATGCATAAGACATAACCTCAGAACCTGTGGATCCTGCTGCTGCCACTGCTGAGGCAGCTTCAACCCCCAGATGACCATATCCCAATCATTTAGGTTTGCAATTAGGTTCTTATATTTGAATTACCTTGTTGTTGAAAGTGTGCTATACAAATAAAATTGCGTTGCCTTGCAAAAACAAAACAAACTAATAAGTTCCCCACATAGTTACCTAATGTATTTCAGAATTTTAGTCCTACTTGCATTATCTACAACAACACTTCATTTCCCTCTGGGATCAATAAAGTATTTTGAATTGAATTAGACAACTTCTTCAGACCCTGCTTTTCCAGAATCTAATTGATGTTACAGTAAGGATTATCTTTGGAACCACCTTAGTTAAAATTGTTTTACTCAGGACACAGTTTATTTACCTAATTAATATCTCTGCTGCTGTTATTTGCTCCTCTGTTTCTTACAGTTTATTCTCTGTTAACTCCTTAAAAAAAACAAAAAAAACCCATTTATTATAAATGCACAATTTTAAAGCCTGTACAACTGTAAAACATCTCTATTTCAATTTATCTAACTCAGCTGCACATTCAGATTTGAGTATACCACTCTATTTTAATAACAACGATGTCAAGTAACCTTTTTACCTGTACCTGATACTCTTGCTTAAGACAGACACGTTTCTTCATTGCAGTTTCTGTGTAGGACTTGAGTTATACTTTATACTTTACCGAAGTAATTATCTATTTGCCAACTTTTACTTCTACTCAGTATTTTAGACTGCTTATATTTTAAAATTAGCCTTGTTACTCCTGTCTCATTTAATCTTTTATTAAAAGGAACACACAAAAAACCCCTCAAACATCAAAAAGTGTTACAACTGAATAGAATTTACTGCGGTTTGATAGTAGGTCTCACATTTTTTATACTGACACCCTGTTTTTTTATGCGATCTATAGCATATAATGCACACAGGTGTTAACTGAATATTTTCCACATTTTTCCCATCTTTAGAACAGTGACCGAAATTCTGAATCTATTTTTATCATCATTTGTCTTAATGAAGTAAACTAAATTTTAAAAAATAGAACCCAAGTAATTTTAAACCCCAGTGTGTGTGGGTCACACCTGTTGGCTTAAAGATTGCACTAAATGCATAATTTTCACATATACCATACCACTTTATTTATATAGCACGTTCATACACAGCCGAGGCCGACCAAGGTGCTGTACAGAAGAACATCATATGCAGCTGACACAGGTAGCCTAGTTTATCCCAAATGTGTCATTATTATTTAACATTTTTATTAAACATTACTATCATTAAGGAAAAGTTCTTTTTGGTCGAGGTATGACTAAAGCTTTATTCTTTATCATTTAATGTTCTAATCCTAAGTTTGTTTTATGCTTTCTACCTCCTTTGTGTGAATCTAAAATTATGTGCAGTCTATGATCTAAATGCTTCTATTATCTGTCACTTTGCTGCCGGTACAGCAGAAGTTCCCCTTCTTGGGAAAATAAAAGCATGATTCATGAAGTTAAGCATTACCGTGTTTTAATTTGGAAAGCTCATGTTTGAAACAGGAAGTGGTTTTGCGCAAAAAACAAACAGTTTGACTAACCCTGACTCGTTAACATCCAGGAAGTAACTGAAAACTCAAGACTAAACTTTTCGTCTAAACAGTGTTCAAGTTCCTATTTTAGACTTCCAGCCGCAGAGCGCTATTAACGCGTCATCAGTGTCGGGAACTATGATTGTTTACAACCAGAGAATCGCAGCACACCGGTCGTAAGAAAGAAGCTTGTGGCTCAATTAGCTGATTAGCTACAAGAGAGTCATATTAAATCTGCAACGGACTTTATTTCAGATCATTTTTACCACATTGTAGTTAATAACTCGCTGGCTAAGATTAAACTTAGAGTTTTTTACCCGCGTTGTTTTCTATTCGTTTTCCGTAAATTACTCAAAAGACTGAAATACTTTCATACTGCTACTCGGATCTGTATTAACTGGAGTTGGTTTTCAATATATCTGATTCTAGCGGTGCGTTTTCCGTGTTCTTTCTATTCACTACTGAGTAGGCTACGTTTATCAAAAGTATTAGTTAAACATAGAAACCATCATTTATGTAGTTTATTGCTGAATTGCATCGTTTCTCATAGAATCTCAAAAGAACGTTTCCAAGCTAAGGTTCCCGGGCCAAACGCGGCCGCCCCTTATCTCATGAACACAGAGTGTTATAGTTTTAGGTCAAACCAGTTTTAATCACTTACAATAGTTCAAATGTTATATTACCATTTACCTTTGTGCATTATTTCCCCCCGTGGCTTTTATTGATCAGTGCAAATCTAACAGCTGTAACTCACTGAGTACAGCTCACCCATTTAATAGGCTATAAAATTAATATGGATTCAGGTTAGAAAATACTCAAATATTAGATTGATGAGGTAAATGTCATTTCCATCTCTCACATTAAATTTGAAGCATTGCTTTGGAAAAACCAGCATAATACATCAAATAGACTAAAGAATGTTTATTCATATTTGCACCTTGCAGAAAAATATCATTATTAATGATTGTTGGAAATGTGTTCCAGCAAATATGTTTTCAAAAATGATGTAGGAATTTATTCTCCAGTAAATCACTGAGTCACGTTTAGATAATTAATCATTACTATATTATCACCATTAAAACTACAGCAAGTTTTCAAGATAATATAGTTTAGTTTAAACATTAAATCTGACTCGTATGCACCAATAGATCATAATAATCATCCATCATTCATTATGCTTTAAATTGGAATATTCTCTGTTTTATTTGATCTATTTTTATCCAAGATCACTTGATGTTAAGATTGCAGTTTCCTAGATCTGTTGCGTTTAGTTTTTCAGATAGAGCGATGACATATTTATAATCCTGAGATCCCGAGCAAACCACTGATACTAAATGCATGTCAAATGCATTAAAAAGCCTATTATGGAAATATTATTTAACAATGACGAGAAAGGATTCCTTCTTAGTTCAAGAGCTTCAATTTGGCTTGCCGATCAACACGGTGTTTAGAACATACAGCATGACAGTAACTGACCTGCACCCACATCTTAACATCTTACTGTATAGAAATGAATAAAACTAAGACTCCTCCTTCATAGACAGGGTGTCTGTCTTCAGTAAGATAGAATAACTTTAACCTCGTTAGTAAGACTCCACTCTGGGTCAGAGTGCAGATAATGGAGTGGTTCCTACGTCCTTCAGTCAGCATGCAGACACATCTGACATGTTGGTTCAACATAACAATGCATATCTCAGTCAACACAGAGACTTAAGCTTTAACATGATCAATATATTTTTTCCACATTAAGCCATTCAAATCTTCTTTTATAAAAAATGCCACGCAGAAAAATTCTCACAACAGGCCTCAAAGAATTTAGGCTTTGATAAAAGCCAAGAGAGCAAAACTAACTGTGAAATCTATAGTTCAGGATTAGATTTTACCCATAAACACCAAGTGATTATATATTATTTGCTTTCTTAATTTGAAAAGTGATACGTCACTGTTGATGAACAAATACGTTGTGTTGGATTTGCATTTACTACAAGAAAGTAAAACAATTGGCTGAACAGTGTCCAACATTAGTAATTCAGTATGCTCATTCATTTGGAAACAAGCAATTAAATAATAATATTTCATGTTCTTATTACGTTTCATTATTACTATTTTTAAAGAAAACGGGTCCCCAGAGTGTTTTTGCAGCTACAGGGGATCACACTTCTGAGCCTCCCTTGTAAGGTCTAAGAGAAAATGTTAGAATTTGAATTCCCTTCACCATAGCCCCAAATAAGCCAAAATATATAAGCACCCCCCAAACTCAGGTACGCACAGGTAACCTCCCAAGCCACATGTCCATACCTTTTTGGGTCGAACCTCGAACATGACTCCTCCCCTGTGGACAAAGTGGTCAGTCCAATCTAGAAAAAAACAAAAAAGAATGAGAACCAGCCTGATTTGCATTCTGGTTCAGTTGAAATTGAAAATTGCATTGGTTGTCATAAGCAAAATTCCAAACTCACAGGACCACTATATTGTTATAATTGATGGCCCCTAAAAAACATTTCAGGTATATTAATATTTACTTAAAACAGTGAGACGACTTCCCTTTAATTACAAAGTCAGGTGCCTTATATTAAGACTCACTTATATAACTTCCTGTGTTTACCCACCAGAGTGACAAAACCATCAGATTTCTAGGATCAAACCTTTCCTGACCTCTTGCCCCTTATTCTGGAAGGAGACACAGAATACTTCACCGCTTGAGATCGCTGGGTCATCTGCAGGCTGGCCGGCCCAGGCCCCCCCCCTCTCGATCCAGCTAATCGCCATGTTTCAGGGACCACAGCCCCCAAATAACTCATCTCACCTGAGCAAGAGTTTTCCCCTCTGCCCACTGGTCAGCCCGCATTCAGGCCGGAGTCCAGCCTCCGCCTTTGTTATGGCTGCCAAACCCCTTATTCCAAGGGTGGGGGAAGTACTAGGGCTCCTTGTGGCCCTCCCCCAGGCGCCGCTGGACCGAAGGCAGGGGTCCCAACCAGCCTGAAGAAAAACACAGGACAACTCAGCGAAACTCACCAGCAGTCCTACCATGGAATGTGTAACAATAACTGTGTGTGTTTGTGTGACATTCTGCATTATACCAAGCCATCAAACTAATGATCTTAATGCTCAAACACTCCAGTTCTGGAAGAAGCAAACAAGAGTAAATAAAAGAGAAATAAACAAAACCACATAAATAAACCACAAAGAAATTACATAACTTTTAGATTTCCTTTAAGATTATCCAAATTCCTCCCCTGGGCCCATTAATTCTTTTATTTTTATTTATTTATTTATTTTCTTTCTGTCGACATATTGGACTGTCTGGAGGTGAAGTGTTGCTAGATTACAGACCCGATTGTCTGCCTAGGTACCCAGTTCCAATGAAGGACGTCTCCCCCATCGCTTTCTAGTTTCCTTGAGTGAAACAAAAGCTTAAAAAAACCCTCGTCGGAAAATAATCAATCAATTGAATTAATTGACCACTTGTCCAACTGCCGTGCTCCCAGGTAAAACCCGGAGAAAAAACCCGATACTTTCTTTAACCTTGATTAAATAATTAACCATACAATTATATATAAGAATATATATTACATTAAGTAATCAATCAATCAACCGCGTGTAAGTAAATAAACACGAAACCGCTAGCAAATATTTCACCTCCTGAGAGTGCAAATAAAATTCTGTTATCACTATTTATTTAAAAAGGACTCAGTCTTACCAGGTTCTGTCTCAGGCGACAGCAGGGCCGACAGAGACGCTTCAAGGCCTCCATCTCCCAAACAGCTACTGGAGGTAAGAGGCTGGGAGAAACTTTCCCAGGACGCTAGCAACTCCCTTGACCCTGTCCCTGCCGGTCCATTCTGTTCGCTGAGGCTGCGTTGGGCGCCAAGTGTAATGGCAAAAAATAGTATCTCAGGGTTTCCATTATAAATAAGACTTGAGTCCAAGAAGGCGTTTAAGTATTTAATTCAAACATATCTGGCCAGACACGGAGGGGACAGAGTTATTCGTGCATCACCCTCACTAACCTTTCTAATTAACCGCTTAAATAGTATTCAGCAATCATTGTTTATCTCTGTAGATGTCTTCTCCAACGTTCACCCCCCGCCTCCGGAGAACCGCTTCATGCGAGTCATATCAACGCATAAAGCAGCTCATCCGAAGGCCAGACTGTTATCTTACTGCCCCGGCGTCTGTCTCTCTGGTGACCTGACACATATATATCTTTCTCATAACATTAAGCTAGAACAATAATCTAGTTATTTTACACTAGATGTATTCACTAAACAGATAATATACACTTAATTCCTAATTGCATAACAATTTTCCACCACACATGTCCGAGAAAGTTCAGCTGAAAATTAATCACTTTCAAAAAAGTATTGCCTTGCCTGGAAATATTTTAAACCACATGAAGAATCAAATTTACAACATGCGTATGCAATCTGCTGCTCTGCAGGCTGGTGGACGGTAGAGATAAGCGAATGTGTGCAGTGGCAGTAACTTTCACAAAGATCTTCTAAAAAGGAAGATGCCTTACAGACACACAGCAGTATCACGACAGTGGCTCAACCATGGCTGCCTTTGGAGTACAAAAAAATTATAATAATAAAATAAAAAAACAAAAGAGTTCTACCACTGGCCCTAAAACAGACAGGCCATTCGTTAGGATGAGAGGTGCTCTCACCCTGTGTTTCCCGGGTGCCACCGTGCTGGACATTGCGGCAAAGATACCAGAGCTCATCCACCTCCACACAGCTGTGAGTAAAATTATTATACACATCGGCACTAACGACATCCAGAAACAAGAGTTTAAGCTCTTGAAGTCCGATTTTATCCATCTTTTTACCCTTTTAAAAAACTCACATGCAACTGTTTTTATCTCCGGCCCCACCCCCACCGTTGGCAGAGGAATTGGACGCTTCAGTCGAATATTGTCTTTGAACACCTGGCTTTCGTCTGCCACTGTGATGCACAATATTGGTTGTATTGACAATTTTAACATTTTGGGGGGCAGGAGTCAACGGTTTGGGGCAGATGGATTGCATTTAAATAGACAAGGCACACACATGCTGGGACTAAGTTTAGCATGCCCACGTCCACCCATGTCCACCACACTGGCTCCAGCTGCTCGTGCACTCTCTGCCCCTTCCACCACATTCCAGCTGGTCCCTGTTCCTTTAAACTCAGCCCAGTTCTTAACAGTAATTCACATATCGGACTTGGACCTTTCCCTACATCACTCATACCTGTCATCGTCAGCAGAGAGCAGATTAAAAATTATAATCCGAGCAAATGCAATCCAAAGAATCTGAAACAGTTACCAAAAGTCCCACCTGCTGCTATTCATATAGTCACTCAATCTTCATCCACTATTAAAATGGCACTTTTAAATGTTCGCTCTCTGCTGAACAAAACTTTTATTGTCAATGATCTGATTTTAGACAATATTCTTCTGTGTTTATTTTTAGCGGAGACATGCCTGAGCGCAGATGCCCCAGCTGTTCTTACAGAGGCCTCCCCACCAAATTTTAACTTATCTTATATAACGAGGAGTAGCCAGAGGGGGGGAGGGGGTTGGGGGCGGAACTGCTTTTATAAGTTCATCCACATTGTCGGCCAAACCGGTTTTATTTGATAATTATAGCACCTTTGAATATACTGCGTCCGTTTTTAGCACTCAGATTTTATGTGTCACAGTTTATAGGCCACCAAAGAATGCATTTTTTTTATTCAAGGATTTTCAGAGTTTTTATCAATCTTGTACAACTCATGAAAGGATAATCTTAGTTGGTGATTTTAATCTACATGTAGATAACCTTGTAGTTCCCCTATCAACAGACTTCTTAAAGATTTTGAATAATTTGAATTTTAGTCAACACGTCACGCAGACAACTCACAACAGAGGACAGACCCTGGACTTGATCATCACATATGGCCTGTCCACCAGTGTGAGAACTGTCAGGAAACGTCATCTTACCCCTAAAGTGGCTGCTGGTTTCTTAGAATTTATCACAAGTTCCCTCCTATTATCTTACCTGCCCCCTGTGATCTTATTGTTAATGATTTTATCAGAAGGCTTCAGTCTGCTCTGGACTTACAGGCTCCACTGAAGGTTAAACGCTCACATTCAAAACCTGGAATGCCTTGGAGAAATAAAGATATTTGAAAAATTAAAGAGGAAATGCAGGGGCGGCAGAGAGAAAATGCAAAATCACAATTAACCATCAACTACATGCAGAACTTCTCAAATCATATAACAAAGCTGTAAGAAATTCAAGAAAAGCTTATTTTGCAAAATTTATATCAGACAATAAGAAAAATCCTAAAATTCTTTTTTTTTTCACCATCGATCACATCTTTGGCCGTACTACAAATACATTTCATAAAACCCCCCTTAAACACTCAACACTGTGTGATGAGTTTGCAGAACACTTCAGAGCGTAGGTAGACACCATCAGATACAGTAGGCAAGACAAGGCAAGGCAATTTTATTTGTATAGCACACTTTCAACAGCAGGGTAATTCAAGGTGCTTTACATGATTTGGTGATTTTTATAAAAACACATAAAAGAAACACACATTACACATGATACACAATAAAGCAAGAGAAAGATAAAAAAAAACAAGAGAGCATGAACACATTTCATACATATGACATCAAGCATTACTCAAAGGCAATTCTAAACAGATGGGTTTTTAGTCTCGATTTAAAGCAGTTCAGAATTTCAGCAGCTCTACACTCGTCAGGAAGTTTGTTCCAGATAAGGGGAGCATAAAAACTGAAAGCTGCTTCTCCATGTTTAGTTCTGAGTCTAGGGATGTTTAGTAGGCTAGAGTTGGAGGACCTGAGTGGTCTTGGTGGTTGGTACCGTGACAACAGGTCTTAAACATATTTTGGTGCTAAGCCATGTAATGATTTATAAACTAGTAAAAGTATTTTGAAGTCTATTCTCTGAGCTACAGGGAGCCAGTAGACCACACTATTCTTTTAACTCGTTTAAAACAGATCGGCCTCTCTGGTGCTTTTCATAAATGGTTCACACCCTTCTCTCAGACAGGACTTTCATGGTAAGTTTAGATACCTGCTCGTCTAAGCTCCACAAGATTACATGTGGTGTGCCTCAGGGTTAAATTTTAGGCCCAGTGTTTTTTATCCTACATACATACCTGTTAAGTTTTGGATTTGAAAATAAGGGGAAAATTCCATCACCCGCGAGCCAAACTGCCACCACAACCAACCTATAGTATCTATACCTGACAACTCAGGGTCCAGACCAGGAAGCAGAGTCGTAATTTAACCCACCTCTCTGCTGCTTCTGTACTGTTACCCACCCATTACCCCATAGAAACAGTGTCTTGCCCACGGCCAAAATTAAATGGATTAAAAGTTAACCAACAAAAACAAATTATGGAAATCTCATAAAGATAAAAACAACTTTGACTGAACAGAAAAATAAATCTATTAAATGTGGTTTATTAAACATAAGATCTCTCTACTCAAAGACTTTGTTAGTAAATGACTTGATTTGTGATAATCACATTGATTTGCTTTGTCTCACAGATACCTGGTTGCAGCAGGAGGATTATGTCAGTATAAACGAGTCAACTCCTTCCAGTCATTTAAATTTTCACATTCCTAGAAATACTGGGCGAGGAGGAGTTGCAACCATTTTTCGTTCTAATTAACTAATTAGTCCCAGACCAATTGATAGCTACAGTTCTTTTGAACATCTAACCCTTAATTTTCCTAATCCAAGTTGCAAAACATTAAGACCATTTTTGTTTGTGGTTTTGTATCGTCCACCAGGCCCTTACTCTCAATCCTTGGATCAGATCTCACATTTTTTATCTGATTTAGTATTAAATACTGATAGGGTCATTATAGTGGATTCAATATTCTTGTGGATACTGAAAGTGATAGCCTAAATGCAGCCTTTAGTGCTATATTAAACTAAATTGGCTTTACTCAAAAAGTACAGGGATCGACCCACTCGGGCAAATACACTTTGGACCTTGTAGTGACATACGGTATTGAGTGTGAGGAAATAACAGTCCACCCACATAACCCGGTCCTGTCTGAACACTTCTTAATAACTTTTGAATTTACTTTAACTGACCATCTTAAATCTGAAAGAAGATGTCATTATAGGAGAGCTTTATCAGACAATGCTGTGACAATTTTGAAAGAATATGTTCCATTCTTACTTTCCTCAGTGTCTCAGAGTAACACAGTGGATGGCAGCAATTCTATCTCTAACCCTTCAGAAATTGATGGTTTGGTTCACAGCGTTACGTCCTCATTGCGTGTGGCATTAGATAGCGTAGCCCCCTAAAAAAAGAAAGTGGCTAACCGTAGGGGGCTGACTCCTTGGTTTAACGCAGAGTTGGATACTTTAAAGCAGAATACTTGGAAGTTGGAGAGAAAATGGCGCTCTACACATCTAGAGGATTCCTATTTAACCTGGAATAACAGTCTACTGCTGTATAAAAAGACCCTTTGACAAGCTAGAACAGCATATTTTTCATCATTAATAGAGGCGAATAAAAACAGTCCTAGGTTTCTTTTTAGTACAGTTGCCAAACTTACACAGAGTCATAGCTCTGTTGAGCAAACTATTCCCCCAGCTCTTAGCAGTGATGATTTTATGGGATTCTTCATGAATAAAAATTATTCTATTGAAAATAAAATCATTGGCATCCTCCCAAACATGATTACTTCTTCCTCAGTAAATGAGGCAGCATCGGAAAGAACTGTAGAACCTCATTTGTGCTTAGGCTGTTTTGATTTCGGAATTATAAAAAATATTAGCCTCATCTAGACCTTCAACTTGTATGTTGGACGCAATCCCAAACAAATAATTTAAAGAAGTGTTTCATTTGGTTCCTGGCCCCATTTTGGATATGATTAATCTATCCTTAGTAAACGGATACGTACCACAATAATTTAAAATAACTGTAATTAAACCTTTACTCAAGAAACCTTCCCTTTATAAAGATGACTTAGTGAATTACAGACCTATATCTAACCTTCCTTTCTTATCCAAAATCCAAAGTTTCAGTCAGGTTTTAGAGCTCATCATAGCACTGAAACAGCACTGGTGAGGGTTACTAATGATATTCTCATGGCCTCAGATAATGAACTGGTGTCTGTTCTGGTTTTGTTAGATCTCAGTGCTGCTTTTGACACAATCGATCATAATATTCTCTTAGAAAGCCTTGAACATGTTGCAGGGATCAAAGGAACAGCATTAGGCTGGTTTAAATCATATTTGTCTGACAGATTCCAGTTTGTTCATCTAAATGATCAATCTTCTTCACTCTCAAGGGTTACTTGTGGAGTTCCACAGGGTTCTGTGCTTGGACCAATTCTTTTCACCATATATATGCTTCCAATTGGTAGAATCATTAGACAGCATGGGACAAATTCCCACAGCTATGGCGATGATACACAACTATATTTATCCATAAATCCTGATGAACCAGTCAGTTAGGTAGATTACAGGCATGTCTGGAAGACATAAAAACATGGATGAATCTAAACTTTTTGCTTTTAAATTCTGACAAGACAGAAGTTGCTGTCTTTGGACCAGAAGTTCCAAAAATGAAACTGATTAGTCAATCACTTCATCTGGATGGCATTAAATTGTCCCCCAGTAATAACGTAAAGAACCTCGGCGTTATTTTTGACCAAGACTTGACATTTAAATCCCATATTAAACAGGTTTCTAGGATTTCCTTCTTTCACCTCCGGAATACTGCTAAAATTAGAAACATCCTGTCCAGGAGTGATGCTGAGAAACTAGTCCATGCATTTGTTACCTCAAGGCTGGACTGTAATTCTTTACTATCAGGTAGTCCACAAAATGCCATTAAAAGCCTTAAGTTGATCCAAAATGCGGCAGCAAGAGTTCTGATGAATATTAAAAAGAGAGATCACATTTCTCCTTTTTTAGCTTCCCTTCATTTGCTCCCTGTTAAATCCAGAATAGAATTTAAGATCCTTCTTCTTGCATACAAAGCCCTTAATAATCAAGCTCCATCATGCATCAGAGATCTAATTGTTTCATATCTTCCCAACAGAGCACTTAGCTCTCAGACTGCAGGTTTACTTGTAGTTCCTAGGATTTCTAAAAGTAGAATGGGAGGCAGATCTTTTAGTTATCAGGCTCCTCTCCTGTGGAACCAGCTCCCAGCTTTAGTCCGTGAGGCAGACACTCTGTTTACTTTTAAGGCCAGGCTTAAAACTTTCCTTTTTGATAAAGCTTATAGTTAGAGTGGCTTAGGTCATCCTGAGCTAGCTCTGTAGTTATGCTGCTATAGGCTTAGACTGCTGGAGGACAGACTTACCAATTTTCTTCACTCTGCTACTTCCTTTTCTACTACTACTCTCCAGTTGTATTACAGTATATTTTGCCATTTCGACTGTTAACTTTGTGTTCTCTCAGTGTTTTTCTCTCCATAGAAGATATACCTGGTCTGGTATCCTGCTTGGCTGGAATGCCCTGATGGATGGGGGGCATCGACTGGGATGATGCTCCCAGTGGCTGAAAATCCACTGTGTCCTGTTATCAACTTTTTACTTTCTGTGACATAGAGAGTACTCTTATATCGGATCTTCTTTTCCTTCTGTCTCTGTGCTGTCTTCTCAAACCCCCAGACGGTCGTGGCAGATGGCCGCTCCTACTTAGCCTGGTTCTGTTGGAGGTTTCTTCCTGTTAAAGGGGAGTTTTTCCTCTCCACCGTCACTACATGCTTGCTCAGTATGAGGGATTGTTGAAGGATTGCTGTGGTTGGAAAGTCTGCCCCCATAACGCCAATGACTGACGCAATCTGCTGGGATTCCTTAAATAGGAAACTTTTTAACTGATTGTAATGTTTGTATAAATGTATTGAAATGACTTCTTGTTAAGTGCCTTGAGATGACATCTGTTGTGAATTGGCGTTGTATAAATAAACTGAATTGAATTGAATCTCTTACGCTGCACAGTGGCGCAGTTGGTAGCACTGTTGCCTTGCAGCAAGAAGGTCTTGGGTTGGAATCCCAGCCTGAAGTCTTTCTGCATGGAGTTTGCATGTTCTCCCTGTGCATGCGTGGGTTCTCTCCGGGTACTCCGGCTTCCTCCCACAGTCCAAAAACATTACTGTCAGGTGAATTGGTTTCTCTAAAATTGCCCTTAGGTATGAGTGTGTGCATGTATGGTTGTTTGTCCTGTATGTCTCTGTGTTGCCCTGCGATGGACTGGCGACCTGTCCAGGGTGTACCCCGCCTCTCGCCCCTTGACCGCTGGAGATAGGCACCAGCCCCCCTGCAACCCTGCATTAGGATGGACGGGTATATGTTCTGTCCAGAATCCAACTAATACACAACTGCAGTCAGGGAATATTACCTATTTAGGTATCAATGTCTCACCAAGACTGGCAGATTTAATAACGCTAAACTACATCCCACTTTTAAAAAAAGTGGAAGATGATCTTGCTAGATGGAAATCCCTACCCATATCACTTATGGGAAGGGTTGCTTCAATAAAAATGATGGTTTTGCCCAGAATCAACTACTTATTCTCAATGATCCCAAGTAAACCATCACTAGACTGGTTTAGATCTCTGGACTCCTCTATCTCTAAATTTCTTTGGAAAGATAAACCCCCACGTATCACCTTAAAAACACTGCAGAAGACCAAGAAAAAGGAGGTCTAGGTCTACCAAACTTCCATCATTATTTCTTAGCCAACAGGCTCCAATACATCTCAAGATGGTTAAAACATAGCTACCTAGACGAGTCCTGGATAGACGTAGAACAGACACTATGTAATAAAATAAAACTTTCAGACCTACCATTTATTAGCTCAAATATAAAACAATATGAATGCTTTAAAAGCATAAATATCAGCTCCTCTCTGACAGCATGGTGGGAGTTTCTAAAAATGACAGAGTCCACAATAATCCCATGCAGACGTACACCCATCTGGAATAACCCCGATATCTTGCAAAAAAAATTTATTATAAGTTTCCCAGTCTGGAGGTGCAATGAATTTGAATACCTGGAACATATATTTGAAGGAACAGACTTTATCCCATTTAATACATTAATTACACAATATGGAATTGATAAAAACAAATTCTTAGAATATCAACAAATTCAATCTATTATTAAAGGTAAATTTAGGCTCAATACAGCTGAATTACAAATTCCAGCAAGAGTTTTAGATTTTCTTAATCTCAACCCCCCAAATTGCTGTCTAAAATATACAAAACTTTATCTACATTAGATGAATCAATAGCCATCCCTATTTCAAAATGGGAGGTGGATTTATCAGCAAGCTTTGAACAAAACGTCTGGTCTCAGATATGTTTAGGAACCTTTAAAATAACAAAAATATCCTCATTTGCAATTAATACAATACAAAATCTTTCATAGAGTACACTATACAGGTCAACGAATGTTTAGGATGGGTTTTACATCGTCTAATACCTGCTTACAATGCACAAGCAACATACCAGATACTTATGTTCATGCGCTTTGCTTCTGTCCACCTGTTAAGAAATTTTGGTGCCAGATATGTGAGGAATTATCAAAGTGTCTGAAATGTAACATCCCACCATCTCCCTCAATTTGCCTGTTAGAAAATTTAAATGATGTCACCATGGACACAAAGTCAGTTCTAATGGTTCACATTGCCTTATGCATCACTAAGAAAACTACCCTCCTGAACTGGAAAAATACAAAGGCTTTTAATAATAATCAGTATCGAAATCTCTTGTTGGACCATATTGGTCTTGAGACAGCCTCTGGCTCCATATCTGCTCAATCTCTCTGGGCTCCTTTGATCGGCTCCATCACCTAGTGGGGGTGGGGGGCACTTGGTTTTGTCGTTTGGGACACTGTTGCTGATGTGGGGGTTTTGGGGTTGGAAGCGTCTGGGGGGGACCCCAGGGGGTGGGATCACTGGGCGGATGGGGCGCTGTACGTCGTGGCCGGCCTGGGGTTGGGCTTTACGTGGTAAAAAAAAAAAAAAGGATGGACGGGTATAGAAAATGGATGAATGGATGAATCTCTTACATTTTAGGATAGGTGTACAAAAAAAAGTCTATAATCCCTTTTCAACCAATTACTAACTACAATTAGTGTTCAGAATCTGATAGGCCTACTTTTGTTGACATTGAAATGCTGTGAACATTATGTTATAATACAGCCTAAATTAAAACACAATAGGGTAAATCAAGCACATTTATTGATTTTACATTTTTCAGTTCATATGCTACTTAACACATTACATACTTACAGTTTATTTCACAATGCTTGTCTTTAAGTTAAACATTTACTTTTCATTACACATTTTCTTTTAATGAGGTAAATACAGTCAGATGTCATTTCAATCTCACATGAATTTGAAGGACTGCTTTGAAAAACCAGCATAATAAATCAAATAGACTAAAGAATGTTTATTCATATTTGCAGAAAAATATAATTATAAAGGAATGTTGGAAATGTGTTCCAGCAAATATGTTTTTAAAAATGATGTAGGAATTTATTCTTCAGTAAATCACTGAGTCATGTTTAGTGTTTTACCTGCTGTCTGACAGAGAACTTCTTCTGTATCTTATAACATGCAGGCTGGATGGTGTGACTTGAAAACTTTACTTTCTAGTTGATGCATTAGATTAAGTAATTAATTATGTTACATTATCCCCATTATAAACTCAAGTTTTCAAGATAATATAGTTTATTTTAAAACATTAAATCTGACCCATCACTAGAAGACCCAGGTGGTTGCAGTCGTATGGAGAATAGATATTTCGCCGTCTCTGTCTGGTCAGTCAAATAGAGGGAAAGAGCAAAACAGACAAAAACAATATACAAATTCTAAAATAAAACAAATCAAATACGTTTCTGGTGTATCTCAGTTTGAAAAAAATGTTACATAAAATAAATCATTATCTTGTACAGATATCAACTTGATGAGCAATTCTGTAAATGACTAGTGGGGCTACCACAATGACCAATGTGGCCATAATGGCTCATGTGACTAGTTTTGTGGCCGTTGATCCAACTGACTCACTGACAACTCACTAATCACTGTTTGATTGACAATTTATCACATTGTGGA
The DNA here is from genome assembly GCA_963556495.2 of Valencia hispanica. Taxonomy (NCBI): domain Eukaryota; kingdom Metazoa; phylum Chordata; class Actinopteri; order Cyprinodontiformes; family Valenciidae; genus Valencia; species Valencia hispanica. The sequence goes on from OY747702.1 coordinate 20,860,377, forward strand.
TAAATAGCTCACTGAGGAGGTGGATAAATAGCTCACTGCAAATAGCCTACCACTTCAGTACCCTCAAGAATTCTGTGGTGTACGAACCTCCTCTCCAAGGAACGAAGATGCAGAGAAGATTCAGCACTCAACGGGCACTGGACATGGTCCTGGAAGGAGTAAACCCTTGTGACTCGGATGGAGAAGAGATAAACTTTCAGCCGGATTCGGACTCTGAGCTGTCTGAGCTGTCCTCAGGTAAGATTTCATTTCATATTATTTCCTATTTTATATTTCATTTCAGGCACGAAGGTGGAAATGGTGGTGCACATAGCACCATGTGAATAGAGTTTTGGGGCTTCTTGCATCAGACAGCCTCCATTTTGTTTCTGAGTGCAGGCCTCCGTTTGTTTTGTTTGGTTCTTCTCCTGAGGTCCCTGCACCTTAGCACATTAGCCAACCTATTTGAGATGTACTGGAATTATTATTATTATTATTATTATTATTATTATTATTAATATTATTATTAGCTTCTATGCATGCATTTGTGATATCATTTTACTTTCTATTCCTATTGCTCATAATTTGAATTTGTTCCCATTGGAGATGAGGAGACTGCTCCTCAGCCAAAAAAGAGAGCTCGGGTGGGGACTGACCAGACAGAGACGGCGAAAGATGGCACAGTGTGGTGTGAAGAACAGGTAGGGACAAGTCTCCATTTCACCCCTCTATCTCCATACGACGCAGATGGAGAGCCAACGGCTAAGGCCAGGAGGTCAATCTTGAGTCGTCTTCAGAGCTTCCTGTGTTTTATCACTCTGGAAATGCTTGGTTCCATTCGACACTGTGCTTTTGAACACGCACAGCAAACGGAGCATGTGGACTGGTGCCTGGCCCTCCCTGAACTAATGGCATTTATTGCTATTGTCATCTTGTGGGGGCTGACCAAGGTTCCATCACTGCATGACAGCTGGTCAGCAAACCTGGGAAGCACCCAGATCATTGCAACTATGTCCCGAAATCGCTTCCAAGACATCATGGGACACCTACGCTTTGATGACAAGGACATCCGCAGTGAGCGAGCAAAGACAGATAAGTTTGCTGCAATTTCCGGTGTGTGGGGATCGTTTGTCACCAACTGCATCACATCCTACAACCCTGGTCGACACATCACCATTGATGAACAGCTTTTCCCGTCAAACACTCGCTGCGGTTTCCTCCAATACATTGCAACGAAACCTGACAAGTTTGGGATCAAGTTTTGGGTGGCTTGTGACTTGAAATCCAAATACATCTGCAATGTCCTCCCATATCTTGGCAAGGACCCCAGTTGTCCCAGTGGGGAGAGACTGTCCGAGAATGTAGTTATGAGGCTGATGGCACCATTCCTGGACAAGGGCAGAAATGTTACCACGGACAATTTCTTTACATCGCTGTCACTTGCACAACGACTGCTTAGCCAGAAAACCACCATCCTCGGCACAGTCAAAAGGATTCGGCGAGAAATTCCACAATCAACAAGACAGAGGGACCGCGAGGAATTCACCACTCAGGTATTTTCAACCACTGGTGCCACGCTGACGGTGTATGCGCCCAAACGGAAGAAGACAGTCTACATTCTCAGCAGCATGCACAGCGTGGTTCAGACTGAGAATACCACCAAAAGGAAGCCAAACACTGTCACCCTTTACAACACCACAAAGTGCGGCGTTGATGTGATGGACCAGATGGTGCGGGAGTACACTGTCCGCACAGGAACACGGCGCTGGCCAGTCGCTGTGTTTTACAACATGATTGATATGGCAGCACTGAATGCATATGTGCTCTATCAAGCATGCACCGGGAGGCAGGAGAGACGGGTGGACTTCCTGGTGGAGCTTGCAAGAGAGTTGGCTCACTCTCATGAGGGTGCAAAGCAGGTACAAAACGAACAATTGCTTCGGCAACAACCTTCAACACCTAGCCCTGGGAAAAGAGCAATGTGTCAGGTTAAAATTCAGTGTAAAAGCAATCATGCCACTGTGCGATGTATTGACTGCTACAAATACACATGTGGCAAATGCAGAAAGGAGACTGCTTGGCAGTGCCAGGATTGTGAGTGATTATTAAAATGTACTCACCTCACTCACTGTTACTTACTGTTTAGTTTTCTCTGTGTGCTTAAAAACTCAAATTTCCCTGAGGGAGTCACCCCAAAGGGATCAATAAAGTTTTAAGTCTAAGTTCTAAGTCTCACTCACTTCCACTCTCTAACACTGTATCCTGATAATAATTTTTTTTTTATTATTTGTAAATATTATGAAGGCCCAGTTGGGATAACCACAGATTTTGAGTGCTTTTTTTGATGTGGTTCTGTTCTTTTACTTTTCCTATGTGTCTGGTGGGGATGTTGGAAGCCCAGTGTTGTAGGGTCCTGATAACTTCTACATCCTTCTACATATATTACATATTTTACATTTTGATTCAGCTCATATGTTCTGCCCAGGCTGCCACCTTGGGAAACTGGTGAAAGACAGTCAGTTAGCAGCTCGGACAGAGCAATCCTGCTCCTATCTGATTCTCCCACCTCCCCCATTTTATGTCAAGGTGTTTTGAGTGAAGTGGCTCAGCATGTCCCCTCCTGTGGTGCCCCAGTGGTTGCCTCGTTTACATAACCAAAGGAGGGTTCACAGGTGGCCTTCCAGCCGATTGGCTGACCTGTGGGTTTTATAGGTAGAAAAGCCCAATGGCTGCTCTCTGGGAGTTCTAGTGTCATATGCACCAGTCTAGATCATAATAATCAGACTCTGGCTTCCATCATTCATTATGCTTTAAAATTGGAATTTTCTCATTTTTATTTGATCTATTTTTACCCAAGATCACTTGATGTTACGATTGCAGTTTTCCAGATCTGTTGCGTCAGATAGAGCAATGACAGTTGCATATTTATAATCCTGAGATCCCGAGCAATCGACTGATACTAAATATGTCCAGATTGATTACTGGGGAAGGGAGGAAATATTGATCCAAAGTAGAACTGTTTTTTACCGCGACGTCTCAGAGTCAATTAATTGTCGGTGATGACTTTGAACTTCGGATAATAATTAATCTGTGTCGTAGCGAAATGAATCCTAACCTACTGTAGCAGCTCAGATTGTGTTAGCTCAGGTGTGCTGCTCACCTGAGCTCCACTGTCCCGGTAAAAATGGCTCTGATGACCATGACTGAACATTGGGTATTTTTTCTTCAATTCGTCTGTGAAACGACACTTTCGGCATTTTAGTGGCACATTACAAGCATGCAGCGCAGCTCCTCATATGTTTTGTGGGCAGTGGCTGCTTATAAAATGAGCTAAACCATGTACAATATGGGGGTAAACCCGGACATTTTATGATATTTAACTAAATTCCCCCGGAAATGATTTTTAGGCCAAAAAGGAGGACATGTCCAGGCAAAAGAGGGACGTATGGTCACCCTATTATACAAGTTTGTTGCAGATTTTGCATTCTTTAACACTTTTTTGATATTTACAAACCTTTGATTTTTTTGGCAGGAATTCCTTCTTCACTTTCATCCATCTTTCTCGTTTGCTGTTTCTGTTGTGTTCCCGCTATCTGCACAAATCTTGCGACAACTGCCACAGGGGCAACTGTATGTGGCGGTTCTCGCGAGGCTTCTTATTCTTCTTCATTCTTCTTGTTTAACGGTGGTTGGCAACCAGCTTAAAGGAGCATTATCGTCTCCTACTGTTCCAGAGATCAGTTTGGAGAGGCAGAGATTTATATATAATACGGGAGATTTACGGGAAAATATTACAGGACGACGGCGGGAAAGCGGGGTAAAATACGTTACTTTCCCAGCCAAAACGGGATACTTGACAGCTATGCCTATATATGCTCCCTCTTGGTGGTGTCATCGGAAGACATGGAGTTAATTTCCACAGTTATGCTGATTATACACAGTGGTACATCTCCATGTCTCCCAATGACACAAGGCCAATGGATGCACTTTTTAACTGCATTTTAGACATAAAATCCTGGATGGCAGAAAACTTTCTCCAGCTCAACTAGGACAAAACTGATCTCGGTCCCAAGGCTCAGCGAAAGAAACTTTTACCAAAAATTCAATCACTGTCTTTTATTTCATCCATACTAGTGAAGAACCTGGGCGTGATGTTTGACTCTGAGCTGACTTTTATCCCCCACTATAAAAATATTACCAAAATAGGCTTTTATCACCTTAGGAACATTGCCAGAGTCCACCCCATTCTCTCTCAGGCCAATGCAGAGACACTAATGCATGCATTTATTACTTGTAGAATCCGTTATTGTAATGCCCTGCTTTCTGGTCTCCCCAAAAAGACCATCTCAGGCTTACAGCTTCTACAAAATTCAGCGGCATGTGTCCTGACGAAGACCAGGAGGCAGGAGCACATTACATCGGATTTTAAATCACTGAATTGGCTCCCTGTATGTTTTAGGGTTGATTTTAAGGTTCTTTTAATGGTCTTTAAGTGTCTTAATGGTCTTAGGCCTTCATATCTTTCTGAAATGCTTTTACCATATCAACCTTCGCGGTCACTGCGCTCCTCTGGCAGCTGTCTCCTTGTCATCCCTAAAGTCAGGACACACACTCATGGTGAGGCGTCTTTTCATTATTATGGCCCTCACCTCTGGAACAGGTTGCCGGAGGACCTCAAGACTGCAGAGAACATTCATGTTTTTAAGAGCACGCTCAAGACTCACCTTTTAAGCCTAGCTTTTAACTGACTATTGCCTATTTATCTGCCCTACTGTTTTATTTTTAGCCTTGTAATTATCCCGTTAATTTTATTTTACTTTATTTATTTGTTCACTCATTTATCCATCTTCTACTTATTTAATTTACCTATTTATTTATTTTAATATGTTTACCTGGTGTTTTACACAAATTACTAGCCATATTGTTCCAGTGTTTCCTCTGTGGGAGCCCTCTGCATCGGCGGGTGGTGGTCAGCTGTGGCTGTCTTTGCGGTTTCCGGGTTGTGCTTGGGTGGAGGAGGGGTCCCGGACCCGCCTCCTATGAGCACCCTGGGTTGGAGCCTTGGCTGCTGCTGTTGATCTGCTGCTGCTGGTGCAGATGGCTCCCTCGATGGCGTTTCCAGTTCTAACCTGGCTCATCTGTACTCAGCCCTGCGTCCATTTTATTGTCTATTCTAGAGCCCATTTTATTGTTTATTTTAATGTCGCATTCAAGTTGGTCCGGAATGTACATAGGGATATGATTGGGGGGAGAGGGGTATAAGTGTTTAACTTGTGTCTGTCTATAGGGGGTGGGGGTGGGGAGGGGGGATATATGTAGGGTAATTTTCTAACTTTGTATAGCACTTTGAACTGCATTTCATTGTATGAAAAGTGCTTAGTAAATAAAGTTGATTGATTGATTGATTCCTTTCAAGGGTCGCCACAATGAATCATCTCCCTTCATTTAGTCCCATCCTCTACATTCGCTACCCTCACAACAACTAACTTCATGTCCACTCTCACCACATCAATAAATCTCCTTTTTGGCCTTCCTCTTGTTCTCCTGTCTGGTGGCTCCAACCTACGCATCCTTCTGCTCATATAATCATTGTCTCTCCTCTCAACATGTCCAGACCTTCTCAGACTGACCTCTCTGACTTTATTTCCAAAACATCCAACATGAGCTGTCCCTCTGATGTACTCATTCCTTGTCTTATGGATCCTGATTACTTTCAAAGAGAACCTCACCTCAAAATCTGGAACTTTGCAACCTCCAGTTCTGCCCCCTGTCATTTGCTTATTGGCTCTCTCTTTAAACCATACAACACCAATGGTCTTGCCTGATACCCTTTTATCACACATCACACCTGATCTTCACCTATTCCAACCTGCTTGCCAACCTGCTTTTTTATATATTTTTTCCACAATCCGTATTGCTCTGGACTGTTGTCTGATGTCAGCCTTGGAAGATCAGACATCTCAAACTCCCTTGGATGTTTATGTTCCTCCCCACCCCTGCCTCACATGGGCCTGTGAGCTCCCTGGATCTGAGGTCGTATATAACATCTTGGCGACAGACACTGGGTTTGAACTGGGGGAAGAGTTCACGGACTCACTTACTTACTGACGCACACACTCACGCATGCACATTCACGCCACAACCACAGACATGCACATGCTCCATTGAGTTCAACGTCCTCCAGTATCCTGAATCTCCCTCCCACTCCCGGACAATGGGCTGTATGTACGTGCTGATTGGCTGCGACCTGGTTCTGCTGTGCGGGAGATCCCCCCCCCACCTCCCCTACCCTTTATGTGTTTGTAGCACGAGAATCGCCAAAAGTCACTTAATACTCTATTTTTATTTATTATATACTCTTGAGACATCTTTTATTCACCATATCAAGTTTTTACTTATATATTCCACTAACTATGAAACACAGTAGAGTGGATGGTCAGCGGTTTTTGTGATATTTGCTGGATTGAAAAAGTGGGCCTATCGCTCTGATCTTCCTCTGGGCAACAAAAATCATCAGAAAAGCCAAGAAAAGGTGAGGAGGAATTTATGACCGTGTCAACGGTTAATGAACTCCTTGAACAACAAAAGACATTTTATAAAGAACTACTTGTACAACATAAGAAGAGCTACACATCATGCGTCCAAGTGTTTGTTGATTCCATCTTTGCTCACATGGACAACATAGTCAAGGATGTGTTAAGCCTTTCCAATGATGTGAAGGACTTAAAAGCAAGCCTCAAGTTTTCACAAGGTGATTTGGATTATCTGAAAACAACTGTTGTAAATTCTGACAACCTTGCTAATTATCAAGTCTCCATTAAAAACTTGACAGCAAAACTGGATAACATGGAAAACCACCTAAGAAGAAAAAACATATTGATTGACACATGTCTCTTAAAATTGACAGTTTAACAGATAGTTTATCCTTTAATCCATATGATATTGGCAATAATGAGAGACTGTATAGTGAATATATTGATCTCTTTAAAAGACCGTTTCAATATTGGGTCCAATATTATTTGTAATAATTAAAATGAATCTGATTTCAATTTGTTGAAACTCGGGATCTCAGTATTCATTTGAGTAAAACTGAGGTAGAAACAATATTCTTAGAAATCCCAAATTGTAGTTATTCTGGAGGGCAAACCTTTATTATTGGTTGTGCATATTGCCCACCTGATAGTGATATTGGAATCTTTATTAATGCATTTTCATCTGCTTTGGAGTTGATAAGTGATAAGAACAAGGCCTGCATTCTTCTTGGGGATTATTATAAAATTATTTAAAGGAGGGGTGGCATGTAAAATCCACTTTTTAAAGCTTTTCATCACATTCTTATGCCGTTCCCTCCTTAAAAACATGCCTTTCTTAGGTTCATTTATGTATGTTTGAGTAATATCTATAAACTCTCGTGGCCACCATGTTGAGCACTGAACGCCAGGGTCCTCCTAGGAACGCCCTAACCTCCCAGCAATGCCCCTAAATTTTGATTACCACCCACGTCTCTCCACAGCCCTCCCTCCCCCGCTCCCAGAGCACTGAAGCAGAGCGTCGTCAGCAGCAATCAGGTAGCACCTGTGGAAAGTAGTAGCTTTTGAACGAGCCGCTGAACTCGCTCCGGTTCATCCAATATTTCACTTTCAGGGTCAGAGATGGGATCAAATGCATATGGTTGTACCATGTCCTGCGTGGCCATAGTAAACTGAAAGATATGCCTGTCTTCCAAAAGTCTGGCGCACCGATGCTACAGTATTGTATTGCTTCGTCCTCATCATACAGTCAATGGTCCCAGTGTCTCCTCTATGTTGACTTTGGAGCGGCGGGGCGCCGCTCCAAAATTTTGTGCCGCCGCTCTATCAGAAATGGGGTAAAAAAAAAAAAAAAAAAAAAAGAAAGAATTGGGGAAGACACACAATAGTCGCGGTTGCCTTTTAAATGATCCTGCCGACACATTGCAATTTAACAAGTAGAACGATTCAGAGGTTATTGGGGCTGTCCAGTTTAACTCCATTTATCTGGGTTTGGGTGAATACTCAATTCTGATTGGCTGGAGGGTGTAGGTTAAAAAGTGATGAAGTCCCCATAGGAAAGGCGTCCCGTCAAATTGCCTGACAGTTCTAAATCATTGCGCTGGCTCAAATGCTAGATGGTAACCATGGCAACGGAGACTCAGCGTTATTCAACAATTGACTGATCGCAGCAGCAAGACATGAGTGATTTTATCATTTCTTTTAACTTATTTGGTGAGTTTGATAACATTAACATATTAACACTTTGTATCACGTAAGGTAAAGCCACAATCTCACTTCCCATCACTCAACTGCTGCGGTAGGGTCGCTGTGGCCACGTTGCTTGGCAACGCCTGTATACGGGACATTATAAATAGTGCGCTCGACTTATAAAAATAAAAACCCTCACGATTTTAACTCTAAAACACATTAAAGTATTATTAATTGATTAAATACTTAATTTTTTTTGTAAGTGATCATGGTATAAGCGGGATAATGCCCGACGAGGTGTCCATTATCAGAAATTAATGGATGACACGGAGGCGTGAACCGTCCGACGCGAAGCGGAGGGAGGTTGCTACCACCCTCCAGCCAATCAGAATCGAGTATTCACCCAGACCATGGTATAACAGAAATTTATGGACGACGCGGAGGCGTGAACCGTTCGCATCGGACGGTCAGCTGGCATCCCAGCATGATGAGTGGTGTCAGATCTACCCCTCCCTCCAGTGTTGCCAATTTAGCGACTTTGTTGCCATTTCTAACGACTTTTCAGACCCCCTTTAACGACTTTTTTTTTCAAAAAGCGCCTAGCGACTATTCTAGCAACATTTCTGACCACCCTTAGTGTAACTGCACAGGTCCGATGAAAAAATGGCCACGCATCATACGGGTGTCTTTCGAGGTTTTTATTCTTCTTCCGTACTCTCTTCCTCAGTAAACACCAGTAAACTACAAATTAAAGGACATTTGGCTCAGTTGTTACATATCACAAATCTCTTTAGGATATTTTAGCTGGTATCCTCTGAACAGTCACAATCATTTTTAATACACAACAATACAATAAAAAGAAATAAAGGTTACAACATTAAGCGATGTTAACTTTATGTATAAGGTAATAGAACAAAAATGAACATTTACCGTGTGCGCCTCTTGAACCATATGCAGAATAAGTTCTCTCTCTGTTCACTCCATCTTTCTCTCTGTCTACATCTGGGGTGCAAAACCCATAATCCCCCTGTGATGCGTTCAAGTGAACAGTGGTCCGTGGGAAATCCCATTACTTATGAACTACTTTTACAAGTGCATATTTTTTTACATGTATTTTCTTTCTGTATAACTCTCACAACTTTTAACTTTCTTATTTATTCATTGAGAGCACACAGTTCTACAATTCAAATGAATCTCAGGCATTTACACTTAGCTACTTTCCGTGAAACTTTGTCGCAGTTATTTCCTGCAGTTTAGAGACCCAGCTTGCTCCTTCCCGCTCAGAAAGGGAATGATCTGCGCATGTGTATGCAGCATGATCAGATTATGTCCACTGACCGATCAAACCTTTTTCGGTTCATTTCATCCACTCACAAACGAAGTTGTTTTGTACTTAATGTTAATTCAAAAGTAAAAAATAAATCTGCATGTATATAAGACCGATCTTTCAACAGGAATTAAGGCAGAAGCTTGTCTGTACTATGCTGCATCGCACACCTGTGGTGCATTCAAGGAACGTTCGAAATGTATGGTGAGTTCAAAAACGTAGGACATTTAAAATTTATGACAAAAAACCCCACTGACAATAATACCATAAGCAATAAACTTTTGATGCATGCTAAGTATGCCCTACTTATTTTTCCAATTACTAAAAAACAAACAACTTTTTTTCTCTCTATTAATTTCGTCTTCTTGAGATATCTCAGAAAAATGTATTTTTTTTCTTCAGAACTTTAAATTTTGTTTAAAGAGGCTATATGCAACTTTCCCCCCAAAATAAACGTAACAATAGCCTTTTTATTTGACCATTTATGACTCAAACATCTCGTGATGAGCATACTGACACCTTGTCAGCTCACAGTGGGTGCACCTATAAGCCTGTATCCAATTTTTTCTATTTTCTGTCGGGTCCGATTTTCCCGCGCTGTCTGCGGATGTAACGTCAAGTGCGTTCATGTTAAATGTTTCAGATCACTCTGCCACCACCGCTAGTCAGCACTCGCAAGCAGTTCAATGGATTGTGCGAATACACAGAAGAGACCAAGGACAACTCTGACACCAACAGTAACTCCACATAAGACTAAAAAAGGTAAACCCCTGACAAGTGCTCGATAAAGATAGAAGATTGAGAGTGACCAGCGCACGAGCGCGCGCTATGAGAGCGAGCAGAAAGGAAGAGCAGTTCCGTTTTTGGCCACATGGGGTCAGTCACGAGTTTAAATTTCAGAAAATTGCATATAGCCCCTTTAAAATGTCTTTGATGTCCAGTTGTAATTTGATATCTTGTAAATTTTGTACCAGTTTTCTCAACAATAGCCTATACTTCAGGCAAAATAATGTAACATGCTCAACAGTCTCTTCTTGAAGACAAAGGTCACATTTCCCTGTAGCATGTTTCCCCTGTTAAAATAATGTGTTGTTTAACCCTGTATGACAAAATCCTAATCTAAATATAATTATTTCCTCCTTTCTGTTTCATCCGTCATCACGTGATGACGTCATCATTATGCAAATTAGCATATGACGTCATCTGGCGAAATATCTAGCGACTCTCTGGGGCAACTTCAGCTACCTTCTGTCTGAGACAGTTGGCAACACTCCCTCCCTCAGTAAGCTGGTAGCCATTGGCCTCAAAGTGCCAATCTCAAGTGTTAACTGTGAGAGAGATTTCTCCACCATGAACAGGGTAAGATATTTCAGCGTTATGTGAAATGAGAGATTGTTCAGCTATCAATATCTATCTCATCACTCGATTTATTATTTTATAGGTTAAAACAGACTTAAGGAACAGGTTGCAGGGGGACCATCTAGCAGCATGTATGCTACTGAGCATCATTGGACCACCTATTTCGGAATTCCCCTATAACCGAGCCTTGGAGTTATTTTTCCAAAAGCCTAGGAAAATTTAATGTGCACAGTAAGGCTGCCAATTTTGCCACTGAGGCAAAGATGCTATTTGTTTCATTTCGTTCAATGCTTTTGGTTTCCCTGTTAAGAATTTCTGTTGTAGATTCTCCAGAAATACAGTTCAATCACAACTGAAATATGTCTCGTTGTGTGTGAATAGAGGTGAATAAATATATTTGTTTGTTTTGCAGCAAAGTTTCATTTCCGTTTCATACTAGGCGGGACGGGACCGGGCAGCGGTTGGGAAGTTTCCGGGGGAGGCTTTCGACAGGCCTACCCCCACTGCTAAAAAAAATCCTAGAGGAAACACTGGGTCCCCATGCGACTGGAGAATGTTGTGATGACGTTGACGGCAGCGTGTTGAAGGCGGAATGTCCGAGACTCTTAAAGAGACATACAGCTAATTTCAAGGCGTTCAGTGCAGACATGCTATGAGTGCAAAATTTCAAATAGGTAGTATAAATCATTTATTAAACTTACAGATCTATTTCAGGTAAAATTAGTGATGTACTGGACCTCAGAATTGCTCTTTCTGCATAAGAAGAATGTGCCACCCCCCCTTTAATTGATTTTTAAAAATTCATTGCATAACTATTATTTTTATCCACTTATTCATATGCATCAAGGATTACAAATTCATCTGCAGCTTTATATGATAATATATTGACTAATTATTCTATACAATTTATACAATAAATTCTGGGCTATTACGTACTGATATTTTAGATAATCTTCCAGTATTCCAGTTTGTTACAAAAAAACTCACAAATAAAATCTGTATTTAATATGGAATTACGTAAATGTACTGATAAATATGTTGATTCCTTCAAAAACTTGTTGACTGATGTCGGCTTCTTCTCATTGTATGCTCTGGAACTCGCTTTTTTTTTTTACTCAGAGAGGGGAGGGGCGCCGAACTCCAAAACCCCAGCGGGAACTGTTTCAAAATAAGACCCAGAGCTGAGAGACAGAGAGTAAAAACAACACAAACAGATATCTTGTTTGAAAAGGACGCACCTGCAGATGGGAGCCAGACAAGAACTGACTCGCTTTCCTACAAGGCTGTACCATTTTTATTTCCAAAAGAACAAAGAACATATCACATGACTCCTCTCTCCTCCTTCTACATCTTGACAGGTCATTTATTTTCTCCAGGTCTCCTGACCGTACCATGAACTGGATTGTAACCTGAATTAGAGTTATAGCTGATCCTCCCTGCTTTCAATTCATATCTTTACTCAAGAGTTTGTTTACTTAAAACCTTCAACCCTATAAGATACTGGTAACAGAGTCATGTTTTACTACCCTGAATAATATAAACAGGCCTATTACTTCTGAAGCTTAAAAAAGATATAATTAAAACATTTGTACTGCATAATAAAAAATAGCCTCAAAAAGTAGAATACAACACTGATGAGTCATTGGATGAGGTTTTCCAACTTCATGATGTTGAGTTGGCTTATTTAAGATTTAAAAATAAATTTAAGTCCCTGTTTGATAAATGTTTTCCTTTTATATGAATCAAAAACAACTACAAAATTAGAATGTCTAAACCATGGATTACATCAGCTATTAAAAATCCTTTATTAGCTAGAATAAGCTATATAAAAAATGTATTATTAGTCCAAGCCCCTTTAATATCTCATATTATAAAACATATAAAAATCAGTTTACCCAGTTACTATAACAAGCTAAGAAACACTTTTACTCAGAAAAGTTAAAAAAGTCTTGCAAAAATGTTAAAAACACTTGGGATGTCATTAATGAATTGTTAAATAAGCAACGTTTTTTCAGAGGTATTCCATCCCAGCTATCTGATGGAGTTCAAAGCTTTAGTAATCTTACTGATATAGCTAATGGCTTTACTGATTTTTTTGTTGATATTGGTCCCTTTTAGCTAGTAACATTGCAGTCATTACCAATCCAAATTCTACTCATATGAATTCTAATCATGACTATTCTTGTTTAGATGTGTTTGACCCTCCAACTCCTAATGAAATGCTTCAATTACTACTTAAAATAAAAGATGTTGCTCTAGGCCATGAGAGCCAGTCTTATAAAGAAAGTACCTCCCTCTCTATTTAAGCCTTTGACATACCAAGGGATTTTAAAAGTAGCTAAAGTAACTCTGTTATTCAAAGGTGGGGATGTTAGTTTATTTAATAATTGTCGCCCTATTTCCGTGCCACCTGTGTTGTTGTTTTTTATTCTTGAAAAATTAGTTTATTCAAGAATTCTAAAACATTTGTCTGATAATTATATTTTGTAAATTCATCAATATGGATTTAGAAAAAAATGTCGACAGAAATGGTACTTTTACAACTTGTCGATAGAATTACAGCAGTTTTAGATAATAAAAAATATTCTCTTGGTGTTTTCTTAGATCTGTCAAAAGCATTTGAATCTGTTGTTTTTTAAATTCTTTTAACAAAATTAAAAAACTATGGAATAGGAAATTTTCCGTTAAGCTGGTTTAATAGCTACCTTTCTGAAGGAGAGCAATATATTTGTATTAATAATCCGAACTCTAATAGAGCTAAACCGGCATGTGAGGTTCCCTATGGTTCAATTTTAGGACCGCTTTTATTTTTTAATCTACATTAATGATTTAGAATACGCTTTTAAAAAGGCACTGCCTTCTGATGTTTGCTGACAATACTTGTCCGTTAATGTCACACTCAAACTTATATGATCTGGCAAAAGAAGCAAATGATGAATTATCTAATATTTCTGATTGGTTTAAAGTTAATAAATTGTCACTTAATATTCAAAAAAACTAACTTTATTATTTTCAGTACAAAAAACAAATGATATAATTTAGAAAATATTAAACAATTTGAGGGAATTAATATTGTCCAGGTGCCTCAAGCAAAATGTTTAGGCAATTTTTTGATAGAAAACTAACTTGGAAACAACACACTGAATTTGTCTTTAGAAAGGTGACGAAATCAATCGGTATTTAGAGTAAGGTTCATCATTTTATTAATCACTCTTGTATGTTGTCATTATATTATAGTTTCATATATCCCAACATAATGTATTGCAATAGTGTTTGGGGTGCCAAATATGAGTCATTTCTTTATAAGATTCTAATAATTCAAAAGAAATATTTGCATTTAGTGATATTTTCTAATGGACTGTCTTCATCTGGTCCTCTTTCTATAAAAGACAAAATTCTGACAATATTTAATTCGAATATATATTGTATATCTCTTTTGATATATAAGTATGTACATTTACCTACTGATTTACCAACAGTTTTTCAAAACTTTTTTTTTATTTTCATCGGATAAAAAACAATAAGCAACAAGACGATGCAGTGATCTTTATCTGTCATTCTGTAGATTGTCAGTTTAGCAAAATTCACTCAGATATAGAGGGCCTTTTCTTTGGAATAGATTACCACCAACTCTTCAACCTACAACAGAACTTCATTCTTTTAAAAACACTTGAAATTTTTTAAAATCTCAAATAGTATATTATGACTACATGTTTTTATATTTGCAATGTACTGTAAGTGACTTGTTTGTTATTGGGGAGGTTGGCTTTTTAAGACCTTAGGGTCTTCTTAACCTCTCTTGAACAGGTTTTTTTTATTTATTGTATATGCTTAGTGTTGATGTTGTTTGTGTGCAAATAAACTAAACTAAACTAAACCGAGGGTTTGGATCAAAGTTAGAAATTTCCACCACACCTCTCATCACATCTTCATGTTTCATTATGTTGCACATATCCTGTACAGACAGAACTGTCGACCCAACCAGGTCCCCACTGATAACCATTCAAATTAAATTTTTTGGATGTACTTTAATTTAGCTATTACATAAAGTGACAGTTATGGTTACCTTTTCAATGTTAGCTTCTGGGTAGAAATTAGAATTTTAAAGATTTTTCATGAAATAACATGCTAAATCACTTGTTGGTGACAGGGCTAAGATGGATGTCTAAATCAAGCCCATCTCTTGTTTTTGATGCATTATTGTGTAGGAATAAAATATGTAATTGCAACAAACAAAAACAAAAACAGACTGGATAAACCACACACACCTAAACAACCCAAAGCATTCCACTCTGCACTTCATAAATTATATATATATATATATTTTGAAATGGGAGTTGCTATCCTGACAAAAATGGCAGAAAATGTAAAAACAAATATCTCTGAGATTAATAAAAACTTTAGAGTTCTAATTTAGGCTCAGGCTGATTAAAAGATTTAAGTTTTGCAAATAAAAAACAACATGATGTTTATTGCACTTTTCTACAGGAACCCATTTGGTGTTCACAAGCCTCTAACTGTAGTTGGACTCTGGAGGGTTAACACTGATCTCAAAATGTTTTGACTGCCTGATTTAAATATTTATGCTTTTCAGCAGAGTTTGGTTTAACTCACATTTTCAATTCATCATACATTCAGGGTTATAAAAGACCACATTTATCTTTTTTGGGGGGGCACAAACTGAGCTTTTATAATTCCTAAAGTTAATCAAAGTAAGAACAAAAAAGCTTCCAGGGTAAAAACAAGTGAGGAAAAAAAAAAGCTTTTCAGCTCTGATCCCAGCAGGAGGCCCAATGACTTGCTCCATCATTACCCCTCAAATGTAAGTCTGTGTAGGCTGATAAGGCATGCTTTTGTGCAGGTTGCTGAAGTGTTTAGTAAGGAACTCTGAAATTATCTGTGTTTTCAAGAAAGTAAGAAAGACAGACAAAAAATGAAAGAAAGAAAGGAGAAAGAAGGGAGGGAGGGAAGAAAATGAAATGAAAGACGTCATCAGCATAAATAGTGACATCTAAACTTTAGTTGATTGTGTACTTAATTTGTTAACGTTAGAGCCAAGGAAGACACTAAAAGAAATATATATATAGCTTAAATTCGCATATTCCAACTGTTATTTTAAAGTCTGCATAGATCAAGGGTGTTCTCAAATTCAAGTTGGGTTTTTTTGGCATGTTTTGTTTGCCCAGAGTGTCTTGCATTTTTCTCATAAGATGTCTGCTTTAGAATGTGTAGGCATCATGAAACAAGTTCTCATGTCTGCTCCTCAAAATGTATCAGTGGATTATCTCATGATTCTCTATTTTACCTAGAGAAAAACACAGTGAGAGAAACTGACAACAGTGTCTGAATTGATTTTTGTAAAATAGGAACAGTGACTCTGAGTCTACCTGAGGCAACGAGCTGAACGAAGGTGGCAGTGAAGTATATGCTAAATTAAGCACTTGCGAGCAGACTGATAGGTGCGCACCAATCCGAGGATATAATTTTCCTTTTCATGTCAGTATTAGCGAGGGCTCTCTGCTGTAGGTCCCTCTATGATCTCTTACCCTCTGGGCTGTAATTAATTAAAACTGCAACAAGGCCTGATCAGGATTTTTCTGTGATTCAGCAACCAGCAGCCTTTCCATCCAGCCCCCAGCAAAGATCCAAACCCGACGCAATTGCTCCTTCTTTGTGCGTTGAATGTGTGTGTGAAGCTCATTAGGCTGCTTGTCAAACATACATTGCATAACTTATGTGTTGCAGTACACATGAACCAATCACAGACGGCACAGAATTACTACTGTTTAGAAATGCAAGACATAACTTAAAAAAAGGGCATGACTCATTTCTAATGTGACCATTGCTATGATTTAATTGGTACATGGTTTATTAATGGGACTCAAAAGAAGAAAAAGAAACAGTCTGTTCATTGCTTTCTGCTGCGTCGTTACCACCGGGAATATCCTGACCACTGCAGCCTCTTGTCCTTGGCCAATGAGGATTACTTTTACTTGCCAGCTATTGAAATAGTTTCTTTTGATCTTACATTTCCAAATTAGGATTCTAATTCACACCATGAAAATTTAATTACCATTTTTAAGAGTTTCAAAGAGAATGGTTATGATTGTATTAACACATGGCTGGCATTAGATATGTTAAACAGAGGCTTTCTTTTCTGTCTTGGGTACTTTTTTTTCGCTGCCTGGTCAAAGCACTGGTTGTTGAATTAGTGATGGCCTTTTATAGTGCAGCTCTCTAAAAGAGGCTGTCTAAAAGTCAGAGTGTTGGGTTAAGGGGGCACCCTGTGCTGCAATTGTAAATTGCGCTTCAGTAATTATTCAGCAATCAAACTCAAGGAGTGGGTTCTTAAAAGATTTGTAGGCAAGCCAGTGTTGCTGTTCCACTTGATGAGCAGTTTATACATAAGAATGAACAGCATGTTGTCAGCAACAAAAACAGTCACAGTGTCTGTCATAATATATTTTTTCTTTGTGGAATAGGAGGGATAAAGTCAGTGGTCCATAATATTTGTCGAATCTTGACATCTTTATATCACAACAGTGACAGAGAGGGAAAGAAACAAATGTATAGGAGGTTCCTAGCGTGGTCTGAAACTGCAGAAAACGTCATCTATTGTTATTTTACAATAACCATATGAAAACAGCCTACGGTGCCTAATAAGTATTGATACCACTTAAAGTTTTACACCTGTGTTCCCGTTACAAATATTAACAAAATGTATTTTAGGGGTATAGGGGAATTTATGTGATAGACCAACACACAAAAATTGACAGCCTTAAAAAGAGAAAGGAAAATGATTAATGATTTTTAAAATGTTATACAAATAAAAATTTTCAAGTCTTGTAACATGTTCTCAAATGGATTTCGGTTGGATCTTAAGGATATTCTAAAACATGAATTTGCTTTGAACTAACAATTCCATCGTAACCTTGGCATATGTCTAGGGTTGTTGTGCTGCTGGAAGACGAATCTCCACCCCAATATCAGTTCTTTTGCAGCCTTTAACAGGTTACAGGTTTTCTTCTATGATTGCTACAATCTTTCCATCAGCTCTGACCAGTTTCTAAATCTCAGCTGAAGAAAAGCATTCCTATAGCATGATGCTGCCACCACCATCTCAACATGGTGATGGTGTGTTCAGGGTGATGTGCATTGCTATTTTTTCTCCATACATTTTTTAGCATTTTGCATCTAGTCCAAAAGGTTTTTTGTTTTTTTATCCAGTCTGACAAGAGGACCTTCTCTCACATTGTTTGTAATATTCTCTACATTACTTGTGGGTAAAGCAGATAACGCTTATAGTTTTCTTTCCATAATGGTTTCTTTTTGCCACTCTTCTATAAAAGCCAGATTAGTGGAGTGCTTGACAAACAGATTCTGTGGACTTGAGCTGTGGTTCTCTGCTGCACCTCCTGATATACCAGGCCTCTTGCCTGCTTCTCTGATTGAGGCTCATCTGTTCTTGCCAAGTCTCAGTTTAGGTGGACGTCTATGTCTTGGTAGATTTTCAGTTGTACCATAATCTTTCCATTTCCAGAAGATAGATCGATCAGAGGGCTCTGTGGGATGTTTAATACTTAGTTCATGGTTTTGTAACCCAACTCTGAGTTAAACTTCTTCCACAACTTTATCCCTATACATGTGCTGGTCTTTGGTCTTCATGAGACTGTTCATTATTGTTCTCTAACAAACCTTTCATGTTCCAATTAAGTCATATCTGTAGGCAGCTGGTTGCCCTAATGGTATAAGGATAAGGGTGGCAATATGCACACACATACATACCAAACTCTTCAGATTTGTATGAGCAAAAAAGTTCTAGACATCATTTTCTTAGTTTCACGGGGCCACTCATTGGTACTGGTGGTTGTAACTTGAAAAATAAATAAAACATCAAGGGGTAGGAATAGTTTTGCAAGGAACTGTAACCAACTGCTTAGATGCATGAAGAGTTCTACAGGTAATATCTATTGTTGTCCGCAGAGCTCCTTTAAATGTTTTCATCTGATCTGAAAGACCAAAGTTTCTCGCCGCTCTCAAGCTTTTGATCACTAGCTTGTGCCTTCACCCTTCACTGCATACTTCAAACAACTACTCTTATTGTTCTTCCTAATTAATGATGTTTCATTCGCTATTTCATTTATATGACAAATGAAGTGTCTTTCTGTCTCAGCTGATTGCCAAGTGTTTAGCTTCTTTGTCTGTTTCAATAGGCGATATTTAGGTATGTAATTAATTTCTTTTGCTGGAAACACAATTGATTCATTAAAAAAAGAGAGGATTCTCCTTATCATTTTCCCAGGAGGCTTGCACCCACAATTTCCTGTTCTATTTCAAGCACACAAACTGCTCATTCGAGGCCAATCCCAATCAAGACACATTTAATGATAATGGTGGACTCTCACTTTAGCTATTCAGAGTTAGCTGACCTTACAAAATTAAAATGAAAGGAAATTAATTTTCATTGAAATTAACAGTGTGCTAAGCAACCACTGGCAATTTGGAAAAGCTTTAAAGTTGTTTTTTCTTCTCTCACTTGATGTAGGAATTCTGAAATACTTATTCACAATAAATTCTACATTGTTTGGGGTGTAATTGTGCTGTGCTTTCACTCACAATAAGACAATATGTCACATCCTCATGTTTGAACTAAATCTCAAATTTTAAGATTTTGAGATTCTTGTGTCTCCTCTGATGCCATTACTGGACTTGATTTCAGTTGCACCTCTGGAGTACTATATGGTAATCCATTTATCTGTTAATCTGTCTGCAGCCACAGGTGGAGAGCCAAATCAGACAACAGGCAATGCACCAAAGTCTATACAACATTTTTTAGACTAATTAATCAATGCTGGACCTGGGCAAAGGCCAAGAAACCCTTCACAAAAACTGTAGAAGTGCAACACTGCCACCTACTGTGCCTCCCATCCAGTTCATAAGAGGAAGCTTTGGCACCCTCGGCGGCAAGACAGCAGGCTTTGCCAAATACTGTCATACTGCGTTATCTGGTCAAAATAGGCAACCACTGATTCAGCTGCTGCGAAGCTGAGGGAGATGAGCATATGGCTGTAGTGACTGAAACAGGACTCGCCGACGACGTTAATTATAATTTACAGATTTAATAGAGATAAAATATCTGGCTCGGGCAGTGTTCAAGGTTAGTGCATGATTTATGCAGGATACATGGATTAAACCCTGCATGTAGTTCTGCAAGCAATTGCCAGCAGTCTTTGCAGCAATCTGTTAGTGGAATTAAAGTAAACACAAGGAATGTTCTTTTTTTATAGTCAAACACATAAAAGGCAATCTAAGAAAATTGATATGCAACTGACTTAACATAAACCAAAATAGTTTTTAATTCACAATGAAAATTAGAAAGCTCAAAAGCTTCTAGCTTTTTATGTTCTGTCTTTTTGTACGTTTGAAACATTTGAAGCAACACAACCTTGCTGTATTGAGTGTTCATGCTTTCTTTTTTCAGCCACTACTTTGTCTCCATGCACTGTGCGCTAAACATAAAAGCTGAAAGAAATGTATACTGATGAAATACTAAAGAGTGTGTTCTACTTGGGTTTTATTAATCTTTCCCTTCAATATCAAATTAAAACTAATCAAACAAAAGCTCACTTTTAACTCCAGGGCACCCACTCAGTATTCCTCTGCATAATTCGAGGGGGATATAAGGCTGGAAATCCCAATGAAGGAATCATTCAAAGACTTCCACTTTCAAAGGTAAATATGTCAGACATTAAAAAGCCCTTTTTGAAGTAAAATGAAACTGAATATTAATGCGGCACCAACCTCCACCTACGTCTGCAGCTTATAGCACGATAAATTGATTAAAGATCAGTGGGAACCTTGTGTGCACCCTGTGTGCCTCATCAAGCTGGAGGGGAGAGGAACTTCAGCGAATGTCACACATTGTTATCAACAATGATGATGTGATTACTTTCAAATCCTCAAAGCGCTTGTTGGTGTTTACAGCTATGTGTCATCATAAAACCAGCAAATCACAAAATGTATATATATCTTTAGCTTATCCTGAGTCTTGGCATTAATTCATGTATCACTGTCACACCACACAGGCAGCTGGAAGGAGTTTGTGTGCTAGAGCACCCAGCAATGACAAACAGAAAGTCACTATATTAATCAAAGAAATTTCATATTCTTCTTGTGCCTATTATAAGTATATAATACCTGAGGGCCTGCAGGGCCGCAGAGAACGTTCATGTTTTTTAAGAGCAAGCTCAAGACTCACCCTTTTAACTTAGCTTTTAACCGATTATTTTTATTACAGTCTGTTTAATTGCTCTGCATGTTAACCAGCTTATATTTTATCAGTGGTTTACTACTTAGTCTCATCATATTAATCCACTGTTTATTTTTATGTTTTAACCTTTTATTTTAATCTTCCTTCCAGTGTTTCCTCTGTGGGAGCCCACTGCATCGGGATTGGTGGTCAGCTGCGGCTGCCTGGGTGTTCTCCAGGTAGGAGGTGGGGTCTCGGCCTTGCTTCCTCTGGGCACCCTGGGACAGTGCCTTGGCTGCTGCTGTTGATGTGCTGCTGCCGATGAAGATGGCTCCTTTGATGGCATTTCCTTACTTTACCTGGCTCATCTGTACTCGGCCCATGGTCGTTTTTATTGGTCCTCTTGAGTATGTGTGTGTGCATGGGGGTTGTGGGAGGGGGTATAATTATGATCATGCTTTTAAATCTTTGGGGGAGGGATGGGAATGTGGTTTATGTGGGGTCATTTTAATCTGTATAGCACTTTGAGTTCCAATGTTTGTATGAAAAGTGCTTCATAAATAAAGTGTGATTGATATTTGTCTTGAAACTCAAGTTTTTACTCTATGTACATGAATATTTTCACATCATGGAATTATAAACCCTTTTCATATTTGAATGTAAAAAACATACTTCGAATTATTTATTTTTTTACAAATTTAACTGCGTTTGATTCTCAGAGGGAGCAAAAACAAAGTAGTCACTTGTTTTAAACTTGCTAGATGTTACTAGCTGGAGTACAGCAACTACTTGTACTCTTTGCTATGACAGCAATGTCAGAACTTTTACTGGAAAATCTTTCTTGTAGTGCAGTGGTGGCACCGTTATAAAAGTAATATCTGTCCTTCTTCCCTGTAGGTGAGACAGAAACCCTAAGACAGATCTCCAGTGGCCTGTCCACCACCTTCATTTCCTCTGACTCGAGGCACCAATGTGTACTGTAAGTATGTCCAATCCAATAACTTTGCCAGACAGTGAGGTGAAGCTCCTCGGAACAGAATACTCAGAGTGCTGATGCTCCTGATCTGCTTTTCCACTGGCAGTAGAGCAGTGTGGTGCGTGCAGAGAAAGTAGTCTTACAACTCCTGGCATCTTGTCCTACAGGAAGCAGACCATCAGCTCTCAGTTATACCGTTGTGTTTCAAGAGGGGTTAATTGATTAAATAACCTCCTGTTCAGCTCTGCACAACGGTGATTAGCGATTTTTTTTCCAGCAGTCTTTCACAAACTTTATCATTTGTTAGGAGTGAACCTAAAACAAAAGAAATTTAACATTACTCTGAGAAGAATAACTGTATGGTAGTGTTGTATCTATTAAAATTCACCAGAAGTCAAAAGATGACAAAGTAGCCACAAAGAAGGTGACATTTTGAAGGAGTAAATATTGCATTATCTACTGTATATTGAAGCATTGGTAATACTGTGTGGCAGATGTTCAGTCCAGGCTTTAACAATATTTTTTTTCCAACCTAAATTCAAACTGATCATCTTTTTCTGTGAATGAGGTCTAAATGTGTATTGAACCCAATTGTCATTATTAATCATTTCAAAGAATGGGCCAGGACCAGAACAGAATGCCTTCTGTGCTGTAGAGATTGAAAGGGTTGAAAGACTGTTGACATTCTGTTGCCTCAAGTTTGAAAAACCTCTGGCATCTCAATCTACAGAGAGGACAAGGGTGATGGTGGGATGGACGGACGGAGTGATTGACGCCATCTATTTACTCCTGGATGGATGGATGCCATCTATTTACTCCTATATGATTTGTTTTAGAAATCATATGTTTTACACATACAACATGTAGTACAAGCAAACCATGAGCATTCAATGACATTTTTTGTTGTTGAATGTCAACTTGAATGTTGCAACAAAGCCTGGTATCTACCAACTAACGAACATTTGAAAGTTAGTTTAGTCACAAATTAAGCTCAGAATTTGGTTTGTAACCAAAAGCTGCTGTTGTATGTGTGTCTGTGTTTTGTGGGTGTTTGTTCATATGTCGTTATCAGGACCACAAGCTGACAGGAAACCGACTTATGAGGACCTCCTTAATTTGTGTTGCTGTCATAGAAAAATATGTATGTGCTTCTCTGTTTTCCTCTGTACGCACTGAGGTGTAATGAATTGGATTCTGTTTTGAGACCGTCTGCTTATGAGTTTCTGGGTTGGCACTGGGGGAATGTGGGGAATTGTTTATTTATTTAATTTCTGTTTATTTCAAACAATATTAAATGACACAAAAGAAACATAACCAAACAAAGCATAATGAAATTAAAATGACAATTCAAAAAGCATCAAAAAGGCACTCAGAGTGAGCATGATCTATTCAAAACAGACCGGGATGAAGTAGGGCTTATTTTTTCCTTTCCCTATATTAAGTGATTAAAATTTTACAAATACAATAATTATAATGACAGAGTGCAAGAACAGCACCTACCCAATCTTCACTCTTTGTGTGTTTATTTATTTCCACTTTTTAATGTTTTTCTTCAGTACTTTCCATACTATGATTCCACATACAGAAAAGTTGAGATGTTTGATAATTAATCTCCCTCTTAAATGATCCTTCCCTATTTTTCTTTTAAAAGTTCTTTCAATATTAATAGGTAGAGTTATTTTATTTACTCTATGCATAATTAGTTCTGTCCTGTAATCTCTGTTTTAGAATACTGGGTTTTTTGGTTTGTGTGGTGGTTTTTGCTCTGACATCACTGTACACATTATCCACTGGAGAATGCAGCAGAGGCTCCGGTGCTCAGCTCTGGTGGGCAAAGATCTGCAGGTATGTGTCAGCACACCTACAACTCATCATCAATAGGAGGATAAAGGGAACTGGCAGCCACTCCTCCAGTGCCTGAGTGTTAACCTTATCTGGCCCGCCAAGCCATCGTGTTCTTGAGCAACTTACCAGTTAAAGAATTATTCTCGAGTACAGACCTTACTCGGCTTCCCTGCAGGTTTCCATGCCTTTGTTTTCCACGCTCCAAGAATCCTTACGGCTCCGTTCAAGTCTCACCCTGGTTTGATGCAGGTGTTGGCTCGATCTCCACGACTTGCCATTGGTCACCTATTACATCTTCATCCTCAAGTTCATTCTCTGTCCATTGAACTGAACTTCAAGCCATCACCGCCATTGTCTAAATGCCTCCTTTACGCACTCCAATGACAACCTGACCACCTCCAATTTCATCCATTCCAAAAGTCAAAGTAATACTCACCTTACAGCTTACTGTCGTCAGTTTCCAGATCACCTATGCCATCTCCTGGTCCGCCAAGACACAGATCATGTCCCAGTTTCCACTGCTCCTCCATCTATCACCTCCAGTTAGCATTATCCTCTTGGACAGAATACCTGTACTCAAACTTTCACTCATCATCTCCTCCTGGTTCAGAGTTCCAGCTCCCCAGCATTTCCTGGTTCCAGATCAATCCCTCATTAGTACCTTTACTAAACTTTTGAAATCTAATTTGTCTCCTAAGAGTTTTGTGCATGTGGGTCAGGCAGCTTAGTAAAACCATGACAGTATTTTGCATATAGTAGGAGAATTACACAATGAGTGTTAGAGTTTTAGGAATGTGGTGTTCTAGGCTAAGAAAACTATGACAAGAGGAAAATGATGACCTTTATCCCAGAAACAGAGATATTGAAGGTACAGACAACCTCACTTGTGCAGTGGCACTTCACAAGAGAAAGATGGAAACAAGCAGTGGGAGTCAACTCAGTCTGTTAATTTTCTGGATGTAGAATTACATGCAACCATTGTTTTCCATCACGTAGTTTGATTCAGTTTTTTTTTTCTATACTGTCTATTTACACGTTCAACTTAATAATGTGGAGTCTTTGTCATATTTGTCAGGTAGTCACATTGTCATGACATTTGATGGCAAAGGCAAAAAAACGTTCCCTTTTTGAACATGGTTGGGTTGTTGAACTGCATAAGCAGGGTCTCTCGCAACGCGCCATCGCTGCTAAGGTGGGACGCAATAAGATAGTCATTTGGTCTTTTTAAAATGATCCTGAGGGGTATGGAACAAAAAAGTCAAGTGGAACACCCAAAGAATTTCACCAGCACTGAGCTGGGGGATCCAATTGGCTGTCCTTCAAGACTTTGGATGATCCTCAACCAAATTAAGGCCCTTACTGGTGCAGACCCATAACCATCAGAAAGGCATATGAGACTGAAGGCCTTCAAAAATAACAAAATGTCATCAAAGTCTCCTTGAATGCCACAGAACTGACCGTTTGGACTTTGCAAGAGAGTACCAAACAATGGACATTGAAGGCAGAAGAAAGTTTTATTCTCTGATGAGAAAAAAAATTAACCTTTATGGTCCTGATGGTTTCAGACATTACTGGCATGAAAAGCAGATCCCACCTGAGATGTTTTCTACGCGCCACAGTAGAGAGGGCACGATGAGAGTCTGGGGTGCTTTTTCCTTCAATGGAATAATGGAGCTTCAGGAGGTGCAGGGGCATTAAACGGCAGCTGGCTATGTCCAGATGTTGCAGAGAGCATCCCACATGACTGAGGGCCCTCGTCTCTGTGGTAACCACTGGGTTTTTCAACAGGACAACTCTATAATACACAATGCCTGCAGGACAAGGGACTTCTTCCAGGAAAATAACATCCCTCTTTTGGACTGTTGTGACACAGAGTGCATTTTGTCTGTTTTACATAACCATCAACAATTATGTTCAGTAATTTATTATTAATATAATTATTGATGAAGTTCAAGTTTAATTAATTAAAATTAGGGGCACCACTTCTGTATTAGAAGACCAGACATCCAGTCTCTTCTTGAAGGTATAAGTTCACACGCCATGGACAAAAATTGTAAGCATACACCAAGTAATCACAGAAAACTTCTCTTTAAGCTGCGGGAAATGTATTAAGAAAATAGATCAACCTTACAGCCAAAACATTTTGTCAATAATTCCCCATCTATTCTAAAGTATGCAACTAACTACTACAGATCTTAGAAAACCAATAATATGAGAAAATTAATCAACACAATTAAGACAAAGGGGATCAGGGACAAACAGACAGCTCCTCTTTCGCAGGGGAGGGGAGGTGAGGTTATGTTTAGAAAGGGAGGTGGCCCTATAAAAGAGAGAGAAAAAGAGTGGGATCTGCTCAGGATGAAAACCAGTTTAAAAGACAGCAAATAATACAGCTCACAAACTTATGCGTGCGGCGACACTAAATGAGCCAACAGGTTATGCGCTTAAAAACACTTTAAACCAACAATGAACGAGATCTAACTTAAGAACTCGTATGTTCCTTATTTATCTGCCCAGACACAAGACTAAGACTAACAATGATCCAGTTCAGTCCTATTTTGCTTTGAGGGAGGTCCAGTCAGCAAAGAAGAGAGCAAAATATGTGCGTAGTTGAGCAAAAACAAAAGAGGGATAGAACCTGGCACAGGATTTTGGGTCTGCGTGTCCCAACTGCAGGCCGGACGGCTTGCAGGTAGACATCGTAAAGAACTGTCTTGGAACAATTCGGATATAACCCAAGCTGGATGCACAGACATCAGTGGGCACTTCGAAGCTTTGAAATGAGAGTTCTCCCTGGTCCAGCGGGTCAGAGCAAAAGAGAATCTCCGTTATCTCTATAGCAGAAGTTTCTGCTGAGAACAATTTGAAATGGCTGCCGCCACCTTCTTATAGCCCTTTGGCTGTGATGTCATCATTGATGTCACCAATGGTGGCCACGGACCAATGGGAGTGTGTTGGGGTCACAGCTAGAATGCTGGGAAATGCAGTCTGCTCAGTCCATCTAGGGAAAATGTCTTCCCGCCGTCCAACAGTCTGTTCAGTTCATTTATGGAAAATGGGACCCAACATGGACCATCCTGCATGTTCCCCTGATCGAAATCCAATTGAGAACCTTTGGGGATGGATGGCAAGGGAGAACAACAGTTCCAGGCAGTAGATGCCCTTTATGCGGCAGTCTTCACCACTTGGAGAAATATTCCCATGTATATGCATCACCTCATGGAAACATTTGCATCGAGCATGTTGCAACAAATTTCTGAAGTAATCAACAACAATGGTGGAGCTACTCATCAGTGGTTTACAGGTCTTTTTGGAGGTGTGGTACTAAACTTTTGATCAGCTGTTAAACAGCCCATTTCAATTTAAGTGCTGTTTTCAATAAATTGCATACTCAAAAACTCTCACTCAAATTTCTTCTTGTTGCATATTGAAGCTCCACAGTACTTGGAACCTTGTTAAGATCCAACCATGAAAAATAAATTCTTTTTTGCCATTTTGCAAATGGTCTTAAACATTTGATGTATATGCATCTGGACTGTATGTGTGTGTTCAATCCATTTCTGGCCCTCATTGGATCATTTTGTGAACCAGACAACTAAATTTGACTGACCGTCTTCACCAAACAAGACAGTGTCATAGGCTCAAACTAACAGAATAAAGCTTTGCATGTGACAGAATCTGACAGGCCAGTAATAATAATGAGATCTGAGGGCTGATAAGGGCCCTAGTGTTTACAACATTATTTATAAAAAAGTTCAGAAAGTTTTTACACAATACAGGTGAGGCCTCAATGGTAGCAGATTAAAGAACATTAGGAGCATCATTCACCAAATTAAAGAGAAAACGTGGATTGTTCTTATTGGATATAACCATCAGTGATGGGACAGTTCAGTTTTTGTACAAACTAGTTCAAAGTTCAGTTCACAGCTTCATAAAGGAATTTGTTCATAGTTCTTTTTTTTCCCAAAACGTTGGGGCGAGCCATTTCCCTCAGAATGCTGGCATTGTCTAATTGTTGCCACCCATTCACTCCCCACTTGTACTCTTATCAAGCTGCAGCTTTTACCCCTACAGTATATTCTCAAAATATTTTATTTTTTTTATAAATTATTAAACAATTCAAGGTAGGAACCATGCTGGGGTAGGAAACTAAGGCTGTACCTCAAAGTGCAATATTCAAAGTGCAAAACATTTAAACATTAATCAACTTTCGTCAATTTTCAATTACTGTGAGGGAATTTCCTGACTTGTTTGCCAAAAAAAATGTATAGAACTTGGGTTATATACTGTCAACAATTAGCCCAAATGAATAAGTAATGCTCCAATTCCTTACTTAAGTTTATGAAAGCTGGGCATTCCATTTTTCTTAAAGGCTGCAGGTCTCTACCTGACATTGACAATATACTGCAATGTCAGGTAGTCCTGCTGTGGCTGGGAGCTAAAGACAACAGAGTTGCAGCAACTGTACCCTGTTATCTGGTTTTGAGTGGTAGAGGATTTTCTTTTGTCTTGGTACGTCGCCGTGTCTTTTTAATTTTTTTTGTGATTTGCACATACCTTGAAAGGCAAGCCAGCCGGCCGGAGGCTTCATATCAATATGCCGTTTCAAGTTTGCTGTTGACGTTGTTGATGTTCGGAGTAGCATCCTGAGACACGGCAGCAAAGCTTACACAAAAGTGTACGATTTTTCCCGCCTGGATCATCACTAACCTTTTTTTAAAAATATTTTAGGTGTTCATACAAAGATGCTGCTTTATTAGTTGATGCCGAATTACTGCTGCTGCTGCATCACCGGCATTTGCCTGCATACTTCGCAATTTGACACCAGAAGCATACGCAGTGCGACTCGTTGACCAGCATTGCCAGACTTCATCTTTCCCCCTCATTTTTACCCACCATGGCGTTAGTCTGGCTTTTGTCAGGAAGGTTTGAATGAAATCTGGCATCACTTGGAAAAAAAATGAACTGCGAGAGAGCGGCTTTCACAAACGCCAGAATGAGTGCATTCACTATAACGTTCATCAGACCAAAAGTGACTGAGTTCAGTTCACGTTCACAAAAAAATATGAACGAGTTCATGAACGATCGTACAATGAACTCGTTCAGGAACAATACTGGTAACCATATTTGCAAAATATGTAAACTAAGCAGTTTATACACATTTCTGATAGTTATGCAAAGAATCTCTTAACATTTAAAAAGAAACTTGCAACTTATCCTTTTCCCACCTTGGCTCAGCTCTCCTGCACTCACACCTAGCTGTACAAGTGGACTCAATTAGCCAAGGCTCAGAGATAGATTTGGGTTGCCTCACTTTTAGTGGAGTGACACTGTCTAAGATTGACAGACAGAGGGAATCAAAATGAAGAGAAAACACCTCAATATTACAATCAAAGCAAAAATGATCACCAGCTAATACTGACTGGTTTAAGGCAGCTGAGAACTGGGCAGCAGTGGACATATGTTCGGAAAACACTGCATCAGTGATGTGCAAATTACTCTCTGAAAGACCATAAGTTAAAACAAGGTCCATTGTGTGAAAGAAATAATTTTAAAAAAATCCATACAAATAAATAAACAGGGATCATTAAATACTAAAATATGGACAGCCATACATACTCATAAAAACAGCTGCTAATAATAACCGTAAGAAACCCTGGACCTCCCCAGGTGTTGGTGTGGTTTTTGGCAGTGTTTATTTAATACTCTTATGGCCCCTGGATAAAAACTGTCAAACAGTCTTTTTGTGTGAGCCTTGGCTGCTCTGTACCTCCTGCCAAAAGGCATCAGCTGTAAAGTGTAGGGCCAATAATTCCACTTTACAAATACATGCTGCTTTGTCATCATGTTTCACATAAAATACAAATAAAACCAAATATGGTTGGAATGTGACAGAATGTGGCACGGCATTGAAATAAAAGCCAATCTGAACAAACCCATGAGCGCTTTTGAGCATGTCACATTTACGTAAGGCACAAAAGCTGGCATTGACTATGCTAAGTTTTATTAATCACTTCCAGATATCCTCAGATCTTGTACACACATTCAGAATGTGATTCGTTACATGACAAAGAAAAGTTCAGTAAACAGTTTCATATCAGTCCTCTATAGCGGGGACATCTGCCTAAAGCAATTTCCCTGTGATGGCTTTTTAGCTGCTATGTTCAATATTCCAAACAGGTATCTTATTTTACAATTCATGCCTGATGAATATGAAAAGGCAAAAAGAACAAACAGAGATACATTTACTTTGCTTTATCATTGACATACACCTTTATTTTACTATTGTAAGGAAACATATTTTACACCTCTTGCTCCCCCTTAACCAACCATGCATTATCATATCTAAATGCAAGACCCTGATCCTCAGCCTGATTCAACCTTAGCCAGCTTTTAGTCTATATCTTTAACCCTTCAACACTTTCTCAAGGTCTATAACTCAGATTGGTTTTTATTCAGGGAGGGGCAAAACAAGGTCATCTGAAAGAGCAAGTGCCTCTTTTGGCTGCTTGTGACACCCGGAATCATTGCTTTTAGATGGATAAACTCACTAGGTTTCTGCCAAGCTTACCCCTGCAGAGCAAGGTCAGTGCTCTCATAGTCTCTTTGGTGGCACACGTCTTTAATCAAAATAAATATTTCAAAGCTCTGGTCTTTGAATATTTTATTTTGTGCTAAATTAAGAGGGAAAAACTCTTCATTAAATATATATGCTTAGTCAAAACTGTCAATCATTCTTTTAATTGCTTTTCAAACTATGCTTAAACTGTTCCACGCCCACATGCTGCACCACCCACAGTGAAAAATTCATGCAGACAAAATATCCTGAAACATCTGGTTATTTTTGTCAGATCACAGCAAATCACTGCTTCAAAGAAAAAAAGAGTAGCAAAAAAAATAGGCTTACACAAAACTTTTCACCTTACATTTGTAATGTTTTACATACACAGATGTTGTCTACACTTGTCACAGTTAATGTACAGGTTTTCCAACGGGTTTTCTTGTTAGGTTTGACCAGGAGTTAGCTCCATCCATCTTCCCATTAACTGACAAATTTCTCTAATCCTTCTGAAGAAAAATATGGCCACAGCATGATGCTGCCACCATCATATTTTAATGTGGGATGATGATTGGAAATCATCATCCACAGGAAAATGAACTCAACGAGCTAAAGTCCAGTACAAAGCATATTTTCATATTTTCTTGATATATGCTCCTGCATGGTCCCTGTCAAATAAATTAAATAAACTAAATGTCAGGCTAGTTTGCTTTACTAGTTTTCTGCTAGATTTTGTGTTTTGGATTTCAGGCTTCTATCAAGGTTTTTATTGTAAGAAGTTAGATCATGCTCTTCTTCTTGGCAGACAGCAGCATTTTTGAACCTTTAAACGCCATGTGGAACTTTTAAATATTCAACAGCAACTATCAGATTCTGTCTCTTAACTCTTTGTATGCCTAAAATCATGGTCACTCTTCTTATTCAATTCAATTCAATTCAGTTTATTTATATAGCGCCAATTCACAACAGATGTCATCTCAAGGCACTTAACAAGAAGTCATTTCAATACATTTATACAAACATTCCAATCAGTTAAAAAGTTTCCTATTTAAGGAATCCCAGCAGATTGCGTCAGTCATTGGCGTGAGGTTGGGCAGACTTTCCAACCACAGCAATCCTTCAGCAATCCCTCATACTGAGCAAGCATGTAGCAACGGTGGAGAGGAAAAACTCCCCTTTAACAGGAAGAAACCTCCAACAGAACCAGGCTCAGTAGGAGCGGCCATCTGCCACGACCGTCTGGGGGTTTGAGAAGACAGAGCAGAGACACAGAAGGAATAGAAGATCTGATATAAGAGTACTTTCTATGTTACAGAAAGTAAAAAGTTGATAACAGGACACAGTGAATGTTCAGCCACTGGGAGCACCATCCCTGTCGATGCCCCCCGTCCAACAGGGCATTCCAGCCACACAGGATACCAGACTTGGTATATCTTCTATGGAGAGAAAAACACTGAGAGAACACAAAGTTAACAGTCGAAATAGCAGAATGTACTGTGATACAACTGGAGAGTCGTAGGAGAAAAGGAAGTAGCAGAGTGAAGAAAATTGGTAAGTCTGTCCTCCAGCAGTCTAAGCCTATAGCAGCATAACTACAGAGCTAGCTCAGGATGACCTAAGCCACTCTAACTATAAGCTTTATCAAAAAGGAAAGTTTTAAGCCAGGCCTTAAAAGTAAACAGAGTGTCTGCCTCAAGGACTAAAACTGGGAGCTGGTTCTACAGGAGAGGAGCCTGATAACTAAAAGATCCGCCTCCCGTTCTACTTTTAGAAATCCTAGGAACTACAAGTAAACCTACAGTCTGAGAGCGAAGTGCTCTGTTGGGAACTTATGAAACAATTAGATCTCTGATGTATGATGGAGCTTGATTATTAAGGGCTTTGTATGTAAGAAGAAGGATCTTAAATTCTATTCTGGATTTAACAGGGAGCCAATGAAGGGAAGCTAAAACAGGAGAAATGTGATCTCTCTTTTTAATATTCATCAGAACTCTTGCTGCCGCATTTTGGATCAACTGAAAGCTTTTAATGGCATTTTGCGGACTACCTGATAGTAAAGAATTACAGTAGTCCAGCCTTGAGGTAACAAATGCATGGACTAGTTTCTCAGCATCACTCCTGGACAGGATGTTTCTAATTTTAGCAATATTCCGGAGGTGAAAGAAGGAAATCCTAGAAACCTGTTTAATATGGGATTTAAATGTCAAGTCTTGGTCAAATATAACGCAGAGGTTCTTTACGTTATTACTGGGGGCCAATTTAATGGCATCCAGATGAAGTGACTGACTAATCAGTTTCTTTTTTAGAACTTCTGGTCCAAAGACAGCAACTTCTGTCTTGTCAGAATTTAAAAGCAAAAAGTTTAGATTCATCCATGTTTTTATGTCTTCCAGACATGCCTGTAAACTACCTAACTGACTGGGTTCATAAGGATTTATGGATAAATATAGTTGTGTATCATCGCCATAGCTGTGGAAATTTATCCCATGCTGTCTAATGATTCTACCAATTGGAAGCATATATATGGTGAAAAGAATTGGTCCAAGCACAGAACCCTGTGGAACTCCACAAGTAACCTTTGAGAGTGAAGAAGATTGATCATTTAGATGAACAAACTGGAATCTGTCAGACAAATATGATTTAAACCAGCCTAATGCTGTTCCTTTGATCCCTGCAACATGTTCAAGGCTTTCTAAGAGAATATTATGATCGACTGTGTCAAAAGCAGCACTGAGATCTAACAAAACCAGAACAGACACCAGTTCATTATCTGAGGCCATGAGAATATCATTAGTAACCCTCACCAGTGCTGTTTCAGTGCTATGATGAGCTCTAAAACCTGACTGAAACTTTGGATTTTGGATAAGAAAGGAAGGTTAGATATAGGTCTGTAATTCACTAAGTCATCTTTATAAAGGGAAGGTTTCTTGAGTAAAGGTTTAATTACAGTTATTTTAAATTATTGTGGTACGTATCCGTTTACTAAGGATAGATTAATCATATCCAAAATGGGGCCAGGAACCAAATGAAACACTTCTTTAAATTATTTGTTTGGGATTGCGTCCAACATACAAGTTGAAGGTCTAGATGAGGCTAATATTTTTGATAATTCCGAAATCAAAACAGCCTAAGCACAAATGAGGTTCTACAGTTCTTTCCGATGCTGCCTCATTTACTGAGGAAGAAGTAATCATGTTTGGGAGGATGCCAATGATTTTATTTTTAATAGAATTATTTTTATTCATGAAGAATCCCATAAAATCATCACTGCTAAGAGCTGGGGGAATAGTTGGCTCAACAGAGCTATGACTCTGTGTAAGTTTGGCAACTGTACTAAAAAGAAACCTAGGACTGTTTTTATTCGCCTCTATTAATGATGAAAAATATGCTGTTCTAGCTTGTCAAAGGGTCTTTTTATACAGCAGTAGACTGTTATTCCAGGTTAAATAGGAATCCTCTAGATGTGTAGAGCGCCATTTTCTCTCCAACTTCCTAGTATTCTGCTTTAAAGTATGCAACTCTGCGTCAAACCAAGGAGTCAGCCTCCTATGGCTAGCCCCTTTCTTTTCTGAGGGGGCTACTCTATCTAATGCCAAACGCAATGAGGAGGTAACGCTGTGAACCAGACCATCAATTTCTGAAGGGTTAGAATTAGAATTGCTGCCATCCACTGTGTTACTCTGAGACACTGAGGAAAGTAAGAATGGAAAAGATTGTTTAAAAATTGTTAGAGCATAAGGCTCTACTATAATGACATTTTCTTTCAGATTTAAGATGGTCAGTTAAAGTAAATTCAAAAGTTATTAAGAAGTGGTCAGACAGGACCGGGTTATGTGGGTGGACTGTTATTCCCTCACACTCAACACCGTATGTCAGTACAAGGTCCAAAGTGTGTTTGCCCGAGTGGGTCGATCCCTGTACTTTTTGAGTAAAGCCAATTGAGTCTAAAATCTTCTTATGTTCATGATAAAACTTGATGTATATTCATACGTTACATAAACATTTTATTAGCAGCTTCAAGCTGTGTAGAAAGATGTTAGGAGGCAGAAAAGATGACATATAGCTAAGTGTGAATATCATAAAAAAATTGTGTGAACTCTTCAGCATGTGGGTCAAGAGAAATAGAAAGAGGAGAAGAGGAGTGAAATGCAGCAGAATGACAGTGACAGATGAGAGCCAGAGCTGACAGAGCGCTCAGTGATGGTGCTTTATAAGCATCTGGTCTGCAGGGTCGCTTCAGCTCCTGGCTTCCTTTTCTTTAACAGTCTCCATCTTACTACCTCCCATATCTCCTGACCCTACTTCCCCTCCATTCCTCCCACTGTCAGAAAGTGACAGCTCTGACAGAGAACCATAATGTGCTGGAAATGTATTTCTCTTTTTCTTTTCATTCTTCCACACATAGCATTTGTTTTGACAAATCGACACTTAATGTGTTGAGACTCTTAATTTGAATTAAAGTTCAAAACAGAAATGGGGGGGGTGGAGTCGGATCGCTGAAACAGCCTTTCTGTCAAGACATTACAATCTTTGGACAAATGTGTCTTTGGTCACAAGCTCTTGACGTATGTTTTCAGTTTAGAAAGTACTCCATGGTTTTAATTTCAATTTTTATGATGATTTTGATCAAAAGTGGGAGAGAACCTAAATACCAATTCCCTGTATCAGAGAAAGGAATCTTTGACAATTGCTCTTTGCACTATCGCTCTAGATCCTCCAGAGACCTGAGGCCCCTGTTTTGCTCCTTTCTCATCAGCCCACTCAACACATTTTACTTAGGATTCAAATCTTGGAACTGTAATGACCATGGCCCATGCACATTGAGCTGCAATTGTATAAAAAGCGCTTTATAAATGAAGTTTGATTGATTGATTAATTGGAAGAAGGTTGATATGTCTGGTGAACTACTAATGTTAACTTGGCAAAATGGTCTAGGTCAGTATCCATCCATCCATCCATTTTCTGTACCCGTCCATCCAAATGCAGGGTTGCGGGGGGGCAGTATCCTACCAAAATATTCGGTTTCAACTGTTTATTTAATATCTTCCAATATTTCAAAGAGCTCATAATGCCATGCTTTCCAAGAAGGTTTACATATTCACATACTGTTTTGAGCATAACCCACCTGACATTATTAAAAATGGTCCAACTTACTCCTATTAGACGAAAGCACATGGTTCAAGTTAAAGTCAAAGTAGTTAGAAAAATTCCACATCTCTATGTTAAGGAGGGTGCAGAAAAGGTTTATTGGTGGCACGATACTATAGTTGTTTTGGAGACTTGGTGACCCCAGAATGTTATTCTTTGCTGCGGTTTAGTGAGCATGAGCTGTTTATTTTCTTCTTGCTTTATTCATTCAGTAGTCTGAAAGAGGTTGATTTCTGTTTCAGTTTTGTTCTTTGCCAAAGTAGAGCTGTTGTTTGTCTCTGAGTAAAACTGTGAAGCAAGAATTGCCAAAACGTTATTAAGGCGTGTAGTAAAGGGAATCAAGGGATTTCATTGTCAACTCTATAATTTTTTGAAAGTTGTAACAGAACCAACGTTGTGAAAAAAGGCAAACTCCTCAAATTGACAACTACTTTATATGTACAGGTCCTTCTCAAAAAATTAGCATATTGTGATAAAGTTCATTCTTTTCCATAATGTAATGATAAAAATTAAACTTTCATATATTTTAGATTCATTGCACACCAACTGAAATATTTCAGGTCTTTTATTGTTTTAAAACTGATGATTTTGGCATACAGCTCATGAAAACCCAAAATTCCTATCTCAAAAAATTAGCATATTTCATCCGACCAATAAAAGAAAAGTGTTTTTAATACAAAAAAAGTCAACCTTCAAATAATTATGTTCAGTTATGCACTCAATACTTGGTCGGGAATCCTTTTGCAGAAATGACTGCTTCAATGCGGCGTGGCATGGAGGCAATCAGCCTGTGGCACTGCTGAGGTGTTATGGAGGCCCAGGATGCTTCGATAGCGGCCTTAAGCTCATCCAGAGTGTTGGGTCTTGCGTCTCTCAACTTCCTCTTCACAATATCCCACAGATTCTCTATGGGGTTCAGGTCAGGAGAGTTGGCAGGCCAATTGAGCACAGTAATACCATGGTCAGTAAACCATTTACCAGTGGTTTTGGCACTGTGAGCAGGTGCCAGGTCGTGCTGAAAAATGAAATCTTCATCTCCATAAAGCTTTTCAGCAGATGGAAGCATGAAGTGCTCCAAAATCTCCTGATAGCTAGCTGCATCGACCCTGCCCTTGATAAAACACAGTGGGCCAACACCAGCAGCTGACATGGCCCCCCAGACCATCACTGACTGTGGGTACTGGACACTGGACTTCAGGCATTTTGGCATTTCCTTCTCCCCAGTCTTCCTCCAGACTCTGGCACCTTGATTTCCGAATGACATGCAAAATTTGCTTTCATCCGAAAAAAGTACTTTGGACCACTGAGCAACAGTCCAGGGCTGCTTCTCTGTAGCCCAGGTCAGGCGCTTCTGCCGCTGTTTCTGGTTCAAAAGTGGCTTGACCTGGGGAATGCGGCACCTGTAGCCCATTTCCTGCACACACCTGTGCACGGTGGCTCTGGATGTTTCTACTCCAGACTCAGTCCACTGCTTCCGCAGGTCCCCCAAGGTCTGGAATCGGTCCTTCTCCACAAACTTCCTCAGGGTCCGGTCACCTCTTCTCGTTGTGCAGCGTTTTCTGCCACACTTTTTCCTTCCCACAGACTTCCCACTGAGGTGCCTTGATACAGCACTCTGGGAACAGCCTATTCGTTCAGAAATTTCTTTGTGTCTTACCCTCTTGCTTGAGGGTGTCAATGATAGCCTTCTGGGCACCAGTCAGGTCGGCAGTCTTACCCATGATTGCGGTTTTGAGTAATGAACCAGGCTGGGAGTTTTTAAAAGCCTCAGGAATCTTTTGCAGGTGTTTAGAGTTAATTAGTTGATTCAGATGATTAGGTTAATCGCTCGTTTAGAGAACCTTTTCATGATATGCTAATTTTTTTGAGATAGGAATTTTGGGTTTTCATGAGCTGTATGCCAAAATCATCAGTTTTAAAACAATAAAAGACCTGAAATATTTCAGTTGGTGTGCAATGAATCTAAAATATATGAAAGTTACATTTTTATCATTACATTATGGAAAAGAATTAACTTTATCACAATATGCTAATTTTTTTGAGAAGGACCTGTATATGTATCAGAGGGAAGTGTGATCTTTTTTGTGTTTTTTTAACTCAGCAGGTGTCATATACAGAAACACCAAAGGTCAGGTTGAAGACTTATTCCATCAACCAGAATACAATTACCTGATCCACGATCAGCAGACTGTACATGTATTTTTAGATTCAAGGACCTTCTCCCATGAGCTTGCTCCCCCCTTGCTAGCAAAGGACTGAGTTTACGCGCTGATGTCCCTCCGGTTTGGTGGCCCACGGAAAAGAGGCTGAAGTCATGGTGGAGTATAGGCAATACAGTATACGGCTGATGATGTCACATTCATGAAATGAAATTCTTCCTCTTTCTGTTGAAACTGAAGGTGGGTTTAATGCAGTGCATTTTGGCATTATTAGTCCTCACGGCAGGAGGTCTGTTTCTCTAGTCCAGTTCTATCATCATGGTGAATGGCACAACAGGAAGAAACTTGGAATTTGTCTTGGAACACAATCAGCAAAGTAAGTTAAGTTAGTTATTTGTTCAAAGGCAGTAAAAGAGCTCTGCTGTTAGCCAGAGGTGAGGCGTTTGCATATCATGAATATTAGTGTTAGACTCGGAACTCTTTCATTTCCCCCCACGCACTCCTCCGACTACCTTCAGCTACCTGAAACAGAGCAATTTTTTACATAAAACGACTCACAAGGCATTCATTCATACTAGAGACAACGGTAAATTTGTTGGAAAAAAAAAGTGAATGAGACCTTTAATTCCTACTAGAGATAGTGCCACCTTGTGATGGAGTCACAAATCACAGCTAACCAAATGGTTAATTCCTCCAAGTTTAAATGAACTAAACTGTCTCTTGAACCTAAGGCTGATTTATTCCCTCTGGGTTGCATTTGTGAAGAAGTTGGTGATAAAGTTTGAAAAGTCTTAACTCTGGTAAGGGCAAACAAGGAAGCTTTTCTAAAAAAAAAAATCCCTTATTGGGTAATGATGTTAAATAAGAATTATCTTTTGTGAAAAGCCGCACGTGCCTAAAAAACCTTTGAAAACTTTGCCCTTTTCAGCCACTCTTATGCAACCATATCGCATGTGTAAGGTCTGCTGTGCAGAAACTGGCACTGTCATGCTTTAAATATGTTAAAATCAAAAGTCTTGCCTGAAAGTGTTTCAAAACTGGGCCAAGTGTCCTCTTTATTGGAAATCTAAATGTTTCACCCTAAGTGGATCACAAGTGGCCATTCTAGATTTCCTGTACACCTGTCTTAAAATATAAAGGGTGCTGGAGCCTGGGGCGGGTGGGGGCGGGGGGGGGGGAGCTCGCGCCGGAAGATTTGCCTTATTTTTAAATTCAAAACTTGACAGTTATGCCTGAGAGTGAAGTGCCCTTTTAGGAACATATAGAATAATCTGATCTCTGAAGTATGATGGAACTTGATTATTAAGGGCTTTATCTGCAAGAAGGTGAATCCTAAATTCTATTCTGCAGTTAGCCATCACAACTGCCTTAACTCCTGACGTAGTTTCAACAATGTTTCGGGAACATTCCTCCAAGATTCTGGTCCTTATTGACATGATAGCATCATGCAGTTGCTGCAGATCTGTTGGCTTCTCATCAAAGTTGCAAATCTGGTGTTCTATCACATACCTACTGAAGAGATAGAAATTCTGTAAATGTTGTACGAGGATTTAATTTTGTAGTGCATGTGGAAACACTTAGAAACAGTGAACAATCAAGAAGAATGTGGTACATCATGTGTTCCTTATGTGAAGAAGCTGTGACCATTCTATGAACGAAGATCTATGTGGGAGGAGTTTCATGGAAACTCATCTTTCAATAAAGACTTTGAGCTGACATAGACTTGGGCTCAGTTACTAGAACTGAGTCCAGCGAACGACGTCTCGCTGTTAAAATATATAATTGTTGTTTGTTGTTCTAATTGCTCCTTTTTACAGAAATGAACGAGCACGCGGGAAGGTGAAATGAGAGATCAGAGAGCCCAGGGTCATAAATTAAATGTGTGTCTGTTCCTTTAAGATAGGCTTTAAATTAGAGTAAAAACACCTTCCCAACAAAATGGTGACCCCAACGTGATTTCTGGAGGAGCAAGGGAAAACGTGAGTTTGAAATAATAGGATTTTGTTGAAATTGTTGTGATCAGCAGATACTGGAGATCGGAGGACGGAAGTGACCCAGGTCTGAAGTTATTTGGTAAGCGCTGACACACAAGGCGCAAAATTGACTAATCTAAAAGTATGTTCTGCCGTTAGTTCTCCAGTAAATGTTGAGTTCTGTTTCTGCTGAGGTAAATAGACGCCGACCGGGTCGTTAAACTCAAGGTGTGGCCGGCCCTAAGGTAAGCTAGGACGCTTCTTACTGAAAGCCTGCGTGTTTGGAACCATAGGTAGGCCGAGTGGGATCAGCTCGTGGATTG
This sequence comes from Valencia hispanica, assembly GCA_963556495.2. Lineage (NCBI taxonomy): Eukaryota > Metazoa > Chordata > Actinopteri > Cyprinodontiformes > Valenciidae > Valencia > Valencia hispanica. Next base: position 20,900,493 of record OY747702.1, read on the forward strand.
AGAAACCACAGAATGTCTAAAAAACGAAACTCAGAGATCAGAGAGCGATTTTAACCCTGGCATTTCTTGTTCCTTTGAGCAGGATCCCAAATCTGACTGGATCTCCGGGAGGAGCCGCAGGCTGCTGAGAGCCCGTGCATGGCCTGGTCTAGGACCAGCTGGATCCTGGAGACCTCCAGCTCAACGTGGAGGCCGGAAGATCGCGGAGTTCCTCCCGGAGCAACAGTTGATGACGGGGTCTTCCTTCACAGGGACAACAGCCAGTGAGTACACATTTTGATGCATGAAGGAATAAAAAATAAGATTAACGATAACTAGGTCCGGGACCTTTGTAATGCAAGTTTGTGATTTGCAAATAAAGATCGGGGATCTTTGCGTGATGATCCGGGATCTCACAATGAATATCCATGTTAAAGGAGTTGGACTCCAAAGCTCGCAGAGGTCTGGGATCTCAATTAGAAAATAGGCCTAATGATAAATCATATATAAATTATAATACTAGTAATGAAAAAGCTCCTCCCTGGGCTGCCACCTTATCGTGGTGGAGGGGTTTGAGTGTCCCAATGATCCTAGGAGCTATGTTGTCGGGGGCTTTTGCTCCTGGTAGGGTCACCCATGGCAATTTGGTTCTAGGTGAGGGATCAGACAAAGTGCAGCCCAAAAGACCCCTATGAAGAAAACGACAGATGGACTCAGTGTTCCCTCGCCCGGACGCGGGTCACCGGGGCCCCCCTCTGGAGCCAGGCCTGGAGGTGGGGCACGTTGGCGAGCGCCTGGTGGCCGGGCCTTTACCCATGGGGCCCGGTCGGGCTTAGCCCGAAGAGGTAACATGGGCCTCCCTTCCCATGAGCTCACCACCTGTGGGAGGGGCCATAGGGGTCGGGTGCTGTGCAGGATGGGCGGCGGCCAAAGGCGGGGACCTTGGCGGTCCGATCCTCGGCTGCAGAAGCTGGCTCTCGGGACGTGGAACGTCACCTCTCTGGTGGGGAAGGAGCCGGAGCTGGTGTGCGAGGTTGAGAGGTTCCGACTGGACATCGTCGGACTCACCTCGGCGCACGGCTCTGGCTCTGGAACCCGTCTCCTCGAGAGAGGTTGGACTCTCTTCCACTCTGGGGTTGCCCCCGCTGAGAGGCGCCGAGCTGGGGTAGGCATACTTGTTGCCCCCCATCTCGGCGCCTGTACGTTGGGGTTTACCCCGGTGAACGAGAGGGTAGCCTCCCTCCGCCTTCGGGTGGGGGGACGGGTCCTGACTGTTGTTTGTGCTTACGCGCCAAACAGCAGATTAGATTACCCACCCTTCTTGGAGTCTTTGGAAGGGGTGCTGGAGAGTGCTCCTCCTGGGGACTCCCTTGTTCTGCTGGGGGACTCCAACGCTCACGTGGGCAATGACAGTGAGACCTGGAGGGGTGTGGTTGGGCGGAATGGCCCCCCCGATCTAAACCCGAGTGGTGTCTTGTTATTGGACTTCTGTGCTCGTCATGGATTGTCCATAACAAACACCATGTTCAAGCATAAAGGTGTCCATATGTGCACTTGGCACCAGGACACCTTAGGCCGCAGCTCAATGATCGACTTGGTTGTCGTCTCATCTGATCTGCGGCCGCATGTTTTGGACACTCGGGTGAAGAGAGGGGCAGAGCTGTCCACTGACCACTACCTGGTGGTGAGTCGGCTCCGATGGTGGGGGAGGACGCCGGACAGACCTGGAAGGCCTAAACGTGTTGTGAGGGTCTGCTGGGAACGTCTGGCAGAGTCTCCTGTCAGAAGGAGCTTTAGCTCACACCTCCGGCAGAACTTTGAACACGTCCCGGGGGAGGCGGGGGACATCGAGTCCGAGTGGACCATGTTCCGCGCCTCCATTGCCGAGGCGGCTGACCGAAGCTGTGGCCGCAAGGTGGTCGGTGCCTGTCGCGGCGGCAACCCCCGAACCCGGTGGTGGACACCGGCGGTAAGGGATGCTGTCAGGCTGAAGAAGGAGTCCTACCGGGTCTTTTTGGCTTGTGGGACCCCTGAAGCAGCTGATAGGTACCGACAGGCCAAGCGGGATGCGGCTCGGATGGTTGCTGAGGCAAAAACTCGGGCGTGGGAGGAGTTTGGAGAGACCATGGAAAACGACTTCCGTACGGCTTCGAAGCGATTCTGGTCCACCATCCGGCGTCTCAGGGGGGGAAAGCGGTCTGCCACCAACACTGTTTACAGTGGGGATGGTGTGCTGCTGACCTCGACGCGGGACGTTTTGGGTCGGTGGATGGAATACTTCGAAGACCTCCTCAATCCCACCGGCACGCCTTCCAATCTGGAAGCAGGGTTTGGGGACTTGGGGTCGGGCTCTCCAATCTCTGGTGCCGAGGTCACCGAGGTCGTTAAAAAGCTCCTCGGTGGCAAGGCTCCGGGGGTGGATGAGATTCGACCGGAGTTCCTCAAGGCTCTGGATGTTGTGGGGCTGTGTTGTTTAACGCGGCTCTGCAATATTGCGTGGACATCGGGGGCAGTTCCCTTGGATTGGCAGACCGGGGTGGTGGTCCCCCTGTTTAAAAAGGGGGACCACAGGGTGTGTTCCAACTACAGGGGGATCACACTTCTGAGCCTCCCTGGTAAGGTCTATTCAGGGGTTCTGGAGAGGAGGGTCCGACGGATAGTCGAACCTCGGATCCAGGAGGAACAATGCGGTTTTCGTCCTGGCCGTGGAACACTGGACCAGCTCTACACCCTCAGCAGGGTCCTGGAGGGTGCGTGGGAGTTCGCCCAACCGGTCTACATGTGTTTTGTGGACTTGGAGAGGGCGTTCGACCGTGTCCCTCGGGGGGCCCTGTGGGGGGTGCTCCGGGAGTATGGGGTACCGGGCCCCTTGATACGGGCTGTTAGGTCCCTGTACGACCGGTGCCAGAGTTTGGTTCGCATTGCCGGCAGTAAGTCGGGCTTGTTTCCGGTGAGAGTTGGACTCCGCCAAGGTTGCCCTTTGTCACCGATCCTGTTCCTAACTTTTATGGACAGGATTTCTAGGCGCAGCCAAGGCGTTGCGGGGATCCGTTTTGGTGGCCTCAGGATCGGGTCTCTGCTTTTTGCAGATGATGTGGTCCTGTTGGCTTCATCGGAGCGTGATCTACAGCTTTCGCTGGAGCTGTTCGCAGCCGAGTGTGAAGCGGCTGGGATGAGAATCAGCACCTCCAAATCCGAGGCCATGGTCTTGAGCCGGAAAAGGGTGGGGTGCCTCCTCCGGGTCAGGGATGGGGTCCTTCCCCAAGTGGAGGAGTTTAAGTATCTGGGGGTCTTGTTCACGAATGAGGGAAAAATGGAGCGGGAGATCGATAGACGGATTGGTGGGGCATCTGCAGTTATGCGGGCGCTCTACCGGTCTGTCGTGGTGAAGAGAGAGCTGAGCCAAAAGGCGAAGCTCTCGATTTACCGGTCGATCTACGTTCCTACCCTCATCTATGGTCACGAACTCTGGGTGGTGACCGAAAGAACGAGATCACGGATACAAGCGGCTGAAATGAGTTTCCTCCGCAGAGTGTCTGGGCTCTCCCTTAGAGATAGGGTGAGAAGCTCAGTCATCCGGAGGGGGCTCAGAGTAGAGCCGCTGCTTCTCCACATCGAGAGGAGTCAGTTGAGGTGGCTCGGGCATCTGGTCAGGATGCCTCCTGGACGCCTCCCTGGTGAGGTGTTTCAGGCACGTCCCACCGGGAGGAGGCCCAGGGGAAGGCCCAGGACACGCTGGAGGGACTATGTTTCTCGGCTGGCCTGGGAGCGCCTTGGGGTTCCTCCCGAGGAGCTGGAACAAGTGGCTGGGGAGAGGGAAGTCTGGGTCTCTTTGCTTAGGCTGCTGCCCCCGCGACCCGACCCCGGATAAGCGGAAGAAAATGGATGGATGGATGGATGAAAAAGCATGATAATAAATACATAATAATATTAATGTGTGATAAACCGGTTGTGTGACTGTGTGTGTGTGTGTGTGTGTGAATGGAGATTTCTATGGTGAAACAGCTGTAGGCTGAAAGGAGTCTCATGGTTAGAAAATTGAGTAAATAACACTGCGATAAGATAAAAAGATCAGATCAAAGTGAAATAAAAGCTGAATTTACTTCATTAACATGAGAATGATAAATATTTAAAAATAAAATATAAAAACAGTAAAATGTAACTTATCGAAATATGGGGAAAAAATAGCAAAGAAGATTTAAAGGAGATGCAAAATTTATGTAAGAGAAAAGACAATACATTTCTTTAAAATAAAGATTATGAATTTGAAGGACGATTGACTAAGTAATTTCACGCACTTCTGGGTAGTGGCGATATAAAATAAAATAAAAAAGATCAAAATTGAAGAATAGACATTTGGCATCTCAAACAAAGGAATTCCTCAGGAAGGAGCAAAGAAAAGAAAAAGGAGGGGTTCATGTGTGAAGCTGATGTGTTTTTTAGCACCTGGGAGGATGAAAAATGTTTTAAACTTTGTTTTCTCCTAAAGTTCCGCCGAAAGAAAAATAAAATAAAAGAGAAAACTCACTTCCAAATTTTAAAAAATCCTTTGAAGAGTAAGGTCAACTTTACTGTGATCTAAATGAATTATCTTAAACAAGCGACCCCCTTCCCCCCTTCCCCTCAAGGAAGGGCCGTTCTGACAATAAACAAGACCCCCCTCCGTCCCTCAACAATGGGTCGTTAGTTGTTCTCTTAATAAACAAACCAACTGTGATGGGTTGCGACAGAAACCGGTAAAATGGACTTCCTGAGAAAGACTTGTTTGAAACCAGATTCATCATGCGTTTCAAAATTGTTAAAGGTTATCCAACTGCAGGAAGGCAGAAGGGAAGGAACACACCTCCCCCGCTAGCTGATAATGAGGGGGATGTTTTATGAGCTGCGTGATTCTCTCTATACAAAAGGTTGGGATTTCTTAAGTGTATAATAATATTTTTTTTTAAACTTAGCTAATATTTTTAATGATATTCATGGGATGTCTGTGAGATCTCTCATATAGTATAAAAGAAATGGTTTAAAAATGACGGATTATGAGCAGAGTTTATTTTGAAACTCAGGCGGATGTCTACAGGTCCTGTGGGGAAGTGACAGCTGGGTGGCTACGTGAATTCATTCTTTGTAACAAGCGGCAGCTTCAGATGCTTGCTTCTAACATTTTAATGACAGATAAGATACCTGTTGAAAGTAAACAATCTTGTAATGCGCTGGGTTAGAGACTGCAAAAAAGAGAGGAATTTTTCATTACGGGATTACCGTAGTACAGAATGTAGTAACGCACTCCAAAATTCAACTTTACTTACCGTAGCACACGGAGTATAAGCGCACTTCAATATTTACACTAAATGGAGTTGTTGCTAATGGGACAAAATCAAGGGTCTGATTAAGCAGGAAAGATGTCTGGACCTACACCTGGGACTGGGAGAGGTTGCCGGCCCTCGCCCCAGTCTGAGTTGAGAATGGTACCACGTTTTGGACATCTAGCAACAGACTCTTCCACATATAATCATAATAATAAGCTAATTTGTAGAAACTTTATGAAAGAGCAGATAAGCAGAAAGCAAGGAATAGAGATGTGATGTTTTGTTATGGAAATATCAGTTGCTGATTATATCAATAACAAAATTGTAGGAAGTTAGTGAAGCCAGATGGAGAAAAAAAAATTAGGAATTTTGATTTCCACAAAAAAAATGAGATTGAGTTGTTAGAAAAATGAAATAAAAATAATAGATTTTGCTACAGGAAAAATCTGTTGTGTTAATCATTATCTCGAGACTGTTTTTTAATTTATTAGGAAGAGATTTCCTATTTCACTTGAAGTTGGGCATGTTCTCTGTAGGGGATAAATTAATGATCCAAATTGTAGATTTTCATAAAATTCTTGAAACGAGACAGCTACCAAAGAATTGTTCTACTTGGAAAGAGAAAAATTAAAGTTTTAACTGAAGTTTGTAATCAGATGTAGATAAAATAATCATATTATTGCTAACAGAAGATCCAAATTGAACTTTGCATGTTTTTGGCATTTGGCCAACAATGAGGAACAGGGGTATGGCGACCTCTAGTGGCGAACTAATTAAAGCATTTCTTACGGACAATTCAATTCTCAAACTGATTACTATGTGGACAAGAAGTGTGTCAGACATAAAAAAAAGAAAAGCTTCACATATAAAATTAATAAACAGCTTTGAGCAAACAAAGGCTGTATTGAAGAAGCTCTATTTGGTAGGAAAAGATCATTTCTCCTAATGGATTTGTAATGTTAACAGTGAAACATTTAGATACACTAACTGTTGCAGAATGTTGTTTAGAGAAATATTGCCTAGATTTGATATCCACAAATGATCTATAGTGGTAACGGAACACATTTTGTGAATGAAATAATTGATAAAATAGGACAAAGATTATAGATATTTTTTAAGAGACAATTGGATTCTAATAGCAGATTAAGAAAGGCCATGGATAAGACTAAACAGAATTGGAGATACTGTTTGGTTATGATAAAGTTATATATGAATATAACACCAAGTAATTGAACGGATTTGATGAGACCTTATCCTTCCTACAGTTTGATATATTAAAATAAGAGGAACAATTACAAACTGATTTATGATTTTATGATAAAATGTTGCAAATTGAAAAAAATAAGCAATGGAAGAAACAGGACAAAATTGGATATTGTCTTGATTTGGTAAATTATACATGCATATAATACCAAATCTGAATATTGGCCTCATTTTATTTGAAATAATCTATGGGTGAGATATAGAATTCCTTAGATTGGTATACTCTCTTCTAAAAAAACAATGTGATTAAGATCTGGGTTTTCATGATCAAAATACTGATAATTACATGAGTTATAAATGCAAACTAATCATATGCCAGATGATCCTATATTCCTACAGGAAGAAGTGAGCTGAAAGTAGGTGACTGGATCCTGATTAAAAGCTGTAAATAGAAAACTGGGCATCACCCAGGTGAGAAGGGGCCATTCCAGGTATTTCTGACCACACCAACGGCTGTAGAGACTGAGTTAGATACACTTAACCCATTGTAAAAAGCAGTGACCATTGCTAGATATAGGGAAAGCAGTGACCATTACTAGATATAGGGAAAGCAGTCTAAGAAAAGTGGTGTTAAAGACTGATTACAAAGGGAAGTAGATACATTTGGTTCTAATTGTCTCAACCTCAGTGAAGAGAACCAGGAGATCCACTTTTCTATAGAGACTGCTTGAAGGGAGAGATAGTAACTATGAAGGTTTTTCGGTTTTTTCTGCTATTTAGTACTTTTATTTTTACAGCTTACTCACAGAAGAATGACATATAGCACATGAGCATGCTGATTTATTTTCTTGGGACACTAGTGTATGGTGACAATATGCAAGATATCTAGCAAATAAATGAAGCATTATTAACTGTTTTGTTTGTTCTCAGATGCCATATTCTGTAGGACATTTACCCAGATATGTAGAAGCTTTCACTAATCTTAATGATCTGTTTCCAGATGTTACACTCCTCTCCAGGATTTGGACAAATTCTGAGCGTGAAGTAAATGAACGAACAGGAAGTTATATGGGTAAAAATGTAAATACTTCCATGACAAAAGTAAGGGTAAATTGGAGACTGGGACGACATGGGATTAATCTAAATAGTTAAAGCTGGACCAGTACACTTAAAACCTGACCAACGATTTATTTGTTTTGAAAATGATAAAAATCTGACCATACTTTCATACCAATCTGGGTGCATGGGAAAAAATATATAGTATCTGCTCCATTCTTCGTGAATGTGATGGGAACTTTTCTATGGACGACCTGCTGATCCTCTGCGGATTTTGGCTCTGACACAATTGCCCTCAAAATGAGAACGGTGGATGTGCTTCTGTTGAGACTTAAAGAGCATTCTTTTCTTGTATTTGCAGAGCAGATCCGACACAGCAGAAGGAGGAGGCGTGATATTTCAGCCCCTCATGGTCCCATCTGGGCTCCGATATGCCCCCTGAAAACAAATTATGGAGTGATTGAAATAAGGTTCTATTATCTTTTTTCCCATGGACCGGGGTGGGTAAGGTCATGTTATGATTGGACACATTAAATTATAGATTCAGTGGTTTTGTTAATTCTTCCCTGGCAGTTCTAAAAGGTATAGCAGCTGAGAGCTAGGAATTGAGCTTAACAACTGTAAATATACATGGAGATTAATCTACAATACAGGTGTTTATTGAACTATAACGTTTCTCCGTAACAGGCTGCAAATCTAGTCACACTTGTTTAACAGGAAACTTATATAATTGGATGTTTCTGAAACAGTTCTGTTTCAGAAAAAGGGAGGAGATTCTTAGGCACAAGGGGAACTTAAATTTCAATTATTTTTTACCAAGCCTTTCAATTTGTCGCTTTAAAAGCATTCCAGGTAAATAAATAAAAAACAGCCTTTGTTTAGGGTTAAACAGTTTTTTTGGTTAAAAAGGTTGAAATTATAGTTTTCTTTTATAAGTATTGGGCTTCATCAGCTCAGAAAAATGAATAACAATAGTCGGTGATGTGGTAAAAAGACTATAGGTTTAATGAACTTAGGCTGTTAGCAGTGTAAATGAATAAAATTAAACTTATCGTTTTCTGGGGGTTGAGCTTTAAAGCAGCAAAGCATTTTTCTTTTGAGCGGCCTCTCATGCTCATGATGCCACTTCCACAATCAAAAAAAAAGACCAGATGTTTCCTGTTTTCCATCCTGTTTTGGCACCTTTGTGCGGTTGGTTGTTTTAGCACACAACCCATTCATCTTACCTTGTGGCATGTTTATGCATTTAGTCTTTGTTTGGAAGTTTTTATTTACATTATAACCCCTACTATATATTTTGAAGAAAAATTCTTTATGGTCTAGATTGTTCCAGTGTTGCTCACTTTTGATACAAGATTTTTAGAGTGCACTTTGCGTCATTGATGATTTTTGTGATTTCAACACACATCAAAAGTATTAGCTTTTTCTACAGATAGACATAGTTTGTAAGCAGTCTGGATAATAGTTTGATTTTGTGTTAGTGCAGCCGATCAGTGTGGCACTACTTAAAACTATGAGGGGAGTGAGGGATAAAAAAAAGGACAAATGCATAAGAAATTAATCTCAAATTAGATACAATTATACAACAATTAACTACTTAACTGCTGAATTCAGATATGGTGACAGTGGAGACTCTTGGAAAATGGTGAACTCATTGTATTGTTAGAGGTCATTTGAGCTTTGTGACATGATGCCTTATCCTGCTGGAATTGGCCATCAGAAATTTGGTATGTAATATAAATGAATGGACATGGTTAGCAATAACACTCAGTACGCTGTAGTACTTAATTAAGTCTCAATTGGTCTTAAGGGATCCAAAGTATGCCAAGAAAATATCCCCAACACCAAAACAATACCACAACCAGCCTGGACAGTAAATGGGAGCGGCACCTGCTTGGTCATCTGCTGCTGAAGTTTATTTGCTTTCAAAGTTTGATGTATTGTAAATTCTGTGATCGTATTCCACACCCTTGATTCTAACACCTGGTGATTTAAGTTTCAGCTGTCTTTCTGTCCTTCCAGACCATTCCACCTGTTCGGCATTTTTGCCGATGGGAGGGGTGAGAGTGTTTATGATGAAAAGCTTGCTTGTTTGCTAGCTTTGGAGATTCGATATAGAAGCTTTAAACTTTAGATGTTAAAGGAGTCTGTGCTGCTTCACCAACCAATGATAAAGTCCTGATTCTGCAGACCTTCTGCTTACAAATGTTTTGTCCCTAGTAGACTTTTAGTAGTTTTAGGCATGAGTACAGCCCTAATTTTTTTGCATAGTTTTGTCTCTACTCCTAATACTGTCTATATCAGCTTCACCCTTTTCAGCCACTCTTATGCAACTATATCCCATGTGTAAGGTCTGCTGTGCAGAAACTGACACTGAAATGCATTACTGTTGAACCTTTGCCATTTGGACATCCGGCATGTCACGTAGTGCTTACAATATTGATGGGAGCCTACTTAATTTGGCACTTTAGTGTTAGATCCATTATATATTTAATTCCCTAAATAATGTGCTGCCAACCTGGTCTGGACTTCACTCACAGCCCTCACAGTGCCTTTGAGGACACATTTAGTCACCAATTAACACAAAGAAATACCTCTAACTGTCTTATAATAGCTGTAAATAACCTTAACAATAGATCAACCAAAGACTTAATTACTTTGGCAATAACATATTTAACACGTCAACCTCAGTGTGCAAGGATGGTGGATTTGTGGAAGCAACTTCTTGCTGATTAAATGTGATGTATTAAGGTAAATTACAACTTTGCTGCAAAGAAGAGGAAAAGTCAGGGTTCACACTTCATGTGTTTGACATCTTAATTGCATCAATGATTATTCCTCCACATTACGCTTTTCCAGCTCATATTTATCGTTGTGGCCAATTTTCATTATGTTCTTCATTAAGAAGCATAAATAACCTGTGTAAATGTGATGGCACACCACAACACATCCCATAACACTGCCAAGAGATATCCATCTTGTCCCCCAAGGGATTCAATGCTACCTGGCTGAGTTATGCCTATTAGCTTCATGTGGCCCCTCCCACTCCATCAGGACAGCAGTCTGCAGATGACAGCATTAACTTTTAAGCCTTTATAGCATCTTCTTTAACCAACACATACCATTAATCCACTTAATGGCCACCATGACCCCTTTCATCGTGTTTAATAAAATAAAAATATGAATAAAGGCCATTAAAATCACCATTGTGAAGAGTCCAAGTGATAAATCAAGTCGGCTCTATTAGAAGAATTGCCTCTGTCACAAATCAGGTAAGTCATAGTAAATCATTAGTGCTATTTGTTACATAAAAGCTCTTTTTTGCATGTTTGGTGGGTGATACTGAAAAGTTTCACTTTCCACATGTTCTGAGTCGCAGTTTGATCACTTTAGTCCTTGTGTTAAAACAGCTGGCTAATATATAACCTTGTCTTTGGGTTGTATCTGATTTATCATGGGGCTTTTTCACATAAAAAAACATACTTTCTTCTGTTGTTCAACAGTTGAAGGATTTTATGCTGTTTATTTTTGAAACTGCCTGCACTTTACAAGTGCTTTCTTTTCCAAAAGATCCACGCAGGAACTAAGACATATTGGGTCAGATGGAACAGGGATACATATCCTGAACTGAAAAACTATAAAGGGAAACAACCATACAGTGGCTTTAAAAAGTATTCGGCCCCCTTGAACTTTTCCACATTTTGTCACATTACAGCCACAAACATGAATCAATTTTATTGGAATTCCACGTGAAAGACCAATACAAAGTGGTGTACACGTGAGAAGTGGAACGAAAATCATACATGATTCCAAACATTTTTTGCAAATAAATAACTGAAAAGTGGGGTGTGCGTAATTATTCAGCCCCCTTTGGTCTGAGTGCAGTCAGTTGCCCATAAACATTGTCTGATGAGTGCTAATGACTAAATAGGGTGCACCTGTGTGTAATCTAATGTCAGTACAAATACAGCTGCCCTGTGACGGCCTCAGAGGTTGTCTAAGAGAATGTTGGGAGCAACAACACCATGAAGTCCAAAGAACACACCAGACAGGTCAGGGATAAAGTTATTGAGAAATTTAAAGCAGGCTTAGGCTACAAAAAGATTTCCCGAACCTTGAACATCCCACGGAGCGCTGTTCAAGCGATCATTCAGAAATGGAAGGAGTATGGCACAACTGTAAACCTACCAAGACAAGGCCGTCCACCTAAACTCACAGGCCGAACAAGGAGAGGGCTGATCAGAAATGCAGCCAAGAGGCCCATGGTGACTCTGGACGAGCTGCAGAGATCTACAGCTCAGGTGGGGGAATCTGTCCATAGGACAACTATTAGTTGTGCACTGCACAAAGTTGGCCTTTATGGAAGAGTGGCAAGAAGAAAGTCATTGTTAAAGGAAAACCATAAGAAGTCCCATTTGCAGTTTGCCACAAGCCATGTGGGAGACACAGCACACATGTGGAAGAAGGTGCTCTGGTCAGATGAGACCAAAATGGAACTTTTTGGCCAAAATGCAAACCGCTATGTGTGGCAGAAAACTAACACTGCACATCACTCTGAACACACCATCCCCACTGTCAAATATGGTGGTGGCAGCATCATGCTCTGGGGGTGCTTCTCTTCAGCAGGGACAGGGAAGCTGGTCAGAGTTGATGGAAAGATGGATGGAGCCAAATACAGGGCAATCTTGGAAGAAAACCTCTTGGAGTCTGCAAAAGACTTGAGACTGGGGCGGAGGTTCACCTTCCAGCAGGACAACGACCCTAAACGTAAAGCTAGGGTAACAATGGAATGGTTTAAAACAAAACATATCCATGTGTTAGAATGGCCCAGTCAAAGTCCAGATCTAAATCCAATCGATAATCTGTGGCAAGGTCTGAAAACTGCTGTTCACAAACGCTGTCCATCTAATCTGACTGAGCTGGAGCTGTTTTGCAAAGAAGAATGGGCAAGAATTTCCGTCTAGATGTGCAAAGCTGGTAGAGACATACCCTAAAAGACTGGCAGCTGGAATTGGAGCAAAAGGTGGTTCTACAAGGTATTGACTCAGGGGGCTGAAAAATTATGCACACCCCACTTTTCAGTTATTTATTTGTAAAAAATGTTTGGAATCATGTATGATTTTCGTTCCACTTCTCACGTGTACACCACTTTGTATTGGTCTTTCACGTGGAATTCCAATAAAATGTATTCATGTTTGTGGCTGTAATGTGACAAACTGCGGAAAAATTCAAGGGGGCCGAATAATTTTGCAAGCCACTGTATACCCAGACCTGATCTAGTTTGATCTACAGCACATTAAGAGCATTAATAACCCTTATAATTTTGTTTTACCTTCCCAGACAGTGAAGGAAAACTATACATGCCAATAAAAATGTTTACAAATGCAAACCTGGAAGAGTAGCATGGAGTGTTGTGGCCATTTTTGTTGAATTCTTGTAAATCAAAAGTTCTATCCATTATTGTTTTTCTTTAAAAGAGTAATATACTAAAAGCTAGTTTCTTATTTAAATCTATTATTAAACCTTTGTCTTTAAATATATATATATATATATATATATATATATATATATATATATATATATATATATGTAATAATATGTGTGTGTCTGTGCGTACATGTGTGCATGCGTTGATAGCATTTGGACCCTCCCATTAATTAGGAAGATTAAGGGCGTGGTGGGAATGTTTGGCAAATGTCAGGCAGGATGACAGGAGATTTTTCAAAAAATTGTTAACCACTTATTGAATTTGAAGAATCAGATTAAGTTAGCTTTTGTTTATGTCCAGGTTGTAAGAAATTATTGGGTGGTGTATAATTTTGCAAAAAATAAACAGAATATATATTTTTTAAAGAATCAAGTCAGAAGGGCATTCAAAAACAAACGTCATGTCGCAACCCACAGCCTTTTGTTGAAATACTTTTGTTTTGGAATTTAAAAGGCCATGACATGGTTGCAGCAGCATCATGAGTGGTACTTTTCTTCAGCAGGGACAGGCAGGGACACTGGTGAGAGTTGATGGTAAGACAAACAGACGTGAATACACAACAACCACGGAATAAAACCTGTTAGAAACTGGAAAATGACTTGAGACTGAGGTGGAGGCCTAACTTCCAGCAGAACAACAACCCCTCATGTATTGAATAAAATGTAGAGAACCCAAAGACTTGTGGTTCCTAATCCAAACTCTGTGTTTGGGTTAGGCAAACTCAGACAGTCCCACTTTCAGCATATTTTGTTGGGGGGTTTTCTTGGTAAATGGCATATAATTTTTTGTGATTGTTTATGTACTGACCTGTCCAGCAAGCACTGCACCTCTTGCCCAGTTTTGCTGGAACCAGCACTGTCCTGTCTCATCAGTTCCGTTATTAAATTATTTTTTTCATTCACTATGTTACTGTCTCTTCAGTTGGGTCCCCAAAAACATGCCCAATGTAGGTAGGTTTTTACATAAATAATAAATAAAATAACCCATTTAATCTTATCTTTCTCAACCCCTTCATTTCTGGCTCACCAGTTACACTGAGGTACAGAAATAATGGACAGAATGCATTAATGCTGTGTACGAGCTGTCTTGGAAGTCAAAGTTCAGAGCAGAAAATGACTTCACACCCAAATTTTGGATGTTCTGGTTGCAAGTCAAAAAATATTGGGATCTGAGATTTGATTAATTTTTTTCTTCTTTTTTTTTTTAGACAAAAGCGTTATTGTTGGCTTTTATTACTTAAAGTAGTTAGTGAGATTTGATTCTAACTACTCTACTGTAAGTAGTAAAAGCCAATAACAATGCTTTTGTCTCAATGTGTTGCATTCAAAGAGAAACAAGCATGTTCACAAGTGGATATTTGCAGTACAATGTTTCCTACTGCTTTTATGAGAGACAAACTTCAGAAATGTTTAGATCATGTCCGGAAAGCTCACAACACTCTTTATGCTAACAGTCATATTGGAAACTAAACTTGGGTTTGCTCAGAAAGGCAAGGCAAGGCAATTTTATTTGTATAGCACACTTTCAACAGCAGGGTAATTCAAGGTGCTTTACATGATTTGGTGATTTAAAAGAAACACATAAAAGAAACACACATTACACATGATACACAATAAAGCAAGAGAAAAATAAAAAAAAGCAAGAGAGCATGAACACATTTCATACATATGACATCAAGCATTTACTCAAAGGCAATTCTAAACAGATGGGTTTTTAGTCTCGATTTAAAGCACAGAGTTTCAGCAGCTCTACACTCGTCAGGTAGTCTGTTCCAGATAAGGGGAGCATAAAAAGTGAAAGCTGCTTCTCCATGTTTAGTTCTGAGTCTAGGGATGTTTAGTAGGCTAGAGTTGGAGGACCTGAGTGGTCTTGGTGGTTGGTACCATGACAACAGGTCTTCAACATATTTTGATGCTAAGCCATGTAATGATTTATAAACTAGTAAAAGTATTTTAAAGTCTATTCTCTGAGCTACAGGGAGCCAGTGTAAGGACTTTAGAACTGGGGTGATGTGCTCTACTTTCCTGGTTCTAGTGAGGACGCGAGCGGCAGCGTTCTGGATCAGCTGCAGCTGTCTGATTGACTTTTTAGGCAGACCTGTGAAGATACTGTTGCAGTAATCAATCCGACTAAAGATAAACGCATGGATGAGTTTTTCTAGGTCGTGTTGCAAAATCAGTCCTTTAATCCTAGAGATGTTCTTCAGGTGATAGAACGCTGACCTTGTTATTGCCTTTATGTGACCCTGGAGGTTCAGGTCTGAGTCCATTACAACACCTAGGTTACGAACCTGATCAGTAGTTTCTAGCTGTATTAATTAAAGCTGTGTGCTGACTCTTGATCGTTCCTCCTTGGGTCCAAAAATAATCACTTCAGTTTTGTTTCTATTCAGCTGGAGAAAGTTATGGCACATCCATCCATTTATTTGGTCAATGCATTGATATAGGGTTTGAATGGGTTCAGAGTCACCTGGTGACATTGTAATGTAGAGCTGAGTGTCATCTGCGTAGTTATGGTAGCTAATGTTATTGGTTGCTACAATCTTGCCTAGTGGGAGCATGTAGATATTAAATAAGAGGGGCCCCAGGATGGAGCCCTGGGGCACCCCACATGTGATTTCTGTTCGTTCTGATGAAAAGTTTCCTATTGAAACATAGAAGTCCCTGTTCTTTAGGTAAGACTCGAACCAGCCAAGTACTGTACCAGAGAGTCCGACCCAGCTCTCCAGTCGTTCCAATGAAATATCATGATCAACAGTGTCAAATGCTGCACTGAGGTCCAACAGAACCAGCACTGTGGTTCTTCCACAGTCTGTATTTATGCGGATGTCATTAAATACTTTGACGAGGACAGTCTCGGTGCTGTGGTGAGCGCGGAAACCAGACTGAAAAGCATCAAAACGGTTTGTCATTGTTATGAAGCCATTTAACTGCTGAAACACAGCTTTTTCAATAATCTTACTGATGAATGGGAGATTAGAGATTGGCCTGTAGTTCTGCATTAACGTGTTGTCCCGATTTTTCTTCTTTAGCAGTGGTTTAATAACTGCTGTTTTTAAAGCCTGAGGGAAGACACCTGATAGCAGTGATGAGTTCACTATTTGAACAAGATCAGAACCAATAACAGGAAGAACCTTCTTTAGAAAAGCTGTGGGTAGGATATCAAGACAGCAGGAGGAGGAGCTTAATTGGATAATGATTTTTTCAAGGCTGTTCTGGTTTAATTCGTGGAAAGGTCAGATTTTACCTGTTAGAATTCACCTGAAGAAGACAATCATGTTTTTCTGAAAAAAATGATGCACAATGGATAATGTAACACCTGTAATCCAAAATATATTGCATGCAATATTCAAGCATGGACACCAGAGTCAAGGTTACAACAGTCCCAGTACAAGTTTCAGACTCAAAATAAGCAAGTTTGTATCTGTTGTGACTGTATATGTCTATTTTTTTAAATTCATTTATTGATGCATTTGCAATTTGAACTGAAAAATATTATTTCACCTCCATCCCTTGTTTCAGCATTTTCTTCTGGGTTATTTATTTATTTTTGCATGGTTGAGTTTGTTGACAAGAAATGGGCAGTACAACAGGCTGTTTGCTTATGTTCTTGTTTACCATAGTTCTTCATGTAGGAGTTTTTCTGTCACCTTTCAATCAGAGCAACAGTGTGAAATCCACTGACTCCGCTTTTATCACATTGCCCATATGTGAGGTAATAATATTCTGTATGCATGCATGAGACAAATTAATCAAGAACTCATTCTAAACTACATTGCTGCTTATATAGGAGCATGGTTTCTTTATTGTTTGCTCAAAAAGAAAATAAATTACATGATAATCTTTTCTACTTTGAAAAGCAGAGTTGAACAGTTTTATCTCTACAAAACCCTGAACTCTTGCCTTGTTAACCAGAGACCCATCAAATTGAAATGAAGGTGTAAAGGAAGCCCTTTCAACCTTATCTAAAGGCGAAACTGCTAAACTGCATTAGCCTGCTCCACACTTTGTTACATTTTCACGTTAAATAAAAATCTAGATGCACAATCGGCATGCAAGACGATTCACATCTCAAGGCAGCTATCTTCCAAGAAGGGGCAAAGGCCAAGAACACAGTATCCAAGGTGATTGAGCATGCGTGCTTGTGTGTATAGTAGAGAAGTCGAGCGGAAGAGAAGCTTGGGTCCAGATACTGCTGAATTATGGAGCAACCCTTGCCAGGAAAGAAAATTTGGTATTCTAGTACTGCTTCAACAAAAACCTCTGAGTCTTCTGTTTTCACCTTTATCCTTTCTCTCAAACTTCTGTTCCCTGAATTTCTTCCTTGTGGCTTCTCAGAGGGAAATATCTTCAAAGAAGTGTGTCTCTCTTAGTTTCCTCTAACACTGGGTAACAATCTGCTGTTTATGAATCAGTAACACGTCTGATTGAGCATCACATACCATTTGTTGTCATGGGAAAGTAAACCGGTTTGTGAAAGAACACAATAAAGAAAAATAGTTATATTGCAAGAAAAACAACACGAAGCAGTTCTACTGCAAAAGTCTTTACAAGATAGAGCACTGGCCTCGAATAGTAACAAGTATAGGTGAAACAAATCAA
This sequence comes from Valencia hispanica, assembly GCA_963556495.2. Taxonomy (NCBI): domain Eukaryota; kingdom Metazoa; phylum Chordata; class Actinopteri; order Cyprinodontiformes; family Valenciidae; genus Valencia; species Valencia hispanica. The sequence continues at coordinate 20,918,123 of OY747702.1, forward strand.
GGAATTAATTTCTGTTGCCTTGGAAAAAACCCTCTAATTGTTTCACATTTTTTCACATAACCCTCGATTTCACTCTATTTTAATGGGATTTCTTTTGACATGCTGACACAAAGTAGTGCAGTATTCACTAGTGTAAGCAGAATATAGATGATTTAAATAAAAAAAATCTGAAAAGAGTGGCATGGTTTTCCTCATACCCCTAAATAAAATCCAGTGCAGATAGTTGCAGAAGTTAAATAATAAGTTAACAAAGACCTTCACCTGTGTGCAATTAAATCTCAATATATATATGTGTTGTAGAACAATAGTTTTACACATAGACTCATAGACCAGGCAAGGAGAGTATTATCTAGAGAGACAGAAATTTAAATTAAATTAAAGATCTGATGTCAGGACAACTATTGGTCATGTACTCCACAGATCTGACCTGTTTGGAAGAGTGGCAAAAATAAATATAATATTGAAGATTGATCATTTAGATGAACAAACTGGAATCTATCAGACAAATATGATTTAAACCAGCCTAGTGCTGTTCCTTTGATCCCTGCAACATGTTCAAGCCTTTCTAGGAGAATATTATGATCGACTGTGTCAAAAGCAGCACTGAGATCTAACAAAACCAGAACAGACACCAGTCCATTATCTGAGGCCATGACAATATCATTAGTAACCTTCACCAGTGCTGTTTCAGTGCTATGATGAGCTATAAAACCTGACTGAAAGTCTTCAAACAGCTCGTTACTGTTTAGATGCTCACACACTTGATTAGTAACAATTTTCTCAAGGATTTTGGATAAGAAAGGAAGGTTAGATATAGGTCTGTAATTCACTAAGTCATCTTTATAAAAGGGAAGGTTTCTTGAGTAAAGGTTTAATTACAACTTTTTTAAATTCCTGTGGTACGTATCCGTTTACTAAGGATAGATTAATCATATCCAAAATGGGGCCAGGAACCAAATGGAACACTTCTTTAAATAATTTGGTTGGAATTGGGTCCAACATACAAGTTGAAGGTTTAGATGAGGCTAATATTTTTGATAATTCCGAAAGCTCGACTGAATCAAAACAGCCTAAGCACAACTGAGGTTCTACAGTTCTTTCCGATACTGCCTCATTTACTGAGGAAGAAGTAATCATGTTTGGGAGGATGCCAATGATTTTATTTTTAATAGAATTAATTTTATTTATGAAGAATCCCATAAAATCATCACTGCTAAGAGCTGGGGGAATAGTTGGCTCAACAGAGCTATGACTCTGTGTAAGTTTGGCAACTGTACTAAAAAGAAACCTAGGACTGTTTTTATTCGCCTCTATTAATGATGAAAAATATGCTGTTCTAGCTTGTCAAAGGGTCTTTTTATACAGCAGTAGACTGTTATTCCAGGTTAAATAGGAATCCTCTAGATGTGTAGAGCGCCATTTTCTCTCCAACTTCCTATTATTCTGCTTTAAAGTACGCAACTCTGCGTTGAACCAAGGAGTCAGCCTCCTATGGCTATCAATTGGTCTGGGACTAATTAGTAAATCAGAACGGAAAATGGTTGCAACTCCTCCCCCTCGCCCAGTATTTCTAGGAATGTGACCGGAAGGAGTTGACTCAATTATACTGACATAATCCTCCTGCAGCAACCAGGTTTCTGTGAGACAAAGGAAATCAATCACAAATTAAGTCATTTACTAACAAAGTCTTTGAGGAGAGAGATCTTATGTTTAATAAACCACATTTATTAGATTTATTTTTCTGTTCAGTCAAAGTTGTTTTTATTTTTATGAGATTTCCATAATTTGCTTTTGTTGGCTTAACTTTTAATCCATTTAATTTTGGCCGTGGGCAAGACACTGTTTCTATAGGGTAATGGGTGGGTGACAGTACAGAAGCAGCAGAGAGGTGGGTTAAACTAAGACTCTGCTTCCTGGTCTGGACCCTGGGTTGTCAGTGTTTTGGAGGACTAATAAATTCGGCCATATTCCTAGAAAGAAGAGCTGCTCCCTCCAAAGTGGGATGGATGCCGTCTCTCCGGATCAGACCAGGTTTTCCCCAAAATGTTTTCCAGTTATCAATGTAGCCCACATCGTTTGCAGGACACCAACCATTGATGGAATGACAGCATGCGGCTAAACATGTCGTCACTGGTCCGATCAGGCAGGGGACCAGAAAAGATTACAGAGTCTGATATTGTTTTGGCAATCTTACACACCAAAGCAACACTAATTTTAGTGACCTCCGATTGGTGTAACCGGGTGTCATTACCGCCAGCGTGAATAACAATCTTACTGTATTTACGCTTATCTTTAGCCAGCAGTTTCATGTAGGATTTGATGTCGCCCGTTCTGGCCTCTGACAAGCATTTGACTATGGTCAATGGTGTCTCTAATGCCACGTTTCTGACTATGGAGCTGCCAATTACCAGGGTCGGCTTCTCAGCGGGTGTGTCGCTGAGCGGGGAAAATCTGTTAGAAACGCGGACCGGTTGGTGCTGGCCCGGGGGCTGGGTCCTAGAACTATGCTTCCTACGTACCGTCACCCAACCGGCCTGAGGTCCCGGCTGCGCGGGCTCTACTGGAGGACAGCTAGGGGGTTCTATCCTTGTTGGCTCCGCACTGGCTAATGGGCTTCGGCTATCTGCTGGTTTTTCAACAGCGCGGAGCCATGCTTCTAATTCTGATACCCTCGCCTCCAAAGCTACAAAAATATTACATTTATTACAGTTACCATTATCACTAAAGGAGGCAGGGAAGTAACTAAACATCTGACAGAGAGAGCAAGAGAGAAGAGTTAGAGACAGGAGAGAGAAGAGTAGCCATAGCCGCAATGAAGCTAAGCTAACTGAGCTAGCGAGACCTTACCACCCCAAGAAAAGCCAAAACCCCAAGAGTTCCCAAAACGTAAAGTACACCACCACAAAACGTGTTTTAGTGTGCTTGTGTGTTAAAATAACTTAGAAAGACCTCAGCACAGAGAAAATAAGATCAATTGAAGAGACTCTGAACACCAAACAGCTTACAGGGAGCACAACAGTGACAACAGGAAATGACGCAATACGGCTTACCCCCGTCGAATGGCAGTTACAGAGACCTTGATGGTGTTTCCTTACCTGACTCATCTGCACTTGGCCCAATGTCCTTTTTATTGTTGTTCTGAATTGTTTGTGTGCAAGGTAGTTGGGTTGTGGTGAGGGGGTACAACTGTGATCATGCTTTTAAATCTGTAGGTGAGGGATGGTAATATGGTTTATGTGGGGTCATTCTAATCTGTAAAGCAGGTTGAGTTGCAACTCCTGTATGAAAAGCGCTTTATAAATAAAGTTTGATTGATTGATTGATTTATATGATTCAAAAGGGTACAAACTGGGGCAAAGGTTCATGCACACAAAGTTCCAATGTAATGGTTTAGATCAGTGATTCTGAATTGGTCTGGGTTTGGACCCACAATGAACTTTTTATTAAAAGCCGGCATGAAAGTCTGTCTTAAAAAAATAAATTATTGATAAACCAAAACAACACTTCTAATCTCAATAGAGGGTGATCTGGTCGATCCGAGAGCAGAAAGTATGACCTTCTACAAGAATTCAGAAAATTCTGCCTTTTTATACCATTAACTGAAATTGTGTAACTTCTGATCAGTATTTTCAAAAGAAGTAAAGAAAGTTTGCTTTTCTGTGTCATGTTGGAGTGATGGTAAGACCCAAATGCAGGCTAACAGGAGGCAAGAGATTTGACGAAAGGCTTATTCATTCAATAATCGATATACAAAACTTACAAGGTCCGGAACTAAGGGGAAAACAGATGGGCAGGGCGTGAAATGGGCAAGGATCCAGGAAGACATGAGATCCAGTTGAACAAAGAATGCAGTGACATAGAGAAGCTTATATACTGAGGGAGAAGTGGAAATGACAAGGAAGCCAGAAGAGGTAATAAGAGGTGAGTGAAGGAAGCTGGGGAGAGGTGCAGGCAGACGAAAATGAGAAATGAGGATCAGCTGGGAATGGGAGCAAGCTGACAGACAAGGAAAACAATGAAAGTAGCAGGGTAACAGGCAAAACATACTGTACCAATAGTAAACAGAGGAAGGAACAGACAACAACTGAGGAATCTAATCAGAGGGAATAAAGAAATAATATGAACTGATCTAAGGAAAGGAATAACTAAAGCTAAGAAGCAATAACAGAAAGCCAAAATGCAAAATAGACAAAACCAAAAACCCCAGGTCCAGACAATTTGGTGTGAAACCATAGGTATTGTATTGCATTATAGGGCGTTATTTCACAGAAATGCGAAGTGACAGCCATCTGGTTGTTGTTTTTTTCTTTCCTTTTTTGATTGTTCTGCCCAGGTAAAATGTCGTAAACCCACCAAAAATGGGGGTCTGGGACCCACTTCTGGATTCTGACTGACTCACCTGTTGTGAATAACTAGATTAAATCAAAGCTTTGTCAAGTGCTAGAATGATAAGGCGGTGACAGATGCTCTCAAATCAATCTAGCTGAATTGTAGCTATTTTGTAATGAATGGCAGGAAAACCCTATATTCTGGATGTGTACAACTGGTAGACACATACACCAAATGGCTGTTATAGCTGCATACTGTATGGTGGTTCCACAAATACTGACTCAATGTATGATGTTCTTCCCATTTCTCAATTATGTAGTATATAATTTGTGTTAGTTTGTCACATAAAATACCAATGAAAACCATGCGGTTGTAACATAAAGTTAAAGGAGTATGAATACATTTGCAAGGCACGGGGTATATTAATGGGAATTCATTCTAAATTATGAAATTTCAATATGGTCCTCTAACTATCCTCTAAATTCAAAAATGTAGTACAAAATCCAATAATTACATGTCTAAAGCATCTCCCTGCTGCTCTCAAGAAAATGGGAATAGTGACATATTTTGAGCACATATTTTTTCTGAAGCACATGTACACCACTTCACAGGTTCTCATCAACACCTCAAAGCTAATACTTCCAATACAACATGCTTTATGTGAACCGAGTGGCTTCCAGTTAGGCGATGTGCAGTCCGTTTCTGCAGCGGCACACTGAAACACACTGGCACTGTGAAAGCTCCCGCAGAAAGCGGACATTTAACGATCAAGATAACTTTCAGTTGTCAGATATACTCGTGCGAGCGCAGGCGCGTGCACATACACACACACACACACACAAACATATACAACCCAGAGCACATTTGGCATTCTGCTCCGTGAGCACAAGCACCTCTCTCTCACCTCACATAAACACCCACACGATGGAGGAAGAAATAGAGCAGAGAGGAGAGAAATGAACAACTCTGGCTCAGTAACATCAACTCAGAGCTCTCTAAAAGCATATAGATACTCTAGCAAAATAGCTCCTCTCCAGCCTTAGACCCTTGTCAACATGCATCTAATCCAACAGTTTGGAGACTGTTACATGGAGTCAATATGCAATTTGAGGGAGGCAGATAGATAGCGCTGGATTGATTGATTTTGACCTTTTCCTTGACAGTACCTGCTGTACACCTACTCCACAAAATAATGAAAAGTGTTGGAATCCTTATATCTTTAGCTTCTGCCTCTTTTCTTCTACCAAATAAGTGCTGGTTGTTAATCCCACTCATACGTCTGGCTGTAGGTTTGCTCTCTGTGCTTTATCTCCCTGAGCAGGGGGAGGCAGACTCAGTGAGGTGATACCGGTCATATCGATTTGTGTAAACATACACACGCATGCGCACACACACAAACACACACACACACATATTCCGTTGTGGCAGACCAACTAAGCTGCAGCTCTCAAGTCTGAAGCCCAGCTATCCCACACTAAAGCGACTTGTTGATTTGTTGTAGAATTAGATTTGTTATAAATATGAAGGGAAATTAAATAGTTAACTCTTTATTTTTTCCTAGAGCTTTGTCATTATAATCCATTTACCCATATTCAAGCAATCAACAGCAGTTAATGCTTCTCACTGTGAAATTGTGTTTGCAGTTGAAGGGCCATACTGACTTTGTGGACCTTTCCTGACATGTCGTTATGAATTTCACATCTGTGGTTTTGAGAGAAAAAAGGATTCACCTGCAACTGAATAAATTGCTGTCAAAAAGATGTCAAATAACCTTTTCTGTTTGATTTCAAATTTCACTGAATTGTTTAAATGAGCAACTTTTCACACAACGTATAGCTCTTTGGGGAGTGTGTCCATCAGATTCACACATTTACAGTTATTCTTAGTTATTTGTATATATTCATTTTTGCAAATTAGCTAAAGCTTAATCAGGTTGAATGGATAGCCTTTAGCCTTTAACATGTTTTCTTTTAGTATTGCCATGTATTTAGCTCATTCCATCTTCCCATCAAGTCTGACCAGTTCACCTTTTGCTGTTGAAGAAAAGCATCTCCGCAGCATGATGCTTCCACCAGCATGTTTCACAGTGTGTATGAAATGTTCTGGGTGATTTGCCACATGCCTCATTAGGCCTGCAGGACAAAACATTTAGTTTTGGTATTTAAAGGCCATAAAGGATAGATTTGTGCAATGCATGATGGACAGTTGCCCCACTGACAGATTGTCCCACCTGGGCTGCTGTTCTCCGCAGTTCGACTAGACTTAAAATTGGCCTCTTTGCTGTTTTTCGAATTAATGCTCTACTTCCCCACCTTCAGTTTAGGTGGCCGTCCATGTCTTGCTTGGATATGTCTTTCTCTTTGCATTCTCAAAAGATTAACTGAACAGTTCTCTATGTGATTTTTAAAGCTAGAAATATTGTTTTACAACCTAACTCTGCCTTAGGCTTCTCCACCACTTTGCTCTTGACCTGATCTGCCGTGTTCCTTGGTCTTCAGGATGCCGTTTGCTTAATAAGGTTCCCTATTTCTGAGGACCTCACAGAACAGCTGAATTTTTGCTATTTATGCGGGACTGTACTTACTCATTAAGGGATTTCCAAAAACATCTAGTTGCACCTGTTTTTTTTTTTGGTGATATTTGAGTAAGGGGGCTAAATACAAATGCATTCTAAACCTTTATAACATTTATTGTTAAAAAGATTTCAAAACCATGTATCACTTTCCTTTTAATTTGGATGTATGGGGTATTTCCTTGTGGTCTTTTACACAAAATCCCTATAAAAGATAATGAAGTCTATAATTATGATGCGACAAAGTGTGGAAAAAAAACAAGGGGTTTGACTACTTTTGCGAGGTTCTGTAAGTGCGACATGATATTAGATTTGAGTAATTGCAAATTGCAGTGAAACATTAGGAAAGAAAAGTTTGTTTTACTAAAACACAGGTGTTTACTTGAGTTGTACAAAAGCTATTAAGATATGTTCCCTAAGAGGTAATGATAGGGGGTGATTTAACACTGGTGGAGATGTCAGTAAATCAAATAACTACATTTTAAAATCTTTAAAGTGTTTTTGTTTACTGAGGAATAACAAAGCATTGAGAAACCTGTATGTGTATGACTGGAAAATTTAAAAAAGGATGTATTACGCCTTTACATATACTACACTTGTAAAAAAATGTTAACAGTCTAAAAAATACTTATGCAGGTCAATTTTTGTTGTGGCTTTCTCAGATAACTGGGTTCTTACACTGTGTTGTTTTTTTCCTGCTATTGTTTTTTTATGTCATCCTGTATGGACAGCATGTTATGTATGGTGTTGATAATTTTAAATTTACAATTACCTGTTTTTAGACTGCTAGGACTACGTTAGATGTATGAAAGCTTTTGTCTAAAACTCCCTTTACATTTAAATGTGCATTCCCGTTTTTGTCAGATTTTGTCCCTCTTTCTACATTCTAATCCCTAATGGGTGGAAACATTTAGTTAATTAGTAATTTCCCTATAAAATACACAGTTTGCATCACAAATGCAGTAAACCGATGTTAAAATAAAGGCACTTGAAAGAAAAAAATGACATATTTTACAAAATGAAAAATAGAGGCACTAATAGAATTACAGAAGACTGAAAAAAACAAGTTTATTCAATGATTTCTGTTGTTAAATTCCAACTAATACACAAAATGAAACAAGTAACAAAAGAAATCACCGCTGTCAGTTTAAAACAACAAATTATCTTCAGGTGAAGAATATTAAATCTTACAGTGCACAACAGCACCACTTAAGGGCTAGACAAACCTGTCTGTTGCAATTAATGCATCTGATTAACGAATAGCCTTTATAAGAGTACATAGAACCTCAGAGAAGGATGATCAGGAGGGAGACACAAATCATTATAAAAAACATATTTTTTATAATTATAAAAAAAATTAAATTATGTGCAGCCAATTACCTTTAGATCTAACGAGTTAAACCACATATGCATAATTTAATCTCAGAAAAATACAGCTGTACTGTTGAAGGCTTCGGAGATTTGTTAGAAAACAGTAATGAACAAACAGCATCATAAAGCCCAAGGAACACAGCTAACAGCTCTGGGCGAAAGTTGATGGAGACATTTAAAGCAGGGTTAGGTTATAAAACAATTTTCAAGTTTTGAACATTCCAAATAGCTCTGATCAAACCATCATCCAAAAAGGGAAATAGTATGAAATACAAAACCTACCAACACATGTTTGTCCACACAAGTTCACAGGGAATGAGGCTTTTTATTGAAGAAGCAGCCAAGAGTCTTATGATAACTCTGGAGGAGTTGCAGAGATAAACAATTCAGGTGAAAGAATATGTGGTGGATGTGCACTCAAAGATTTGTGAGAAGAAAGTCACTAATGACAGAAAGCCATGGGAGGTAGAGTTTAAAGCTGCATGGGGATGCAAAAAAACTTGTGGAAGAAAATGCTTTAGCTAAAATGTTAGCCTATGTGCAAACTGCTATGCGTGGCATAAAAAACACCTCACATCACTCTAAAGACACTATCTACTTGGTGAAACATGATGCTGGCAGTAGGGATGCCTTTATTCGGATAGGATTAACTCTGGGATAGGGAACCCAGTGTTAATTGGAGAATAAATGGAGCAAAATACAAGGCAATCTTGGAAGAAAACATGTTAGAGGCTGCTGGAGACGAAGGAGAACAATAACCCTAAACATACAGTGGGACAAAAAAAGTATTTGGCAGCCACTGATTGTGCAAGTTGTCCCTCTTTAAAAAATGAGAGAGGTCTGTTATTTGCATTATATTTACACTTCAACTGTAAGAGACAGAATGTAAAAAATTGCAGGAAATCAAATTGTATGATTTTTAAAAAATGTATTTGTATAACAGTGCTGAAAATAAATATTTAGCACCTACAAACAAGCAAAGGATCATGAATCTCACATACCTGTTACTTCTTTAAGGAGCTCTTCTATCCTGCACTCGTTACCTGTATTAATGGCACCTGTTTGAACTCGTTATCTGTATAAAAGACACCTGTCCACACTTTCAAACAGTCAGACTCCTATCTCCACCATGGTACACCTGCACAAGACTGTGATTAGCCAATGTACACTAGGGAAGTAGCTTGGTGAGAAGAGATCAACTGTTGGTGCAGTTATTAGAAAAAGGAATACATTCAAGATCACTGACAGTCTAACTCAACTTGGGGCTCCATGCAAGATCTCACCTCGTAGGGTACACATGATCTTGAGAACGGTGAGGAAACGGTCCAAAACTACACGGGGGGAGTGGTCAATGATCTGAAGAGAGCTGGGACCACAGGAACAAGGTTACTATTAGTAACACACTACGTCATCATGGATTAAAATTCTGCAGTGCTCAAACGTTTCCCCTGCTTAAGACAGCACATGTCCAGGCCCGTCTAACGTTTGCCAGAGACCATCTGAATGAATCAGAGGAGGATTGGGAGAATGTCTTGTGGACCAAAATAGAACTCTTTGGTATAAACACCACTTGCTGTGTTTTGAGGGGGAAAAATGCTGAGACATTCTGCTTTGGGGCTGCTTTTCTGCAAAGGGGACAGGACAACTGATCTGTAATAAGGAAAGAATAAATGGAGCCATGTATCGTGACATTCAATGCAAAAACCTTCCACCAGTGAGAGCATTGCAGATGAAATGTGGCTCGATCACATTCCAGCATGACAATTATCCCAAACACACCACCAACGAAGGAGTGGCCACGTAAAAACCATTTCGAGGTTCTGGAGTGGCCTAGCAAGTCTCCAGACCTCAATCCAATAGGGAATCTGAGGAGGGAGTTAAAGTCTGTGTTGCTCATTGAGAGCCCCAAAAAATGACTGTTTTTGAATATTCTCAAATACCAGATATACACTGCAGCAGAACATAAACTGAAAAAAAGTATAGAAGGGCATTTAAAGAGCATACATTGTGCAAAATGCATTAAAAAATATTTTAATCTTTTTCCAAAAAATGCAATACAAAGATTCACACAGTATAAATAAAGATGAAGACATAAAAACAAGCTAAATGTTAAGAAAACACAAAGTTCAAAATCGTTTAAACTGAAGTGCAAAATGTAAAAAGAGAAACATTTAATTCTGCTTTTCTGATTATTGATTTATAAATTTTATATCACACTAAAAATAAAGCTGCTCTTTTTTGCTTTAAAAATGCTTCAAGTTCAACACTTTTCTTTTCTGGAAAATTGAAAACAACACATTTACAACTTGCAATATTTTGTGAAAATACAAACACTGAACACTGGTATTTATCCTCCTTGCTTACCTGGTACAAAGTTCATAGCCACAGCTTGATGACATAATCAAAATGCACCATCCCACTGGGCTGGTATAATCAAAAACTCTACCATAGGCTAAAATTAATATAATTTCTACCTTATACCGTTTTTGTGCCCCACTACTATTGAAAAACTCTGGCATATGACTACCGCAGCTATGTATACAGTAAACATGTATACAGCAGATCAGCAGCACTGCTACAGAATCTATGCAACAGTAATTCAAATGTAACACCAGTAATCGGACAACATTCAGCTTACCTCTGTACTCTGAAAAAGAATCATTCACTGCAGTGTGCATGATGCTTGAACCGGGGAGTGAAATTAAGGGTTAGTAACTTACCGACCAAATGGGGTTACCTATAGTGCATTGAATTTTCAATGCCAGACATTTATTTGATCCTAAAAAGAAAGAAATAACAGAATACGTTGAATGCCACAATGCCAATGTACTTTATAATACATTAAATCTAAAGAAGCACACTGTTTTGGTTGGTATTAATAGTTGTAAATTTGTCACTGAGCACAGTAAATAGCATATTCTCCCTAGTAATTGTACTTTCAACTGTACCATGATAACCTTGGGTTTGGTGTCTTTTCCAGATACACCATCCGAATTGAGAATTAAATAGGTAACTACCAGCACTTGTTCTTAGTTTGCTGTAGTCCAATTAAATTCATACCTCAGAATGTTCTCCACTGTACTTCTCTCAAAGTAATTCTTGTTCATGAGCTTAAACTTATCTTTTTCATTTTTATCAGTACGATGCTGATCATAGTTCTTTAGACTTGATCAGGGTTCACAATTTGTCATATTCTAAAGACTCAACTGGCCCAAAAGTGGATTAGATTAAGTACATGAGTAAAACATACAAGTAGGTTGGGATGAAATGGCAATGTGTGGCCACCAAATAGAGGTACAAATTGGCATGGGTGAATTTAGCAGCTGTAAGCTTGCACCACTGATGTTTTGTATTGATGTAGACTTATTTTTAACCACCACTGTGTCTGTTCATCCAGCTTCACACTGATTCAGACACTTTTCCTTAAGACAGACAAAGCTTTAAAAACAGATTTTAAATGCTGTCAGTGCCAACAAGATAAAGATTTCATCCCATCAGTCCCAAAGCTAGGGTGAATGCCCTGTTTTGGTGAGAAATGGGAGAGCTCAATTGGATTTTAAGCTGATACCATGTCTTATTGGTACATTCAAGGTTAACAATTGAATTTAGTTGGAGCATCTATTTTTTTCTCTCTTCAGATGTGGTGAGAAAAAAATAAATCCCTTTAGAGAGAAAGCAAGATGCTCTTGTATCAATCAATCAGTCTAAAAACTAGAGAAATGCCAGTTTTAAATGAAATTCTCTTGTCTTGGCCCGAGCTCAGCTTGAAAAGGCTAGTCGCATGAGGGTTTAAATGAAAATCTATTTTCTGGGCTGAAAATCAAACTGGCTATCATTCTGTCCTTCCTCACCTCTCTCTTGGGAACATGTCAGATATATAACACTCAGTCATTTTCTCAGCTGTCAAATAATGCTCTCACCAAGCTCTGTCCCCGTACCCATGCAGTCAGCTTCAAATCCCAATCTGCTAAGATGGCCCTCTGTGTACAGTAAAAAAAACAAAAAGAAAAAAAAAACGTGTTTGGGATTCTAAGGCGATCCCTTCCTTTTATTTATTATTAATAAGTATGTGCGTGTGTGCGTTCCATAAGGGTCGGGATCGAGGTAGCATAGCAAAGTAGGTCATGACAGAGGTTAGTACTGCATTAGCGACTGTCACTGTGGGGACAGGAGAGTGCAGACAACAGGGCAGTCCACTCCCTCTCACTCACAGTCACAGTCACACACGCACACACACACAGAGACCAACAAATTCTGAAAGTCCAAGACGTTCTGTCATGGATCTGAGCCAGCAGGCCGTGACACACATGGAGGGCAGCGTCTGGAACAGGAGGACACGTCCGGTCTGTCTTTTGTGCTTATGTGCACAGATGCATGGCCTAGTGTTTATATATGACAGGGGCATTTGACCTGCCAGATTTCACATTGTTTGCCCTTGCCAAAGATTAACATAAAGAAATAAATCTCTAACTTTTTGGGGGATTTGTCTTCTTTTAGGCTAGCAATTATTCCGTATGCATAGATGTTCTCAGTCTAAGAACAGATGAATCCTCTATGAGTGTTGTTATCAGCATCTGCTTCTCAGACTTGGCTTATGGAAATCAGTCTCATTACTTCTGCCTTCCTACAGTTCAAACTCTCCCATGAAAACATAATGACCCAGGCTGTTTCTGTTGTATGCACTGTCAGTCAATGATTTCTTTTTCTGATGTTCTAAGTCTCTTCAGTTTCTATCCTCAGAAAGTCTTGGAAAATTATAAGGGTAAAAAGACCCTCTATCAGAGCAGATTAACAGCATCTCACCAGGCTGAACACTGCACTCTCTTTTATCTCTTCAACTGCAGTAGAAGAGAGTTACGTAACACTCACCTTAGGGACCCATCCGACTTTCCACCCAACTCCCGTCTGTCTCGACATGACTAGGGTGGCTGCGTGTTCTGTGCTATTTGATGTGCATGTTTGAAGCAGCCATGTGACCAAGGCTCAAAGGATCTGCCTGTTGTTCACAGCTTTCGCCGCTTTGCCCCAATCCCCTGAGAAATATGTTTCAAAGCACAGCAAAGTTGGGCTTTTTCTGGTTCCACATTTAACACCTTCTGAAATCAGAGTGCCAAGGTGCTGGTTAGCCTCCTTCCCACCTATTTCTTTTATTATTCCTCAAAGGATGCCATGTCATTAGCTGGTTCTGAAAGGCCTCCCAGCCTCCCACTGTCATTTACCTATAAGATTGAAAACTGTTTCACCTGGCTTTTGCAGTGAGTAAAAGTTTCTTCATGGAGCCCAAACTTTAAAGTTCTGTTCTAAAAACCTGCATCCTCACTTTCAGATTAATGTTTTACTTTGCTACCAACTAAAATATATTTTGCAGACTAGCCACACTCCCTACTACAGAGTCACAGGACAGCACTGGGCCCCATAAAACCGTTTAGAGATTTTGACTCAAGGCATGCAAGAGTCTTAAATGTTCAAATGGCTTCTTCACCCTAGCAAGAAGGTCCTGGGTCCAAATACTGGCTGGGGCCTTTTGGTGTGGCCTTTGCATTTGCATTGGGCAATCTAAATTAGCCCTATAGGTGAGTGTATCATGTGTGATCAGCTGTCATGTGTTTCTCCCTGTTGCCCTGAGATGGACTGGTGATTGTAAAGTAATTCTTTGTTGTTTCCAGAACATCCATTTTCCAATTTTCAACACCTGATTAGTATATGCAGAGTCGAAGAGCCTATCTCAGGTGGTCAATTGCCAAGAGGAAGTGCACACCTGGACAACTAACTAGGGTTTGTTGTTAGTTTCTTGGTGGTTTTTGGAATTATAGTGTTTGACGAGTGTTTTCGGCAATAGATGTCTGGGCTAACCCATAAGGAAACACAAAGGAATTTAGTGAGCCATAAGCACCTCAGACTATAGTGGCTGTACCTCTGGGAGTTAGCTGAGGTGGTTCGGGGATCTCAGTGGGATGCCTTCCAGCCAACCTAAATGTCAAACACTGAGGAGGCGCAGGTGAAGACCTGGGTGTTTTCCTCAGAGATCCTGTCTCTTGGCTGAATTGGGAATGACCCCGAGGACAGCTGGAGTATAAGTGCCTGGGGGAAGAGAGATCTGTTGTTCCCACAGTCCAACTCCAGATATTTAATGGAAAAAAGTATAGAAAAATGTAAGAGACAGTATTGTATTGAGAGCAGATGTCTCAACAAGGGAAAATGTGCTTTGAGCATACTTAGCCAGCTGAGTAATAACACAAACAAATTCACAAATTCATGCAAGTCACATTATTCATAAAAACACTGGCAGACGGGAGCAGTTAGATTTCTGTACTGAGAACATAAGACGGGCCTGAAATAATTTTTCTATCGAGTCTGAGAACATTTGTGTGGACTGAAGGGAAGTGTTGTCACTCAAACTAACCACCCTCATTGCTTAATCCACCAGATGGTTCAGCAAAGACTAGAGAGTCACTGTTAGCAAACCAAGCTGCATTTTCAATAGAGGAACATTAACTCAGCCTTTAGCATAGCCTGTTGGGCTGCTTGAAAAACCTAAAGAACAAAAAAGGAGGTGCATCTCATTTTCATTTTTAGCTGCAGCTCAGCACCCTATGCTGGTCTATCTAATAACAGTATGAGTGTAACGAGATTTTGTGGCTCAAGAGATTTTGCAATATTAAACGTAATTTGTCTTGAAAAAGTACAGTCTGTCTTACGAAACACTATCTCTAGTTACTGCCAGTCTTTCACTTCATCTGATGAAGCGTGAGCAATCATCGTTCCCTCACATAAAAGTGTGTGAAGAACCTGAATCTATCTTTTAAACTCATATTTTGAAGTAAGAACAAAAGTAGTTCTTAAGTATCCTCATTGTGTTGACAAACTAGACCAGTGTTTCTCCAACCCTGGGGTCTCATTTATAAAACGTAGCAATCCTTAGTAGAATCCTTTCTAAAACCGTACTTCAGCTCAGCAATTTTTTTTACTTATGCCAAGTAAGTTTCAGATCTATCAAACTTTGAGTACACGCAGCTGCACGCAATAGCCTATCCGCTTTGTAAATCATACTCTACATAGAAATGTGCTCAGGGGATTTAGAATCATATCCTGCCTCCTTCACACCCACTTTCTGCCATAAACAATCAATGCAAAGTACCTAGTGGATATTCTACATAGACTTAAGCCCACTGATATGGGGCGTTTAAAAGGGTGAACATGGCAACCGAGAGGCAGAGAAAGTGCATTCCACTGAGACTGAAATCGAGGTGGCATGAAAAACATTTTATTTCAATCAATCAATATTTATCTATATAGAGCGTTAATCAGCTAAAAGGCAACCAAAGTGCTTCACAATAAAGGACAAAAATATAGTATAAGAAAATGTGTAAGACGCAGCATCACATCATGAAACAAATAACAACAAATATACATTGTGAATTTTATTATTACTTCTTGTAGCAACAATAAGAACAAAAGCTAAATAAATAAAATAAAAACTAAATTACAGCAGACCGTAATAGGTTTCAGCCCTCCTAGATATTTAAAGTTTGACAGAAAAGGTCAGAAAAGTCTACTTTTAAAAAGTATAATCCATGCAAAATATTATTTGGGGGTCACAAATAAACGGTAGAGCTGTGAGTGACACAGCGTTGATGCAGCAGCGCGCCTGATATAAAAAAGGAGGTGGAGAAGGAGACGGCATGCCAGAGCCAGAATGTGTTGGGGGGTAGAGTTTGCACCGTTCCAGCAGGTTGGTAGATCTAACACGGGGCCCATTTTAGCACATAAATCTAACAGGACTGCTTTAGGTACTCTAAATCGGCTTCCTCCATCCAGATGCTTCCAGTGTCCTACGTGTCCAAATATGTGTAAGCAAGGTCCTTAGTGTGCTTAAAGTTGCGCACATTTTTCCACCACGTTTCATTCCATAATCCCAAACTCGGCATAGAAAGTGACATAAGCAGTTTTCAGACCCCGTTTTGTGGGTAAAGCAAGCTTTATAAATGAGACCCCGGGTCCTCAAGCACACTGCCCTGTTATCAAGCTAAAGCTGGCGTCTGTTTTGGAGCCCTCAACTGACGAAAAGTAACAGGGGTATCTGACAAGTTTTTAATTTGTCAGGATTGCATTTGTTCATCACTAGTTTCATATCTGTAAATGTCAACTGATTTAATTAGAACTGGATTCTACACTGAACAGAAATTCTTAAAAATGCTGTTTCTGAAACCACAAAATGAGAGAGTTCCTTTGTGTTTTTGTTTGTTTTGTGTTTGTGCAATAAAACCAATTTAGAATTAGATAAGCATAAAAACCTGAAATATATGGACTTGTCGAACCTGGACTGGAATGTCCCACACCGATTACAATTTTTTATAACATTGTCAAGCTCAAGAACAAGATTCTTTATTTTTATATAATTTATGTGTCTGCATACAATACAAAATTGAGTGTCAAAAGACAAAAGACAGCACGGCTAAACTAATGGGCATAGATAAATCAAAAATAAGCTAAGAAAAATGAAACTAAGTGCAAATATAGAGTTTATGTGTAATGCAACATGTTTGGTTTAGCTGTAGTGTTCTGTCTGAGCTCAACAGTCTCACTGGTTTAGGCTAAAAAGCTATTCTTCAGCCTAGTGGTTAGGCACATCCCAAAAACAGATTTAAGTTAATACATGAGACAACTTCTCAATTTTTTGTCATTCATTTAGAATGTAGTTTCCTGCTGACTTGAGCTTTAAAAATACAGACTTTTCAATATTAACTCTGCTTTTAAAATTTTACATATAAACAAAAATTCTGTTTCTGGAGTGCCCTCTAGGATCGGTTTTCAAAAAAGTTATAAAGTAAAAGGCAAAGAAATAGTGGTACAATGTGGTTCCGCAGTGCCTTACCTCAGGGATTGACTCATCATTTGCAAGAAATTATACAGTATGTCAACTTTCATCTAAATCTGGCTCACCCACCAAGAGATGCACTGAAATTATCAAGAGCAGCTGCTGCCTGGAAGCGGAGTTAAAAAGATATGCAATTAAAAACTCACTTTTTTTCTGTAGTGTTTCTAACGCATCTTAAATCAAGCCTCTCTGTGGTCAGTGCTTGCAGCGCTGAGGAATGCATCAAGCATTATATGAAGGGAAAATAGCTGATTATCATATAGCACATCATTACAGCCCACACTGACAATTATATGAGTCATTCGTCAAAGCTGGCTGTTGCATCAAAGATCCACTTATTCACCAGGTCACTTTAAAACATTGTCACATTTTAGTTGAAATAATGTCCTATTTCCACTGGTGGCATTCTGGAAATCCTAAAACAGAATCTTTTTTTAATGAAGTCAAATATAGTGTTCAAAATCGGGGGGGTTTCTTAATGCCTATAGATAAATATCAAAATTACTCTTATATGACTGGTAATCAGCTGCAATTGAAGAAATTCAGAAAGAACCACATTATCAGTCTTATCTTTAAATACTGATCATTTCTAATGCCCTGGGATTTGTGTGTGTCACTTAGTAACAATTGTTTGGCAAATCCTTTGTTGTATTCAACCATGTTCTGATTCCAAAGTGAAAGGTCAAAAACACAAGCACTGGAAAGGACCAGAACTAACAGCCTTCTAGTCTCACAGTTTACAATTTATGCTTTGAAAAACTGAACTGTTATTGCTCAGATTTCCCTGTCGCACACCTGAAAGGATCCGGATGGTTCGGTGAGAGGGAAAATGTACTTTGTTACCATATCTTTTTCTGCTCTATCGTAACGGTTGTGGTGTTGACAGTTGAGGGATCAAAGGTGGCTGATACTTTGAATTCCTCCTCCCTTTTCTTTGTTTCACCTATCAGAGAGAACTCAGTTCAGTAGAAGTCAGTACCACTCTGCCAAACGCCTTTATTTAATATCCTGAGAAACCAATAAACTTTTAATAAATGTTAGATGTTTAATTAGTATATTAAAAAACATTTCTCCCTTCAGCCTTTGGTAGTAGTTCTAGATTAAAACTGGGATCAGCATCTTTGGTTTTATATTTGTTTCTTTTTACTTGATTTAATCAAAAAATGTGTTTTCTTAGACAATTAACTAATTCGTATCCGCTCTAGCACTGGTCTGAATAAAATGTTGATAATAACTTTAAAAAAATAAATAAATTAAATGTGTAATAAAGATCTCTCAGAGCATAGTTCAAGTATTCATCCTTTAGATTGATTTTGAAAGAATATATACATATAGTTAAATCACGTTGAAATAATTTAACACAGCTTGATCACCCTACAAAACATAAGGAAAACAAAATGAATTGACTGATCAAACACAGCAGTAATGATCATTGATAAGCTTAAAAGTCTTCTAATCTACTCTGTGTGATCACAGTGTGACATATGGTGTTTGTAAGCTTTTGAAGAGTGCCAGTGAGGACACTACACAGCAGGGGATGTGAGATGGGTATCACTCTGGGTGGCTGGGTTCTCAAGTTGAGCCCGGTGCAGTTGGTCCGCAAGTCAATTAAATGACGTAGTGCCACAGCAGAGCAGATAAAGAGTGCTTATAGGTCAATGTGTTAATGAGACGACCTTTGGCTTTTTGCTGTGGTTAGCAAAGGCCAGGTGGAGGTGGAGAGTTAAAAAGGGGGAAGGTGGCCAAGTAGAGATGTTCTCTGCACCTTGCAATCCAGGCCCTTTTCATCCGTGACCACCAGCTGCTCTACTGTTTCCAACAACACAGGTAAGAGAGTTTCTCTCTATTCCCTCAAGATTTTAGCTGTCAAGATTTATACTTATAATAACCAGGATGAACATAAAAGCGTAGCATGGACGGGATCTATAATTCAACCAATCTGCTGTGCCAAGGAGAATGGCGCACAGCCAAAAGGAATAGAGGAGTGGCGGAGCTGATAGAGTGCTCCGCCAATTTTCTAATGCTTGGCACAAGTACATTGTTAAAGACACTAAAATTGATTCATTTTATATCCAATAATCTGCAGCATACTACAAGATGTCCACAAAAGGTCTATATAGTTTCTAAATGACTGCTGAATACGGTTTTCACCTTGAAAGAGTTGCAGAACTTTAAACCTGTGAGAAAAATCAATCACATGTGGCATTTAACTAAAAACTTAAATTGCTTTTCTGTGGATTTTTTTTGACAAACCATTTTAACTTATGACCGCTACTAAAACAGGTGGACAGCACTGAGCACACCAACCTTGAGAAATAAATGAGACATGGAAAATATCAACATTTTAGTAATTTTTATTTATTGAAGTTGTTGGAGTGATTTAAAGGGCATGTGAAAGAAAGAAAGAAAGAAAGAAAGAAAGAAAGAAAGAAAGAAAGAAAGAAAGAAAGAAAGAAAGAAAGAAAGAAAGAAAGAAAGAAAGAAAGAAAGAAAGAAAGAAAGAAAGAAAGAAAGAAAGAAAGAAAGAAAGAAAATGAATGAAAGAAAGATTCATTGAATTCTCATTTATCTTTAATTCAGTATGTGGCAATTTAAAGGAATTATTCTTTATGCAAAGAGCGCAGTTTGAAAATATAACTAAAGAAATAACAAAAAGACCTCAAACTGTCCAAATTCAAATAAATCCCATGGTTTTTAAATACGTTTCCGGACTCAAATTTCTTGATTTTAATATTTGATTTTTTTAAATTATTTTTATTGGTATAACATCTTGCATTGGTATTTTTGGACATATGAAAAATGTACACAGGCTCATCAATGTCCCAGGTTTTTAAGACCTAAAAAGATGAGATGATAAATAATAATAAAAAATTACCATATTGTTTCACAAAATTTCAGAATCTTTAGAATCAATTTCAACATTGACATCTTGACATTTGCCTTGACCAAGTTCTCAAAATATATCTGTTTGTAAGAACTTCTCTAATTCACAACTCTCCTCAGATGACTGCACACATTTTCAGTAGAACTGACTTTAGGACCCTGTCTAGGCCAGGCTAGGAGTAGATTAGGACGTGTGCTCAGACTTGCTGTACAGGCGAAAAGCTAAATCCTGCTTCATATTTAGCTTTCTGACAGACACTAGTAGGTGTGGGCCAAAACTGACTTGTTTTCAAAACTATTCATAGCTTTATCTACTTTGCTACCATTGTTCCAGATCAACCCAAGAGCATGCTGCCACCATGTCTCACTTCACTTGTGCAGCTTAGTGTTGCTGCGTCTTGGCAGTTTCAATCTCTTATTTGTTTTAATCCGTTTTGGACACATTTTTAGTTTTTGTAATATTACTATACTCCCATCTTTTTCTCTCATTTTTGTTCCCTGCCTTCACTGTGCCATGTTGTATGTATAATTCTATGGATTTTTGTATCCTTCTCTTGACTTAGTTCAATGAGACCCAGCAAACTATGGCTTTAGCTAATGGATGCAAAAGGGGAAATGTCACAGAAATCCTACAAGGACAGCTGAAATCTATTTACTAGTTATCAGACTCTACAAAATTCATGGCAGTTATGAACTCAAAAGACTAAAGATTGAAACTGAAACTAAAGATGGTTCAACAGTGTGTTAGTTTAAGGGTATTGCATATTTAAACATTTAGATTTAGGAAACAACTTTGAGATCGCCCCATAAAAATTCCATGCTCTGTTTTCTCCTTTTCACATTTGGAAAGTGATAAAAGCAAATTCCATAATTTTCTCAGATGACTGATATCATTTAGTATAGTTTCCACATAATAATCATGAAAACAGACGTGCCAAGATGCTGCTTTTTTTCTGAACATTTGAGCATCTTCCTTTTTTATGCACAAAAGATTTTGGACAGATTTCACACTGTTTTCCAGGATCTCATTTTAACATGTCTTTCTTGTCTTTGATTTCAGATCAAAACTATAGCTACATAGTTTTCTGCCTGTTTTAAAGTCTGGCATTTGATTTGGTGTGGTATTCTGTTCTTGTGTGCTATTATCTTCTGCGAGGAGCCTGCTAGAATTTGACAGGCTCCTGGCTAAATATGTTTTTAGTATTGCGAGGATAAAGTGTGAAATAGTTCAAGTCGAGTTTTATCGTCACTTTATTCTCTCCTCAGTCCATAAAATATAAGTAGGTAGATTCAGTATTGCATTTTTTAACCTAACTTATATTGCTTCATATTAATTATTTTCTTTTCATGCTCTGTCCAAGTGGTCCCCCTCCTATGGCCAGGGTACCATGGGCAGTCTCCATGCTGTTTCTACTCTTGATCCACTCTCCAGGGGCCTCCTTGGCCCCAAACCAGCACCTGTGCGGCTCTCACCTGGTCGACGCTCTCTATTTCATTTGCGGGGAGCGGGGATTTTACTACAGCCCAAACAGAGCCCACAAGCGGGATCTGGAAAATCAGAGAGGTGGTTTGGATCATTTGAAGTGTTCTGTTACGTAATAGTTATTATCCATATATAGCTCCCCTGTATGTAGTAGAAAGATGTCATCTTGCAGTGAGTTTCTGGAGAACACTTAATCAATTGAAATGATAATTTCTGCTCCAAAAGAAGCTTTTGTTTTTACTTTATACGTTTTCTATTGTTGAAGCCCTTATTATTAATTTATTAACAAATTTTAAAAAATCTCTGAATATTGAGAACGTGAAATATGACAGACAGGAAGAAAAACAATCAGCAATAATCAGTTAAGCTATAAGACTAATTCAGAAAGAATTTTTTTTTGTTTTATTAACCCCTTTTAGTTAAAATGTTACAATAGAGACTGTAACTTTACAAAGATGCATCATCTGCACAATTGAATGGGTTTAAAATGACATTTAGTTCAATTAAATTAAGTTTTTGCACAAAAAAAATCTGCACTTAGCACACACAGGTACAGCACTAATCAAACGTGCACCTAAATGTTACACAAGGGAAAATGTAGCACGGATAACTTTAACCTCATATCATACATGGTGCTGTGCTGCTGCAGTTCCTAACAAATCCTAAATGGTCTGCATTTGTGTAGCACTTTCTCAGTCAGAGGACCACAAAGTGATTTACACTACATTCAGTCTTTCATCGATTCACGGAGAGATTCACACACTGGTGGTGGTAAGCTACGTTATAGCCAGAGCTGCCCTGAGGCACACTGACCGAAACAAAGCTGACCGGACCACCGGGCCCTCTGACCACCACCAGCAGGCGAAGAGGGTGAAGTGTCTTGCCCAAGCACAACAACGACCAACAGGGATGGAGCAGGGGTCCGAACTGGCACGTGACGTACCCCTATCACTTGAGCCACGTTTGCAGGTCGGGCGACCCTAAAGAGAATGTAAAGCTCTGCTCATTGTCAAAAAGTCCCTCAACTTGAAGTTATTTCATACTTTAGATTACTTTGAGCTTTGACAACTTAAAACACTTAGCTCAGTAGGAAGTATACCTGTTATTCTCGTTTTGAATTTGTTGCTCAGATAAAACCAGCTGACTGGAGCCCATACGTATGGCTAACACATGGTTGAAAACTCGTACTGCAGCCACCTGCCAGCAGAAAGTTCTATGCACTCACAGCAGCTTGAAAAACGGAAAAAGGAAAATCTTTAAACAAGATACATAAACTTTGAAAGTGTTAGATTCAGGAGCAGTATCGTGTTAAAACAGATTTTGACGTCTTAAAAAGGCATTAAGTGGCTCCCTCTGACTGTCCATCTTACTGTTTCTTCTAGACGACACTCAAAATTCTGCGAGGTGTTATCGCTTTAGGGTTAGGACTTTTCTTCTTTGATATTATTAAATATAAGTAAATAGGTGAGTTCAGTATTGCACTTTTGCAACCTAAATTCTATTGTTACCTCCACAAAGGAAATGTTTTCAACAGGGTTTGTTTGTCTTTTAGTTAGTTAGCGACATAACTAAAAAATTTAGAGGTGGATGAGATTTTCAGGAAATGTCTGCAATGGGACCAGGATGAAAACTGCCATTACCGAAAAAGTGATTTTCAACTGAACTACTATATTAGTGTGAATCCAGCTGCTAAAGGTATGTTTTCATGGTCAGGGAATCTAAAAAAAGTTAGAGTTAGATTACAACATACATCAGGGACTGATCTGCCTTGGCAGAGGTCTGTCCTCTTCGAGTGCTTTTCTGCTTTTGTATGAAATGCTTTCTATTTGTGCTCTGTCCAAGTGGTCACAAATCCCCCAGTTGCTAAGTGAAATTAGGTTTTCAGAGACTGTTCGATGCTCAGTGCATACAATCAGCTGTTTGTGAGTCTGATAAACTTCAAAAAACACTACAACACCTAGCAAACCACATTGATGCACCATTTTCAACACTGCAGGCAGAAAGATACACCCAGTGGCCTCAACCAACATAACTTTGTGTATTAACAAAACCTTTCCAATGGAAAATTAGCTATACAATATCACTATAATCAGTACTTTGATCCTCTACGTCCGCAAACTCTTAAACTTATGGATTTTATGTTAGTTTGTCATTTGTGCAAAACCATCAAAAATGGTATGTTGCATGCATTTAGGAAATTATTCCAAGGTAGGAATCACTATCTTCTCATCTGATCAGACCGATATGGCCAAGTCTGCCAGCATTATTTTGTCGGTCAACACCTGCATTGATTGGCTGAAAATATGACAGTAAACTTAACATCTCTTGTAAAAAATAAAAGTTGCAGATAATAGTTTGAATTGCCAAAACAGGACCTGCTGTGGATCGCTTCTTTACAATCTTATGGTGATATGACATCGTCCTACCTATTCAAAGAATTTCAATTATAAACAATATGAATTATCTCTAACTCCTAGTTCTTTTTTCAAAGTATTCATTCTAATTAGTAGAAAATAAGTTTTTGTCTGCTCCCTTCATGGCGGCAGTTCAGAAATTACAGCATGACTTTGCCAGTAGACCCCCCAGTCTGGCTTTGTTCACCCACACAGTATTGAAAGTTGAGCCTTAATATAAAGTAAAGGGCCACATTTGATGGGTGGAGGAAAGATTTTTTTAAAGAGAGACAACATGCAGAAAAGCTTCGCTGAATGTAACTCTTGGTCCGGGCCATCATTAAGTCATTCTGCAGCTTCTTTTATAAAGAAATGCAATTGGTTTATCGTCGCTTTAAACTTCTGTTATGTGACAAATTCATTCATCACAAATCCTGTGAAATCCCAACATTCCTCATTAAGCTATTCCCTAAACATATTATTTAGATCTTCCACCTCAAACGTTCTGCGAGTGCTTTGAAGCTAACATCAGGGTGCATCAGCTATGCTATGCTTCTGCTGGTGCGTCATCATACCACCCCCCCCCCACCAACAGTTGAGGCAGAAACCAACAAGGTTAAATAGATTGCTGCAATCAATATTTTCTGCATCAAGTCAAGTTTCCATGAGAGTCTGAACTGTAATGGTGTTTTAAGCTGTTGGCATGAAAAGCAGCAGGATATTAACATGGAGGTATGGGAACTTTCTCTACTTCAAAGGGTTCCTGGTGAAGAGGGCCAGAGAGAAGAGGCTTTGGAGGGTTCTGTCTGGCCATGATGAGCCCAAGGTGAAGAGAGGCATCGTGGAGCAGTGCTGCCATAAGCCGTGCAGCATCCACCACCTGGAGGACTACTGCAACTGACCGCTCCGCAACTAGCACTACTCATAGCTTGTAAAGAGGTCCAGAAGTCAATTTCTGGCCCCCCGACACTCGCTGGCTATGTCTTATCAAGTGAAGGAAATAAAGCTTCATGACCCATAACCCGAGGCTCCTCTCTGCAATGATGGAATTCGTGTTCTTTGTAGCTGTTGTCAGTGAAACATTGGCTGCTGAGCTCAAACCTTTGCCTACGGTCATGGAGTGCCCTCCACTGGCTGAGGAGGGACATGGCAAAGATGATGCAGGCACCCAAAACACTGAACTGAATGAATCTCAATTACAAAGTTGTAGGATGATAAAAGAAATCTCTTTATTTACAGAAGAAGAATATACAGCCACCACATTTAAAGAAAACCCTGCTACAATAAAAAAACATATTTTAGAGGGACATATTTCAGTACAGACCTTTTTATGTTATGACATCAGTTTATGTATGCAAGTCATCCAACCTCTGTATTCAGACATTCACCAAACCAAATGAACATCATGCAAACACTTGAAGAAAAACCGGTTAAAACTTGGACTAATTTGTCTTTCCTTATAGGTTTCCATTCTTGTTGGCTGGAAGAACTCCACTACTCTTTATGGTTTCCTGTAAAACACAGAATTATAATCAGAAACCAGCAGTTATGGCAAACTGAAACCAAAATAGTAGAGACGCTAAGAGCTCACCTTCTTTAAGAGGCTCATTTGTTTCAG
The DNA here is from genome assembly GCA_963556495.2 of Valencia hispanica. Classification (NCBI taxonomy): domain Eukaryota; kingdom Metazoa; phylum Chordata; class Actinopteri; order Cyprinodontiformes; family Valenciidae; genus Valencia; species Valencia hispanica. The sequence continues at coordinate 20,943,650 of OY747702.1, forward strand.
TTTGAATGTTCTCCTTGTTGTGCTGGAAGGCCTTGCTGGGGTCAAACCTGCGACAAGGAGCACCGGGAAGCTTTGCTCTCAGCTGTTCCAAATCGCTCTTCAGGCGGCTCACAAGACTGCGAAGTTTAGACACTTCCTACAAACAGATGCAGGCATACAGCTGCAGCTCAATATATGAAATAGCATTTGAAAGTTTATTCCAATAATTTCTATTCAAATGGGAAACCATCTAAAGTCACTCATTAAACACAGTGTGATGCATTTCAAATATATGTTTGTTAATTTTGCTAATAACAATGCAGTTTCTCAAAAAATGACAACATTGCATGTAAAACAATTTTAAAATACAGAAATATTTGTGGAGGAGAATGTTGACAGTTGCAGTTATAGTCACCAATAGGAGGGTTAACAAGAGATGGGAAGATTACAGAGTGCTCTATTTAAGCATATTAATTGCGTTGCGTGGAAGGAAAACCTAATGCACAAGCATGCCTGCAGCTTTAAAGGGATTGTGAAGTAAAGTTCAATTCAATTCAAGAGCCTGAGATTCCCAAAGACCCGAACAGCAGCTGGAATCAGTGCTTCAAATTGCACATTACATAGAAATACTAAGTAACATCTCTATCTAAATATATATAGTTCCGTGAGTCTGATAAACTGCTTTTAAGGTTTTAAAATTATTAATTAATAGTAATACTAATTAATTCTATGAGCTATACCAACACTTAATTTCCCTCTGGGATCAATAAAGTATTTATTGAATTGAATTATTTACAGAATCCTGAGAAATAAACACCAGATATTGCTTTGTGTAAAGATTCAATATAATGAGTTTAAGCTTTTAAATTTAATTACTGCTATACATTACCTTTTTAGCAATATTCAGATATTTCTAATGCACCTATATTCTCAAAAACAGACTAAAGGGAATAAAATATGTCCTTTGCAGTGCTGCTCTAGCATTTTACCTGTTTAAGGGAGATATTCTCATCTTTGAGCTTCATCACATGTTTGATCTTCTGCTTCTGGTTCTGGTGCCCCAGGAGGCGAGCGTAAGCGTCGGCTAATTTGTTTAATTCTTCCTGGTTTGCTCCGTTCTCATTAAGCAGCGCATCTCGCTCCGCTGCAAACGCGTTAAGCTGCTCCTGTGGGAGCACACCAACGCAAGTATTATTTAGTTTGACAAATTAACATCTGCAGATACAAAACTCACGACAAGTAACCTCATAAAATGATCTTGGGGATTTTTTTTTTGCATTCATTTGGAACATTTCTTTTGTTAAATGAAAATGGCTGACCTGAAAGGGCCTGACTTTGGCGAACAGTTCCTCATAATGTTTCTTCCAGTGCTCCACCTCAAAGCGTGGGGAGCTTTAAAGATAGGAATGATTAGCAACAAAACTAGATTTTCTATAAAAAGAGCCCCACATCATAGAGAAATATTCATTACTGCTCACCTTTTCTCCTGCACTTCAGCTAATTGTCTTTGGAGTTCCTGTCGCAGCTGCTCCATTTCCCACTGCAGGGTAACCTTCTCCTGAGTTAGTGCTTCCACATGCTCCCTTAGAGCTCCTCTGTCCTGCTGCTGCTTGTCCAACCTGTGCTCCAAAGCTCCCGTCTTCTCCTGCAAGTGGTCTAATTGGGCCTGGAGCCCGACGTTTTCTTGTTCGACGTCATCCAGGCGAGACCGAAGCTGATCTCTGTCCTGCTCGGCTCTGCTTAGCTGATTCTCAAGCGTATGGCTGAACTCCTTTTTAAGTTCCACTTCCGACAGCAGACTCCTCCTTTCCTCATCTAACTTCTCAAGCTCAGCTTGTACTTTAAGTAGCTCTGACCTGACCTGCTCGTGGTTGTTCCTCTCAACCTCAAACATTCTTTTTTCCTCTTGAAGGGCTACATGGATTTTTACTTTCTCCTCCCTTTCCTCTTGGAGTTGCTTCGTTATTTCTTCTTTTTGCTGACTGAGCTCCTCCAACAGTTTCTGGGCTTTTCCCCTCTCCTGTTGCAGCTCAGTTAGACTCTGGTTTCTCTGTTCCTCCAGACATCTCAGAGCCTCTTCTTTCTCGTTTATCTGCATCTGTAGCTCCTTTTGAAGCAGGCTGATTTGAGCTGCATGGCTTGCCTGTGCGGCCTTCACTTCCTCTTCTTTTTGTGCAAGGCAAGCTTGCACCTCAAGCAACATCCTAAAAGATGAAGAGGAACAAATTGAGTAAAAAAAAATTTTTTTTTAAAGTTGGGAAAAGTCAATTTAGCAGAACCATAGTGAGGTTTAAGCACACCTTGAACTCTCCTCCCTTGCTTTTGCTTCAGCCTGCAGCCTCTCCTGTTGCTCATCAGTCCACCCTCTCACTCTATTGATCTCTTCCTCTTTCTGTTCAACCATTTTGTCCATCGCCTCCATCAGCTGGCAGGTCACTCTCCCCACCTCCGCTTCCAGTTCTCTCTGTCTTCCTTTGGCTTCCTTTAGAGCCTCTTTGGCGCTGAAAAGGAAGACAAGCATTCTGTGAAGCTGGGATGCCAACAAAACTTAAAGTTTAAAGGCAACATAAATCAAACTGACTTTAAAGCAAAAGAACACCAGGAAATGCTGACACTAAGGAGCTCACCTTTCCAGCTCTGTGACAATATCTTCAATCTCTTTCTGGGAGTTGTTATATGCCTCTTGGAGTTCACTCATTGCAGCCAGATGCATCTCTTTCATCGCTGCAACACCACTTTTCCTAGCAAAGAAAGAAGAATAGGTTGTTACAGAGTAAATTCTATAATTTCTTAGAGCCAGAAAGTATGAAACTAAATCACAATCAAGCTTTCCATTACTTTTAAAGTAGATAAGTCATTTTAAAAAATGCACTTTTCTGATAAAAAACAGCTTTTTCAAGGCTCACCTCTCTAAAATAGAAATGCATTACCATATATGGATGGCATGCTATATGGAACCCTGAAATGGAATGTTGTCTTGACAAAAGAAAAAAACCCTTCTAAGGGGGATAAATAGAATGGATAGCAGGATACCAGGCCAGGTATCTCTTCTATGGAGAGAAAAACACTGATAAAACAAATTTAACAGTCGAAATAACTGCAAATAATACAACTGGAGTGTAGTAGAAGAGAAAAGTAGCAGAGTGTAGAAAATCGGTCAGTCTGTCCTCCGGCAGTCCAAGCCTATAGCAGCATAACTACAGAGATAGCTCAGGATGACCTAAGCCACTCTAACTATAAGCTTTATCAAAAAGAAAGGTTTTAAGCCTGGCCTTAAAAGTAATAGAGTGTCTGCCTCACGGACTAAAGCTGGGAGCTGGTTCCACAGGAGAGGAGCCTGATAACTAAAATATCTCCCTCCCATTCTACTTTTAGAAATCCTAGCAACTACAAGTAAACCTGCAGTCTGAGAGCAAAGTGCTCTGTTAGGAACATATGGAACAATTAGATCTCTGATGTATGATGGAGCTTGATCAAGGGCTTTGGCTAATATTTTTGGTAATTCTGAAAGCTCAACTGAATCAAAACAGTCCAAACGCAAATTAGGTTCTACAGTTCTCTGAGTGGTGTGCTTGACACATCTACTGTGTAGCCCCTTTGTTTCTAATAACAGCTGTAGTAAGAAAAAAATTTAATTTTTGCGCCAATAACGAGCCATGAAAATGTTAGTCTTATATTTACTGATATTGCATCTGGCTTTTGTTTGATTACCCTTCTAGAAGCGTTTCTGCATCCCTCAGTTGTTTCTCCAGCTGCTCTTTCTCCTGCTGCAGGCTCAGAAAGGCCTCCTGACTCTCCTCTGCCACCTCCTGCCTCTTCTGCTCCTGTTCCTCCATGACAGCCAGCTCCCCCAGCACCTCTTCCATTTCCTCCTTTAACTGTCTCATTCGCTCTTCAGAGTCCTCCCTTTCCTGCTCCACAAGCCCAGTCAGAGAGTCCACCAGAGCCTGTCGACATCAACAGAACACACATTTACTATATCTAACACTGTCATTTAGTATATCCACCTAGAGTGAACAATATCAGAGGTTAATGTTTGTATAACCTTTTCTCTGGCCAGCTCCTCAGTGAGTGCTGCGTGTTCTTGCTCAAGCTGAATCTGCCTCTTCCTTTCATCTCTTTTAGTCTGCTGTAAGACATTCAGCTCGTTCTTCAGCTCTTCTACTCTCCTGAACCCTTCCTCCTGAGTCTTGCCTGAAAACCAAAGATATTCATGTCACACGAATTGCAAATCTCTAAATAACTTGACGAGACGGTAGGTGCTAGGAGTAGATAAACATACTTCTCTCCTCCTCAGAGAATAGACACTTCTGTTCAAGATGTGCCACCCTCTCATCGAGCTCCCTCTCTGTCCTCCTGAGCACCTCCCTCAGCCTAGTAAGCTCGGCCTCTTGCTGACGGACAGTTGCCTGAGAGTCTTCAACTTCTTGGCAGGCTAACTTCATTTGCTTCTCCATGTCAATGACAGACTTTTGTGCAGACTGGAGTTCCAGCTCTTGGTATTCTAATCTCTTCTCCACTTCCCACAAAGCATCCTTGGATGTCTGCAGCTCTTGCTGGAATTTATTGGCGGCCTCCTCCTTTTGTTTCAGAAAATCTTGGGTGGTTTGTAGCTCCCTGGTTCTCTGCTCCAGTTCCATTTCTAGATGCCTGTGGAAAACTGTCATGAGTGTACTGTGGATTTCTTACAGTTTAGATAAAAGAGAAAAAGAAAAGAAATATTTAGTTACTTTAGTTTCTCAGCTTGGGAACTAACAGCATCGTTCTCTTGTGTCTTCTCTTCAATCATTAAACGGAGGTCCTACAAACACACAAACTATGTCTTTATGCCTTTTACAACACAAGCATGCTGAAAAAGTCAAATTTGCTCTTGTAGCTGTAGATTAAACCTGAATCTCGTCATTAGCTGCATCCAAGTATTCCTGAAGTACTTTGATCTCCTCTCTCAGCTCCTGTAACTCACCTGAAAAACAGAATGAGTGTTCAAAGAGCGCAAACTGTTATATGCAGTTTAGGTTAATTTTGCACTTAGTGCATTAACATGTATCTAAAACAGCCATAAACGGTTGGGAAATTGCTAATTTACTCTCAGGTAGAGGTATGCTTACCATTTAACCTCTCATTTTCTTTCTCGAGCTCTGCATTCTGGGTTTTTGTCACTTGATGCAGATCCTCTAAAAAAAAAAATAATAATAATTTTTTTTTTTAAGTTTAATTTAAATGTGTTTGAAAACTAATCAGACCTCTGGCAATGCTCAGAGATGTGCAGAAAGTCTGGCTGTTTAGCTGAATCTGAAGATTTTCATGTTGGATCCTGACTGGTTTAAAAAACTCAAATATTAGGCTAGATCTCGTGGACCACATTCTTCAGTATGGGTGTTGTTATGGAGGGAAGAAAGACTAGGTACATTTAGAAAGAGCCTCTCAGCAGACAACAAAAGTACAGTGAAGTTGCTCTGTGTTATCCTTGTGAGCCTCAAATCTGTCTGTTATGCAACCATCCATCCATTTTCTTCCGCTTATCCGGGGTCGGGTCGCGGGGGCAGCAGCCTAAGCAAAGAGACCCAGACTTCCCTCTTCCCAGCCACTTGTTCCAGCTCCCAGGCCAGCCGAGAAACATAGTCCCTCCAGCGTGTCCTGGGCCTTCCCCTGGGCCTCCGCCCGGTGAGACGTGCCTGAAACACCTCACCAGGGAGGCGTCCAGGAGGCATCCTGACCAGATGCCCGAGCCACCTCAACTGACTCCTCTCGATGTGGAGAAGCAGCGGCTCTACTCTGAGCCCCCTCCGGATGACCGAGCTTCTCACCCTATCTCTAAGGGAGAGCCCAGACACTCTGCGGAGGAAATTCATTTCAGCCGCTTGTATCCGTGATCTCGTTCTTTCGGTCACCACCCAGAGTTCGTGACCATAGATGAGGGTAGGAACGTAGATCGACCGGTAAATCGAGAGCTTCTCCTTTTGGCTCAGCTCTCTCTTCACCACGACAGACCGGTAGAGCGCCCGCATAACTGCAGATACCCCAACAATCCGTCTATCGATCTCCCGCTCCATTTTTCCCTCATTCGTGAACAAGACCCCCAGATACTTAAACTCCTCCACTTGGGGAAGGACCCCATCCCCGACCCGGAGGAGGCACCCCACCCTTTTCCGGCTCAAGACCATGGCCTCGGATTTGGAGGTGCTGATTCTCATCCCAGCCGCTTCACACTCGGCTGCGAACAGCTCCAGCAAAAGCTGTAGATCACGCTCCGATGAAGCCAACAGGACCACATCATCTGCAAAGAGCAGAGACCCGATCCTGAGGCCACCAAAACGGATCCCCTCAACGCCTTGGCTGCGCCTAGAGATCCTGTCCATAAAAGTTAGGAACAGGATCGGTGACAAAGGGCAACCTTGGCGGAGTCCAACTCTCACTGGAAACAAGCCCGACTTACTGCCAGCAATGCGAACCAAACTCTGGCACCGGTCGTACAGGGACCCAACAGCCCGTATCAAGGGGCCCGGTACCCCATACTCCCGGAGCACCCTCCACAGGGCCCCCCAAGGGACACGGTCGAACGCCTTCTCCAAGTCCACAAAACACATGTAGACCGGTTGGGCGAACTCCCACGCACCCTCCAGGACCCTGCTGAGGGTTTAGAGCTGGTCCAGTGTTCCACGGCCAGGACGAAAACCGCATTGTTCCTCCTGGATCCGAGGTTCGACTATCCGTCGGACCCTCCTCTCCAGAACCCCTGAATAGACCTTACCAGGGAGGCTCAGAAGTGTGATCCCCCTGTAGTTGGAACACACCCTGTGGTCCCCCTTTTTAAACAGGGGGACCACCACCCCGGTCTGCCAATCCAAGGGAACTGCCCCCGATGTCCACGCAATATTGCAGAGCCGCGTTAACCAACACAGCCCCACAACATCCAGAGCCTTGAGGAACTCCGGTCGAATCTCATCCACCCCTGCAACCAAATTTAGAAAAGTTGGCAGCTGTTTGGAAATCTCAGAGGTAAGCTATGGCTCGCCATTCTCCACGGAGGATGCAATTTAAATAAGCTAAGCCCCGCTAACCAAACAAATTGCTAATGCAAGATGCTGAAGCTTAAGTTGTCTACTCCGTGAACTTGCTATTCTCATTTAAAATAGTGAATAAAACTCTCTTTTACACCAATCTATCAGACATGTAGTAACTCCTAATATTAATTAGCCTAGTTCATGCTCACAGCAGGAAGGCTAGAAATACATTTTTAACATTCTGATAATACAGTTTTTAAAAGGGAAACAGGTTGAAGCTTTACAAGAACCAGAAATCAGAAAGTGGCTTCTGATTGGTGCATCTCAAGCAGCGCTCCATGGTAACAAATCTCACCCAGATCTTTATTCCGGTCCTGTAGAGTAGAGACTGTAGCCCTGGCAGCTTGAAGGTCAGTTTCCAACACCTTCAGTTGGCCTTTGCTGTTAACTTGCATAAGACTTAACTCCTGGATCAAACCGAAAATGTTGCATGAGTGCACCTACATGCAGTCAAAAGACAATTCAGGAACTTTTACTGCCATTAAACCAATGCAGAAAGCGGCAATACTTGATTCTTAACATCCAGGTTGTTCCGAGCTTCCATCAGCTCCATTGTGAGGGAATTTATTCTCTTTTTAGTAGTATCCGCAGAAACCTAGACAACAATACAATTACATCTTTCATGTAGCGGTGTTGAAGTATCTCACAAGTTGAGGAGTAACAGGCACTGAGAAAAAAAGCCACCTTGTTTTTCAGAAACTCATTGACTTTCTTGAGTTCTGCTCGTTGTCTTTCCAGTGTGATGACGCTGGCGGAGAGCCCCGTCTTCTCTCGAACTGCAGCAAGCAGCTTCGCCTCTGCCTTCTTCAGATCCTCTTCCAGGGCCAGCAAATGACGGTCCTGCTCTCCTCGCTGCTGCACCAGGGACCGGATCTGAAGACAGATTCATGGGAAGTTTTGATTCGGAGAGTAATAGACGTGTCATTTTAAATAACTGAATAATTTACTAGAGACACTGACAAACCAGTGCAACACGTTCACATTCATTTATGGATGTTTAATTTGTTAGCTGTACCTCTTTTTCCAAGAGTTTCAGCTGCTTCCTTTCAAATGTCATGTCATTCCTCTGTTTCTTGCCACCCGACCCTTCAGTCTGGGTACGATCGAGTAAAAAAAAAAAAGTACCAGATTATATGATGGAAACAGTAAAACCTTAATAGTTTCATTTAGGAAAGGTTCAAGTGACTAAACTCACAAGTCCATCGACTGACAAAGTCCTGCGGACAGGAGAGACGAAGACGCTTCTGGAAGGCGATGGTGGCAGCAGAGCAGCTCCAGCAGCTGGACGACAAGGAAGAAATGAAGGGGCACACGACACCCACTCGGTTTCAGACACGTCAACATTATTTACAGTTGCAGTGTGTTCACGAAATCCACATACCTGCCTTGATGGCTCTGAATCGGTCGGATTTGTTAAAGGAAGCAGCTCCCTTCACGTCCCCTGATTTGACCTCATAGGCCCCCGGTGGAGGGGCGCACCCTTCAAATAACATTACAGTTAGCTGCTGTAAACCTCGGATAGGAAGGGTTTCGTTTTAATATGAACTTAACACGACAGCGCGCCCACCCAGAGCATTTAAATATTTGATAAGCCGTTAGCTAAGTATTTCAGCTAAGCTACTTACCATTAAATAACCTAAGTGGATAAGTCGCTCACCGGGCGCTGCTAGCACTTTAAGTTTTTTGTCGTCACTTACCTATGTGCTCGTTGAACCTCTTCAAAGGGGCTCTTGAAAATGACATTTTTATTCCACGTTGTGCTAGTGCGTAGAATTTTTTTCTAAAAGCTCAAGAAAAACGGCTGCAGAGCAGCTTCGTCAGTGACAAACAACAACAGACGCTAAAGCTCCGCCGCTTAATTTTCAAACTAACGTCGTACGTAAGCCTTTGCCTGTTTGTCCAATAGAAGCTAAGCATTGGATGACGCACGTCGATCAACGTCCAATCAGTCTTCTTCAATGTTTACAGAAAAATATATACGTCGTACTGATACGAACAGACAAAAAGAATAAAAAACAGAATGGAATAGAAATTTAAAAAACACACGAGACTCATAACAGGACAAACTAACTTTTTAGACCTACCGTAATAATTTATTCAACAATTGAAATTGAATGAAAAAAGAGTATAGAAACACTAAATGTTAGGTTATTTCTCTATGGCAAGCCATTTTAACATTTAATAGGCAGACTGGATATGCATTTTAGATATCTACAAATAAATTCTTCCTAGTAAGAATTAACATTCAAGATATCAATAAATCAATTTATCCTAGTACAAATGAACATTCGCCTAACCAAAATGTAATTCTTTCTAGGATAAATGACGTCACTTTTCCCATTCATGTGTATGTGGTTTGCAGCTGCTCCTATCCACAAATACATTCTTCCTGTCTAGAATGGACAGTCTGGATAGGAGAAAATCAATTCTTACAAGGAGAAATTCGAATTTCAGATAGCAAGAATTCAATTGTTACTAGTACAAACTCTTATTTTAGATAGGAAAAATTAAAATACTATTCTACCTATCTATAATTTAATTTCAGATATCCAAAAATACATTTTAACTAGTGAGAATGTTATTTTAGATAGGAAGAACTGCAATCTTCCTAGGAACAATTAAGTTGTTACTATCTGTATCTTATTTGTTGAGGTCAATAATTCCTTCTTTGTTTTTTTTTTACTGCTGACGTATGTAAATTACGTTACCTAAACGTCAACAGCTACGTACTTCCGCTGAACTGCCAGCCAGAGCGGATACTTCCGTTAGCCAATGCTACATGTTACATGGTATGTTTAGGTAGCTGCTACATTAGTTGTGATGAAACACTCAAAGTTTAAATACCAGTTTCTGGTACAACTGCCGAACACTGCTATGTGCCACAGAGCCAGGTATCTTGAAAGTACAACAGTGTACTTTTTTTTTTTTTTTACCTTTCCTACCGGTGAGGTGGATTGTCACTGTAACGCCTCATACCCGGGTGTAGTCGGCTCTGATATCCGTGAACCATCATCAGAAACAGATCGACGGCTGTTAAAAAGGGAGCTGCTCCTGTTTTTATCTTCACAAGGTAGGTCTAGACACCTATGTTAACGTGTGCACAGGCGTGTGTGACAGCGGGAGAGACAGAAAAGTATTTGTATTCTATTAAAATAACTAACTATCGGGGTGTAATAGTAGCAAGTATGGAAGCAAATACTGCATGTAACATAATTCCGATTAAAATGTATTATCAGAAATGCGATTTGAATGGTACAGATGTGCATTACATAAGCAAGTTTGTCCTCTATTTTAGTACCAAAACTCCTTAATGTTTTATTTTTTGCACATGTTTATTTTTAAGTTAATTGTGTGTATTGTCTAGTTAAGTATGAACAATTATTAGTGTTATTAAATATTTGTTTTCCATTTTTTAGGTTTCCATCATATGACCGACTGATGTGTTTTTGGGCCTTGCTTCAGGACTCTTTACCATCCATGGTCAGTGTTCAACAAGCAGAAAGATTAGCTCTCATGGAGTCACATTCTAAAGCTCATACCCTGCAACCCTTTCACAAGTTTTTCCTGTTTAAATGACTTTGCGCATTGGTCCAATAGAGTTTTTGTATATATTTTTTTTAAATGTCTTTGCTCACTTACCTTGTTTAAATACTTCTGTGGTCAGTAAAAGTTGTAATCTGCTTTTGTTTGGTCTCTCATTTTAAGTCATGTCTGTTGTCTTTAAAAATTAAGCATTTTAAACACCAAAAAGCTTTTATCCAAGTCATTTATTACTCATTTAACAAACATTACATCACAAACAACAGGATAATTCAGCAACATTTCACTAACAAGTTTTAAATTTGATTTCCTACACAGTAGCTTAAATTATGTTGTACTGTAGTAAAGTAATTAATTCACCAAGAAGGCATTGAAGAAGAAGCAAAAAAACAAATAGTTACTATTTGTAATACTTTGCATGACTTTCATATCACGGGGAATGATCTGAATGGATGTCGATCAGGGCATGTGTGTGTGGACGGGTTCTGGGGACCATCTTTACTGGTAGGACAGCACACTCCTCCACCGGACCGAACATGGAATCAACCAGAGGTAAATCCCCGGAAACAGCCATTGTTGTGATCATGGGAGCTTCGTACACAAGAACATACCGGATTCCTTCCGTCAATCTCCTCTCCCTGAGTCTGGCTGATATGACCATATCATTAACCGGACCCGGTTTAATACCCTGTATCATAATAAAATCCTGTTTAAGAATCATTCAAGAAATAAACATACATAAAATAATAGGGTAATAGAAGGCTTGGTCCTTGGTTAATGCCACTTCTGTTCAATTTCTTTGCAGCTGATCACTGGGGGAACTGATGCTGGGAGTAATGTCTGGTATCTTGGGCTGCCACATGACAGCACAAGGCTGTTCCTTCCACACGGGCATCACAGTAGCACCACCAGCTTTGAATCCCTCAGCACAATCTGTTACAACACCATATATTTATTAGACTACAACAGCAGCTTAAGAGAGACAACATTTAACACACTAAAGTTGGGAACTTTTGTTAGTGAAAATCTCTTAGTGAACTGAAATGTGTAGAGATTTTGACATAGTATTTGTAGATGACCATGTATAATAGATCATGATTAACTTTACTCATTTCACAAAGTCGTGCTTCTGCGAGACCCATTACTTTAATATTCTTTCTGGCACTGACCATGTTATTTTACATGTTTTCTCTGGTACCATATGATACATATAGTGTAATGATGGCGTTTCTCTGTATCAAATTCACAGCAATGATATGACGCAGAAACTTCATTTTCAAAAGCAGGAACCTTCTACTTTTTGAACTGTACCTGCAGGACGACTTCTGGCTTTTCCTCATGGACCTGAAGCACTCGGACCGAACCCTGACTTCTCCTTAATCTCCTGTTTAAAACTGAGATTAACACAGAAGTTAGGCTATTTTATTTCAGAAACACAAAAGACTCGTAATGTAAACCTATCACTGTTGCTTCCTCACAGAGCTAACTTTGCTTATTAAAGCGGTAGCATGTATCAACATTCAGCAGCTCAAAGCAGAAGCTTAACTTACCTTCGTAGTTTGTTTATGTAGCTGGACACATAAAATAAAACCTTTGTCTTTTTATGATGCTGGCGTTTTAGATGTGCTCTGTGTACGTTGTTCAGTTACCCGCGGGAGGTCCAGCAGCGATCGGGTAAAAAACGCCAAAGATAATGCTAACGTTACTTTGCTCCGGAAAAGTCCGAAAGCGTCACAGCGCAGAGTTTGTACTAGTAACAATTGAATTCTTGCTATCTGAAATTAGAATTTCTCCTAGTAAGAATTGAATTCCCCCTATACACAATGTTAATTCTAGATAGGAAGAATGTATTTGTGGATGGGAGCAGCTGCAAACCCCATACACATGAATGGGAAAAGTGACGTCATTTGTCCTAGGAAGAATTACATTTTAGATATCCATAATGTTAATTTCTCCTAGTACAAATTGATTTTTGGATATCTGGAATATATATCCGATCTAGTAAATAAAAGGTTAAAATCGCCACCTAAACTGTTTCTTTATTTCTTACTAGTATGATTGTAATTTATGATATCTTAAAATTTCATTCCTCCTAGTAAAAATCACATTCTTACTAGTCAGAATGACATTTTGCTAGTCAGAATTTCAAAGAATGTATTTGTAATGGGATCAATTCAATTATTGCTATCTAAAATAGGAATTATAGATAGGAGTGGTTGTTGATTAAATGTTAAAATGGCTTGCCATACTTCTCTGGGTTTTAGACAACTTGAAGTCAGAAATCGACATCACGGATAGTCAAATACATTATTCTCACAGATCAGATGTCAGATCCTAGGTGGTGTATGGAGCCTTTATGCATTTTTTTTCAATTTCCATGTTATTTTACTTTTAAAATAGCTCAGATTTTGGCTATTTACTTGCCACTTCCTTGATGCAAACAGAATGCAAGAAAGGAATGACTTTCTTAAAGAGAAGTTTTTGCTTGGTGTCAATATGCATTATCAAACCACTGTTCGATTAACAGGACATGCTAGAGGGAATATGTTTCTCTATTGGTCTGGGAGCTCCCCTGGTGGAGTTGGCCCAAGTGACTGGGAAGAGGGAAGTCTGGGCTTCTATGCTATCTAGATGCTGCTACCCCTGTGACCCAACACTGGATTAAGCAGAAGATAATGGATGGATGTTAAATGAATGGGATCGTCTCTTCTTGGGGCGATTTTTCCTTTTAATTAGATTGATTTAGACAGTGGTGCAAGAATTCTCAGCTGCATAGTTTCAGAAATAAAATTTAGAGTGATTCAATTCCCCCCTTTAGTTAATGTACACAATTTTTTACTGCCAATTAATATTGACTGAATATTCTTCTGCAAAAACAAAAATCAATGTCATATTGTCTGACATATTTAAAGCCTTAACAATAAACTTAACAATAAAACACTGAGTTATTTTGTTTTAAGTTAAACATTTTTATTTCATGGAAATACAACATAAGTTCAAATCCTTTGCAGGACCATTGTTGTACATTTTATATTCCTTTATCCATTTTTTAAATTCAAAACATTTTCACTTGTACAACCATATCATAAACAAAGCCTCATGTCACAAATGGAGCCACCGATGACAATAAATTACATCTGCCATGCTGAAGTTTAGTCATGATACATTGGTACCTTTTTTAACTAGATTAACCTTTAAATGAACAATAAGTTGAATAAATAGAATAAAAAGACACTGGATTTTACAAAAGAAACTTTCTTTTGTCAAAACGGAGCAGAAACAGATCACATGTCTGTTTGAGAAGTAGTCATTCTGAATCATGTTACGTTTTTTTTCTTTGTATGAAACAAAAGGAAGGAATTTGCATATTTTAATAACACTGCTAAGGTAAACCAAAAGTCCAACAATTGTAAATACTGACTCTATATATTAGACTGCCCTTTAATTCAGTTTTAGTTAATATTTTTTCTTTACTGTAACAGAGTATTTAATGTGTCTGCTCTTCCACTCATACTTAAAACAGGTTGATCTTCATACAGCCTAGAGGTATTTGTTTGGTCTTGTTTCTTAAGTATTTTTCCTTAAAAAAAAAAAAAAAAGCAAACCGTTTTTTTCAGATGAATATCTCTTTTCAAAATTGTAAATAATATCACCAAGTTCATTTACAGAATATAAAAAATCTTTCCAACTAACAAAGGAAGGGGTTAAAATTAACAGTTGAGGTTTCCAGTCAATAGCAGATAGGCAAGAATTATACCAAGAATGTGTCAACTAAAAATAATAATAGCAATTTTAAAACAAGGACTATTACAACACTCAACACTTCACTTTTTTTTCAAATTGTGAAATTTTACAGTGGAACCTGCAACAAACAAAACTGGATTGTTAGGAGGCAAAGGTGAATACTGCAAATCAAAGAAGGCAGGCAAAGTGTGGAAGGAGTAATGAATTGGTGGTCAGAAGAATCCTGGTAGACACTGCGAGATGGATGTGGACAGACCACATTGTGATGAAGATGAGTTAGTGGTTTAACACCAGTTTTAGTTTAGCAAAATAGCTTTAATAAGCACTACATTTAAATTTTGCTAGCTTTTTAGTCTCAGATTCAGTTTTGGTTTTAGTTTAGTTCTGCCAATTTGTCGGCGGTCCAATGCGAAACTGAGCAGCTGAAATAATAGAAGGCATGCATGAATCTGAGTGAGAGTCACACAGATAAATAAACTAAGATTAAATTAAAAAAAAGAAAGAAATGTACAGTCAAACCTCTGCTCTGGTCCAGTTTTTCTTAAGAATCTAAAGACAGTCGCATTTTAAATTAAACTGCGATGACTGAGATGATTTGTCAGTGGATTCTTAAAGCTTCAGTGGTGAGGCAGAGATTAGCAACACAGCTAAATGAGGGAATGTATGCATGTATGTGTGTATATATGGGTGTATTTTAGAAAGTGTGTGCACTATTCATCAAGGCTTTTTTTTTTTTTCAACAAGTGGTAGCTAGGGACTGGTGTATAGGGGGCTGAAAACAGCGAACGTGCTCCACAGTGGAACTGTCTGTCTCCACCGCCTTCATGTACTTGTTGAGGATGGCAAATATCTCATTGTTGAGGATCTGGTACTTTCTGATGCGGTCTGCCATCTTCTTTAGTGGCTGCAGAGGAAAACAAGAAAGCAGAAATCGTAGCCTTAAATAATGCAATTTGGAAAGGATTAATACCCCTTTAACTGCTTCAGATTTTGTCACTATAAATACAAAAAAAAAGGCTGGGGACCTGAATTGACAGATATTTAAGAACATCAAAAATGTAAAAAAAAATTCCAATCAATGAATGCACAATTCATATGTTGCTACTGAGAGAAAACGACAAAGTGAAATGTTTTCAGAATAAGCGAGGTGTTTAAATATGAAGTCAGAGGAAACACAGAGATGAAAGAACCTATTTAAATAGAAAACAATGTTTTCTCTGACTTGTTAGGCCATCACTCAGGCTTCAAGAGGGCGAGAGAGACCAATATTTTCAGCAAGTAATAACGATGAATCACACTTTTAACATGGTTTAACATTAACATGTATAAAGATGACTTAATTATAATGAAGTTAATTTAGACAGTAACCTAGACAAAAATTACTTTTTTAATAGATTGTTTATTTGTATTTGTCCGTTTTAAAGAAGAAAAAAAGTAAAACCATTTGAAAACAAAGATATATTTCAACTTTTCAGTGTTGGCCTTTACCAATTTTAGATACAATAAAGAACAGTGAAGTTAAATTTAAGCAATATAGGAGTATGAGTATGTGTAGTGAAAACTGCTAATATTAAGAATTGCAGAGGTGGAGTTGTTGAGGCTGAGTTGAAGTAAAAAATGTAAATTCCCCCAGCTTTGAACTTTGCATCTTTAAGACCAAGTATCACACCAGACAAATCAGAGATGATGCTGTAGAGAAGCTTCTGTATCCAGCAGGAGTGACATAATGGAGTGGATGGTATGTACTCACCACATTTTTGATGATCTCGTCTTTGCCGTCCTGCCTTTGGACTTTGAGAAGGTGGTAGCAGAAGTCGAAGAGGTCAAAACGGCGTTGCTGTCCGAGCAGCACGATGATGGCACACCCAGCCCAGTTTAGCCCATCCCCAAAGCACTGTCTGAAAGGAAAGGTGATGAACACAGGAGATGAGTTTCCACAAACTAAAGCACTCGGAGTGCATATCAACTGTGCAACAACAGCTGCTTACAAATAAAAGTATTTCACCAACATTTCTGCATTGACCGGTTTAAAAATATTTTAAAAGGCCTGTTTGAACAGATCCACTCGCCTCGGGCTGATCCGCTCTCTGATGCACATCCCTGAGTATTTTACTTTCTCTTGCTGATAAAAAAGAGGCACAAAACTGCAGCAGCAAGGAGTGATACAAAAGTGGCTTTAAAACACTAATTCTCAGCACAGCCTAAGACCCATCTTCCTAACCTGGCACACCAGATGGTTTGTTATAGTTCACCATCTGGGGAGTTATAGTTCTTTGTTCAAAGACAGACATTTTAAACAAAGTAATTACTTGTTGTCAAAGGATGCCTGTCGCTGATATAATTTAGATTACAGAGCAACAAACCAGTGCTTACCCTTATTAAGAAAGTCTTCTGAATAAACCAGTGCCATGCAAAACGCATTCTCAGACTACCTCAGCTTCACTTGGTAAAGCAAAGCAAACGTGCTATTCTTAGTCATATAACAGAAACATGTTTTACCGGCAAACAGCAACAGATTGCTTTACAGCTAATGTCTTTTAGTTCAATATAACCTTTTTTTAGTATTTTAAACACAGCTACAAGTGTGCTTTTATAGATGAGATGTTCTTGTAACTGTCAGAAGATTTGCCAGAGCAACAAAAAAAAAAAAAAAAAACACTTGTTAAAAGAAATCCGATTTCTGGAACAAAGGAGATACCCAGCTAAATCTATCTGAAGAATACCGGTGTACTTATTTGTGTGTTCATAAATGTTTCGAGACAAAATATGAGAGTATATCTTTTTTTACATGGGTTTTGTAACTTTCAAAAAGACAAAAAGGAAATCTATATGTTTAAAAAACAATTTACTTAGATACTATTATCAGAGCATTATCTTCCATAAAAAGGTATCAGGGAGCAAAAGAGAAGCCAGCTAGTAAAATCCATTTATTTTCTCAGCCATTCAGATGTTAATCTCTATATCAATACACCACCATATTGAAGAGAAGTGTTTTTCACAAAGTACTATCCTGCTCCTGTCATAATGTGTGATATATATTGTGTTTGCGAAAACACAATAAAGAGACTTTATTGATTTAAGGACCCCTCTTCATGTTCAGAACATCACCACCATTAACGCCGTTACAATACAGATTTGGTGGAATCTGGGAGAGGGAGCCAAGTATAATTGGCTGTACTTAAAAGCATTCACTGATAATTGTTGATTATTTGCAGAGATGTAATGTATTTGTGAACAAACCAAGCTCCAACACAAAGATTAACCTCATCGCATCCAGTTGAAGCTATGGTAACACGACAAACCAAAAAGATTTTTCTTTGCAATTTTACAAAGTAAACTTGGCAATTACTTTGAATCATACATTTAAATACCAAGCAATTTCAAAATCTTTTAAATTATTTGTGCTGAAACCGTTAAATTGTATAGTATTTTTGTTCTCTATAAACTGATTATAATTCTAGATTTATTGCCTGTGTTAAAATTCAAGCATAAATGGGGGTCCTGAAGGAAAAATAAAAGCAATAATAAAACAATAAAAATACAACATCAGAAACATAAAGAACATTAAAATATACTACTGTTATGACCTTCCAGCTATTATTAATCAATTAATCAAAGGCAGCTCTAAACAGATGGTTTTTAGCCTTAATTTAAACATACTCAGCGTTTCAGCAGCTTTGCAGTCATCTGGAAGTTTGTTCCAGATTAGAGGAGCATAGAAACTCGAAGCAGCTTCTCCATGTTTGGTTCTGATTCTAGGGATGTTGAGTAGACTGTAATTAGAGGAACTAAGTGGTCTGGGGGGTTAGTATAGTGACAGTAGGTCTTCAACATAGTTTGGCGCTAGGCCATTCAATGATTTATAAACTAGTAAAATAATGTTGAAATCTATTTTCGGAGCTACAAAGAGCCAGAGGACTTTAGAACTGGGTTGATGTGCTCTACTTTCCTGGTTCTAGTGAGGACACGAGCAGCAGCGTTCTGGATCAGCTGCAGCTGTCTGACTGACTTTTGACCCTTAGGGTTTGGATGGGTTCAAAGTCACCTGGTGACATGGTAATGTAAAGCTGAGTATCATCTGCATAGTAATGATAACTAATCTTATTGGTTGTTACTAGCTGGGCTAGGGGGAGCATGTAGATATTAAATAGGAGGGACCCCAGGATGGAGCCCTGGGGCACCCAACATGTGATTTCTGTCTGTTCTGATGAAAAATTGTCTATTGACACAAATAAGTCCCTGTTCTTTAGGTAAGAGTCAAACCAGTCAAGTACTGTACCAGAGAGTCAACCCAGCTCTCCAGTCGTTTTAATATTATATCATGGTCAACAGTGTCAAATGCTGCACTGAGGACCAACAGAACCACCGCTGTGGTTATACCACAGTCTATACAGCAGCGTTCATGTTAGCCTCCTGGAAAGTCAACATTACAAATTGGCCTTTCATCTAAACACCATCTGTAGCTGTTAAAACAGACCACCGATTGCTTTGAGTCGACTAATCCTTGGCCTTTCCTCAGATGACATGTAAATATGAAGAAAATCTACCAGTGTTATGATTATTCATTCAAAATACTGAAAAATAACTCTCATCTGTCTTTTTTGATTGAATCAATTGTCTAGACCTCTGGTCCTACACTGTGTACACTGTATAAACACCAGATTAAGGCCTGATTGTTACGCCACCATGGAAACTGTGCCCTTAATCTTTTTGCAACAATTTATACCCATTAAGTTCCATCACATTACCGCAATTAGCAGCACATGCTCCTGACAACTCCCACCTGCAAGCAAAACAGTTAAAGTGCTGCACAGATGTCAGCCAGATGCTACTTACTCCGCTGTGAACTCGTGTGTGCCGACTGGGATGCAGTAGACGAACTGCATGGCACTCCACAGGCGATGAAACTCCATGCACTCGTCCACGTGCATCACACCGTTGGTGGGCGGAGGTCCGCGCCACACCCCGTCCTGCAGGAAGCTGCGAATGCGTGTCAGGATGACCTCGAACATGGAGAGGCCGCAGCAGAGACGCTCTTTGGTCAGCAGGTCCCCCTCCCTTGCGATGGCTATTTGCTAGAGTTTAAAGATATAATATTAAAAAAGAACATATTTTTGCTAGAACACAAATATACACAGCATTTGCAGAAAAAGAACTTTACCCATTTAGTTTAACCCAGCCAAAAGGGTATTGGAAACTCACCTGAGGAGTTCCCAGCCTCTCGATCAGAGGCACAAGGTGGAGAGGAGCGTACTTTGCTTCCAGCCTCTTCATCCTCACCTCCAGTCGCTCTCCCTCTGCACATCATAGAGCGCCGAAAGTTACAAAACCCATTGCAGCATATTTTTCCCAAATATTTGAAACTGTGGGTAATCCTGAGGTTTTGTCTACCTTTGATGTAGACTCTAGGAAGAATGTTCTGGAAGGGGGCAGCATGAAGCAGGTCACACACTTCCTCCTGGGACTAAGGGTCAAGCAAAATGCAAAAGAGAAATTTAAGCGACAAATTCAACTAACTTTGCTTCACGGATAGCCTTACCCTGCATCCAGAGAGTCATGAGTTTCATTTTTTTATGTTTGTTAGTCTAAACTAAACAATAAATACATATACTACATATAAACTAAACAATTTTTTTTTTTTACAATAACTCATCTAAACAAACTGCAGTCAGGACAACGGGTAAGCTTTAATGTTAGAGCATTATTTGAGTTTGTAGGTCTCTGACTGTGCAGTAACAGATGTAATGTTAAAATGACTGATACTTTTTTAAAATACTTTAGGTCATTCATTGAAAAGATCCAGATGGAATTTTAAGACCATTTTGCCCTTCTCTAATTATAACCTTGTGAAAGGTATAGGGGACTAAGTGCTGTTCTGTTGGCAAAAGAAAATTGGTACACAGAATTGACCGCAGGGGTGCCATTAATTGTTGCACAGGTTATTTAAAAAAATGATCTCTAAAGCTGGAATTTCTAACCACTAAATACTCAAATTAAAAGGTAGGATCTGTCATATTTTCAATGTGAGATTTACTGCTGAATGTATTAAGCGTAGAGCGTAATGTGAATGTACAAAACCATGCTAGTGAAGGCGATTGTTAGTGACAGCAATTAAACTAAACGTAACAAAGTGACAACTTGTATCCTAGAGTGGAGATTGTTGATGAGAGGAGAGAACCATGCAACAATAAAAGTCAGAAAAACACACAAACAAACCGACTCACTCGGATGCAATCCAAAGCAACAGACACCAAGTCAGTGCAGTCACACAGAAATGGTGAAATCATAAGAAAAACACGAGTAGCAAGTCGTAAAAGCAGTCCAACTTAAGAAAATTCAGAAATAAAACTGAAGAATTAAACACAAGACTGCTTCAACAACCAACCAGAAAAATGGAGTCACCTCCTCCATGGAAGAAAAGGACATTGAGATTTTAGGATTTGTGATTATAAGCCTGTTTACAAGGACAAACAAGGTCATGATGTATGTCCTAAAAATTGTCCATTTATTGCACAACAGATTTTTTTAAATCTCAGTCCTTTTTTTTCCATGGCTGTTTGAAGATGAAATTGTATGTGCAATAAAAGAATTAAAATTAATTAATCAGATATTTTTTTTAATTAGTAAGTTATAAAATCAGAAAAAAGGTCTCTGTGTTATTTTGAGATCAACAAAATCTAAATCCTTACCACCTGTGGTAGTTGCCAGCGTGTAATGAAAAATAGAGTTGTATTTCAGACAAAAACCCCATCAAAGATCAAATACACCCACAAGCCTGACAGTTTTCCATCGCAGTATTTGATTTACACAGAGACAACATTATGAACTGAGCAGAAACCTTCAGGCACTCAGGACAGGTAATCACAAGAAGAGTTGGTGAGAGCACACAAGAAACTCATTACAGCAGATTAGAAAGAGGGAGATTGAAGCAGGCAGTGGAAGTGCCTTACCAGAGCTTGCTCAATGAGCAGGCAGAAGAGGATGGCATTTCCGACCTCCCTTAAACTCTGGAAGACATCCGTCTTCAGCTCGGCGTATTCAATTATATCCTTGAGCTGGTGATGGAAGAACTCCAAGATACCTGAAATGGCAGGAATAAGTAATAAATCCACAGAAGAACTTGTCGTAAACAGATTTATTCCCCCCTTACAGTTTTTAAGTCTGTTAATCAAATAAAATATGAATGGCCTAAGTCTTCATTTTGTTTTTTCGAGCCATTCAGAAGTGGAGTTGCTTGTGCGCTTTAGGTCATTTGTCCTGCTGCATAACCCAAGTGTGTTTGAGCTTAAAAGGCAGATGCTCTCCGGAGTTTTCTGGTTGAGAGCAGAAGTCATCGTTCCATCGGTTACAACAAGTCGTCTTGGTTCTGAAGCAGCAAAGAAGCCCCAGACCATCAAACTACCACCCCCATTTCTGACTGCCGGTATGAGGTTCTTCTTCTGACGGAATGTGGTAATTTCACCCGTGACGTAATGAAATGCAGACATTCTGCAAAACATTTTACCAAAAGTCTTTGGGATCACCAAGACATTTTTTGGGGGGGAAATGTGAAATGCCTTGTTCAGCACTTGTTTTTAATTTCATCCTCATCAAGTATATTTGTATAGCACATTTCAGCAGCAAGGCAATTTAAGTTATTACCGGTACATTGCAGTGGCAAAATGAAGAGAAGTAATAAAAAGTTGCAATCCAGACTAAAACTAGTGATTGTCCAGTTATTAATCAAAGGCAACTCTGAACAAATGGGGTTTTAGCCTTTATTTAAAGGAACTTTAACTCATACGGTCCCATAGATACAATTTTTGCCCAGTCTTTTTTCCTAATGTGGAATCAAGAACATTGACCTTAACAGAAACAAAAAATGTTCTGGGTTATATCAGACCTCCTGGATGATTTGCCAATGTTCTGAAGGGGTAATTTTGGTAGTACTGGAAAGGTTCTCCCCTATTCTATGTTTTTTTTTTCCCAACTTGCGAATTGTGGCTCTTACTTTGGCTTGCAGGAAATTCAAAGCCATAGAAATTTCTTTAAAGCATATTCCAAACCAATATAAATGTCGATGACTTTGTTATGCAGATGTTCCTAAATTTGTTTGTTATCGGGAAGTTGTTATTTTTTTAGGTTTTAGCCTACTTCATGTTGTAAGACAGGTTCTATTTAACAGATATATTGAATTTGCAGGTTTGGGAGTAATCAGGCCAAGATGTAGCAGGTGAAACTGAACCAAAAAATACGGTTAATCAAGGTTAATTCCAGGTTGGTTTTAATAGCTTTTTCTCTTAATAATGGAAATCATTTTAAAACTAAAATTTGTATTGGCTCCATTTATCTTTGTCTTCAAGATTGTTTTTGATGATTTGAAACATTGAAGTGTGACTAAAAGGTGAAAATAAAAAAATTTAAATAGAAGAAACCTGTAATGGGTCAAATACTTTTTTACAGCATTGTATATTACACACAACAGTACACAGCATTACTAAGCATGATGTGTCTAATGTAACCTCATTCTCCGCCTGTTAATCAGGTGTTTCTAGGTTTAATCAGGGTGATGTCAACCAGTTCATATGGCTGTTCTGACCCACATTTGCTGAGAGCATCAGGAGGGAAAAGAATCATTAACATCATGAGCTGTGAGATAAGTTCAGGAACTCAAGGTAACAAACATCAGTAATCTACAGATTACTAAATCCTTATAAGGGATAATCCATCTGACTGACATCTGCACTAGAAGTCTGGGCAAAGACATGGAAGCAGGTCAGGAATAATACTAAGATGTAACACGAGGAGATGGTGAATAACACATTCTGAATTTAAAGAAACATCTCTTAAAGGCTTAAGTTAAACACACAATGTTGTCTGGAACAAATAAAAATCATTTTCACTTCAATGGCTATCGTTTTTTGTCAAAATCCTTTGGTGCTAAAGAAAAACTACAAATCCTCAAGTTTAGATTTGAACACAATCAACCTTTTCCGTTTGTCAAAGCAGGCTAGGGATTTCCATGTGGAGTGATGACATGTTGGTTATACAAAAGCCGGAGGTTTTATAAGGTAAGATAACATGAACAAGAGTGTTTGACAGCAGCTGTTGTGGGATTGTATACGAGTATTTCACCTAGCATCATCTGCTACACGTGTAGCAATAGCTGAAAGACATTTCACAGCTAAACAAGCTGTAGTGAGATAACTGCACACAGACTAGTAGAGTTTTTAGTCGAAGACAGATGGTATCCTTGGAATAAACATTTGACAACTACATTACTATAGTATAGATAAACCCTCACCAGTAAACCACCTGGATGTATTAAATATGTAGAAACTTGAGACTTTCACCCGCTTCCTTTCACTGTCCTTATCTTTCACAAAACCAGGGGATATGATTTATTGCATTTGTTTGGTGCTTGATAAAGCTAAAGCTTTAAAAATACTTATTCTCATTGCTTATTTTAGGTACGTTTGTCATCTCTGAAATTTGAGAATATCTGCAGGTTTGAAAAATCGTAGTTATGGAACAAATTATCCGATTAGGCTGCAGGAAGAAACTTTAAGAAGGAGACAACTTTTCAAATTTTTGGAATCATCTGCCCAGAACAGTCTCTTTTGTTACCTCTTTAAAAAGGTACCAAAAGAGTTTGTTTTTCACAACATATTAGATATAGTTATATAATAAAGCTTTCCCAAAACTCAAGTGGTGTTTCAAAGAATCTCTTTTCACTGCAGAACTAAAGAAGATCAAAATTAGGCTAGATTCTAGCATCCTTAGTATCTTGCCATTTTTAAAAATTAATGTTCACACTGTAACAACACAGGGCCCACTTCCCACTGACTGAAGATGCAAGTACAAATGCCTCACCCTGGACGGTGAGCCATATTGCCCATATCAAAAACAACTACTGGTTCCAAATCTAATTCAGCTCACCTGGGGAGCCGTATTCGTGGCGTGGCAGACGGCAGATCTTGGGCATGACTTCTATCAGAGTTTTTACATACTGCAGAATGGTGCCCTGTAACTGCATAGTAACAGAAGATTTATAGGTGACAGCAGGCACAGAAAGGAGAGAGAGTACACACAGATGAGAGTAATACGTTTTAGAACCCAGAACATTGAGGGGGAAGAGATCTGTGTGTAAGTGTGGAGAAAAAAAAAAAAGATAAAATACCAGGCTCTTGACAATCTTGAGAAGCTCCTCCATCACTACAGCGATGCCTTGGTAACCGAGGAGGCGGCAGATGGTCTTGAAATGAGGCGGGCCCACAAAGTTTCTGTAGGAGCTGTATATGTGGGAGTAGGCAATGTTCAGAGGCTGAAAGGAAAAGCAAAGAGAGGGGAGAAACAATGTTATTCTGAGGTGGCTTCTTCTTACGAAAAAACAATACAAAACCCTGTCATCCTACCTTGGACCCATACAGGTAATAAGGCTGCACGTTGGCGGGCTTGTCTCTTTGAGGCTCCTGGGTGAAGGGAATAGCTGTACGTACAAAGCTGAGGAGATGGGTAAAAAGTTACTCACTGGGATTTGGAGGAAAGTAATAGATCTAAAGAGATCCTCTATTAAACTGACCGGTTTGTGGATCCGTTGTAGCAGTAGTTCGGGAGGAAATCAAAGTTGAGCTCCCAGAAGACGTGGAGCGTGATTCGTCCGTAGGGGGCCGAAACGTTGTGGTTGGCCTCACGGAACATGGCGTCGAAGCTGTCCAGAGTCATGTGCTTGGACAGCAGCCGGTGGGTCAGCCTGTTGATCTCCAGCAGCCACTCCAACTCCTGCCCAGACGTCAGGGAGCAGCATGAGAAAGCTGACGCACAGGGGGGCAACAAGGAAATGGCAAACGTCTCTCAGCGTACTTACCACTATGGAGGTGAGGTCCTCGCTCTCAAAGCGGCTGATGGCATGGTCCAAAGACTTATACATTGCGGCTGATATCCTCTGCGTGATCAGACGGTTCAGATCGATCGATCGACCCAAAAGCTGTACAGTTTAATGTGGAAATAATTATTTCAGGACATAGAGACAGGTTTTTAATAACAGCAATACAGCAATAATGAGTTTGTTGTGTCTTTGTTCAACCAACATGAAGACTTGGCAGAGTCAAACGTCAGGGACACCATCTGGCCCGGTGAAACTCTGACCCAGTAAGGTTGGCTCATGTGCTTACCTCTGTGATCTAGTCTTGCTGGGAAAGACAGCGAGACTACATGGGAGGATCTTTAGCAGATAGATTTGTTTATCAATCAGTGTATAATGACTGTTTAGTCTTTGGGGTGCAGGTCAACCTATACAACCTTCTGTGTATGCTGAGCTCCTTGTTAATTAACAAGCCCTATAAAACGTGCTCTTGGACCACAAAAGGAATAATCTCATCTTCATTTAAGGTGATAAATACCTCCATAATATTAATTAAATATTGCTATGACAAGTTGAACAGGTAAATCAAACTCAAAATGAACAGTGAGTTCGCTGGCGTTCATCAATGTGAAAACAACACAACTAAAGTTTGCGTGTACCTGTACGTGTCTCTGCTTCAGCAGCGTCTCGTAGCGGTTCGACGGTGGGTACGGAATGATGACGCCATAGTTTTTACACTCCGCTCTGAAGCGCTTGTCTAGGAGGACACTGTGGAGCACACAGAAGTAGATTTAGGGGAATGTTTCCAAAGACTGCCAGAGCTTCAAAAAGTGCGATTAAGAATTTAAGATCCTCTACCTTCCGGCCATTGCTTTGTAGTAGGCAAATATCTGATCTGCCAACTTGTACACAAACTGATCAAAGCAGAGGTTTACCTAAGACGAAGAAAAACTCTGTGAAGTTTGTGTTTCTGAGGAGCTTTTACTAACTTGCTTAAATTTAGACTGCTGCCATTACACTTTACCTCAGCTTCAATTTCATCATACAGGAACTGCTTCTTGAACTTGGTGAGAGCGTAATAGCCGCTGTCATTATACAAGTCTAGAGGATACAGAACATATCTAGAAGAAGGGGGTTGGGATTTGTTATTATGAGTTCATCTTCAAAGGAGAAACTGAAACTGAGCATAACATTGAGCTCGTCTTACTCCATCATGGAAGGCTCCTTGGTCTCCAGGATGTGGTCGGTTAGTATCCAGGGCATGGACATCTCGATGGGGAACTGGATTCTGCGGCCCATGGTGAGCTCCAGGAAGAACTCCCTGAACCACAGCTGGGACAGGTCACAGCACTGCTGCAGGGCCTCTGCTCAGCAGAAGGACCAGAAAAAAGAAGGGGAAGGGGTTACTGAAATGTTTGCAAAAAAAACCCAACAAAACCTTTCGGTTTGTTTGTGGAAACCTTGTCCCATGCAGGTCTCCAGATTGTAACAAGAGATTAAAGAGATTTAAACTAAGACGATGGCTTCTTTAAAGTCCACATCGGGCTTTTAGCTCACCACTGAAGTTAAGCAGGTGTGTGAAGAAGAAGGAATGCTTGTGGAAGTCCTCTATGGCCACCACTATGGGTCCATCGAGACTGCTGCGAAGAGTTTTCTTTGATCCACTCTTATCTGCTATCAATGACTCCAGCATGGTGCGTACCATGTAGAGCTGCAGAAAAGCAACAAATAAACACACAATTACTTTAAAATCGATCTATGTTTTTTTTCTCTCTCGCATTTTGCCACACATATGCTACTGCAGCTTCTAAGCAAAGCCTGCTTTGTGTGCTCCATTTCAAAGGAATTCCCAAATTGGGCAAAGAATAATCCAGCAAGCTATGTGACATACTGCCCTTGTAAGAATACTTTTTTTATTTACTTTTTTCACATGATATGACAAACAGATACAACCTAAAAATAATACAAACTAATCTTCTTTACCTGTGTACTGGAGGGTCCCACTGCTCGACGAGGCACCTTGATGTCAAACCCACCCTTTGGGTCTTTTTCTCCCCTCAGACAGGGGTCATTTGGAGGCTCTCTTGCCCCCTCCCAGTCACAGACAGTCTTTCGAATAGCCTGGAGGACACTACGCGAAAAAGGGAAAAGCAATGATCCAAATGTTAAAAATATTCTTTGCTGCATTGTTGTACAGTCTGACCTGAAATAGGAAGAGCTATTGATTTTGACGTTACAGGTACCTGATAAGGACATTCTTCTTCTTGCGTACAGCCTGGCGCAGCGGCTCTCTGAGGGTCATCTGAGCAAAGTCCTGCAGCGCCGCATAGATTGTATTCCTAATGGCCTGATTAAACACAGACTCCATGCGACCCATCAGAACCTACCCGATACAAGACACAGAATCATTGTCATCTTTTCCAATATCCTGCTGTCAAGAACTCCTGGCCCTAAATTCAGCTTTTAAGCTGTCATTTCAAGATGAATCACATTAAAAGCATAGTATCATAAACAGTGCCTTGAAAAAGTATTTCCACTCCTTGAACTTTTTCACATCACATCATGTCATAACAACCACAAACTTTGGTGTATCTAAGTGGGATTTAATGGGATAAACCTACACAAACTAATGCATAATTGCAAAGTGGAACAAAAGGTCATTATTGAAATCAAAATAAAATACAAAAGATATGTTTGTATATATTTCCCATAATTGAACACCACCTTCAGATACACCAGCAAGTCTTTTCAATTAGTTGCACTGGATTTCGTTTAAGTGAATAAGAGAGGGGCTAAATGTATATGCATGCATAGGGTGGTGGCAGCATCATGCTGTGGGGATGCTCCAAAACACTTGCACAAAACACAAAGTTTTAAGATTCAGATTCAAAGCTTTTCATTGAAATTCTTACTTTGCTACCCACACTGGATGCTAAAAATATAAAATTTATGGATAAATAGAAAAAAATAGGATAAAATGAAACATGCAAAAAAACAATAACAAAATCGAAATATAAACTGTATAGAAATATAAACTATGCAAAATATCAGCTATGTACATATTTGCAAATAATGTGCTACATTAGCTGGTATGTGAAAGGTGGTTTGACAAAGTATCTACTCAGAGGGGCTAAATATAATGGTTTATTTATATTTATTAATATCTTTTTCTAATTTGTCTTTTCCTTCCACTTTACAATTCTGCACTTCTTTAAGACGGTCCATCACATAAAACTGCTTTGTGGTTGTAACACAAGAGGCATGAATATTTTTGCATGGCACCGTTTATGTATTGATCTAATAAAATATTAAAATAATAAAAATAATAAAAATAATAAAATCTAATAAAAACATCCCAAACATTCACCTGCAGCCCTTTGATCATGGCAATGACCTCAACTAGGGCAAACTTCTCCTCACTGGTGTAATTGTAGCGTGTGGCTCGCTCATACTCCTCTGCTGTGCCTGGACAGTCCTTATTGCAGAATTTATCTGTGGGATGCACCAGCTTCCAGGAGTACTGCGGGAGACAAAACAAGTTTCAACAACTGATCAAAACCAGAAAGATCAATGGTAAAAACAACAAAACGAGTCTAACTTCTCTGAACCCACACATATTGACGTGTGGGCAAAAAGCAATTCTCACTGGCCACAGCGGAACACGCAGTTGATCCCCCCCACCAGTCTTTTACTCACAACTTCCATGACGTGCGTGCTCCACTTGGACAGCAGCTGCAGACCCCTCAGAGCCAGGTCGAACAGCTCCCTGTACTCCTCGTCCGACTTCTGGCTGTCCAGGCCGGAGCCCGTCACCACCTCGCTGTTGCTGTAGCGCGCCAGCTCCGAGATGAAGCGGATGTGGTCGTCCCTGATCTGCACCATCTGCTCGCACAGGTTGTACTGCGGCGAGATGCTGCTCTGGGTGCACGTCCACCTGGACGCGGAGGGGAAAAACGAATGGAGCCGTGGAAGGAACGGCGACAGCAGATGGGATTTTTAATGTGGCTTTTGACTGAGGGCAACAGGAAGCTGCAACATTAACCTGTTTCGTTGGCTGTACGGTCTTACCTGGACTTGTTTTCTTCATAGTGAGCACTCGTCTCTATGTAGCGTGACAACTCAATCTGCATGTCTCCAAACAGAGGCACGACTTGAAGCTGAAAAACAGATTAAATGAACATTTTACCCTCTGCCATACAGACATTCAGACATGTTTCTGTGTCTGAGACGAGCTAAAAAAAATGCCAAACACCCTTACTTTGAAAAACTTGTCGATCTTGCTCAGGTTGATCCTCTTTTTGGCATCTAGTTTGTAGATATTGCTTACATTCCCGTCCATCAGGTAGAGACCAAAACCCATAACCTGACAAGCGTTAGGGAGAGATGGGTTTACAATGTTGGGGGAAAAAAAACAGGCTTGAGATTAGATTGTTTCCCAATGTTTGTTACCGGTTGGAAGCAGATGAAGATCTAAGCGTTGCTTTTACCTTTAGCAGCATGTGTTTCTCACTGGGCGTCAAATACATTTTGTTTTCGTAATAGTCCACACAGATGTTGACAATGTCGGCCAAAAGCTCCTCGTAACCTGGAATCACCTCCAACTGTTGGTGCAAGCACTATAGAAAAGAAAAAAACAGCAGACAAGGCTTCAGATGCTAACCAGGATTTAAAAAATGGGCGAATTCCCAGAATAGGATTTATTTTCATATGTGGAGCCCAAAACATGGATTTGTTTTCTTTTGTTTGTGTTTTCGGGGAGCCTAAGTTACCTCTGTGAGAGCCTTGCATCATTTTGTACTGCTGTTTTAGAGGTCAGTCCACAGACTGCCAAATATGTCTATAATGGAAGCTGTGGAGGGCATAAAAATAAAAACATAAATGTGAACCTCTCGGTGAACGATATGATTGTTGTTAAGTAAACTTGAGATCATTCCCATTTTCGTCCCATAATCGATGGATTGCTGCTTTGAACCCCTGCTCTATTGGTTGTTGTGTCTTTGGGCAAGACAGTACACCCACCTTGCTTGCTGGTGGTGGTCAGAGGTGGTGGTGCCTGTATGCGGCTGCCTCGCTTCTGTCGGTGTGCCCCAGGGCAGCTGCGAGCTACAATGTAGCTCACCACCACCAGTGTGTGAATGTGTGTGTGATTGGTTGAATGACTGAATGTGGTGTGAAGCGCTTTGTGGTCCTCTGACTGAAAAGGTGCTATACAAATGTAGGCCATCTGGCATTTAGCATATCATTCCATTCAGTTCTATGTATTCATTTCTCACAGACAGCTGCAATACGTGTTTCCTTACAGAGGGTGATTGTTTTTTTTATGTTTAGATATTGATCTATTCTTCCCTCACCCAGACAATGTTTTCCCTTGCCCAAGGCTGCAACACAGCCTCAACCCATGACTGCTCCACCTCTCTGCTACCATTGCACACTGTTTTAACTTTCTTTTCACACTTTGGTTGCAAATATGTTCTTTTAGTCTACTGTTTTTAAATTTTAAACTTTTCAAGTCCTTTCAAGACACAATAGGCACCAATATTTGTTCAAGTATTAGTGCCTTGAAGACCAATTTACCACTTATGACTTCTCGAATGAAGTTTTTGAATCTGCACTTTCAAATTTCTACAAATATTTCCAGCAAACTACAAATTATCTGCCCTTGTAATGTCTTCAACCTCGTTCATCTCGTCAATACAGTAGTTACTGATAAATACTTTTGTTTACTTTAGCCCATCACCAAGTTTTCTACACAGGCTTTCAAGTTTAATTCATTTATTCAAGGTTTATTATTGAATAAAGATATTATTATTCCAAATCACAAATATTATTCCCCAGACAATATTTATTTCCATTCTGAGCAACTGAAGATTAGCTAGTGGGAAAGTAAAAATAATTTAATTTAGATTCATTCTTCAGACTTGAGCTTCTTTGAATTAAATAATAAACTGTAGAAGTGAGAACCTGAAAGTTTGCCAGACCTTTTTCTACTTTCCTTTTGGCTTCTGGCCAGAGGATAATTTGGTTTGCAGAGCACTGTTTAATTTTCAGACCTGTTACACTGTAGAGCACATCCTGCCGCCAGTGGATTTCTACAATATTAGGTTTAAGGTTAGATGCTTTATTATTACAACAGATTTAAATAAAGATTTTTCTCCCATTTGCACCATGCTCTAGGCCTAAAGTTTCTAAGAGGTGGTTTTAACTGTGAAAATGTCGGACGGCATAAACATAAAAAAAATAAAAAACTGATGTGAAAAAAATGACTGACAAAATATCACAGGTACACCTTTTAAACTGAAAAGTAGGAGATGATGAAGAAAGGTCACACTAACCTGAGTGATCCTGTTGTGGTTGGCTAAAAACATGGAGAGGTTCTGGGACTCCTGGATAGACTGCGGGTCAGCCATCTTCCTCAAGAACTGAGCTGCCCTAAAGTTACAAGAAAAGAGAACAAACTCATTTCATTTTACAGATGGAAAATGAATCTTAGACAAAAAAAAAAACAGTTTTATGTAAGAGTCGGTACCGTTTGTAGGCAGAGTGATCGTTCTTGACGCTACACTTCATGTTCTTGAGTTCATCCAGCACCGCAAACATGTTGATAAATTTGCCCAGCGTGAGCAAGTAGGCCTCAGACACAAAGTCTTTCCTCCTCTCAGCGTGGCACAGACGCTTCACTTCGCTACAGAAGCGCTCTATGGCTTTTCGCTGTGAAAACACAAAATATCAGCCTGATCGCCGAAGCTGTAATCACAACAGAAAGAAAACACAGTTCTGTTTGTCCATCTATATCCGACCTAGGCATTTTATGGCCTGAAGGCCAAAACCAGCCTTTCAGATGTCCCTGTGTCCAGTAGGGAGTTAAATTAAACATGCATTGAGTGTTAATTCTGTGCACAAATCTGAAAATAATGCTTATATTTTGAAAAACATTATTTTTTTTCCTTTAAAAGATAGTTGCTGTCATTTCTCTGTTTGGGTAGCTGTATTAGCACCTTGTGTGTTCACCAATGTGAGCGCATGCTAAAAAGAGTGACTGAGAGAATGTTGAGTTTTTAACAATACACTGAATTCTAAATAAGGACTAAATAAGGACAATGTATTGTGATCAAAATATTACTGTATGCATAATCATAATAGTAATAACTCCAAGGACAGTTGGGGAAGCAATTTGTTGGTTGTTTTCAACTCTCCTGAATGCACACTTTATATGCTAATACCTGCAGTAAAGTCCCATAATTTGCACAGGCGATAGTCCCCAAGGGGTTAAAAGTCACAGAGAGTGTTGGATGCAATATTATGACAATCCAGTTTTTATTATCATGCTCTGTTTATCTAGAACAGACTGTAGTTCTCAGGGACTGCAACCTGAAGTAACATTATATGAAAAACAACATTTTTCTCTTTTTTCACAACTGGTTTTCTAAAAGACAATTATTTGGAATATAATATATAGTTTTAGTATGCCCCATTTTATTGTTCAGTTGCAAAGACTAGGGCTACCAGCAGTTGATAAAAATCCAATTTAGAGTTTATTATTAATATATTTTTTGGAATAATAGAGTGAATCCAATGGTTCAGCCCTCAGCAACTGCATACTATCATGTGCATCTTTGGGAAAATAATGTGGCACCTGATCTAGATCATATTGGCTATTTGTGAAGACATCAGCTTCAAAGATCTCCTCTCTTCAATTTATAACTATATAACTGTGGAAAACTTTCCCCTTAAATTACAAACAATGCTATTTCTCCTGTTCTTTACTGCTTCATCTGACCATCAAAATGGAGCACCTAACTTACCTGGAAGTACATGAACTTCATGAGCTTGGTCACTTCAGGCTCCAACACCTCCACCGTTTTCTCATAGATCTCCACCCTGTTGGGCTGCTCATTGCATTTCACCTAACAAACACAAGATGGTGCCATTATTCAAGCTTTGCTTGAGAGTTCAGCTTTGTAAATCACTTTGAAACTAAAAGAAGAAGGAAAATATTCTTATATATATATATATATATATATATATATATATATATATATATATATATATATATATATATATATATATATAATTAAAATAAAAATTATGTTCAAACTAAAGATGTCAAAATTTAAAGCAGGTTAATTAATTTGTAGAGTTAACCGATCATTGTTTGAAGGCATTGACGGATGCACAGAATGACCCGTCCCGTTTACGTCACATAAAAAGCATGTAACTGCATCCATGGTTTCATGTGAACATCTCTTCTCAGGCCATAATAGAGGCATTATCGGTCTACATCATTATCTGCAGAAAGAGATGCGATCATGTCTGGTTGTTCTCATGTGTTGTCGGTTGCACAAATCGCTTTGAGAAAAACAACAAAAAGGGGAATTTCTATAGATTTACATGAACTCACACCCTTTCCGAAGCATAATAATCGTTCTATTGTTCCGAAGAAACAGTTTTACATTCGGACAATGTTAACCAGTTAGTTTGCCTTAGCAACTGACTAAAAGAAGAATAGGTTAAAACGACCATGTGTAAATATGAAAAAGGAGATTAAATAAAAGTTCCATGCATCTCTTTTGTATTTCCTTAAAAAAAAAGAGCAATGGCATCTAAAGTCTATTCCCAAAGGTATGTTGAGCAAAAAGTTTTTCTTTCTGAATGCAAATACACAGGAACATCAGATGTTTTCAACACCCTGGTATCCAAAACAAGTTATAGCCGACCCGAAGCTCATAGCTGGCAACCAAGCTTCTGATTAAGCCACCAAATGTGGCAGGTTGTAACAGGTCAGCGCCCATGTTACATGTTCACCAGCATACTTTCATAAAGTTTGTTTAAATGCTTAATTGGCACAGGAACACATGCTTTATTTTGTACTTTTTTTCAATTTGTTTCTGATTGTTTGCTGATCCGTAAGGATGTATTGATAAGGAGGTGATATGACATTTATGTATTCATTTATTTATTTTACCTGGGGAATAGCCCTGGAGCAGCTTCTCCAGGTGTAAAGCATCACAGCGTATTCATGTCCTTCCTCCAGCATCTCATTCTTCACACACGCAGAAAGAAAACAAAAAAACACCAGATATAATTCAAGGCAAAGCAATTGCAAAATCCCTTCTGATGAAACAATGCCTTCAAGTCACTGTATACAGTACACTGCCTTGCAAAAATATTCATACCCTTAGAACATGTATTTTTACAAATAAAATTAAGAAGTTTTCCTTTTGCTTGGCAATTATAAACTACATTGTGTTGGTCTGTCACATAAAATCCCAATAGAATACACTATTTCTTGTGATTTTAATTTTAACTGCCTATGGCACAAATAAATTGTTTACAAAGCCAACAAAACAACATAACATCGGGGCATCGCGTAGAATAGTGGTTATTGTTGGCGCCCCAAGTACGAAGGCCTCAGTCCTCAAGTAAGTCGTCCCGGGTTGGTCCTAGTCGACCTTTGCTGCATGTCTTCCCCCTCTTCTCTCCCCCTTCTATGTACCATACACTGTCAAATGAAGGCCACTGTGGCCACAAAACATAAAAAAAACAAAAAAACATAGCACATCAGCTGAGTCACTTGTTCCCATTCGTGATGAATATTCTAACAGGGTCAGATCGCTTCCTCAATTAAAAATAGGCTTGGTGTTCCCACCCTGACAGCCTTCAACCTCATTTCCACTTCCAGATCAAATAAAGTAAAAAAAAAGCAACACTTCTCTCCTCTTTGCGAGTCGAATCACATCCTCCATTCATTCGGCATCAGGGGGAGAGAGCCTTAGTGGTCCGTTGCACTACTGATTCACCAACATGTGAGTGGGAAGTGTGTCTCTGTGAGTGTCTGTGGGATTTGTGGGTGTGTGTCTTGCCACGGGATGAGCCAAATGAGGACAAAAGTGCCAAATGATGATCAATTCAACTAAAACAAGGCTCCCCTTTACGAGCGTGGGGCTGTTTCCCACAGAGGGCTTTGTGTTCATGAGAACAGGAACAGAAACTACTAAATGTGGAGCACAAACATTATTTTAATAGGTGTAAAAATAAGCATGACAGCAGGTGACGAAACGTTTTTTTTTTTTTTGTAACAGAACACTTGAGCTCACCATGCTGGAGTGGACTGTGGCTTGCTCTATGTAACGGGCAATGCCGGTCACAAAGGCGTTCCTGTCTTCGAAGTTGGTGTCGAAGTTAGCCTGAAAAAACATGAGACAAAGGAGTGGACTTAAGGAGGGTCTAAGGTAGCAGGAGGATTATAGTGTGAAATAGTCGAGGGGTGTACCTGGTACATGATGGAGGAGGGGGGCGGTTCGATGCATGGCTGCTGGTCCGGGAGAGGCAGCTCCTCCAGCAGGTCCACATTGGAAAGAGCATCCTCCAATGTCACGTGGGTTGTCATGGTAACAAGGGGTCACTTGAACAACACCTAGGTCTGAGAGAGAACAGCAGGTATATGAGCCGAGTGCGAGGAGGCATCGGGGAAGCCGATGCACTTTAAAGCTGACGAGTTGACTTCTGAGTAAAATCCATCAAACTAGCTTCAGAGCTCGTCACCTTTAGAACTTCATGTCATAGTCAGTTTTTCTACTTGTTTTCCGGTTTTATGGTAAATCGTTATCTAATCAAAGTCAAATATGCCCTACCGAAAGCAAACTTCCACACTCTCAGATCCCTGGTGACATCACATAACATAACCAATCGGAGTTTCTTTGAGCTTGTCCATTTCTCTTTTTCTTATTTTATTCTAAATTATATTATTATATAATATTCTTTTAATTCTTTAATCAAATTCATCCTTCATAAGTGTATACCTATATTCCTTACGGCTGCAACAAAACGTTTGAGTCGTATGTGATAACGCTGCATGGATTTCAATTTGTGAACAGTAAAGGAGATTTTTGAACATAGCCAAAAGACCAAGGGAGTGAACTGATTTTATTATCAAAGATCTTAAAATCTTAAAATGATTGCCAGTTAGACAGACCTATAATAAACCCAGTCCTGTCAGTTATTCCTATAATCATTTTCCAACTAAGCTCCTCCTCCTGCTGTCTTGATATCGTGCCCACAGCTTTTCTAAAGAAAGTTCTTCCTGTCATTGGGTCTGATCTTGTTCAAATAGTGAACTCATCCCTGTTAACAGGTGTCTTCCCCAAGGCTTAAAAAACAGCAGTTATTAAACCACTACTAAAGAAGAATATGGACAACACGTTAATGCAGAACTACAGGACAGTCTCTAATCTTCAATTCATCAAAAAGATCATTGAAAAAGCTGTGTTAACCCAATTAAATAGCTTCCTAACAACGACAAACCTTTATGATGTTTTTCAGTCTGGTTTATGTGCTCACCACAGCACTGAGACTGCCCTCATCAAAGTATTCAATGATATCCCCATAAATACAGAATGTGGTAGAACCACAGTGCTGGTTCTGATGGACCTCAGTGCAGAATTTGACACTGTTTATCATGATATACTATTGGAACAACAAGAGAGCTGGGTCAGACTCTCTGTTACAGTAGTTGGCTGGTTTGAGTATTACCTAAAGAACAGGGACTTCTTTGTTTCAATAGGAAACTTTTCATCAGAACAAACAGAAATAACATGTGGGGTGCCCCAGGGCTCCATCTTAGGCCCCCATCTTATTTAATATCTACTCCCACTAGGCAGAATTATAGCAACCAATAAGATTAGCTACCATAACTATGCAGATGACACTCAGCTTTACATTACAATGTCACCAGGTGACTCTGAACCCATTCAAACCCTAAATCAATGCATTGACCAAATAAATGGATGGATGTGCCATAACGTTCTCCAACTAAATAGAAACAAAACTAAAGTAATTATTTTTGGACCCAAAGAGGAACGATCAAGAGTCAGCACACAGCTTCAATTAATACAGCTAGAAACTACTGATCAGGCACGAAACCTAGGTGTAGCTATGGACTCAGACCTGAACCTTCAGGGTCACTTAAAGACAATAACAAGGTCAGCCTTCTATCAACTGAAGAACATTTCTAGGCTTAAAGGACTGATGTTGCAACTGGACATGGAAAAACTCATCCATGCACTTATCTTTAGTCGATTGATTACTGCAACAGCGTCCTCACGGATCTGCCTAAAATCAGACAGCTGCAGCTGATCCAGAACGCTGCCGCTCGCGTCCTCACTAGAACCAGGAAAGTAGAGCACATCACCCCAGTTCTAAAGTCCTTACACTGGCTCCCTGTAGCTCAGAGAATAGATTTCAAAATACTTTTACTAGTTTAAAAATCACTGAATGGCTTAGCACCAAAGTATGTTGAAGACCTGTTGTCACCATACCAACCACCAAAACCACTTAGGTCCTCCAACTCTAGCCTACTAAATATCCCTAGACTCAGAACCAAACATGGAGAAGCAGCTTTTAGTTTCTATGCTCCCCTTATCTAGAACAGACTTCCTGACGAGTGCAAAGCTGCTGAAACTCTGAACTGCTTTAAATCGAGACTAAAAACCCATCTGTTTAGAATTGCCTTTGAGTAAATGATTACTGTCATATGTATCAAATGTGTTCTTGCTCTCTTGCTATATTGTGTATCATGTGTTGTGTATGTTTATTGTGCATCATGTGTAATGTGTGTTTCATGCTAATTTGCTACTTTTACTTTTAAATGTCCAATGTTGTATTTTGTTTTGTTTTAATCACCAAATCATGTAAAGCACCTTGAATTACCCTGTTGTTGAAAGTGTGCTATACAAATAAAATTGCCTTGTATTGCCTATACCATGGGTGTCCAATTCCGGGCCCCAAGGCCCGTCTCCAGCCAGTTTTAAATGCGTCTCTGCTCCAACACAGCTGATTCAAATGGTCCAACTACCTCCTCAGCATGTCAGAGTTCTGCACAGGCCTGCTAATGAGCAATCATTTGATTCAGGTGTGCTGAACCAGGGAACAAACTAAAACATGCAGGAGACCGGCCCTTGAGGACCGGAATTGGGAACTCCTGCCCTATACCATTGCCCATTCCAGGCAACTGCAGATTGCTCTGAACTCATAAAGACAAAAGTTGTTTACGCAAGTTAAAGTTGTGTCATTGCATTTTCAAATCAGACACCTACCTAAAGTGCCACAGGCAGAATACACCCTTAAGCATGCAAACCAGCCACGGGGAAAAGCATTATTGGTTTCAATTAAAGTCCTGCTATCATTGCTTGTGGGTCATCAGAG
This sequence comes from Valencia hispanica, assembly GCA_963556495.2. NCBI lineage: Eukaryota > Metazoa > Chordata > Actinopteri > Cyprinodontiformes > Valenciidae > Valencia > Valencia hispanica. The sequence goes on from OY747702.1 coordinate 20,982,020, forward strand.
TCAAACACGGTAGGCTTCACCCCCTTGCAAACCATAATCCCATTTTAATTATTTCGGAATTAGAGATGGACCGGAAATCAGCTGGAAAGGAATCGGGCCAAATTTTAGCTTGATCCCCCCCCCCCCCCCGACCGATGATAGAACCGGTTAGTAATTAGGACACCATCTTTTTCTGATCAGCGACTGCTCTGCATGTAAGCGCTACCAGGTCGTACTGTCATCAACCTTCTGCAGTAGGAACACTGTTACTAAGGGAACAAGACACCCAAGTGTTTCAGTCTCAGTGAGATGTTTCAAATGAAGTGAAAGTAGGTCCAGAGATCTAGGAAGCTGCTTTAAATATTACGTGACGAACCAGCTGCTGACCAACTCGGGGAAAACCAAGGAGTTGGTGGTGGACCTCCGCAGGCGCAGACCCACCACACTGACACCGGTGAACATCCAGGGAGTGGACATTGAAATAGTGGACTCTTATTAGTACCTGGGTGTTCACCTGAACAATAAACTGGACTGGAGCCACAACACTGATGCTCTTTACAGGAAGGGTCCGAGCAGACTCTACCTGCTGAGGAGGCTGAGGTCTTATGAAGTCCAGGGAGTGCTCCTAAAGACCTTCTTTGACTCTGTGGTGGGATCAGCCATCTTTTATGGTGTTGTATGTGGGGGCAGCAGTTTATCTACAGCTGAGAGGAAGAGGTTGGATAAGCTAATCAGGAAGGCCAGCTCTGTACTAGGATGCCCCCTGGATCCAGTGCAGGATGGGGGAGACAGAAGGACTCTGGCCAAAATAACATCACTGATGGACAGAGTCTCCCACCCCATGCATTAAGATGTTGCTGAGCTGCAGACTGTTGCATCCTAGGTACATGAAGTAGCGTTTTCGCAAGTCCTTCCTTCCTGCAGCTGTTAAACTTTACAACCAGAACTGCTCCCAACAAAATCAATGTTTATATCACTGCTGTAACTTGCACTATTTGACTCATTTAACTAACATTAATGCGGCTGCTATTTGCACATCTGTTTTTCTCAGTTTATAGTCTGTTAGCTACTTGTAAATAATACAGGGCCACTGGAAGTCATTTTGAACAGGGGGTGGTGTGAAAAAGAATCGCTGGACAAAAACACCTGGAACATCTGGAGATGATAATGCAAAGGATTCTTCATAAGATAAAAAAAAGTTATGGACAACCATGAGCATCCACTTCATGAGATTGTCATACAACAACAGAGTGTCTTCAGTCAGAGGTTTCTTACATTTCGCTGCAATACAGACCGCTGCAAGGCAAGGCAATTTTACTTGTATAGCACACTTTCAACAGCAGGGTAATTCAAGGTGCTTTACATGATTTGGTGATTTAAAAGAAACACATAAAAGAAACACCCATTACACATGATACACAATAAAGCAAGAGAAAAAAAAAAAAGCAAGAGAGCATGAACACATTTCATACATATAACATCAAGCATTTACTCAAAGGCAATTCTAAACAGATGGGTTTTTAGTCTCGATTTAAAGCCGTTCAGAGTTTCAGCAGCTCTACACTCGTCAGGAAGTCTGTTCCAGATAAGGGGAGCATAGAAACTGAAAGCTGCTTCTCCATGTTTAGTTCTGAGTCTAGGGATGTTTAGTAGGCTAGAGTTGGAGGACCTGAGTGGTCTTGGTGGTTGGTACCATGACAACAGGTCTTCAACATATTTTGGTGCTAAGCCATGTAATGATTTATAAACTAGTAGGAGTATTTTGAAGTCTATTCTCTGAGCTACAGGGAGCCAGTGTAAGGACTTTAGAACTGGGGTGGAAATCCTTCCTGCCCACAGCCATCATCATCTACAACAATTCCTTAAAGAATTAATTATATGAGCTACAACAACACTTAATTTCCCTCTGGGATCAATAAAGTATTTTTGAATTTGAGCCTATATGCCTATTTAGAATAGGGTCTGTAACACACATACGTCATCAGTTCTACTTCACTATAATGCTACAACAATGCAATAGATTTGGACAGCTGGCATGAACCTGAGTCACTACACCATCTAAATATCACACGCGCCTCTATTAGCTCCAAGATCCTTTTACGTACACCACAAGGAAAAAATGTCCTACTATTTAAACACGTTATTGAACACATCCATTACGCAAAGAACACAGACACTAAATAACACTTTTTCTGTCTCCATCTCCAAACTTTTGACACAACCCACAAGGAAATAATCTCCGACTATTTAAACGTTATTTAACAGTTCTCCAGATCCATTACACAAAGAACACACGATCAAAATAGCACTGCATGAATAGATATGAAAATTGCTCGCCGGTGTTCAGACTATCTGTGCTATCCCCCAATCCGTGCTACCCTGTAGCACTGCGCATGCACAGTTTGATGTTACGTCACAATTCGCTTACTCAGCAAATCTGTCATCAGGTATTCCTACCTGAAAGTTCCATTTCGTCTGTTTTATTTCTTTGAGGTTTACAGTGAGTTTTATTCAAATTATTTTATTACTGGCTAATTTCTATTCAAAATATTTTAAGGCTTTCCTTAAGTTATTTCTTTCAAGTTTACATGACAGCCCTTGTATAATTTCACCTCTGTGATATCGTTATACATGTAAACAAGTCCCAATAATTAGAGTCGTAGAATAAATGCGGTGTATTCTGTGGGCTATTTGTATATATAATCATTCTGCATTTTAATATTAGAGTCGTAGAATAAATGCGGTGTATTTTGCGGGTTATCTGTGCTTATAATCATGCTACATTTTAATATTCTGGAGTATATAATACTGCTATCAGCTCTACGTCTTACTGGTTTGGTATATATTCATTAGCTGCTTTACAAACTAATAACAGATTTCCAGAGTTATCAGTCATCTACAGATCAGTACTATCATTTATATGTGCTCCCCAGTATTTAACAGGTGGGATATTCTGATCACTGTTTTTAGTGCATGTTTCATGTGCTAGTTTTAGCTTTATATTAAACAGGTAGCATGTTCTGTGGATTGAAAGAAAAGCTTTCGTATTCATGTAAATTGTTGCGTATTACTGCTAAACCGCCACTTTAATCCAGTCACTTGAAAAATATTTGTCGATGATTATATTTCACATCATAAGTAAGCTATCAGTTGTTTTCGGCATGTAAACAAACCGGTTGCACTTTTCGAGGGGTAGCAGCGACAGATAGACACAGCTATCTATGCGCGCTACGGTAGCACATTCTGATGAGCTGGCACAGATCGTCAGAACAGCGGCACCATGTTCTTACTTTGAGCTGCAGGCAGGTTGCCCTGGTTACAGGTGTCCAAATGTCGAGGTGCGCTCTGGGGTCGTGGAAACAAAGTCTCTCGTGAGGGGACAAATGTCCAGGGAGTTCAGAATGTCTGTGTGGGCATGAATCAGCGAAAGGTGTGTGAGTCTTTTTTGGGTCATGGTGCTGCGTACCCATCATTGACTGTATATCCATGTCTTCAAAAGACGCAAGGCGGAGAAAGTGCGCTCGGATGAGGAACGAACGGGAGCGGGAAACCTCTTTACTCGGCGACCACTAGCCTGCCTGAAGCTGATGTTGACACCTTAACTTCCGGGAACGTGTTGATTGGGCCTCAAAGTAATTAAATTAAAATACAAAATACACGTAATAATCTACGTGTGTCAAAATAATTTCCAAAATATTCATAAGGACTTTATAAATTGTGCAGAGTATTTTTAATAGCCTACATTTGTAAAAAAAATATCCCTCTCCCCACCAGGGGTTGCTGCAGCACCCCCACTTCCCGCGGCCATGAAATAATACGTTTACTTTTTTACATTTTCTATTGCACAACTACTCATGCACATTCTGTAGATATTCACTGTTTTTGAAATTATCCTACTCAGTTGCACATACTAATCTGAGTATGCAACTTTATTTTTAATATCTGCACAATACTTTGTTTTTTGTAATTGTGTCCTTAATGTGCATTTATCATTCATGACTCTGTTTTCATGCTGCTTCTATTATATGTCAATTTGCTGCTGTTTCAGGCAAACTTCCCTTTTGTGGGACAATAAAGGATTATTCTATTCGATTCTGTTCTATACAAAAGTAAAAACACATATCTGATGTTTAAACTATTTAAAACAAGACGAGAGGCATTTGATTGCTAGATCAAATGAAAACAATGTCCCTGTTCTAAAGATATGCAGAGATGACTCTGTTCAGTCACACAAGATTTCCCTCTGACATGTCTAGACAACCTCATTTCCTCCTCTGAGACTGTTATGCTCTGCGCAGACCTACAGTTCTGTCTGTTCATCCTGCACCTGTACGCCCTCCCCTCTGACTTTACGGCAAAACACCAGAGAAGCATGCAGGGGGAGCAAGAAAAGAGGAACAGGCCCCTCACAGTTTCCTTTTTGCCTCCTAGTTGAGCTTGCATTCTTAAAGAAAGTAATTCTTGAAATGCCAGGACCTGGAAATGTCAATTATCTGACAGAGGCAAGGAAAAGCTCGGACAGCTTTTGAACCAAAACAAAAAGATGCACCCAGCACAAAGCTTTCAGACCCGCTGACAAATGTGTTTTTCTTTGAAACCCTGAGCCAGCTGATGTTTCTGTCACCTAAATAAATAGTATGCTTTAAATAAATATGTAAGCAAGACTATGTCTTCACTTAGCTATAGTTAACTTTTAACTTCTACAAAACCAAGCTTAGCAAAATAAGTTATCATCCTGGCAACCATCCCGCATATATCACATGTCACTGTGTTTTTTTTATGCCTGACTGAGCAGACAGCACAGATAATCGGCTTAATATTCAAGGCCTGGCCAGTGGGTCAGGAGGTAAACCACAAAAAAGGCAGGTGGGGAAAAAAAACTGATGAAAGTCTTGTTTCCTTATGATCAGCTGACAGGCAACTTTACAGAGCCCAGAAGTATTCAAACATGTCTTTTCATGGAGTTTTTTTGTGTTTTTTTTTTTGTGTTTTTTTTTACAAGAATGTTGCTTAAACACTTCGGCCCACAGTGTTGCCGGTGACACCTAGATGTGCACATCTACGAATGATCGACAAACAAAGCTAAAGGGTGGTGGGTGGAGTTTCCTGTCAAGACAAACTGTCAGACCTAAGAAACACAAAGGTTAAACTGCTGAAGTAAAACATGCAGTTCAGAAACCAGAAGACTGTGTCATCCAAGTAGCAGTGAGTCAGACACACTCAGTTAAGTACAGATCTCATACATATATATATATATATATATATATATATATATATATATATATATATATATATATATATATATATATATATATATATATATATATATATATATATATATATATATATATATATATATATAATTGCTTAGGTGATCAGTTAAATACAATAAATATATGTCTAAAAGAAAATATGTTTTATGTGAATATTAAGAAGACAGTGTTTATTCTAATTTCACTTGAAAGTAGCTGCATTAGGCCCAGTTTATCAGGAGATCTAGCAGAACTGAGGGACCTGCTGTGAGCGAGCACTCTCACTGGCTAACACACTGCCGTTATCAACCCTTTCTGAGCTGGGCTACAATTAACTCGTGTATTGAACTGGGAGTAATCTATTCGGATTTTAATCATTTAAATGCCAGACCGAATGATCACATGGGCTGGATTGCCAACTGGTGACAGTTTACAGATGACCAATTGACAAAAACTACATTTTTATTGCTTTTGAGTTCAGAACTTATTACATTTGGAAAATGTGTATATATTCCATATAAAACAAGCACAAAAAATAAGAAAATCAATTATTTATTTGTTGTAGCAGGGTTTTGTGGCAATAGATCTTTCAATTCAACTCAATCATTGGAAAACCTGTATATTTCTCTTTAAATGCTGCCACCTTTGTAAGAAATAAGCATCATTGGATTAAGCAGAGCTCAGTATGCATGTTGTGCTCATTAAAAAACTTCCCAAATGCCTTTGTGGTCAGTTGGAAAACCAAACAGAGCTACAACAGCCTGGGATTTATCCTCGTGCTGGTCACCAGCTTGGTCACACAGTGCTATGGGATGGCATCACCTTCTTCAACCAGCATTTGCTTCAAATCAATCAACATGTGTTCAGTGGGGTTGAGGTCACCGTCCCCACTCTCTATTTTAGTCTCTAATCGCACTGTAGTAGGGGAAATTGACATCTTGGAGAATGGATTTTGGACGCTCACAGAGGAGATGTTGGATTGCAACTGATGGCAGAACACGGTATCTCGTCTTGATACCTCTCTGCATCGAGTTCGTCTCCAGGGTTAACAAGCCTAGTTTTTTTAGTAAGAGAAATACCCCCCCCCCCCCCCCCCCACACACACACACACAATCACATTACTTCCAGTGAAGAAGACCCACAAAAGCATTTTCCTTACAAATGGGTCACAATTTAAGAGGAAATAAAGACTGCCAAGAGAAATTGCTGCAACAGAGAATCTTCAAACACAAATTTCCTTGCCTTTTATGCTAAGTATATTTACTAATACTCAGTTTGTTTTACTTTGATATTTTACCTATTCAAAACAGAGAGAAAATACCTCCTATGTTTGGTCATAGTTTACAAGTTTTTATTGCACAAACTTTGTATACCTTTTGGAAATCTTAGTATGCACAGGTTAAATATAAAAAAATTGTAGTAACTGCTCTCTTAGCTGGGGTATCTGCTAAGGTAGCCAAAGGATTCACTACCATATACATGCATGGTAGCTATACTGCATTTTAACCTGCTTTTTCTATTGGGGAACCTCTGACCTTTCAAGTCAGAATTTCAGAAGGAATTCCATTTCATTTTATGTGAAACTTTAAGTTCTTTGACCAATCTTTCTTTTAAACTCTGCATTTTACGTTTAAATTAGTAACAAAAAAATGTGACTCCTAAGGTTAAGTTGGCAAGCTACTGTTTAAAGATGTTCTTGTGCTTTTTATGTTTTGCTTTCACTTAATGTATAGTTGGTAAAAAATAAAAAGTACACACTGTCAATGCTAGAGTTTTTATTCTACAGTTTACCAAGGATGCAACAATATAAAAATGTAGGCCAAAATTTGTATACAATATTAACATTGTTGTTGTTGACCATAACCAATATTTGTTAATACTTCATATTTTCCTACCCTTTCGACACAATGAAAAAATGACCACTCTGCTGACATGACTTCTTCAGTTAAACACCCAACAATCCAGAACTGTATCACTATCACCTGTCCAATCAAATAGCACATGGCCAACCCCCTCCCCTCACCCTCCCAAATCACATACACAAACGTCAACAAGGTGGGATTAAAAAAAAGATTGGATGTTAACATTCGCCCAGTTTTACTTGTGGGACTGATACTGGCATGTTAACAAATGACCAACATCAGCCGATACCGATGTTAGTGCAGATATATCTTTGCATCATTAGTTTTACCCATAGCCTCTTAAATCTTTCATACAGTCTATGGCATTACTGGTCTTCACCAGGTTTCTAAAATAGTTTACACCTCAAACATACATATCTACACACACCACAGATTCCATCACATTAAAATTTATAAACAGAAAAAATACCAAAAATGAAAAAAGAAAGAAAATGAACAGAACCCTAAAAAGCTATAAAGGGCATAAAACATTAAATAATAATAATAATAAAACTCAGCTATGCTTTATTACAACCTTGAAGCAAACGCAAAGAGACTCCAGACTTTACATGATTATAGTTGAACATCCACAGATTACACAAAGTAATGCACGTATCATGTGGCTAGCTCCAGGCACTTTGTCTAGCTGACAAACACCCTCAGTGATACCAAAGTCCCATCTGTGCTTGGGGATACAGACACAGCCTAAACCCTGGCTTGACTGAAGAAACTTTCCCACCCTATACCAGACTGTGCTCAACAGTTGGCATGTCTGTGTATCCCAGTGTGTATATACATCCCTATAAAAAGAAGAAGGGCCCCTTCATTCCCCTCCAGGCACTTGGTAACGAAGCTCAGCCTGGATCACACAGGAACGGCTAAAGGAGGCAAAAGAAGAATGAGCTTCTTACCAGAAAACCTCACCCACTAGATGAATATTTAAAATTGTAACTAAAAAAAACTAATAAATCAAGCCCAGACAAATTGACATAATGACTAGAGCTATATCAAGAACTTATGTAAGGAAGTCCAAATAGTAACACAGAATAAAAAAAAGCAAGAGTAAAGATAAGTTGTGATGGGAAAGTAACGCTCTGGTTGGCTATTTGACTATCATCTGCCTTGCTGGGAGAAAGTATGTCAGGGCCCCTCATTGGGACCCCAAGCCCCCGACGTATACACATAGTTATCCACTAAACAGAACATGATCCCATCATCTTGAAAGCAAGTGAGCATATAAAAAAAAAAAATTTTGAAAATGATTCTTCACATCTGAGTAGTATACAGAGTGGAAGCAGTTGCAATACTGTTATTTTCCAATCAATGAACATCACTTGAGTCATGGAGATAAGCTTAGCATCTATGATCATTCGCATTGTAAAACTGGTAAAGTGACATTAAAACATCTGACACTCACAGTCCTTTTGCAGAAGTCCTTAATTTGTTCCACTTGCTATATTGACAGTGGCAATAACAGGAACAGGAACATCTGTAACCAATGATACATATAAAGGCTCCTTCCCCCCTTTTTTTTTTTGTTTTTTTGCCTGGTTTTCATATCAATAATATATCACTGTAAATGTTTGCTTCTCAATTTACCTAAAAACAAGCACCAATACTATAAACTGCAATCAATAACATGAGACTCTAGACAGCATGATAACCTGGTGCAGAAATATCATGACTTCACTGTAGTTTCCCCCGCATCATAATACCATCACCACCATGTGGAACCATACAAGGCAGGATGGATCTATGCTTTGATGTAATTTACACCAAATTCTGACCAAAAACATTTGAGTGACCCTCACTGGATATATTTGTGCTGTGTAAAAACAAAAACATTTTTTTAATCCAAATATATAAGCATCAACAATCATTGCAAGTAGGCTATTTCACAAATTGTGTTCACAAGCAATCGAACAGGTGTACTATTATACATTTGATTTATTATTCTTACTTCTGCTAGAAATTTTCAATCATTATTGGTAACATCATAATTATTGCATTTCCCTTGCACTACCATAATAAACATCTATGGTACTTGTATTCACTGACTGCCATTATCCCACATAAGACTATCATTACATGTAATGTTAATTAATAGGGATGTAGGAAGAATCTGGTGATACGATATGTATCACAATACAGGGGGGAAGATACAATATATTTTAATACTATGAGTAAGACTATATATTTTGATTTTTAAAACTCCACTGGAATGAAGAAAGTGAAAACAGCCGCCAACTAGTGGTCATACTTTAAATATTACTTCAAAAATTACTGTCATTAATTGTTCATTTCAAATTAAAAAATAAAATAAAAATCGATACATTGCTTTTGAATATCGATATAATATTGTGACATGAAATATCGCAATGTATCTGCGTATCAATATTTTCTTACATCCCTATTAATTATATAGAGCTAAAAAGGCTGTGGCAAAATTTACAAAGATCACTTATGGCAACACTCAAATACACGATCTTGGTATCCTCTATTGGGTTTTTTTAAAAAACCATGTTGCTTAGACATTGCAGCTCTTTTAAAATAGCTCTAACATACTTTATTGCTTAGCCGAATAGTTCATATATTTTTGCATGCACCAGGATAGGCATCGGTAACATTTGCAGCCCCCTTTTTTTACACCAGTGCTTGTTTACAGCTTGGTTGGTCTGCATAAGAGGCAGATCCACACTCAGAAGGATGAAAAAAAAGACAGGGGAAAAAAAAGACAGCAGTCGTGTTCGTGTGCACGCTTATATGAAAAGGAAGTAGGCTAGGTGAACCTGTTATCATCTGTTCATAGGCCTTAAAGTCTATCCGCCGGGTGTGATGGCCCTGAAAGCATCTGCATTGTACGGCCTGGTGGTCGGATCAACCCGGGGGAGAGGGGGGGTCACAAACCAGAGGGAGAATAGCTCATAATATTAATGAAATTATCTAAAACGCACAAGGTGATTGAGAGTAGAGAATGTGTGATCGAGACATCCGGAGAACACACATTCGTTCGCTCTTTACGCTTCAAGCCGTTTTCGGCTCGGAGGACATCGTTTGGCTTGATGTGCTCCATCATTCATGAGTGCACTCGCTGCACGGGAACCCTCTCCTCACCCCACCCATCTCAGTGTGAGCTACGATGCCGATGTAGGCTAACGGGGATCCCATTCATGTGCCAGAATAACCGAGAAAATAAAACAAGAAATAATTAAAAAATCCGCGCCTGTAGATTTCCCACGGATCGGACTATGATCCTCCCATTGCACAAACTGGTAAGCAGCGGGAAAGATGCAGAAAGCAAGAAAGACGAAGGGTGGGGGGGGGGAAAAACAGCCCTCCAGTCTCCAGCCATCATCACTACCCAGCGCACATCCCCAGCCCCGTTCATCTTCTTCTGCATCCATCGCTCCGTTTTACACATACCTGAAAATCGCATGTCCGTCTAGCGACGAACGGGCGGGCGGTGTCGCGGTCTGCGACTGCAAGCCGACGATTCCTGGATTTGTTATTATACTTCCCCTCCTTCGTTTTCTGTACCGACTGATGCTCTAGTTTCGCTCAGCACCAGCCCAGTGCTAATCCACCTCACCACCACACAAAGAGCAGAAAATGGCTGCAAGTGCATATTCTTAAAGGGACAGTCACTGTAGGGTGATGGATGATGAGGGGCCCCAGACACGCTGAGCTCGTTCTCACTCTCGCTTTTGCGGGAACATTTAGTATTAATGTACTACAAATATAAAGTTCGGTTGCTTACATATTTGTTAGTGAGGATACTAAAGCGTATTATTTATTTTTTTTACGGATTCACAATCACCTTTGGTTGTTTTTGGCTTGTGGTTGTCTACATATAAATAAATAAATATAAATATAATAGTAAAGACTTTATGGTGATACATTTCATGTCCAGAGCCAGCCTAATATGGGGGGCAAAATTTGCTTGATATTTAACAACTCCAATGCCCTCTGACCTTCTGTTACATGCAACAAGTTGAATGCTTTTTAAGGAATATACCAATTCATGAAATCCTTTACATTTACCATTTCTTGCTTATTTCTGTAAGCAGTTTCTAATGAGAGAACCAGCTTTGACCACAATAGCTGCAGGGTAGAGTGATGAAATGGTTTTGTGAGTAATTTCTTGTCTGACATGACAGAAGAAACTGATTATTCACTTGCAATCTATATCCTCTTTTTCGTTGTTGTTCCTTTTCACTTTTGCTGTTCTACATACAGGAACAAACAAATATCAATTCAACTTGCCTTTTATGGTTACAGACAGAACTGATGTAAACCTGTGTTGTGGGATTACAGTGCTGTGGGAGAGAAATATTGTGAGAAGCTCCTTGATGGAACCCTCTGATTGGGACGCCTCTTCAACATTTTCTTATGGATTTTTTTGGGACATGTCCCATCGGGAAGTGACCCTTAAGTAGTTTCTGTAAGAATCATATATCCCTTCTGGCCTGAGAATGCATTGGGGTCCCTCTTGAGGTGCTACAGAGTGTTACTGAAGAGAGGGGTCGTTCCTTCAGGATTTGTTGACCCTCTTTCAAAACCCAATCCTTAGTGCAAAAATATGAAAAGTTGCACGTTTCATATTTTTAAACTCACATTTGACAGGATTTTAATATTTTCTTAATATTTATGTTTGTTTGATGTATATGCAGCATGCAGATTGTTGGCTCTTGGGGAAAAAAATAATACTATGGGGTGGTAATTGTTCATATATCTCGGTATGCAAGAGGACAGTAGGCATTAGTGTGAACGACCAATTGTTTTTAATTAAATAAATGCTTTAATTCAGTAAACGTGTGTAAAATATACCCACAAAATAATGAAAACAGCTTTAATGTTAGTCAGTGAACTATTGTTATTAACAAATGTTTTATCAAGATAATCCTGCCTGTACTATTCAGTGATCACAGTGTGAGTATTATCACATTATCTTTATTAGCCTTCTCAGAATGGTGTACAAAGTTAAAATGAAAATAAAGTGCAAAATCCACAAAACCACATTGTTGATTCATAATTACATTTACTTCACAAAACATTTGGAAAATCTTTAGCAACAAGTGACTAAATAAATAAATAAATAAATAAAACAAATGTGTTTAAAATTCTCTCAAATCTTCATTTGGTTCAGAGGTCAGAGAAGGCAGCCAGCTCATGCAAGAGAAGAGCAAAGGATGGACGATCTTCTGGTTTCTGAAATACAAAACCAATAAAACTATGAGAACACTGATTTATCTGTCATGTAATTTAGCAGTTGTTTAACTGTACTCGTTCCTACCTCCTTCCAGCACCACTCCATCAGCAAATAGACAGAGTCTGGAGCCAAACGGGGCTTCAGAAGCCTCATCCCTGCATTTAGGGACTCGACGACCTCTGCGTTAGAGCGGTTCTCATAGGGAAGGCGTCCCTCATTGTAAATCTCCCACATGAGTACACCTGTTAATGGAGAAAGAGTCAAGCTCAAGTTGTCTTCCACCGTATAAACCTGTTAATCACTTTGCTTCTTTTTAAAATTTGTAACTATTATATCTACGCAGTAAAATGTCATAATCATTTATATTCCCAAAAAACCTAACTTAAACTAAATGTAATAAAATAGGCTTAGTTTAAACATGCTTGTCTGGTTCAGGAGGATATTATTTCAAGACAAGTTCATTGTGAACACTATGACAAGAGCTACAACAAATTTTGTTAGATACGTCTTTATTGCTTTGTTTTGTTAGTTCAATTTTTCAGAGATAATAACTAGTGCACTCTTAAGATTGTTAAAAATTCTTGAACTTTCTCAGATTATTCAGATTTATAAACAAATCCAACAGCCAGTATCATTACAAACAATAGCGGTGTTAAGCCAGTCATCCAGGAATGATCTACTCAGCACAGGTGCAACCTAAAATTACCCATATTTGCCACATAGGCCCTGGCTAATACAATTACAACACATCTAGGTCACTCTGGTACATAGTGGGGACAGATGGTTCACACATTATGCTTATATGCTGATGATGTGATTGTCTTCTTAACAAATATTGCTGCCAGTCTTCCTAATTTAGTACAATATTATTAGTATATACAATTTTCAAAGAATTTTATTTATATGCCAAAGTGACCAATTCTTGATTTAAATTAAAAGAAAAAGACAAAATCCTGGATGGATTGTTGAAAAGAGAGATTGGGTCCTGTGTTAGTAGCACTGAGCTCTATAACTGGCAGACGGGCAGAAGAATTTGACCAGATATGATGGTACTGTTATGATACTGTTGTGTTATATTATGTGGGTGCCAAAAGCACAGTTTTTAATATATTACAAATAAGGATACACTGGCAATCTTTTAACTATTTACCATCAGTTTGTAGCAGTGACAATAGAGCACTTAAAGATTTCTCTCCTGACACAACCCTTGTTAACATTTTAGGACAACATCTATGCAACTTTGTAAAGGCCATTTGTAGAATATGTCGTAGTAGCTCCAGGCAAAAAGCAAAGCAAGAACAATTACAGGTATTTGCAAAAAAATGACTTTAAAAAACTTGTTTTTGCCTGCTTGCAACACCAGTTATGATTCTCCTTCAAGATTGGGACCATATTATTTTTTCTATCCCAAAGAATGCTTTCATTAATTAACAGCCATGCTGAATGTTCCAATTAGATACTAAATTCTTGTTATTCTGAGGTCAGGTTGGCTTAATAGAAGCTGTCTGTGGTGATGCACAGTTGTGTTGGTCTGCATGACAAAATAAACTCAGCAAAAAAAGAAACGTCCTCTGACTTTCAACTGTTTTTACTTTCAGTAAACTTAATGTGTGTAAATATTTGTATGAACACTAAAAGAGTCAACACCATAAGACATAAACGAAAAATGTTTCACAGACATGTGACTAACAGAAATAGAATAATGTGTCCTTGAATGAAGGGAGGCTCAAAATCAAAAGTACCAGTCAGTATCTGGTGTGGCCACCAGCTGCTTGAAGTACTGCAGTGCATCTCCTCCTCATGGACTGGACCAGATTTGTCAGTTCTTGCTGTGAGATGTTCCCCACTCTTCCACCAAGGCACTTGCAAGTTCCTGGACATTTCTGGGGGGAATGGCCCTAGCCCTCACCCTGCGATCCAACAGGTGGGATTGAGATCCGGGCTCTTCGCTGGCTATGGCAGAACACTGACATTGCTGTCATGCAGAAACTCACGCACAGAACGAGCAGTATGGCTGGTGGCATTGTCCTGCTGGAGGATCATGTCCGGATGAGCATGCATAAAGGGTACCACATGAGGGAGGAGGATGTCTTCCCTGTACCGCAAGGCATTGAGATTGCGTGCAATGACAACAAGCTCAGTCCAATGGTGATGTGATATACCTCCCCAGACCATGACGGACCCCCCACCTCCAAATCGATCCCGCTCCAGGGTACAGACCTCGGTGTAACGCTCATTCCTTCGACGATAAACACAAATCCGTCCATCACCCCTGGTGAGACAAAACCGTGACTCATCAGTGAAGAGCACTTTTTGCCACTCCTGTCTGGTCCAGCGAAGGTGGGTTTGTGTGTTGCTAGTGATGTCTGTTAAGGACCTGCCTTACAACAGGCCCACAAGCCTTCAGTCCAGCCTCTCTCAACCTATTGAGGACAGTCTGAGCACTGATGGAGGGATTGTGTGTTCCTGGTGTGATTTGGGCAGTTGTTGTGGCCATCCTGTACGTGGTCTTCCACTGCGAGGATGATCAGCTGTCCTTCCTGTCTCCCTGTAGCGCTGTCTTAGGCGTCTCACAGTGGGGACATGGCAATTTATTGCCCTAGCCACATCAGCAGTCCTCATGCCTCCCTGCAGCATGCCTAATGCACGTTCACGCAGATGAGCAGGGACCCTGGGCATCTTTCTTTGGGTGTTTTTCACAGTCGGTAGACAAGTCTCTTTAGTGTCCTGCGTTTTTAGAACTGTGACCTTAAATGCCTACTTTCTGTAAGCTGTTAAGGTCTTAATGACCATTCCACAGGTGCATGTTAATTAATTGATTATGGTTAATTGAACATGCATGGAAAACATTCTTTAAACCCTTTACAAGAAGATCTGTAAAGTTATTTGGATTTTTACAACATTATTGGTGAAATGCACAGCCCTGAAAAAGGGACGTTTCTTTTTTTGCGGAGTTTAGTATCTCATTTTAAGTCTAAGCCCAACTAAAGTAAAAGAGGTATTGTGCCTGTAAAGGAAAGTGTGATTTTTCTAACAAAAATCCTTGCATTTAGTTGCCTGTGTCAGGTCCTAATAAGTCTAACTTCCCATTGATCCTGTAAAACTTGCTGGCATTGCACAAAGCCTTCTTCATCTTTGCAATCATGGAACAGCTGTGAAAAAATGTGGGCTTACATGAAAGGCTTCCCCTTTTTAAAGTACATGCAAACTGTTGCATCAATTGTAAAAACATAAACATTTTTTTTGAAAAAGCTACAAATCTAAATGTGCACCGACAACATTCCTGATTTTATTCTTTCATTGTATTTTCTTTGCTGGTTGTTGTAGGGACAGAATCAAACTCATTAAGAAAGACATAAGAATATCCCACTTTAAAATTCTATTAATAATCAAGAGCGTTTTCTATTTCTAATCCTTCAAACGATTTTAAGGATTTTGATCATTTTTGGATGCTCTTATTTATATTTTCAGCTGTTTTCCAGATTATTCGGTAAAATGGATTATTCTTATCTTTTCTCATAAACCTCCAAAAGACAAATATCTTGCATCTTATTTAACTTGCAGTGTGGTTTTGCACTGAATGCAACAGCAGAAAAAAATGTGCAATGTTAATTTGGTCTGCAGTCAAAGAACCTGCAAAATTCAACAGTGCTTTAAAAACAGCCAAAAAAAGTGGTAAAGCCCTAAAAGATATTGAGTCAGCATAAAAACCAAAGAACTGAAATGTTGAGCAGGAGTTTAACACACCAAAAGACCAGATGTCAGACTTGCTGCTGAACTTTGAGTACTTGATGACCTCTGGGGCGGACCACTTGACAGGAAACTTGGAGCCTTGCGAACTTGTGTACTGATCATCAAAAACAAACCTTCAATGGGTGGACCAAAAAAAAAACAAAAAAACACAACATTATACACACAGTGCAATGATACAGCAAAGAACCCTTTGACACTGTGATAATAGCCTACCTGGTCATGCCAAAATCAGACACTTTTACTTCATTGTTCTTCGAGACAAGACAGTTCCTTGCAGCCTGAAAGAGCAAAGAAACAAAACCTTCTTGAAACATAAAAGAACTACTAAAAGATGAGCAAGAAAATGTGATTTCCTTTGGTATACCAGATCTCTGTGAATGAAGTTGGAGCTCTCCAGGTAAGCCATCCCCTCGCTGACATCCAGGCACATTCCCAGCATCAGATCTTGAGACAAACGGCCTTTCTTCTCCCGTAGGTAGGCTGATAAACAGCCGTTCTCCATGTATTCGAACACAAGACACATGGGGGAGCGTTGAGTGCACACGCCATACAGCTGTACTAGCTTACAGTGAGACAACCTCCTGTTGAAACATACACATGATTCAGAAGGCTGCTTGGCAAAGCCCCTTTTTCGGAACACCCATAAGTCATACTTACATCATAACTTTTGCCTCTTCTTTGAAGTCCTCATCGGACATGCACTCCTCTCTAACCATCTTCACCGCCACCTTCCTGTCCTTCCATTTCCCCTCCAGCACAAGCCCGAACTGTCCGCTGCCGATTTCCTGACCCAAATTCAGCTCCTCTGGGTCTATCTCCCATTGATCTATAGAGATAACCAAACAAGTGCTAAACAACTACACTAATGACACTGTTCACTTGGATATGTAATACATAGCTCTGTGTCTGTTAAGGAAATCTTATTTCTATTCAATGATTGGAAGTTACACCTAAACCGTTTCTTTCTTTCCTTGCAAGTAGTCAGGCTTTTCTTTAACAATGTGATCTTTTAAAGTGATTAAAGGTCAATTTTTCTTTCTTTGGGACTGTTTTTTTTCCTTATTTAGAAAAAAAAAATAGCCTATATATTTTTTTCTAGCTAGGACTTTTCATACTTTACAAGAACTCTGGGGCAGAACTCCAGAGAAACCCTCATAAGACCCTTCCACTGCAGAACTTGTAAGTGTAATAAGCACGACCACTTTAAAAGACACAAACTACAGAATATTTGTGGAACATGTTGCAAGAAAATAAGTTTTCCCAACAGGAATTTTAAAGAACAAGTTGCAAGTACTCCCAAAGCAAGGCTGTACCAATTATATCATTTTTGTTCTTGCAGGCCTGGGAGAGAGAACAACTTTGTGTTTTTAGCCGAGTATGTATAGACCTTAAGAAACAAGTTAGGACCTGTCTCGTGTCTCAGCTTATCATCAATTTGTACCAGATTTGGGGACAGACTGTGTATTTGTGTCAGACTGTATTAATAAGTATAAATCTGATTACAAATGTTACAAGAAAGCGAGACTACTTAAAAAAACGTTTTAAAGAATAGTGAATGATTACGTAAAATACTATGCATACAGTAGTACTGTTTGCACAGATAAAGAAATATGAAGTCAGTTCAAAAGTGAAAAAGTCAAAATATTTAGATTGCCTATGCAAGGAAAATAAGTAATAAGTTAGCCAACTGTGCAATTAAACTCTAAACTGTAATACAGTTTTAAAAGAGATAATGTTGCATGAAGAAAATACACTGGTTATTTCACTTCTTAATTTTTTAGCAGAAAACCCTTGTTCTAACTGCATGGGTACAAAATAAAAGGCAGAAGGGATAGGGAGTGATATAGAGGAACAAATTGTTAAAGGAAGGAATTCCTCCAGAGCTCTTCCTAACTCAATGAGAAGTAAAGATATATGGTTTGGAGAGAACATGACAAGCAAGTAGTAAATTTGTTGGAACAATATGATACATAAACTGGGGCAAAGTAGTTTTTTTTATACTCAAGAAATGGAGGTAAGAAGATATAAAATGGCCACGCATGGGTATTAACAGGGGGTCTGGAATAGCAAATGGCTGAATTCAGCTCTAAATAAGGCTTGATTCTGATTATTTAGATTATTTATTAAATTTAGAAGAACATCTCAAAAATGTTTGCAGTGTTATTTATTATTTGCATAAATTATTTTCTTTTACCGAAGCCAGACTCATAGCATTCAGTGTTTTTAAACCCTGGTTCTTAAGGCACACTAACCTGCATGGTTTAGCTGTTTCCCTGCTTCATAACACCTAAATTCAGTTGATGGCTGATTAACAGGCTGAACTGCAATCACCTGAATCAGGTGTGTTAAAGCAATGACACATCTAAAATATGCAGGGCATTTTGCTTTGAGGACCAAGGTTGAAAAACACTGTATTGGATACATTCAGAGTGTCATCCTTTAAATAAACCACAAGAGGTCAGCAAAATCCTAAGTTTTGGCAGTTATGCTTGGTCACTGAGTTCTAGTTAAATTTATACAACAGTATATAATGTAACCTGTTAATGGACAAGCAATTTCCGGGGAGCTGCGTTCTCCTTTAGAGACGGGGTGTCTTAGTCTCGTTATCAGACCTGCCAGGGAAGAAATTTGAACACATTTTAGTTATACAACAACAATTTTGAGAAGCACATTTATTTGACCTGAGTCATAAAATTCGCCCCACTTTCTTATGTAATGAGGAATTCCTTCTTTTGATCTTAATATATCAGTGCTGAAAATAGGGCAGACACTTACCAGCAGCATTGTGTTGGTGGTAATTGATCAGCTCAGGAATGGTGACGAACAAGTACTTCTCTGCCAAGTAAAACGCTTGATTCTCAGTGTCTGTTCGTCTTATTTGATAATGTTTCACTCTGGGGTTCTTCTCTCCATTAGATCTGAGCATGAGAAATGTTTTAATCCAAACAAACATGGTCAAAGTAAAGGCATAACAATAAAGGGATTCAGCACCAATTGTGACTATACACACTGCAGAAGGTTGTTATTCCTCATTGTGCTAGCATATGATGATCCAACTCATACTTTTACCATGCTTCTTATACATTACTATGGAAAAGTATTTGTCCCTTTATATTTTTTTGCCACTCCTAAAATGTTTGAGATCATCAATAAGTAGGGTTTAAATTATGATTTCATTGATTAGGGGGAAAAACGCTATTTCCCCCCTGCTCTCTACTCGAATATCCTGAAGCAGAATGTCTAGTCATCAGTTGGTGACCTTAAATAGCAACCCCACCACTGACTGGCTAAAAAACAGCAACGAGGTTTAATCAAAGTCTGAATTTCAATCTGGTTGAAATGTTGTAAGGTCACCATAAACATAAAAAAAAATTGGATGAACTGAAATATTTCAGCAAGAAAAAAAACAGAACTCTACAGTGGCAAACAAATTTTAAGACAATAAACTGAGCAAATATTTATTCATTATTAAAATATACTAAATGAACGATACCAAGAGTGGTAAATTACCCAGGAGCTTTTGTGAAAACGGACACTGTGTAGACTCCTGCCTGTCTTGAGTCACGCACCATGAATGCACCTTCTTTTCCCTGAACACAAAGGATCAAAATTACATAAGAAAGTTCACATTTTATCGGTCCAATTCATGCTTTTGTAGTGTTTTTTTCTTTATTTTCTTTTTTTATTCTAGCTCCTGCTGGGATGACACTTCCATTTTTTAAGAAGCAGATATTAAGGATGACGATGGACAGCTTCCACCCCTTCTGCTTGCAAAGCACAGTGAAGCAATCAGCGGCAGGAAATTCAACATTGGAGGAAACACTGTGGTTCTGAATATTTTTTCATGTCCCACTGTCATGTCAGATTGTCAGTTTGCAGGTGCATTAATGTTGCAAAAGCAAGATTGCTGTAGGTGGCACAGTCACAACAAAAGAGCATTTTTCCCCCCGAGGAGGAGCGACATGCCAGTTATCGTCATTAGTCAATATTTGGAAAAAGTGTGACTTTTTTTTCAGTAAATTAAAATTTTTTTTTTTTTTACCTCTTTTAATAACAATTCCTCTGCATCCCATCTGCTAATGTGTTTATTGTACCATCTGCAAAAAGAGACAAATTAATATAACCAGAACTGGTTATTCAAGGAGTAAATTAAAACCTACATCCATATGTTTGCAGTAAAAATAGATAGAGGGGAGGGGGGGGTGAAATAAACTTACTCAAATCGCTCAAAGTTCTTTCCATTTTTCACTGCTACATACGTGCTTGGCACAAACCCTGCATTTCTGATGAGGGGTCAAAAAACAAAAACAGGCAGCTTTATTACATATTTTTTTCTTTTAACAAAATTTTTAAATTAAAGAACAAACACAAGGATAAGATGGCTGCTGGCCTCATGATTAAGCCCTACCCCCTGTCATCCTGCACAGTCCACCAGTCTGAGTGGGAGCTGTTAATCAGCCGATACTCCTGGTCCTTCTGAAGAGGCAAATCATCGTCTCTCAGAGGCGTGTAGTCTTGTAGAGCAATGACCATCTGATCCCCTGAATCATTCAGCCCCATCTGCCCAAGATAAAACAAGCTAAGCAGCAGTGCAGAGCATTTGGAGCAAAAGAACATTCTGATAAAATGAGCTCAGATTTCTCAAATTACAATCAGTAAGACAAAAAAAAAAGTTTTTAGTTGCTGACATGCACGGTTACACTAAGGTAAACCTTTGCTTTGTACATACCGGCAAAGCCTGGCAATCACATGATTTGAGCAATAAAAGATAACCAACTGAGCAACATGCACATGAACCATGGTCTGGCAAACCACAAGTTTAGTGGGTAAAAGTCATTGCAGAGGGTGACCTACAGATTACTGATTAGATGAAAAAGAGACTTGAATATGGCTGGGAATTGACAAACTAAGGTTACTAGAAAAAATCCCCAACAAATGTCCACCAGAATACTTGGAACATAAATGAGCTTTAGAGAGTAATACCTCTGGATCCGGTAGCTGAGGAAGAGGCTTTTTAGAAGCTGTGGGGACACAAGACATCTTACATTAGCCCAAGTAAATATTTAAATGAGCATGTAAAGTTTATTGCCCTTTTTTGCTAAAGCATTCATAATCCTTTTGTCACATTGCAATCACAAACGTCTGTAAAATTTATGACGGAACGACAAAAAATTGGAGATATGTTTTTTTAAAGAATGTTCACAAATCAAAATCTGCATGCAAGAGTGCTTATGCTGCACAACGGTACATTCCGGCGCCCAGCTGCTCTTCTGTTATAACAGCTGCTCGGTAGTTCTTTTTCTATTGTTGTACTGTAGTGTCAGAGGTGGGTAGAACAGCCAAAAAATTTATTCAAATAAGAGTAGCACTACTTCAACACATTTTTACTCAAGTAAAAGTATAAAGTAGTCATCTGAGAAATTACTCAAGTATTTGGTGAAAACTGATCATAGCATCTGGCCTAAAATTTAAGAAATGTGTAGTCTGACAGAAAAAAATGTAAAGTTATGTACAAATTCTTGAATTTCACAGTAGCAAAGTAAGTAACTAATCTTAATTTATTTACTACTTTTCACAGAAAGAATCACAAAGTGCTCCACAACAAATGTAGAAAAAGTAAGATATAGAAAAATGCACCACCACATACACATAAAGTCATAAGACAGACTATCACAAAGCCCACAATTATCTATAAACCAAAGAGTGAAATGAAATATTTTACAAATAAATACCATAATTACAAAATAACAAATTCAGGCAAAAGAAACACCAGAAAAAGCGTGGAGCCAGAAAAGCCAGAGTTACTTCATAATAATATTACTCAAGTAAAAGTAAAACGTATGGTGCAGAAAAACTACTACTAAAGGGTTTTTTTTAGGCAAAAAAGATTGTCTCTGACTGTACAAACACGAAATTGACCAACTTACAAGTTACGGTAAAGTAAATTCATTTTGATGTGAAAAGCGATTTATTTGTATCTTATGGTAGGCTATCCCAGCTTCTAACACAAATGGATAACTGCATTTGGCCAGAATGCAGAGATCTGTTCTGATGCTTCTCAATTGTATTCCAAATCGCACAACGCAGCAGATCTTTTGACTGAGCCATTATAAAATGTGAAAATACTTTGATCTAAATCCGTCCATTGCAGTTTTTGATGTATGTTTGGTTGTATTATTCTGTAAAAAGGTCAACTTTCATCTGAGTTTTAAGTCTATTGCAGCCTCTAACAGGATTGCCCTGTATTTAGCTTCGATTATCTATGGATAAACTGACCAGCTGTGGGTCTTTGCAGCTTCTCTGGTATTAGTAAGGGTCTCTTGACTTTGATCTCTGCTCTTCTTGAGTGTCGTGTAAGTTTTCATGCAAGGCCAAGTTTTGCACTTTTTTTTTTTTCATCCCAAAAAATTTATAAAAACCATAGTTTTCCTTCCACCTCAAATCAACGCAATACTTTGTGTTTGTCTATAACATTATATAACAATAAAATACATTGAGCTTTTGTCGCTGTAATGTTACTAAATGTAAATGAGTTCAACTCGGTGTATTTTTTTTTATTTTTATTTTTTTTTAAACGTTTGGCAGTGTGGAGCTCAGAATTGGTGTCTGAGTACCAAGTAGAAGCCCAACAGATTTACTTTCACAAGCGGAGTAGTACAGCTTTTGCTATAGTACTCCACTTGATATATGTGTGAAAAATCTTTATTATGAATTGTTGGGGTTTTTATTTCCTGATGTTATGGACACAGAGATGGAAAATTAAGGAGAAGAAAGAAGGAAGATGAAGAAGAGAGGTAGGAAACAAAAAGTCAAGAGAGAGGGTGAGTTGAAAATACAAGAGAGGAAGGGGAACAAAGAAAACACAGGAAGACATCGAAGTCTGCCTCCATGCCCACAGGACGGCAGAGAGAGGGGGAAAAACAAAACAAAACACGAAAAAGGAACATCGACAAAACAAACCAAACATTGTGAACTAAGAATTACACAACCACATCACACAAAAATAGATATAAAAATACAACAACAATGTCACAGAAAAACTCATGGTACCGATTAATCAAGCTCTAGTAATGATAACCTCAGCCCAAGAATATATCCTTAAACATCAGAGACCCCACATCTATGTGTGTGTGTTAGCATGCTGGTGCATATAAGGTTTCTCCATAAGAAAGTGTTCGATAGCTGGTGTGAGCAGGCATCAATCCGTCTCCCAGGAATCGATGCAGACATGAAGGAGATCGGAGCAAAGACGTCCAAAGGACCCCCAGAGCCCCGGGCGGACCCAGGCGGGGCCAACTCGGTCCATTTTAATCACATGTTCAAAAGAAGCTCACAATAATGTTTTTTTCCTAAAGTTTATGATTTATTATCTGCTTGTGTGTTTATATGTATAAAAAGCATTATGAGCGTTTTTCAAGGAGATAAAGAAAAAAGGAATAACAACCGTAACCTGCGTGGTCGTAGAGTTGACACCCTGATGCTAGTTTCTCAGTTTGTTGGCAGCATCTCCATTTTCCTTCCATCCAGAAGTTTGGGTGGAACTTTGCAACCAAATTGTTGTGCTTCGTCTCTGCATTATATAGAAAAAAGCAAAACGATGGCAAGCAGCTATAGTAGTGACATAGTAAATTTGAATGGATTGGTACCATTGTAATTTTATGATTATTCGTCAGTGCAGAAATAAATTACCCTCTTTTAGAGCTCGGACCCATCTCTGACGGCAATCGTTGTCTTGGGCAAAGATGTAGAGGTAATAATTGTCATGGAAAACCTGTAAGGACATTACGCTTTCTTTAATACTGCATTTAATACACATAGAGCATCGTTTTGTAGTATAGTATATTTTGGGGGAAATTATAGCGGCTACCTGAAAAGGGTACTTGTAGTTGCATGGTATAGGGGCATCACTTGTCACAATCTCCACACACTTAATCCTGGAGAGTTCGATGCAACCTTTCAGCATGGGCTTTTTCTGAAAGAGCATTGC
Organism: Valencia hispanica; assembly: GCA_963556495.2. Lineage (NCBI taxonomy): Eukaryota > Metazoa > Chordata > Actinopteri > Cyprinodontiformes > Valenciidae > Valencia > Valencia hispanica. The sequence continues at coordinate 21,006,101 of OY747702.1, forward strand.
TTTTTAATAATACGCTTTGAATGCATCGTGTGGTGGATGCCATTAAAATTATGATGGAATTCAAAATACTACATTTCCATACCAAGCCCCTTGCTATCGATTTGAAAATAAACACAAGTGAGGACTTACCCCCGGACGACGTTCAGAATACTTCAGTTCTTGAGTATCTAAAACAAAGAACCTCTCCTTGTAGTTACTTGGTGATGTTCTTTTCTTTTGTTGAGATTTTTTAATCATTGTTCCCTTCAAAATCACCCTGGGGAACATTGTAACAGCTTCGAAGAACACAGTGTGCAACACTGGATTGTTTTATCATGGGTAAAGAGTTTGAGTGTGCCTCGCAGCGACAGGAAAAAAAAAAATGTTGTGGATGATAACTTTCTAGATGCGTGGAGCATCCGGCTTGAAGCTGCTGCACGCAGTCAACCACATCCTTGCGGCAACGAATAGATTGTACAGGCAAACACACAAAGTTGCGAATGCACACACATGCACACACACACCACACACATGCACTTTTACTTACATGAGAGAGATACTGTGTTGGAGGTAAATTAGGGTGTGAAATGAAGAACAGAAAATTTACATTTTAAATAGATTTTAAAAATATTTTCCACCAAAGATTAAGGGGGTAATGTTGATATACTGTAGACAGTGTTGGTGAAACAAGTATGCAAGAACAGTATTTAAGATATGTCTGCATAAAATACATGTTTGATGATTCTCCACAAGTTTAGCTTTCATTTGAGCTCTGGAAAGAAGGAGATATGTGCTTTCTAAAAAAATATGAAGGCCAGTCAGATGTTTGGCAAAGAAAACGTAGATCAGGATATTCAAGGTAAGTCCTAAGGGTCATCTGGGGTCCTCTAAATCTGTTGTGCCCCCACCCCTAACCCTCAACGGGACTTTAAGAAGAATGGTACAAATTTGGTGTGCCAACATTGGCAGATGTGTGGGTTTTTTTGTGTTTTTTTAAACTTTATTTAACATTTTTAATGACAATTAAAATCTTCTTAAAATGTAACATGTAAACACAAAGTATTTGTCACATATTTTTTCTTTCATTTTAAGTTCATGGTAAACAGGACCACAAGCATCCAGCAACTTTGTAGACAAAGACCAGGACTTCTTGAATGATGTCCTTTGGACAGATGAGTGTAGAATTGAATTATCTGGACACCAGGTGAGAATACATGTTTGGAAAAAAACAGATACAGCATTCTAGAATAACAACCCTATGCCAACTGTGAAGCACGGAGGTGGATGTGTCATTGTTTGGTGATGCTTTACTGGAGCTGGACCTGGCCAGCTCACCACCATAGAATCCATCATAAATTGTACCATGTAGTACCATCAGATGGTGCTTGAGGAAAACATGAAACCATCTGTTAAAAAAATTAAAGCGGAAGTAGAACTGGACCCTGCAACATGACAGTAACCCAAAACACACCAGTGAATCCACCAAGGATTGGCTGAGAAGTAAGAAAAGGAAAGATTTGGGCCAAGTCAAAGGCCAGATCTTGATCTTTTTGGGATGCTGTGGGGTGACTTGAAACAAGCTGTACAAGCAAGAAACACCTCCTACATCTCACGTCTAAAAGTTATGAGTGGGGCGAACTCTCCTCAGAAAAAAAGTCCAAGACTGATGGCTACACAAAACTTCTTGTTGAAAATATTTCAGGAGATATGACTACTGGTAGATAGTAGTAACTTGGCTTTTTCTTCAAAATCACACAAATCCACATTTTTGTTGATTTATTTTGTTTAATGAGTGAGTAAACTTAAAGGTATGAGTTTATTTGAAAACCCTTTCTTATTCAGAGACATAGGTATTTTTTTCTTTCAAAGGACAATGTACTTGAGTGGAAGTAAAAACAATGAATTAATGACTAAATATCTGAATTAAAGATTTTTGTTATCATTTTCTTTAGTCTGAAATTGTGCCTCTCGAATGAAAGATGATTTTCAAAAAAACCTTTTTACACTTCTTGCACTGGCTGGCTTGCATAGCCTAAAAATAAATAATCAATCTATGCTCTGGATTGAAAACCAGACTCCATTAAGAAAGTTATTTTATAGGCTCAAATAAAACACACTATGAGGTGTTTGTGTTATGTGAGCAACATGGGGGAAAGGAGAAGCTAAATAACCGGGTAATTTGTTTTTACTAGGGATGTAACCAAATATCGATACACTAATATATCATGATATTTTATGTCACAATATTGCATCGATATTCAAAAGCAATTAATCGATTTTAATTTTATTTTTTTGAACTTGAATGGAACCATTAATAATGATAGTATTTTTTGTAGTAAAATGTAAATTCTGACTGGTAGTTGGTGGCTGTTTTCACCTTCTTTGTTCCAGTGAATCAACAAGATCTAGCAATAAAACTGGATGTGTTAAAGTATAAAACAGGATGGAGTGTTTAAAATGCTGTCACAGTTTTTGTACAGTTAAATTCAGTTTTAGAAATCCCAATATAGCCTATAGTCTTACTCATAGTATCGCAATATAGCGTATCGTTCCCCCTGTATTGTGATGCATATTGTATCACCAGATGGGCTAATACATAGCCCATCCCTAGATTTTACAGTTTAGACCATGTAAAAATTTTTTGTCAAATTATTAACTCGAATTTAAAATTAAGGTTTATACAATACATTGCGTTTTTAAATCAAGAAAAGAGAATGTAATAAGATCAACATTTTTAGTTGAGAGACTGCACTTAAAAGGTATTAGGGCTGTTTTCATTCCTAATGACATCATAACCTACATTTTCCAGTGTATAAGTAGTTAGTTTTATTCTAAACGCGAATGAGGTTTTTGTCATTTGTTTAAAAGTCAAATTAGTCTCATAAATGGATGTCAACAAGCATTAACCAACTATATTAATCCAACTCACAAACGACCCAATCAACGTTTAGTTCTTCCGTCCTTCAGCTATGGTCCAATCCGCGCTTTGGAAACTGTCACGTGCTCAGTTCAGCCAATAGCGTGTGAATCGAAACAGCCGTCATGATCTGCTAATATAGACCTGGAGAGCTAGCTAGTTCGAAGCTAATGGTTGAATGATATTTTAGCTCGTATAAAACCTTATCCAGCGCTCACGCTACTGAAGAGTCGTTCGTAAGGTGCGTAGCAACATATGTTTACTTACCTCTGTCAGTAGTTAGCTCCATTTTGCTTCAAATATATAGCTGTTTAACCCAGGCTAGCGGTGACTATAGCTTTAAATGGGTTTAAACCAAATGTTCAACAGTATGTTTCATGCTTACGTCCACTGGGAGAAGTCACAATTATGTTCTACAACTAAGTTTTATATATTACATATATATATATATATATATCAATAGGGCTCAGAAGACTTTTGTTACAATGTGCTAAAAGATGTAGATTGCGTGGCTTGTTTCAATTATGGAACTTAAAAGGCAAGTGTGCGTTTTATACTGTAAAACCGACAGGTAATGTGAGCAGTTTTAATTTTTGGGCCTTTAAGCATTGACATAGCCTATATATGTAATATTATGCAATGTGACATAACAAGCAAGAGCTGTAAAAAAACAAGAAACAAGCATGGTTCATGTTTTGCAACCATAATAACAGCTCCTTGAGAAGCTATTTTATTCTTTCCCCTTGATTTTCCTTTTCTTTCAAAATATTTTCTCTACAGTTACGTATCGATTTATGTTGTAGAAAATCACAAAGTAACACATCACTTTACAGTGAAAGAAAAATTAGATGAACTGTGGTGTGGATTTGTGGTCAGCCCCTTTATACTGACACCCGTGAATAAAATCCAGTGTAAGCAATTGTCTAAAAAAAGTCACCTAGTTAGTGAATACTGTGTGTAATTTAACCTCACTATTTGATGAAGTGGCAACCTTTCCAGTGTGTACCTCACCTAACGACCACTAGAAATAGGAACCAACCAAGGATAAGCAGGTGTAGACAAAGGATGGATGGATAAATACAGCTGTTCTGTGAAGGCATCACAAGTTTGTAAGGAAACATTATGAAGCAAACAGCATCATAAAGACCAAGGAACACAGCAGATGGGGATAAATATGTGGATAAGTTTAAAGCTGGATTCAAACTATTAAACATCCCAAACTTTACACATTTCAAATGTGTTTTTTTTAAACGAAGGTTCTTGTTTTGTTTTTTTTGTTGGGAATAAACTAAAAACATATATGTCAGGCATCGGAAACCTTTGCAACCCTGAAAGCCATTTTTATGTTATGTTTATGCCATAACACTTCGGAAAAAATAGCTTGTTTTTATAGTACCCACTATAGGAAGATGTATATTTTTAGTTAAAGAACAGTTTTGATATATTTTCTTCAATTGGACGTTATATATTTGGTAGAGAACCAAGTAAAAAAAAAAAAAAAAAAGACAATGTTTACAATCTATTGATAAAAAATAACTTACTAAAAAAAGAATATTCCTTACATATTAGTGGCATTCTTTGTGGACATTTTATGTGTATATTGCATGAAAACACCAAGGAAAAACTGCTAAAACTCTTTTTTCATTACCTTTACATCCTAAAACTTACTTCTCAATAATTATATTTTTACATTGTTGGCCAGAGTTGTCAAGAGCCACAGTCCTGGACCAATAAAATAGAAAACAGTCAAAGCTATGAAACTTTACATCCTTTTTATTTATTTATATATAAATCATTTTTTTAGTCCTACAATAATGTGTTCTTTTCTGCTTGGTTTCAATAAAATATTTAATATTTAATGTATTGCTGAGCAGGTAAAAAAAAAAACATATTTGTTAAATGAGGAAAAAAAATGGTGGATGCTTTTAAGTGAAGCTGATAAGATATAAAATGGCAAATGTCTCTGAGATGACTCTCATCGATATCTGTCCTCCATATGACTTGTTTAGGTTGACATCATGGGTGAACCACAGCAGGTCAGTGCGCTGCCTCCGCCACCCACGCAGTACATCAAAGAGTACACAAATGAAAACATCACCAAAGGCCTGGCCCCCAAGCCACCTCCACCCATCCGAGACAGCTACATGATGTTTGGCAACCAGTTCCAGTGCGATGACCTCATCATCCGTCCACTGGAGAGCCAGGGCATCGAGAGGCTCCATCCTATGCAGTTTGACCACAAGCGGGAGCTCAAGAAGCTTAACATGTCCATTCTGGTCAACTTTCTGGACTTGTTGGACATCCTGATAAAAAGTCCAGGCAGTTTAAAACGGGAGGAGAAGCTGGAGGACATTAAGCTTTTGTTTGTCCATATGCACCACCTGATTAACGAGTACAGGCCTCACCAGGCCAGAGAGACGCTAAGAGTGATGATGGAGGTGCAGAAGAGGCAGAGGCTGGAAACGGCAGAGAGGTTCCAGAAACATCTGGAAAGAGTGGTGGAGATGATCCAGGGGTGCCTTGCTTCCTTACCTGATGACTTGCCCCAGTCAGAGGGTCTGGATATTGTTTGTGGCGGGATTAAGAGTGTGTCTGCAGGGCCTAGTTTTGCGTGTTCTTCTGGACAAGCCCCCATGCTGAAAACCGAACCGGATGTGGAGGAAACGGGTTCCAGCTGCATGGCAGCAGCTGTCCTGGACAAAAATGTTGCTAGCTCAAAAAGAGACAAAACATGGGACAAAGATGCTGCCATGTGTAGTATAATTGATGAAATAGCTTAAAATGGGCCAAGTTTCAGTTGTATTTTTCTTTGTGTACTCTTTAATTATGTTTTTTCTTCTGGTGTGAAATATTTCTTGCATTCTCTGGCTTTTCTTTGCAAATATAATCTACCATTCATGTAACATACTTTAAAAAAGTCTTTGTAGATAGGTTTTAATGTGCCAAGTTTCAAGTTGATGTTTTTTTTCTTCCTGTGAGACTCAATAAATGTCCATTTGTAGTTAACTTTTGTCACAACAGTCTGATACAGAGTCCTACATGGAAGCACATTATCTCTGTCACCGTGACTTGTATATCAAGCAATTCAGTGAAGTCACTTGCAGGTCAGTTTGTGCAGACTTCTACACATACACCTCCAATAACTATCTGCTGCGTATATGGTGGGGCTTTTTCTCCATACACAGTTGTCAAGAAATGCACGTCTTCCTGGAGGAGAGACTGCATGCATCACACTATTACTATGGCTGCACGGAAGCAAGATCTTAGAGGGGGAGTCTGTATGGTGACTCATAACAGGTCCGATTCTCTAGAGAATAAAAATGCAAAGCTTTGGAATCGTGCAAATATGTGGCAGTGTGACCGAGGAGGTTTTTGTTTTGTTTTTGCGAAGATAAAAGAGAATAAATCTGGTAAAGGGATTAGGGATGTTCTGTAAAAATTTCACTGAAATCACTCTATTTATAGCTTAAATGGCTCTCGCCATGGCCAGTCAGAAAAATGTCATGTTTATTGACTCTGAGAACCTAGATCTTCTAGTTCCTCTAGGGAACAATGAACAGACCAAAAATCTGGACTGGCAGATCGAAGCAAAAATCTGAAATTAGTCACAAATCCTTACTGGCGCATCTCTACTTATTTTTAATAGAGATATCGGATTTTTTTATTCATTTAAGACTGTGAAATAAAATATACAATATATATGTAACCTGTTGTGTGTTTAGAAAAATCAGGGACCAAACAAGTAGGTTTATGTCATGATCGGCCACCACGCCCCCTGGATGTCGTTATCTTCGGCTGGGATTCCCGTCTCTGTGTCAAGTTAATATACCAATACCCAGCTTTTTAAAAAAACGAGAAAACACGACAATCGCTCTAAATGCAACATCGTTATTCTATAAAGTAGATTTAAAAAGTATATCGACTTCGGGGGGGGGCAAAAAAAGGACTTTACTCGCAAGAAATAGGTTATGAAACACGGGATCCTTGGGTTTCACAACAGGGCTGAAAGCGGTCCTCTCGTCCAATCGTACAGCCTGCTGCGGCGTCACGTGATTTTTTTTAATTTATGTAACGTAATGGGGTTACACAGTAACTGAGCTTCGTGGCTTTGGATACGTCGTTACAGAGGTTAAACACGGACAAAGACGCCTAATTAGGGGAAGGAAACAATAAATGTGCGCGTTTATTGATCCAGCTGGAACGCCGTTCGGTCCCGTCAGCCTGGTGCTTTTTGGAGTTTGGAGCGTCGAGAGAAGCGGCGCGTCGGACTGCGAGTCGCGGTGTCCATTTAAACTGTCTGTGAAAGGGAAGATGCTGCACGATCCGAACCAAAGACTCGCTCAAGGCACGAAAAGACAATGCCAATGAGTAGGTTCTGTTTGAGAAGTGAATCTGAAAGGTGAGCTTTAGGGGAGGGGGACTCACAAACCAGTCCGATCGCTGGTCATCGCTATGTTACTTGAATGCTCTGTGCAATATTAACCCCCCCCCACACCGCCACCCCTCTCCTAACCTCTCCTTTTGGATTTGCTTTGGCGAACAAAAGGCTAAAACCCTTCCCGTGCCGCATCGTCCCAGTGATTGTACACGCAGGTTTTGACTGATGGATCTGCTGGAGTGTCCGCACTGCCTCTTCCCGATGTGCGAGCCGGTGACCGTGCCGTGCGGACACACGTTCTGCAGGAGATGCGTGGGGGGCTACCTCCCCTCCAAATGCCCGCTGTGCAAAGAGAGGCTGAAACAAAAGGAGACGAGGAGCACCAAGAACAACGTTCTGCTCATCGGGATCATTGAAAAGTGCTGGCCCGACGAGACCAGAGTGAAGTGCCAAATCCACGAGAAACTCAAAGCCAACGAGTTTACGGAAGCTTTACGCATGGCCAATGAGGGGCTGCACTTAGGTAAGACAACACGGAGGCCTATTGAGAGGCTGGTCTGCACATTTAAATAGACCCCTTTCTGCTGCATAACATTCGGAGACAGCGATGGTTACTGTCACAGTATGTATGTGCACCACAAAGGCGAAACAGCAGGTGTGATTGCAGAAGAAAAATACTTTATGAAGATTCAATCCTCCATAAAAGACTTTTGCCTAGCCTAGCTAAATACTGAGCCGGCCCCAGGTATAAACAAAATAAGCCATTGCTTATGGACTCCAAGCCAGTAGAGGGCCTACAAGAGCGCTTGACTTCCCTTATAAAAAAATATTTGTTGCCATACACATGGAAGAGTAGAAGCCGCATTGGCTCCAATAACCAGAAACAGTTTTTAAATTACTTCGAGTGAATTATTTTACAAACTAAAATACATGTTTTAAAAAATATATATAATAGTAGTAATTTGATCACTGCAACAAAAATGAAGACAAACTCAAATTAACTGCTGTTTTTTGGGGTGTTTATTTTTATTTTATTTTGCATGGTGTTCAAAAAGTCATGTGTAGACAAATTGGAAGTGGAGCCCCCAAATCAAATTAGGCTTAGAGTCCTTCGCAAGCTAAGGTCAACACCTGTATAACACTTCAGTGAACAGTGTATAGGTCATTGACTATTAATGCAGAAAATAAACACAAAAATGAATCAAAAATGAATCTAACTTTTTGTCTGGCTCAAGTGTTGATGCAGCGGTCTTATTTAACACTTTCCCCATCTGTCCTTGTCAGTCACACACACTGTGACCAATGCTGTCAGAAGCAAAGAGAGCAGATGACTTGGAATAACAATCGGCATAAGGTGATGAGGCATGTCTGTTTCTTTTGGGTTCTTATTTTCCATCCATAAAAATAAAATAAAAACATAAATGTAGCCATTTTCTACAGGAGGTGGAATATTTTTGCTAAAACCTCCACCGTCCTGCGTACTTTTTACTCATCCTCTTATGTTGACCTGATTTGCTGTATGCACTTGTGTGAAATCTAAAAAGGACAACTTCTGCCCCAGATATGTTCTTCAAGTCAGTAGGCTTCCCAGGGATTGGAGCGATGCCTTTTTTCATGCCTTGTCTGCCCTGCCAATCCTGTTAAATAAAGCTACCACCCATGCTCCACTATAATGTAATGTTATGAAATAATGTCTGTGCACATTTGTGCGTATTAGTGTTTTGTTTTTTCTTCCTTGAAGACTTATGGTTGAACCTGTTTCTCTTTTTTGTGTTTTCATAAACAGTGGCATTTCCATGAGCTGAGTCATGAGTGTGTGTGATGGCCTGCTCTATATAAGCAGGACTTGTGTAACAGCTTTAGATAACAGACACTCTAAAAATTGGTGTGAAGCCAATTTGTAAAGCCACTAACCAATTAGTCAAACTTGCCTCAAAGGTACTTTATCACCTTAAGAACAAGTCAGTTTCTCTATTTGTTTTTGCTGCTTTGTTATTAATTATTATTTAATCAAGATCAAATGTACCCTCCTAAAATCAAGTTTCCACATGCGCAAGGAGAGCTCACATAAAGCGTAAGGCACCTGATCAGAGTTCGTCCATTGTCCATTTCTAGTTTTCCTCTTTATGTGCATGTTTTTATCTAATCCCTCCTTCAAATATGTTTACTTGTAGTCTGGATGGCTGCAGCAAAATATTTAAGCCATATGTGAGAACACGGCATGGATTCCAGGTAATCTTGGCACCAATCAGACACACAGAAGTCTCTTTTGAGGAGGATCTGAACAGATGGAAATGATCAGATTTCATAATTAGATGTTAGATCTCTGTCATGTTCTAGCAAGATGATTTCTCTGTGCTATTGATGTTTGCTATTGATGTCCGCTGATGATTATCCCCATGTACTAAAGACAAGTTTTGCTATATAGCACTATTCATATACAAGGCAATCCAAAGTTATTTAAATTACTTTTGCTTAAAAAGAATTTATGCAAACACATAACAGCATTGCGTAAAAAAAAACAAGTAACAATGCAGATATAGAGGGCAAACTCAAATGTAACTTCAAATGTAGTTGAAATTTAAATCCAAATCTAATAGTTTTCTTGTTTCAATCACTCATCAGTTATCAGGCAAGCTGCTCGTTAGACATATTCTTTGATCAAAAACTGCAGTAAAAAACATTTTTATAGTTCTGATTAAAAGGAACCAAATGACATTTCAGGTTTGCAGGAATTTCGTTCCAAAGCTGAGGAGCATAGGAACTAAATGCTGCTCCCTGTTTCTTTACTTCTGGTGCTGAAAACATTGACAAAGCAGGTCTCAGACGACCTGAGGGATCAAAATATATTTTGACCCTAGACCATTCATAGGTTTATAGACCAGTCTATCCTTTTTACAAACGGGGAGCCAGAACAGTAATTTACTAATTGGTATAATAGAGTCTGTTTTTTAGGTGTTGGTCAGAACTTGGCTTTAGTTTGGGCTGCAGTTGTCTAATATAAATATTTTTTAAAAATATTTTTTTACAATTTTGCTTTATATGTCAGTAAATATATCGCCATTCATTTCAGTCAACACCAAAAGAAAGCTGAAAGAAAACTATTCCATTGCTCGGCACTCTGAAAAAAAGAGTAATTTCTCAAACAGTCGTAAGCATTGTTAGTTTACACTGCATGCAGTGTGTCGATCCTGGCGAATCACCTAACTTTTTAAGGTGATAGAAGCATAGCACTGCATTTATTCACTATGCAAACATGAACAGAAATCAACTATATAGACTATGTCTAACATTAATATAAGTAGATTAATAACAGTTAAAATTCTAAGGTGGATCAACGACATTAGCTATTTATGTCATTTCGGTATCATTAGAGTCACACGCATTACATAAGGTTGTTCTAATGCAGCTGGAATGCTTCAGAAGCTATATGGAGATCTCCCATTTAATCGACTTTATTCTTGTCCCTCTTGGGATGTCATCAGCCATCACCCCGGAGCGAAGAGCAATGGCCGATTCAAGTGCAGTGCAGAGTTTTAACCCGGAGAGGGCGCCACACTGACGGTTTTTGGTATAAAATTAATATTTTTTAGTAAAATGTACTAAAATACCAAAAATAATGACCAGGCATGTAGACAGCACTATTAAACACCCATTTATACAGTTTATCAGCTAAAAAAAGAGTACTACTAACATAGTTTAAATTCTCTTGGTTCCAAATCACATCTGGTTGTATAACTCAAGAAGTGCACAGATATTGTTGTACAAGTTATTTTACATGTATCTGTTGTCCCTTGTTCAGAGTGATGCTTGTTACTGAATGCATCTCACCTCAATAAGTTGAGCAACTGCCCAACTATTCCCTTTATTCTGTCCTGTCTGCCTCTCCTCCCCCCTTTCCTAGTCCCAGACAATCAGAGTTTGAAGTTGTTCAGAGCTGAAGCTAACCTGGGCCTGCTGCGGTTCTCCGACGCTCTGACGGACCTCGACTACCTCTGCTGCCTTCAACCCAACTGGACAGAAGTGAGAGATAAGCCCGCTTTCAACACACATTATGTATAGATGTTTTTAGTGTTGTCGTTAATATGAAATATAAGCCTGGCAGAAGTTATCATGGCTTAAATAGATATATTTGGCTATGTTACGATGTTATCTTTCAACACCGAGCTCCATTAGGCTACTCTGCTGTCAATTAGTAGCCTCCAGGTATTTACATTGAAATATCTAACTGACAGCATTTTGATCATAATCTCTTGACATAATATACTTGCACAGCAAGAAGCCAGAATAAAAGGAAAAGCACACTGAACACATAAACAAAACAAGACACTAACACCTCTAAATTAGTCCTACTAGTGACCTTAAATTAATGTGAATTTCTCTACAACACTTCATGCCAGTTGTATCTGGCCACCCATAATAATATAAACACAGCAATTAAATTAAATCGTTTCCTGAACATAACCAAAAACATTTGGTTTTGTAACATAAATGTAATGACACGTAACCAGAAAAGTGCGCACTCCTTCCTCTCTCTCTACCCCCTTTTTTTGGCTGCTTTTACTAAGGTTATGTCACCCTCGGTGTTATGCAAACAGCTACTTATGTCATAACTTAGCTTAATAATTCGGTGCTGGTGTGCAGAATCACTGGAAAGGGTGCAGTACACAGTCATTTGCATTGTTTATTTTTATTTGCAAAGATGTGTTATGTGCTGCACAGTGGCGCAGTTGGTATCACTGTTGTTTTGCAGCAAGAGGGTCCTGGGTTCTAATCCCGGCTTGGGGGTCTTCCTGCATGGAGTTTGTATGTTCTCTCTGTGCATGCGTGGGTTCTCTCTGGGTACTCCGGCTTCCTCCCACAGTCCAAAAACATGACTGTTAGGTGAATTGGTTTCTCTAAATTGCCCTTAGGTATGAGTGTGTGCATGGTTGCTTGTCCTGTATGTCTCTGTGTTGCCCTGCGAGGGACTGGCAACCTGTCCAGGGTGTACCCCGCCTCTCGTCCCTTGATTGCTGGAGATAGGCACCAGCCCCAACCCCCCCCCCCAACCCTGCATAGGAATGGCGGGTGCAGAAAATGGATGGAGGATGTGTTATGTCAAATTACATTTCACAATATCAGGGGTTCAACAGATTGTGAGTGGCAATGTAGATCAGACAGCTGTTAAGACCATGAAGTAAAGTATTATGAAATATTGATTACTGTGCTTTTCATATGGCATCATAACACATATAGATGCAGTAACATCTATCTGAAAATCTAAGGAAAAATCCAGGCTTTAATTTGTTCAGTGGGAGAAAAAAATGCATTTCAAGAAATAACTATTAGAAAAGAAAACATTAATACAGGTAAAAATGTTGGTACCCTAAACACTCAATTTGCAATATGTTACTTAAGCATTTTATAATTTACATTGAAATGAATCTGCGGAACTTCTGATTTTTAACCCATGACTTCTTGTTTCTCTGGGGCACAGTTATAACAAGGGTTCTTTCTTTTAGCTCCTGGCAAATAGGTTAGATGAGGACCCATATTTATGTTGTTGGGTTGCACTGTTTGAGAATTACTGCAAAGAATGGCATCTTGGGGGTCACCAAGTCTCTATAATGACAGTATATGACGTTAATCTGTTCTACCATAACAACTCTACTGTGACTTTAACTAGAACTGTTCTCCAAAATTTGGAACAGCACCTCATACTTACTGTGAATTGAAAAAAATCAAGTAGACTCTTCCAGAAGACTGAAAATAGGTTGTCATTGGTCTTTTAACGGGATCATTGATCCACAATGTACGGCTAAATCAACTTTGACATTCACCTGAAATAAAATCAGCCTTCTTCCATGGTCATCTCTGCCCTTAGAACTAAAGTGTTTAGAAAACCAATGAGATGAGCTGAAAACAAGAGAACAGAAGGAAGGACTCAGGACTCTGGAATGTCTAGAAAAACGGGTCAAAAACCCCCTCCATCTGTATGCTCCAACCATGGGAAATGTTACAAGAGAATGTCCTCTTTGGCAAAAGAAAGCTGTACAAGGTATTTGTGGCAGGGGTTCCGATTAGTTTTATCATGATTTCCCCCCCCCCCCGCCCAAGTAAATAAATACACTCAGAACAAAGATTTTCACAACATTTTCATTGAGAGGTTAGGCTACTGCGGAAAAAGATGCATTTATCCAAAGTCTTTCATTTCCAGGAGTGCCATTATATTTTGACAGGACCTGCACTTTAATTCTTTTGCATCTGCAGGCGGCCGTGCGCTGATTTCCCTGTTCTCTTTGTGCAGGGCTTTTTTCGTAAAGGGAATGTACTGCTGGAAATGGGTCAGCAGAAAGAAGCCCTATTCCAGTTCCACCGTTGCCTAAAACTTCAAGCTGACTTTGTTCCTGCAAAGAGCCAGATCAAGAAGGTGGGTTAATCTCACATCATAATGTAATCGAAAGGAAGTTAAAAAGCTTTTGTGAATAATGTCAAAGTGAGGAATTGTTGCGTTTCCAGATCAGTAACTTGTTGCTTCAAAATGAATGTTAAATCTAAGCTGCAGCAGTGCTATATAAATGCACCCCTTTTACTGTTTAATCCAAATGGCAGATTCTGCAGGTAGAAGGAATAGCAGTGCCAGAGGAGGTGCCATGCATTCTGCAGTTGGTTTCCGAGTACTTGAAAGAACCCTGCCCCATCACCACCCTCAGTGGTTCTCAGGTACCAACACAAGGAGAAACCAAGCACCCTAATGTGGACAGGAGAGAAGCACACAAGGTAACGCCGCACATGGAGATTCAAAAGAGATGTTTAGTTGTGAGGGCATTGTAATGCAAAAATAAAGCCTACCTAATGAAACCGTGTATCGATTTCTTTGGTTCCAAGATTAAGCATGACGCAGGTACCGAGTGCTGTCTCAGCCTCTGCCAAGCTGTCTCCTTCCTGCCTGCTGCTGAGGACGATGAGGATATGATGATGAGGAAAGAAGAATGCCAACTTAGAGGTAAGGTGATGCACCATGAGATGATTATGATCATTTTCACTGGACCTCAGTGTCTGTTTCAATGTTATAGTAAATATTAGTGGTCTTCTTAGCTGGAACTCATTCTTCATCCCTTAAACCAACTTCTTGCAACTTTCTTTTCATCTCAGGTGAAAGTAAAGGGCACAGAGAGAAAACGCTGGCTCTGCTCACCGTGTCAGACTTTGAATGCCCTCTCTGCATTAGGTCAGTGTCCTCGAGAGCTCCCTGTAATCCATAATGCATCACTGCGTGTAGTGTGTCTCTTCCACAGTCCTACCTCCGGCTGAATCCATTCTCGTTTTCACTCCGCCTGATTGATGTTTGGCTAACTCCCAGAGTGTAAACAAATGTGTACCGTACTTAAAAGCAATAGTGTTAGTAGCATAATCACTCTTCCTCTGCTGAGCTGTGTTTTATGAAACCTTGTATCTGCCCCACTGTTCTTTGCAGGTTGTTTTATGAGCCAGTCACAACTCCCTGTGGTCACACTTTCTGCAAAAACTGCATCGAGAGGAGTCTGGACCACAACGTCCGGTGTCCACTCTGCAAACAGCCGCTGCAGGAGGTAACCCTTGAACAGAAAATGTTTTCATTTTTTGGGCAATTTGATTCAAATGGCAATGCTATGCCTTGTGTTAATTTCATAAAGAACTCTAAGTCATGAAATTTCTTCATGGTTTTCGTATCGGTGTGTACAATCCAGTTGCTGATTTCCACAGGGCTCACCACTATAGCTTAATACTGTACTTTATTAGTGACATTTTTGCTCATTCTCATTGTGAATGTAGCAATAACTTTTTCTTCAGTTAAATCCCTCCATAAGCTCCAAAGCTCCTTGGCTTGGTGAGAATGAAGCCTCTTAAAAATAACCAAAAGAAAATAGGGGGTATTTATTTATTTACTCCTTCAATAATAGTAAACCTGCATGCACAGCTCAATAACAGAGCTATTCATATAAAAGTCCTATATAAGTCATCTTTTTAAACAACTTAAAGTGCTACTCAACCCCAAATCAACTTAAATTAGTATCTAATAGTGGTGTTTACATGTGTGTTCATTATTGAATTTGAATAAGCCATCCCCATTGGCTCTGGGGTGAGCTCTGAACTATGATGTCAGCTGCACTGCCCCTGTGGAGTATAAAAGCAGCCAAGTGTCAGCCACGCCTCCGTAGGGAGTTGGAATAGCAAGGAAGTGTGACACTCCCAGCTCTCTCTCCCTGCCGTCTTTTGGCTCATTTTTCAAATAGGAAATGTGGGCCCAGTTAGACTCTGGTAGAGGGGTGAGTTGCTCTTTAAAGAAGCAACAATTGGGAACAATTTTTAAGGAGGAGGAAAAAAATAGAAGAATGAATCAAATATAAGCTTAGCTTAAAAGTATGAAGTGACAAAACTAGACAATCATAAGGGTTAAATAACTGTTTTATAAACTCTTTTTGCTTTACTCAGCTTGCATTCAGTAGCTGCTCTTCTTAAAGAGCATATTGCAGGTTAAATGTTTTCTAAAATGAATATAAAATGCCCAAAAATGACTATTTGAACCATTTTTTGAGGGTATTTAAAATTTCACAATTCATAACGGCACAAATTGTAATTAAAAAGTTTCATAATCATGACCTGTGACGTAAGAGAGAAAGTCATATGCTATGTGCTGCTTCAGCTCAGTAGGTAGTTATCAGATCTAGCAGTTGTGTTATCGAGAGTCAGTCCGTTCACTAGTTTTGGATTGCGTTCGTTTTTTTAATTTTTTATTATTGTGTTTGTAAAGACTGTACAAACAGTTGCCTGTTAGGACATCGAGTCCACAGGTTTCCACAGCACTATCTTTTGTGCCTAGGTGTGTTTTGTGCAGCTGAAAAGCCTGGACTTAACTTCTGCTTTGACTACAACAAATTTTAGTGACCGGAGGATTACCATCCCAGTGATGTGGTGGAGTTTAACATGGGATACCAAAGCAAAGATCAGGTGCGACTCACTCTAGAACAGAGGTCACTAATAGTCTGACCTCTGTCCGGGTCTGGACTGAACTGCTGCAGACCTGGACCTAATGCTAAAACAGAGATCCCCATTTAAAACCTTATCGACCACTTCTGGTTTACCAGCGCAGCTTTCGCAATCTTTACGGTAGTGTTCAAGCATCTATGGAAATCCACAGACGAATTACATGCAAGTTTAGCCATACCACATGATACCACCGAGCCAATAAGCACTCTGCATTCCAGCCGGTCCGGAAAACTTTGAAACAGTGAAGCGGAGACGGATAGGAGTGTGAGAGAAGTTACCGAAGAAAAACAAATACGACGACACGTAGCAAAAAAAAGGAGAGAAACCGACTGGAAAAAGGGACACAGAGACACAGGCAACAAAAAGCAGAGAATCAGGGCCGTGAGACCGAACCCCCCCCCAAAAAAACTGATGGTTGAGAGGGGATAAAAACAGTTGAAGATAGGAAGAGACACAAGGGATCAAGGGGAAGATATGGGCCGAAAGAAGGAGAGATACAGGCTGCGAAAAGCAGAGAAACAGGCGTGTGATACAGAAATGGAAAAACTGATAGTTGAGATGGAGAAGGAGAGAAACACAGCTGGAAAAAGGCTGGTGATACGGAGGAAAATTGAGTTGAAACAGAGATGGGGATATGTACTGGGCAAGATGGGCATACACTGAGATATTTGGCTAAAATGGGACAAAAATCTTATAGTTTACAAAGGTTTAAATACAAGAAAGGCCTGGTTGGAGGCATTTTCTTTATTCCATTTTCATTTCGAAGAAATAGGTATCGGTATTTGTTAAAGATACAAACACTGAAAAATGTAGCAACTTCTTTAAAATTGCGCTCTTCAGTGTACGATGGTAATGCATTCTTTGAGAGTAACCACAGTATTGTACTGCTGTGCATAATTAGGATTTTCTTGTGTGTTGCATCTAAATAAATCTAAGTGCAATATCCTTCCTAAAACCAACCCATCTCCTTTAGGAGCTGACAGGAATCTAGTTTGTACTTAAATTTTTTTCAAGTGAAAGACAGGAAATGAAGTCTGACAGCTTGAATGGAAAACCATCCTGAAATGGTTCAATTCCAAATGTATTTTTTCGATTGTTTTCTGTATTTTCAGTGCGTAGAAGAAGAGCACCTGTTGCTCTTTGTGCCTAAGGGGCTCAGCACTGCCCCCTATCAGTGTGGCTGATATGTGATTTATTTTCTGTTTCTGAAAATAAGTCCTTGTTTGTCACAAGCCACGAGCTTGTTTTAGTGAAAAAGTTGCCCATTTTTGCCCATTAAGCAGGGTCTGTTTCCAGAGCGTTCCTTTTTTTAATACTAGCCTTCTCCATGACCCCCCACCCACCGACCCACACCACTGACTGACTGCTCAGACGGGTTTTGTCAAGATGCGCTGCAAAAACAAAACGACAACAATAAACGAGCTGCCAGTAGAGGCAGAGGCAAGCCGTTTTGGTAAAAACTCCATATGCTTCATATAAACGGTTGTGTATGCCAACTAGTACATGACTACACTGAACTAAACATTTTCCCCTACTAGTTCGAACCTTGCCCTAACTAGTTGAGAAATACTCTTAATAGTTACTAATTTTTACAGTACAACTCGGCTTGCCATAAACCACTGGCCCTTGTGGCCCAAACATCAGACCAGCACACCGGAAATTGTCCCGGTTCTCCCGATTACTCACTCTGGGCCTGACACAGACTGTGGAACATGTGTAGTACATACGTAACCAAGCAGCTAATTTAAAAACAGGCCAACATCTAAAGTTTGGCAATATGGCTTGTCCGTAGCCATTTTGTCACAGGAACAAATTTTCATCTTTGTCAGTTCTGAAAATCCAAACATTGAATAATTTTGTCTAATACAATCTACGGAAAAACTTGTTAAGGTATATTTTAGGTATTCAACATCTTCAGAGATTGTGAGAGTTTGGTTGAATCACCTGAGCCACTTCCTACAGCAGGTAGCTTGCTTTACCTGCAGAGATTACAGCTTGTTGATTTTCAGCTGTATAATAGTTCAGCAAACACTGGTGAGAGTCTTTCCACAGGTCAATAATACCACGTTATTTAAAGTAGGTGAGGTATTTCATTTTTTTCACCAATCAGTTCCTGTTCACATATTACTATACTTGTTTTAGCAGTGGCTATCTTCTTTCTTACATAAATTTGCAACAGGTCGATTAGCCGTATTGCAACCACAGATGTATTACTTGAAAGACCGTCAGGCTTTGGCCGGATACGAATCTTAAAAAAAAAAAAAAGTGTCATCTTTCTATTTTTTGGTTCCATTAAAAGGGTTCCTACTGAAATATTACAACAACAGAACATAGATATTAACCTATGGTCTGTTTTTGTTTGTTTGGTATTTTTTGGTCTGACCATTTAACTCCTTCTTTATTTTGTACATTTTTCTGTTTTAGTGCCAATCTGACCAATGCGTTAAAGGAAGTATAGTAACTTTCTGCCATCATTTAAAAACCAACAGACCTCCTTTCTAGCTAAATTACAGATGTTGCTTTTTTTATATTGCACTGACTGAAAAGCTGCACAAACTGTAGCTGCCCAGAGTGCCATCTTCAGGGTGAAGTATGTAGTGAGTGAACTTTTACATCAAATCTATACAGTTCTTAAATCAGTAAAACTTAATAGGCTCACAAGATTGAACACATAAGCATATAATATAATCTATGTGAAAACTAACCTGGTAACATTTGATCTTATCTGTTAAAATTATGGGCTAAATGATTTTTCCATACAGAAGGAAACAAGCAACCCTTACAAAGATGTGAACTGATGAATAAATCTACATTATTCAACTGTTGTAAACGAGCTGATGCTGAAATTATAAACTGCCATTAAGAATTGATAATTTTTTAATGCGTGAATACTTCCTTCTGGTGGCCTTTAGAGATCAATTTCAGCTCATTGTGACACAGGATGTGAATGATTTATTGTACCTGTTAAAGTTAATGAAAGAAAAACATTGTAATATTGTTTAGTTAATACTGCAGTTTCATTAACATATCAACTGTGTCCTTTTTTTCTTCTTCCTCACAGTACTTAAAAAACCGAAAGTACAACCCAACAATTCTCCTACAGGACATCATGGAGGAGCTTTTCCCCTCTCAGTTGGCTGAAAGGAAACAGGTTCATGATGCAGAGATGGCTGAACTTTCCAAGTAGGCAACAGGCTAACTAAGTTTAGTTAAATTGGTATACAGTTGCTATAAAAGGTCCCCTCATTAAATTGTCAGGTTTTTGTGATAAAAGAAATAAACGAGACCATAAAACTTTAATCTTACAGATACTCTGTTATTCAACAAAGAAATATACAAATCTGCCAAACTGAAAAGTGTAAATATAAAAAGCTCCAATGACTTGGTTGCATAAATGTACACCCCCCTACATTGAAGCTTTGTTGAAGCACCTTTTAATTCATTTACAGGATTCAGTCTTTGTGCACACACCTGCTATTAATAGTGCTGAACCTGGTGAACCAGAAATAAAGTTCATCTTTTCTCGTAATATTTTCTTGACAGTTACTTATTTACATCCTTTAGCTGAAGCTGTGGTTTGCAGAGAGGTTACAACAATCAAAATGAACCTATTGCACAAACGTATCAGCCAGGAAGGGTACCAAAAAGCTACAGCATTCTGTATGTTCCTGTAAAATCTTCCTAAACCTTGTGGGAAAAATGTGTTATGGTCTAATGAAACCAAACTGGAACTTTTTGACATAATCCCTCATGGTGGGTTTGGCACAAAAACATAACTCTGCAACATCGCCAAACGAACACTATACTCACAGTGAAACATGATGGTGACAACATCATGCTTTGGGATAATTTTTCTTCAGCAGGAAGAGGAGCCAATGAGAATAAATTCATGAAAAGTTCTAAATAACTGAATAAGTTTTGTTTTAAGATACCAAACATTCATCCAAACCAGCATTAGCATGTTTTCATCAGCAAAAATCAAAAGTTTAGAAAGTCCTAGCCAGAGTTTCAGAACTAAATGTAACACAAAATATGTGTTGGCAAAAGATGTCTGGTCAATCTGATAGATTTGAATAACTTTTGGAATATAGAGTGCATTGTCAACTTAAAGAGCAACTCACCCCCCTACCAGAGCCCACATTTCCTGTTTAAAAACTGTTGCAAAAGGTGGTGTTGCCTGGCAGACCGAGGGACGTGGACGGGGGGACGTCAACACTTCCTTGATATTCCAACTCCCTATGGAGGCTTGGCAGAGACGAGGCTTGTTTTTATACCCCACTGGCAGGATGGCTGCTGTCAGCCGTCATTGCAGGGTAAATAGCAGTGGCAGATTTAAAATCAAGTGCAGTGTTGAGTTTTCACCAGAAGAGGGCGCCACACTGACAGTGTTTGATAGAAATTTTATATTTTTACTAAAATGTACTAAAATACCAAAAATAATGACCAGACATGTAGACAGCACTATTATACACTCATTTGACTTTATAAGTTTATCAGCAAAAGAAGAAACAAAATAAGTTGATTCAGGGATGAATTGCTCTTTAAGATGAGAGTTGCTTTTAGAGGATTCCACCTAAAAAAAGACTACATTATGAATTTAAATTATAATAGTGGTTTAAGAAGTTATTAGCATTAATTTAAGATTGTGCTTATTTCTGGAACCAGGTTGTTGTATTTTCTATTTTCCTTTTTATCTAAATTTTACAGGGTAAATGTCACATTAAATGAATCAGAACTTTTTAAATGACTTATCATGGTCTCATTTATGCAGTCACTAAAAACTGGCATTTTTACAGGAGGGTAAGCTTTCGAGAGAACCTGTATATTCAGAATTTTGTCCTTCTCCCACTTTCTCTCTTGTAGCCTTACCAAGGATATCCCCATATTTGTCTGTACTGTTGCCTTTCCTGGAGTGCCGTGCCCACTGCACATCTTTGAGCCACGGTATCGGCTGATGATGCGCCGCTGCATGGAGACCGGCACCAAGAAGTTCGGCATGTGCAGCTATGAGCATGGAAAAGGGTATAACGGCACACTCTTTCATAGTTCAACCTCATTGAAATATAGTTAACTTCACCTGCCTCTTAGTACCACCACTTCAGAACACAACCTGATGAAATGATTAATGAAAAATAGTCCTTACCTTTCCATGAAACTCTAGCTAGAAACTGAAATAGAAATTGTGACTGGGCTTTAAATCTATAGAGTTTTTTGATAAAGGTCCTGTGCACGAAGTTGCTTTGACTGGGTGTTAGGGATTTTCCTCTCTGTGGAGCTCACAGTAGGCTTAGTGGAGTCTAATGGGTGGGTGAGTAGTGAAGCAGAAAGACACCAAGCACTCAGCAAAGCCTGAATCTGTCATATCATAGCCGTAGAAAATAGCAGCTCAGTCACGAGTTTGCTAACAGCTACAGTGGCTTGCAAAAGTATTCGGCCCCCTTGAACTTTTCCACATTTTGTCACATTACAGCCACAAACATGAATCAATTTTATTGGAATTCCACGTGAAAGACCAATACAAAGTGGTGTACACGTGAGAAGTGGAACGAAAATCATACATGATTCCAAACATTTTTTACAAATGAATAACTGAAAAGTGGGGTGTGCGTAATTATTCAGCCCCCTTTGGTCTGAGTGCAGTCAGTTGCCCATAGACATTGCCTGATGAGTGCTAATGACTAAATAGAGTGCACCTGTGTGTAATCTAATGTCAGTACAAATACAGCTGCCCGGTGACGGCCTCAGAGGTTGTCTAAGAGAATGTTGGGAGCAACAACACCATGAAGTCCAAAGAACACACCAGACAGGTCAGGGATAAAGTTATTGAGAAATTTAAAGCAGGCTTAGGCTACAAAAAGATTTCCCAAGCCTTGAACATCCCACGGAGCACTGTTCAAGTGATCATTCAGAAATGGAAGGAGTATGGGACAACTGTAAACCTACCAAGACAAGGCCGTCCACCTAAACTCACAGGCCGAACAAGGAGAGCGCTGATGAGAAATGCAGCCAAGAGGCCCATGGTGACTCTGGATGAGCTGCAGAAAGTTGATGGGAAGATGGATGGAGCCAAATACAGGGCAATCTTGGAAGAAAACCTCTTGGAGTCTGCAAAAGACTTGAGACTGGGGCGGAGGTTCACCTTCCAGCAGGACAACAACCCTAAACATAAACCCAGGGCAACAATGGAATGGTTGAAAACAAAACATATCCATGTGTTAGAATGGCCCAGTCAAAGTCCAGATCTAAATCCAATCGTGAATCTGTGGTAAGATCTGAAAACTGCTGTTCACAAACGCTGTCCATCTAATCTGACTGAGCTGGAGCTGTTTTTCAAAGAAGAATGGGCAATAATTTCAGTCTCTAGATGTGCAAAGCTGGTAGAGACATACCCTAAAAGACTGGCAGCTGGAATTGCAGCAAAAGGTGGTTCTACAAAGTATTGACTCAGGGGGCTGAATAATTACGCACACCCCACTTTTCAGTTATTTATTTGTAAAAAATGTTTGGAATCATGTATGATTTTCGTTCCACTTCTCACGTGTACACCACTTTGTATTGGTTTTGCATGTGGAATTCCAATGAAATTGATTCATGTTTGTGGCTGTAATGTGACAAAATGTGGAAAAGTTCAAGGGGGCCGAATACTTTTGCAAGCCACTGTATAATGCACATTTTTCTCCCCCACTGAATATTTTTCCTTTGCTGGTTACATTGTCAAAATAAAATTTCCAGCAAGCTATTTTTTTGTTCTATCTAAAAGGAAAAAATATAAAAAGTAGAAATAAAAAACATCAATACACTGAGAGATAAGAAAATAACTGCAGTGATATAGATTAAAATACACATATACAATATTGCATCAAAGTTTGCTAACTAGTTTTTAGTATGGTGGAAATTTTCCATACTCCAGATTAATAAATGAAAAACACAATATACAGTAACTGTATTTTCAAACTTGGGGGGGGGGGGGGGGGGGGCGAACATGCATAAAGAAATAAGAAAAAAGTAAAATTTCTGCAATAAATATTAAATATAATCCGTTTTTTAAAAATCCAGTGTTAGTTTAGATATATATTTTGGTTTAAAATTTCTCTACAGGTTTGCTGATTACGGCTGTATGCTGGAGATCCTTGATATGGAGCGGTTGCCTGACGGACGGTCCTACGTAGAAACCGTGGGTGGCAGCAGATTCAGAGTGCTCAAGAGAGGTCAGAGGGATGGCTATCACACGGCCGATATCGAGTACCTGGAGGATGTCAAGGTCAGGTTCTACCAAAATCTGCAAGATATGAAAAAAAATATACACTTATTGAAAACAGGGAAGATTTACTGGATTTCCACCTCTGTTCCTGTTGAATATCTTTTGTCTTCTCTGTGTGTGTCAGGTGGATGGTAGCGAGCTGGAGCTTTTGCAGCATCTTCATGACAGTGTGTACCAGCAGGCTCAGGACTGGTATCAGCGCGTGGGCAGCCGCAGCCGCGAGCACATAAACAGACAGCATGGCAGCATGCCAGACAAAGAGGCAGACATTCAGGTTTGTACCATAACATAGCTCCAAACATCAATTCACCTGCCTCTGATGGTCTAAAACCCTCTGAGAACAGAATTTTAAAATTTCTCATGCTGGCAGTGGCATAGCCTACCTCAAACAGTCTTGAACACATGTATGTTTGTTTGATTAGATTTTTTTTTTTTTTGCAATGTGGAGAAATAAGTAGACAAAGCTAAGTAGACATCATTGGCTTATTATTGGAAATAATGAGGTGCACAGGGGTGAGGAGATGACGAAATTGCAAAAATACACCAGGTAGAAGTGACAGTATTTTAACTACAGCCTGATGAGGACAGTGGGACAGTAAATGTGCAACTGCTACTCAAATACCACAGTAATGGCCCAGTGGTTTTTCACCTACAACACTATGAAAGTGCTTGCTTAGGCTGATAAACACTCTCTCATTTCAGCCTGCCAGATGCTTAAAAGAGTAAAAGCTTCACTTAATTTTAGACTAATTTGTCTAATATTTATCAGAAGAATTGAAGACACTTATAGATCCATAAATGTGGAAAAAAAATAAAATGAGATGCTGAGGCCACTGTAAAAGGTAAACAGGATTTTACTAGAGCCCAGGTTATACTTCTCCGTCAGCGGGAGTGTGGAGACACGCAGCGCCATCACCAGTCAAGAAATGTCTCTGTCGATACGTGTCCATGTCAGTGTAAACTAGCTGAAGGAGAACTATAAACTAGGCTTAATGCTGTAAAACTGACAGTGGTAATGGAGTTCAGATGTCAACGACTAGCGTTAGCAACTGTGAACAGTAGTCTCTGTGTTTATATCCTAGAAAATGTAGATCCTGACCTCAACTCTGAGATTTCCAGAATGTGCCTAATATTTGTACAAATATTTCTTCAAAGTTGTTCAAACAGTAAAGCTTTGCTGTTTTACATTCAGCCTTCCAGTTTTTCGCTGAATTCGTGTTCTCTGAGTGAATGAACAGCTGACATATCTCTATAGAAAATAGTTTCCTTTTGGATAGCTTCTTAAAAGCTTTGATCTTCTTCTGACTTGTCAACATGGCTAACCTTAAGCCTTTTTCCTTCAGCAATACCTTCTACAGTGGGTAATGTCTGTTGTAGCTGGCATGATGTGTTAAGACTCAGTGATAGTGAGATTGCCAAAAGATCTGATTTTTAGGTTTGTTTAGCTTGCCATCAGTCCGGGCTGGTTAAGCGTAAAATTGTACAATTATGATCACCAGCTAATTTTTTGGTGCATCTCGAGTATTTACTTTATTTCACAATTTCCATGTTCAAAAACTGTTGTTTTTTTTTTACATTATTGTTTTGTTTAGGCCTCTGCCAATGGTCCGGCCTGGTGCTGGTGGCTGCTGTCTGTGCTTCAGCTGGACCCCGCCTATCAAACTACCTTCCTATCCCTGATCTCTCTCAAAGACCGCCTGGGACACCTCCGCCTCGTCCTTGAGTACTTTTCTCAGAGCTAGAACCCAGAGCACATCCACAACTGACCTAAAGTTCAACATTACACACAAATTCACGCACAAATGCGGAGCTCGAGGTAGGGTTTGGGACTGACCTAAATAAAGATACTTTTTTTAAAAGTCGAACCTGGTCATAAGGAAAAACCTAAGGATTTGACCAGTGAACTAAATGCTGACTTTGAATTGCCGCTGTTTGATTTTGCAAATAGATCTTTAAATACTTTTGTATCAGTAAGAACTTTGGGGTTGACCAAAGACGATTCTTATTTTGGGTCAAAAAAGGTTGTTATACATGGAGAAATTTTACCAGGTCGCATTTCCAAATGTTTTCTGTAGACGGACACTGGGTGAGTTTTTTTCTCTTCTCATTGCAAACACAAAGAACATAAAATAGCCTGCGTTGCCTGTTAAGAGAATGCTCTTTGTTTTTAGCTACATGTGGAGATATGATAAAAATATATGACCCACATTATTTGGAGGGATTTCTGTAGGGCAATGATGATCATTTTTGATATCCCAGCATCATCCTTTGATACAGGCAATACTTGTCAGATCTATTGCCCTTGGCAGCCATTGAAAGTGGCTCATTTTATACCAATAAAAAGTTTAAAAAGACCCCTATTTAGCTTAAAGGTATTGCAATAACCACTGATATTCTTACTCAACAGCAGGTGGAGGACTTCTTATTTCCCAATACATGAAAGCTGTTGCTGCTCAGCATTTTCCATAAACATGTTTGACTTACTGATGTGTAGATTGGATTGGCAAATAAGAAGTGTAATATGTGTTGTTTTTTAGTATGAAAATGGTCGACAAGACAATATCCTTGTGTGTATTTGTTTTAAAACTGTGTAAATACATCGTTATTGTCCACGCTCTTGGTTCTTAATTCAACATACCGTGTTGTCAGCACTGATAACAGCTACTGTCATAGCACACAAAACTGTCTTAACGTATCTTACGCAGGGACAGTCATCAAAAAAGTTTGGATAAAAACCCTTCGGTTGAGGTCCGGCTTGGTTTGTGTCCTAGACGACGATACACCCACAATGGACACGGCCCCTACCTCTGGCCCTTTATCTCTGCCTTGGTCCAGCCCATCCTCCACCACCAGCCGTGGTACCTTTGAGTGCCTGGGCGTCGTTATCAGGAGACCTGGACGAAGTCTTAGCCTGTCCACTTAACTTAAATGGCGGACTGTTCGGTTCTTTATTCGCCATAGTGCTACGTTCCATGGAATGTTAAAGCTATTAAGTTAATTTACTAACAACTACAGGCATAACTGGGGTTTTTTTGTTTTTTACTTTCATAAATGTGCCATAGATATTTCTGTGTTGAACGCTTTGATGTTGTTACTGTGTTATGGACTCATGAAAAGATGCCTTTTTGTATGGTGGGCTGTGAACTACACCTTGTTTTTCGTAGCAGACTTATCACTTAAAGCAGTCCGGCAAAGGCCATCTAACTTTCTTATGGATGGTAGTTTCTTCAATTGAAAGGTGGAGCCAAGCTTGTATGATGATGTATTTATAGCTGTGGATAAAAGGGGTAATCATGCTGCTTGAAATATCCCTCAGGGGGGATGAACTGATGGATACAGAGCGCACCAGTGGTGACTTTGTTAACAGGCTCTTGTCTAAACTCTGTGTTGGGAATACTTCCTTTTAGATGCTAATCTAATTAAAAAAGGGATAGATATTCAGAATGATAAATGAGTCCAGTTCTTTTGTTTTCTCTTCCACTTGTGTTCTGACGCTTCACTGTACAGGTGCATCTCAGTTAGTTAGAATATCATTGAAATGTTAATTTATTTCAGTAATAATTCTTATTAATTATGCACATCCACTGTGAAAACTTTACATCGGACCTCAGCAACTTAGATTTTGTGCCTCTCATCTTTTCCTTCAAACTTTATAAGACCTTGATTTCCACCAAAATGCTGGAAGTTGAAAGAGGACTTTAGACCATAGAGCAAGAGTCAGGTCCTTTTTAACTTTCAATCCCAGATGCTTCTAAAATTATTTAGCATAATAAATTTGACTGGAGGCTCTTGAAGCTTTATTACAAGCTGCAATCCATGTCCCACCCTTTCCCCCCAAATTTTTGAATGATCTGCTATTATTCCTATTCCTTGTGCACCTTTACCTACCACACTTTTTCTTTCCACTCAACTTTTTATTAATATGCTTGGATACCGTACTCTGTGAACAGCCTGCTTCTTTAGCAATGATCTTTTGTGGCTTACCCTACGTAATGAGGGTGAAAACAAGTATTTACTGGTCAAGTGTCTAATGAGCAGTCTTCCTTATGATTGACTAGACCATATCATGCTGTTATAATATTTCTGTGTTAAAAACGTTTTTTCTTGGTCTCATGTAATATGGCAATTTTCTCAGAAACATAATTTGATTTTTCATTAGCTGGAAGCCATAATCATTAGAATTAACATGAATAAATGCTTGAAATGTATCATTCTGTGTAATGAATCTAAACCGTATAACATGACTTTCACTTTTTGAATTACATTACTGGAATATATGATATTTTCAATGATATTGTAATTACTTAAGATGCACCTGTAATGGTGTATTTGGTTTATTGCCCACTCAAGCCATATCTTTCTCTGCTAAAATTGTAATTTATTTTGGTTGTCGCCATCAGTCTCACATCAGCTTTCTCTGCCAAATAGAGATACTAATTTTTTGCACTACAGTGTGATTTACTTCACAATAAATGTCTATCATCCCATGTTTTCTTTTGGTCATCCTTAGCATTAGTTTCTCTGCAAAGATTTAATTGGTTTTGCTGCTGATGCAATACAGTGCAGTGCAAGACTTTCAGTTCATGTAGACTGCTGCTTCAGAAAGCCCTGCAGATGTCTATTAACTTTAGGTGCTGTGTTATTGGATTTGCAGAAAATACCCTACATCACCTGTAAAACAATTTGCACTCGACCCCCACTGTCTCCACAGCAAGATAATACTAAGTGTTTGAAGTTAGCCGCTCTTGGCGACTATCCACGAGTAAGGAGAGGTCGTGAGAAGCGCCATAGTAGTGTGGCTGCAGGTAATTGAGCTGCATCTCTGCAGTAAAGGTCGGGTGCTATGGGTTGATGGTTAGTGGTCTGTGGGCCACTGCACAGTTTTTCCTATACCACTTAAAGGGTTGCATTGTTTGCAAGCAAAGAGCAGTAAATTCTGATCTGATAATTGTGTGCTAACTTCCCCATTTGATGACTTTTTAAGTGTCATTAATAAAGATTTTTCAAGGCAAATGTTTTTCGATTACTGTCCAGCCCAGATGCCAATTAGAAAGGAACTACATGTGGGAAAATCCATTATTCCAAAGCAATTTAACAGACAGATTACTGTAGAGAACCATTTTGGAGATGTGTGTAGTAGGATGAAAGAGAAACTTAAGTGTTTTCCATCCATGGCCAGCTTTACAATTAGGGGAAAAATTGATAGCTTGCAAGCCTGAGAACACTATTTGAACTGTAAAATACAGTACAGCTTTAGTACAACTATTGTTTACTAAACATTTAATGAACAACCCCATGCAGCTGAAGTCTCCAGTAATTCCCTGCTCTTGTTGCCGATGTTTTCATGCGACTGAGCTTGTTTAAAGTTTTTGTTTTCTTTGTTTTGATATGATATGACTCGCTGATAATTCACCTTACAAAATATTTTGGCGTAGTAACAGTTAATTGCGCATTAACAAAACTTATAGAACAATTTAGTTGTGGGCGCTTCCTTTTTCTTGGGGTGTAATGTGTTGACCAACAACTGGTATAGGGAACTGGGTGTAGGCAGGGATCTTGACACCGATTATTTAAAAATGCCTCGATTAGGATCCCCAACAAAAAAAGAGTGATTACCACAACTGACCTCTGGGGGACACCTTCAGCAACAAAAAGGAAGCAATAGGAAATTCTTATTAGTTTTCACAAACTTAAGAGTTCTGTTGGAGAGATAATTTTCAAAGCACCCAAAGCATGATATGACAATCCAATACAGGGCTGCCGGTTCGATCCCCCACTCTGTCTATTTTGGTCGTGGTGTCCTTGGGCAAGACACTTCATCCATGGTCAGAGGGCCCGGTGGCGTCAGTGTTCTGCAGCCTCGCTTCTGTTAGTGTGCCCCAGGGTAGCTGTGGCTAAAATGTAGTTTACCATCAACAGTGTGTGTATCACAGAATGTAGTGTGAAGCACTTTGGGGTCCTCAGGACTAGATAAAGCGCTATACAAGAAGAGGTCATTTGCCATTTACCCAAATCATCAAAGAAGTTAATAAAAAGGCTGCATGCTGTAAACTTTAAAGCATAAATGAAAATCATTATTTACATTTAACACCACTCTTGTTCTACTGTGCCCTTTTCTAAAACAAAACTGGATTATTTCAAGACAACCCATCATTAGTAGATTATAAAATAAATGTTTGAGATACAAACCTGCAATTGTTTAGATGTATAAACGAACATGTCCCCCTTTAAAAAAGAGGGAGAGCAAGGCAGATTTACAAAAAGGGAAGAACCTTAAAAGAAAAAATTCAACATGGTCATAAAACAAAACGTCAACGTATGTTGGGGGCTTGCAAGGTTTCGATGTGGATGGTGCAAAACATGATCAAAATAAAGCATAGGCTATGATTACATGCTCTATCCACTAGGGGGCAGTCTGTAACTGTCCAGGGGCAGCAACACTTAGCAGCAGCAGAATATTTGTGTGTTTTGTATATAATTATTGTGTTTAAGCTAAAAGTGATCACACCGACATTGTAAAGGAGAGTTAAAGTTAATATATAGCTGGAAAATAAAATACACTTTGAGAGAAAATAAAAGTGAAAGTAGATTTCCACGATCTGAAGAACTGTACAACAGTGGAGAGGTGAAATTCTGCCAACATCCTCTGCAATGGAAAAAAGCAAGATAAAAAGAGGTTTCGGTGGCTTCAGCGAGGTTCTGTGATGCAGCTCAGCGTCGACATCAAAGCCCATTCCATTTGAAAAATGCCATGGCTTTTTGTACTAAATTGATCCACTGGCTTGCGCAGGCTTCCCGCTTGTCTATGAGTGAGTTAGGATGACAGACGTTTTGTAGGAGTTATCGCAAAGCAAAAAAAAAAAAAAAAAGGGGGGGGTTCAGACTGTGGCTGTCTCTCTCTCTGCTGCTGTCTTCATCTGGGATTTAAAAAGATGCGTAACATCCTTCACGTAATGAATATCTGGTTTAGTTTAGAGAGGTTTCAGGTTTGAGTTGAAAGTTGAAGATTATGTTAACTGGGGGTTTGGCAATGACGAGTAAAGCAAAAATGACTGAAAAGCATGTTATCAAATTCATGTGTAAATCTGCAATAATTATCCACAATAACGATGGATTAACCCACCGGGGGCCTCCGTTAAAATAGACTATAGCTTGCTCTCTGTGAAAAATAGAACAAGAGGAAAGAAGGAAGAAAAAAAATCTGCAGAGAGCATTTGAGGACAGATGCAGCCCTGTTGTTATAGTGACCATGTTTCACAGAGGGAAAGAGAGAATAGGATTATCAATTACACAATGGAGAAACTTTGTCTTTGAAGAGCAAAGCATTTTGTTTACGTTACACAGCTTCAAAGACATCAGAAAAGGATAGCTTTTCTTTCAGCAGATTGGCCTATAAGATGCCTAAAAGGAACAAAGTTTGTTTTTAGGGTGGGTCAAAATGTGTTGGTTTGTGTGTTTGTACCCTCCTGTGGGAGGAAAGCTGATAAACCTAGCTCGTTTCATTATAATCCTTTTAAGTGTCAACATGATGAGTATGCTCTTGTGTGTGCCTCTGAGAGCCAAAGTAAACACATTGGCCACCCGCCGTCAGTTGCACCACGGGATCCGTCAGAATTACTTCAATCAAAAAAAAAAAAAAAAAAAAAGCAGGGAGATCCCAAAAATAACAAAAAGACAGAGACACATTAAAAGAGAACAGCCTTACAAGAATAGGTAACCAAACTGTTGAATTTCTCCTAATAACGACATTCCCTTGATGATTCCAACACTATAGAAATTCATAATGTGACAGTATAAATACGTTGGTGGGAAGGGACAGAGCAGACTGTGCTTCTTGAGGAAACTTAGGTCCTTCAGTGTTTGCAGCAAGATGGTGCATATCTTCTACAAGTGAGTTGTGGAGAGTGCAATCTCTTCTGCCATCATCTGTCAAGGTAGCAGAATCAAAGTCGAGGAGTTAAGCAGGCTCAACAAGGTGGTAAAGAAGGGTGGTTCTCTTCTGCCACTGTTGAACCTCTGGAGATGATTGCGCAGGAAAGAAACAACAGAATATTGGGGATAATCTTGAACATCCTCTTCAAGAGACTGTACAACAGCAGAGTGTCTTCGGTTCTTCGGTTTCACTGTAATCCAGATTGCCACAGAGGGTTCCCTGTGAAGCAGGGTAGAGTTAAAGATAATATGGATAGTTTTAAAAACAAGGCAATGGAATGAAACCCGTTGGAGGCTTCATTAAAACAAAGTCTTTAAACCAGCAGAGCTACAATAGAGGTGAATAGATCAAAGCATATTTATGTGCTAAAATTGCCCTGTCAAAAAGCAGACCTAAATCTGAGAATCTGTGGCAAGACTTCAAAATTGATCTTCACAGGCATTCTCAATCCAATCTGACGACTACTAAAAATAACAATGGGCAAACATGTCACTCTCAAGTTTTGCCAAATTGTTACAGTGTGTCACATAAAATCCTACTAAATTAAACTTTAGTTGTTACAAAACCAAATGTGAGAAAGTTCAAAGGGTATAAATACCTCTGCAAGGCACTGTAGAGATTTCTAAGCTCACAGAGACATCTCTGAGGCAGCACTGATTGTCTGTATCAAAGCAAGGGAACTATGACTTTCCATGCTGGTGATTCCTTGTAGGTAAAAAAATACAGAAGCAAACAAAGCATATTTTGATCACCTGCTGGCATATGAAGGACGGCAAAAACAGGAAGCACAGAAACACTGCAGGAGACACGATACCGTGCAACTGGCTCACCAATTCTCAGAGTAACCGCCTGCAGAGATGCACACCGGGCTGCGTGGTATGTGGAGCCTCACAGATGTATGAGGCGATTCCAAAGAGCATGTTATTCAGGGTATGTAGAAGGGCATGTAAGCAAAGACGCAATGTAAAAATGTGAATATGTAGTACTCTGAGTTATTGAAATTTACAAACATATAATAGAAAGCCTGTAGAATTTAAGACAAATTAACTTAATAGTCATGAGTTTGGATTGTGGGAGGAAGCTGGAGTAAGAAAATCAACACATGCAACTGGAGAATATTCAACCTATGAACCCAGGACTATCTTCTTGCAACCCAATAGTGCTATCAACTGCACCATTGTTCAGCCCTTGTAAAATTCTAGCAAGTTTGAACATCTGAAGTTTTTACATTTTATATCCCTTCAGACCAATGTTCTTCTGATTTATTGTAGTTTTCATAAAAAAAGTTCTTGTTGAAGCCAATTTTAAAACATTTATTTTGATACTCACTGCTTTTTGTCCAATTACATAGAAAAAGTTATGTAACATTCAGTTTTTTTTTGTAAATCCATGAAGGACAGGCTGCTCCATTGCAAATTTTCAAAAACGTTTATATTTTTTACTGAATTGGTAACCTGCAATAAATTAGTCATGCCCAAAAAAAATCTAAATATTGCTAATTGTTGATAATTGTTAATATCGTACAATGGTTGTTATATGGTTATTTGCCAACAGATAAAAGGGTGCATGAAATGTGACTCAAATTCAGACCCAAGCAGCATGCATTATCAGAGTACACTAAACAATAAATTATCACTATTATTAGAACTGGTAAAATTTAACATAATATTGTTACATGTGGGCTGCACTGTGGTGCAGTTGGTAGCAAGAAGATCCTAGTTTAAATTCTGGCCTGGGGTCTTTCTGGATGGAGTTCACATGTTCTCCCTGTACATGCTTGTAACATGACCATTAGGTTAATTGGTCTCTCTAAATCATCCTTAGGTGTGTGTGCATGGTTGTGTGTTTCTGTGTTGCCCTGTGATAAACTGGTGACCTGTTTACAGCGAGGTGGAAATCCCGGTATGAAAAAATTGCTCTCTCTTGCTCTTTTGCAACTTGACTTGCAGGGTGGACCTTTAGCATGTGAAATAATGTTATGGAATGTTACATAATAGTAGTTATAGCATTGTTCTGTATAAGTCTTTATATTCTACCTGTATACAGGTGTTCCTATGTTCAACGAGCAATATCAGCAATGGTATTAGGTGGAATCTGGCATTGATACATCTTTATGATCACATCTAACAACATTTCTTTGCACCCTTTTCTGATTTCCACTAAAGTCCATCAAAGTAGCTTTAAACAAATCATAAATTCAAAATAAAGTTAAACTATTAATGAAATACTTTCAAGAATAAGCAAACATGTCCTGAAATAACATGTTTCACCGACAGAGCAACAACTGTATAGATCAGGTGTGGAAAGATGTTAAACCGAAAGGTAAAGTACTACAACATCTCTGTAATCATTTCTCAATAAAGAGAGAGAGCACCATCTAAACAACAGTCTAGTAGAATAATCCTGGAGTGACCAGGGAACAAGAAGTGAAAGGTGCTGATTTTATTATGTAATGTCATTAAATGAACCATATTGTGATCAGCAGCAACACAGAGAGATAATCAGACCTGCTGGATCAGTATCACAGTTTGGTGAAACAATGAAAATTCTCTGCTGAACCAGGATGGATATCTGTCAAATGTATAACCCAAAAATTTGCTTCTGTCTGGTTTCAATTTGCTGTCAGGGTAAAAAATACATGCTGTCATAATCCATTTTTATCCGTCAATTTTTAAAATGGTAATATATTCAATAGTAGTTTAAAAAAAATAAAATTATTTAAATTAATATTAAATTCAAACAAGCTAGAACAGATAATCCCCATCGTGCTATTACACATCAAGCTGTTGAATCCATGTTATTTCATTTTCCACAGAGCCAAAAATCACTGATTGTGGTCCCAGGAACAAAATATAAACAATGAAATTAAATGATACCACTCACAACTTCCTCAGTTTGCATTGACCTGAAATCCACAGAGTTTGTTGTCCTGAGGTTTTGGACTTTTGCCTGGGACTGATCATCACTCACTAATGACTTCTCTTCGGGGGTTTGATGATGTTCTAGAGGCTGAATCCGTGCTCTACTGCCACACTGGAGACTGGAATTAAGTGCCACTTCAGCCAAAGTTTTTAAAATAAGGGGGATAAAAATTCAATTGAAGTTATCAGAAGTCGGAAAGACTCACTGAAAAAGCCGTGTCCTGACCCACAAGCCGTGGGACAAAATCCTGGATCATGTGTCGCGTTTGACGCTGACTGAGGCCTCTTCGGAGCGCGCTTCAAATCCTCCATAAGTCTTCAACGCAGTGTCAGCTCTCAAGTGTTCAGGGGTATGAATACTAATCTATTAAAATGACAGGCAGCCTTCATATTTATCCGTCACAGTTCTAAAAAAACATGTACAATATTAAAAATATTCAGTTAATGCGACCCCTGGCACTGATGTATTTGTCATAATCTTTCAACAAATAAAAATGCATTGTTTTGCATTTGTAATTTGTATCGTTTTTGTTGTACTTTTATTGGTAAATGCTATATTATTAAAAATATATCTGTGTTCAATGATTTTTAGGTTGGAGAACTTCATGGAGGGGGGACATGTCCCCCCCCCTTTTCCCCACGGGATTGCCGCCTATGGTTCATAGTAAATCCCACCCCTCCCCCAATAACTGCTGGAGAAAGGCACCTGCAAAGACTTTTCAAATATTTAATACATTTAAAAATAATAAAAAAAAACAAGTTATCTAAAAATTACAGTAGAGTATCAAGATAATATACAAAACAGCTTCTAAAAGTCTGGTGCGAACAACCCCTGAATAGTTTTTTTCACTAAACACTTCTATGCTTTGCTTCTTCATTTAATATTTCTATCTATTGTCACACCAAAACTTTGAGTCTTTATTAATAGTTTAGAGCTAGTGTTATGTATTCCAACTATTATGTTTGTTCGTACATGTATGTTTCTGCTAAAAACAGCAGAAGAAGAACCAGCTTGTTGTTGTGACCTTTAATAAAGGGGTGTGCTAGTTAGCGGCCTAATAGTTACATCCAGCTGTTATCAACCAAGAAAATGACATCAAATTGGTAATTTATTTCGAGTAAAAAAAAAAAATTTTAAACACTTTTTGTTGCAAACTTTATGTAGCTTACTGGGTAAGGGTCTTGGTTTTTCTTCAACAAATAATGTTAATGCATTTGGACTCAAAGTGAACACATTCAAGTTCTTTAGTCAGCTCCCTATAATTTTCCTTAATAAACCTTGTGCCCTACCTCCACATGCAATAAACGGTATTTCGAATAATGAGGTTCAAACAGTCAGAGACGTGACTCCGTTCAAAAAGAAATAACTGTTTTTGCCAATTTCCAACCCTAATCCTACTATTCTCACCATAATAAATTGTGCATAAGGAGCTATCTGAACTCAGTCAAAAGTCATTTCAAAAGTTATCTACACCAAGGTGAGATTTTAGCCTTGAAAAATCTGGAACATAGAAAAGACATCATTATTTGATCAGCTGATAAGAGAAGCTCTGTTGTGGTAATGAACTGTGACCAATGTGATCACATTATAAGAAATCAGCTGTCTGATGCTAAATGTTACAAACTCTTAATATCAGATCCTAATCTATCTATTTAAAACTGAGATTCAGGATTACATCAGTTCTGCTTTGATAAAAGGTTGGATAACTGAGAAGGAGGAAGATTTCTTACTGGTTGAGAATCTTCTCTGTCCTGTTTTCTATGGCTTACCCAAAGTGCATAAATCTTTGAAAAACACTCCCCTTCGTCCTGTTGTGGCAAGCATTGGTAGTCTGACTGAACCCTTTTCTCAATGTGTGACTTGTGAGATATATTGATGATATATTCAGGCCAGGGCCGGCCCAAGATCATACTGGCCCTTAACCAGAACTTGATTTTGGACTCATCCTCCTGTTCAGAACATCAGCACCACTAACAGCGTTTAAATCCAGATGGGTGGAATCTGGGAAAGAGGGAGGAGCTTAAAGCAACCAGGGATAATTGACTATTATTTGCTGAGATGCATTTATTTATTTTAACTGATGCTCAAACACAAAGAGATTAAACCTGTAGCATCAGATCGTAACCATGGTAACACAACAATCGCACAGGAATTTTTTCTTTTTACACTTTGTACACTTTTAATTTATCTCTCAAAAAAATCCAACTTTTAATATATCTCTGGTAAAACTTTCAAATCTTCTCCGTAAGGAAACATTTAGATCTGTGGTCTGTGTTTAAATCCAAGAATTGAGAGGCCCCTGATAGTCTGGAAGCCCTAAGCAGTGGCTTAGTTTGCTTGTGCCTTGGGCCGACTCTGGACATATTAGTCATTTGGAGAGGTGACAAAAAAGATCTGTCTGAATTATATTAATTCCACAACTACTTATTTGTCATATACAATGGAGTACAGTGAAAACTCGATTAGCTTTCTTGATCTTACACTCTATAAAGGTGATGATAATAAGATTGAAACTACAACCTACTTTAAACCTATGAGTAGAAATACACTACTGAAAGCTGAATGCAACCACCCAAAACGTCCGATTCAGAATATCCCTAGTAGTCGGTTCCTGAGATTGCGTAGAAACTGTAGTACCACCAAAGAGTTTGAGTCTAAAGCTGCTGAAATGTCGATCAGGTTTCAAGAGAGAGGTTATTCATCTTCTGTTATATCCTCAGCCTATCAAAGGGCTTTACATACAGATAGGGAATCATTACTGGTTAAATAACCAGAAACAGCCTGTAATTGCATTTTCTTCTCAACTGCATATTCACTGTTGGCAGACAAGGTTAAAAAATATAATCTTGAAACAATGGAATATTCTTAAAAGTAATTTATCATTGAAGTCAATCAGCTCTCCCCTCTTGATCACATTTTGACATTCCCTCAACTTGAGAGACAGACTGGTCCATGCTGAAACAAAAAATAAATACATCTAATGCAGAATTCTGGCTTCCTGATCAACCAAAATGTTTTTTTCATTGTGGTCAGTGTGCTCAACGCTGTAATTCATCAGACACTACATTCTTTACAGATTCACATACAGGCAAAATATACCATATTAAATCATTCATAAACTGCAGTAGCACACATGTGGTGTATTTATTTAAATGACCTTGTGGCTGGGCTTTTGTTGGTCAAACCAAAAGAGCTTTAAAGTTTCCAATATCTGAGCATTAAACTGCCATTCGTACAAAAAATAAGGACTATGCAATAGCTCTGCATTATGAACAAGCCAACAATGGCTCTGCTGTATCTTTGAAGTTTTTTTGGGGGGAAAATCTGCCATCCATCGAGAGTATTTGACATTATTAAGCCGCTCATTCACAGAGAGGCATACCGGATTTATATTCTTAACACCGTAGAACCTATGAAGGTATGAGGTATCAATGAATAAATTAACTTGTCTTGTTTTCTTTAAACTGTTGTTGATATACAGTATTTAACTTAATACTCTGATGAAAAAAATGTCATGTGTACATGTTCTTTTCCCAGTGATTTAATTATTTAAGTTTTCCACTACGTATAAGGCTTTTTGGGAGTGTACATATTAAACAATATTTTAACACCTCACTTATTGTATTTATTTTGTGACCTATGCGATATAATTGCTTGAGATAAGATTAAATTAATAGGAAGGTTTTCTGAATTGTTTTGCTATATGTATGATTTTGAATAGCACTATGTGTGGATTGTTTGTGTGGTGAACACCTAGGAAAGCTCCTCCCGTCTTAACAACTGTCTTGACCAATGAGCTTGAGGTTTTGACATTGCTGAGCTCCAAATGAATTTTGCCCTCCTGTCTTTAATTGTTTACCTTGTTCTTGTGATCACTTGTGACTCTGATGAAGACACAGACAGCGTCGAAATGTTAGTCAAGCTTGCACAATAAATAAACTGTTCAGTGTGCTCCAGCCCCTCATATTTCTACTGTAGTTTTATTGTTTATTTGCACTGCCTATGTCCATGTTTGTGACGATTTTTGCAGCAAAAATAAGTGCTTTTGAACCTTAGCACTTCCTCTGAAGTCCTCAAGTACATAGACAAACAGCCACATTTGAGTAACAGCTCCTGTTTAGCTATTATATGTTCAGCAGAAGTTATTCTTTACACTTACAACACTAAATACAGGGGTAATTTAAAAATAATACTGAAAACATTTAGAGCGAGGATAAGGATAATCTTTAAGACATGACAACAAGGACAGATGGTTTAAATGGGATTTCAAGCCCAACAAAGTATAAAACATTTTTTCTTCTTAATGCTTACTGTTTCTATAAACACCTCTGGTAATATGCACATTTAGGCCTCTTCAGCCAAGGAGACATTAATGATTAGCCTTGTGCCAGTGCTATTATCCAACAGTGTGCCAACAATGTGCCATGTTTATCTTCTATTTTGAAAAGAAAATTCTTGGTTACATAAATTCTGTACCAGCACTAATAAGGTTCAGAAGAACATGACAAGGTGTTAAAGTGTAACCTTCCAAAAGCTTTGTGGAATAATAATGTGCTCTTTTCCCCCAGGAGACTGCTCTGACTTTTTGCATCCTCACCGGAGAAATATTCAGATAATCTGAATCCTTGGTTTAAATCTCCGTCTCTCTCTGTATACTCCAATACTGTTGTTAGACAAGTCCCAGTGCTCACTTATTGGCGAAAGGAACTCACGCCAAGTATTGGCTAAACTGTAAGTGTGGTACTATCAGAAATGAAAAGAAATAATGAGAAACAGCATCTATAAATAATCATGCAAATTATCACCATAATGGAAAAATGAATAAATATAAATAAAGGGAGTGGGTATGGATTCAGAAAGTAAAACGGACATGAGTTTAAAAAAACAGTTTTCCACTGCATACAGTCCCAATCTGTTTGTTTGATTCCACCAGCAAGCAGTGGTGTTTTCTCTAGCAGAAAGTCATACACTGTGATAGAAAGGCATGCCCCACCCCTCCTAAAATCTTGGATTTATATTTGTTGGGAAGCAAAGAGTCTTACAGATAAGATGATGTCTGAATAGGAACAATGGAGATCAAACCTGTCAGTCTAGATCTTATTTATTGCTGTGGGTGTTACTATTACTGCCATTTGACATAGAAACAGGCAGAGATGAAACCTGAGAGAAAAAAAATGGAAAAAACCCTCAGAAACGAGAAAGTGTTTCAGTATGTGACTTTGGCATCAGTGAGGAGCCATGAGGGCAGTGACTAACTGCTCTCATATGAAGCCTCACAGCGTCACTGAGCAGGGGAATTTCTCACATTCTGATTGTTTGGTTGTCATGGAGGTGCAACGGCCGGCTGTGGTTAGCAATACAGAGACAATCTCATCTTCTAGACATTTCTTAATTAGATGCATGCACATTTCTTGGTCAGTATTTAAGAATGTGTTCATCTATTTATCTGAGACTATACCTTTCTGGACATCAAAACTGTTTTGCTAAATTACATATGAGGTAGAAAAAGTTTGTGTGGTTGTCCCTGACAGATGAAGCTTGATCCTCTGTAATGCTAAGTGACAGGGGCCTGCATCACAGGCCACATTTTTGTATTTGTCTCAGACTGAGCAGTGTGGTACCACTCACCACACAGCAGGCATAAACCGAGAGCTCTGCATACACTTGACTTGATCTGCGCCCGCTGACAGGTGACCACAGTGAACCCAGCGTGAAGATTTATTGGAGAAAGTGTATCTTTTAATCTCATTTTTAATTTTAAGAGGAGAGGAGAAAAAAGATTTTTTAGATTCTCTCGACACTTTTCATTTCTCATATAAAACAAGAGAGAAGGGTAAAGCTGCACAGCCAATCTAGATAAGGCATAAGAACCAAAACACTGCGTGTATGCTCACATTTGAGTCTGCATGTTCATATCCCCCTCAATGCGTCGGATATAGGAATGTATGCAGAGACATAAGGTAACATTCTTAAAGTGCACAACAAAAATGAAAAATGGCTCTCACACTATTGAATAATCACACTAGGAGACATTTATGCCCACATTCCATGACATACATAATCGCCATGTGGGAGGGCACACACCCACACATCTGCACTCCCACCAGTGCAAGCAGGGAGACACACAGGAGCATGTGCAGGAGCTTTGCGAGTATCGTGTGTGTCTTCAGTGAGGGATTTGCAAAAGACAGCTGCAAACATGGTGCAGGATTTCTGTCATCATCGAGCACATGGGGAGAGGAGTCTGCCTAGACAGCAGCATTGACAGATTGCATGAATAATTTAGGAACAAAGTGAGAGGCCTCGTAGACCTCTGAATCACTACCAATGACAGCTGCCTTCTCTGACTTCGGTTCTCCTCTCATCTTTTTTAATGCAGATTTCCATAAATACTCCTCCCTTACATCTCGGAGTTTCGTCCGAACACAAAGGGCACATCACCAGGTCTCTGATGTGGAAACAAAGGCTGTGGCCTCAGCAGCAAAACAACAGAACATTTAGAAATCAGACATTGTCTTCAAGAAATTGTCTTCAGATATATTCTGCTATGAAATCAATTAATTCTACCAAAATGATGACAGAATTTTATTTTAATTTTTTAAATTATCATTTTATTTATTTCAATAATATTATGCATTACAGTTTCGTCATAATATTTTTATGACTTTTAATACTTATGCTACTTTTCCTCTAGGGTCGACTCAGCCCAGACCAGACCGGGTAGTGATGTCATTCTCACTCTTACCTGTGTAGTGGTAGCCACTGATTGGCCTGGCAATGTGCGTGTGAAGTGATGTCACAGAGAGTGGTGACGCATGGCATCCAGCAAGTTCAAAACATTGCTGGGGGGAAACTAAAAAAACTGAAGTGCGAATATCGGGCCGTAAAGGACCACAACGGCCAGAGTGGGGAAGATCGCAAGCACCGGAAGTGCTTTGCGGAAATGGACGGCATTTATGTTGAAAGACCGGCGAGTAAAGAGAGAGAGAGTGGGCTAGATACCGGCTCCAGCATCGACATCTGTAATGTCGGAAAACGGTGAGTGATGATTGAGTTTTGCTGGAACTTTTGCTATGCTGAGCCCCCCCCCCCCATGTCCTCATCCACTGCTGCATTTCTAAGATGATAATGGAAACACAACCAGGCCGTTCTGGGCCGGGCTGAGCCGACACGGCCCCGGCTGAGTGGACCCTAGTGGAAAATGGCATTTAGGGCAGACTGAGTGAATGAGCACTTTTAAATCCTTCCTTGGGTGCCAGTTTGGTATGTTTCTATC
The DNA here is from genome assembly GCA_963556495.2 of Valencia hispanica. Taxonomy (NCBI): domain Eukaryota; kingdom Metazoa; phylum Chordata; class Actinopteri; order Cyprinodontiformes; family Valenciidae; genus Valencia; species Valencia hispanica. Next base: position 21,047,779 of record OY747702.1, read on the forward strand.
ACTGCCTTTTAAGCAACATTTCTTCCTGACTATCTTCCAGTTACTGAACAATTCACAAAATCGTGACCTTATAAACTCAAATCAGCACAAGAAACATTGCTATCACAACTTTTGGCCACTTTTGGCTGCGCTTTCAACTGCCTTGTGCCTTCATTTTTCTTTCACACTTTTTCACCCTTTCGCTCAATTTCAGAGATGGAAATGAATAGAACTATCATGAACTACAAGCCTAAGTCCAACAGAAAAGAAATTGATGAAAATATGATGTTATATGCCCTGAAAAATGTAAGAAGAGAATTAGGAAACAGATGGATGATAACAGAACTAAATGCTGGTGCATTACATGGACATGTGAACCTAGAAAAAGAAGTACACGTGACACAGGTACAGTGCTTTTACAGAGATGGTCAAAAGGAAACTATGCAAAGATGATTATTCCAAGGGAAGGAGCGTGGCATTTTCAAAATCCAAATCTAAAACTTCAAACAATGATATTGATATTAGTGGAACTGTCAGAACTGTTTTAATATTTCCCCATAAAAGCCTTTTTTTAAAGTGGACAGACACTTCCAAAAATGTAATTAGCAGGAAAGCACATATTTGTCTTTGTCACAACACGATTTTAACCAATCAGATAAAACATTACCAGCTATTGAAGCCTTCATTGACCTTAGACTGAAATCTTATTTAATTCGATTAAGTTCAGTTATTTATAAAGCGTCAATCCACAACAAATGCCAATATCAGCCAAGAAAAGTCACGGCTTTGATTTGGAATCACATAACATAGATCTTTACAACAAGGAACCCGTGATTGTAATCTGACAAGAATTTGTCCGCAACTTGTATTAAAATTCTTTCAGCAAGATTTATAAGAATACATTTTGTTCTTTTTTGTGTCTCTGCTCCATCTTTTTAAAACCCCCAGTCAGTCATCACAGATGACCACTCGTACTGAGCCAGGCTCTGCTGGAAGTTTCTTCCTGTTAAAGGGGAGTTTTTCCTCTCCACTGTCACTACATGCATGAGCAGTATGAGGGATTGCTGTGAAGTCAACAACTAAATGCAAACTATTGTCCACTGTAACTACATGCTTGTCCAGGAAGAGTGAATGCTGCAAGTCAATGACTCGACGCATTCTGCTGGTTTACTTGGATGGAAAACTTTTGAAGTGATAGGAATAATGAACTAAAGGATTAATTGGAATGTTTGTATGATTGAATTGAAATGATTTTTCTTGTAAAGTGCCTTGAGATCACGTGTTGTGAATTGGTGCTATATAAATAAACTGAATTGAATTGAATTGGAAAACAACAGAAAGGAAAGCAAATGTTCGCCAAACCTTTTTTTCTGTAAATACCAGTTTGAGTCCTAATGAAATGTCTGTTGTTCACTTTGGTCAGTGTAAACACAAACTGATATCACTAGAACTTTATTTACATTGTCATAACATGTGAAACAATGGCTTTGTTATTTTGATATTATTGAGCCTGCAGACATAATTTACAAGATGCACTAAGACAAATCTTCTGTGTACTTTGATCTGCTTCATTTTCTGGGGATCACATTGAGGCAATGTTCTAATTGCAGTACTTTGTGTGTGAACGCTGCAAAACTAAATAAGGGTCTATTTGAAAAAAAAAAGGATATGAAGATGGTTTTTTTCATTAATTAGCATTAAAGTGAGGTAAACAAAGCAACAAGGAAAGATGATTGATTCACTTCATGCTTTATGGAGATTTCCATGTTTAACTTTCCACATGTAACCGTGAGCTTAATCTGTTCTGCCTGGTCATGTGACTGATATAAATATGCAACATATTAGAGTATAAACATCAAAAGATTCCAAAACATTTGCATAATAATGTTTCCAGTAGCTCCCAAAACCCAAGTCTCATTATTTCATGGTGATTAGTGAGTAAACCTACTCTGTATAAATATAAATCAAAGTTAGAATAATTAAGGAAAATATTAGCTTTACTCACAGTCTCACCCTAGAGGAATATTTTTTAAGTTTTGGGAAGGTTTGGGATGGTCTGCATTAGCCTGGCAAGTATATAATATATATATATATATATATATATATATATATATATATATATATATATATATATATATATATATATATATATCGCTCAGTCCTAGGGGTGGAATCTACGATTGTCTTTCAAATTGTCTGCACGTAATTGGACAGCACTAGGACCAATCAGAACAACAAACAACGTGACGTATTCTTAGCGATTGTAATCAGTGAACGGGGCAGTCAAAACAAAGGAAGTCCCTCTATCTTGTTATGTTTCAAAGAAAAGCCCATGTCTAAATTGTCCAAAGTTGATGCCTAAGCTGTTCAAATGAGCGCCGTTCTTGAGCCGCCGCCATCTTTATTGTTTTGTTCCGTCGCAGCTCTGCAATAGAGCATGGCTAGTTCAACCTGCAGAGTAAAATCTGTTGCTTCGGCGGTTTGTACAGATTTCTAGGCTAGGTCTGCATAGTATCAAATAGAGATTTATGATATCTGACAGGGGAAAAAAACAAACAAGCAAAAATACAGTTCTTTTCACATTTTCAAAGAAATATTATTATTTTTAAAGTACAACTTCCCATAAATTGTCTTTACTTAGAAAAGGTAAACAGCCAGGCCTACACTTGCACAAACTTACCTTCCAAAGCACTAGTGTGGCATTTATTCACAATGGTATTAGTTCCTTGTTCAAAACTGCATTTTACAAACATGCTTGTATAGTATGCATTAGGCATGAAAGGCACATTCAGTGACCGCTGTACTCCACTGCTACAACATAGAAGCTCTGCAATCTCAAAACATTTTTTTCAATACAGTTGAGGTGCAAAATCTCTGCACAAAAATGAAGTACCATGCTGCAAAAAAAAGAAAAAACTGAGTACCAGTACATTTTTCAGAAAAGCTAAGGACTAAAGTATTTTTCTGTTGGGTGAAAGGTCTTATATATATGGAAAGAACTCTCAATCCTGTCAGCTGTTGTCATGATGTCATGATTTTAGTATTTTGTGTTACACCAACTAAAACTTTTAAATTATTGTAGAATGATTCAATCTGAGTTTCACAGGTTTGAATATTGTGGCTTTAATGGTTGCGTCAAACTATAGTAGCCTTTAACGCCAAAAAGCATTAAAAATAGTCCTTTTTGTGTTTTCACAGTTTTTTATTGATGTCTATTCAGTACTAAGTAGTCAATGTATTTTTGATTTTTAACTAGAATATCTTTTACAAAATCATTTTTGAAGTAGCTCTTTATATTAGAGCCAAGTATGAAGCTTTGGATCACAAACCAACTTCAGTCTCATTACCTAGCTGTGTTCTTACACTACGCACAAAGGTGTCAAGTAACAAAGTACAAATTCTTCGTTACCATACTTAAATACCTACTTAAGTAGAAAATGTGGGTATTTATACTTCACTGGAGTAATTATCTATTGGCCCACTTTTTACTTCTACTCATTCTAGTGCTTACATTTAAAAGAAATGGCCTCGTTACTCATGTTTCATTTAGTCTTGTCATTGTGTTAAAAAGAAACACAAAAATAAATTGTATCCAAAAATTGCGCCAACTGGATAGACTTGCACTGCGGTTTGATAATAATTTTAAACATCTACCATTCTGAAACCCTGCTTGTATGCGATCCATTGCATATTGTGCATATGGATTGCATATTGGGTTAACCTAATATTTTCTGTATACATCCGGTTTTTTAGAACGGTCACGGAAATATCCGACGGCCGCTGGTTCATTTTGACAGATAACACAACAATTCACACCCCTGACGATCCGGTGCAGACGGGCGGACATTTTTAACTTTACGCACGGAGTACAGTACAGGTAACTGAATCAATAAAGTAATAATAAAAAGATTCCCATGAAGGCATTTGAGCAATGTGAGCATCATATCGGATAGAGACCCTGTACTCAATATACCTCGCTAACCGGGAGGCTTTGGAACGTGACTGTTACCAGTGTAGCTGGTTAAGGACGTGCTTCAAAGAGCCTGGTGTTGTACCACCCACCCATTCAAAAGGAGGGCATGCTATGGCATTTTCTGCTGTTGAAGCGATACGAAGCTGAGTTCAGAGAGTCTATCTGACTTCTGATCACTTCAATTAGAGAAATGCTCCCTGGTATCAAAGCTTTGGCTGAAGTGGAGCTTGTAGTTCCAGTCTCAAGTGTGGCGGAGGAGTGCAGATTCAGCCTCCAGAACAGGGGTTTCCAACATGAGGTCCGTGTGCCCACACGGGTGTCATTGCAGGGGCCTGCACAATTTTGTCTCTGCTGAGGTTGTAAGACTTTTGATTATACTATTGAAAACTGCATAGATACTGAGCTATCTCGGGTCATCATCTTTCTGCTGCGATGAGATAAACTAATTCAGAACAAAGAGAATACTGAATAAATAAACTGTGTGTGTGTATAGGTAACACCTGATGACTAAAGAAATGCAGATTTTTTTAAGGTGTAGCTGACATTTGACTGCGCATGACAAAGTAGATGTATGTTGCAGAGTTCAAAGATGCCCATTGTAGAAACTCAATCAGATACACCATTACAATTCCTATAGGCAACTAGTGATCATATCTTCCACTTCATGGTACACGTATTCATGCCAAGCATTCCACATATGGTTCTCTAATGTATTTGCATTGCACTGAAATGCATTAATTGTAATGGACATGTTTGCAGCTGAAACAGGTAGCCTAGTGTATCCTGATTTTTTCAGTATTAACATTTTTATATAACATAGTCATCATGGCCTTTATTAAAAGTGTTTTTGGGGGAGGCTAGCACTCCTTTTTTGGGGGAGGAGGGATAGCGCTGTGATACAGCTTAACCTTTAGTCTTTAATAGCATTTTTTTAAACTTACATTACTTTTACTTTTATACTTCAAGTAGTTTTGAATCCAGTACTTTTTATTTTATTTTACTTGAGTAAAAAATCTGATATGATACTTCAACTTCTACAGAAGTCTTTTAAAACCCTTGTATCTATACTTCTACTTCAGTATTGAATGTGAATACTTTTGACAAATCTGACTGTGTGCAACATTAGAGTGGATGCCCACTCCTGGTTGACTTTACATGCATATAGCAACAGAAAACCTGTTCAAAGCAGAAATCACAGCTAACTCTTTTTTCAAAGAGCTACTCAGGAGGGTAATGCTCAGGCTTAGTGAGCCATATTCCCTATTTTAAAAATCATCACTGGTTGACTGTATTACTTATTGTGATACAGTCACTTCTCTGGAACAGGTTCAATTTGAATTAAAAAGAATCCTATTTTATACTATAATGTAAACTCAAAATTAATTTTCTGTGACCATGAATTACAAGTTGAGACAATAAATGTATTCAGCACAAATACACACATTTCTCTTTGCAGTTTGAAAGTGGATAGCCCTTTTTGTATGGCTAAGTACTATCTTGATGTTAACTGCTCGCTTTTAATTGATTAAATTTCAGCCAACATTTAGGTGCTCTTTGATCAATTAGTACACTGTTCTTTCTTTGAACACACCATTTCCTCAGAAGTGTTGGTTTGCCACTACTCCAAAGAAAATGTAAAGGAATGAAATAAAATTAATAACATTTCCACGTAGTTGCATCAGTTACGATGAGGCAATTAGGTTGAGCCAACGTAATATTTTTGGAGTTTTTTAGATTAGCATTTTTTTGCAGTTACAACCATGCACACACATAAATTGGAGTGCTTTGAAAGAACGAGCAGAAGACCTAGAATAACGAGATTAGAATTCTCATTCTAAAATGACCACATCAATAAGCGTTGAAAGTGAAACAAAAATTTATGTTGTTCTTTAAATGAGTTATTTGATTTACTTTCCTCACCCGGTTCAATGAATACAAATAGATCAAAATGGAAAAAAGAAAACACCAAGACTGATATAACCTCAATAGATTGTCTCACTTCAAATTAGCTCAACTAACATAGTTAGTGAGAACCAACATTAAACTTGTTAACTCTTCAATAAAGATCATAATTGCTTGATTCTAATACTTGATATAATTTTTTAGTAATTTTGTAACAGGTTTTGAGTTTTACATTTGTGAAAAAATACAGATTTCTTTAGAATATCAAGCTTAGTGCCTTTTTAAAGTGATCAAGTGTGTGACAAAATCAAAGGACAAACTCCACTGGCCAAAAGTGTGGCTAACGAGGGAGTGACCAAAAATCAATTTCCAGAAAAACAAAAATCAATTTCCAGAATAGAATCTAATAGAATAATCTAATGAAGGTATAATCCCTCATCATAATTCCACATTAAAAGATGTGATTAATTCCTTTAATTTAAAGGTTTGTAACTTTAGCAGTCTTCTCCTTAATGTTGCTTAATAATATAACCTTTTTAATATAATAAAACGTATTCTCTATCAGGGTTAAAGACCCTGTGACCAGCTGAAACATGCGACTTGTGTTGTTTTTGGGAGTTGTAGGGTTTTTCCACCAAAAGAGAACCCGTGCTAGTTCGGTGCTGGTGCCAGAGCCAGAGTCAGTACTAAGTCGGTTCTTACCTGGTTCATTCAAAGAATTGGCTGCTTTTCTACTGACGAAGGCCCCAGTCAGGGCTGCTTCATAACGTCATCTAAAGCGTTGCAATGCAAAGCAAACAAAAGCAGAAAGCGCACAAACAGAGACAGCTCTTATAGCAACAGAGGAGTTCATCTTGCCCTTATAAGGGTTACTTTTGTTTTTCACACTTTGCTGGATTTCCAAACATGTGTACATAGCATATTCTTGGTTATGTCCATTGTCCATTTTTCTAAATGAAAATAGGGGTTGTGTGTTTTGCCTCAGTACACTAAGCTTTTGCTATCTCGCCCCCACATCTTGGTTGCATCACAATGCTGGTGGGGGAGAAACAGGAACCAGCTCTGGTACATCAAAGAGTTGGTACTAGGTTAAGCACTGGTTTGGAACCAAGAAACAGGTGTTTTGGTGAAGAAAAACCAAATAACCAGTTCCAAGTCAGGGTCTGGTGCCGAACTAGCACTGGAACCAGCTCGGTAGAAAAAAAGCCCATTATGACTTCTTTTTCAAATTATTTCAGTTAGTAAAGTTCAATAATCCAAACTCTTCAAGATCATGCCTTGACAATATGCTGACAGCTTTAAAGGGTCAAATTACCCCTAGTTTGGCAGTTCCCTGATCTATTATTCAGTTAGTGCAATGATTGCTTAATGAAAGCCGTGCTGAGACAAAGTTTAAATCTGATGAACAACTCTAATGCAGGATACTAAAATACCCTGACTAGATATATATGCAAATGTTAAAAGTTATAAAGCTGCTGACAAACTGCCATGCCTCACTGCATCGAATTTGAATTCAAGCCAAGCTGCGGGGGTTGATGTATTCACTTGAGCTGATGATTAAAGAGGGTTTAAAACTCTTTCTGGGGAGCTCGTTTGTGTATGTGTGTCACAGAAAGACGGGGTGCGATGTGGTAGTGGTAGAAAAACATTGCAGCTTCAGTGCCTGCAAGTGTTTGGCCTCATGTTAACTTTTGACCACTCGCCTCAAGGAGCAGCATGCTCAGAAGTGTGTTCCAGGTCTCCCCTCTGCAGCAACCAGAAACAATCAAGGTACACAAGGGCCAAATCCTGCTAGGCACTCAGTAATCTCCACAGCCTTCGTTAAAGAGTGACATTTTTCATTTTGGATTTATAAAAAAAAAATCATAAAATCCTCTGATTTTTAAATGTTTTTTTGTTTGTTTTTTTGCACTAGAAGTGATTGGAGGCAGAACTCCTACAGAAGGACCGGCAGTCAGACCTGCGGTTATCACAATTCCCCCCACCTCCCTCTCCCCCTACCTCTTTCACACAGACAAAGTTGAGGGTTTATTAGAGTTGGTGGCCTGTGATTATGTTTTAATGAGAGAATGACTGTGGAGAGCAGATAAGGCACCCGGTTCAGGCTGAGAGGTCCTTGGTGGGATTAGAATAATCGTCAAAAAACGCCATGTCTTTAAAAAAAAAGCACCCACAATGGAATAAGACTGCCTATGTCTTCTCCCACTTCTCCACCTATTCATCCCTCCATCCACCACTCTCCCCTACTTCTACACCCGTCAGTTAATTGACATTCCTGTGTGTGACGGTCCGCTGCTGGCACTGGAACGTGACATTTCCTCTCATTGCTGCCTGTGCCAAGGCAAATGTGCGTTTTTACAGATCAGAGAAACGCAGTGAGAAACGTGAGGTAGTATGGAGAGAAGATGTGACAGATGTGAGAGAGTTAGGGGGCATAGACAGAGAAAGAGTGAGAAAGTGCCATTCAAGTACATGCTAAGTCATGATAATGAGGCCTGCAGATAAAAGCTGCATCATTCGTAGTTACAGTTCCTTTCTCCCTGTGTAAACGTAATGTGCAAGATACAAAATCTTTACAAACATATAAGTTTGTAATGGAAATTAAACATTTTGGTGCAAATAATACATTGTTTTGTCCACTCTGTGTCATTTAATTAATTTCCACTCAGTTTATGGTGCAGATCAGTTTTTTTTTTCAACTACAGTAACCACGGCTGACTAGCTTGCTATAGAAATGATAATCCATGCATACATATTTTAGGCTTTTATCTCAACACTACCGTACATAGGGACTTAAAAATGCTTTAAATGTTTTTTTGTTTGCTTTTTTAATCTCAGGAATAACTGGTTATCCCTTCCCTATGTAGAGGTCACAACAGCAGACAGCTTTTCACACAACGTTTTCTTGTACTTTTGCGGATGTTGATGGCACACTTGGATGTAAGCCACCTCTTATGTATCACCCAGTACACTGCCATCTACTGGGAGTTCAAAAAGCAACTGTGAACATGGTGGCAATATTTTGTCAATCTATGTATAACTAATCATTAATTATATATTCAGCAACTTCATTTAGTAAGTACAAACAACACATTTTTTTTATGTTGGTTGCAATTAATCCTCTGCATCACTGGGTATATTTTACAAAAGATTTCGACCATTATTGTGACTATATTACATTACGATAGCCGAAATGTTTCAGTCGTTATCATCATGTAATTTAATATTTTGTAATCAACATATTTTTTCAGCTGTTAGAGTTACAGTTAGTGTCATGACCAATGATTTTTTATGAAAAGAAAAAAAATACAATGAAAGAGTAAAATCAAATGTCCTTTTTACAGTATTCATCCCAATACACCCACACTATACAAAACAGGTACATGACAGTGACACATAGTTTATATACATGATGCATTTCTTTTTAGATATGTGGCAAGAAAAGAAACAATGTATGAGTAGCTGAGTGATTACACAAAACTAAAGTCATATGGCAGAGGCAAAACATTTTTTGGACTTAAATACTGCTCTGAGGACTGGCTAGGCCTCTCCAGAACACTTGAAATGCTTTTTACGTAGCCACTCCTTTGTTGCCAGGGTGATGCTGGAAGATGCAGCATGACAATGATCAAACAGGTGCCAATAATACAGGTAACGATTGGAGGATAGAAGAGCTTCTTAAAGAATAAATAACAGGTCTGTGAGGGCCAGAATTCTTGCTTTTTTGAAGGTGCCAAGTACTTATTTTCTGCACCATTTTACAATAAATCTTCAAAAATCATACGATGTGATTTTCTGGATTTTTTTTGTTTACACTGCCTCTCACAGTTGCCGTGTGCCTATGATGAAAATTACAAACCTCTCTCATCTTTTTAAGTGGGACAACTTGCACAGTCAGTGACTGCAAAATATTTTATCCCCCACTGTACTGTATAGGTTAGAAATTGTAACTAACTTTAAAAATCTCCCCGTGAACCGTTGACCTTCCCCATCTCGTGATCCATTGAGTACCTTCATCCTTATCTCTGAAATGCCTTGAGACACTATGCTACAGACTATTGCAAACTGTTCAAACAAAGAACACACCCATACAAATTAATGTGATATCTGAATATCAATATCTGAATAAAATAATTATCATTATGTCCCCCTCCTGTTAATACATTTATGCATAAATTGATTAGAAAGGAATTGATAAATACTGAGATTTACATAAGTAATGTACCAATCTGAATAACAGTAAACCTGTTATAGATAATACAATTATTTTTGCTCATATTACTGTAAACTCATCTTATTCTGTGGTTCTCTTGTTAATTGATTTTCCCACTTGAGCTGTGGAGTTTTGCATCTCCTCCAATGTCCTTTTTGCTGCTTGTCTTTAAACAACCTGTCAGTGTGGTCACACAGCCACGTCTTGTGGGTATGCAGTTGTACCATACTTTCTCTTTTTTCTGGTTGTGGATTGAACTGTGCTTTATGAAATCTTCAACGCCCGGGATCTTCTTTTATGACCATAAAGTTCCCAGATAAACCTGTTCATGTGAAAAATGATCAGACTTTACAGACTTAACTCCTTCTGGTCTGAAAGATTCTGTTAGCTGATATGTGTTACTGATTAGGTCCTACCAAGAATAAGTACCAAATGTTATCGCTACAAAAGTGGGTATCATTCTGACTAACTCATAAGTATATCATGATATGCGAATGTCTGTGTTCTTGGCTCTCTCTTTATTTTGGGTTGCGTATTATTGTCATTTCATGTGTAGCATACTAGGTACATTTCTTTGTGGTGAGCTATTTTCTTTTTCTGGTGTTCTGGGTTAGATTCCTTGTGTTAGCGTTAGCCTTTTGTTGTTATTTTTTTATCATTTTGTGTGATATTTAGTTCCATTTAGTTACTTGTGTTTATTTCTGTGTGTGTTAGTCACCTTCCCTCATCTCCTGGTTAGGTTTATCCTCAGCTCCTCTTCATTCTTCCAATTAGTTACACTTGATTCTAAGGCCACTCATAAATCCTCCCAGTAGGTAAAAGCCTGTAGTTCCCTTACCTCCTTGGCAGACTGTTCTGTTCTTCATTGGGTTTTCTGAATACTGATTTTCCTGTCCCAGGCAGTTTATCCCTCCATCCGGTTGAGCCATTTTGTTGGTTTTCTGTGAGTCTTTTCTTCAACAAAGTGCATCACATTCAACAAGAGGTTGCCATTTTCCTGTATGCACTTTGGTCCAGATTAATGTTTAAGAAGATAACGGCAAGAATAGTCACATGATGTTAGTTTTATTGTCAGTAACAAACAATATAATATTCTTACAAGTTAACCCTTTGCAGATTATTGTAGCAAAATTGCTTCAGACCACCATGCAGCCACTTCCAATAAGCCCATATCAGCAAGATATCTGTCTCACATTTTCTTCATCTACCACCAATTGTATTTACTTTTTATATTTAATTATTAATAAATTCATGGGGTAAGATGTTAAATAAACCTTTTTGAGCAGTTGCTTCCTTAATCACACCACAGAGAGAGTAGCAATGTCATGCAGTTGGAGCATTGTTATTGACCACCCAACAAATCTAAGTCCAATATTTACTCACCCTTCAGCTCGGCCTAAGATCTTAATGAAAATCAGAAAGGTTTTTTAGACTGTGAGGTTATCACTGCATTGTAATTTCAGTGGTAAAAAACGTGTTTGTTACAAGCCCACCAAGCCAGCAGTGACTGAAACATAGGGGTTCCATGGAGGGTGGTGTGTAACTTTCATTCTAATTATCAAACTGGAGAGAACCGAACCGTGATAAGGTGACAAACCCCCCGCAGGGATGGGGAATGTGAACTCTGTTCAACTGGAACTCGCCCTTATTTACTTCTCTTTAAATGTTTTTTGAATCACACCAGCTAATCTGAAAGGCTCTACCAGTGTTGATATATGTGTACACATTGTGTGACGGAGAGAGGAGGCAGGGGTGAGAGAGAGATAGTGTTGGTTTTAAGGCCTCTCTCTACAGGGAGAGGGGATTATGTTTCTCTGCTGTCATGTGTTCTGACATTCAGAATGTTATTAAACTTCAATAGGCTGAGCTCAGGGTTCACTGATTACTCTTACTGGGGCTGAATCCATTATTCAAGGTTTACTTCACAGCCTATGTTCACCAAAATTATGATCACACCTGCACAGCTCAAGCACCAATGTATCCTGCAGCCCCATATAGGTGCATGCATATTCAAATTCATCTAAATAAACCTGCCCTTCATACAGAAATGCATTTTAGGTAATATAAGATTTTTTTTCCTAATCATTCTAAATGTGCATTTGTCCTGCAGGAATGAGTGGGCTGAGACTTGGAGTTAGTCATGTGCTTTTCAAGTGAACCTTTGACATTGAGAATAAAAAGAGAAAGAGATTGACCACTGTTTCTGGCAGCAACACCAAACACTGACTGTTACAATGAAAAATGTATCCCGTTTAAAAGAACAGCGCTAGAATGATTGCTTTGCAGAAAAGAGACTTAAAAAGGGAATTTTAGACTATTGAGTGAAATATTACATTGAAATGGGTGGTGTTTTCCTGTTGCTCAGTTTTAACCCCGACTACCAAACTGAGGGGCTCTGTTCAAGCTAGGTTTGTGAGGGAGGCTTTCCAACTTTGATCACTGGGGGGATGTAGCCCTGCTGCAGAGTCTGCTCATCTGTCATTCTGTCTGAGGCGATGTGGAGGACCATACATCTCTCCTTCACCCCCTCGTCTCAGCTGCCCAGCACCCTCCTTGTCCAACTCCTGTTTACTACCTCCATCCATCTTCACCACAAGACGGTTGTTGGCTTCGCCCACAGAGATGGACAGTTAGGAAACAAAGGGCGAGAAGTGAGTTTCGGGGCTGCAGGTTCCCTCAAACTTCAGAGAGGCCGGCAGCAGCAACCTCATCTCCGTTCCAAAAACATCGAGCGAGCACACTCTTACAAAGGAGTGCTAATTCTTGATAGCATTGGACTAATGGGCTCTGAATCATGATTTACTGTCCCTTTCAGCCCAGTCCCAGAGTGACCCTCAACACCACAGTGACGTGCAGGGAACAATAAAGCAGAAGCTGAATCATAACTCATTATAACTTCATACGTTTTTATTTACAGAGCAATATAACTGCATCATACCTCATAAATTACAAGCTAATGGGATAAGTAAAGGTTTCAAATGGGAGTCTTGATTTGTCCACTGACCACTAAAGTGGATAAAGAGTATTTAACACTGTTCTCTCCTCGGCATTGTCTTTCCATTTATGCGTTCAGCGTCACTCTGTGCCAGCCAGACTAGCATGAATAATTGAAGAAAAAAGTAACTTGAAAATTAAAATCAATAAATGTAGTCAGAAAATGTACTTTTTTTTAACGGAAAAACTCACTCACTCACTCACTCACTCACTCACTCACTCACTCACTCACTCACTCACTCACTCACTCACTCACTCACTCACTCACTCACTCACTCACTCACTCACTCACTCACTCTGCCCCAACAGGACAGTGCATGCACTTTTTTCATTCCATTCATTTCAATTTTAATTTGTAGAGCACATTTAAACACAACTTTTCCAACACCGAAGTTCGGTAGAGGTACACTATGTATTTCCAAACTGCTGGTTGTGATCCATGACTCTAAATACAGGAGAAATGTTAATTTTTTACTTTTTTGAGACACAGCTCAAAATATTTACACATCTTGGATAAAAAAAATGACTGAAATATTTTGGAATGAATAAAAAACAAACATTTGTAATGACCCTTTTACAATTATCCCATCGAACCTAGCTCATCTAGTTTATTCAAAGTTTAGACATCAAATAGGAAACTTATTCTCATAACGTAAAATAGCTCATAAGCAGTGTATTCGTGATAGCCTCACCTTCAGCCACACAAAGTTGGTAATCCCACACACCAATACACTCTTTCTGTTTTTAGGCACTTTAGGTTGACAGTAACAGACACTTTAGTTTGCCCATTATTTTAATTAGATTTTGTATTTTTGGGAAATAAAACCCATTTCTTTTGGAAACCACCACTGTGTCCCCATGTCTAACTGCCCCGGTCCTTCACAGTATTGTATTCTCTTAGGTTTTATCATGTCTTTGAGGCTTGGTCAATTTGCCAGTTCAGCTAATTGCACACACATTTGTATATATGCATTGCCAATTTATAACTTGCTACTTTAATTTTGTACTAGCGCACCTAAACCATTGCATATTATTTAATTTTTCCTTTTCATTAAATATTTTGATTAAATATGCTAATAACTAATTACAAAAATGCTAAAATCTTACCAATAATTTCTTTTCTATATTCTTCTCTGGAAATTTTGTTACACCAAATTATTTTGTTTCCTTTTTCCAGTTTGGTCTGATATTACTGTTAATTAAGCTACTCTCACAAGACTATGAGTTGCATAACTCCTCAATTATCAAAGCAGGTACAAAATGTTACCCTGGTGGGTACAGATTGAAGCATGGTTGGTATGAAACATAAATACTGTTATGAAGAACACTCTATTTTGTAACCAAAAAAGTCATTAATGAAACAACCAAAACTACAAAGGTAAAAAAATGATGACTCTTCATGATGTGTGTGGGTGTTCTCATATCCCATGTGGTTCCAACATCACCATCCTCGTACCTGTTTTAGATATGTCAGCTTATTTTGACTGAATCATTCATTCAACCATCTGAGGTCTACACATGAACCAAATATCTGTACACTGTTAGCGTTTGACAACTGAAGTTAAATTCCTTGTTTGTGCACACAATCTTGGCCTATATAGCTGATTTTGATGTTGTCCAAATAAGACAGGATTTTATAGCAACAGTTTGTGCATTTTAAAACCTTCAAATCAACCCCTGATAGACTAAATCCCATCTTGATGTACTGAGATCTCACATGATGAGATCTTTCAACATTGAAATGCCACAACATTTCTCTCCAAAGGAAAGTCTGTCTCCTAAAGGCCCTTTCTATTTGTTCAATCAACTTAAGCTATTAGAATGAGTCCGAAAAATTAAGGAAAGTGCTTTAAGTTTGACACCCCGTTCTGTCGATGGGGTCAACAAGACAAAACTGCCCTCTAGATTTACCGACAACACTCGGCTTACCACTTATAAATTGTTAGCTTGACAGAATTTTGCGTTCCTAATAGAACAGATATGTGAGGAGTGACAGACCAGAAGCAACCACTGTGAGAATACCGTAACCATTTGCTACTAATTGCACAACTGTTAACATCTGCCTCAGTGCTTCCCATGAACCCAGTAAAGTGTGTCTTCTCATATTTTGAGCTGAGTGTATCGTCACACCCAGACTAATGACTGAACCAATGCTTCTTTTAACCAGACAACTTATTCAAACTCACTCCAACATGTATTTAACAGGAAAAAGAGTGACATGCTGTGTACACACTGTGATATGTGTGATCAAGGGAGCGCTAAGACTGTCCTGAGGCAATTTTTGTTTCTTGACAATGTGTCAGATACTTTCCTTAGATTTCATACTGCCATGACTGTCAGTCCTTCAGACTGAAACAACCGGCCTGAGGGCGGGATGGATGTGAGACAAGAGGTGCTACATGCTATAACAGGGAATTAGTCTCGCACCATCTTTGGAAATGCACTGTGTTCTTGCACCCGTGCCTCTGTCTGCTTTCCTGACTGTCCAAGCTCTTGTATATGATCAGATGATAACTCCCACACACATAGATAGCTGCAGACACCGCCTGCAGCTGCTGGTGGGAGTCAGCATGGAGAAACAATGGGAAGCTACAAGAGGGGACAAAAAAAAGATGCAGGTGAATTACGAGTAAGCTGACAGATAGAAATAATGAGAAAGTGTAGACGCCAGGTAAGCTGTGAGTGAGGGACACTGGCCTTTTATTCAAGATTAAGGCAGTTAATTCAAGCTGTTCAAAAGAGGAAATAAGCTTTTCCTCCCTGATGACTGTGAGACTTTACTCTATCTCATCAACACAAGCTGACAGCAGCTTCTTCACTACTATTGATTTTCTTTCCTTCTCATTTTGGGAAAACATGTTACATGCCAGGTGGATATGCTTCAACGAAGCTGGATTACCCCATCTCATAAGAACATCACTAAAATGCAAAGGAAGAGAATGATTGACTTTGGAAATAGAGCTAATTTAAAAGAAGAAACCCTCCCTACAAAGCTCTACACGATTCACCATGATAAACACACAAAGTCAAAATTTGTTTTTGACTGTAAAGTACGGCTTCATTGACAAATCTCACAAAACTAGAGACAGAATCCCAAAAACCTAACTAATAAAGAACATATTAATGAAATGTGTAAATGCGCAGTTTTGGTAATCGGTCCTTTTTTATTTGACCCCTTATCCAATCAGAGATGAATGGATCAATCAACAGCAAAAAATAGTCTCTTTAAAAGCTTGTTTTTGAAAATTAGCTTGTCCATAACAGCTTAATCTACATGACTGAGCAATGTTGTCAGCATGTGTGAGTGTACAGCCTTATCACCCTCTCTAGTGTGTTGGAAACTGGCCTCAATGTTATTCAGCTGTCCTTATTAGAGAAGATGTGAATAGGTTTATTAGCCTGTATATGTAGAGGATGTATGTATGTGTGGGCACTGTTGCATCGGTCCTTTTTCTCCAACAAACCTTTAATTAGGGCGAGAGAGTGTCAGAATTACCTTTTAATGACTCCCCAGGCCAGAGTAAATACTCTGTACTTTTCCTTTCCTTCCCCTACATTCTAAATTCTCAATTTTCCTTTTTATTTTTTATTATTTTTTTAATTGTTATTTAATTATTGTTTGTTTTACAATTTCCAAAAACAGTTAACCTTTCTGGAGGTACACATTAGTTAGCTGCACCTAAAACAGATATAGGTCGTAGAAATGTTAAAATCCCATTCACAAGATATTTTGAAAGTTCTGGCCCAAGGTGGAGATCCAAAGTGTAGTACTTAAAACCCACCCAATAATTGAGACAAATATGGATATTTATATTCAGAGGAACCCTAGTATGCACAGGGTTAGGGACCACAACCGCTTGCAAATAGCTGAAATACACAAATACTTGAGACCCCTCTCAAAAAACACTTATAACTGCCTATTTTAATAATTTTAAAACATCAAACATACCTTAGTATGCATTAATACACACAATGGAAACCGTCGTGGCACTACAACAGAAGCTAATATATCTGGTCTTTCTTATCTCTGCTCTTGGGGGTACAGCCAATCAGCGCCCAAAAAAAGAATGACACTTCCATGTAGTCAATAACGTGTCAAGTAGCATTGAGCAATGGTATTTCAGCTTTCTAAGCTGCATTTTCTTTCAAATAATTTAGATATGCTCTATGAAAAAATCTTTTTTTGGGTGGATTTTCTGCAAATAATTTGGAGTTATGTTCTACAGAAAATTCCAGATATGTGAATCTGTGAATATTGAACTGCGAATATGCAAGGGTCTGATGTGTCTAAGTTTCCCCTTTTATGGAAGATATCTGCCAATGAGTCAGCAAAGGAACCAGATGCACCACACTGTTTGCCAAAGCCCCCAGGACAGAACAAAGAATACTAGTGAGAAAGCAGTGCACTTCAAATTTAGAATGGTATAAACAGAAAGAAGTTATCAAGTGAAATTTGTCCCATTCAGTGACTTGCAACATGTAAACGACCAGTCTCAACATACTCTGTCAGGCAATACTTATAGAATAAGAGGTCCTAAAGGCATTTTAGCAGAGATATTATAACCATATATTGCATACAGAAAGCTGTGTGTATTTTTTCAAGTATTCTTCAAATAAAGTTATTTCAAAATTAATTTTCAAAACAAATTTGAGCACAGCAGCCCCATGAATAGGTAAATATGGTGCTTGAAAAAGTGAAAATGAGGGACAGAAAGAGGGAGATGTTAATTATACCATAGACCTCAGGCTGTCAGAATGAAGAAGCTGATGTCACTAATCACAGAGCGGGGTGACACAGCATGACATCCCGCTATCTCCAATGTAACACACATGCGTGCACGCACAGTTGCATAAAGTGATAAGCAATGCAGCTCACAGTGACACATTCTATATTTGTATCCTCATAATAATAATAATAATAAATCCTGCTTCCGGGCTGAACAATGATATGAGAGAGAACTGTTGCATGAAATGTTTCTTCCAGGTAATGAAAGCTATTTTTCGTTTTTTCAACCTTTGAGCTCATGGGGGATTTGGATGCCTGAACGTACACTGCAATGTGGATGGGGAGGCTGACTTTATTTTTAATCATCAAACAATTTGTTGTTTTGCAGCACCAGCTTCACTCTCTTACCTCAGATGAATTCTGTTTGGAACCACAATATTTAATTGAATTAATACTGGACTGCAAAAGTCACATCAACATTTTCCTTTGGAGCAGTTCGATGATTTGTTTAATTTGATGAAAGATAAGGCAAGTGTTGACATGCATGGTCTATAGGCCGGCAGGCCTGTAATCCTCTTTCTGTTGTTGGCTTTCATGTTCGCAAAGGTATACAAGAAATGTTGGAATTTGAGATAAATTCAAAAGATGAGTCAACAGCAATACATAAACTGCTCATATATAATTTCTGCACCAGTAAAGAAAAGCCTCCAAGCCAATGTATGTGACCAGCAAGAGCTTGCTGTGAAGTCATACCACATTGTTATAGTTCCTTTGTATCTCTGGATAAACTTGGAAATCACAATTTAACTTGTAATTTCAGCTTGTTTATTTGAGAAAACACTTACCTATGTTTTTATTATGTACACGGATTTAGAGTTCTGTTACATTTCTGTTGAATTACCTTTTAATTATAGGTTATTAATAAAAGCAAATTCAGCTGTTTGCACTGTTCCTATCATTTACTTCTTGCAAATATTTGGTTTTTCTAATGCATGCATTATTTGTGCACAAATAAACATGAACATTCTTTGAACATGTTTATATTATTCCGCACAGTTGAATATTTCTCCAATCAGAGTATGCCAATTTTAAATAACTGCACAGTATTTTAGTGTTGTAATTTTGTACTTACTGTGCATTATATTACTCAGTTTTATATATTTTCCTGAGGGAATCCAAATGCTCAGATTGCCTGTAACTTTGCTTCTGTTACACCTGAATTTTCCCTCCGTGGGACAAGAAAGGATTATTCTATTCTATTTAAAACTAAGTAAGCCAGTCACTGAATTTGAGGCATAAACAGTCTCTACTATGGTATAAAACTTTTACCCTCCCCCCAAAATAAAAATAAAAACAACAACAAAACATACAAACAAAACATGCATTTGATTGTTCTGCACAATAATAATGATAAAAAACCACAATGTGGATTTTGAACAAAACAGCCAAAAACTTTACCAAATACGTTGTTTCTGTCACTCCAAAAACCCATGGCTATAACTGCATAATTAAACCTTTATATAAAATTAGAGAAGACAATTTCGATAACGTCATTCTGATCCAATAAACTGTTATTGAGAAAAATAAAGCTTGGTCTGATTGTCAAAAGGTCATTGTTATTCTGGCCATTTAGGCATTTATATTCGGTAGTGTTTATACCCTTTGAACATTATCACGTTTTGTCATGTTACAATCATAAATATTGGTGTATTTTATTGGGATTTTATATAAAAAAACAAAACAACATAAAGCAGTTCATATGAAGTGGAAGGAAAATTATACGTGGTTTTAATTTTTTTAACAAACATACTGGAACAGTTTAATGTAATTATGTGTTCAGACCCCCTGGATCAGTACTTTTCAGAAGAAATCTTTTTTTGTCATTATGGTTGAGAGTCCTTTGGGCTAACTCTTCACCAGCTTTTTCTCTCAGTAAGATTTAGGTTTGGATTTTGACAAGGACATACTAATGCATGAATGTGCTTTGATCTAAACCAGCAGTGTCAAACTCATTTCCATTTTGGGCCACATCAAGATCATAAATGTCTTTAAAGGGTTGGTTATGGCAGAAAGTATTGTCAAAACTATCTTTAATTGTTAAAGTATTACTATATATCTGTCTCTGCACTTGACAAGCACTTCTTAAAATTAAATAATACTGAACATGTTTTCACAATGATGTGATTTAGGATTATTCAAATAAACATTTGATTTGACTAATAAAATAGTATTTAGGTGCACATAAATAGAACTTAAAAGTTCCATTTATATGGTCCTCTAGAGTTTAGAGGGCCACTTAAATGGCAGGCTGAATTTGGCCCACAGGCCTTGAGTTTGACGCATGTGATCTAAACCATGGCTGTATGTTTAGGATTGTTGCCCTGCTGAGAAGTGAACCTATGCTCCAGCTTAATGGGTTTCTTCCGCTGTTGACCTATATTTAGCGCCGTCCGGCTTCCCTGTTTCTGCTGAAGAAAATAACCCTCAAAGCATGATGCTGCCACTACAATGTGTCTCCAAGGGGATGGTGTGTTCAGAGTGATTTGCAGTGCTAGTTTTCTGCCACACAATGTTTTCCATGTTGGCCAAACAGTTCAATATTGCTCTTGACAAAGCACAGCATCATCTTCCATATGTTTGCTGTATGTCTTATTTGGCTTGAACAAACTACAAAACACCTTTGGATTATTCTAGTGATTGGTGATAGAATCCTCCAAATCATTCATGCTTCATGGTGCTGTTTCGTTACTCATGTTCTCAGACATGAACAGAACAGCTGTATATATAGACTGAGATTATATTACACAAAATTTGACTTTTTCACTAAAAAGGTGCCTTCTGAAGGCGGCTGGTTGCCCTGAACTTTATTTAGGTGTATTAGATAAAAAAGGCTAATTGCAAATGCTTAACACACTTTATAGATTTTTGTTTGTGAAAAAAATTCCTTGCACTGCACAGTTATACTCTAGTAAAAAAAAAAACATGTGGCTCCAATATAAGAAAAAAGTGCAAAGGATATCAATACCTCTGCAAGGCACATTTTCATACTCCATGTCTGTCTCTACTTATTTCCAAAATGGTTCAAATTTGAAATGATACAGTATGTAAATAAAAAATGTGGACCTGCCTAATTAAATGTTATTCTCTATGTTATTATCTATGTGAAGCAACAAGTCTGCAGAAACTGAATCTTTCTAATTATCTAGCAGCTCATGTCAAGGCAGACTGATTTAGATTGTTTTTTGGATCACTGCTCTCCTGTCAGACTTCACCAGAGCTTTATCCTTTGGAGCTCTAAAGTCATATTTCACTTTCACAAGCCTCACACAGTATGTTTGGTTACCAAATAAGTAAACAGCTGGACAAATATCCATAGTTTATTCCTTTATTCAGTTACAAAAGCATGATGACTTTGTTCCAGGACACTTTGGTTAGAAAAAATGTTTATTTCTCAAAAATCTGACCCATGATAGTTCTATTCTCTTATACATATATGTTAAACTATTTACCAAGTTATTCACCACTGTTTTAAATAAGCTCAGTGACAACTTTTCAAAGTTTAAAAACAAAACAAAAGAATAAAAGAAACTTTAAAAAACCCCAACAAAAAATAACCTAAAATAGTTTTATGTCTGGTGAACAAACTGTAGATTCCAGTAGTAAAATACTGTAAAAATGACTAAAACAAACACAAAAAGAAATATTTACATTGTTACACTCAAAATATCATCAGGAAGTGCCTTTTTGAAAACAGTAAAACAAAATTTACCAGAAAACTGGCTCTAAACATCACTAGCATCTACAGATTTTTCAACAGCAGCGTGTGTGTGTGTGATTTTTTTAATACTCTTCAAAGTGCCACTTTGCTAGTATCCCAATTCCTTTATAGTAAAAACACAGAGTCTGTTTTTGATCATTTGTTTAATTTTTTTCATCTTTTTTAGAAATCTTTTTAGGGTTTATAAAACATATTGTCCCAGATAAAGCCTCTTCTGAAGAGAGATGTGCTGTGTACTATTAACAACTTAAAAACAAAAAGACATACGAAGGAGGAAAGAAAAAGGTACTCGCACCGCTGTAAACTAATTCTGACACACTGACGTATGACTTCAAAGAGAACAAACATTTTTCACTAGTAAAGAGAAAAATCCTTTTATATACAGAACACTAAGAGACATGTATGATTTGGGTAAACTCTGACTGTCCAGTTATCTAGCCCAGAATAAGTCATACATTAGATTTTGGTACTATGTTATTTTCTTTTAAGCAGAAACTGTGAAAATGAAACACACTCTCTCTCTCACACACACAAGGAGCGCTGCCTTCACACAGGCGCCTGGCCTTTGAAATGAGAGGTCAATTCGAATGTGCGGTTCATAAACTAAGGCTCACCTGGGGTTCCCAGCAGCAGAAAAACTCCCATTTCAAGAAACCTTTCAGTAACCCCAAAGGCAGAAAAATCATTTTTCACTTTTAAACTCACATTAGGTCTGAGTGACAATGATGCAATGCAGGGTATTTGATGCGCTGAATTACTTTAATTTTCTAAATCTATTTTTCCTCACATTTGCTTCATCTTAAAAACTTCCTCATATTTTTGTTAGTACCTAACAGCAGTCCAGATAAATAAAGTTACAGTGCTAAGCTTATGGAGAATGAAAAATAAATTACCATGACCATGAGAATCTCACACTGGCCCATGTCGAATTCATGACAACACTGCATAAAACAATCTAAATTATCATCACTTAATATTTGTCTTTTTGGGTCAAGTTTGTACAGTCAATTTGTTTGGGATGTAAAAATATTACTTGGATGGAGATTGACTTTTTGGGTGGATTATTATTCATGAGCAAAAAATAAATCTAATGACGCATGAAAACGGCATGATGTTACATAAAGAGATATGTATTGGATGCCATTTTTTGAAGCATCATTGTAATCTGTGAGCTTGCACTTCAGCAAATGTTAAGACACATTTCCACCATGAGGTCATGAGGATGGGAAATCCATCCACACTTTACAAGTTAGCTACAGACATTACAAACAGCCAAATATTAAATACAAAAAAAACATTGCCCTATATATTTTAAGACATCTTCATAAAGACTGTATCCATGTCTGTTTTTTCAAATTTGACTGACAGTGATCTAAGGGAAACTAACTCAACAACTGTCAGCGCATTTCAGATGAAATACTGCCCCATGAAAAGCTGTGATCACACCCTCGATTCTGCCCGCTGCCAATAATAGAAAAAAAGTGCAGACATCTAAAATGATCAGATCATTCATCTACAGCTAGCAAAACATGATCCTCATTATTATTAGACTTTTTTGGGTGCTCAGTGGGAGTAAATGAGAATATTATTGAAACGTTGATTTTTTTAAGTATGTTGATGCAAAAATAGAAACGTTGAAACTAGTACGATATTCAGATTTTCAGAAAAATTGAATTTTGAACTGAATTTAGTTTTCAGTGCCTTAATGGGGTCAAACCAGGATCAGCTCAACGTAAACTTGAAAAACAGATTGTAAACTCAAGAAATAGACATTTTAAATTTGAAAAAAAGTAAATAAAAAAAATATTGTAAAGTTGAATAAATTAAAAAAAGTAACTATAAACCTATAAGCGAAGCCAAACAAATTCCAAAACTCAAAATTCGAATTAAAAACATATATTTATATAAAACTTGCAACCTAGCTGCATTCATCTAATCATTTTTCCTTTGTTTTTTTGTTAAAACTGCTCTTTTGTATTTTCAGATCTGACAGTTTTTTCATTTCTCTTCCCCTTAGCTTTCAGTCCTCAGCTTACACTTTCAATTCAGTCTTTTCTGTTTTCTAAGTTGAACCTATTTTATATGAATACAGCCTAGGTTGAAAGTGTTACATAAATATATATATATTTTAATTTTTTTGTTTGGTTACGGTTTTGGGTTCGTAGTTATTATCAGTTTTTATAAGTTTAAATTGAGCTGATCCTGTTTTGACCCCATAGCTATAAACCATATTCACAAAAAACACTTGAAATATATCATTATCTGCGTTAAAACATTGAAATAAAACTACTGAGCTGAATATGTAAAGCATATGTCTTGATGATATTTTCAGGTTAAAGGGTGGAATGCTGGAGCCTATTCCAGCTAACAGGTGAAAGGTTGGGCACATCCTGGACACAACACCTGTTCATAATAAACCAGAAAAAGACACGCAAGACAGACTACCAGGCACACCCCTGCTCCTAAGTTACATTTTCAACCACCAGTTAATCTACTTGGCCTGGTTTTGGACTGCAGGAAGAAACTGTAAACCCAGACGAAAACCATGCAGAGATGGTTAGAAATATTTAAAAAACAAAAAGGTCTGTACTACTGAGTGTAGAATGGGAGACCTTTTAGTTTGGTATGAGTTGTTTTGATCATTTAACATTGCATGTATAAATTAAACTAACAAATGCAAAAATATAATACGAAGCGTCAATGTTCAAAGTATCGTTTATACTGTAATACCAACATGACTAGCCCAGGATGCCTTTGTTAACACTGCCATCCTCTAACTTGGATCCACGTCTCATTTCTCCACAAAAATGAAAGATTTACCTGCACCCTAAATAAACACAGTCAAACAGTTAATCAGTCATTCCAACAGTGTCAGTCCCGCCTCTTTCCACCATGAGCTAGCAACGAAAGTATAGATGAGGCCAACCTTCCTTTTATAGGCCACGCACAATCTGCAGGGGATATGCAAGTCTCAATAAACAGTGCATGCTGCCAATTTCATTAAAACTGCATACAGCTGAAAATACATCAGGAGCGGCTGAACAATGCAGCCACAACAATATGAGGAAGATGTTGCCTATGTCAGCTTTATAGAGAATATGCTATGAATTTCACAACAGAATACAATGCGAGGTCCCTCTGTGCTATACAAAGCCAAAGATTGTTTAGTTCAGGATGGACATTTCTGAATTTGACCACTAACCGCCCAAGCAACGACCCAGAAGGAAAAGCTGTGTTGTTTATCTGTGCGCATTTGTGGGAAGGATCATATGGCAGCAAGACAAGGCATGAAGAGTGAAACGAGGCGTAGCAGCAATGCATGTTCATTGTAGCCAGGTTAACTGCTGAGTCCCTCCACAGTAATCTTCATTGGACCAAAACTCAGACCTTTTCCATCAAGGCCCTATACTATTACAACAGTGTAAACAATATACTTTATCATAAAAACTGCTAAACAAAGCAATCCCTTCTTCAAAAATGGAGTGTTTATGAAAAGATGAGTGAACAGGAAGGGTAAAATGTCCCCAAAACAATATCAAAGCAGTCACAAGTGTTCTTCCTCCTGTGTCAGATCCGTGCAAAGACACGTCCCGCCGGCCGGTCGGAAAGCATCTAGTCAGCAGTGGAGGTGAGAGTATTGCACACGCAGACGAAGGTCAACAGCTCCATCAAAATGGCACAGCGCAGTCGTCACACTGAAGAGTAAGTTCATTTTTTTATTCCACACAGATGAACACCGTAAAAAATGTCAAAATCATGCCCTTTGACGGCTTTTTTATTGCAGCACATTTCCCCTTGTTTTTTCTCTATCTTTTTTTTTAAAACATCCATTTATTAAAAAATGTTAAGTCTCTGTTCATAGTTTATTTAAACATATTTATTTGTTTGGAGAGTGCATTTTGGCAGTAAGTTCAAGTCTTTGTTTCATGTTGTTGTTTTTTATTTCATTTTTTAGTCAAGTACGTTGACACCCAGGAGAGTAGATTGGTCAAAACCAGACGGCCATGATCTTTAGTGCTCCTGTTCTGCCCCACCCTGACAGTCCGTCGATCCCAGCAGGTCGAGATGGTGATCACATGCCGGAGGCACCCAGTCCCATGCTGGCGGTGTGGCTCATACAGGGCAGTGTCTGAACGGTCTTGGGGAAGTCATGGGTGAGGATTCGTCCGTTCTCTCCTCCGCTCCTGCTACCACTCATCCTGGTCAAGGTGGAGCAGCGCATGGCGTCGTTGATCGACTGCTGCCGGAAACAAACAGGTTAAATTCAACATTCTGGCAAGATTTCAGACTACTTAAAGATTTGTGTCATATCATGGCATGGGCCGGTTTCAGGTATCAAGGTATACAAGTTTTGAAAAGTGGTTTCAAAAATGCTAACACTTTCTATCAAATCCTTCCAATACCTTACAGTAATTTTTCATGAAATGTCAAAGAAAGTGAGTTTTCTCCAGGTTATTGGAGGATATAAATTAATCAATCAATTCCTTCCCCTTTCCCACTTGCTGCTTCCAACTGCTGGTCAGCTGGCTAGTTAAAGCTCCTACACTACACTTTTACCTTGCTTACAAGAAAGACATATTTAACCATTGGTGTGCCACAGCTCCCTGTTATGAAGATACCACTGCAAGCTATGAACAGCGTGTTTGGAAAGCCAGGGACTGCAAAGTAACCAGGTCTACAAAATTACATTTGGGTGCTTGTCTTTTCTTATATTTCCCATTATGAACCCTTCTAAATATTATCTACCTACAAGAGGACCGCTCCTACGCCAGGGCTTTGTGGTTTACTGGCAAGGGATATTCTAGTCTTAAGGCAGACTTGAGTTTGCCTTGTTGCATGGTCCACTTTGTTTGGGCAGGTGTGAAAGCTCACCCAAACTTAAGTGAACTCTTATGCCTGCAATGGTGGTTCTTGGTTCATTTATAAATGAACCCTAGTGCGATACGTACCCAGCGCATCACAAAGTGAATCAAAGAAAGGTACTGATGTGTGTATGATTTACTGTATCGACATTCATGTGATCTGAAAACCTTTACATGTCTAACCACGACAGCATGTGTCAATCTCTCCCTCTGGGTTTTTTCTGTACTGCTGCATTCTTCTCATGTACAGTTCAACAGACTGATAGCGGACTGCCTTGCTTTGGGGAAATCTTTTAAAATCTACTAGCCAGGGCGGACCTTTAAACCAAATACCCAGAAATCAGTTCTTCTGAATAGAAGTTTACATTTTAGATGTCCAGAATGTCATTCTTCCTATCGAGAAGGAACCTATCAGCTATCTCAACCATTCTTATCGAGACAAATAACTCCCATTTCAACTCATAGGTATTTGGTTTGCATCTGCACCAATCCACAAATAAATTCTTCCCATCTATACATAACCACATGAGAAACTCTCAATTCAGATATCTATGAATAAGTTGGGAATTGATGCACTTTTTGATTAAATAATTTGATTGGCATAACCACTAAGAGCATTGATCAACATACCTTAAATTCCAAGCTTCAGACTCATCACCCTACCTGACACCCTTTTCATGTACAGAACGTTCATAGCAAACACCTCCTTCAGGATAACTTATCAAGCAACGTAAACCCTGCTCCTAAGCTTCTAGCCTTGCTATCTTTCCACCTTGTCTCATAGTATATTGACATCCTTCTCTCCATCATGTCCACCAACTCTTTAGCTTTACTTGCCATAATTCTAACATGCAAAGTCCCAATTCGCAGATCCGCACTCTTGCGTTCCTCTTTTCTCTTTGCCTACAAACACTCCTTCCTCCTCTTCTCCATCAATCATCAAGAATATGGATAGGAAATGGTTTGATTTTGAGTAGGAATAGGAAATAGAATAATTTTATAAAATAATCATCCACTAGTTAGATATTTTTCTCACCTTTAGGAATAATTGTTGCTTTTCTGTTTCAAATAAATGCAATTACATCAAATTATAAATTTTTGTTTAAAATCCTTGTGGAAAAGCAGTTATGCCATGAAACCGTGACATTTCTACTGATACCGGCCCATGCCTAATTATCTCTTAATTAAACACAGAAAGCTAAAGCCATTGTTTAAGCTTGCAACACATAGATTATAAGATACATTAATGTGAGAATGCTATGCAAGGTGTTTGCTCTTTACTACATCCATATATTCAATCAAAAGTGTCTTTATGTTATAATCTTAATATGGTGCTTGCTTGTCAAGGTAAAAAGACAGATCTAATGCTACTTTTGCCTCTGTTTGTTAGGATCTGAGGAATATTTGCGAGTTATAACTCTCAGTGCAGGTCGTTGTGCCTCAGACTTCCTAATTTGTAAAAGGAGGAGCAGAGCAAAGTGTGGGCTGTAAGAGGGTTGCTGAGGCTTCGCTCATTGCTTTAATAGCTTCATTCTCCAATCTAGCGTAATAAAAGCCACAAGGCTTGAAAGCTGAACCTAATGATGTGTGAGGATTGTGTGTGTTTGTGTACCCGCAGACATGTGCTTCTTTGTCGTCGTCCCCTATTCTGCAACTGATTAAATTGGGCAAAGCAAGTGTGATCTTGTGCAACCTGTAAGTGCTGCACGGGGATAGGAGAGTCACACCAGCCTCTAATTGGAACAGTGTTTTTGTTCCCTTCAAGGCAAACGGCCATACCGACACCGCTGGACTAATAGGCTTCTCGCCACCCTCATCAGCATACTGATCAGGTGCCTCATGGTGGCCTGATTAAAATATAGGAGAATTATGTAGAAGATCCCTCCTTGTCTCGGCCCTGGCATTTAATCTTCTGTAAATGAGGAGTATACGAGCATGCCCTAAGGGGCTTTGATACTGGTTGAAAAAAATCAAAATATTTGTTTCATGTAAAATGATCCATGAACCAAGAGTGTCTAAAAGCTAAACATCTCACATCTTCCAGAGAAGGAAAAAAGCAGCAAGAAGTCATTTTGCCATCTCTGGACATACAAAAGATTCAGTTCAATCTGTTTTAGGCTAAAGCAGTGATGGAAGACATGCAGTCGCACCAGGACCACCTCATGGTATACATATAAACAATGTTCACCACAATGGGCCCTGCCATTGCAAGACAGTCAGCAAAAAGAAGAAGGAGGAGCGAGGGAGAGAACTGCTCAGAGCGACAGAAGTAGAAAGATGTACCACTGTGATTTAAATTGCCTTTATACTTGTACTGGAAGGGAAATTGTGCCAAAGATTATTGTAATAGTTCTCTGATGGGATTTAACAAGCTTCCTGCTAAGAAAATTTTCTCATTGAAAGAAAAAAAAGTTTATTTTTTTAATATCATAATGCAAAAATAAAGAGAGAATCAGATAATTGTGTTTTCATTTATAGAACCATAGAGCAAGCTACATGTATTTAAAATATGTCAGTGTTGTGCAAACATTTTAAGATAGACTTATTGTTTTATATTTCACCCTAAAAAAAAAAGAAAATCGCAAAAAACTTCCATTGAGCAAAATGAAAAGAGATAAAGTCTGATTTAAGGCTTTTGAACAAAATAACTACCTGTCAAATTTCTATGATGCACAATGAGATGGTGTTGGGTTTTATGCAGATGTTGTATGATTCATTCCATCAACTAAAAGTTACAACAGCATGATAATGTTGGTTTTCTTTTCCTGGTAAAATAATATCTAAGTGAATATTATCCATTAATCTATTCTTAGAGGACCTTTGAAAACAACTCCAAAACATAATATATACAGTGGGACAAAATAGTATTTAGCAGCCACCGATTGTGCAAGTTGACCCACTTAGAAAGATGAGAGAGGTCTGTAATTTTCATCATAGGTACACTTTAACTGTGAGAGACAGAATGTAAAAGAAAAACTCAGGAAATCCCATTGAATTATTTTTTTAATAATTTCTTTTTATAATGGTAACCAAGCAAGAATTTTGGCCCTTAGAGACCTGTTACACTTTTCTATCCTCGCTTGGTGAGAAGAGATCAATTGTTGGAGCAATTATTAGAAACTGGAATACATACAAGATCACTGACTATCTCCTCTCGACCTGGGGCTCCATGCAAGATCTCACCTCGTAGAGTATACATGATCTTGAGAACGGTGAGGAAACAGCCCAGAACTACATTGGGGGAACTGGACAATGACCTGAAGAGAGCTGGGACCACTGTAACAAAGGTTACTATTAGTAAGCAACCCACTACGTCATCATGGAAGTAAAATCCCGCAGTCCCCCTGCTTAGACCAGCACATGTCCAGGCCCGTCTAAAGTTTGACAGAGACCATCTGGATGATCCAGAGGATTGGGAGAATATCAGGTGGTCAGATGAAACCATAATAGAACACTTTGGTAAAAACGCCACTCGCCGTGTTTGGAGGGGGAAGAATACTGAGTTGCATCCAAGAACACCATACCCACTGTGAAGCATGGGGGTGGAAACATTATGCTTTGGGGATGTTTTTCTGCAAGGGGGGCAGGAAGACTGATCTACATTAAGGAAAGGTTGAATGGGGCCATGTACCATGAAATTTTGAGCAAAAACCTTCTCCATCAGTGAGAGCATTGAAGATGAAACTTCAATCATGACAATGATCCCAAACACATCACCCGGGTAACAAAGGAATGACTGCATAAAAAGCATTTCATGGTTCTGGAGTGGCCTAGCCAGTTTCCAGACCTCAGTCAAATAGATAATCTGTGGAGGGAGTTGAGAGTCCGTGTTGGCCAGCAACAGTCCCAAAACATCACAACTCTAGAGAAGATCTGCATGGAAGAATGGGCCAATATACCAGCTGCAGTGTGTACAAATCTGGTGAAGACCTACAGGAAACGTTTGATCTCTGTCATTACCAAACAGGGCTACTTTACATAGGATTGAAATTAACTTTTGTTATTTGCCAAATACTTATTTTCTGCACCATTATACAAATAAATTCTTTAAAAATCATACAAGGTGGATGTTTTTTTCACATTCTGTCTGTCACAGTTGAAGTGTACCCATGATGAAAATTACAGACCTCTCATCTTTTTAAGTGGGGAAACTTGCACAATCTGTGGCTGCCAAATACTTTTTGGCCCCACTGTCTGTCTGTCTGTCTATTATTGCAGTAAATTAAGCAAAAATAATATATAGCAAAATTGACAGAAAAAAATAGTGACCATTTTAGTAAAATTTTAAGATGTATTCTTTTAAAACAAAATGTTTATTGATAAATGTAGATCCTTAAGAAACTTACATTTGTTTTCCCCGTTACAATAAATATATTGCTATCAGTCCAAAAGAGTGGGGTGCCATACTTTATTGTTGTTTTTTAAGTTGTCATCAATAGTTATTAAAACTTTAAAAGCTTCTTTTTTGAGTTAAGTTGCCTTAGCTCATACTTTTAGTCCACTACCTGGCTATGTTGTTAAACTAATTTTAAATGTTTGTTTGGTCCGTTGCAAATTCTAGCTTTAATACTAAGTAAAAAGAAAAGGACATTTCTAAGACATTTTTTGAAAATAGTATTTATCAAAGCTACTTTAAAAGAGTATAAGATAGACAATAACATTTGATTTACTATACACAACAAGTTCTGTATGTAACTAGGACTCTGCTGTGGTGATTTGCTGTGATTTTTAACCTGAAAGTCTCTGGTATAGGCTTATTAAGGGTCTGAATTACTCACATATAAGTATCTAATCAGGTTCTTGGGATGTGTTTATCCCCGCTTCACCCCACCAAAATGAGCAGGTAATATGAAAAACATGAATTTAAATGAGATGAAATAACCCACCATGAAATTCCAATAGATTGCACTCAAAGTGTTCTTTAGGATCCTGAAGAAAACAGGCATAAGGGCAATTTTGAAATCAAGTGATTAAAAAACACTGGAGAAGGTCAGTGACAAAGACTGAGCAAGGCAGCGGCAGAGTTAGAGAGAGGTACAGGAGAGCGTTGGCACTGCGGTGGAAGCCGTGAGCGGCCCTACTGTGGTCACGGTTAGATGGGCAGGACGAGGTGGAGGCAGACGCATCATCATCATCATCATCATCATCATCATTATTATCATCATCGTTTGATCACAGCATTTCCTACCCCATGGCTGTGCTCTGCCCTTATATCTTAACAGTGTTGTTGGCGTACAGGCCGTAGCTCTGCAGCTCTGTGTAGGGGGCGCTAGCACCACTTTCTAAGGCTGAGCAGTGAAAGGCCTGAGCGGCTGTGGCTGCAGCGGCTCGCGCGGTCGACACCTTCATTCGGCGCGACTCTGTCCGGGACTTGTAGCAGAACTCCACCAGTGCCACCAGCATGGCTAGGCCAAGGCCTCCGATCAGGATGTAGAAGACTCCTGCCACATTACTGAGGCTCAGAGCACTTGTCTTGTCCTGGAGAAAGAAGGAGAAGGAAGCAGGGCCAGAGCCCAGAATTGAGGAAAGCGGCAACAAATGCGGCATATGACATAACATTGCACTTATCTACTATACACAGATAAATTCACAAAGGAACAAACTCAAACATAATACATGTTTATAGTGCCCTGCAAATGTATCCCTATCTTGTTATCTTTTCGCCATTTTGTGAAGTTATAACCACAAGCTTTATTGTATTTCATTCGGATTTTAGGTGATAGACCAACACAAGGTAGTGCATAATTAAGAAGTAGAAAGAAAATTACATTTTTTTGGGGGGGGGGGTTTACAAGCAAAATCTGAAAGTGTGATGTTCAATCATATCAGTCCCCACTTAATACTTTGTAGAAACTACCTTCACTGCAATTACTGTAGGTCTTCACCAAGTTTGGGATCTTAAATTATGTTTTCAGGATGATCTACAGTCTTTGTTTTATGCCATTCAGCGTTTGGCATGTAGGCCAAAAAAGTTTTGTTTTAGTCTTATACGACATGCTGTATCTCCTAGATGTCTTTGGGAAACTGTAAAAGATTTGCGAGTGGGAGGCCAAAGATTTCCCTGTTGACAGATTATCTGCAGCTCCCCCAGAGTTAATATGAGGGTCTTGGCTGTTACTCTGATTATTGCTTTGCTTGACCGGCTCAGTCCAGTTTATTTGAATGTGATATTCATAGTTCGCAAAATTCTAACGCTGCAGTTCTTCAGAACTGTATTACTGAACTCTCTGGAGTGTTTTTTATCTTCATGATGGTTTTTGTATATCTGAGGCCTTCACAGAACAACACACACATGGACTATATTTACTAGTTAGGTGACTTCTGAAGACTGGATTTTATTTAGGGGTATCAGAATAAAGGATAGGGCCTACACATCACACTTTAAATTTTTTAAGGGTAAGTCATTTTTAAATCTGTTGTTTACAATTATGCACTGCTTTGTGTTGGCCTGTCACATAAAATTAGTAGGGACAAAGAGCAGTATTCAAATGAGGACTTTGCGTCCGCTGCTGTGTGTGCCGGCCTTTCTGTCCTATGCACTGTGCCACAGCCAGAGAGAGGAAGAATAGGCGCAGTGGATTCATGATGCGAGTTTGGCAAAAAAGGGGGGAAAATGACATACCTATCAAATCTATGGCTATTAGAGAGTTAATTACTATTAGGCTAGAATGTGTGTGAATGATATTTTTCGTTTTTCATTAATAAACTTGATGAGTGCAGATGCACCGCTCTCTAAACTTTGATAAGGTGCCATATACCAGTCAGACTTATTAAAATTGCAGCTTGTCTAGAACAAGGTTGCTCACTTAGTCCTAAGATGTCCATATTCTACTAATGTCAAGTTGCAGTACAACCTACTCATATTCATAAAAAAATATTCTAACAGATCAACCAGAATCCTTTTACAAAGAGTTAATTTACTCTGATCAGATACACACCCATTGTACTAGATATGCTTGTGAAAGTGTCATACCTGTAATTGTCATTGTGGTATTGTACATTATTATTATATTTTATTAATTGGACCCCAGAAAGATTAGTAACCACTCCTGTGGAAACTAATGGGGAGCCAAATAAATAAATAAACAAATAAACAGCAGGTGCAGACAGGTGAGCGTGCAGAGTTATGATGCTTCTTTTGAAAAAAAGAGAAGAAAATCGACATGACTGTCAAGTTTATGGCCATTAGAGTGTTAATTACTATTAGGTTAGAATGTGTGTGAATTATATTTTTTGTTTGTGAGTAATAAACTTATGTTGAATTATGGTGGCGCAATGTTAAGACATGCCTTTCAGAGGGTGTAAAAATTAGCGCAACAACAGCCCCCGCAAACAGTTTCATGCTTGATAAATCACGCTGGGTGTGGAACGCCTACTTATTTGCATGTTCTCCTCCCAATATTTTGCGCCTTCTGACAAAAGCGCCCACATTATGTATTCATCAAGAGCAAAGGCGCAAAATGGATTGCGCACATCTTGCTGCGGGTTTAACAGGCACTGTACTCCTGCGCCTGCTTAGTAAATCACCTGCTCCATGTTCTTTGCTCAAGTTTTAACAAGCGCAAATTGTTGATAACCTTGATGTTTGTGGTTGTAGAGTGGCATAATGTGAAAAAAAATCAGGGGGTATGAATACTTTTGCAAGGCACTGTAGTCAAAAGACATCATCAGACCAACAAACACACGCATACCATACAGATGAACTGGACAGAATAGGGAGGCACAGAGATACAAGTATAGGAGGATCAGACCCATATAGACAAGCACAATCAATAAAAACATGGTAGAGGCCTGTCTCACAATGTAGGTGTTAACTGTATGTCCTGTTTTTGTAGCTGTTTTCTGATCTGATAGAAAAAGCTACAATTGAACTTGGTGACTAACAGGGCAAACTGATTCCTCTCCATGCTTGCAGCTAAAAATTAATCATTAGGCACCCTCTCAAAACTGTAGGCAGCAGAAAATCTTATGGATCCAGGGGAATGCTCCCTCAGCTTTTAGCACATTCCACCATCTGCACTGACAAAACCTTGCTGTAAGTTATTTGTGGTCCAGCTAGTTTTCTCACAAAACAGAAAATCCAGCAGGTAGATGCAAAAGCCATGAATAGAATCTACTGCTGCACGCTAATTGCAATGTATAGCCTTCAGTGGCTGTGGACATCTATACTGGCTAATGCATTCCATCACCGCAGGAACAGAGAGTATAATAAGAGAGGATAACACCCCGGTAATAAATATTACGTATCCTGTCTGAGCTCTACCGTTGAACAGATTTTTATTTAAATATAAATATATGATTTATATTAAAAAAGGGAGGATATCATAATATCACGTAGCAGAAATTTATTCAAGTCTAATTCCTGTCTTTTTTGTGCAGATTTAATCGCCTTTGTGAGCCTTTCGTATATACATGAGCAGAATCAACATTGATGAATCACTTGGATGTATTGTTTAGTCTTATATTAATTTACAAAGTTTTTTTCATAATCAAAAAAGCTGAAAAAAATGTAACACCCATGAATAGCTTCTAGGAGCTATTAATTAGCAATCACGACTCCCTCCTTCTACAGTTATAATTTAAATGTGACATGACATTAGGGCCCTAACTATAAAAGTGTTTAAATTCTTTTGAATTCCATTTAATTTTAGAATTTTTTTCAAAATGGGAAAGACAACAAACATTGCATTTCATGTATGGCATCTTGAGAGGTCATGAAATGTCTACAAAAAACAAGCCACTGGTCAGAGCTTGCCCATATCAAGAGTCAGAGCAATAATTAAAAAGTTTAAAAGAACTAGAAACATGAAAAACAACACTGGATGAGGACCCAAGATTATTATGCCATCTCGTACAGTAAGAAGGAGGGTAAAAAAAAACAAAAAAAAACTGTTCATTGCTGGAACTACGGCATCTTGGGGTTACCAAGTCTCCGTTGAAATTGTCTTGCAAAATCTTTTGCAAACATCTTTACTAAGGATGCCAATAATAGCAGCCGCAGAAAATGTGAGATAGGCCTCGGTTACTAAATAAAGTCACCAACTCTAGCTGTGTCTTTTTAATTACTAAAAAGCATGTCATTTTTATAACATCTATGAGTATAATAAATACTTTTGCACATGACCACAATCTATCAATTGTTTAGGAAAGGAGAAAAGTTATTGTATACTACTACTAAGCAACCTAGGCTTTCAAATGCATGTGACAGTTATTTTCAACAATCCAAAATGTTTGGCTGAACATTGTTTTTTTTGACCACTCATAGCAGCACCTAAATACACACATGTATTTGTGGCTAGGATCATGCATTCGATGAATCTCTGCCTTTTTATGGTGTATTTTGCTACGATACAGTACAACTTAAAACAAAACCCAAATTTCATGTCTAAATAGCTTGGATATTTTTTTTATTTTCTCTTTTTATTGTTGGTCACAATTTATGTGAATGAACATCTGTAAATGTTTGCTCTTCACCCCCTCTAGGCACATTTATTTTTATCACGCAGTTGAAAATTAAAAGCTTTGAACTACTCCTCTTTAGAGAACAAATCCTGATAAACGTTTAAGAACTGATGAGTGTAAAAGCTTTTCCATTAAGGGAAGAACAATTAAAAGCTACTAAAGGAGAATAAAAGCTGCTAATAAAGAGCTTTTGCTTGTCTTGGAGTAAATAACAGTTTTTCCCTTAACTAGACGGAAACTACACTTAAAGATGTTGCATAGTTAAAAGCTTAGGCTATATTGTGTGGAATTATAAAAGACAGAATATACATAATTGATACAGTTGCTAGAAACAATGAATAAACTAGTTCCACTCTTATTCCCAATAATAAAGGAAAATAATATGCTATTTGCTAGTCTTAAAGGAGAAGTTTGCTTAAACAATACTCATCCAAAGTCAAGAAAATTCCAGCAATATAGCCACAGATGTTTCCCAAAGGGAATCAGGAATTTCCCTTTGGGATTAATAAAGTATATCTGTAGCTGTTTTTTTAGTATCTTATATTTTAGCTTTAGTCTAGCTTCTATCTCTGTTATTTTCAAATTATTTCTGAAAGAAATAAGAAAA
This sequence comes from Valencia hispanica, assembly GCA_963556495.2. NCBI lineage: Eukaryota > Metazoa > Chordata > Actinopteri > Cyprinodontiformes > Valenciidae > Valencia > Valencia hispanica. The sequence goes on from OY747702.1 coordinate 21,084,275, forward strand.
AGATAACAAATCTTTGCTAAATTATGTACAGAGAGACATGTTCAGTAGTCGATTTTAGGAGGGGATTCCTTCAGACATATTAGCAAATAATGAAAACAAGTCTGCTGTTCAGGTTGTAAGTTGGAGTCCTTTACCCTACCACCTCCTGCTAGTGCTCAGTACACTGGTACTGTCCATCATGAGGTGTTAGATTTGTAGATATTTCTGTCACAAATACATCCTACTTCAAATTTGTAGCTTTTTAATATTTCTCAACCTATAACTTCAACTTATTCCACATTGTATTTTGTCTGATTAGCTGACAATGACAATACATCCAAACTAAATCAGTTGTTTTAAGTATAATTAGATATATTTTTAAGTTTTAAAGTTATTGTAACTATTGCTTTTTGATCTGCTGATCTCAACTACAAACAAATTGCAGATCAACCTAGAAATACCACTAAGGTCAACTAGGTATTTGCTGTAAAACTAGGTTAATATATCATCCTATAAGGCATCAACAAACTTACCTACATTTTGCCACTATGAATATTTGTTGTTTCTTTTTTTTGTTTTTTGTTTTAATACAGTGACTTTGTTTAACCAACTTAGACATTTAAGATTTATGTTTAGGAATCTGACAGGCCTGAGTGATATGCGCAGAGGTTACAAACAAGGAAATGACAAATTTGATAAAGGAGAGAGACTGAAGGTTCATTAACCATCTATCCATTTGTTCATGAAGTCAGAAAGACATTTTTTACAGCACCACTGCTATAATCCCTTTGAATCTAAGTAATAATAGCCTAGTCTTGGGTAACTACATAAACTCAAAAGATTTTATTTCATTTGTTTAACTGAATTTTACCATGCACCCTTAATGACACCTAAAGGTGTTAAAAAGGCATTAAAAAAAGTTAATCTTTTCATCTGTTTAATCCTTTAAGCTTTTAATTTGAATATATTTATTTAACAAAACAAAAATCTCTATTAAAAAATAATGTTATACAAAATTACCTGTTTAATAATAACTGCTAGTAATAGTAATGTCTTGTGAACACGCTGCCCAGTGACACTAAGTATGGTGTGTTCAAACTGTTCGCTCACTAATTGGGGTTAATAAAGTTTAAAATTGCTCGGCTGCCGTCATTGTCTCTACTTTTTGTGTCCCTATTGTAGTGTCGAGGAAATCTTATTTTGTAATTCAAGACTTCCGGTTTACCTTAACTATAAATATGACATGACACTCTTCAACATTAGGAAGACAAGATAAAGTACTATTATTTATTCCAAGATAAATGTTTGTTGATCTTTCAGAAAATAACTATAAGAAAAAAGCTTTTTGCCTTAACTTACTCAAAGCTACAATCCTAGCATTATTTCAGAGGGAAAAAAAGCAGCTGTCATTTAAACCCTCAACAGGCACAGAAGAGAAAACAAGAAATTTTGTGCAGAAAAAAAGTTTAATAGCCGCCTGGTGCTCAATTTAGCCTTTATTACAGATCACCAACTGGACATGTGTCTAAATTGTAATATGAGGTTGTTTTATGTAAATAGCTACAATTATTTCCATAACGGTATCTTGCTTGCTGATAGCCTATTTATGCAGCTGCGTTTAGGGCATTATTGGATTTACCTCACATTGTAATATCTTCCTTGGAGACTGCACTCTTCTTACCACACAGTTTAACACCCTTGCACTAAGCTGTCAATCAGCATAAGGCAGCAGATTTCTACAGGATCAAAGGTCCACATGGAGGAACATATGGAAGGAAATCTGAATTAAAAAGCCACAGCTTTACTGTCAGGGAGCACTGCTTCTTGAGTCAGTAGATAATGCAAACTGCTAACGCATGAAAGTTGACTCAAGCTCAGCATTGCAGTGTGCATACTCTACGATGAGAGAATTAGGGTAGGATTATTTTAAAGGCCAGAGTACAGAGATTACAACTCAATAAACTCAATAAGTGGCTAAGGGCCTGATGTTTTCATCTGTATACCTTGGGTGCATCTTTGTTTCTTTACTATAAGAGACATCCTAACCTTAGATTATTCTCACTATCTGCTTGCATGCTTATGAGTTTAGAAGGTGGCCATGCTGTTTTCTACATGTTTACTTTATGTGCATCAAATGTGTTGTTTACATGAATTTCACAATTCTAAATAATCCACCTCACATTTTCAATTTAAACACTAGCAGAACAAAGTAAATCCCTCACAACAAAAGCCCATCAGTGGGAAGAAAAAGACACCAGAGTACCACCAGAGCACTGGCTGAAGTATAAGGAACTGATTTAAAAAAAATTGCTTGTGAAAAAGTTTGTAAATGTTATCATAAGGAGAATACATGCTGTCTTTGTGCTTAGAGTTTAAGTGAGTCTAAGTGGCACTGCTAGAGTTTAAAATGATCTCTTGTCACATATACGTTTGCTATTAAAGCGTATCTAGAATATTAAATTTCCAGTTAGGATATAACGTAAAACATAACACCCATTTTGCTGAGTTAAAAGTAATAATTTTGAAAGCCACATGAGGGATGTGTCTGGGGGCGCTTCCTAACAATTTAGCTGATTTGTGCTGCAATAAAATGATTCCTAGCATTAGACTAAACCAAATAAATTAGAAGTTTTTTCTGACTTTCATTACAGAACAATGAAAGGATGGGTATGGACAGCTTGGATTAATTTAGTAGCTGTTAGTTTTTCACATTAGTTAAAAATGTGAGCTGTGACAAATCTGTCCTCACACACTTATCTTAGAAATAAAAAAAAAAGGCTAACAGACATCACTCCTCCTTTGTAACACTCCTACCCCCATTAGACTTCAAAATATATTTCCAAGCTCCAAAACAGGCCAAAGGTGCATCTAGATGTACGCAGCCACTCTGTTCATAAACACATATAACACATTTAAGGTTTAATAAAATGTTGCATGAATGTAACAGTTCATTGACAGCACCATCTATAATTATTGGCACTGCAGGAAAATATGTATATATATGAATATGGATTAAAAATAAATTGCTTATATAACACAGCAGAATAGGCTACTTTCAAACAAGTAAATGCAGCAGTTCTTTGGTGGTATAGAATACCAACACGATCATTTTGTCTTTTTTCTAAAATATTAGTTTAAAGCCTATTTTTCAGCAAATGTTCGCTCACTCAGCGACATGACAGATTCCTCCCAGCCAGAGGGCTAGAAAGATATGTTGAATAAGTCTTCTGATATTATAGTTGTTAAAGGGAAATCGGAATTGCTTAAAATAACTCAAAACCCTATGAAAACCGAAGTCATGAAGTTGGCAGCAAAAATTACATCCAGACTCTCTATTAAAAATTATAAATGAACAATATGCCTAAGTTTTATTTTAAAAGAACTATTAGACTTGTCAGTAATTGTTGCACCATCACTGATCTGAATAAAAATGTATGCCACTGCAGTGAAAGATAAAACATTTTCTTTACATTTTATACAGCTTTACCAGGGGTGCCAGGTAGAAGATGTTGTATACATCACACTAAATATTTAGTAGTTTGGTGCTTTTTTCTCCAGAATAAGGTTTGTGCTATTGCTGAAGTACTTGGAGTAGTCACTCAAGTGATGACCTTTTGAAACAGTGTTGAGAAATTAAACGCAAGCCACATTTGACTGTCTTAGATGTGATTCCTAAAAGCATTAAAGTGAGGTAAAGTGTTTTACACCAATTTCTCTCAGCAGGGAAAACATTTGAAATGATTTTGATTTGTGCAGTTTAAAATAATTTACACTGATTAATGCTTACACCCAAGCCGAATCAATTAAGCTGAGTTTTTGAAGACTAATGCAGTGATTTTGCATAATTCTTTGAGTATATTTTGCAGCATATAAATTTTAAAAAGTAGATGAAATGAGAAGCATTTTTTAAATTCTAATTTAAGTGTAAAGTTCCTAAAAAAAGAGAAATAATCTTTGTACTGCTGTCCTATATTTGGTCCAGTGCGATAGTACTATCAGAGCCACATAGGGGGTATAATTATGTGAGGTAGAGGTTGAGGGTTGGTCTTTTGAAGGGCAAGGGCTGGTCTAGGAACAAAGTGGGGTTAATGCTGGGAGGTTCTGTGAGGTGTCACATTTGCGTTGGAAACTAACCTTTCTTGCGGCGTCGTTGCTGCCACACTCGCCTTTATCGTACCACCATTTGTTTTTCAGTTTGTCTAAGACGGCTTGCTCATTGAGTTTCAACACCGCTAGGTTTACTGGGATTCTTCCAACAATAGGGAAATAACATAAATAACATATTATGCCATGTTATTTTATGTTATTAATTCAGAAACACAGAGCAACAAATACATCCACACAACAATCAATGCTTAGTCTTGCTTGCTTATTGACAAAGAAAAACAAAAGAAAAAAGATCACACACAACCTCACAAATATGTAGCATAAACATCATTACAAACATTAGAGTCAAAGTGATATGCATTAATACTCCATCTAGCTTGGTTGGCTCACTCTGTAAGGCAGTAGATGTGTATTACTATATCACTTCGGGTAACCGGCTCACTGCTTACCTCACTTGCAACACTGTGATCTTAAATTAAATCTTTTGGTAACAGAATATGTAAAAAAAATTGCAACATCCAATCCAGTAGCAAATAACAGATTGTGATGGCCTTAGCTTCTTCAATAACTTATAAAGTTTCATGGTTCACAAGGGACACCTACTCAGCTTTGTGGATTTTAAATTTATAGCCAAGCTATTACAAAGTTTCCTCTTTTCAATTACTTTGTCCTAAATCTTATGGAGAAAAAGTGTTGCCAGAGTGGTAATGTGGCGTGGAGCTGCCGGTTACCCCCTTCTCCACCCCGTTACACACAGGGTTTATCAAACTGGCTCTGACCTTGGAGTCCCCTCCCCCGCTGCCGCACTCTCCCTTGTCGTACCACCACTTGTTTTTCAATTTGTCCAAGAGGCCCTGCTCGTTCAGTTTTAACACTGCCAGGTTTACTGGGTTTCTTGAAAATAATATGAAACGATAACCATTAGGAAACATATAAAGAGATTGGTTGCAAGGTAGTGGTGATGATGACAACATTGATCTGATATTAGGGGAATCTCCTGTGCATGGCTACACTGATATGAAACAGGAGTCCTGGTTTTGAATGTGCCTGTTAGTTGTATACGTGCAATGCGCTGAAATGCTGGGCAGCCCATATGGTTTTACCAGGTTTTACGAAGCAGCAACCTCAGAGAGAGACAGATAGCTAAATGGAGATGCCTTGGGTAAATAACTTACTCTACAGATGGTAATTGGCTTTCAGATGCACCTGCAGAATTTTTCATTTTTAATATGGTACCTAATACTGTACGTATATTGATCGGGGTTGTAGAAAAATGTCTTCCCACAAAATGTTGTAATGTTAAGTTGCATTAATATTGTTGAGTAAAGTCTGTCTTGCATAGTGCTATTCAGCACCTGTAATTATATGGTTTCATTTGATGGAGTAATTGTAAGTTAATTTCATGAGCCCTGAAGGTGAGAACTTAAACAGCCCATATAATTGTTTGAGACCCTCGGTTCGCTTCCAAATGGACTCTGTTGCTGACATCATGCATCCGTTTCCTGTTTGTGTTTTTCTTGGACTTTCTTTTGGCAGTTCTTGCTACAGCGCCACCACACGCAAGGGGATATACAACATGTAAAAGGTTTAGTTTGTTTGTCAAAAGTGCAATGTAAACACGAACTACACCAGCTCAAAGTTGCAACAATGTTGCAAAATTGGTCCCCAATCATACCGTGTCCAGCGGACTAACAGGTGTGAAAGCACCCTAAAAGAACTACCCTTTGCTACAGTCCAGTGACCTGTTCTGTTTTGGGGCCAGTTCAATAGGTGTGATGATCTTAATTCCAGGAACGTATGTGCGTAAATAACAGAAGTGATTATATTAAATAATTTTGACTTAAATGCGCCGGCCAGCAGGCTGCCTAGTTCATCTGTAATTGCCACGTCACACACTCGAGTGAAAATGCTGGTTTACCCTTGCACAAATCAGCTGTCACAGGGCTGGGATTACCTCGCTTGGCAAGTTAGGGGGATAATCACGACAGGTTGGCCTCAACCACCATCACTGTCTTTGCTCTTTCACAAAACGCATGAAGGTGGCAACAAAAGCCTCTAATCCCACATTGAAGTATTTGGTGAAGGGCTGATCGTTCTCGTCAAAGGGGGTCTTGTTTAGCACTACTCCGTTTCTGCAGTTATGTAATTTCATGAGGTGAGCTAATTATAGGTATAAGCCCAAGATATGAAGGTCAACACTTTCATCTTGACAGCCTGTTTCAATGTTTCCATAATATATTTTGAAATAACAGAGGAAGTAGGTCTTGAGTTGTTAAAGCCTTCCTTTGACAAAGTCGACTAATAAAGACCATGTTGTATTTTGCGAGTAGACCACACAAGAGACTTTTTCAAGAAAAGCACACTACATGAACATTGCGACTGGCCGTTAGCCATATAATATGCTATAGGTGATTAACGTTTCCTATCAGCAGTAAACTAAAGGGTTATTTCACTATTTTTTAAATGAGATTGGACTGTATATGATCATCTATACATCACAATCTAACATAGACTGACCAAATGTAGACTAGACTGGATAATTTTACATTGCAAAGCCATTATTGCAAACACAGTTTTAAGATTTATGAAACCTTTATTTTATTTGTGAAGATACAAAATTACTCATTTTGGCATGAGGACCATATTAGAATTAGACAAGCAAAAACTGCAAAACATGTACTTAGCAAACTCAGACTGGGACAGTCTATGCTAGTTACAGATGATTGAAAACATGTGACCTTGTGATCTGTGAATCTTTTACTGTATTTGTGAAAAATATATTTTATTAGCTTTCTCAAAAATTTTACACTTTATTGTGTATTTTACAGTTTTGTCAACAGGATGCACCATCAAACATATATATAAATATTCAACTAAATGACCTATGATGATTAATTCATAGCCATCAGCAAGAGCCCATGCAGCCATGGGCCTTGTTTCAGTTTGGAGGTTTCCTCCCAAGCTAAATAGAAATTATACTTCCATCTGCAGATGAACTAATTGAAGGCATCTCCTTATAGCCCACTCTTATGCTCTCTGGATTAAGTGCGTGAGTGTATTTCCTATAGCCGATTGGCTGTGGACAAAGATTCTCTCCATCCCTCTTAAACAGAAAGGCAGAATCTACAACCAGAAGTCAAGACCATATTTTTCTTTGGCATGGTTTGGTTTAATATTCAGCCTTTCTCACCAACAGAAACAGAGGGGTCTTTATCACCTGTCCTTGAGTTCACAACACAGCTGTAGGGAACACATTTCTCTTTTTTCCTCGGGGCTGGTAAAACCTCTTTCTGAATTCTTTCTCAGCCCAGCGAACTCAGACAAAAAGAAAGAAGTCAAAGACTGTGAACATGGATGGCTCAGCGGGTCATTGGTTAGTTTGGTTTGTTGCTTTGAGATGAGCAGATGTCAGAAAGGCTACAGTACATTAGAGGGGTGGGGTAAACTGTCATGGGGATGGGTGGATGTTGCACATGTAAGAAATACATTAAAATGATTGATTTGAAAAGGCTCTTTGAAGATGTTCCTGTAAAATGAAATATTTTCAATCAAACCTGCAATGCAGCATAGGTAATACTAGTCTCATAGACTATTTCTAATTCAAATGTGAATTTTGAGAACAGATGGTTGGTTGCCTGTTTCTAATAATAGATAAGAATGGAACCATTTGGTGTCTGATTGGTATCCACAACCATGCAGCAGTCTAACCACATTAATTTGTAAATAGTACATTGCAGGTATGATTGGATACAATTTTAGCAATACTTGGTCATTCAGTTATGTCTAATCACACATGAGAGTTATGAACTTAAATGAAAATGGACACATTTAAATTTCCTTGATTAGTAATGTAAATTTATTAGCTGTTATTGAATATAACAGTGTGAGACATTTGTGAATGACAATGATCGAAAACTGACAACAACAAGCATCACTCTTTTAGGAATTACCACAGAGAGGGAGATAGGCTGGTACATCCTCAGCTATTGAGTGCCAGATGTGGCTCTGGAACAGCTTAATTTCACCACCCACCATTTATAGCTTTAACTAATGCAACACTTACTTGATGTATAAAATGTGCTTTGCATAAATTTAAAAAAGGAACATCTGAGCAAAGCTCAAGAACCATTTCCTGTCTGTATTCTGACCTCTGGCTGTCAACCAAGGTCCCAATGAATCCCCAGCAATGATTGAATAAAATCTTCCCGTATGGCTCCGTTCATTAAAATGAATGAGGCCTATTAGAGACAGATTAAAAGCTTCAGATGCCACCCAGCATTCCACTCCCTCTGTGGTTGCAGAAGCAATATAAATGGGAAGTTGGTTAGAATGTTAATGTGATGTGAAATGACAGCTGCTGCTCGTCAATGGCAGGGGTTAACCCAGAAAGAATCATCATTTGTTACATCATTTGTCACATTGAATAGAAAAAGATGGAAGTCTGTAACATTCAAGATGTGAACTCCAGTTTAAGTGGCAAAGTAGCCATGTGTGATGCAGATTCCTTTACTTTTAATGCTGTTTCATGAGTTCTCCTATGTATATGTAATGCTTTAATGTACATATAATAATACACTAGTGCACTAGTGTTTTAGTGCATATATAATGCTTTAGTTTACCTTAACTTCATAAAACTATCCACCAAAAAAAGCCTTTAGGGTAATCAAACAGGAATCAATATCTTCTTGTCCTACTTTGCACTTCTGCCTGTTTTCAAAAGTGTGCTTAAAAGGTTTAACTTTATTACACGCATATATAGACAAAGATGGTAGAAATGGTATGAGCTAACTCAACATATGTTTATGTGAAAACAAACTTTAATGGTTGTGAACAATATAATACCTAAGATTGAAAATGTTGTTTTGATAATAATTGTGCAATGTCACTATTATGAAAAAAATATGGACAGTACTTTTGCAAAGGTTTTCAACAGGCTCTCATTTTATTTTTTATTTTTTACATTTTGCAGCCAGGAACTGTAAGTAGGGATTTAAAAGGGGATCTTATGGCACAAGATCATGAGATATCTCATTGAAATGAAGTTTGTCAGGCAAAGCCATATGCAGTTGCTGGCAACATGATTCATATTCATGTTAAATGAAATTTTTACACATTTTACTTTCATGTGAAAAAAAGACATTGGCCCAATGAGTAACAGTCCAGTCTCTGGTTCAGGAGTGGCTTTACACAAGGAGTGCAACATTTGCAGCCGCATGTTGGACTCGTCTGTCCATCGTCTCTTGATGTGCTGTCTCTAGCCTCAGTCCACTCCTTGTGAGGTCCCCCTAAATTCTTTGATGGAATTTGCTTGACAATCTTCTTAAAGCTGCAGTAATCCCTGTTGTTGGCACACCTTTTTACCACTCTTTTTCCTTCATCTGAATTTGCTTAGAAACAGCACTCTTTGAACAACCTGTGTCTTTAGCAATTACCTTTAGTGGCTTACGCTCTTTGTGGAGGGTGTCAATGACTGTCTTCTGGACATTTGTGATGTCAGCAGTCTTCCTTAATATTGTGTAGCCTACTGACCCATACTGAGAGATCATTTAGAGGCTTATGAAACCTTTGCAGGTGTTTCGAGTTAATTAGCTGATCCGGGTGTGACACCAATGTTAAATTTTTTCATAGTATTCTGCTTTTCTAAGACAGGATTGTTCAAAGAAAAGGTTTTGGTTTATGAAACTGTGAGTTAAAGGTCTCGTTCACAGATAAACTGTCTAATACTTGTTCTTTGTGAAATACAATCGGTCACTCTGAGCTGCATATGCACACTGCACTCAAAACCTTTCTCCAACCCCCATTGCCTGCATTAGCCACAGAAAGAAAACAGATGGCAAAAGGAGCGACTCAGAAAAAGCCAGTCCCGTCTACGTCACAGTAAAAATTTGTATTCATGGTCTTGCCTACCTTGGCTTGAAAGCAGAGCCCGTCTCTGCTAGTAGAAGCTAAACGCAGAAGTTAACTGTTAGCAATGAAGCTAACAGTTAGCAACACCACAGCATGGCAGAACACGGTTCGGCTTGGTTTATTTGTGGACATTGCACATCAGCGTTGCGTTTTTCGCCCAAAAAAAAGGAGCTGAGGAAGAAACTGTCAGAATGTGTCTTGGAACACCTCCAGCAAAGTAAGTTCAGTTAATTATTTGTTTGAAGGCAGCATTAGAGTCGCATTGCTGTTAGCCAATCAGAGGTGAGATGTTTGCATATCTTGAAAAATGATGACTTAGACTAGTGATCCTGACATGTCCCCCCACTCACTCCTTTGACAAACTGCAACCTCCTGAAACAGGAACGCCCAAGCATTTATTCCACGTAAAATGGCTACTCATTCATAATGGAGACTACTGAAAATTTATTGAAAAAATTTGTGAATGAGACCTTCAATTTTTAACAAAATTAGGATTTCTAATTTTTGCAAAATTGGGGCTAAATTCTTGTCTCGGCTTGTTTTGTTTAGCCCGATAAAGAGCATTATTTCTTCTCATTAGCTGGTTGTATCATTACTTTATTAAGTCAGAATTTTCCTGTAAATTCAGGATGGAAATGTTTTTCAACACCACTTTAAAACTACAGTTTAATCTAATTCCTTAGAAGGAAACTATAAAGAAACTATAAAGAAATAAAATAATAGTCTAGACCTTTGCCCAGTACTGTATAGATAAATCATAATGGATGGATTGCAACATAAGTAAAGGAATTAAAGGAAAGTAGTTTCATGCATAAACAGATGTAAAATATCAGCAATGAAGCAATCAACAGGTGACACATGACTTTCATGCACAAACACTTCAATAAAAGCTCTTTAAGGCTTTTATCCGGCCATATTGCAATGGAAGGGTTTTTACCTCAGAGGGGAGCCCTTGGGTGTGGCAATCCCATAACCTTTTGAGTCCAGGTTTCCCCCCACCTTCATCGTGTCACATGGCTTCCTCTGCTCTATGTACTCGTTCATCGTGGACTCCAGCAAGTAGGCATACTTGCCTTTGGATTTCCTAACCCTCATCACTCCCTCATCTGTTGTTTTGACAAACACAGACGGGTCGGCCGCCTTCATGTAGGACCACATCTTCTCAAATACGGCAATCTTTGACCTCTGAAAAAAATTTGAACATGAGAGCAGAGGCCAAAAATCAGAGACAGTTTTTTTAATACTTCAATCTTTTTAAAAGTTTCTTGCTAAACTATTGATACTATTAAAAGTTTTTCACATTTTGTCATGTTGGAGCTACAAACTTACATGTACATTATTCAGATTATTTCTATGAACCAACATTAAGTAGCATGTAAATGTTAAGTGGATGGGTAAGGATACATAACTTCTCAATTTTGTTATTAAAAAAACCCTGACAATTATGTTGTTCATAGTCATGCCCTGTACACTGATACCCCTAATTAAATTCAATTTAATTCTAACTTTAATCTAGGTATAAATACTGTTGTCCTGTGCAGGTCGTTGCATGTTGTTTGACAAGATTAGAGAACAAACAGCATCATGAAAACCAAAGTACATAGGATGCAGGCCATGGATAATGCAATAATCTGAAAATAAAAAGAGTGTGACACAACTACAATCCACGTGGACATCCACCTATACCGACAGGCCGGGCAAGTACAAGACATGATCAGAGAAGCAGCCAGGAGGCTCTGGAGCAACTTAACAGATTCACAGCTTAGGTAGTAAAATCTGTTGAAATAATGTCTATTAGTTTTGGACTCCCCAAATCAGACTTTAATGGAAGAGTAAGAAAGTGATTGTTGAAAGAAAAACAGAACATTTGCAGCCATGTAGCCAAAGCAAACATGTGGAACATGAGACTGCAACTGAACTATTTGCTTACATGCAAAAATGCTATGTGTGGCAGAGAACTAACACAACAAAACATCCTGGATGTACTATCTCTATAGTGAAACATGATAGTGGCAGTATATTACTATGGGGATGCTATTCTTCGATAAGGACAAGGAATGAGGTTAGAATTACATTGAAGATGGATACAGTAGTGCCTTGAATCAGTAGCAAGACCTAAGGACTGATGTTCACAAACTACTACAAATGGCTGCTACTTTGTGTTAGTCTGTGGAATAAAAGCCGGATAAATTAAAATGCAGTTTGTTGTTGTAACAATATTTTGGCAAATTCAAATGCTTAATATACTCACCCTGAAGAACTCTTTTGTGGAGCCGGCATCTAGTGTTCCATAGGCAATCTCTGTCTGCTTAGCCAGGTCCTCAGCACTCTCTATAGGAGACACCATCCTCTCTACTGTCAGAAAGGCAGCCAGGTTGGCAGTATAGGAGGAGATGATGATCAGGGTGAAGAACCACCAGACGCCACCAACAATGCGACCAGACAGAGACCTGAAAACAGACATACATTCTGTTGGTGGTCACTGTAGGTACTGTGTGTGTGCTGAACCATGTGGAAATACAGCTGAGTAACGAATAACATCGGTGTTTAATAGGTAATCATGAAGAGCAATCTTAAACCAAATGACCTACATTGCTTCAACACTGTCTCTGCACTCAAACACTCTTCATCCCACCAGACTTGTGGAGAGCTTAGCCCAATCTGCTGAGGAAAGATAACCAGTTCCACAAAAGCCCACTCAGTCTCCTGCTTGCCAAATTAATCTCACTTTAAGAAAGTTGCCAATACGTTTAATGGGACCGTGCACATTAATTGTTTGGGATTAATAAGCAAAGGAGGACACTTAACCGCTTCTCTAATTACACTTTTGAAAAAAAAAAAAAAAAACTGAAATGAGGTAAATCCCTGTCTTTCTGTCTCTTTGCCTCGAGAAAAAAAGCCAGCTTGAGCGACAACGGCAGAACACGTGCAAGCACCGGGGTAGAGAGCAGCGGTGCTTATGCAACAAAAATGACACAAATCTGAAACAAAAAGGCCTCCTACTGTCCACCTTTGTACCTTAAAAACAAAGGGAGTGTGAACATGAAGGCGAGATTAAGTACTGCGAGACAAATAGAGCAAAATGTAAACATAATCATTTAAGATGCTTTTAAGATGACGGCAGGATGATGAAAGAGCAAGGGCAGAGAAAGAGCAAAGATGCAACACTGCGTGGCTCCACAGCCTTTGAAAGTCATGAAGCAGGGGTGTGTGTCTGTGCATGTCTGTGTTTATGTGTGACAATGTACTGCACATCTGATTAATTGACTTAGGCTACCATTTTACTGTGCGTCAAACTGTAAGGAGTTTTATTTTCAGGTATCAAAACTTAACAGATGAATGCATGCTGTCACTGGTACATGCAATACCCTTGTCTTCTGTAAAATCAAAAACAAGCAGCACTACTAAAATGTAAATATTCAGACATTGCCAAAGGGGGAAAAAAATCAAGTATTTATGGCCCGTATTTCAAGCATCCAAATTTAAAATCCTTTTGGGGATAAAATAAAATACATAAACTTGTACACTAAGATCATTAAAATAAACTCCCAGGTTTACTAAAAATGAAAACTATTAAACTGGTAATTTCCTAAGCTGAACATTGAGCTAAATGAAAACCATACATCTAAAACCTAGGAGAACAATTCTGAGAACAGATGTAACCCGTCTTGTCTGTCTGCGTTGTGTTCTGGGTTGTTTTCAAGTACAAACAATTTGGCAGTGAGTGTTGCGTGGCATCAGGTTAGCATCTCAGTCAAATCCAGCATTGCTCTGACTGAGATCATCCTTGCGTTGGACAAGTCCCCGTCCGCTGACGTCACACGCACACACACACACACACACACACACACACACACACTGCTCTAACCCGACACGCAGGCAGGATGAACCCAAAACGAAACTCCCAGTAATACAAAAAAATATATTCTTGGTGGAATTTACAAGTATACAGTTAAACCTGACCTTCACCAGGTCAGTCAATCCTACCACCCTTTTATACCTGCGAGCTGCCATCTGTCCCATTCCACTTCCATTTTATACACGTACATAAATCCCATAAATCCCACTACTTAAACTGTTGCATCTTCTTGCAACCTATTTTTCTATGTAGTTAAGTAGTTTCATTAGGTAGGTAACTTAATTCAATTGTACAGTGTCTACAAAAGATATATGTATAACACTGTCCCCATTTGTTTTATACAATTTCCTCCCAATTTTTGGGACAATTGACTTTTGTGAAATAAGACTACTAAACAGAACTAAACAGAAAAAATAAATACGTGAATCTATAACTCTGAGTCACATAACCACATTTCCTTACACAAGGCTTTAAGTTGATTATAGAAAATTACATCAAGTCATAATTTGTCAAAGCAAGTATGAAACATAAATTGGTGCATGGTTGGTGTGACGAATCCATGAAATATCCCTCCATTTCATACCTGTAAAAGAACGGAAGGTACAAAAAGGCGGAGGGTTCAAAAAGTCCATCAGCAGTTCAAATGGTATTAGTGGTCATAATAAAATTTTACAAAATCTGTCAAAAAAACTATTCCTGCTTACTGTGATAAAGTTTACTGTTATCAAATATTGTACCTCAGTACATTAATGGCATTTATTAATGCAACTACATTACAAAACAGAACATAAAATTTGATCGTGAATGCTTACATGCCACTGAAGGTAAAAAGATACATGTAGTTAGGAGAGCTCAAAGTAAAGCAGGAATCCAAACCTTAACCAACAGTTTAGGGAAGATGGAAGTCCTCAACTAGAGTTGTATTTTAATTGTCACAGGTCGACTACTTGGTTTAATGCTAACTTTGTCTCAAAGGTACATAGTGAACAATTTTATATATAAAAAAAAGGTTTTCTCTAATCTTCTGGGGGCTTGAATGCAGACAAAGGAAGGTTCTAGATCGCAGCACGAAACACTCCGCAGCTGACACTGTAAAGACATCCTCTGTTAACAAAACATTTGTCTAATATTTTGTCCATGACATGTCCTTTGTTTGTGTTACAAATGTACTAGTATGACCTTTTCACAATTGCTCGAAAATGAAATAAATAAATAAATAAATAAATGAATAAAAAATAAATAAATAAATAAACTTTCTAATTAGATACACATTTTATTTAAGGCCCCTGACAGGGGTGTTCAACCTCAAATAACCAAGAAGACAGCATGTTCACTGTTTATCATATAAAAAAAGAAGAGATCTGATTATATAGGGTTTTCTAATCAGAACATACTAAAGAGAAGTGGCGCACCTTCGTTTGAAGTTATTGTAATTTACAAAGTAAAATCATCTTCCAGTAATTGTTCTGCACAGCTAAAATAAGCTATTTCAACATCAATTAGCTCTACATTAGTGTGTTAACTGCTTCCTACTCTCTTGGTAGTCATCTGGTTGTTGTGACTAAGTAGAAAAAATGTGATAACTAATCAGCTGAGTGGCTGGGAGAAAACAAAGCAATATCCTTTTGTGTGTGTCGAAACAGTGCTACAAATCAGAAGGAGGTAGGGAGAGGCAGGAAGAGAAATGGCAGAGATGAAATGTAAACTGGATTGCAGCACCAAAGGCAAACAAATTCCTCAGCTTTGACTGCTGCTTGACTCCAGAGATGGCAGTAAACAGCTGTCTAATCCTTCCCCTTCAGTTGTCCTTTTTTCTCTCTCGCTTCCTACTCTCTGTTTTTTTTCCAACCTTCATCCTCCATCCAACGTGCGTCTCCGCTGCACGCCCCCCACCCCCTGTCCATATCCACGTCTCCCCATGCGCTCGGGGGCTGACAGGAGTTTGTTTTGGTCCAAGACAACAATAGCCTAAACATTGGCACTAACGCTGACGCATTGTGAATGCCCACACAGACACACATGCACCTACGCTCCCTCTTACAGTAGAACAGTTTGCTGGTGAGTGTGAGTTTATCTGTGAAAGACAACAATGAGGTCATTTACTGAGCAACTGGGTTGAGAACAGTGAGCTGATTGAGTGTGTGTTGGGGGGGGGTCTCCCATAGCCTACTTTACTAGCTGAACAGAGCGCCTGGTGAACATGGACCTGTTTGTCTCAGTTTGTTATCTTTTGAATTAGTTTCCTACGAGCTTCCCCTGCATTTCCTCGTACATTAATGCATGACAGGCGGTCTTGAAGCAAAAAAACCCCTAAAACAAGTAAGCTGTTCTTGTACAGTAAGAACAAGTTCTTTGATTTCACATTCTTGTTGAGGCAACGAATAATCAATAATTCACTCCACTTTTTTATTATATTGCAAAGATTGTAAGAAGAGAAAGAGAGGCAACTCAATAAAACGAGATGGAAAAATACCAGTGTACTTTGTATGCAATATCAAATATAATGTGGAAAATTAACTTTATTAAATAAAATACATAGTCCCTTTGAAAGAGCATCCTCCTTATTTTTTTCTAGCATTATCTTATTAACATTTTCAACATCCAGGGGGCCATACTTAAATATTCATAATACCTGAAATTTTACTAATTTTGTCACAATACAACAACAAACTTCAAAAGACTACATAATTAAAATTATTACCAATCACTTAATCAATTGATTTTCTTTATTGATTGATTATAAAAGTAATTACAAGTTAAAATTGAAAAGATAACCAAGCATCTTTAGAAACCACCTGATTAGTAAATAGGGCCTGACTCTGTCATTAAGATAAGATAAGACACAATTGATTTAAAGCATTCCAAATTAATAATCATTGGCAACTGGCTTGATTGGATTGAATTAACTAGATATTTCTTTATTTAAGGTTAACCTCCTGCATTCCTCAAAAATACAAATACTCATTTAGCGCCAACCTCATCTCTCTGACTCAATCCACTTTACATCAAACATAACACTCTGCTGGGAGGGGTCAGGTGTTCCGTTCCTCTTTGAGCTGCTGGGAAGCGTTTGTCTGGAATTCCAAGCAATGGAGAGTACTATATGTTTGGAAACATTTCAAATAACACTTGAAAGAAAGAGTTGGGATTTACAGATTCACATACGCAGTTGTAGGGCAGTGAGATAAAATATGAGCCCACACTTAAAATCTTCTATAAGAAGATTTTATTTTAGTCAGCTTTCTATGTCACTTGGCAGTGTTCAGTCACTGAAAGCAACAGGTATCAGATCATCTCAGATCAGAGCTTTATCCTCTGCTATATGTTCTCCACCCACAACGTACTGGGAATCTGCTGCCACACTAAACTCTCATTAGAATTCCCCCTGGCTGGCCTCCGCTTTTCGATATGGTAATTAACAATGACTAATGACTTGCAAGTGTAAAAAATGAGCCACTAATGGCCACATTACAATTGGATTAGGATTTGCAAAGTTTCAATTAGAAAGAAAACGGCCACTAATTATGGTGTATGATTCTAAGGCAAATCAGAGAAAAAGAAGAGTTTTTTGGTAGGCTGCTTTTTTTCAATTAGCAAGACATCTGTATGTTTTTAGTGAGTGAGCAATCACATATGTCAATGTTAGATATCCAGGGTTATCAAAAAAAAGAGGCCAAGTGGAATTCAGAAATAATATAATCTTTAGTAGTAGGAATAATAGATACATTTCAATGTTCTCTTGCTACTTGGTGGTATAATTGCAGACAAATTCCATCAGTTCGCTAAGAAATACTGGAACTGCTCTTGGCTCACTGCATGACAGATGTTAAAATACTGTTAGCTAGCCTACCGTCGTGTTTTGCACAGTAAAGTTTTAAAATTACATCCTAAACAATTGTCACAATGCTAAATTGATCGTTTCTTTGTGCTGAAGACTATTTAGTTCCTTCCAAATGTAATTATTTAATTAACAGAAGTAGAGAAGAGTGTTGCGTTGAAACCTGTGCTGGTGTTATACAGCATGAATTTATAAAATTATGGCAATGCCATTTTTTTAAATTATGGCTATGGCAAATCTGCAACACAAGCAAGCTTAACATATTTTTTTGGAATGCCTCCTAACAATGTTCTAACATAGTATAGTGAGCACTGTTGCCTTGCAGCAAGAAGGTCCTGGGTTCAAATTCCAGCATGGAGTATGCATGTTCTCCCTGTGCTTGCGTGGGTTCTCTCCGGGTACTACGGCTTCCTCCCACAGTCCAAAAACATGGCTGTTAGGTGAATTGGTTTCTCTAAATTGCCCTTAGGTATGAGTGTGTGTGTGCATGGTTGTTTGTCCTGTATGTCTCTATGTTGCCCTGTGATGGACTGGCGACCTGTCCAGGGTGTACCCTGCCTCTCGCCCCATGGCAGCTGGAGCTAGGCATCAGCCAACTTTACAGATCTTCATTGTAAAGGGTTTAAACAATGTTTTCCATGCATGCTCAATTAACCATAATCAATTAATTAACATGCACCTGTGGAATGGTCGTTAAGACCTTAACAGCTTACAGAAAGTAGGCATTTAAGGTCACAGTTCTAAAAACGTAGGACACTAAAGAGACTTGTCTACCGACTGTGAAAAACACCCAAATAAAGATGCCCAGGGTCCCTGCTCATCTGCGTGAACGTGCATTAGGCATGCTGCAGGGAGGCATGAGGACTGCTGATGTGGCTAGGGCAATAAATTGCAATGTCCGCACTGTAAGACACCTAAGACAGCACTACAGGGAGACAGGAAGGACAGCTGATCATCCTCGCAGTGGAAGACCACGTATAACAACACCTGCACAGGATTGGTACATCCGAATATCACACCTGTGTGACAGGTACAGGATGGCCACAACAACTGCCCGAGTCACACCAGGAACACACAATCCCTCCATCAGTGCTCAGACTGTCCGCAACTGGGTGAGAGAGGCTGGACTGAGGGCTTGTAGGGCTGTTGTAAGGCAGGTCCTTACCAGACATCACCAGCAACAACGCCGCCTATGGGCACAAACCCACCTTCGCTGGACCAGACAGGAGTGGCAAAAAGTGCTCTTCTCTGATGATCACGGTTTTGTCTCACCAGGGGTGATGGACGGATTTGTGTTTATCGTCGAAAGAATGAGCGTTACACCGAGGCCTGTACCCTGGAGCGGGATCGATTTGGAGGTGGGGGGTCCGTCATGGTCTGGGGCGGTATATCACATCACCATCGGACTGAGCTTGTTGTCATTGCAGGCAATCTCAATGCCTTGCAGTACAGGGAAGACATCCTCCTCCCTCATGTGGTACCCTTTATGCATGCTCATCCTGACATGATCCTCCAGCAGGACAATGCCCCCAGCCATTCTGCTCGTTCTGTGTGTGAGTTTCTGCATGACAGCAATGTCAGTGTTCTGCCATGGCCAGCGAAGAGCCCGGATCTCAATCCCACCTGTTGGATCGCAGGGTGAGGGCTAGGGCCATTCCCCCCAGAAATGTCCAGGAACTTGCAAGTGCCTTGGTGGAAGAGTGGGGTAACATCTCACAGCAAGAACTGACAAATCTGGTCCAGTCCATGAGGAGGAGATGCATTGCAGTACTTGAAGCAGCTGGTGGCCACACCAGATACTGACTGGTACTTTTGATTTTGAGCCTCCCTTCATTCAAGGACACATTAGTCTATTTCTGTTAGTCACATGTCTGTGAAACATTTTTCGTTTATGTCTTATGATGTTGACTCTTTTAGTGTTCATACAAATATTTACACACATTAAGTTTACTGAAAGTAAAAAACAGTTGAAAGTCAGAGGAAGTTTCCTCTTTTGCTGAGTTTACCAGAGTCGCAAAAAGAAAAACACCATTTGAAATCACAGAAAACGACAGATGTTTCTGCCATATCACTTCATGAAAACTGCGTTTACTGTGGCAATGCACATTCCCATATCAGGGGGCGTGGCCTAAGGATGATATCTGACGTTAGGGGTGAGAGTTCTGTGACTGTTTATGTTGAAAAGCTAGCTTGTTCTGCAGATTTGGTATAGCAACTTAAAAAATGGAAAAAATTTAATTTGGAAAGATGAATATATATAAAAACAATTTATATAGCTCTACTTTTTAATCCAGCCAGAATAGTAAACGCCATGAGATTAACACGAGACCTAATATGTGCTAATTGTTGATTCCAATTGTCTCTGCTTATACTGAAAAGTATAGGACACTTTTGAAGTCCACCTGTGGGGGAGATCTCTATTTGGCCCACCTATTTTACATAAATTGAAAAGTAGCATTATTTGTTCACTGATCCAAGAAGTCTATAAATTATAACAGATGGGGTGTTTATAGAGCTGTTGACTGACGATTTGTTATAGATGAAGATGTCTAAAAAAAACTTTGTTTCTCCAGGGGGAGTCATTCTAAGAGTTGTTTTTTTTACAATACTTTAACTGATTGGAATGTTTGTATTGAAATGACTTTCTTGTAAAGTGCCTTGAGATGACATCTGTGGTGCATCAGTGCTATGTAAATAAACTGAATTGAATTGAATTTAACTTTTATGTCTGCTCTGCTTTGCAGACTGTCTTCCTGATGGATTTTTTTAAACTTCAAGAAGATTTTGATGAAACTAAAATAACTTAGCTAGTTATCCAATAGCAGAATCAGAAGCTAAGTCTGTGGCAATAAAGCGCATTATGTAACCTTAAAAAAAACAAAAAACAAAACGCATCAAATCATCAAATTGAATAAAGCATTTATATTTGTAAATTCCGTAATAAGTTATCAAAATACCTAACTTCTAACAGTAAGTCTTAGGTGCATGGGTAAGAAACAGAAATAGGTTGGGGAAAGGATATGAAATTGGTGAATGAATGAAGGGGTGAATTAACTCAAAGCCAAATAAATACAGAAAAGCCCTTTTATTTAATACAAATCAGGGTCTATGGTATAATTTGTATACTGTCCTTGAAGATCTAAGGTTAACAGTAAAAATTGATAGAAGAAAAATAACTTTAATTACTGTACCTGAATGTGACACAGCACAGTTATAGGCTCCTGTTTCATGTCTGTTTGACAGTATAGTAAACTAGCCTTATGTTCTGTTGGCTGTGTTATTTAGCATTGTGAATCAACTAGCTTTAAATTATTTTGTTTTTTATCCACACTACTAGCATTCACGCTTTTATGGTTCTCAGTATACTGGTATACATCACTAGCTGCTGTAAATGAACCTTTCCTCTCCTATTCATGGGCTCGTTAATGTTATGAGTGTATAAAACTTTTACAATTTCTCCTAGCCACCACAGTAAAAACGTATGGCTCTTAAAAACATGCATACAGTATGTATATGGGTGTATATAATTAACTGGAATGAATTTATTAAACTGAATATCTTTTTTACATAATTCTGCTCCTGTATTCCCTGTAATCGCAGGCAAAAGTGTGATCTTTATCCTCTACTGAGGCTGCATGTTGATGGAATGCTTTAGCAGACTCTCCATATTGAATTGGTGTGCAACACATTATGCTTTTAGAGCCCATCCAGACACAGAAAACATGCACGTTTTTCAGAGTGTCTGAGGCTTTTATTGTACTCTCAACTTTCCACCACTTCACTCTCTCTTTTTTCTCTCTCTACATAGGTAAATGAGACTCCAGGGACAAAAACATACCCTAGCCAATACCGCTGCAGAGTTGCTGGTTTCCTGACACTTTTGTTTAGTATCTTTCACAACTTTTAAGCTCCATTGTTGCTATTGTTTACAAGGCTAACATACAAGCTGAAAATATGGAGCAAGAGCGATTTAATAAAGCATATGACTTCCCCTAAAGGTCAGTATTACCATGGCATTAAGTTGAAAGGGGATTATTATGATAATGTTAACCCCCCCTTCCACCCCACAGCAAATGCACCACAAGCCAGTAATTACACTCTCTCCAGAACACTATGAAAAAACAATCTGCAAAGCCTTTTGTATGCCTTGTTTCCATCATTAAAAAGCAACTAAGTTAAGTGGCTGCTCTGCAACATATGGCTGATTTGACTGTTCGTGCGTATATAGAAAATAATTTGGCTTTTGAAGACTTTGTCCATTGCTGCAAAGAAGTCAGTGCAGTCTAGATCTCTATTCCTTGTACTTGTTGCTGTAAACATGTTTGCTGAATGATATCATGGAAGCTATATAAGCCACATGCAACCTGAGATAAGTCAGGACTGGCAAGTTGTGAGAGCTGTGCGCCCACACACATACGCAAAGCCTCTTAGTCACTCCAGCAAGAAAAACTGGAGCCCAAACACAAACACATCACAACAAATGCATCACCAAATATCAATACCATCGGCACACTTAAAGTATAAACACTGAATCTGTCAGCAAACGACACCGTTTGAAACACTTGATGTGAAGGTGGATTAGATTGTAAAAAAAAAAAAGAGAAAAGATGGGGGGGACACAATCTCTCTCTCTCTCTCTTTATGATTGTCATGGCAACCCACTTTGCACTCCAAACAGTACAGCCGAGCTGACAGAGAATTTAGTCATCTGACTCCTCTTCTCCTTCGTTCTGCTCTTCTCTCTATAAGAGCATCCACGCCTACAGCATAAGAAGAGCAATGCTATTATGGAGAGAAAAACTTTCAAAATGTCTCACGAGCCAGAAGACGAAGGTCTGAGTGAAAAGCCAAGCACTGCAAATTTCTGATAAGTCGCATTATTCCAGGTTGATCTAGTATGTTTATTATGTAAGAATATATGATCATTTTCATGCAGGGCCGGAGTGGGACACATTTTCAGCCCTGGGATTTCATGCCTTAGACCGGCCCACTTTAAATCCCAACCTATAATTTTTTTTGAATCGTGTAATTATAACTTGAGCCTAAATGTTTAGTCTACAATATCTCTTCTGTTCTGAACTCAACCTGGGTGTATAATGTCTTTTGTACTCTGATGGTAGACCAAATGTCGGGGTGGGTATAGCTCTTTTTCTGGGATGGGGCCAAGGGGACTACCTTGGGCTCCGTGGGGCTTGGTGGTGCTGCAGCCATGGGTAGACGTGCCAGAGCCTCCCTCCCTTGGTGGATCTTGGTGAACAGGGGTGCCTATTGGAGTCAGTGGGGGAGCTGGCATTTTTCCTCCAGTTCTTTCCATCCCCGGACACCTCTGTCCACCCGCTCCATCACTTCACCACTCATGTAGGGTCTTGGGGTGTGGGTAATGGGGTGCAGGGAGGGGTTTCCATCTCTGCCATCCCGTGGCGGCCTGGGTCCCATTTTTACTGTACAACTTAGGCACTCTCACTTATAACATTCTCCTGAGACACACGTGTAGGGAATTTGGGGTGGGCACACTTTTCAGCATCCGGAGGGGGTGCTGTTCAATCAGCTTCACCTCTGGTCCCAGTGCCCACTGTTAAACTGTATATAGAAACTTAGGGCTGGGGTGGGGGATCGGGAGGGGTGTGGCTTCCTTCCCCATATCCCACCCCTCTGTTTTAAATGCACATTATAACAACACACATCAACACCATACTCGAGGAGGGAGGCTAGGGGTCTTTCCACATCCCTGTTTGCTATTGCCCATCAGGGGTTGGGGTACGGGAGGAGGACCAAGTGGTCTGGTTAGGGGTTTGGGCTATTGGCCTGCTTCGCGACTGAGGGGGCTTTGGCGGTCTGCTCTGGGGGCATGCCGGTTCATCCCTTGTGCCTGCCTGTTTGGGAATTGTTTGGTGGTAGCTGTCAGGTGGCTCTGTGGGGGTCGGGTCCGGCATCTCCACTTGATCGTCTGCTCTGTATGTTTGGTGCTTGGTCGGTTCATTGGTAGGTTTGATTGGCCTTGGTTGGATGCTTGGTCTTTGTGCTCTGCGGTGTGCGGAACTGAGATCTGAATCAATCACTCCTTACACCAGCTATTGAACACTCGTATGAAGAAACCTTATATGCACTAGCATACTTACACACACAATTCTTGAGCTGTGGTTACTACAACTAGATCTTGTAATAATTGGTACCATGGGCTCTTCAGTGTTGTACAGCTGTTGTATTTATATATCCATTTGTGGGTTGTGGTTGTATAATTCTCAGTTCGCATTGCTTAGTTTGTCTTTTTCCCTCTCTCTGCCATCCTGCAAATGTAGAAGCAGATTAGGATGATTTCTTGTTTATTCTGTATTCCGCTTCCTCTTTTATATCTTAAATTATGTAAGAAACCCAGATCAGAAGACCCAATAATTAAACCAGACATTGTCAAAGAAGATAATTTATTTAGTCTTTGAAGTTAGCCAGCAAACGTTCTTAACTAGGATCGGTCTTCTGCAATTAGAGGGAGAAGGTTAGTGGCTGAGCAAGAGTCAGAGGAGTTACTGTATTATATCTGCAAGCCACTAACCTCCAGAGAAAGAGATCTAAGCTCCTCCAGATACAGCTCCACAAGGTGAGACCATAGGGTAACTGTTAGTGAAAACCAGCAACCCACAGTGCAGATCCAGGTCAGCAGAATCAGGGGTAAGGGAAGGGTGAGGTGTCCAATCCACATTCAAAAGGCAGGGTCAAGAGGGAGGCAAAGGTCTTCAACAAGAATTCCAGGAGAGATCAGGTATGGCAGGAACAAACGCTATAAATCAACAGCTCTAGGCTCAACATAATCTGGCAGGAAGCTTCTTGCTGGAAGGAGCTTATATAG
The DNA here is from genome assembly GCA_963556495.2 of Valencia hispanica. NCBI lineage: Eukaryota > Metazoa > Chordata > Actinopteri > Cyprinodontiformes > Valenciidae > Valencia > Valencia hispanica. The sequence continues at coordinate 21,108,809 of OY747702.1, forward strand.
GTAGAGACAGGAGTGAGAAGCAGCAGGCAATAATTAAGCACAGGTGAACCTGATGAGTGTAATCAGTGGCAGCAACGGGTAACAAGGAACCAACAGGTCTCAGGCTACAACATTACAAATTACACTCAACAAAAATATAAACGCAACACCTTTGTTTCTGCTCCCATTTTTCATGAGATGGACTTAAAGATCTAAAATTCATTCCAGATACACAATATTACCATTTCTCTCAAACATTGTTCACAAATCAGTCTAAATGTGTGATAGTGAGCACTTCTGCTTTGCTGAGATAATCCATTCCACCTCACAGGTGTGCCACATCAAGATGCTGATCTGAAATCATGATTAGTGTACAGGTGTACCTTATACTGCTCACAATAAAAGGCCACCCTGTAATGTGCAGTTTTGTCTCACAGCAAAATGCCACAGATGCCACAAGCATTGTGGGAGCGTGCAATTGGCATGCTGACAGCAGGAATGTCAACCAGATCTGTTGCTCGTGCATTGAATGTTCATTTCTCCACCATAAGCCGTCTCCAAAGGCGTTTCAGAGAATATGGCAGTACATCCAACCGGCCTCACAACCGCAGACCACGTGTAACCACACCAGCCCAGGACCTCCACATCCAGCAGGTTCACCTCCAAGATCGTCTGAGACCAGCCAGTCAGACAGCTGCTGAAACAATTGGTTTCCATAACCAAACAATTTCTGCACAAACTGTCAGAAACCGTCTCAGGGAAGCTCAACTGCATGCTCGTCGTCCTCATCGGGGTCTTGACCTGACTCCAGCTCGTCGCCGTAACAGACTTGAGTGGGCAAATGCTCACATTCGATGGCGTCTGGCACGTTGGAGAGGTGTTCTCTTCACGGATGAATCTTGGTTTACATTGTTAAGGGCAGATGGCAGACAGCGTGTGTGGCGTCGTGTGGGTGAGTGCTTTGCTGATGTCAATGTTGTGGATCGAGTGGCCCATGGTGGTGGTGGGGTTATGGTATGGGCAGGCATCTGTTATGGACGAAGAACACAGGTGCATTTTATTGATGGCATTTTGAATGCACAAAGATACCGTGATGAGATCCTGAGGCCCATTGTTGTGCCATACATCCATGAACATCACCTCATGTTTCAGCAAGATAATGCACGGCCCCATGTTGCAAGGATCTGTGCACAATTCTTGGAAGCTGAAAATGTCCCAGTTCTTGCATGACCAGCATACTCACCGGACATGTCACCCAATGAGCATGTTTGGGATGTGCTTGACCGGCGTATACGGAGGAGTGAACCAACATTCCACAGGCCACAATTGACAATCTGATAAACTCTATGCGAAGAAGATGTGTTGCACTGCATGAGGCAAATGGTGGTCACACCAGATACTGACCGGTTCTGAGTCCCCAGACCCCCAATAAAGCAAAAAACTGCACACTCCAGGGTGGCCTTTTATTGTGGGCAGTATTAGATACACCTGTGCACTAATCATGATGTCGGATCAGCATCTTGATGTGGCACACCTGTGAGGTGGGATGGATTATCTCAGCAAAGCAGAAGTGCTCACTATCACATATTTAGACTGATTTGTGAACAATGTTTGAGAGAAATGGTAATATTGTGTATCTGGAATGAATTTTAGATCTTTAAGTCCATCTCATGAAAAATGGGAGCAGAAACAAAGGTGTTGCGTTTATATTTTTGTTGAGTGTAACTCTCTTCCTCTTAACTTTTCCCCTACCTCTCTTTATCATCTTTCTTTTTTCCCCTTTATTTTCCATCTCCGTGTCCACTTGTGAAAGTAAATCTTTTGGGCTTCAACTTGGTACTCAGACACCAATTCTGAGTGCCAAACTGTCCGACTGGACATGTGGAAAGTATTTTAAAAAAGTGTTTACAGATATCTGAACCCTTAAAAATTAAATAAAAGTATGAATAGCATTAAAACAACTTTTAAATTAAAGGGTGAAAATAAGTGTTGCACTTACTAATAACACTATCATTGTTCCTTTGCAAGGAAACAGTTCTAAGTTAGATTTCCCAAATAAGAAGATATCAGTTAAAGAGCAAATCTCCAACATTTTTTGTTACATCAGAATGTCCTTTTATGCTGTAACAAATATCAGGAATTTGATAATTATTATGAATAAAGAATACAAAATAAATTGCACTGCAGTCTGCAAATTTGTTATTCAATGTATATAACATAACAACATAACAGCCCTGTGATGGACTGGTGACCTGTCCACTGTGTACCCCGCTTCTCGCTCTGTGACTGCTGGAGGTAGGCACCAGCCTCCCCGCAACCCTGCATAGGATGGACGGGTAAAGAAAATGGATGAAGGGATGGATGAATGTATAACATGACTTTCTTCTAAAGACACCTTTATCTTGTTTTCCCTCTGTATAACAGAAGATTCAGAGAAACATGTCCAACCCTCATTTGGCCCTTTTGAGTGGTTATATTGGATAATGCTCGCTAGTTCACAACAGCTCACCTGTTCATTCCATACTGACAGGAGCAATCTTATCATCAGTAATGGCTTCTGGCTCTGGTTCTGACACTAAATCACATTTTTTAAATGGTTATAATTCTCTGCACAAATATCCCCTTTTCACAAAGCCTTCTGAATCAGTTCAGGTCAGTTTCAATAATTTAGTACTAAATAATCTAGCATCTCAGGACACTTTTCATATACAGCAGGTCTACAGCACATTCTTAATTATATCAAAGAGGCTATATGCAACTTTTTCCCCAAAATAAACGTAAAAATAGCCTTTTTATTTGACCATTTATGACTCAAACATCTCCTGATGAGCATACTGACACCTTGTCAGCTCACAGTGGGTGCACCTATAAGCCTGTATCCAATTTTTTCTATTTTCTGTCGGGTCCGGTTTTCCCGCGCTGTCTGCGGATGTGACGTCAAGCGTGTTCATGTTAAATGTTTAAGAACACTTTCCCACTACCGGTAGTCAGCACTCGCAAGCAGTTCAACGGATTGTGCAAATACACAGAAGAGACCAAGGACAACTTTGACACCAACAGTAACTCCATATAAGACTAAGAAAGTTAAACCCCTGACAAGTGCCCGAAAAAGATAGAAGATTGAGAGCGACCGGCACATGAGCGCGCGCTGCGACCAGAAAGGAAGAGCAGTTTTGTTTTTGGCCACATGGGGTCAGTCGCGAGTTTAAATTTCAGGAAATTGCATATAGCCCCTTTAATTCTAATAACATTTACTCAATGAGAAGTACTACCTGCTTACTGTGGACTTTTGGGCTCATGGCTGGTGCTTGGTGCTGGATTTTGCTTCTGAAAAGGGGCTACAAGACAGTTTTCCAGTTATGTGGCATTGCATCATAGCATTAGCTAAATTATATAACGCTATGATATGCCACACAATTTGTTGAAATTATAATTAATTACGGTAGTTTACGGGCAAAGTTCAACATCTTGCCTTACCTGTTTCTTCATCCTCATTTGACGTTTCAAACTGCGAACTCATTTTAGTAAACGATTTGCCAATCTTTGCACATTTAGCAGAGTCTGTTTTCAGAGCCTTCCTCTTTTAGATTCTAGCCTTCTCTGTGCCGCCCTTGCTTTTTCTACTTTCCATCTTTTAAATACAACTGACCGACAATGTACTAACCTGTTAGGTCAGGTCGGGGAGCCTATGCAGACAGAGAGAGAAAAAAAAAACGAGAGCTACGAGTGGAGGTAGAGGCGGCCGAGCAACAGCGGGAGCAGTGGATCAATCCAGGGTATGGCATGCCATTTGTGTAAACAGAAAAAGAGCAAGTAAACACGAGTCCATGTGCCCCAAACATCAGGCTGCCCCACCAAGAATAGTCCCGGTCCTCCCAATTAGCCACCCCAAGCCTGTTTTCATGGTATGATTACCTTGAGTAAAAATGTGTCCAGCCAATGAAACAACAAGGAATATTATTATTGTTAACTGATTTTGAAAGTAGCCTATTATTTCTAAATTTTGCAATGATGTCTAGAGCTCCTGGCACACTCTCCAATTTCAAAAATCCTACAGGACTTAAACATTCAACTCTGTGTGTGAACATAACTCTTGTTACAATGTGCAGCAGAAGAGGACAGACTGTAATACCAACAGCATCAGATACATCCAGCACACATATCGGTTTATCAATAAATGTACAAGTTGTGGACGCTGTGCTAATTGGAAGAGTTGGACAGTGAAAATTGAGAGAGGAGGAGGGTAACAAGACAGCAGTAAAAACGCCCATGGCCATGCAAAAGAAGACGAGAATCAGATGTCGATTACAGCAACAGTGAGACTACACAATTTTCTCCGAAAATATTTGACAGTGCTTAGTCACAGCTCTACATCGATGATCAGTGCATATGTCACACTGAATGACATAGACCACTTGTTCGCTTAGTACATGGAAATGTAAGATTTGTTGGAGATGTGATGAGTCCAATTCTGGGACTTTTCTAGCTGCTATTTTGAGAAATAGTTCTTTAGTTTCTCAAGGATTATTTTTGCAACTTAAATTACCACATGTCTAACTGGTTCTTTGTCTTGCTCATGTTCAGTTAAGCTGCACGGTAAATAAGGATTGTTCTAATAAATTAGTGTAGTGATGATGTTCTAATTGATTTCTTTAGCTTCATCATCTAATTTGGATTCTTGAACAGGCACAGCTAAAATACTCTCGACGGCTACAATTTTGTTCTTGTGCAATATATTCTTCAATATATTCAAGACGCTGGAGTAGCAATATTGGTGAAGAAAACCACTAGGACAATACGAACCAGTCCAGTCAAGTCTACATAAGTGGGCATGTGCCAAAAACAAAAGAGCTTTTATATCCAAACAGAGCCGATATACCGCAACAAAAGCGGTATTTTGTTGTATATTTTTTTGTATACCGCAACAAAAGCATGAAAGAAGCTCTCACTTGGATTTTTCTTAAAAAGAACTAAAATTCAAAACAAGGTTTACAGCTTTGAAACCTTCATCATACTGTTGTTTGAAGCAATAAAATAGCTTTTTCATCAATTTAACTAGCAAAATATTAAAAAGACTTTTCACTGTTTACCAGTCTCGTGCCAGGAAACTTGCTGCCGGTTTTCTAGCGAATGCTCAAGAATGCAATGGCAACAGTATTGCTGTAATTTAAACCTATTTCCAATTCCTAATTAATTTAAATGAATACCAAAGGGGGACTGATGATTCTGAAATAGTACTGCATATTACAATATTAGACTGTTTTTTAACTATAATGATTATTTAGAACTTTAAAACTAATAATATTTCTTTATTAACAGGAATTTAGTTCTTTTAACTTGCAAAGTTCTCATTTTATGATTTTTTTCCCTAAATTCTTAATCCCGACACAAAATTAATACTATATCAAGATAGCACCATAGTAAAAGTTATTTATAGTAGTTGAATACTATTGATCATCAGGGAAATAAAATTTGTTTCTCTCTGTTTTACACCTTGAAAAGTGATTTTAGTGGATAATTAGCTATGTTATTTACCTCAGCAGGCTGTATTTTGCTGACACACATGGTAAATGGACTGAACTTTTCCAGTCATACTGACCACTCAAAGCAGGTTACACTGGAGTCACATTCACCCATTTGCACTCACAAACGCGCACACATTCAGACACCAATAGAGGGCTCGGTAGGCAACCGTGACAAGAAGAAGTTGGAATTGAACCTACGACATTCTGATTGCAAGACAACTACTTTACCTACTGAGTCACAGTTGCCCCACCCATGCTAACTTTTGCTGCCAAATAACCTTTTTTTTTTATAAAGACAAAGATCTCAGGGTTTTTCCTCCTTTAGCCATAATACACAATTAACTGACTGCAACAGACATAGTTTTGTGGTATAAATTGAAACTAGAAACCAGCTTAAACTTACTCACATACTAATATATATGAAACCCTAAAAATCTTAGAGAAAATCCTGTCTGTGCAACCGTATGGACAGAAAATAACCCTCTGGAGGATATATATCTTTGTCTGTGTACAAAGCATGACTCTCCACTGAGCACCTCACTGGTTTCTACAAGTGATAGTGCATGCATGTGTGATCAAAAGTTGCCTTCATGCGATCTCCAGATAAATAAAACATAAGTTCTTCCGTGGAGTAAACCAAATCATCTCTTTATGAATAAATCATCTTTCTTACACAAATTCCCCTAACTGCTTTAATGCAGCGCACCAACTCTTCAATTATGTAACTCAGAGGCATGTAATTCTTTCTGGTTTCTTATTGGTTTACACAATAATAGAAGCATCAACATGGCGTGATACCTAACAGATCCCTGAACAAGATCAATAATTTCCTTGATCACGACAATTCATGAGAGCCTGAAAGCTTGATTGGCAGCCAACCAGCTGCCTCCTTCTGATTATACAAAACAGCAGACAATACCGCAGTTTTAAAGCCCAAAGCGATGAGACACCACTAAAGACTCAAGAGAATTTTCCCATCCAAAGGCAGTATTCTCTGTAAGAAGAAAATAATTGGCATCTGAAAATAAATGGAGTAAAATAAAAAAAGTTTAAAATTGTACAAAATAAAGAATAAACTATGAAAAGGTTTCTAATACATAACAATTATACCTCAATCCAAACACTGACCAAGAAATAAATAATAAATATAAAACTGTAGCATTCATAATCAAGCACCAGTTAAGCCAGGTTGCTATGGTTTTTTTTGGACGGGTAAAAAAATTATCTAGCCGAAGCATTGTAACTTAGTCACAATATTTATCCCAAATATGCACCAATGCAACAGAATCGATATAAGTGCTTGAAGGCACTCATGCATTGTGTATTGAGCATTTAACGTTTATCCCCAGATCATTAAGAGAAAAAGAATTGACAGGAGGGTGAGGGTACTACCAGAAACTGTAAATCCTGCATGAAAATCTTGGATCATCAGAGAATGGTCTAGAAAAAAGAAAAGAAATGCAGCAACAAGTGTATGGATTCAGATGTGGATGTAAAAGCTGAGAGGAGAAAAGGTAGACTACTTGAAGATGATTGAAAGGGAACATTACGCCAATGACTGACCCAATCTGCTGGGATTCCTTAAATAGGAAACTTTTTAACTGATTGGAATGTTTGTATAAATGTATTGAAATGACTTCTTGTTAAGTGCCTTGAGATGACATCTGTTGTGAATTGGCGCTATATAAATAAACTGAATTGAATTGAACATTAGCTAAAAAAAAACACTCATTACAACCAATGTATGTGGAACACAATTTCTGAACATACATATTAAATCTCGAAGCAGATGTGCTACAGCAGGACACTGGTTTCAAAAGATGATTGGAAAAACATTGGCTGGTCCATTTCAGCTGCGATTTTTAGATGGTAGGGTCGGATTTGCGTTGAACAATATGAAAACATGGATCCCTCAAGACTTGTTTAAAAACATCGGGTTTCTGCTGCTGGTGGTATAATGGGGTAGGGGATTCCACAAAGCTCCAATCATGTAATAGTTTCTTGAACATTAGTCTGTGGCCTCCACATTTAACAGATACCAGTCCAGTCCCCTTTCAGGAGGGTTTTTTTGCATCATGGGTGTGCAACTGACAAATACCCAGCAACGTTGCAAATATATGATGTCAATTTGGACCAAAAACTCTGAGAAATATTTCAGTTTTTTTTTTTAATTAAAGCAGTTCTCAAGGCAAAAGGTGGACCAGCCAAGTCCTAACATGGATTACCTAATAAGGCAGGTAGCTATAGTCACAGTAAAACAATACTGACAAGGGCCAAAACATTGTAATCCAAAATAATCTATTTTATCTATCTAAATTTTGATAATTGTTTTACAATATTAGAAGAAAAAAGCTTGATCGTTCTTAGTCACAATTAGTAAGACGTGTTATTTCCCTGAAGAAATAAATGTTTCTACATGTAGCCATGAGGTATAGCCTCATTTTACACACACAAAATACAGAACGGTATGACAGAAAAGTCAGTGTGAGAAATACAGACTCACACTGGTTTACGATAATACACCACGTACACAATCCATTTCCAAATGATTTCAACAGCCAGGCTGAGTAATGGTTGCTATGGCAGGGACTGTGTGAGTGACAGAGCTGATTTATTTCAGTGTACGACCATGTAGGAGAGGCTACAGAGGCATAGATGAGTAGAGATTACTCCACAGGACTATGAAACGTAAATGCAGACAGATATCAGACACATAAACATCTCCAAACTAATTCATCGGAAGCTTCACAAACATGCATGCCTCCTCTTCCAGTCAGGTAAGGAACTCAAGGAAGGTTTCAATCTGAGGGCAAAGTCCTGATTGCACAAGGTTTGTTTGCTATGCTTTCAAATATCTAGATTCCACTTTAACACAAGATGTAGGTGGACGTAGTTTTATACATTTTCATTAATGCTGTTGCAGTGTAAGTTTATATTTCAAATTAAAAATGTTAAAGGACAACAGGAAATACAAGTGGCTGCTTAAATAAATTAATCTGAATGCTAGTGAAACATATCCTTATAAGAAATCAGAAAAAAAATAAAGCTGAAAGCAGCTTCAAACCGCCCTCGTTGCTTAGCGCTGCTCCAGCCTGTGTCGCCACCATGGGACTCATGAACTGCCGACTCAATGCCACCTCAACACTTCCCCTGAGCCTGCTGATCAAGTCTGCATGACATAGTGTTCAAAAGGCACAGAAGGGCAGCTTTTGACCAAAATGGTCGACTTCCTGTGGGGTATGGACTTCGGCTTCAACAGGTTTTTTCATAGGTCTTCAGAAACGACATATATGTACTGCATTTCACAATCCTACTTGAAATCATTGTTAGTTTCTGATTGTTTTAATGCTTCTAGGATCACTGTGCAGGAATTAGGCCACCCCCACCAAAATGTAAATGTATTTCCTTGGTGTAACATCAGACTTCGTCATGTTGCCACAGCCCCACCCTCTTTGTAAACCTCTCAGTTCTGGAAAACATGTTATACCAACTAGTTTTCAGTTACTGGCCACAGCTAGATGTTGATTAGGCAAAGGACTCACATGTGGACCTTACTAAGCAAAACATTACACTTCCTGTACTCTAGGCAAGGGGCTTGAGCAATGTCAGCATTTGACCATTTGGCTTTGTCAGGGACCTGATGATGACCCACCACAGCAGGTCTCATCCCTCTGTGACATTCTGCATTCTACCAACTTTTTGCTGTTTAGTCAAAGTTTGAGACCTGACTCCGCCCCTTCACCATGCACCAAAAGTCCATGTTTTTGATACTTTAGATCCCCCATGCCTAAAGGCCATCCTGACCAATTTACAAGCCTATCAGTCAACAAATAAGGAGGGTCTAAACAGCGAAAATTGGGTCCAAATCGCAACTTTAATCCAAGATGGTTGACTTCCTGTAAGTTTTGAAGTATGATGTTTAGGGAGTTCTAGGTAATTCTACAAGTGTACCAATTTTCATGTCTGTGTGGTAAAGTAAAGTATATTTTCCTTGGGGGGGGTTGAGCCATTTATGTTGCGACACCCCTAAAATGTAAAAGTTTGGTGAGTTTTTGAATATCTTTACGCATTCAAAATGTCACTTCACATAGTGCAGAATAATAAGACACCCCGAAATTAAAGGTGCATCTTCATAAATTTAATGGACATCAAGTAGTTACGTTTTTGTTCCCCCAAATTTTTTACCTCTACTCCAGATCCTGGGATCTTGATTTTGGAATAAAATGTTTACTTGATGCTTAAAAGATGACTTTGAGCTGAGCTGCCTTGGCAGAGGTCTGCGCTCTCCGAGTACTCTTGTGATGTTGTTCTATGAAAATGAAGAATTGGGGCCTCCCCTTGCCTGATGACCATAATCATCAAAATAAAATAAAGAGTAAGCACTTGAACCATATCCCTTTCTGTATAATGACTGCACATAATATGAGTTACATTTTTTATTGAAATACTATATATCAATTCAATTCAATTCAATTCAAAAATACTTTATTAATCCCAGAGGGAAATTAAGTGTTGGTATAGCTCATATAATTATTTCTTTAAGGAGTTGTAGATGATGATAGCTGTGGGCAGGAAGGATTTCCTGTAGCGGTCTGTATTGCAGCGAAACTGAAGAAGCCTCCGACTGAAGACGCTCTGTTGTTGTATGACTATCTCATGAAGAGGATGCTCAGGGTTGTCCATAATTTTTTATATACTATATATATATATATATATATATTACTTATATATATTACTTAATTTCCCTCTGGGATCAATAAAGTACTTTTGAATTTAATTGAATTTAATTGAATAAAGAAACAAAATGTAAAGGACATCCTCTGTAGGTTGTCTACGTTTCCAATGAAATCACATTTCTTCCCAAAACAGACAGTTACAAAAAATTCCAAATGGCACCAAAAATTTAATAAAAAAACAAGAGATAACTCTGCAGGAGTTGGCATCAAGGTCCAAAGAGAGAGCAGCCTCTCATGATAAATTTCAAACAAAATGCACCCACTGAAAGAGTGCAGAGAGCAGAGGATGGAGAGCAGAGCAGAGGAGAGAAGAGGTGGACTGAAAAGAGGGGATGGAAGCAGCTGGAAATGTGCAGATGATTGGATGGATGGAGTGGTGTTTGAGTGTGTGTTTGTGTGTGTAGGTGTGTGTGTGTGTGTGTGTGTGTTTAGGAAGCAGGGCTGTCTCAGAGTCCACCTGTTTGCAGAGATAAACACAAGGAGGGCCCATAAGCACAGAGTGTGGCTTTTGGGAGGGTTTGATTGACAGGGCTGACATTTAGAAAGAGCACAGTAAACAAGGTCTCAAAATTGCATGGGGAACAGTGTGGCTAATACACACTTGGTGACAAACTGTACACATCAATGCAGTACATCGATGTATAAACAAAGGGGTCTCTGCATTTGGATATATGCACGTGTTTGTGCTGAGGTGTGTGTAAACTTTATGCAGAGGCAAATGAAATTGATAGAAAGCAGTAGAGGCTAGGCAGCAGAAAAAATGGCAAAGAAAAGCCTTTTTAATACAGAACAGACATAAACATAGACACAGGCAGACAGAGAGAGTAAACATGTCTGCTCATGATCCAAAAAAGAGGATATGTTCAGTGCTGTTCATGGCCTTTTGTCTCCAGTGTAATGGCGGTGTACGAGGGGTGAAGCTGCCTATCTCTAGTCTAAATGCATCTCTAGAACATTCTGTTCTAGAATTATGCTTCGAAATCCACCCAGTGAAATGGTTTAGCAGTATCTTTAAAATACCCTTGCGGTAAGCACCGCTAACTAACTATCCACGTATGTGGGTGCGTGGGTTTCCTTGCTGTTTGTTGTAGAGTGTGGCCATGGGCTAGTTTCTGGTTTTAATGGACACCTTCCTTGCAGAAATCTTTAAACCTCCTTTTATGAGATGTGAAAGATAAGGTGTGTTTCCACTATCGGAACTTCAGAGTAATTTAACCAGATCTTTTTCTGACAGGGTAATCTGTTGGCCCGGTCCTCTCAGCCGTCGTGTCTCCATACACACTCGGTCCTTTAAAAAATAATCTAAGACATCTGCATATCACACCCATTTCAGCAGTGAGTAGCGTCACCGATCAGCGCAAAAAGGCACCACAGCAGCAGAAATAAATCGACATGGAAGAAGCAGGGCTTTTTGCTGCATTTCTGTTTGCTATTGTTATAAACTGCTTCACCAGTAACTCTTCTTATTTTTACAAAGCCAGTTGTTTACTATGTCCGCTCATTTCCCTCTGAATTACAACCAATCAGTGCGACTTAACCACAGCTCCTGCCCGGCGACTCTACCGGGCCATTTCCGAATACATACCTCCAGACTGCTACTACGTTGGTTCCTGAAATGGGTCCAAAAACGTCCCTGTCGGCCCGGCCCAATGATGTTATGAAGGTCCGGTAAAATTATCCTGAAGTCCCGATAGTGGAAAAGCGCCTATAGATAAGTTTTCTTAGTTCCTGTTGCTGCATGTATGGTGACTAGATGAGGGGATGACCCGCAAAGCAGCAACATCACCTTTTATATCTGTGGAGGGTGGTGCATGGTGTTGAGTAGTGTGGGCACCACATTAAAAGGGGAATTTGATCCTCCATGCAGCCATCAAGGGTTCAATTCCATGTCTTCATTCCTACTGCCTCTATACCTTTCTTATCAGATTAATTTAAATAAAGGCCACTGGCATCACAAAAAAAATCTGTGCATCAGAATGAATCTAACCAGAGGAAGGTTATAATTGCATTAAGAAAATTTCATTACCTCTGCCAGGAGGTAATGAAATGTCTGTTTTTTCGTTTGTCAGTTTATTAGCAACACAACTCAAAAGGGTTTGGACAGATTTCTATGAAACATTCAGGAAATGTCTGCAGTGGGACCAGGAGCAACTGATTTTGGGGTTGATCTGACGTGAAGCGCATATCCACCCATTGCTATGCTATGGTGGACTACAGTGGACTCCTCTCCCGTCTCAGAGAGCCGTCTCAGAGAGTCAGTCTCAGAGACCTTGCGCAGCAGCCCTGCTATGATTAGGGCATATGCACAGCAAGCTAAATCTCCCCTCTCTGCTGGAAGAGCACAGCAACAGCACAAACACAGCCATGTGTCTCATTAACAGACATTTTATTGGAAAAGTACTTAGGAAGTACTTAGAAAAGTATTATGGTAGCAACATGGGGATTGGGGGGATGACTAAGTGACCCTGGCGGAGTTCTGCAATCTCTGGATGCTTTTCTAGTTTCAAGGGCAATTTGACCAACATTTCCTGTTGCCAAGAAATACGCCAAAAGGAGGTGTTGCCTGGCGGACCAGCGAATGCCCGGGAGGAGAGGGCTGGGCGTGGTCTGGGCTGGGATTGACATGCTGCAGCCCCCCTGCTGCAGTGGCACACAGACACAGACAGCGAGAAAGATGGAGAGCAACATGATATCCTTTGTCTCAGAGTGATCTTTCTGAGATGGAGAATTTCTCTCCAGCTCCGTCACCAGAGTAAAGAGAGGAAAAGTAGGGAGGTCCTGTGGAGGAGGTGTGGGGGGAAACTGGACTTGTTTCACACTCCACAGCGGCAGGGTGGCTGACGTCAGCCATTACCACAGAGTGAATTGCAATGCCTGATTCAAATTCAAGTGCAGTATAGAGTTTTAACCTAAGGAGGGCCCCACACTGACAGTTTTAGGCAGAAAAATTTATATTTTTACTCAGATGCTCTAGAACAGGGGTCCCCCACCCCCGGGCCACGGACTGGTACCGGGCCGTGGGTCATGTCGTACCGGGCCACAGGCCACAAAAAAAGAATAAATAACTTACAGTATTTCCATTTTAATTATTATCTAAGTGTGACCGCTGCTTTATTTTGAAAAATGACTCAGTCTTGACACATCAAGAGGCTTGTATTGGTCACGTGATAGTTACCACTAAAATTAATCCCACAAGCTAGCAAGATGGATAGAAAAAATGTCGGTCGTTTTTTTGGAAAGGGGAAAAGGCCCAAAGCTCTCACTGATTCAGCGTTGTGGTGAGTTAGGTTTTTCATGCACTTCGTATTTGTTTTTGTGGTAAATCTTGAATTATTAAAGGAACTTTTAAATGTTACCATGGTGACCAGAGAGCATAAGGGGGCTGAGTGTATGTTACTCGTGTTATGTTGTCTGTTCGATGTTAGGAAGACGCAGTTAATAAAGCAGCGAATACACATTGGATTTACGTCTATTGTTAATTTTAAAAATGCCCTGTTTTTATAGCGTCTGTTATCATTTATTTATTTTATTAAAATATTGTCTGATATTAAACCGGTTCGTGGCGAAAAGAGGTTGGGGACCACTGCTCTAGAATACCAAAATAATTACCAAGAATGTAGACAGCACTATTAGACACTCATTTATACAGTTTATCAGCAAAATAGTTGATTTGGGGGTGAGTTGCTTTTTAATTATTTAAAATTGTAATCAGTAGTTATAGTGACAGTATTTCTATAATAGTAATTTTGTAAATAATAATACCCTGTCAGAATCTAATGCTAGATTAGACTTTGTGTAGTACTCTATATTCATGTGAAATCAAAGTGCAGGTACATACATTGGGAATAGTGGAAATAGTGTGGTTTATGTGGCTTGTAAATAAGGATACTTTAACTGCACAGAATCTAAGCTATGAGAAGATGTCTGAACTAGCTGCATGCTTTCATTTTTGTCTTGATATAGTTACTACAAAGAACACAAATGCAATAACATTTTAAAATTTTTGTATGTCACATTGCAAGTCTTACTGTTTAATGCAAAAGTACAAGGGAGGGTATCATACATTTTGTCCTTTTAAAATCTGCAGTGAGTCTCATAGGAGTTTTAAAAGTGTGCTCAATATGAACGTCCCTATGTGTCTGCGAGCAACTAGGTTACCCACATTTTCAAGGGGAAGAAGTTTTCTTTAGGCCAGAATTTAGCCGTGTGAAACGTTCACTGTGTTGGGTTACACCATGCACATACTGGTGCATGCAAATGGGTAACAGAAGTGTTGCTCTATCATTTATCATAAAAGTTCCCAACTATTTCCAAAACAAAGCAAGGTCCAAAAGGACATCTAAGGACATCTTGCATCTTCTCTTGAACATGTAATTTTTCTACTCTTATGTCACCTCTTACTTCTTAGTAGAAGCTAAATCTTTGACCACTTCTGTAAATGACAAATGACAAAATTACTATTTATGAATGTAAAAAGTGCAGAACTGATCATTTTTGTCCAGACAATAACAGTCAGTAAAATATCTTACAGTGTGCATGAATCACTGGCTCTGAGCAATACAAATGCAAAAATGAAAAATAAGCATGAACACATACAGTTCTCTCTAACACACCTACACAGAAAAAAGGTTTGTGTATTCACAAAGAAGCTAGAGGCAGCAGACTATTTGAGGAAACACTGTGACATTCTCTTGCTCTGTATGGCACACACAAAAATCAATAGTTGTAGCAGATGCATTCCCCCCTGTAGGAGAACATCTGGACAGTGGGCTTTAACCTGGAAGAAGCACAGCAGAATCTGCAGGCTGGAGAAATGTCAGGAGGACGTGCATGCAAAAGGGATTCACAAACATGTACAATTTTCTACTCTCTGATACCTGAATAAGCCATGTATGGTAAATCAAAATCCATAGTGTAAATGCCAAAAGAAAGCGAAGCCATGATACGAAGAGAGGGGGTTTACAATACAGTAATTTCTCTGTCTGCTCCATCCAATTGCTCTTCTGCCTCCGATATAATGTTCAGCTGGATTAGAGCAGGGAATTTTATTTCCTGTCTATACAAAGACCAGAATAAATAAAAGTTTGTTTTTTTGTGTGTTTTTTCCCCCCTTCATTTAAACAGAGCAGTCTAAGTCTGCACAGTCTAAATGCTAAGTGCTTAATGGCTCCAGCTCTGTATTTATTTCACAGACATAAAACTGGTCATTCTATATTTCTTAATGAAAACAAAATAACTTTCACGAAATATTACAGTTCTTTAGATCATACGGCTCATAAAAAAATTGCTAAACCAATTTTGCTTACAGTACAACAATCAAGTAAAAAGTCAATATGTACAGTACCTTGTAAAAGCACTCCTAAAAAATTAAATAGTAGAGCACAACTGCAAACCTATCAAGACATGGCTGTCAATCTAAGCTGACAGGCAGGGCAAAGAGAGGATTAATCTGATGCAGTCAAAAAGTCCATGGTTACTTTAGAGGAGCTGCAGAGGTTAACACCTCAGGTGGAAGAATGTAGAGCATACAGCAAACTTGTGAAAGTAGGTGGTCTAGTCAGATAAATCCAAAATGGAACTTTTTGGCCTGAAATAAAAATGCCTCGTGCAGCAGAAAAATAACACTGCACATCACATCGAACACACCATCCCCATAGCAATGCATGGTAGTGGTAGCATCATACTGTGGGGTTGTGTTACTTTAGAAAGGACTCTGAAACTGATCAGAACTGATGGGAAGCTGTAGAATGACACTTAAGTTTACAGTCAGAGCTTCAATTACATGCTTTAGATTATTTTAATGGTTCAGAATGGCCCAGTCAAAGTCAAGTTCTCCATCCAGTCTGACCGAGCTTGAGCTGTTTTGGAAAGAAGAATTTCAGTCTCCAGATGAAATACAATTCCATAAAAGACTTCCTAGTCTCTTTGGAATTTTATTTAGATGCAATGTTTGAAAACAAGGTATCACTTTCCATCCACTTTACCATTATGCCCTATTGTATGACGGACTATCAAATCAAATCCCAAGAACATATATCTTTATCTTTGTACAATGACAAAACGTGATAAAGTTAAAGGAGTATGAAGCTTTTTTTAAGGCACTGTATTGCCGTAAAGTACATGTACTATAACACAATACCAAACTACACATAATGTATAAGTATTTTCAAGAGACAAGTCAAGCTAACGGACTAACCTGTCTCTGAGGGTTCAGATTGATCTCACAGGGAAAATACTGACATTTATCTCCTCATCTCCTGCTCCTAATCCCTCTGGAAAGCTCTAAAAGTCGACCTCGGTGTCGCTAATTTCAGACACTTAATGAGATTTTTAATTGATGACCTTTTGAGAACAATTTCATACCACAGCTCATGAGAGCACAATGATGGAAGCCAACACTTTTAACACCATCCTAATGCCAGGATACTTTAGAATATTCTTTTAACATATTTATAATTTTCATGTTCAGGTACACACAAACTGACTTTTTACTCGAGATGTGAACTGACATTAAATTTAAATTTTTTCATATTTAATGGTTTTTGTTTCGATACTACAAGGAGAATCCTAAGTCAGGAGAAAGAAAAGTAGCTACACTGTAGAATGCAGCTCCATTACCTCTTAATGAAAAACAGATCCAATAAAAAATCCAACTGAGTAGCAGCACAGAGTTTCACATTGTATCAATAATCCAAATCTAAGACTGTGTTATGAGCCGATGCAAAATCTTTGCCTGGCCTTTTCTTACCGTGGCGAGATATCACAACCCTGCTGCATGAAGGCGCCGAGTGAAAACCAAAGAGAATTGAAGATGCCAAACTCGTTGGTCTGTTCTGGACTCTGCTGGTTGGCGTTCTGCTGCGTTGGCGTCTGGCTCGGCTGCACTCCGTTGGAAGCCGCCGCTTGTGTGGGAGTCTGAGGCTCGGCTCCTTCTTCATAGTCTTCGGCGTGCCACTCGTAAGGGCTGAAACGACTGACAAGGAAGAGGACGACGCTGACGCCAATGTAGGCGAACACGATGCACATCCAGATCTCGTAAGCCAAAGGGTCCAGGAAGGAAAACACACCAGGCTTGGACTTGGTGGGTTTCTTGATCATGATGGAAATGCCTAGAGACATAAAGGGTTTGGAGAAGTCTATCACCTCTTCACGGACGAGGGTGATGGTAAGTGGAGCGACAGCCAGGTCTGCTTTCTGAGGGTAGAGCACAAACACCGACAGGCAAACAGAGCTGTTTAATTAAAGATTTTTAAGATATTTTGGATGAAGAAGAGCAATTAAAATAAAAATAAAATAGCCCTGATTCTGTTTTCTTGGTTTGTATAGATGTGGTCTGGCCTTTACTAGCCAACAGACCACAACTTACTGTACAGGATACCTGAACACCATTGCTAAACGTTGGGGTGTATGGAAATGTGGTTTGTATGAAAATTAGAGCAAGTACAAAATAAAGAGTCTCAAAGTCTTGGAATGTAAGTATAAAAACTGTAAAAAAAATGTTTAAAGTTAAAAGATTAAACAAAATACTGGCTTCATTTTGTAATACACATATTGATGGAAGTTCTCAATTTTTAAAAGCCGTTCAGTTGCTGCCACACTACTTCTTACCTTGCCAGATAGAGCTGAACAATATATCACAAATATATTGTGATCGCAGCACCATTGTGTACATTAAATATATTGCAAAGGACTATTTGGAATGTAGTAACTGTATGATAATACAGTGTCAGGAATTTACACTTTGCATGCCAAAAAGATATTTATTGTGTTAGAAATAATGTCACTACAGTAGATGTCCAAATCTGACACAAATTACAGTGCCCAAGATGCTACAGGTTACAGAGTACACGAAAGAAAGACAGAGGTCAGTAAAAAAGGATTTGTTTTAGATGAATCTGTATGCAGTTAGGTTGTGTGAACTGACTGCCGACCAACAGCAATCAAGTGTTTGCGACAGCAGAAGAAAAAGGGAGAGAGCCACTCAAAAACAGTAAATAATGAAGGACCTTATAAAAACAAAGCAAACCTTTAAAATTTTGAACATAAAAGGTAAAAGTGCTTTTACATTCTACAACAGCTGTCAGTAATGAATAAAATGTATTGATCTACTAGGGGCCAAAAGACTTGACATTTATAAAAACAACATATTTATAACTATAGTCAAGTTATTTATTAAAAAAATTTCAATGGAATCCAATCTAAGCATCATACTGTTGTCTGTTAACGTTGAAATACAGTGGACCCCCAGTATTCGCAGGGCTTAGGGACAAAAACTTGAATAGCTAAAATCAACAAATACTTGAGAGCCCTCTAAAAATGCTTGTAACTGCCTTTGTTAATAGTTCAAACACCAAATATACATTAGTATGTATTAATATGAACAGTGGTCACCATCTTAGCATTACTACATTAACCAATATCTATAGTCTTCATTATCTCTGCTGTGGCTGGGGGTACAGCCAATTAGCAGCAAGGAAATGGAATAGTGCTCCTGGATTGGCTGGGTTGCAAACACTAGGCGTTGTATTGTGCTCAGATAGTTCAGCTTACCAAGCTGCACTTTTTAACAAATATTTTATATATGCACTATGAAAAATTATCTAATTTAGAGTAAGGCTTCACAGAAAAACTGCAAACAGGTAAATACTGAACCATGAATAGGCGGGGCTCCACTATAACATTTAAAAAATAAAGGCAACTTTTAAAGTCATTCCCAACTCTCAACATGACCATAACAAAAAGCAGTCAACACTGTTCAGACAAAATTTTCATTTGACAAATATACTTGTTGGATAAATTTCAAGTATTTTATATTGCATCATTTTCATTTTATGTTGTAGTGGACCAGAAATACAGTCTGTTCTAATTCTGAGAACATCTTTTATTACCGCCCCCTACTTGTGTGTTTGTTTACCCTTCAAACATTGTGAGTATGATGCATTCAGATGGTCTTAGTTGGTTTGGTAAATATTGCATTCCATCCCTCAACAGGAACAGTTGCTAATTGTGTACATTCTAGTTTATCAGCCATCAAACAAATAAGCAAAAAAATCCTCATCTTTTAAAAATGTGTATATGCAATGAAAGTCATGTAATATGTCCCCAGCTTTTTAGACGCTGTCATATGAGTTAAGTGTGGGGATGTACAACAGTAAAACTATGCCCAATAGTCTGGAGATATTCCTGGGATGTAAACAGCTAATTCCTAATACTTGAAATCCATGCTTAATAATTCCTTGACCATCTTGGGGTGCTCTATGCACCACATCTATGAGTGTCTTCAATTTGTCAAAATATCATAAGACAAGAGTGTCTTCTCCAACAGCACCTGGCTGTTGAGGTAGCTTTTACAAGCATTCAGTATGGTGAGGTGATTGATTAATCAGTGCAGAGAGAGCATCTGGCTAAGATAGTATACAATTACTTTTATCACCTTACTACTAAGTACTGTTTTATTTACCTTTATGTTCAGTGGGGAAACTTGTTTCCACACACAAATCTTCTAAGAATAAACTGGCTCTTAGACCAAATAAAATTTGTTTTCAGAGGCTCCACTATAAAGGAGAAAAGAAGTAATCTTCACTATTGCCTACAAAAGCAGCTAACATACTGTGTGTAGCTCTGTGTTTATTGCCTATTACACATGTGGGTTTGTTTTCTCCAAGATAAGTTTAATGACTTGCTGTTCTGCAATAGGTTGTCACTGTATGTGTGTATGTTTCTAATCTACAGGACACAGTTCCACAGTGTGCCTGATCTGACTCTACCAATTTTCACCCATGTCTAGAGTAAACATAAAACTGCAAAGAATACCTGTCTATTACTCTCTAAATTACAGTTAAGGATATCCTGGTAAGATATCCATCTTTAAACAGAGAAAGCCTTCATTTACTCACCCCATAGACCAGTTCTCCAACCATGCCATTCCACATCTTGGTTTCAGGATCTCTAGCTCCATACTTGCCATCCGAAACAATTTTAAGCTTGTACTGGTAACCCACGTGCTTGGCTATCTCTGCAGCCAGCTCTACAATGTAGCCTTCGTACTTATCATTTCCCACAAGCTGCTCGTGGTTCTTCTTCAGCATCACATAGGGAGACTCCTGTTGGATGAAAAAACTAAATCAGTATCAACATTCTGTTTCAATTATTCGGTAAATACAACTTCCAAATACTGTATATTATGGCTTTCTGAATGCTGTTAAAGCAAACTCTTCTCCAATGCTCACAAATGCTTCACCAATGAGACTGTAAGTAACTAGCATTGCAGATGTTTGTTGTTGGGTAAATGAAGGCTCAGCCTTATGAAAAATCCGAAACAAATGTCGTAAATGCATCTCGGGTTAATGTGACTTTTACTGGTTTCATATTCATAGTTTGTAGGTAAGTCTTTGGAAAAAAATGGACTCAATGACATTGCAAAATTGAGATGTAATGGACACACAATATACAAGGTATGTTCCATAAAGACTTGCCTGCGATGGACTGAAAACCTGTTTCCAGGATATATCTGATGACACCCCTCCCCCCATCCACCCTGCAATGGATGTTCCCTAAGGACAGGTTTCATTCTAACCCAAAAGCTAGCTGTTCCCTGTGATTGCACTGTGACAATGACAGTGATCATAACACGCAAGAAAGCAAAGAATTGGATTGTGAATGCTGTGAAAACTTCAATATCTGGTGTGCAGAAGTAGCTCTGCATGAGTTAGTTCATGCCTTGGTGTGTATGTCTGAAGTATGTAATGACTGCACCTTCAAGCCCTCCATTCAGAGAACATGTTTCCTGTTATACCAGCAGTTGTACATCTCACACTGATTGACTGGCCAGAGGAATTACAGCTGACATGACACCTGGGGCCATACTTCACTTTCAGAAAAGTGTACTTCATACAGAATTCTAGTCACCTCTGTGTTAACAGTCCACCATCATTTGGAAGGTAGCAATTCCCACAAGCTGTTATTTGAGCCTGTTTTAAGCCAAGCTTTGCTGAGTATAGCAAATCCTGCCAATATAGTTCATATGGCTATAGAGATGTTTAGGGGATCCTTCATCCTGCTGCAGTCACGGCTGCTCTCTTACTCCTATGGTTAGGATCAAGGAAATCATTGCTTCACAACCTCGATATCCCACTGGTAGACAAATGGCACACCAGGGAAATGCTGGAGGGAAAGGTCTGTTTTGCTTTGCTGTCATGGGGTATGCATTCACAGTTACAGATAAAGAAAGACACACACACAGAAACAGGCTATGGCATACAGACAGTCCCTTGATGAGACATTGACTAAAAACTTCAAGGGATATCTACTGTCCATCAGTCATATGAAATATAATACTAAAATACATTTTTGCACAGATGTAAACACAATATAAACATATGTAGAGTTTCCAAAAGAAAGATCAATGAGTTGATGTGATCAGAATGAAGCAGATGGTGTTAGTATCAATTTGTCAGCTACCAGCTATTTGCACTCAAGCCCACATTACAAGTAATCCTAACATGTAATCAGCAATATGGAAGAGTATATTTCAACCACAGAATAAAACAAAGCAATATCTCAGCAAATTCTGACACTTGAGAGCAATAGATTAAAAAAAGTCCTGGATTAACCAAAGACATTTTCTCAGATTAACACAAACAGACACTGTTAAGAATATTTTAACACAAGCACTAACTAGTTGCCATAATTTAAACCTTCCAAATACCCACCAAGCTCATGGAATAAACTACAATAGAATGGAATAGCAACAATTATGATGATCCCAAGCTTTATTCTCTATAAAACCTGTTCTGCTCTGTAGTCCATAGCTAGTTCAAAGTAGAACTAAGTATGGTACAAATGTTTGGACAACATGAATTCCTACAAAATACTGATATCTTGTAGTTGGTAAAATAACTGGTCTACTCCTACGAGGATAAAATTACAGAGTACTGAAATGCCCTACAACACTAAAACATTGTAGGGCCTGTTAGGGCATTATAAAGCTGAATGGTTCAAAGTCTAAATGTCCATCCATCTAGTCAGATAAAGTCTAATTCAACAATAAAGTACAATTTTTCTAAACATTGTAGAATCTGAATTTAATATTTATCAAGTAAACACTACATCCCCTCCCTTAATACTCTTTAACGGTTGTTTGGGTAAGAAATGAAAAAAAAAACATCTTCAGACAAAGGGACTTAACATATTCTACTTCTACACAAACCTTAATTGCTTGCAATACAACATCTTCATAAAATCCCACTATTAGACAATTACAGGGATCATCATCAACAGATTAGTAGAGTAGCTGTCTTTGTGCTAGACTGCTTTACAGTTCCTTGAACTAAGAATGAAAGTACCAGTTCCATAACTGCTAAGCATAATAGACAACAATATACAGTGTACCAATGAGCAAAGTGAAAATCTGCAATGTTGCTTCTGACAAGGATTTTACTACAATAACCTTCCAGAATGACTCTCTGGGTCAGCTAACAAACTCTCCTTTCCAATTTAGGCCCACCACATAGACCAATATACATAGTGGTGGCAGCAGCATGTAGTGGGGGTGCTTTTCCCAAGCAGGAACAGGAAAGTTGCTCAAAGTTGATAGATAGAAAGACAGACAGAGATAAATACAGAGTAATCCTAGAAGAAACTCTTCTTAAAGAGGCTATATGCAACTTTTTCCCCAAAATAAACGTAACAATAGCTTTTTTATTTGACCATTTATGACTCCAACATCTCCTGATGAGCATACTGACACCTTGTCAGTTCACAGTGGGTGCACCTATAAGCCTATACCCAATTTTTTTCTATTTTCTGTCGGGTCGGATTTTCCCGCGCTGTCTGCGGATGTGACTTCAAACGCGTTCATGTTAAATGTTTCAGATCACTCTGCCACTACCGGTAGTCAGCATTCGCAAGCAGTTCAATGGATTGTGCGAATACACAGAAGACACCAAGGACAACTCTGACACCAACAGTAACTCCACATAGGACTAAAAAAGTTAAACCCCTGACAAGTGCTCGAAAAAGATAGAAGATTGAAAGCGACCAGCGCACGAGCGCGCGCAGAAAGGAAGAGCAGTTCCGTTTTTGGCCACATGGGTCAGTCGCAAGTTTAAATTTCAGAAAATTGCATATAGCCCCTTTAAGGCTGCCTAAAAGTTTAGACTGGAACAGGGGTTAAACTCCCAGCATGACAATGACAAAAAAGCATAAAGCTATCGATACAAGACAACGGTTTAGATCAAAGCATAGCCATGTGTTGGAATGGCTTAGTTAAAGTCAAGAATAAAATCCAATTGAAAATCTGTTGCAAGGTTTTGAAGTTGACAGAACATGAGTTATTTTACAAAGAAAGAATGGACAAACAGTTCAGTATGGGTCTTTCGTTTCAGCTCACCAGACAAGACAATACAGAATTTAGGGTTATTTAAAACAAGGTGAAATTTTAGTAAAATGTTTGGGAAAAATAACATGTTTTGTTAACATTGCTAAAAGTAAAGAATTTACATATACAATATTTTAAAGAATCTGTAATCAGTTTACAATGTCCAATTTTGACTGGTCCACATGTTAAAGTTCTTATGCTGGTCTAATTCAGTTGTACTAATACCAGGATTGAAAATGCTCTGTTTTGTGTTTTTAGAAATAGAAAAAAGGTCCGATTTATATAAAATGTATTTTAAGGAATCTTTTTCTAGTATGGTTTATGGATTTCAAATTTATCCATCCATCCAATGCAGGGTTGCATGCTGGGTTGTGAGGGGGCTGGTACCTATTTCCAGCAGTCACGGGGCGAAAGGCGGGGAACACCCTGGACAGGTCGCCAGTCCATCACAGGGCAACACAGAGACATACAGGACAAAAAAACCATGCACGCACACACACACTAAGGGCAATTTAGAAATAACAATTCACCTAACAGTCATGTTTTTGGACTGTGGGAGGACGCTGGAGTTCCCAGGGAGAATCCACGCATCCACAGGGAGAACAGGCAAACTCCATGCAGAAAGATCCCAGGCTGGGATTCGAACCCAGGACCTTCAAGGCAACAGTGCAACCAACTGCTCTCCACTGTGCGGCCCCAAACTTAACCAATCAAAGTATTATTGATTTTGAAGTAGTGAGGTTCAAATGCATTTCATTCTCAATAAAAATGGCCCTTCAGTGTAGTGGCCAAGTGATTCAAAGCAGTCCCAACTTTGTCTTTGTTTACTGCTAACAGTTGGCCAGTTGTGGTATTCTTAAAGTCCTCTAAAATTACATTTTTTCTAAAAAAAAATGCTAATTCACAAACAATTAAAAACAGGTACGGCCCTGGGGTTGTTTCAGTGCTTTTCTAATGAGTGGTGTCAGGCAGGTCAATGAGTACTGTCATTCCAAAGACAGGAGAGAAGGAAGTACTCCACTTCTAACTTGAAAATAAGTCAAAAAAATAGGTACCACAGGATTCCAAGCTAAAATCATCCTCCTGAACGACGCATAATAACCAATTACACCTACTTTACCGGACAAAATCACAAGTTATTAGAAACTGAATAGTGCTTTTTGAGACTGACTTTTAACATGTACACTAATATGTACACTACACAAGTACACTGCTCAAAAAAATAAAGGGAACACTTAAACAACACATTGTAACTCCAAGTCAATCACACTTCTGTGAAATCAGACTGTCAACTTAGGAAGCAACACTGACTGACAATCAATTTCACATGCAGTTGTGCAAATGGAATAGACAACAGGTGGAAATTATAGGCATTTAGCAAGACACCCCCCAATAAAGGAGTGGTTCTGCACATGGTGACCTCAGACCACTTCTCAGTTCCTATACTTTCTGGCTGATGTTTTGGTCACTTTTGAATGCTGGCGGTGCTTTCACTCTAGTGGTAGCATGTCTACAACATGAGTCTACAACTCACACAAGTGGCTCAGGTAGTGCAGCTAATCCTTTCTGCAAGGAAGAACAGGAGGAGCACTGCCAGAGCCCTGCAAAATGACCTCCACCAGGCCACAAATGTACATGTGTCTGCTCAAACGGTTGGAAACAGACTCTATCAGGGTGGTATGAGGGCCGGGCATCCACAGGTGGGGGTTGTGCTTACAGCCTAACACCGTGCAGGACGTTCGGCATTTGCCAGAGAACACCACGATTGGCAAATTCGCCACAGGGGCCATGTGCTCTTCACAGATGAAAATAGGTTCACACTGAGCACTTGTGACAGACGTGACAGTCTGGAGACGCAGTGGAGAACGTTCTGTTGCCTGCAACATCCTCCAGCATGACCTGTTTGGCAGTGGGTCAGTAATGGTGTGGGTTGGCATTTCTTTGGGGGGGGTCGCACAGCCCTCCATGTGCTCGCCAGAGGTAGCCTGACTGCCATTAGGTACCGAGAAGAGATCCTCAGATCCCTTGTGATACCACATGCTGGTGCGGTTGCCCTGGGTTCCTCCTAATGTGGCTGGAGTGTGTCAGCAGTTCCTGCAAAAGGAAGGCATTGATGCTATAGACTGGCCCGCCCGTTCCCCAGACCTGAATCCAATTGAGCACATCTGGGACATCCATGTCTAGCTCCATCCACCAATGCCACATTGCACCACAGACTGTTCACAAGTTGGCGGATGCTTTAGTCCAGGTCTGGGAGAAGATCCCTAAGGAGACCAACCGCCCCCTCATCAGGAGCATGCCCAGGCACTGTAGAGAGGTCATACAGGCACATGGAAGCCACACACACTACTGAGCCTATTTTTGACTTGTTTTAAAGACATTACATCAAAGTTGTATCAGCCTGTAGTGTGTTTTTCATTTTAATATTGAGTGTGACTCCAAATCCAGACCTCCATGGGTTGATAAATTTGATTTCTATTGATCATTTCTGTGTGATTTCGTTGTCAGCACATTCAACTATGTAAAGAACAAAGTATTTATTAAGAATATTTCATTCAGATCCAGGATGTGTTATTTTAGTGTTCCTTTTAATTTTTTTAGCAGTGTATACAGCCATAAGTATACGGGGCGCAACTGCCAGTCAATGACTCGATTAAATCTGCTGGGATTCCTCAAATAGAAAACTGAATTAAATTGCATTGCATATAGTAGTCTCAGAATCAAAAAATCCACACGATCTCATCACACTTCCAGCTTACACTGAAAAAGTTAAAGCTTGTAAAGGCTGGCTTGTGTCCATGCCTTTCCTTTTCACCAATACAAAACAAGGCAGTAGCAACATATATTTCTATTTCACAAACCTTTCCAGAAGTCAAGTCCAGTTTATACACATACTGTATTCTATGACAGGAGGTGTTTAACTAGATAGACAGCAGACTCTAAGAATATCCTGTACCCGCAGTGGTATAATGTTTTACTTGCATATTATCATAATTTATCATATTTTTGCCAGCTATTGTCAGCTATACTTCTCTCCCTTTTGAGAAAATGTCCTAAAAACCTAACTGACATGACAGTTCGTCACAGTAGAATTATAATAACCTTTTCTCAATTCTAACCTACAGCCCTTATCACCCAAATTTCTGATATATAGGACAGTAGACTTAATAGAATCTTGCCAAGGCATGTGGTATATAGGCTACTGGTGACAGCTGAGCCAAAGAGAGGAGAGAGAAAGAAAGGACACACTGACACGTTAAAGACATAGAAGTGTTTTTGGCTTATAATGTCTTTAATCAAATGCAATGCTCTACTTTTCTCCAGCTGCACCTGTTATGCTAAAACCAGCACTGTTACCTTCTAGTCTGCCTTATTTTATGTATCATAACATGGCAAACATGATTAAAAGAGTAGTAAATAAATAAGATACACCTCTGCAAGTCATCAACACTGTATGTCAGCATGCCAGAACTTTGCCTTGCTGTTTATATTGGTCAATAAAGTTATCACCATTCTGAGCAGGTTCCTGTCAGACAGTAGGAGAATAGCAGGATGTAGTTGGAGAAGGGAGGAAAGGGAGGGAGAAAAAAAAATCACAGAGGTCTGCCAAATTCATTGTGGGTAGTGAACTTTTGGGGAACTCCATCATAAAAAGAAAATGAAAAATGTTACCCTGACTGTCTCTGAGTCAATTTCTCATCTCCACTACTCCTTCAAATTGCTTGAACTTCATATTTTCAGACTTACCAAAATAGTGGTGACTATATATGTCCTGTTCAACAGTCCATACGTGTCATTGCTGGCCCTCATGAGGCTAGCTGTGGTCACATACTTCTCATCTTCATTCCAGTAGCCAACCTAGGAAAAGGAGAGGGTGTCAAAATGGGGACCTTCAGCTCCTTTTACCTCTTTAGACTTAAAGAGGAAGTGAAACAATTTATGAAATCACTGGCTACAATTTCATGAGCTAGGGTGTCTGTAGAAAAAAAAAGATTTCAAACAACTCATTAAAAACACAAGTGGTGTCATTGTTTTTTCTCTGTTACAAAAACTGATGGAAGTTAAGGGTTGGAGTTCTGAGTCCAGAACTTGTTGATATGAGCTACCTACAGGAGGGAGATAATCTCTGATTTGTGAAATGCCCCCCAACATTTATGGTGGGTGTCATTTTACAAACTTTAACAGCAGCCAAAAACTATTATTTTCCATTTCAGTTTTTAAATGCCAAAACAATCACTGCAGTGTGAATTGAGAGAAATGACACCCTAGGGAGCCAAATATATATTTATCTTTATCTCCTCACAATGTCCACATTAAATCATGTGGCATTTATTTCTTCTTAAAAGTGGGAAATCCAGCTCTGAAGTGCTAGTGGCAATTAACCACAATTTATCCTATGTTTAAAATGTATTTAGATTTCACAAGGAAATGAGCTACCATCAGCTCTTTGTCTCAACTGGGGAATTTACATATTTGTATATATGCAATACAGTTCTTTATGTTAGCCTCTATAAACATTTAGGAAAGCTCAGGGTTTATGTAGTTACTTGTTGACAATAAAAAAATAAAAAAATAATTAGTGCACCATCACCCCCCTTGGTAATTATTTTACTAATTTGTTTCTATAAGTAACTATTTTAACAATGTGAGCCAATTGAACATGACATAGGTCTGATACCAGTATCAGTATATAATTACTTCAATAAAAAGGAAAATGCTTCGACATTGTTAACATTTTCTATCAAACCATGCCTATAGTCCTTCTGATTAGAGGCCATAGAAAGTACCAGAGTGAGAGGACTATGCTGTGTGGAGCTTACAGTAACCTAATACCCCTCCCCCACTTGTTGTTGCACACTGGAAGTCAGCTGGCTGAAAAGGGCTACTATACATTTCCCCTCTCTTAAAATAAAGACAAATTAAGATGTTTGGAAGACTTAATATAAAAAACATGGACAGTGATGGCATGGAAACCTCTTTAAAGTAACATGGTTCTAAAAATTTCAGGGTGCATGCCTGCAAGCCAGTCCAACTAATTAACCAGCTGTCATTAGCTTGCCCTACCTGTGTAACCTTAAAAATAAATTGGAAAAAGTGATAACATTCAGTGGAATACACACTGAACACCTATTTATTTTGTGTCTATTTTATTCTTGGATCATCTAGTAAAGAAAATGGGCATGAAACATCTGATTAAAGTTGGTTGAATAGATCCTAAAAATACAAAACTATATCAAATAATCAAATCAAATCAAACTTAATTTATAAAGCGCTTTTCAAACCATAACAAAGCTTCTCAAAGTGCTTTACAGATTAAAAATGACCCACAACCCCCCCCCCCCCCCTTTCCCAAAACCCAAAAGTGAAAAAAATATCACCACAGCTATACCCCCCCCCCCCAAAAGCACATTAACAAAAGCAGAACGGGCTGAGTACAGCTGAACCAGGAAACGTCATCATGGGAGCCATCTACATCGGCAGCAGCAGATCAACAGCAGCAGCCAAGGCACTGACCCAGGGAGCCAAGAGGAGGGAGGGCTGGTACACCCACCTCCACCCAAGCACCACCTGGAGAGCACCAAGGCAGCCACAGCCGACCACTGTCCCAGAGGCAGAGGGCTCCCACAGAGGAAACACTGGAAGGAAAACTAAAATAAGTTAAAACATTAAAATTAAAACAATTATAAGATATGATCAAATAGAAATGCAAAGCAGATAAACAATAATTGATAAATAGCCAGCTAAAAGCTAAACCAACAAGAATTCAATCAAATAAAACATGCAGAGCAATTAAACAGATTTAATAAATAATAATCAGTGAAAAGGTATGTTAAAAAGGTGAGTCTTGAGCCTGCTCTTAAAAACATGAACGTTCTCTGCGGCCCTGAGGTCCTCTGGCAGGCTGTTCCAGAGGTGAGGGCCATAATAATGGAAAGACGCCTCACCATGAGTGTGTGTCCTTACTTTAGGGATGACAAGGAGACGGCTGCCAGAGGAGCGCAGAGACCGCGAAGGTTCATACGGTAGAAGAAATTCCGAAAGATAAGAAGGCCCAAGACCATTAAGACACTTAAAAATTATTAAAAGAATCTTAAAATCGATCCTTAAACATACGGGGAGCCAATGCAGTGATTCTAAGACAGGTGTAATGTGTTCACGCCTCCTGGTCTTCGTCAGGACATGTGCTGCTGAATTCTGTAAAAGCTGTAAAATTGAGGTAGTCTTTTTGGGAAGACCAGAAAGCAGGGCATTGCAGTAATCAATCCAACTGGTGATAAAAGCATGCATCAGCGTCTCCGTATTGGCCCGAGAGAGAATGGGGCGGACTCTGGCGATGTTCTTTAAGTGATAAAAAGCTATTTTTGTCATATTTGTTATGTGAGGAATAAAGTCAGCTCAGAGTCAAAAATCACGCCCAAGTTCTTAGTTTTGGTAAAAGTTTCTCTCTCTGAGCCTCTGGACCGATGACTAAAACTTCAATTTTGTCCTTGTTGAGCTGGAGAAAGTTTTCTGCCATCCAGGATTTGATGTCTAAAATGCTGTTAAAAAGTGCATCCATTGGCCGTGTGTCATCGGGAGACACGGAGATGTACAACTGTGTATCATCAGCATAACTGTGAAAGTTAACTCCATGTCTTCTGATGACACTGCCAAGAGGGAGCATGTAGAGGTTAAAAAGCACTGGGCCTAAAATTGAACCCTGGGGCACACCACATGTGATCTTGTGGACCTTAGAGGAGCAGGTATCTAAACTTACCATAAAAGTCCTGTCTGTGAGATAGGATGTAAACCATTTATGAACAGCACCAGAGAGGCCGATCTGTTTTAAACGAGTTAAAAGAATAGTGTGGTCTACTGTATCAAAGGCAGCGCTTAGATCCAGTAGAACCAACACTGTCACCTTCTGAGCATCATAATTGAATCTAAAATCATTTAAAATCTTTAAAAAAGCCGTCTCTGTGCTGTGGTTCACCCTAAAACCAAACTGAAATTTCTCTAGGACATTATGAGCGTTAATAAAATTATTAAGTTAAATTAAAACAAATTTTTCTAAAACTTTGCTTAAAAATGGTAAGTTAGACACCGGTCGGAAGTTGTTTAAATCATTAAAATCTAAATTGCTCTTCTTCAGCAGGGGCCTCACCACCGCCCCTTTAAAGGCGGCAGGAAAGACCCCCGTCTGAAGGGAGCAATTCATTACGGATAAAATCTCATCTCTAAAATATTCATAAAATTGCTTAAAAAAGGAAGTGGGAATCGGGTCCAAAACACATGTGGTGGGCCTCACTGAGGAGGAAATTTTATCAAGAGTCCCAGCTTCCACCAGGACAAAACTGTCCAGCATTTCCTCTGGTAGAGACACACAATCAGATTTGTCTAAAACCATGTTACACTGAGAAGATAAAATATTACATCTGATCGTGTCTACCTTCCCTCTGAAGTGGTCTACAAACTCCTCACAAAGAGTATTTGAGGGGGTTTTCTGATATGCATTAGTAGTACAGTTAAAAATGTTGTCTATAGTGGAAAACATAATTTTGGGATTATTTTTATGTTGTGAGAGGATTCTGCCAAAGTATGGGTTTCTGGAATTTCTTACTGCATTGTTATATGATTTGAGACGTTCGATGTACATTTGATGATTTATTGTGATTTTATTTTTCCTCCATTTTCTCTCTGCCACCCTGCAGCTCCTTTTTAATCTCTTAAGGTCTTTGTTTCTCCATGGTGTTGTTGTTTTTGATTGTTTGTTTCTAACTTTAAATGGAGCCAGCAGGTCAATAGCGGATTGAAGCCTTCTGTTAAAATTATTAACAATAAAATCACAGGGGGCAGGTAAAACAATAGGAGGTTTCTTTTCAAAAATTTCCAGAAAACCTGCAGCCACTTCAGGGGTTCGATGGCGCTTCCTGACAGTTCTCACAGAGGTCTCCTTCTGGATAAAACTGGTGATATTAAAAAACACACAGTAATGGTCAGAGACAGCCAAGTCAACAACAGAGGACACAAGGGTGGACAGGCCATACGTGATGAACAAGTCCAGGGTGTGTCCTCTGTTGTGAGTTGGCTGCGTGACATGTTGACTAAAATCCATATAATTCAAAATATTTAAAAATTCTGTTGATAAAGGATCTAAGATGTTATCTATATGTAGATTAAAATCACCATCTAAAATTATTCGTTCATAAGAGTTGTGCAAAATTAATAAAAACTCTGAAAATTCTTGAATAAAAAGTGCACTCTTTTTAGGAGGCCTATAAAATGTGACACATAAAATCTGAGGAGTGCTAAAAACAGACGCAGTTTATTCAAAAGTGCTAAAATTATCAAATAAAACAGGTTTGGCAGAAAGCGTTGATGAACTAATAAAAGCAGTTCCGCCTCCCCTTTTGCAACTCCTCGTGGAATAAGTGAAATAAAAATTTGGTGGGGAGGCCTCTGTAAGAACAACGGGGGCATCTGCACTCAGCCATGTTTCCGTTAAAAATAAACAATTAATATTATGGTCTAAAATTAGGTCATTTATTATAAAAGTTTTATTCAGCAGAGAGCGAACATTTAGAAGTGCCATATTAATGGTGATTGGAGATCGAGTGACTGTATGGTTTACTGGAGGTAGGACTTTTGGTAACTGTTTGAGTTTATTAGGGTTGCATTTGCTATGTTTTATATTATTTTTCCGCACTCTGCTGATAATAACAGGTATGAATGATGTAAAACAAGGTCCAAGTCCGATATGTGAGTTACTGTTAAAATCAGAACTGAGTTCATAGAAGCAGGGACCAGCTGCACATCAGGATGTGGCGGAGGGGGCAGAGAGGGCAGGAGCAGCTGGGGCTGGTGTGGTAGACAGGGGGGGGGGCGAGGGCATGCCAGGCTTATTGCCAGCATGCGGGCACCCTGTCTGTTGAGATGTAGTCCATCTAGTCCAAACAATTGACTCCTGCCCCAGAAAATGTTCCAATTGTCTATAAAACTAATATTGTGCATCACGGTGGCAGAGGAAAGCCAAGTGTTCAAAGATAAAAGCCTGCTAAAACGACCAATACCTCTGCCAACAGTGGGGTTGGGGCCAGAAATAAAAACAGACACGTGTGTATTTTAAAAGATTAAACAAATGAATAAAATCCAGCTTCAGGAGCTCAGATTGCTGTTTACGAATGTCATTGGTTCCAGCGTGAATAATAACTCTACTCACAGATGGGTGATGTTGGATATGGTCCAGGATCTGTTCAGTAATGTTCTTTACGGTGGCTCCAGGTAAACACAGAGTGAGGGCTCCTCTCATCTTTACATTCCTGATAATAGAGTCTCCAATGATGAGCGTGGTGGGCGGCTGGTCAACAAGTTGATGCTGGGCAGAGGATCTTTTACCGTCCAGGACCTGCTGGATGTTGGGCGGATTAGCTTCCCCAGGACTGCAGCGATGTGTTGTCGGCGCCGAGGGCTCGATTCATGGGTTCGTGGTGTAGTGGAGCACTCCTTGGCGAGTCCTGGGTTTAGCGTGACGTGGAGGGCTGCGGGTGACCGGCTGCTGCTCCGGATGCTGGGAGGGGATGGGCAGCAGTCCTGCGGAGCTGCGGTGTTTCAGGGCGGCCGGAGGGACAGTCAGAGGAGGAAAGTCGTGCTCCAGGGCACCGAAGCGGTTTGATAATGGTAGGCCGGGTGAAGGAGAGCGGTGGCGGCTGCTCCGGGCCCCCCCACCGCGGCCGGGCCCGACCATGGAGCAGGCACCCTGAAGCACCGGTGTTGAGCTGATGGGGGCTTTTGGCTTTGCCCCCGGATGGAACCTGCGGTCATCCTCTGCAGTTGTTGTTGCACCTTCGGCGTTCGGCAGTCCGAGTCCAGCGATGGATTCCTCCTCCACAGCTTCACCGGGCTGGCAAGGAATTGTGTCCGCCAGCTGACAACTGTTGGCGGCGGCGAAAGTCCGGCGTCAGATGATGTCCACGTCGCACTCGTGGTCCTGGATTTGATGGAGCGTGGAGTTTCTCTGCTTCAGCTCCAGAACTTTTTGAGTTAATTTAAAACAGCCATCACATCCGGGGGTGCAGGTGAGTGAAGGCATGACGAAATAAAAGTAGTCCGTGTTCGGATTAAAAACGCCCCCGGTAAAAACAAGTTGCTAAAAGTCAGGGGTGTTAAAATTGGTTAAAACTAGTCATAAAAAAACAAAAAAAGATTTTAAACCAGTTAAAACCGTGTTATTTAGGGAGCCGAAGTTGGCAAGTCTCTCTGTAGAAAGCATGTGCACTCCACCAAAATAAAATAAATACAAAATTAAACAAAACCCTTACAAACATCAGCACAGAGTGTACATAAATCATAGATTTTGAATAACGTGAATGTGTAATTCAAGATTGTGGAGTTTTGGACTGGTATTTACTTTAAGAAAGTTGGGGTTTTGCACTTGTCATGCAGTCTCTTTTTAAGCAAAACCTTTCTAACTGCATCTTGTGGAAGTCAATTTTGTCTTCATGATTCAATTAGCAATTTTCTCAGTTTAAACCATAAAAGTATTTCACTTTATATCAACTTCAATATCACCTGATCCTTCCACTACATTTCACACAATCCACACTCTACCTTTCATATTTATTAGGCTAAAGCATGGTACAGCATTAAGATAAATACCTGTCCTTAAATTTCTTTTTCATATTTCAAGTTTACAAACTTTGGACCAGCAGTAAAGGTGTGTGTTACACTGCACTAATAGGAGAAAGTTTCTTTTCAGATGAGTCTTATTTCACTAATAAGGCACTTTTGCTCCCTGATTGACCCCAAGCAAATATACAGTGGCTTGCAAAAGTATTTGGCCCCCTTGAACTTTTCCACATTTTTCCACATTACAGCCACAAAGATGAATCAATTTTATTGGAATTCCACGTGAAAGACCAATACAAAGTGGTGTACACGTGAGAAGTGGAACGAAAATCATACATGATTCCAAATTGTTTTTACAAATAAATAACTGAAAAGTGGGGTGTGCGTAATTATTCAGCCCCCTGAGTCAATACTTTGCAGAACCACCTTTTGCTGCAATTCCAGCTGCCAGTCTTTTAGGGTATGTCTGTACCAGCTTTGCACATCTAGAGACTGAAATTCTTGCCCATTCTTCCTTGCAAAACAGCTTCAGCTCAGTCAGATTAGATGGACAGCTTTTGTGAACAGCAGTTTTCAGATCTTGCCACAGATTCTCGATTGGATTTAAATCTGGACTTTGACTGGGCCATTCTAACACATGGATATGTTTTGTTTTAAACCATTCCATTGTTTTCCTGGCTTTATGTTTAGGGTCGTTGTCCTGCAGGAAGGTGAACCTCTGCCCCAGTCTCAAGTCTTTTGCAGACTCCAAGAGGTTTTCTTCCAAGATTGCCCTGTATTTGGCTCCATCCATCTTCCCATCAACTCTGACCAGCTTCCCAGTCCTTGCTGAAGAGAAGCACCCCCAGAGCATGATGCTGCCACCACCATATTTGACAGTGGGGATGGTGTGTTCAGAGTGATGTCCAGTGTTAGTTTTCCGCCACACATAGCGTTTTGCATTTTGGTCTCATCTGACCAGAGCACCTTCTTCCACATGTTTGCTGTGTCCCCCACATGGCTTGTGGCAAACTGCAAACGGGACTTCTTATGGTTTTCCTTTAACAATGGCTTTCTTCTTGCCACTCTTCCATAAAGGCCAACTTTGTGCAGTGCACGACTAATAGTTGTCCTATGGCCAGATTCCCCCACCTGAGCTGTAGATCTCTGCAGCTCCTCCAGAGTCACCATGGGCCTCTTGGCTGCATTTCTGATCAGCGCTCTCCTTGTTCGGCCTCTGAGTTTAGGTGGACGGCCTTGTCTTGGTAGAAACTCCTGAAGACACAGGTGGAGCCCTCAACAATCGCCTGGATCAATGACTACCTGACCAACAGACCACAATTTGTGAGACTGAAGAATTGTGTGTCAAACCAGGTGGTCAGCAGCACAGGAGCACCACAAGGGACCGTACTCTCACCATTCCTTTTCACTCTGTACACCTCAGACTTCCAGTACATATCAGAGACCTGTCATCTGCAGAAATACTCAGATGACTCTGCAATTGTTGGGTGTATCAGAGATGGACAAGAAGCTGAATACAGAGAGCTGGTGGACCGCTTTGTGACATGGTGTGGAAACAATCGTCTCACCTTGAATGTGAACAAAACAAAAGAGATGATTGTAGATTTCAGAAGAAACAGGGATAAGTCAAACACTGTTTCCATCATGGGAGAAGAAGTGGAGGTGGTTGAGGAATATAAACACCTCGGAGTTCACCTTGACAACAGACTGGACTGGAGGCGCAACAGTGAAGCCGTCTACAAGAAGGGACAGAGCAGACTGCACTTCTTGAGGAAGCTTAGGTCCTTCAAGGTTTGCAGCAAGATGCTGCAGATATTCTACAAGTCTGTTGTGGAGAGTGTAATCTCTTCAGCCGTCATCTGTTGGGGTAGCAGCATCAGAGCCAGGGATTTAAAAAGGCTAAACAACCTGATAAAGAAGACTGGTTCTGTTCTTGGGACAACTGTGGAAAATCTGGAGATGATAATGCAAAGAAGGATTCTTCATAAAATCAAAAAAATTATGGACAACCTTGAGCATCCTCTTCATGAGACAGTCATAAAACAACAGAGCGTCTTCAGTCGGAGGCTTCTTCAGTTTCGCTGCAATACAGACCGCTACAGGAAATCCTTCCTGCCCACATCCATCATCATCTACAACAACTCCTTGAAGAATTAATTATATGAGCTATACCAACACTTAATTTCCCTCTGGGATCAATTAAGTATTTTTGAATTTTGAATTAGAATTTTGAATTTTGTTTACAGTTGTGCCATACTCCTTCCATTTCTGAATGATCGCTTGAACAGTGCTCCGTGGGATGTTCAAGGCTTGGGAAATCTTTTTGTAGCCTAAGCCTGCTTTAAATTTCTCAATAACTTTATCCCTGACCTGTCTGGTGTGTTCTTTGGACTTCATGGTGTTTTTGCTCCCAACATTCTCTTAGACAACCTCTGAGGCCGTCACAGGGCAGCTGTATTTGTACTGACATTAGATTACACACAGGTGCACTCTATTTAGTCATTAGCACTCATCAGGCAATGTCTATGGGCAACTGACTGCACTCAGACCAAAGGGGGCTGAATAATTACACACACCCCACTTTTCAGTTATTTATTTGTTAAAAAATGTTTGGATCATGTATGATTTTCGTTCCACTTCTCACGTGTACACCACTTTGTAATGGTCTTTCACGTGGAATTCCAATAAAATTGATTCATGTTTGTGGCTGTAATGTGACAAAATGTGGAAAAGTTCAAGGGGTCCGAATACTTTTGCAAGCCACTGTAACTGTAATTCTTACAAGATAAATTTGACCAGAGGTCTCCCTTGAACTTACTGAAGTATGGTTGGGAAATGAGCCGGGTTATTGAGATATTACAGTTGCAAGCACAACTTTTAGGCTCCTCAGGCAAGAATGAATATCTGCATGCCTCAGGCTTACCTTTTTGGGTCCAGATGGGGCCAGTTCCATGACACTGACAGTATAGTTGGTCCTGCGACCCTTCTCATTAAACTGTATGTGACCAGTCAATCCATCAATACGAACCTGTAAAGAGTTCACACATACACAGTAGCTCATGTAGAGGTTGAAAGACTCCTCGCATATTGGTGTATATGATCAATGTTGTAGTGATTCAACCAGAAACATAAGTAAAGCATGTTTAAAATAGTTTGTATGTGTTTGTAAAGCATTTGTGGAAGTCTGCACTGCTCATGTCCCTGTGGAGGTGAATGACAGACGGTGTGCATGTATGTGCCCAGTGCAGTGTGTTTTTCTTGGCTTGGTGATGGAATTAATTGACCGATCGCAGCTTCAAGCTCCAGGCTGTCCGCAGCCAGATGGCTAGATTGACTCTTCACAGCCTCTGTAGAAAGAGCCTTGGGCTGCACGCATGCACGGATACAATTTTATACCTATGTGGGAATACACCATCTTTTTTCTGTCTGCATATTTTCCAATAATGTAAAGAAAGTATTCTAAATATAACAGTAGTAATTCCGTGTCTCTCAGTGTATGTGCCAAGTATCTCTGCCTGGCCCCAGGAGATCAAGAAGCCTCACATCCAGACCACCATTTCCTTTCCCGTGGCCAAATATTGTATTTCTAAACTCAATTGTTGATGTCATATCCCATGATGATCACAGCTGAGTAATATTGCCTCCAGGTTTTGTTTACTAGCCGTGATGTCACATTTGATACTGGGGATTTCTCCTATGACTTAATGTGAACTTTACGCGACAGAATGAGACCTAATTTGTTCAGCCAGCCCCGACTCAGGAACTGTTAGCCAATGTGCCAGTCAAGAATTTCTCCATGTCTATGCAGAGTTGGGGAATTCATGCCTCTGTGTGTATGTTTGTGTATGTGTGGAGTGTTGTGTCTCTGTGCATGAGTGCAGACCTGCTGCAAGGCTCTCTGGATGTCTATACCCTGTCCCCAAGGGGCTGGTGGGTTGGCGAGACACTCTCCAGCATTGCCACGGCGAGAGATGTCTATCCTCTGTCTTCTCAGATTCTGGAAGGCTGTGGACATGACTTTCACCCCGTCATATGTTAGCGCGCCCATGTACTGCAGAGAGATAATTCAAACAGATGCAAGATTTATGAGACAGCAAAAAGAGCCAAGACAGCAATTGAGATGTCCACTATACCTTAACATGATTTCTGTATATTCCTCACATTAAAGTTTCAAGCCTACGCATAAGGGGCGCGTAAGATCTGCGAACCGTAATATGCCGTTATAGTCAATGGGTCCGTTTCCACCAGGTGCAAAGCAGCGGGAATAGGACGTGTCCCAGAAGAATTGTGTCGCAGCCCTCTATTTTTTACATGCTACGCTTCTAAAACGGGTCAAGCTCAGCAGTTCGGATCGGGCCAGACAGGAAACCAGACTTGGGAGCAGTTTAAACCATCTGGAAAATTTAAAAATAAAAGACTCGTGCTGATTTCTGATTGTTTAACTATGTAAAAACAAAACATTACCTGTGAAACCATGGTTAAAGTTGGTTGGTCTTTAGGTCTAATTTTTTGTTTTTTTGTTGGTCTAATTTGTTGGTTTTGTTAGACAACAAATTCTTTAATTCTTAAAGTGGAGAATCACCCAATTTATATGATACCAGTGATCATTTTTACAAGAACAACATGAAAAAAAGGAGAAGACATGGACATAAACATCTTCAGTTTTGAGAGTGGGTGGTGAGTTTATGATACTTATTACCACAGAATAAATTTTCTTTCCCTGTGTACTACCCTTCAAGTTATGCTATTGCAATTCTCCTGTGATTTCGGGAACAGCTGCATGGAATGCTTTCGCAGCCGATACAAGTCTGCAACGCTCCTGCTGGGAAGGGACGTGCTGCTGAGCTTGCAAACAAAATGCATCTATTACGTTATGCTCCGGTGGAAAGCAGGGGTCAGCCTATTCCTTTTTCATGCTCAAAACATGAGAAAAGAGTCTTCCAGCTTAGATTTTACATTGAAAATCTTTGGAGGTGGAGGCAATTTTAGCTGGCTGAACATAAATAATGAATCACTAGCTGAACCCCAGATCT
The DNA here is from genome assembly GCA_963556495.2 of Valencia hispanica. Taxonomy (NCBI): domain Eukaryota; kingdom Metazoa; phylum Chordata; class Actinopteri; order Cyprinodontiformes; family Valenciidae; genus Valencia; species Valencia hispanica. Next base: position 21,148,065 of record OY747702.1, read on the forward strand.
AACCCATAAATTAGAAATTTATTTAAAATATATTCAAAACCTTTTCTAATCTTTTTATGCTGCTCATAGTTAGGACTGAGAAAATTCAAATTCAATTCAATTCAAATTCAAAAATACTTTATTGATCCCAGAGGGAAATTAAGTAAGGAATAATAATTAATAATAAGGAAGATGCACAAAAAAATTGGCTAGTAACTGGGCTATGCAGAAAACAGAAATGCTGAACAAAGAACAATACACTCGCTCTATTATACCCCTGTGGGCTTTCAATGTTTTAATATTTCAATCAAAAACACTGGTCGAAAATTGACAATACGATTCTGATTCGTGAATCTGCAGAAATGAACTTCTGCTGTAGGCCATCGTACTTTGTAATAAAGTCATGCTTTTTGTGCTACTATGTAATTTCTTAATTCCATAAAATACAGAAGAAGAATTATTATGAAAAAAGTGTATGTTACTTTGAGTCCAGTTTTGGGCATTTTGGAGTCTTTGTTGTCAAACTCCATCCACTGCTGTACGATTCGGCTCACGCTCGGTTCCGAGTTGTTAACAAGCTGAAAGCCGGTGATGTTGGCACCGCCTTTCCTTAGGTCTGTCAGGTCGATGTCTAGGAAACCCTGAAACCGTCAGCAACACACGCATAGAGGTAAAAGGACATTACAGAAGCAGTTCTCAGGACAGAAAATGTAGAAATTTAGAGCACTCAGTCAAAACAAAGCTGAAACGTGAAACAAGGGATGGTTTGTAGGTGGGAATGCTAAGAGATTACAAGATGATGTTAATACGTGTCACTGGCAACCTACATAACAGTTTTAGGTGGTGCCTAATGTAGCACAGTGTTGTTACATTTTTTTTGCGTGAAAAGTTTACAACAACATTAAACATTTACAGGTAAATAATAAAGTCAATAGCATTTTAATTGTTTGTTCCCAAGCTGGAGGATAGAAATTCGAGGAAGTGGTCGGCCCTATTACCTTACTGACAGGGTCTTACTTTGAATCTTGACTATCTGTCTTTCTGTGCGGTTAGCATATTACTTATGTGTATACGTGACTTATCTTAGTAAGCTTTAATTTATTCCCACAGTCAAGGTTGTGTCACATCACAAGTTTAAAATTTTTGCCATGTTGTCATACTTAGTAAAGCTATACAAAAAGCATTGAGAAAAACCTATTTTAATTTTCAGTAGCATTATCTCACACTGTTCAAAATAAAAGTGTGGAGAAAACCAAATCCACATTAAGAAATATTTTTTTTATGTTTATTTCTTGATACCCCTGTTTTAGTAACCCACAATGTCTCCACATCATCCAGTCTTACATCCTGACTTATGCAGTTCTCTTTCTCTTTCTCTCTCTTTAAGTCACCCACACTTTTCATATAGAAGTTATTTCAGTGACTGATTTGGTCATAGAAGAAGATCATTTTTCTTCCTGGTAAACCATTTTGTGTTTAATTTGGCAAGCAGATCCTCTGCTATACCTAACAATCTGCATGGTGTTTTTTTTTTCATGTTTATCCCCTGTTTCACAACAAACTCACTTTGGGTCTCATTTAAAAAGCTTGGTTACGCACAAAATGGGGTCTAAAAACTGCGTAAGTCACTTTCTACGCCATGTTAAACGTGACAGAAAAATGTGCGCAACTTTAAGTACACTAAGGACCTTGGACACGGATGACACTGGCAGCGCAGCCCCCTTTCCCGTTTCTGAACTGAGAATTAAAATGTGAATCTGAATGAAAATATGTTGGAATCCAGAATTATATCACAGTATGTTTATATGTATGTCTTCAGATTATATAGCAATTTCACTTATTGGTGCTTTAATTGTGTGAAGTACAAACATAAATACTGTAGTGACATTCCTACATAATGCTGCACAATGGATGCGCTGGCTCTCATTGAAGATCACACCACTGGCAGCATCTGGATGGGGGAAGCCGATGTAGATTCCCTAAAGCAATCCTATTAGATTTATGTGCTGAACTTGCCCCGGTGATAGATCTACCGCCCATCTGGCCTTTTGGCTGAGTAAAGCTCTATACAGACAAACGTTGATTGATTGATTGAAATAAAACGGTTTTCCGAAAAGTCAAGATTATTTTTTTAAACAGTTGGTTAGTCTGTAGATAGCATCTAATTGGTTCTATAGAGAATTTGACTACCAGAAGATGCCACTCTTTACTCCAATTGTCTAGCAGTCAGCTTTGGACACCTTTTTCCCCTCCATTACCATCCACCTAATTATTACGTAGAATTGAGCCTAATGAAGGTAAATGATTATTAATTAGATACTTCCGAGACTCTCTGCTCAACTTAAATAAGTAAATGATGAATTTGAAAAATGCTTTAGTCATTGTGTTGCACTAAGATTTTTATACCAAACAAATGTATTTAGTTTTTTCTCAATTAAGTAAACATACTTAAATATAGGTTGGAGTGCCAATAAATGTAGAAGGTGCTACATATGTGTTCTGGGGTTTTGTGTAGATAAATACTTCAATATTTTGCCCAGGAGTTTGCCATAATAAACTGACTTTACTCATTCTTTCTTTTTTTGAAGAACAAAAGAAGTGGAAACAGAAAAAAAGAAACCTCATTTCAAGCAGTAGTCCAGGGGTAATCTGTGACAGGCTAAATCCTGATAGGTTACAGTAAAAAATGAAAGGATCAAAACCTTATAGGATTCAGGGTGAAGTACAGCTCATGCTTCACGCAACCCAGAACAGAGAAAAAAAGAGACTAGGAAGAAATGTATGTCCTACTCATGTTTTTTTCCCCTGGCTGTTATGTAGGTGTTTTTTTTTTCAGGAGAAGGAGAAAGACAGAATAGCAGAGATGGAACTTCCGCTTCTCAGCAGGTGGCCTGTCACTGCAAGGAGAGGAAGAGACAGACGAATGGGAATGGTAACGGGTGGGAGATTCTCTGTGGTTTTTAAAAGTGGAGTTTAACCAGATGAAAAGAAAAAAAGTTGCTTCCTTGCATTGTCACTTGCTTCCAAGGCATCTGTCTTAGGCCACAAAGTTTTCAGAGGTTTCTCTTTCTTCTTTGTTCTGACTTTGTTTCATGAAGGTTTGGTTCCCTCTTTGCTACAAGTCTGTCTCAAAATATCACTTGCTTTGTATCTTCTGATCTTTAATATTCATAGAGTGACAAAACAGCTGTTCAACAGAATAAAGTACAGTTTTACAGAATAATTCCAGGACACTTATTCAATCAGAAAAAAAAAAATCAATTTTCCTAAAAGGTTGGTTATAACAAAAATCCTTGTAATTGTGCCAGTGAGGCACAACTTTTATAATTTGATTAGTTTTCAGAAATGTCATATCCATGGCTTTATGTTTACCTGGGTCATAAATATGCGACAAAGAAAGCCATTTATTTTAGCCACTGGTCAATAAGCTTAACGAGAACCCATGTTTATATCAGCAAGAAATAAAGCTTGCCAAATTCCGCAGTTGGTGCACTGGAACAAAGAGTGGCACCTTGGCATCATGAAGTCACCATAACAACCATTAGACACTATCCACATGATAGCTAGCTGTTCAGGAATGATGCCTAAAAAAACCCAAATCATTTCTGTCCTACTACTACAAACATGAACAAACTTGCGAAACTATGGTGGGACTTAGACCTAATCTGTGTGCTTTAGTTAGATGAGACTAAGATTTAAGCTTTTCCAGAACAAAAACTTAAGGTGGGTTTGGTGTTTTGGGTGCATATTCTCTTCCAAAGGCCACAGAAAACCTTGTTAGAATGCATGGCTGCATAATCTTTGAATCTGGTGGACCTTACCAGTAAACTAAAAGAGTGGCACTCTGGTTATTAACAAACGATAACAAAAACAAGCAATATTTTTGTTGTACAAAGTTCCCAGCACCACAGTTTTCCTTACTTTTAGTTGTAAGAATTTCTGCTTAGTAATTTTACAATTTCCTGCTTCCCTTCAGTACAGAGAAAGAGGCTATGGGATGCTGTGGCATGTCCCCCCCAAACAATCTGAGAACCTTGTTTGAATCCATAGCATTATGAACACTGTGAAATATGGTCTATATACATTTTGTAGGAGGAATGATCAAAGATGCCTATTTCTTTGTTTTCAGTCTTTGAAATGCAGTACAATAATAAGTGTTGACAAAAGGGATAGTACAAAGAATCAACAACATGGGTCTCCATAATTTTGCTATCAGGGATTTTGGCATAGATCATTTTTATTTTAACCTTGGATTTTTTGCCCCCACTAAATAAAGGTTTTTATGAGGTAATATTATGCTATTACAATAACAGATCAATTAAGGATTTTTATAAATCTAGTAAATATTTGTTTTTGACAAATCTATGTAATTTTTAGAAGGTCTGCACGGATACAAAGTGGAGTCTGCTTCCTGCTATCATTGCTGTCTTTGAAACTGATCAGGTGTCTGTCTGCATTTCGTAGGAATACTTGCACTTTTCTTTGCTCCTTGAATGAATTAATGTCGAGAAGCGAGCTGAAGAGGTTACTATAGAAACTAGCCTTCGCTAATGCTGGACATGGAGGGGGTGTGTTTCCAACACATACTGTAACCCCATTTAAGCACTGAAAGATATTTAAACCATGCCCTCCTCGGATCCTCACATAGGTGTAGACATGCAGATCAGTAAGTTAATTAGCACAATTCTGAAAAGGTGCAAGGACAAAGAGAAACTATTTTATTTCTTTATTTTCCTTTTCTTTTTTTGAACAGGGCATTTAATATGCCTATTATTAAGGACTGCAGCCACTTTGCAAATCAGCCGTTCCTGCCGTATAAACCTTATCATTTAAAATTAAATCTGGCAAACTGGCCAGACAAGAGAGATTGAACCAATCTAAAACCCAAGCGGTGGGAAATTGTCAGGGCCAGCGGCTGCATATTAATGTTGTTACAGCCACAGCTTCCACTGGTGTCAGTTTAGTCTTCACTTTGCTGCATTTACTGAGCGCAGTACTTGTCTACATACTATCTGCACTGAGAAAATGGCAGGAAAACAAAAGAGAGAGCCAATAGATAAAGCTCTCACAGACAGGCTGCCTGACCCTTTTCTGTCAAACTATGTCTGCACAGATTTTTCCCTCAGACTGTCACAGATCACACTCCTGTGCTTTGGTCTACTGCTGAACTGCTGTCGTTTCTGCTGCTTTGACATTGAAAGAATAGCTGGAGTGGAAAATGGAATGAGAAGATGTAAAACCAGATAGTTCCACCCTAATTTATCGGGTGCGCACAAGTCTATTTAACTGGCGATAAAGTGCTGAAAGTCAGGAACACTGTTAAAAGCTAAATTTATTGCCAATCCAAATTCTATGGAAGTATGAAGTAGGTGAAAAAGTGTGTGGGATTCTTTTGCAATAAAGAAGCTGTTCTGTCATGGTAATTTCTTACCAGGTTGGCGAGGATGTAGTGGTAGCTCTTTGCGTTCTTTCCTTGTTCTACAATCTGCAAGACAGAGGATGAGAAAAAAACATCAAACGCAAACAGAGATTGTAAAAAGAGAGGAGTTTAAGTTGACCTTGCGCACGAAGCAGGAAAATCACAGCAATAACCTTCATTTTCACAAATTTAAGTTTTAAATCAGTGATTACCTTGGAGTTAGACAATAGACTAATGCATTTTTTCTCTCTTTTCTTTCTTGAGAATTATTGGTATTGCTAAGATGGGACAGCTTGTAAACCCTAAATTGTTTTACTTTTTGGATTATTGCAATGTGTTTTTTTCGGTAAGGAACTGATGATTATTCCTTTCAATCAAATCTCTGGGCATATTCCCTATTATAACTCTGCTGTTTTTACTGTAAGTGCTATTATATGTCAGTAAAGCACTGAATTTATGTCTAAAACTTGCATGTTGACACTGATATTGTGGTTTAGGTAAGTTAAAAACCAGATTTATCTACAGTATAAAATACACAGTACCTTTTTTACTCACTGTTTTACACCAAATCAGACTAAACCCTCATGTTTTAGGTCAGCTGGATGGTCAAAATGAGTTCTGTTTGCTAAATGCCAAAGTTATGAGAAGGCTAGAATTATGTAATAGTTTTGTATTATATTGAATAACTGAGGTAAATCAAGGCAAACCTTGAGTCTAAGATAGAACCTACCTAAAGGTTCGATTTTTAAAACAATTATTTCCAAATGTATCACATTTAGAATTTTGATTTAGAATTTTGAAAATGGAGTCTAGGACAAACGTGAATTTTTTTAGATGCCCTGTGGTCTGAAGAAATAAAAATGTAAGCATTTGGTTATAAGGAAAATCCTTACATTTGACAGAAAAAAAGGTTGCAATCTTGACAATGTGATTAAAACTGAAGTAAAGGGTGACAGCATCATGTTGTGTTTTCCTGCAAGACAGACTGGTGCACTTATCGAATACTGTACATTCAATTCAATTCAATTCAATTCAAATTCAAAATTACTTTATTAATCCCAAAGGGAAATTAAATGTTGTTGTAACTCATTATGCAAGTTCCTTCAAAGATTTGTTGTAGATGCTGATGGCTGTGGGTAGGGATGATCTCTTGTAGCGCTCTGCAGATCTGAAGAAGCCTCTGACTGAAGACGCTCTGTAGTTGTCTGATGTAGAGGATGCTCTGGATCTATGGCGTCTTCTTTTCAACCACTTCAGGGTTTTGTGGTTGTAGTTGAGGTATTATTTGAGCTTTTGTGATGTTAATCAGCTGCTGCCAGTTGTAAACCACCTTGTTGCCATGGTTATGCATCATAACAAATGTCCAAAAATAAAAAGTATCAGCAAAAATCCTTCCAGCTGCACAGCATTCAAAACCAGAGAGAATAGTTGTCCACAAAAAACAATGTTTCTACCAGAAATGGAAGAATTAAAGTTTAAAAAAAGAAAAAAAATATAAACCAAAGTAACAGAGCTACTCCAACATGCTGCCACCTTGAGCGGCGCAATTCCGGAATCATTCCGGAATTCATAGCATCATGTAAGGAAGTTAAAGGTTTGGAACAAATCTGTTTTCCAAATGGACATGGACCATAAGAATCCTATCAATTTAGTTATGAAGTAGCTTAAGGACAACAAAGTAAACCATTAAAAGGGGACATCACAAAGCCATGATCTCTGTCCAATTAAAAATCTGTAAGCAGAGGTGAAACTCTGTGTGTGAGAGCAAGGTGTTCAACAAATCTGACTCTTGTCTTTCAGACGGAATGCCTGCCTGCCTGCCTGCCTACCTATCGACCAACGTTAAAGATTTTTTCTTAGATGCAGAGAATTATGAATGTGACTTTTTATTTAGTGTGAGTGAATATCTGGTTCCAACTCTATATCACAGATTTTGGAGGTGGGGTTGCATTGGAAAGATGTTCAAATTAAAATTAAAAACCAGAGTAAACAAAGTAAAATTACTCCATATTCCACCTAGTTCAATATTATATTGTCTTGAATCTTCAAATTAGTTAAAGCAGAAGGTCTTACACCACAGTGGTAATATTCTGTAATGCAGTGATTTATTTACTCAAACTTATGACAGAAAGATAAAATATGGCAGTAGTCTATCTTCAGATAAAAAACATTTATTTAAATACCAGTAAGTATGAAACAAAAGTATGAAATAGCAAATACAAAATCAAACAAAAACTAAACTAAAATGTTCTCCTTCAGCAAACATGTGGGATTTCATAGAAAAAAAAAATCTTAGCTGCAGTTTAAAATCTTTTTGAACGATTTAGTGCATTCAAAATAAACAAATCCAAGAATAATCCAAAAACTATAATGACTCAACACAGAATCAGAACATATAGAAAAAGAAACTATTCCTTCCCGATAAAGTTTATAAATTCTTTGACAGCAAAACAAGCATCTTTACCTTATTGGCTTTCAGTAGTGTGCACAGGTGGTTAACAATATCACCAGCAGTGCTGAAGACACATTTTGAAGGTGTGCGTGTGGCCATCAGTATGTACAGATATTTCTGAGACATCGGACATCAATGGGAAACCTTTTTCATGCATTTTCCACTAAGCCAGTGGATCTTCTTCTCTAATAATGACCTCCTCACCGAGGAAACAGTAAATTACTGTCTGTGCCTTCTCCTCCAGTATGCAGGAAGTTGGAGCCCTTGCTCGCCCCAAAAGGCTGCCCAAAGAATGAGGCTTCTTCTTTGGTGGCTGTTGTGTAAAAGGCCACAGGGCCAAACAGATTCTCCTTAGGGAACAAAATAAATACTTAGTGAGAGCATTCGACCATTTAACAACAGAGGCTTTTTCACACAGTATTGAACAACTTCATCAGAAGCCGTCAGCCCTTCTTCTGAGTTCAGTCCTACAAGAAGTTTCTTGTTTCATTGGTAATGCAAGGGCCTCACATCATGAAAAGACCAAGAAACAGCAACAACATAAGTTTCACAGATTACAACAGGAAGCCAACCATTTTCCAGATACACCAAAATCCAACCAAGAACCTCTGGCGATTTACATCCTGGCCAGCTGGGAACTATGGGTAAGGAAGGAATTTGTCCAACCGGAAACTAACACAGCCAGAGTAAGCAGTTTTGGCCAAGGGATTTAATTGTGCTATCTCCCTACAGGGAATTACAATCGTGCACCTCACAACTGTCACTGAATCAGCTATCCGGAACAATAACATCACAGAGGAAGAAGCAGAGCAAATTAGGACTAAAGTTACAATAACTCTCGCTAATGCTAAACCTCCTCCCCCCAACCTCACACCTCAGGATATGGAGACTGTTACATCCCTCAGTAAGGACCATGACATCACCATTTTACCAGCTGATAAAGGGAGATGTACAGTGGTCCTAAGCACATCGGATTACAACAAAAAAGACATCACACATCAGATGACATGTTGACTTATGAGGCTCTGAAGAGGAACCTAACAAGCTACTACAAGAAAAAGGTTGTTAACTGCTTACAGAAATTTGAAAAAGACCAAGTGATTGGTCGAACCCTCAACTACAGACTACATTCTGGTGAAGCCACACCATGCATATACGGCCTCCCAAAAATACACTTAGACCAATCATCAGTAGCATCAACTCGGTTACATACAACATTGCCAAACATCTTACCCTTTTAACATTTTAGCGTCACTGGTAGAGTACACACACCACATCACATCCAGAACTCCACAGACTTTACCAACAAAATCATTCAACTGAAGCCTGCTCCTGGGGAAACTTTGGCATCCTTTGATGTCACATCACTTTTCACTTATATATCTACATCTGATGCAGTGGAAACAGTCAAAAAACACCTCCAAGAAAACAAACAGCTACAGCAAAGGACCAACCTTACTCCAGATCATATTTGCACCTTACTAGATCTCTGCCTTTCCACCACATATTTCAAGTACAAGGACAACTTCTACAGGCAAAAATATGGATGTGCTGATTGTGGCTAATCTCTACCTGGAAGAAGCGGAAAGAAGAACATTGAACTCAAGGGATAAGGGATCACCACCCAGTCACTGGTTTAGGTATATGGATGACACCTGGGTCAAAATCCAAGCCAAATAAGTGGAAGCCTTCACTGAACATATCAACATGGTAGATAAAAACATTAAGTTTACCAGAGAAGATTCTAAAGAGGACATGCTACCCTTTCTGGACTGCCTGGTACACATGGATGGAGATGGCAGCCTTACCACAGAATCTTTAGGAAACTCACACATACAGATCAATACCTACTTTTTCACTCACACCACTCACTGGAACATAAACTATCGGTCATCAGAAGACTGAAGCACAGAGCTGAACATGTCCCCACAAAGAGAGAAGGAAAGGACAAACAACACAATCATATAAAGAGGACACTCCTAACTTGTGGATACCCTAATTGGGCATATGTCAAGGCTTTAAAAAAGTCAAAGAAACAGTCAACTCAGCCCAGTGAAGGGGAGGAGAAGAGGAGATGGAAAATCATAGTTATCCCATATGTGGCTGGAGTCTCTGAGAAACTAAGAAGGATATTTTCTAAACATAACATCCCACTGCATTTTAAATCTGGTAACACTCTCAGGCAAAGACTGGTTCATCCTAAGGACAAAACACCCAAACACAAGCTCAGTGGGGTTGTATGCAGTCCAGTCCAGTGAGGAATGTTCAGAGCTGTCCATTGGAGAAACGAAACAGCAACTACACAAAAGGATGGCTCAACAATGAAGAGCAAACTCATCAGGCCAGGACTCAGCAGTCTATCTACATCTAAAGGACAAAGGTCACTGTCTTGAAGACAATAACGTGCACATTTTAGATAGAGAAAACAGATGGATTGAGAGAGGAGTGGAAGAAGCCATCTATGTAAAACATAAGAAACCAACCTTGAACAGAGGAGGTGGTTTAAGATTCCCCCTTTCAAACACATACAAAGCAGCCTTGAGTTGCCTACACAAGAAGTTTCACCAAAACAGCGCATAGTTACATAACCTGAGTCGTTTTACAACACTTACATCACCCAGTCTGCTTAGTGCTTAGAAGCTTACGCAACACTGATAGCCTTGTTAGGAATAAAAATAGCCCCATTAGCGAGCCTTAACCTTAGGCCCCGTCCACACTACTGAATTTAAGAAACGGTGCCGACCCGTTTTTCGTTTTGAATCTCCGTTTTAGTCTGGATGAGTCAAAACGGAGGACTTTAGAAACGATGACGCAGAAGCTCACGCTTGGCTCTATGATTGGGTGTCATCGGTCATGGTGTATCTGTCACGCTGCCCTATTCCTGCCTCATTGTCTTCACCTGTCTGTCTCATCAACCACACCTGATCCCACTCACCTCCTGCCTTTAAGACCCCTCACTTCTTTTCACTCCCGGCCGGATCATTAGTAGTTACTGGATAATCAGTATTAGTGTTGTCTATCTCCATGGTGTGTTCTTCCTGCTGTCTTCCTTCCCTGCCCAATGTCCAGTGTCTCCGTTCCTACCATCTTCACCACCATCATCACCACCTCCTCACTGTAATAAACATCCTGCACCTTCCTTCAGCGAGTGCGTTTGGGTCCATTCTCCACACACCTCGTGACAGAATGATCCGGCCCTAAACATGGACCCAGCACTCGCCCAGGAGATCGCCGCCCTCCGCCAGGACGTCTGGGCCTACCTGGCCAGACTCGCTGCCTCTCCTCACCTTCCTGTGCGGGTTTCCGGAGCTGAGGAAATCCTTGGAGTGCTCCCTCACTTCCAGAGGGTGTTCTCTGCTCCAGATCTCGCCGCGCTGCGGAGTGAGGCGGAGAGGGTTCGCAGGGAGGCGTTGGATCGGATCATCGGTCCACCCTCTCCGTCTCCACCATCTGTCCGCCGGCGGAGGTCCCGCTGCACCGCCGGGACTGTTTCCGGGAACGGGGAGCGGAGCGCCGCACCTTCACCGTCCGCATTCGTCGGCACAAGGTTGGCGTTCTGTTCCCCGGGGACTGGTCCTCAACGGCATGAGCCTCTTCTGCTGACTCACCGCAGACAGCGACGCCGCCGAGGTGGGGCCGCTTCCGGGCCAGCTCCAGTCCGTGAGCCCGTTCCAGCTCTAGAGCCCGTTCCAGCTCCAGAGCCCGTTCCAGCTCCAGAGCACGTTCCAGCTCCAGAGCCCGCCGTTGTTGTGGCTGCCGTGTTTCTGGCGGTCACAGCGGCGGCTCTCCAGCGATGGACACTTCCCCATGCGTCGCTGGAGCTCCCGGGGAGGGTCAGGGAGGACCCGTCCCCGTCGCTGAAGCTCCCAGGGAGGGTCAGGGAGGACCCGTCCCCGTCACTGGAGCCTCCAGAACCTTTGTCTCAGCAGGCGTCCGAGCCTCCAGAACCTTCGTCTCAGCAGGCGTCCGATCCCCCAGAACCTTCGTCTCAGCAGGCGTCCGAGCCTCCAGAACCTTCGTCTCAGCAGGTGTCCAAGCCTCCAGACTCTTCGTCTCAGCAGGCGTCCAAGCCTCCAGACTCTCTTTGTCTCGGCCGACCTTTACCGGCCAGGCATCTTTGGCGCTACCTGACCCTCAGAAGAGGGTGGTGTGGACGGAGATCGTATTCGTTTTCATTCTCCATTTCTAAACAAAAACGAAGGGGTGTGGATGGGGGCTTAGACTTATAAATCTGATACTCCCAATCCAGTTTTCAGAACTGAAGAAGCCTCTTGGATGAGAGATGAAAAGTTTTCAAGACAACAAGAAAAGTCCAGTTGCCTTCACTTAAACTCTCAAGAATAGCTGTTGTGGAGTTTCTTCTCTTTTTTTATTGCATCATCGGCCTCCACTTTGAGAGTGTAATCTCAGATGGTGAATCATCGGGATGACTGCCACATAATTGTACGTGGATCAACATTGGTAAAATCACCGATGGGACTCAGTGATGCGTTTAGGGCCTCCAAAACACTGATGTCCTGCCAGGTCAAGTTGGGAAGTGATCAACAGCTCTTGTCCACAACAAAAACTATTTTAATGGCTGGGGTCTGTTCAAGAATGTGCTGCACCATTTTCTGTTTGGTCTGTGATGCTCATATAAGGCACCATGTTCGAAGTTGACCACATGTCTGTTGTCAGCACAACAAAGGTAGCTGCTTGTAGCTTCTTGCTAATATCCACACAGACAGAAATCTGGTATTGCTAGTGTTGAAAAATATTTCCGTCCAGGCAGCACAAATTGCTTGTTGAACATTTTCAGCAACTCAACAAATGACTCATTTTCAACAGTGTGAAATAAAATAATTTCCTTTGAGATATATTTAGATACAGCCAATGTGCACTGTATCCATCTGGGCTGTCCTTCTCGTACGTAGCAGCTTTAGTAAAACCACTCTACACAATGTTGTGCTGCTGACAAGCATTTCCAGTGCTTGTTGATGGAGCTGAAGCACTTGGTAATAGTGTAGCATACTCAGCCGGATGGTGGATACGTAAATGCTCATGCAAGTTTGTCATGTTAGAGTCCATTGCTAGCACTATACATCTCCACAAGCAGCAAACCATTTTGCTTACATCTTGTGGTTTACTTTTTTCATCCGGTTTAAATCCAAAGTAATCACAAATAGGCTAAATTTTACACATCACCAAACCTTGGAGTATAACATAAATATCTCACTTACGTTTATGTAAATGTGCATGAATTATGACTCTAAGAGCAACTGTGTGCAGCTTGCAAACAAGTACATTAAAGAAATTACACCATCCATCTACCGAAAGTGGAAAACAAACTATAGAGGAAATTAGTAAAGTAAACACCAGTGCATCAGATCTCCATCAGGTAGTAAAAATGGGGTAAGAGTGCATAGTGCAGGAACCAATAAATCGACTAAGATATTGAAATCATTTAGTTTTCCTATGATGGGTTCTGATTGGTGATCACCCGGTCAAATATAGTAAATTTGAATCCCTCCACCACTACTATTAAGTAAATTCATTAAAATGAAAAAACTCCCATAATTTTATTCAATACATGCAACAGTGAAAAGCATGCACTTTGGTTAGGGAGATTTGTTTTAACACAGAAATTGGAAAATGTTTCAAATTCTTTATTTTCTGTTGTATTAAAAACTACCACCTCTATGAAAAGAACCTGCAGCACATTTTTGAACATTTATATGCAATAGTAATTTGGAAAAAAATTAAAATGCCTAAAAGTTGATTCAGCAAGTCAGACCTCAAACAAATCCGCAAATCGGCACGGACCATGAAAAGCCTGACTGGTACATCTATACAATAGAGTCTTTTTGGAACATTTACGTTTAAATATGGTTTTAAAAAGTGTTATCTCTGGGTGTCTTGAATTTTGAGATCACTTAAAATTGTTTTGTTTTTCATGTTGAGAGATGTAAACCCTTGAAGTTGCATGCAGTTTGCCTCTTGTTACACACATTGTATCATCCACCAGGCCTTTACTCTCAATTCTTAGATCAGATCTCAAATTTTTTATCTGAATTAGTATTAAATACTGATAAGTTCATTATAGTGGGGGATTTCATTATTCATGTGGACACTGAAAGTGATAGCAAAAATGCAGCCTTTAATGCCATCTTAGACTCAATTGGCTTCACTCAAAAAGTACAGGGACCCACCTACTCGGGTCAACACACTTTGGACCTTGTACTGACATACGGCATTGAGTGTGATGAAATAACAGTTCTCCTACACAACCCGGTTCTGTCTAAACATTTTTTGTGATAACTTTTGAATTTACTTTAACTGACCATCCTAAACCTGAAAGAAAATTCAATTATACTAGAGCTTTATCAGACAAGGCTGTAACAAGTTTTAAAGAATATGTTCCATTCTTACTTTCCTCAGTGTCTCAGAGTGACAAAGTGGAGGGCAGCAATTCCATCGCTAACCCTTCAGAAATTAATGCTCTCATTCATAGCGTTACTTCCTCATTGCGTTTGGCATTAGATAGAGTAGCACCCTTAAAATGAAAGTGTTTAGCCATAGGAGATCAACTCCCTGGTTCAATGTAGAGCTGCATACTTTAAAGCAGAATACTAGGAAATTGGAGGAAAACTTTATGCTCTACACACCTAGAGGATTCCTATTTAACCTGGAAAAAATACTCTGCTGCTGTATAAAAAAAACCCTTTGACAAGCTAGAACAGCATATTTTTCATCATTGCAAGAGGCGAATAACAACAATCTTAGGTTTCTTTTTTCAGTACAGTTGCCAAACTTACACTGAGTCATATCTCTGTTGAGGGGGGGGGGGGTCATGGGGCAAGAGGTGGTGTGCAAAGAAGTAAGCAGTAAGCGCTACTGAGCACCACATGTGTTTTTGCTATGGACATTTCAGAGGTGAGCAACCTCTGCATGACTGAGGCTCTTTCACAAAATGGCAACTGTAAACGGGAAGACACAGAGTGGTCTGTGTGCGCGGCCCCATGTTCACATGTTTGCGCGATCCGCATCCAAGTTGATTGACAGCTGACAATGCGGAAACTTGAATTCTATTGGCTAAAAAAATTTGGCGCTCAGTGTGAAATGCATAGGGGTCTACAGAGGAACGTGGGATTAAGAAAAATAACAAGTGTTGTGGAGCACTAGCCTTTTATCATAGTATTGAACCCCACTATCATTTTAAAGATTTAGATCAAGATGACTTAGTTAATTACAGACCTATATCTAACCTTCCTTTTTTATCTAAAATCCTTGAAAAACTAGTTGCTAATCAAGTATGTGAGCAACTAAACAGTAACGATCTGTTTAAAAAGTTTCAGTCAGGTTTTAGAGCTATGATGAGCTCTAAAACAGCACTGGTGAAGGTTACTAATGATATTCTCATGGCCTCAGATAATGGACTTGTGTCTGTTCTGGTCTTGTTAGATCTCAGTGCTGCTTTTGACACAGTCGATCATAATATTCTCTTAGAAAGGCTTGAGCATGTTGCAGTAGTCAAAGGAACAGTACTAGGCTTTTTTAAGTCATACTTGTCCAACAGATTCCAGTGTGTTCATTGGTAAAATCATTAGACAGCATGAAATAATTTCCACAGTAATGCCGATGATACACAACTATATTTATCCATAAATCCTGATGAATCCAGTCAGTTACGTAGATTACAGGCATGTCTGGAAGACTTAAAAAAACCTGGATGAGCTAGACGTTTTTCTTTTAAATTCTGATAAGACAGAAGTTGCAGTCTTTGGACCAGAAGCTCTAAAAAAGAAACTCCTTAGTCAATCACTTCATCTGGATGGTATTGAAAATAACGTAAAGAGCCTCAATGTTATTTTTGATGAAGACATGACATTCAAATCCCATAATAAACAGGTTTCTAGGATTTCCTTCTTTCACCTCAGGAATATTGCCAAAATTAGAAACATCCTGTCCAGGAATGATGCTGAGAATCTAGTCAATGCATTTTTCACCTCAAGGCTGGACTATTGTAATTCCCTACTATCAGGAAGTCAACAAAAGCCTTCAGTTGATCCAAGATGCAGCAGGAAGACTTCTGATGAATATTAAAAAGACAGATCACATTTCTCCTGTTTTACCCTCCCTTCAGTGGCTACCTGTTAAATCCAGAATAGAATTTAAGATCCTCCTTCTTACATATAAAGCCCTTAATAATCAAGCTCCATCATACTTCAGAGATCTGTTCCATATGTCCCTAACAGAGCACTTCGCTCTCAGACTGCAGGTTTACTGGTGGTTTTCAGAATTTCTAAAAGTAGAATGGGAGACAGATCTTTTAGATCTTTTAATTATCCTCTCCTGTGGAACCAGCTCCCAGACACTCTGTCTACTTTTAAGGCCAGCCTTGAAACTTTCCTTATTTGATAAAGCTTATAGTTAGAGTGGCTTAGGTCATCCTGAGCTATCTCTGTAGTTATGCTGCTATAGGCTTAAGGGCTGTTTACACGACAACGTTTTTCAGCAAAACTGAGGTTTTTCTCTCCGATTCGGCCTCTCGTTTACATGACAATGGGAAACCGGGGGGGCGAAAACGCAGCTTTTGGGAAACGGCTTCCAGAGTGGAGAGTTTTGAAAACGCTGAGGGATTCGTTGTCATGTAAACGCAAGCCGGAGACTTTTGAAAACAATGACGTCACTGCCAGCCACCTACGGACATGTTGCACTTGCGCACTCCGCCTTTCTACAGAAAAACAACAACAATGGCGGATCCAGGTATGCGGTTACTGCTGATGCAGCTTCTGAAGTTATTTGGTCTCTCTGTAAGCAAAACTTAGAGATCATCAGGCTTCTATGCGATCGCCAACGGAAATCCATACAATACGTGCGCCAAATAATCAAAATGCCTTTATTTAAGTGGAGGAGAACTACAAGAAGACCGCCATTGTTAGTTATCATGAAATGTTTCTTTTCTGGGTTGTGAGGGGGAAAACTTGGAACACTGCACTCACGGGGCCCACTGCCATCTAAAGGCCGGGCATATGTACTACATCGTTTTCCATCGCGCGCCCTGTCGTGTAAACGCAGCGCGTTGTACTGAGCCAGGTTCTGCTGGAGGTTTCTTCCTGTTAAAGGGGAGTTTTTCTTCTCCACTGCCGCTATGTGCTTGCTCAGTCAGTACGTTTACATGCAGCAAGAGAAATTCGAATTATTGCCTTAGTCCGACTGAAATCAGACTTTAAAAATGCATGTATACACCTTAGTCCGGCTCGAGTTGAATCGAACTAGAGTTTCAGAAGCTCGACTACTGCAGCTAGATAATGTGGTTAGAAATTTGAATTTCTCTGCATGTATACTCTCGCCTTGAGAAGCCGAGCTATCAGGAGCTGTGCCCTGCCCCTCCAGGAAATGACAAGCTCGGAAGCCCCGTAATCAACAAAAAAAGCGATGTATTACGCTGTAATAATATGCTGTAATTGATGTAATGTGATCAAACAGTAGAGAATGTAACAAAACTACAGCGCGGCAGCGTTGTTGTCATCCTTTTTTTTTTTTTTTTACTATGTCGGCTTCTCTTCCACAAGTGTTTGTTTACCCTGAGCGTGTGACGTGAACCGGAAGAATGCCACAGGAAGGGTTGCATGTCGCCACCTACCGTTGCAGTGGTTGGCACACTTCTTTCAATAATTCAATTTTCGGAGTAACATGTAAACTGGGACTCGGCTCGCTGCAGAAGGGAAGTCTTTAGTCCAATTACTCCAAAAAGCTCGATTTAGCTGTGCATGTAAACGTACTGAGTATGAGGGATTGCTGTGGTTGGGGTGTCCATCAACGGGGCTCGATGCAATCAGCTGGGATTCCTTTAATAGAAAACTAGCTAAAACTTTAAACTGACTGGAATGTTTGTATTGAAATTACTTTCTTGTAAAGTGCCTCAAGATGACATCTGTTGTGAATCGGCACTATATAAATAAACTGAATTTAATTTAATTGACTCTTTTGATTTTTTAGTTTTTAGAGTACAGTATCAGAGATTAACCAAACAAAATAATCTGAAGTGGTGAAGAAAAATGGCAATCTATGCATTTCCGGTTTATAGCCTTCTCTTTTTTGGGGATCTAAATTTGTTTTAGGCTGCTAAGAGGAGTTAATGGCTGCTCTTTAATGGGAGAGAGTTTAAGTAGCACTCATGAATACTTAAAATTTGCATCACCTGGCGTTTGCTGACAATGCCCGAGGACAAGCCATAACAACTTAATTAACATCAAATGCATTGGTATGAATAACATTGACCTTCAGCTCGCTCCGTGACTATTAAATAAATCTTGACCCAGCATCAATTGCTAGAGAACTCCAGAGAATAATTCATAAATGAAACAGCTTAATTGTATGTAACTACACATAAATGAGATTAGCATTTATGAGTGCCAATCTCTAGGTGTCAAAATTAGGAGTGATTTGTATAAAAAATCTTTTAAATATGTGTCATATCAGAGAAGATCTAGTAGAAAAACAATAATTTGAAGCATATAGAATAACAAGCTTTTCACTTTGTGTGCAGTCTGGCGCATTGTGATCCTTTTGTATGTGTGTTTGTGTTGTGTCTAATGATAGTGTAGGTCATGACAGAAGGGGGCATTTGTTATTAATGGAGACACCAGCACATAGGCGAGTCCTCTGGCCAGGCTTCAAGCAAGGAAAACTTGGGAGATAGAAGGGAGTCGCAGCCCAGTGCAGATAGCAATGCACACAGCACAATACTGCCACAGTGGACTGTCAAATGGAACGGTTCTGGCATTAGTTCCCTTTTAATAATGCATGCAAATTTGAAGAGTCACTCAGAGTTCATTTACAACAGAATAGGTTATTTTTTGTCTCCCTATTTAAAAAAACACATACAAAAAACACATTTTAGATTTTGAATCACAGAAAATATTCTTTAAGGTGGACACATTTAAAAAAAAAATCTACGGATATGAGAAATGACCCTCAGGACAGTTTATTTGACATTATTATAACACCTTCTGTGTACTGTATGAGATGAACTCAGGAGTCAGTTTAAAGGACAAATCAGGCAGAGGCGTCCTGGTGTGTGTGAGCGTGTGTGTGTCGCTGCCTTTTTCATTGTCTGGATGTACAGGGACCACGGTGTGGAGGCAGCGAACACATGTCAGTGATTGATGGCAGTCCTCTGAATGGAGAACTTCTCCGGTTCAGCTCCTGTAAACTTGTGAAACCTGATGCAATAACCTTAACTTTAGACACAGGGCCATCAATAACGGTTTTGCACAGCAGCCTCAGTCAACAAAATGAGACTATGGATGCTCTTTTTCCTTTTATAAACAATACACAAAAACAAATATTATACAAAAAATTTAAATAATATCAACTAGTAAAATAAATGATACCTTGTTGAATAAAGGTCACTCAGAAAAGGGCAGTAATGAACCACTTATACTTTTAGAAGCTTTTGAAATAATGGGTTTTTGACTTTAGAGCAATGCTGACAAAATGCAGTTCAGTTTCAGGAGAAAAGGGTTTATCTAACTAGCAATGTGGAAACAGTCCTTAGCACCTTCATCTGCTGTTTCATTTTTTTCAAGTGAGAATCTGGTATGGGCTGTCTTAAAAACAAGATTGACCGAACAGCAAAGCCACCCTAAAACACTGCATTGGCAACACAACGTGTCAAAATAAACCATGAACAAATGATTCAGGCTGACGACTCAACACTGAAGTGGTATTTTTTGAAAGAATGTGTTGTTTCTTGCAATGTTACATCGAAAACATACAACTATTTTTATTTATTTATCATACATCTTTATCTTATAATCTAATGTAGTATTTTGAAAACCAACTGTTTCAATCAAAGAAATGTATCCTGACAGAAGCTTGAACAAACAAATTTGATGCGATCTGGAGTCTCAAATATATAATTTCCCATTAGAAAGAACCTGATTTTTTTCACAATGCCCATTTGTTAATTCTTCTTTTATCTAGTAAGGTCTTTTTCTCTCATTTATAGCTCTCCACACTACATTTTATATCACACAGATTTTTTTAATTTAACAGTAAATTGTTATAGTGCATACATACACAATATATTGAATTTAAGGTAATATATCCAAACAGTATTTTAAGCTTTTCATGGCCATATGCTGTGCATTTATCATTTTTATTATTGTGAACCATGTGAACCATAATCTGCAAGAGAGTGTCATTCACTTTGTGGATTAGCGAGAAAGTTTGTAATTCTGTATGGTACTTCATCAGCATCCTGCGCAGCAATTTAAAACGTCTTTTGGGAAAAAAAAAAACTTTTGATAAATGAATTGCCTAATAAAGCTATGGCTGATATCAATGTACAGAGGTTGTAAGACAAATCATACTGCGGTGCATCAGAAATGTAATTTTAAGTAATGCTCACATCATGAGTTAATAATACTAAATCTAGTTCAACTGTAATCTAATACTGTATGGATTATATAATTCTGGAACATTTATCATACTAAACTTTTTTATTTATTTTTACTATGAGTCATCAGCACGCTTTGAAAAATACAGTTGAAAAGCAACTCCATTATGTAATTGTAAAGCCATAATGAACAACATTGGATTGAAAAGAGGAAGAAATGCTAATGTACAGTAAGTCTCTTTATTCAGGTAGAAAGAGCTATGAACTCTGAAAGTAACACATCGGTTGCCTGCTTTTTATCAACATTAAACCTAGGCTCAGTGCAAAAACACATTAGTGTGTTTTGATGCCAGTGCATTTGTACTTTCACATAAGAAGGATTGAAAATGCAACAGTTTTACACTTTATGATTGCTCTGATTTGAGCAAAGCAAAATAAACTGGACTTCCTAGAAAGGTTTCTTGAATTTGGTTTAAAGGACGGCCTACAAAAACTCCAATCATCACCTGAAAAAAATGTCACATTGACAGGTCTGTCTAGTAACATTATTGTTGCTAAGCTGCGGTTCAACAATCTATGTTTGGTGGACAGTCAATAGTGATGCCAAGCTCTGTTTTCTTTCAGCAGTCTAGAGGTGAGTGGGTGACAATCCAATCATAGAAAAATAAATGCCAGCTGAAAATGCAATCACGGTGTTTTGAATCATTCCTGTTCTTAATGTTCCAGAAGAAAACATACTTGAGCAGAACAACAACCAACTCTTACCTTACACTTACAGCCCATTCTTTCTCATTTTACAGAGCTGTTTGATATATTCTTACATTGCAACTATTAACTTAAATGTTTTTATTGGGATTTTCTGAGATTAATTATATAAAAGGAAAGGAATAGATAAAAACTTTTTTAGCAAATAAAAATGTGATGTATGGTGTGTATTTCTATCCTCTACACTGATACCTTTAAAGAAAATTCAGTCTAGCCAATTGCTTTCAGAAGTCCAGATTCTAAATATGTTATGAAATCTCAAAATAAATGCAGATGTACTCTAAAGGCCTCAGATGATCATTAGACAGCATTAGCAAACAAACAGCATAATGAGAGTGGTTTGTTAACAGAGCAACTAACAGTTGTGCAGTCCACAAATCTGCCCTATATGGAAGAGGGGTAAAAAGAAAGCCATTGTTGAAAGCAAGTAATTAGAATCCCCGCTTGCTAATTTAAATATGGTTAATTTAAATATGTAAAAGGAGGTGTGTTCTCAGATAGGACAAATAAACTTTTGGGCCAACATGCAGAAGACTATGTACTGTATGTTGGAAAACCAACACTGCACATCAATCTAAAGCACAGGTTCCCAACTCTAGTCTTTGGCAACTACAGCTCTGCAACTTTCAGAAGCATCTGTGCCAGAACAAATCTGCATCAAATGACTGAAATGCCAAATTATCATAACATAAAATAGCACTAGAGGGCTAGAGCTGAGGAACGACACTCTAAACAAACCATCCCTCCTGTGAAACATGGTTGAGGCAGTATAATGCATATGGGATGCTCTTCTTTAAATGGGACAAGGAAGTTAGTCAAAGTTGAGGGGTAGTTGATTAGCTAAGTACAGGGCAATCCAAGAAGAAAACCTGTTAGAGGCTACAAAAGACTTGAAACTGGGGTGGTGTTTCACCTTCCAGTAGGACAGTGAGTCTAAACATACAATAAGAGGTACAATTGAATGGTTTAGATCAAAGCATATTCACCTATTAGAAGGACCCATTCAATCTAAAGACCTAAAGCCATTTAAAAATCAGTGGAAATATTTGAAAGCAGATGTTCACAGATGCTCTACATCCAGTTTTACTGAGTTTGCGCTAGGTCTGGTGGAGATAAAAAATATTTTATGTGATGTCTGTAATAGTAATGATGAGACTAGCCGAGGATAAATTTCTATAGCAACCATTGTCCGTCTGCATTTAATTTAATGGATGCATCACTCACCCTTCCTTCCTATCCATGTGGAAAATGTTGGGGTGCTCAGGTTGTTTATAAGGTGATTTGATAACACCATTAGAAATGTAACGTGACCATCAAGAGATAAAGAGTTTTCAGTGTCAGAGACGTTAAATTAATAAAGTGATGAGATGATTGTAAAGAAAATCAGCTGTGGATCAATGAGTACTGATAAGCAAGGGATTTTAAAGAAATAAGAATTTTAGCATAAAATCATCCTGGGGGTGGATTTTAGCAAATCTCCATCAAAACTCCTCGGGTATATGATAAACAGAGAAAACGATGATGAACTTTATTATCTCTGCCTTCCTCAAAAGGCAAGCAATTTGGCTGTAGTGGCTGTAATTAATTTGCGAAGCCATGTGAAACAGCTTTTATTCTGATATCTACGCAGCTGCTATTTTATCCTCAACAACACAGAATTTCTTTGAAACAGTCATTATATGACTTACGTTGGCTTATTACGTAAGATGAATGCTCCATTCCACATTGCACAGTATTTATTTTAATCCAAAAAAGTACAGCCCTCTGTATCAAAATTGTACATGTTTCAATAGGCTGCTGTTCTAATCTCACTATTGTGTTGGTGCTCAGCTTGACCTTATCTGTGCTATATTAATGAGTCATCCGCTGTAATTTTGTGCTTTTAATCTCATTGTTACACTGGAGATTTCTACCCTGTGTCAGGGGTCATTTGGTAAGTCATTCTAAAATAATTCCATACAAATTGATAATTTAACAAAATTTATGGTGAGATTATACTGTATTTAATTTAACCTAAAGCATCAGCTTTCAATGAGTGTTTTTTTTCTAATGAAACGTGGCATTTGTTAAATAGGCTGCTCTTTGCTCACTGAATTTGGCTTATATTGTGCATGTATGATAACATAATGTCAACTGTTGTCAGAGTATTAGTGTGTGTTTAACAGGTAACTCTGGGGTCTTGGTGCTTTTTACCATCTGTGTGTTCTGATTATTGGTCTAAGCGATTTACATTTGTCTCACATCATTAGCTATGACATGTCTTTGTAGATATTTTCGACAGTATAATGTAGTTTCTTTTTCTCAAACTAAGCAATCAAAGTGCTGCTTTTTTTGGAACTGAACTTCTTGGATCATGTCTAATGATGAATAATGAAGAAAAATAACAGCAAAATGTGTTACTTTTTCCTGCTGTTGGAATGAGGGTCATAGTCTGACAAACTGTTTACAGCTAGATATGAGATTTAATCATTAATACAGTGAATAACAGTTTCAATTATTGGGTTATATTTGATGTATCACGATAAATCCAAACTACATGGTGATATTATTTTTAGCCATATTGCACAGCCCTATATTGTGTTGTTTTGCAAAAAAGAATGGGCAGCAATCTCAGACTCTAGATGTGCAAAGCTGGTCGCGACATACTGCAAAAAATTGTATTTAGGAGGTTTAGGTTTAGGTTTTCATTTGTAAAACATTTTAGAAATTTTGTATAATGTTTCTCCAATTCACAGTCATGCACAACTCTGAGGCAGTCCATTATTTAAATTCCCTAAAAGAAAAGACAATGAATTATTTTACCTCTTTGAGAATGCCAGTTAGCCTCTCAGTCTCACAATCAATGATGATCTGTCCTTCCTTTCGCTTGTCCAAATCCTGGAACACTTTCAAGAAGGAGGCCCCCGTCATGCTCTCCACATTGACTGAGGTCACCAGCCAGTTCTTCTCTGCTGCCGTGTCTAGAACCTTCTGCAGCACTGAAAGCCCTGAGTAAAACAAGACAAGTACAGCATGTTTTAGCAGCTCCTGGTGCTGAATAAATACAATTTAGAGGCATTTTTCAACAAAATGTCTGCAATACACTATGAATGACTGGCTGGTGTTAGTCTCTAGAAAGCAATTCATAAATGTCTACATTTCATAAGGAAGCATGTCATAACTTACAACCCGATTATGCTTGCATTCCTCGCTAGTTATTATATGACCAGGGAAACAATTTAAAGCACCTTGTGAATCAAGCAGAAGCTGTGCAAAGACCCATACTTCTTCTTATAAGCTTATCCATCAGAATCTCCCCTGTAGCTTTAGTGATAAAGTGTAATGAGCAGGACAGTCCATTAAGCACTCTGACACTTACAGGTGTGCTTCTCCAGCTTGTGCGCCGCTGGCCTAAGTAATCACCACTTTCATGCTAACAAATAATCGGCCTAGGCTTCATCAGGGTCCACGCACACACATACAGTCAGACTTACGTCCTTTAAGCACCAATTACAGGTGGCGATACTCAATTATGCTGTCGCCGATATGCTGCTGAGACACATGAACATCACAGAGAAGCAGAGCAGCCAATGAGCTGAGGGCTTATGGTAAGACAGGAAATAAAAGGCGATTAGGGAACACATTGATCTTGAGCTCTGATTTACAGTCTGACTCACTGTTGTACTTCTGTGCTGTTGCTGGCAAAGGACTCTCAAGCTGGCAGTCACAGTTGTTCCTCAGAGTAAATAAAGTAATTTCACCCACACTAAACTGGCTGCTGTAATCTAAATGAATTGTAGCAATTAGAAAATTGTGAGATGCAAAGCAGCATTTGATTTGGTTGTTTTTTTACTGTTTATTATTTTTTACTACACTGATGTTCATTCTTACAGCCATATCTTTACAATAGTTGGTGGTTCAGTTTCTTGTTTATCAACCAGAACAACAACATACACTTCATCAAAATAATAATGATAAATGTGGCTGGCAAGCATGAACGATGGCTGCTTGGCCTTATTAAAATGCACAGCAGCTGCTCCGCAGGAAATTCCTGCTGCCTATTTGACACCAGGTCATTAACAAAAAAAGATAAGACAAATGGTCGTCCAACATCATATATGACTGCTGCATGTTAATAAATGAGAAAGCAAGGAAAACGTGAGGATATTGAGAGGAAATTAGATATAGGAGCTTGAGAAGAATTCCTGCAAAGAAACATGTTGATGTACCACATCTTTTATGGTGCAGTTTTCTATTCACTGTTGCTAATGAGTGAATAATTGCCACTCTTGGTGGTGACAGATTTAACAGTAGCTGTGTAACTGATGATAGGCAATGGAACACGGGAGATAATTAATCACTGTTGTGAAAAAGATCAGTGGGTTAGCTATCACTGAATGGAGTCAATTTCAGGTGTCTTTAAAGCTTAAATAAGCTAAATAAACTACATCATTTAATTATTGTTTCCATTTTTCTGTATTTCTTCATTTTCTTCCAGTAGTTGTATTTATTTCCTAAAAGCCTAAAATGTTTTTTTGAGTGGTTAGTCATGTTGAATATTGTGTAGATTATGCTCCAACATTTGAGAACTCCATCTGAAAACACTCAAAATGTTCTTAACCTAGCTACCAAATTATTCTTTACTAATTTGCACATAATAACATTTTTCAGAAGGTCATAGATTCGGCTCCTGGCTGGTTCACCACAAATATTTATCCAGTTCAACGTGCAAAGAATTCAGTAGAGTTAAAAAACAGTCAACACAACTTCACTACAGCCTCTGTCGGTGTATCAGTCTACATACCTTTTCTGATGCACAACCTGTCTGATAGAAACCAGATATTTTTCCCCACAACCATTTATCAGCTCGATGTTCTTCCGAGAAAGCAAGTTCCCCAAGCCAAGTTCCTTATTCGGCAGGAACATGAACCAGGTCAAGATGACCCAGAGTCTCTCTCCTAGCCCATATACACACATTCCGTCCCATAGCTCATTGGTGTGGGCCAAAGCAAATCTGCAGTGTTCCACAACAAAGACAGTTGTATAATATGCATGCATACTAAAAACTAAGCCTTGAACTACAAATAAAACTGAGAACACGCACACTCTATGAATGCCAAAGATACTGTATAATGTAAACTTTTCAAAATATTTTTTTACATAAATTTGTATAATGCATGGGCTTGTTTCTGGTTCCTAAAGTTTGTAAAGTTTAAAGTAAGTGTAATAAGATGCCAGTAAACCTTCAATTCAATTTTTTTCAAAAATACTTTATTGATACCAGAGGGAAATGAAGTGTTGTTGTAGCTCATATAATTCATTCTTGAAGGAGTTGTTGTAGATCATGATGGCTGTGGGCAGGAAGGATTTCCTGTAGCGGTCTGTATTGCAGCGAAACTGAAGAAGCCTCTGACTGAAGACCCTCTCTTGTTGTATGACAGACTCATGAAGAGGATGCTCAGGGTTGTCCATAATTTTGTTGATTTTATGAAGAATCCTTCTTTGCATCCTCATCTCCAGTGGTTCTACAGTAGTACCCCAACAGATGATGGCTGAAGAGAGTACACTATTCGCAACAGACTTTTGGAAGATTTGCAGCATCTTGCTGCAAACCTTGAAGGTCCTAAGCTTCCTCAAGAAGTACCTTCTGCTCTGTCTCTTCTTGTAGACGGTTTCACTGTTCAGTCTCCAGTCCGGTCTGTTGTCAAGGTGAACTCCGAGGTATTGATACTCCTCAACCACGCCCACTTCTTCTCCCATGATGGAAACAGTGTTTGACTTATCCCTGTTTCTTTTGAAATCTACAATCATCTCCTTTGTTTTATTCACATTCAAAGTAAGACAATTGTTTCCACACCATGTCACAAAGAGGTCCACCAGCTTTCTGTATTCAGCTTCTTGTCCATCTGTGATACACCGACAATTGCAGAGTCATCTGAGTATTTCTGCAAAGGACAGGTCTCTGATTTGTACTGGAAGTCTGAGGTGTACAGAGGGAAAAGGAATGGTGAGAGTATGATCCCCTGTGGTGCTTCTGTGCTGCTGACTACCTGGTTTGACACACAATTATTCAGTTTCACAATCTGTGCTCTGTTGGTCAGGTAGTCATTGATCCAAGCAATTGTTGAGGGCTCCACCTGTGTCTTCAGAAGTTTCTGACAAAGCAAATCAGGCTGAATTGTGTTAAATGCACTGGAGAAATCAAAGAACATGATCCTCACAGTGCTGGCTGCTTTGTCCAGATGACAGTGGATTGGTCGAAGCAGGTGGATGATGGCATCTTCAACTCCAACTCCATTGCGATAAGCAAACTGCAGCGGGTCCTGATATGTTCTTGTTTGCTTATTCAGGGGTGCCATCAGGAGTCTCTCCAGGACCTTCATGATGTGGGATGTTATGACAACAGGTCTATAGTCATTGATGACTGATGGGTGAGTTGTCTTTGGTACTGGAACAAGGAATGA
Organism: Valencia hispanica; assembly: GCA_963556495.2. Lineage (NCBI taxonomy): Eukaryota > Metazoa > Chordata > Actinopteri > Cyprinodontiformes > Valenciidae > Valencia > Valencia hispanica. The sequence continues at coordinate 21,175,508 of OY747702.1, forward strand.
TGTCTTCCACAACACTGGAACCTTCTCCTGAGTTAGGCTAAGGTTGAAGAGATGCTGCAGAATCCCAGAAAGCTGCTCTGCACAGGCCTTCAGAACTCTGGGGCTGACACAATCTGGACCTGCAGCCTTGTTCCGGTTCAGTTTTTCCAGCTGCCTCTTCACCTGACTTTGGGAGACAGACAAGTGGGAGTGGGAGGCAAAGGAGGTAGCAGCATTTCCTGACTTGGTTGAAGTCAAACTTGTGGAATCAGAAGAGTCCATGGCTGAGGTGAAGGATAAAACATCTGAGGTGTAACAGGAAAGCTGTTGGTCAGAGGAGGGTGGGATGTCTGTTTGGCTGGGAACAGGAGCGGGGGATGCTGAGTTAGATTCTGAAATGAACCCGTGAAGAATGTCTTCAGTTCATTGGCTCTGTCCAGACTTCCATCTATGTAATCCGTCCTGTGCTTAATGCCTGTGATCTTTCTCATTCCTGACCAGACATCTCTGATATTGTTCCTCTGTAGTTTGTTCTCCAGCTTCTTCCTGTGTGCCTCATTGCTGTCTCTGATCTTGAGATCTTGAGATTTTTGGAGTATTTAAAAGTTGAAAACCGCCCGCAAGTAGAAGAGTCGTAGTAGCAGTCAGGGCATAGAGGGAGTGAATTGTAGAGAGAAATCTTACCATGGCGAGAGGTCTGTTCACCGCTGACGAAGCACATCGTCAAGTAATTGCTGATTCAGATTCTGAGAAAGAATAATCACTTTCTGATGAATATATCCAGCGAGAGAGAAAGTGTTTCAGTGCGTAGCGACAGCCTGTCTGTTTGCCATGATAATCCACAGAACGCGTATAATGGGCCCGACGCACAACTTCAGCTTGTCCGGGTTGGGAGAACGGGACGGGGAGCTGGAAGCAGTTCAAAACACCGCAGCTGCTTCTGATAGCCATGACGGTACACAAGCAGCACATTTAGGATCCGATGCTTTGTTTCACTGGAGAATGGGAGGGGGAGGCGGTAGCAGAGAGGTTCAAAACACAGATGCTTCCTCAGCGCGCAGCAACAGCGAGCCTGTTAGCCATGAGTCTCCACAAGCAGGACATATCAGGTCCTATGCTTTGCTCCATCGTGTCCGGGGTATGAGAATGTGATGTGGTGGCGGTGGAAGGGGTTTTCAATACACCGCTAATGGTAACAAAAGAGGCAGGAGTGGAAAAACCAGTGGAAAAAGCAGCAAACACGGGAGAAACTCCCTGTGGAGTAGGTCTGTGCGCAGTAGCTTGCAATGAAAGATTCCACACATTGAAGCACTACAAGCAATGTCATCTAGATTGATAAACATCTGCAAATATAAAAAACTCAAAAGAAACTAGAAAAACGTCAAAAAAGACCCCTCCAAAAAAAACAAGAAAAATCATATATATATATATATATATATAATCACATATATATATAAAATCATATATATATATCTGTGTGTGTGTTTATAAACAATAAAAATTTTTTTTTAAACTAAAATATAAAAAAGATGAGCGATGGACTGGTGACCTGTCCAGGGTGTACCCGCCTCTCGCCCCATGACACCTGGAGAAAGGCACCATTATTAATTAGAATGAATGAAAATTAAATACTAACATCATTGACTTCCAGGTTTAGCTTAACTACAATACTGTGTCACTATCATTTTAAAAGTTAGTTGACATGTAAAAATATATTATGATGGAAATTTTGGCCCTATCAGTCAAAATGACGGACGTCAAAAAAGTCTAACGCAATCTATAGGCCCATGTTAAGAGCAAGATCTGCTGAAAAACAAAATCCTTTTCAGAGAGTTACATATAGTCACTGTAGTGTGCCTGGGTACCGGGTTGGATGGCAGGTCTTAAATCATTGGGCCGGTTTGGGTCCGCATTTGAACAGGAGATAACCACGGGTACTGAGTAGGGTTTAAAAATCATCTCAATGAGTGCAGTTGAGTGTGGGTTGGTAAAATTGGACCCGTGAGGGACTTTGCCCTTGGGGGATGTGCACATGGACCTGTGCCATCTCTGCGCACCTGCATGGACCAGGTGATGCTACATATTGAGAACACTTTGCACTACAGAGATACAAGTTAATCAGTCACCTGTTAATACTGTACCCACTTTTGAATGTACGCACAAGGCTTGAATGAAGCCCTGAAGGTGGACTGTGAGTCTTTATTAAACGTAATATCACCCTCTACTAAGAATGCTGCAGCATCCCTGCAGAAAAAAAAAATCATGACTGTATATGATAGAGGAATTGAGAGATTAAAATAGTCTACCAGAAAGACTGAATTTACAGAAACTGAGCTGGGAGCACAAATGGATGTAAGAGTCCGCATCAGGTTTTTAAAAGTTGTGGGGACAAAACTGCTAATCATAAATATTGCCGGGAGTTATGTATTTCAACTGTTATTATGTTCACAGCGCGGGGGCGCTATTGGCTGGCGTTGTACTTGTAGGTCCCACAAAAATAAGCCTGTGTGTTGCCCATACAGTCTATGGTGTTGCCGTAAAAATAAACGGGCCCGCCAGTTGACGGCTGAATAGTATCTCCAGCTGTATTAGTGTCGAGTGCAACAAGAGAAGTCGGAAGACACAACACCAGGGACATGAAATGATGTAGGAGGAGCTGTAGATTTTTCTTTAAAAAGTAACAAACTTAAGATGACTAGTGGCGTCATTTTATCATCTATCAGGACTGCATTGGAGACTGCACCGCCTGTCTGGCTGCAGCGTGCACAGTGGGAGCAGAACATTTCAGGGGAAGAGAATTTCGCACAAAAAATGTGTAAAATGGCTAAAGCTTACTCTGTAAAACATTGTTCATGCATCAGAAACTTCATAAACCATGTTCCGTGCTGTTGTTTTTCTCAAAAAAACGTCATTGACTTCCAGGTTTAGCTTAACTACAAATCATGTGTTTGTACTACAAGGCAAGGCCACCCTTGCATCACTTTTGGCATTTTGGACAATAATCCCTTTCCCTCAAGTTTTCTTTGTTTTGGTTCAGGATTTGCATTTGTGTTTTCAGGTTCTTTATGTGATGTTTTGAAATGTAAGTTGGTTTTTGAATTTGTAAACTTTTGCTTTGTAATATATTTTCGAATCCAATATTTGTATATTTGATTTTTTTTATATGTAATTTAGTTTTTCAATTTGTTATGGTCTTTTTAAAAATGTATTCGTGTTTTTGTATTTTTTTTAATAAATGTTTTTTCCACTTCTCAGGAACCATATATATTTCTGATAGCAAAACAAATACACACTTTACTGTAATGAAGGTAAAGCTGTTTGAAAATCATGTTTTGCAACCTACAAGCAGCATCTCCCTAAAGCAGCCTACTTCAGAATTTTGCTACCAGAGTAGATACCTCAACTAATAAACCAGCTAACACCAGCTTGTCATAATGTCAGTGTTATTATATCTCTATCCCTTTCCATGTACTCAGCTTTTTAGTATAAATTCTTTTTAAACAAAAAATTGAATGCATCCATTTCCCAAGGTAAATCTCATCTCCATTACTTTATCAGTGTGGCTGTATTATCATTATAACAATGTCCATTTCTTTATTCCATCTATTCTATATTCCTCCATTGCATCTCTTTACTTTTTGAATTGCTGTATTTGCATCAAATACTATCTCCTGCTTTTAAACGTACCTAATGCATCCCTATAAATCAGAGCCAGCCTGACAGGGAGCCTCTCAGGAGAAGCAGAGGCAAAAATGGTCTTCTAAAGGCATCCTGGATGAGAATAATATCATAATGGAATCTGGCTGTGATAAGCACCTTTTTAGCCAGAGGCGGTACATAGAGACCGAGGCATGTGGCAATTGAGAGAAGAAGAAAAATAACACCTCGGGAACCCATTTCCAGAATATTGCTCATGATAGGGTTAATGGGTTATCAAATTTGTTTTACTATTCTTTGCTTTTGAAAATAAAAAAGATAAGCTACTCATTTATCAAGCAACATAGATGTTTAGAAAAAAAAGTGAAAGGAAAGGAAAGGAAAGACCATATGACATTTTCAATGTACCTAGAGCTTTTTTCAGGGTTTTAAATTTTTTTCACAAGCTTTTGCTATTTAGGTTCATCTTTGTTCAACAAATCATTACATAATTTAATGGCAGAAGTAACAACCTTAAGGGTTTTGTAAACCTGAAGTTAGTTAAATAAACTATTAAGGACAATAGGGGCTGCAGAGTGACGCAGTTGTTAGCACTGTTGCCTTGCAGGAAGAAGGTCCCAGGTTCAAATCCCAGCCTGGGGTCTTTCTGCATGGAGTTTGCAAGTTCTACCTGGGTGGGTTCTCTGCAGGTACTATCGCTTCCTCCCACAGTCCAAAAACATAATTGTTAGGTTAATTGGTCTCTCTAAATTGCCCTTTGGTATGGTTGTGTGTCTCTGTGTCACCCTGCGATAGACTGGCGACCTGTCCAGGGTGTATCTCGCCCTGTGACTACTGGAGAAAAGCAGCAGCCCCCCCACCACCCTGCATAGAATGGACAGGGACAAATAATGGAATGACATGGAAACTAAAAGACAGAAGGTGTACTTTCTGTTTACCAAGGCTATATATATATATATATATATATATACAGTAATAAAGTTAAACCACAAAAATGTGTACCCAGATTGATCATATTTCTAAAGGCTCTAACATGCACAATTGGGAAAATAAAAAAGATAATTTCCATGATACATTACAATTACCTTTTTTGTTAATACCAAACATACGTAAAGATTTACAGTGAAATTACTGAGGAAAATGCATAAGCAAACGCGACAAATTCTTCATAAATAAAAATGATTTTTCTTTAGGGCTTAAAATAACTCTGTAGGAATGGTGACTGCAGCATAGTATCCAGGCAACTGAGGGCCACTGATATGGATTTAACCTGCTTCATCCCACTATTCAAATACACAGAGGTGACCCTGCACAAATTTGCACATGCACACACACAGTCTGACACGTCTTGAGTTGATAATAAAAGGGCTGCGGAAAATACCAAAAAAATAAATAAATAATCACAGGAACAGTTAAAGCCAGACAGCAGTGTCAACAGAGGTAGATGTCTGTGAAATTACCGGCTTTTAATAACTTTCTTATTTCATTCCAACAAGTCAAAAATACAAGCAGACAAGAGTTCTATACACTCTTCACTTCAGCATCAGCTAAAAGCACATATGCATGCATACTTTTATGTAAAGTGAGGGTTATTTTCTGTTGCAAAATCCAACAGGAACCAACCATGGTCATGCTCTGAAACCCACAACACCTGGGACAGATGGCACAGCATAAGGTAAAGCTTTTTGGCTTTACAGGAGAAGGCTGACAGGTGCTCTACCTAATTTTTGTCTGCCTTTGCAGGAGTGTCATTAAAATGGTGGAATTGAATGTTAATGACTTTTTTACTGTAAGAAGAAATATGGAACCACAAGTAACTGATGGTGACAGATGAAATGCTTATTCTTTTGTTCCATTGTGCAATTTATCTGTTAGTCAGTGCAGGTCAGTGTTGCTGTTTTGAGTTCTTTGTGTGTGAAAAGAAGTGAAAAGATCTCTCTTGTAATGACCGAACCCTATCGATACAGTGTGAGAACCTGAAGATTAAATCTCCTACCTGAGTCAGAGCTGTACATGTAGACGAACTTGGTCCATCCATAGTGCTCGATGACTCCCACAAGAGCGTCCTGGAGTTCAGGCCTCAGCTGGATGACAAACTGGTTAGCGGTCTCAATAGGGAAGGACGGCGTGACAAAGCAGACGTGCAGCGCTCCGCAGAACGACATAAGCATGTTTACAGTCTTCCTGTCGTAGAGGCCAATGATGGCATACACGCCTTTGGAGAACTGGGAGCAAACTGGAAAGGACAAAACAAAAGATTAAAAAAATTAGATAAAGTGTTTTCTTTTTTTTTTAAAGATCCTACTTCATAGACAGCAAGGCGATTAACAGTAAAGAAGGCAATCTTTACTGATGTAGGCTTTGGTTTGGTTGGTTTGGAACAATTGCTTCAATGTATTCCACAGGCCTGAAAAAGTCTCGTTTTAAAAATTACTAAAACTTGTAAAAGTTGTACTGTTCCCACGGTTTAAACTCTTCTTAACAGTATGTCAGCATTGTTATTTCCATCGACTAAAGTGTCATAAAAATATTTTCTCAATGATAATTTTACACATTTAAAAAAGACAAAAACTGGCTAAGAATAATAAATTGGAATGACTTCATGTACCCTTTTAGCTTGACTGTTGTGTGATGTCATAGTGGTTATTCTCCAATAATCTCATTTAAAGTGAAGAGAAATTACCAGAACATTGCAATTGAAGGAGGCAAAATTTCTCTCTCCTTCTTTTCAGTCACAGAAGACCTCAGAAAATACAGAGCACAGAGGAACAGAGGATTTTTTCAATCTCTTTTTTTTAAATGCTTCAAAGTACAAAAGTGATTTTAGAGATCACCAAACCAAGGAGTATATGTCTACAAAACAGACTGGGTGAAAGCAATTACATCTATATAAATAAATAGGAAGCTGAGTGACACCAAGAAAACTAAACTATCTATTTCTTAAAGGGGTTGAGGAAAGTTTATTATCTTTTACTTCGTTTAATCATTAAGGGTCTTGTTCATTAACCCTTACACATATTTGCACCATATTTGCATACACCATTTGCACCATTAAGCAGCAACATAAGAAATATATTTTTCATTTATCATTCAGGTCAAACAGTCCTAACGGAATTTGGAAGTCTGCAAATTTTAGTAGCTTGCTCAGATATTTGCACTGCTTTCACATCACTTTTTTTACAGTGCATAGTGCTGTAATTATATTTTTGTAAATAATACACACACCCTATAGAATTGTGTGTTTTTCAAACTTCATTGAAAGATTTCAATATAAAAAACAAAAGCTATTTTTTATTTCTGTATGTTGGAAAATCAAATTTAATATAATTTTATTTCCATCATATTCTAGACAAAATAATTAATGTAGGTGTTTAGAAAATATATTTCTTCGATAAAAATGATTCCTCCATGACTACGAATTTTCTAAAATTTGTAGTCATGGAGGAATCATTTTTTAGCCTACAGTAAATTAATTCAAAACCTTTTCAGCTAAAACTAAACAAAAAAGTAAAGATGATTAAAATATGACTAAAACTAAATTACTTTCTTGTCCAAAGTGACTAAAACTAATTTAAAATGTGATCTATATAAATTTATGCTGCATGTTAAAGTTACAGCAGGCGCTTCTCTGGTCATTTCCTGCAAGTGCATATTAGCACATGAAGGGTAGTCTTTTCTCATTGCAGGTGGCTGCTTCGAAACTTTTCCAGTAGTGAAAAACAGACAATCATTATTTGGCTGCCAATAGAGCTTCACTAATCACTATTTTCAAGGCAACACTGTTAAGGTAAAGCTTTTCTTTAACATATTAAAACAAATATTTAAAAGAACTTTGAAGTTTTAGCATGTCTGTCAGTAAAACAAACAGCATAGAACTTTGACTGACAATGACAAAAAGACCAGAAAACAAGTAATGTTATGAGCAATAAGCACTTTTATTTAAATTTTAGAAAGTTTACTCTATACTTTAGACTTTTCCCATCTATGTATTAACACACTTTCACATTTAATAAATCAAAGATCAGACTTTTCACAAATCTGCTATGTGAAGTAATGTATGAATAATAGCAATGGTTTTTGCAAAAACAGCCAATAGACTTTAAGAATTTAATCAAATGACCCACAGGATAATATGAAAACTTTATTTGATCAAATGTTGGTGACCCTGTGAATAAATTACAAGACTGATGATATAACTACAGTTCTAAAGCCCACAGCTGATTAAAAGCTACAGAGTTCAGCTAAAATGCCAAAACTACCAATTAGACAGTCATTTTTAGACATGTGCAGATTTGCTGCCCTGCATTTATAAAAAAATCTGCAGATCAAAACAATACATGTCTTCCAAAATCCATAATGTAGAAGCCTAATTGGATTAAAATGAGCTGAACAGTCAAACAAAATCATAAAGGCTGAAAAAGAGAATTAGTTGACAAAAAAGGGAATAAAAGAGAGACAAAAGAGATTATCATCTTTGTCAAGGCATTTTGAAGTCTTCCAATTAAAATCATGTTTATGCACCACTAGTGTGGCTCTTGGCTTCAGTAAAGGAGGTGAGGAACAGAGAGGTTAATCAATGCATCCCCAGGGTTCCATTGACATTTTCCTAGCTGCAGGAGGTGGTTTTCATCTCTCATTTGCTTTTCACCCTCCGTCTCACATTTCTCTCCTTCTTTTTCTTCAAATCATTCTCTGTATGCCACATATTGCTGTCTTCAGACCCTACTATGTATCAAAATAGCAAATTGATGTTAATAGGCTTCTTTTCTTGTGAGATATACCCTTCAGTAGTACATAATCTCTTTACATTCGTGTGGTTTTGCCTGGACTATTTTCTGCTAAAGTAATGGGTGGGCCTCACTTATCTCAGTATTTACCAAACAGATTGAAATTCCTGCCTGGACCCGTGCAAAGGCCAGCCTGCTGCTCGGAACTGAAGCAGCGAGAAAGAGAGAGAAAGAGAGAAAGAGAGGATGGCCAAGACCCAAAACGCCTAACCTGTCACAGACCTGCCCCCTCCAGGCAAGCACGTGTGTGTGACGGAGATACTGGGAGGGAGAGAGAAAAATAATCAGTGCTATCACATAAAAATACGTGCCCACACACACACAAACACACACACACACACACACACACACATATGCAGCCCGAAGTGCTCCAAAAGCCTGGTGAGTCACCCTACTTAAAGCAGCCCTGAAATAGACATTTTGCGCCTCGCCACACTGACTCAGTAACAGAACTATCTTTCCTTCATGGTCTGCACATGCTCTCACTCGTAAATGGATGCTTTTTGATCCGCTGCTTTCCACAAGCGTGCATTACAATTTTCCAGGACCGATTTCAGAGGTGTCCTCTGCGTTCTGCCTGGATGAAAGGTAATGAGAGCTTGTTTGACTTTTCGTGCAGTGTCCCATTACTCTGCCCAGGAGCAGGTTAACATGTTTCACTGAACATAAGTCCTTTCTCATACCTGTTAAAAAAAAATCTAATAAAAAAAGTTTTGCCATGTAGCAAAGGTTCCCTTCTCTGAGCTGGCAGGACAAACATCTGTTTGTCTGGCTCTAAGTATGAATGGCACAGGCCATTAGTCAGTCCCTGCAGCCAAGTTAAAATAGCAGAATAGATCAGCAAGACAGTGTGAGTGTTTCTGTGTGTGACAAGCTTGTTAGTGCTACTCCACATGTGCAACGACATTTGAGTCGGGGCTGAAACAACTCCAGTGATCTCGAAGACCCCAGCAACACCTGTCCGCCCTGGCATCCCAAATCACCTCACCACGGTTACAGCTGCCATGGCGGCAAGACTGAGGCTGCCTGGACAACGGTCTGTTTCTCTGGCAGGGATTACAGTGGCTCCAAAGCTTTTGGAAGATGGGCTGGGAATTGTGACTGTTTGGACATTTTGTCATAATTAGCCTTCCCCCCTGAAGGAATTAGAAAATTTGCAGAAAAAAAAAAAAAACTCACTTAGCTTTGCAAAATCCGCGGATAATTTATGAAAATAATGGAAGATCTCCAGTTCAGTGCCGCTGCACCAAATTTGCAATTACATTCAAAACAAGGAAGTGATAATACCCATTAAGCATCCATCATTACCATTATGATGGATGGATATGAACCAGAGCCAAAGTTATGGTGGCTCAAGTTTGAAAGCTTTTTATGCTCTTCTTATTTACTTCTTTATACACATGTCCAATGGCTTCAGCAGAGCTGTTTACATGCATTTTCAGACTAGTCTGTTAAAAAAGAAAAGATCAGGATGTGCCAGAACAGAGGTGTTGATGCATGCTTTTAATTTCAGTAGATTAGATTAGTGTAATGCGTTGCTCTCTGGTCTTCCCAGAAAGAGTGTTTCAAGTCTACAACTGCTCCAGAACTCAGTTGCATGTGTGCTGACAAGGACCAGGGGACGGGAATACATTACACCAGTTTTAAAGTTGTTGCATTGGCTCCCTGTGCATTTTAGGATCAATTTTAAGGTTCTTCCATTAGTTTATAAATGTCTTAATGGTCTTGGTCCATCTTATTTATTTGACCTTCTTTTAAAGTATGAGCCCTCACAGTCCCTGAGGTCCTCTGGTACTGGCCTTTTAGTTGTTCCACAGATCAGAACTAAGACATATGGCGAAGGCTCATTCTACCACTACGGCCCTCCTCTGTGGAAAAAGCCTGCTAGAGAGAACCTCAGGTCCGCAGAAACTCCTGATGTTTTTAAAAGCTGAAGACCTACCTTTTTAGGTTGGCTTTTAACTGAGTTATTTTATTTATCTAACTTTTATAGCTTTTTTTATCTTAATCTTTATTTTATTTTCAATTGTTATTATTTTTTATTATTATTTATCTATTTAGCCCTGCGATGGACTGGCGACCTGTCCAGGGTGTACCTCGCCTCTCACCCCTGACTACTGGAGATGGGCACCAGCCGCCCCTCTCACTGGGAGCCATGTTTGTAGTGGTGGGCGGGGCTATGCACTTGCAGCCTTATGGCTGTGCTGTGTATACCCGCCTGCCCTGATCATGGCGGTCCCTGTGGTGACTCTTCTGTGAATGTGGGGTGGCTTCTAGTGTGGATGGTACTCCCAAATAGTTTTCTCACAGTGGTATCATTCTAGAAGTTAATTTTTATTCTATGTTCACTTGAAGAGATAGGAGAGCAGTGTTCTTGCAGTGAAGGGGCACATTCAGACTCAGGATAGCTCTCTGGGATCGGTTTTCAAACTTCCCAAACTTTTTCGCTGTGAGTGAACAAGTTCAATTGCATTTGTTGTAGACAAAGCGTTTTGGGCCGCAGGATAAGCCCCCCAACTAAAATCCCATAGGGAGTTGTACTCACACAACAGGAGGAGCTGTCAGAAACAACTCATGCAACTCAAGTCTTCCCTATTCTGTTTCCTGTGCCCGGCAGCTGTTCCTCTGCTTAGCATGAGCCAAATACCAAATGACAGACGTGTCTGTGCCGGCTGCACAAAGAGGGCATGTTTGTGACAGTTTCTCCTCTATCCAAATTTCTAGATGATGAGATAGCTAGAAAATGGAAATTGTAGGGCAGTGCTGGATCCCTCATATTTACTTATAAATATTTAACTACAGAATTTAAGTTTGATGTGACAAGTAAACAAACATCATATCAAACAGCATTTTAATTTGTGATGGATAAAAAGAAAACGTCAGTGTTCGACATGCTTGAGTGTTTAAAAAAAAAAGTTTTAATCCAAGGATCCCCTTATATAACAGCTATTTCATATTTATTGGAACACACTTTAATATTTACCAAATTTCTTGGCAGACAGATGAGGAAGTCTGTTTCAAGGTGTCCTTGAATATGGTACCTGCCTTGCTGCTGCTCCACTGGAGCTGCTCACCAACCTCTGCATCAGACTACCATATTACAGAACTGCTCTGTTGTCTGGTTTGTGTGTTTTCATTTTGACAACTCATCTCGCTTAGTTTTCAAAAACTAAACAGAGTAGACAGCAATTTATTTGTTAAAGATTTAACAGGTTCAGTAGAATAAACATGGAAGAACAAGAAAGAACTCGCTTAACGATATAATAAACAATTTCAATATAATAAATGCAGCTAAAACATTTTTTGTCAAATTATACTGTTAAAGTCAATCAGACTGTTTAGGAGTTTTTTATTAAAAGACTCGGGGTCTGATTGATCAATATTCCAAATAAAGAGTGCAAAATTGCGTTCGTTGCAAAAACTTTGCGCTGAGGGCGTATTCCTGATTTGCGGGTGATCTACTAAGATTGAGTACACAAATGATAACAGGCACAAAGAGCAGTGTTCAAATGAGGACTTTGCTGCTATGTGTGTGGCCTTTCTGCCCAATGCACGGCACCACAGCCATAGAGAGAAATAATAGACGCAGTGGATTCATGATGTACTGGCTAAAAAAAGGGGGGGGGGGGGGGGGGGGAATAGACATACCTGTCAGGTTTATGGCCATCAGAGTGTATTAGGTTAGAATGTGTGTGAATGTTATTTTTAGTTTGTCAGTAATAAACTTATGTTGAATCGTTGTGGTGCAAAGTTAAGACATGTCCTTTCAGATGCGGTAAAAATAGGTGCTAAAACACCCTGCACAAAGAGTTTCATGTTTGATAAATAACACTACGCGTGTAACGCCTACTTGTTTGGATATCCACCTCCCAATATTTTTGCGCCTTTCTGACAGGAACGTCCGCATTGCATATTCATCAAGGGCAAAAGTATTAAATGGATTGCGCGCATCTTGGTGCAGGTTTAACAAGCACAGTGCTCTCTGCGCCTGGTTAGTTAATCATCTGCTGCATGTTTTTGCACCCGCAGTGAGGTGTGCACACGTTTCAACAAGTGCAAACCTTTGATGAAGGAGGAGGATGGTATGGGAGACAGGAATGAAATCTAACAACTGTTAAGATGCTATCTGCATGCCAACTGGTTGTTTGACATGCATATCAACTTTTCTATGATCTATCACAAATGTAACCCTGTAGAAAATTGCTAAATTTGGGGCTTTAATTGTCTGCTTTGGTCATAAAAATCAATAGGCCTACTGACTTTTACAGTTCAGTGATAAAAATACTCTCACCAGGTCTGAAGTGAAATGCGGGATGAGTATGGAGAAAAGCACCTCGTGCCCCCTGATTGAGAATTTCTGAAGCTGAAGACCTTATTCAAATACAAAGGTCCAGAAAACCTTGTCAAAGTGCTTTACGTCATGGACTCTTTGAAATACTAGCATATTTTAAGTATAAATATGGTGGTCTCTGCCAGAGAATTAAGCTTTGTTTGGTGATTCGGTCTTTCAGAAGGATAATGATCCAAAATATATGACCAAACATTGAGGCAGAAGGCCAGATCTATACTATATAAAACCTGATCCAGTGAGCTACAGAGAACAGCACAAAAGAGAAAACCCCCTCTGGACAAACTAGAGAGCAATAGTCTTTCACTTGGTTTATGTTCCCTGTGGTACCAGGAGGATTTCACTGCAGCAGGATGTTCATCCTAAGGGAGCATACTGATTTGTGCTTCAAAGCTCAATCATCCTGGAAGATCTTTTTTTGATAAAGTCTCCCAACCAAGGTCTGACATGTTAAGTGACACTAGGACAATTTATAGAGGATTCTTATCTTGCCCACCTATCTATTACACGTTTTCATGATGAAATACAAAGGGGCTGTGTGTACATGTGGTGGGAAATTACAACTTTCCTTCAGGGACTGCTGGACAAATATGGAAAACATCTATCATCCAATTTCAGGCCAGTTCTTGTCGCCACTAACAACTGGTTTTTTAGATGGAGTCAGACTGAAGATTCATACATTAAGGCTCGGTTTTGCAGCTCCAATCAGGCTTAAAATGTTTATCCAATGTCATTAGACTACAATGCCATATCCCTCAGCAGCTGTAAGATGCGACACAGTCAAATGTGCTTCCATCCAGCCATCCATTTTCTATACCCGTCCATCCTAATGCAGGGTTGCAGGGGGGCTGGTGCCTATCTCCAGCGGTCATGGGCGAGAGGCGGGGTACACCCTGGACAGGTCGCCAGTGTCAAATGTGCTTTTTATCAACAAACGTCTGTATAAAATATGGGAGAGAAAATCAAAAAATGCTACAAATGCATTTATAATAGTAATTTCTGGTCTTGTTTTTTCCCATCCTTTGGTTGAACTTTAAATCTTTTTGTGCTTTTATAGTGCAAACTCATCAAACTCAAACCAAGAAATTCTAATTGCCAATATTAAAGCTTTGGTCCGTAGGTTGACCTAATGAAGGAGAAGAGGAGGAGATTTTGAAATGTAAACAGCTATAGCTCCCGCCCCTGCTCCCCTCACCTTCTGGAAGGAGCTGTAAGCCACGCCTTATACCGCACACGTGCAGGGATAGCAGAGACATCAGAGAGAGCGTCATTGCATTGACCCACCATTGACTTACTTTTTACAATAGCATTTTCCTAAGTAAGGATGTTTTTGTTTTTTTACCGAAACCCACTGGCTTCTTTTTTTTTTATGTGCTAAGCTGACTGAGGCACGTCATGCCGTAGTGCACGCTGGGGTGGGGATTGGGGCGCAATCTCATTGATTGACAGCTCCCACTTTGGTTACACCAATCGATTGGTCAATGCTGTAGGCTCGCATAAATGGTTTGTTTCGCTGTAGAGACCAGGGGAGGGACTTAGGGGAAATATAAATTCTGAAAGATTACCTACTTTTTATCATAGAACAGGGTCAGATAGTCAAATTTAGGCTTTTTTTTCTTTAAAAATGTTCAACTCCCCAGTTTGAATTGCTGGCACTGAACAGTTCTTCCCTAGATTATGTCCAGAGTGAAATAGCACTACGCCAAACAGGAATGCATTTTAGGAAAATAAGAGTAAGGTTAAAATTCCTCTTTTTAATATTTAATCTCTTTTTAATATTTAATCTCAAATATAGCTTGATTAAAACTTTATTCCAGTATACAATCTACAACTATGTTCAGTAAAATACTGTACAAACTTTGGTGGGAGTGAATAGAATGGTAACGTACCAATAACTAATTTGGATATCATTTAAAAATTTTCTACAGAACATTTTTGGTTGAGCAGATAAAGACTAATAACAACTGAACACCCCACAGCTAAACAGCGAGATTAATGTTGCTTCCTCCAAAAGAAAGTAAGCTGGAACTAACAGAGAACCATTTCGTCTTTTAAATACTGGATGAATAAGATTAAAATCTGCTTGTGATACCCATGGTACCTATGGTTATGTCTTTATCTTCTTTAAACTGTAAAATGTATAAAGAATCTGTGGTAGATGGTGGATGGATGTTAATTTTATACACATCAAAATCATTTAAAGCTGCTATACTGAATCGGCAAAACAAGCTAGAATAACTTTTTTATTATTATTGCCTCTTAATAATGTTCTAACATAGTATAGCTATAAATATTTTGTGGAGATAAAATAATAAAAAATAACACAGAACCACTTAATAATAATTAAGTGGTTCTGTCACATTTCTCTAAAAACCTCAACCAATAACATGGCTCTGTCAGAAATCAACAATTGGACCGTCCGGTTGTCTGTCTCACCAGACAAGCTCACTTCTGCGTTCACGTGGCTCCTCCACCCATTACGCGCTCATGTATTTTGCAACAGAACACAACTAGTGTGAGAGGTTATCCGCTCAATAATGTCAGAGAAGGAGAATCAGCCAGCTGCTTACACTACAACTTTAGGACGACCTACCAGAGTCCCAAAAAAAAATGACACCATCTGAATTCACAGAAGACAAAAGACTGGTGACCAAACTGCAACTGGTGTTTTGCATTTACTTATTTACTGTGGCAATGCGCGTTCCCAAATCAGAGGTGTGTGGCCTAGGAATGATGGCCGACAGGAGGGATGAGAGTCCTGTGACTGTGTTTATGTTATAAGCTAGGTTGTTCTGAAGATTCGGCAGAGCAGCTTTAAGGCAAGATATTTTACAAAACTTGTGATTCACAGATAAAATTTCATCCATCTGTCTGTTTATTCATTGTGCATACCCACATACCCATACAAGAGATCCACAGTCCCAGCTGTGACAGTCACATTTTTAGAATAGCAATGTTTTAGCAAAATAACGTTTAGAATGGAATTGAGAATAAGTTAAATTACAAATACTAAAGTCTATGTAAAATGTGATTCTGTGGCTTAGCAGAATGAACGATTTTGGTCCCTTACTCAAGTACTCAAACATATTATTGAAAGGTAAAACCCATGCCATAAGATGTCTATATGTCATTAAAAATTACTGCTAAAGCTAAGATAAGACAAGCTAAGATAAGGATTTAGACGATGGATAGATGGATGAACTTCAGTTTTCCTGTTTTGTCTTGTCATATTAATGAAACAAATGCACCAATAAGTGTCAAAGAATCCATAATACAATAAGAATGGAAAGTTTTTTACTCCCTTAGAATTTTACATTTCTTCTCGCAACACATAAATTATACACAAGGATGGAAGGTAATCAGTGATCATGTTTTTCAGGTATTTTTACATTTTGCATACAACCCTACCTCAAGTTTTGCAACAGTGCAAGCTCGTTGTCACATTCATGCTTTAAAATTCCTTTAAAAACGTGGGAAGACGAGTCCAGTACCTGTACCATGTGATACTTGGACATCCTTAGAAAATGCTATCTTGAAGGCAGGATATCTGTTCATTCATTTCTGTAATAGCTTTATCCTGTTCAGCATTACAGGGGGGCTGGAGCCTATCCCAGTAGCCAACAAGCAAGAGGTGGGATACACCATGAACAGGTCACCTGTCTGTTGCAGGGCTGAAGGCAGCATATGTTGCTCTAAAATCGCAATATGCTATTTTGTATTAATGCTACCATTAGTATAAGTTAATTAGGCAAGGTCCCAGAAAGAAGCCCACACTAATACAACCCTAAGTTTTTGGTTTTGCTTGGCATTGTTGGTATCTTTATATTTTGGTAAAAAAGAAAACAGTATTCTTTTGTTTGAAAATATATGAAACAATGATTTATCTGACCAAAATCCCTACTTTGATTATGTAATGGTTAATCTTTGATACCAAAGAGTCCCAACAACTTCTATTTGCACTGAACAAGTTAATATAACGCTTATTTGTTGCACAGTCAAGTTTCTGGTATAACTTATGAATGTGACTCTGTGATGTATTACATTACAAAGATTATATTCATCCTGTGTCAGTGTAGTTCTATGAGCAATTAATAGCTGTCAGTTCCTAATGCACTCTTTGATTGATATTGTTTTCAAACTTTAATCATTATCTGTTTAATTTGTTGACTAAATGGAGATCCTCTGCAAGTGTTTAAGAAGTAAAGACTCACACTCTATTGAATATGACTATGATTATATACATGAACAACCTACTAGTCTTCAGTTGATGAACTTCAAATATATTTAGAGATTTCTATCAGGTATTAAATACTAGTTATGGTCAGGTTTAAGCTGGATGCGTCAAAATACAACTTCAAGCACAAATAATGTAAATATCACAGTATTCTGTTTTCATTATTAATTTCTCTATGTCATTACAGTTTTTTGGGGTAATTACCTGCGATTTATTTTTGGTCCCCTTCATATCCGTCGATACCATGACATTTAATATAAACATAAACTTCTTCAGATTCAGGAAGAGGTCTTTTGGGATTCATCAAGAATACTTTGTGGTTCTCCATTACTTGAAAAAGAGTGTGAGAGTTCTCCAACTGTTTTGAGTATGCAGACAACTTCGTGGTGAAATAGGAACAGTCCACAATCTCAATGCTAATTAAAAAAATCCTTAAAAATTCAGCACCACAATGAAATCCCTTTCACATAGAGATCAGCATCTGTTGAACACAAAGTGGATTGGGCTTCCCAGCTGTGCAGAAGCATCCACACCCCCAAATTGCACAAAATCTGGTTAACCAAAAGTAATTGTGGGAGTTTGAAGCTACGTTTCAAATGCAAAATGTACTTGTTATACTTTCAAAGACAAGTCTTGGCGTTGTATGTAGTGATGAGGAGACAGGACAAGGATGAAGAGGGAAAGTAGTGCATAAGGTTTATGATATAATATTCTAATAAGACACGGTGCAGTTTATTAGAACATGGCTGAGTGCCAGGCAAAGTTGAAACTTATGATGTTGGTACAGAAACCTCCAAATCTCCAGGTGAAATTTCAAAGATTTTGCAAGTACTCAAATAGCAATATTGCAATGCGTGCTTTAACACAGGAATACACTGCGATAGATATGCTTTGATCTAGTCGTGTTTGAATAACAAATGGTCTCAATCTGGTTTGCTCACATTAAAAACAGAAGCATGAATTCACTGCTGTAACTAGTAATGACTTAAATTTTTGTATTCATATTTTGAGCATAAAACATTTGTTTTTTCACTTCATCACTAGTGATATGATCAACAACTTTTTCACATGTTCTGTCACAGTTTTATCTCCAAAACAAATGCCTTCTGCTGGTCATGTCAGAGGAAAATCACTACATTGTGGACTCAAAATGAAGTTTTTTAAATACTCAAGTAACTATAAGTTACTTATTCTTGAGTTATCATTACATTTTTCTAGGCCTTCAGTCTTTAAGGAAAACAGTGCTGTATTAAATTATTCAGACCTCTGTTTAGTGTCATTGTTGTGATTTATTTTATTAAATCACAAAATCACAAACTCAAAACACAATTTAATCAAATGTGACTTTACATTGCTTTTATGGCTGGCTAAATTGAGTAAATGTTCTCTACATACAATCACTTGGCCATTTTTTTTTTTTTAAATGGTGGCAGCAGCATAGCCATTACGGTCATGTCAGGCAGTAATGTACACCACCTACAAAGGGTGAAAGGTCACTCAATCAACTACAGAGCACATTGATAAAAGATAAACACAAGTGACAAAAGACACTGCAAGATGGTACTACTATCCTCTACTCAGCCACCCATGGCTAATAACTGCTAGATAATGCGTGTAATAAAAAACAGAGAGCATGTTGTGGTCCCACCGGTCCCATCTATCTTCTGCAGAGCTAATCAGCAATGGTAATGAAAGGCTGAGCATAAGAAGTCAATAACGGATTTACTCATTACATACACACATACAGAAGCAAGCTATGTCTTACTGTAAGGGTGCAGCTGCTCCATGCATACACCTCACCATCCCTAACGTGTATACATACGTACGCGCATACACACGCACACACACGCACACACACGCACACACACGCACACACACACGGCTTGTGCTTGTAAAGAATTCCCCAGGTGATGGGTGAGGGTGGCCCAGTCCGTGGGCCCGCCAACACAGCATGACTCATGCATCGCAATCAATCTCCTTCTGTGCAGAGAACAGGGAACCAGGGGACTGAAATGCATCTCCAACTAGGATATGCACGACAGTCTCCAGACATGACTGAGTAGGAGGGTTTCACTGTATGAGCAGTTTTCTTTGGGATCTCCTGAAAAAGATTCAGAAATGTGTGCTCAGAAAAAGAAAAGAAAAAAAGATTCATGCCAACTAGCACTTCCAGGGATAAGGTGTCAATGTAGTGGATTATTTAATCCATTCAGACTTCATTGTGTGAGACCAGGTAGTGAGTCAGAAGACTTTTTTTTGAAGATTTTTAGGAGGGGGGAATAGGTTTAGCCTCACTGGCTTCCCATCTTTCTAATGTACCCACATGGCCCTTAGACAGCCGTGCTCCAGCGAAAGGGTGGTTGCTGTTCTCTGGTATAAACAGCGTGAGTAAGATATACTGCATTTGCAGAAGAAATAAAACAGGATTTGTGCCACTGTTATTTGTGGTGTTTTGTAATATACAGCATGAGAATAAGAGGGAGAATAAAATTGAAAAAGAACATTTCTTTAGAAAATAGAAAAGGAAATCACAAAGGAATGCCATAACTTGAGAACAGCTGACCAACAAAAACAGCTCTGTGGCTGTAATTTAGGGACTTTGAATCCCTAAAAGAGATTCCACTAAAAACAGGCTATTAGAAGGTTTATAAGGATGAGACAAAATGAAAGGGCGCCATTGCACATGTAGGTGATGGCAAACAGAATGTGGATAAACTGAAGCATTAGTGCCTGTGAGAGAAGATAATGGAGAGAATGCTGTGAACAAAGAGAACAGATGCCAGCCTAGCAGTGGGAAACATAGGAACCACACCGTGAAATCTAGATCTCTTCCATTTCCTCTAAGTAATAAAACAATGGCACCGCGTCGCCTCATTTAATGGGTAATCGAGGGTGTGAGAACACTCCCCTCAGCTCCATACATCTCTCTTTTTCTCCCTCTCCCTTCTTGTGTCTCACTCTCTAACCCTGTCATTGTCTCTCCTCCTCAACGTTTCTCGCCACGTTTCCCAATCTGTGGCACCCGGCAGCCTGCTGCATAAATGCTTACCTGGGCAGCGGGTCAGAAACGCAGCCCAGACCAGCTCCTGTCAGGGGGTATGGAAACTCCAATTATCTGCTTAACAATCATCCCTTCGCAATTATCTCCCCATCTGCGTATCAGTGTCGACAGGTGCATGGGGATGGTCCCGCTCACACACGTTCATTTGTGTGACAGAGGGACTGATGGAGGTGGATGTGTGGAGTGAGAAGAGCCAAACACACAACGTACATGCTAATTCCTTTGGAGCCTCTGTCTAGATTAACAACGGTCTTTGCCAATTTCCAACCAAGCTACTGGGAAATCAAAGCGTGCATTGTCACTTTAAATCCTTAAAGCAATTTGCAACATTTTTTCTATTTTTAAAACTTAGGTGAAGTTTATGAATGGGGTAAAATTGCTACAGCAAATGTTTTGTGATTACAATCAGTTAATCCAAAAAGTTTTCTGAATGGAGAGAAATTAGTGTGAACAAGTCCTTAATCCAAAAACCAATGAGTCCCAAATCAACTGTTGAAATAAAAAGAAAGAGATTCTTGTGGCTACACTGTTTTTGCAAAATTTTTGAACTTTTTCACATTTTGTCAAAATGCCATTAAAAAGCCATTAAAAAGTCTATGTATTTTATTGGAATTTTATGTGGTAGTCGATGATAAAATTCTATTTTATAGCGCCTGTCGCAGATATGCGATGCAGGATGCATGGTGTTTGAACTTTTTCTAATCCAAAAAATGCATTTTGCACTTGTGTGCAGCCATCTTTATTCTGCAACCCCTAAATAAAATCCAGTTTATCTAACTGGCGGAAGAAGTAATCTAAATAAAGGAACATGCCAGGCTAAAGTTGTGAAGGAGTTTCAACCACGGTTACTTCCAAACTATGAACGACTAACAGACCATTATGCAATCTACCATCTAAAAATGAAAATACTATCGAACAAGTGTAAACCTGCCAAAATATGGCCATCTCCCTAAACTGACTGAAAATGCAGACTGTTAATCGCAGAAGCTGGCAGGAGGTAGATGGTAACTATGGAGGGGCTGCAGTGATTCACAGCTCAACTGGAAGAATCTGTCACAAGGTAATACTATTACACTGAAAAAAGTGAAATCTCTGTCATTTAGTTGAATTGAAATGTTATATTGTTGTAATGAAAAATTTTGATTTCTGGTTTGAAACCATTTATTTTACTTTATATAAAATAAAAAAATCACTTACTGTTAAAAAAAATCAACAGAAACAATTCATCTTTATGTAAATCTGTACTTCAGGTCCAAGGTAATCGTGTCACGTGACCACATGACATCACTTAAATTGCTAGGGGGCTGATTCATGTGTCCGCCATCACCTCGCTTCAGCAGTGAACGTACACAGGTTACCGGAAGTCTGGTACATATTTCAGTATTTTATGCAAAACTGAAAAAAAGTTGTAAGTTTCTTGAAGTTAATTTATTAAATTTGTTAAACTTGACAACCTAACATATTTAATAAATTAACTTATATTAAACTTCTATTTAATTTCTTAAACCAATTGAAGCAATTTATTTAATTTGTATCATTTATTATCTTTGTTCAGTGCAAGTGAGCCGTTATCTGTTTGCCTGTTTTTTTTGGTGGTATGAAAAACTATTTTACAAACTTCTGAATTTGAATTGGACTTTGGCAAGGCTAAAAGTTTTATTTCCTTTATTTTGTCTGGTGTGCTGGGTTAGGTTTTTTTGTACACCAAAGGGAGCTTTTATTTAAAAATGCACCATTATAAATCTGGTATTTGAAATTAGAATTTTTTCTTTATTTCTAGCAAGCTTTCACAAAATCTTGGTTTTACCAATAGGGTTCTGGGTTCGGATCCCAGTGTGTGATCTTTTTGAATGGAGTCTGCATGTGTAGGCTCTCTGGATTCCTTCCACAGTTCAAAAACATCAATATTAGATAAATTTGTCTCTTGTGTGTGCATGTGTTTTTGTCCTCTGTGATGAGCTGGCAATCTGTCCAGGGTGTACCCTGACTGGTGGGGATAAGCACTAAACCACCCCCCATGATCGTGCAGTGATACGTGGTATAGACAATCGATGGACATGACAAACAAATTTTGAATTATTTATAAGTAGAAATTGTTTTTTATTACACTGACTGAAATATAGCAATTGAAAAAAAACGTAACACAATTCCATGTAATGAATTAGAGTGTTTTGGTTAAGTCCAAAGAACAACTTGGAACTCACTCAAACTATCAGGTTTTACCAATGTGAAAAATCTAGTACAAAAGCAAGAAATCCAGTTGCGCCAAAATGTAAAAAGGGTTTAAGGTCTTTGGAATAAATTATCTTTCTCATTTCTTTTGATGTAAGTTTATGTTTCTGGTGAAAATAAATATGTCTGACTAATTTTAAATAAAAACGTAAAATTTTAATCAAATCAGAATTGTAATTTAGATAAAGTGAATAAATGTAGCTGTAAGAAAATTATTTTTTAAAGTTGGTACAAAGTAACATTTTTGTTCAGCATAGTCATTAAATCTGGCCTCTATGGAAGACTGGCAATCAAGAAGCTATTGTTAAGAGAAATCAAAAGGAAGTTGTGTTTAATGTTAGTCACATACCATGCAGGAGACAGACTAAACATGTGGAAGAAGACTCTCTATTTAGATGAGACCCCTAATGCTATTTAATGCTATTTAATAATTTAAGGGATAAATTAACAAGTATGTTAGAGGCAGCATCTAGGTAAAATCTAAAGGTGCTACAATAACACAGCCTCAACCTGCCATGATGAGGAGAGATGTGACACAAACCTCCATTAGTGTCTGCGTTCCACTGTGGATGGTGACTGGCAGTTCTCATTTACATAACTTCCTGTTTTTCTTTTCGGAAAAATGAAACAGGTATGAAATAGTGACTCAAATATTGCCAACTATTATTGCATTGTTAACCTGCAATCACAATCAAGACACATCAAAAGTGTTGCTTGGCTTTTTGGCATGCTCATTTTCTATCTTCAGCATTTGCTATTAAATTCCCATTAATCAAAACAAAGAAATATTAGCAAAAAAGTTGTGAAATCAAAACTCTAATCTTACATTTTCTTCCTTATACAGTCTACACCCAAGGAGACTTTGTTGCATTGCTCCTTAATTGGTTTTTGTGAACTGCAATGTGTTGTGACTGATAATGCCCTGTCACACTGAGCAGCAGTGAGGTACAGTTTGTCTTCGAGAAACATATTTGTGCAAAAAGCAGCAGGATTTGAAACAAACTACTTGTTTGATTAAAAAACAAAACAACAAAGATGCTTGGCTGGCTACAGCAGCATTTCTTTGTGGGAAGGAGCTTGTCACCCGGTGCAGAGACATTTCACATGACAATTCCAGTGATAACTTTCTTCGCTGCAGTGGTTCGAAGCACTTCAACATCACCTTTCATTATCAGCTCTGCTAGCTTGGAACCTTGACTGTGGCACCTCCCGAAAAGAACCCGCAACAACAATGGCACATTTAAAAATTTGAGCAAACTGAGTCAAGCTGAGCCAAGCCTTGCTGTAAAAACAGGGAAAAAGTATCACAGGTAAGGAGATACTGCAATGTAAGTAAATGTGCCACATGCATATTCAAGAAAAATATAGTAGATTGCAATACTGGATTACAATTGTAAAGAGTGATGCTGTTTTTTTGTAAATAGTTAAAATGTATTGTCCCAACCCCATCTGCTTACCCAGAACAAGATAATGCATAGCTAGAAGGCTTGACTGAGCTGTAAAGGTACAGAAAAGTTGTGCAATGCCATCGGGACTCTTACACAAGCACTTATTTTTTCAAACCGGGAAGCCACTGTAGGGAAGCAACAGAGATGTGATGGTATCAAGCATCATCTTTCTTGTCAGAAGTGGGATGGACAATTTGCAGGTGTCTAGGTGTAGATAAGGATAAAGATCAATACATAAAGAATCTCAGTAATCTACAGAAGAAACGTAATGAAGGCATGAATTAACCTCTCAAAGCCTTAACCATACAACACAGCCCTAGTCAAAATAGGCTCATCTTCATCACCGAGATAATCTGTTCCTGAGAAAAAAAGGTCAACAGATTAGAAGATTACATCAGAAAAACGAAGCAATTTCTGTTTGTCTTCTGCTCAGCAAAATTTATGTCCATGACTGTTTGTGCATTTCTAAGACAATCCAGCAAAGCCTGATTAGTTTGTAAGGTCAGACAAAATTGGAAATTGGAAAAGCCATTAGCAATATTATACGTTGATGAATGCTGTGATGTCAGTTGCGAATAATATTATTTTCCTGTCATTTCTCTTTCTTTTACATCATCATAATGTCTTTAAAAATTTCTGTAAGCATTTCCATTTCAGTCAAATAAATCTTTAGCAGGTGTGGGCATCAAGTGGTGGGAATATGCATCTAACTGTTTAAATATTCTTATATAAATATTCTCAAGTATCATTCACATGCAGAATGTAAATGCCTGGCGCAGAGATATTTTAGCCAACAAAATATTATATCTAAGCAAAACTATGTGATTGTCATCTTCAAGAACAAAATTAATTTTGTGCAACTCCTCAACTAATTTGATATATATAACTGCCAAAAAGAATAACGAGACAACCCCAGGGTTTGCTGACCTGAGTTAGGGAGACCTCCCCTTGTATAGTTTTCAAGGGCTACCTCCTTTCCTTTGTTAATCTCCTGGTGCCGACATTCTGAGGTCATTTACAGTAGGCCTACAACCGGAATCTAGCTAATTCCTCAGAATAAAAATTCATACATACAAACATAGCAAAGTAAGAAGAGATTCCATCATCAAAGCAATCACCTCATAGTAAGCACAGATTTACAAACGTGCATACATAATTTAGAAAGTAAATTCAGGTTTCTCACAGGTTTCCAAGGAAATAACCACTACAATAGGAATGTTGAGTACTATCTAGGGCACAAGGATTTCTGACCCTGCTAGTCCATAGTCTCTGTCTAGTTAATCCATCCATTTGTCCACTGTCTATACCCACATTCATCTTTTAAAGTCAAAGGTGGTGAGGTGAGGCAAGGCAAATTTATTTGTATATTTGTATTTGTATATGATTAAAGGTGCTTTGAGTGATCAAAGGCAGCTCTAAACAGATGTGTTTTAAGTTTTGATTTAAAGGTACTCAGTATTTCAGCAGCTTTGCAGTCCTCTGGAAATTATTCCAGATAAGAGGAGCATAGAAACTGAAAGCTGCTTCTCCATGTTTTGTTCTGATTTTAGGCATGCTGAGTAGACTGGAATTAGATGATCTGAGTGGTCTAGAGGGTTGGAGTAATGTCAACAGATCCTGCTATTCAAGGATTCATTAACTAGTAAGAGTATCTTGAGGTCTATTCTCTGAGCTACAGGGAGCCAGTTTATGGACTTTAGCACTGGGGTGATGTGCTCTATTTTCCAAAACACAAGCTGCAGCGTTCTGGATCAGCTGCAGCTGTCTGATTGACTTTTTAGGCAGACCCGTGAAGACACTTTTGCGGTAATCAATCTGACTAAAGATAAACGCATGGATGAGTTTTTCGAGGTCCTGTTGTGACATCAGTCCTTTAATCCTAGAAATGTTCTTCAGGTGATAGAAGGCTGACATTGTGATTGCTTTTATGTGACCTTGGAGATTCAGGTCTGAGTCCATTGCAACAACTAGATTTCGGGCCTGATCAGTAGTTTCCAGCTGTATTAAAGGAAGCAGAGTGCTGACTCTTGATTGTTCTTTTTTAGGTCCAAAAATAATTACCTCCGTTTTGTTTCAATTCAGCTGGAGAAAGGTAAAAGTACAACTTAAGGTGAGGCGTCTATCTTAAGTCACGAGGCAAAAGGGAAGGTACAACCTGACAAGGTTGAAACTCTTTTACAGGGTATGTTCCAAATCCACATATGTATACAATCTTCTACCCATCCTACCATTGTCTTCAACTGATCGTGGATCAGATCAGTGCAAATAAAGGGTATGGAAAGTATAACAGCCATCCCTTCCACAGCGATACTCCCTAGAACATTCTAGTTAATCCCAGAGTATTTTCATCCTCACAACTGCAGCTCAAAAGATGGTTCTTTTTTTGTGACCATTCTGATATATGGTTTTGCATGAAAATCCAAGTAGTTTGTAAAATAATCAGACCAGCTTATTCTGGCACCAACAAGCATGCCTGCTTTCAAAGTCAGTCATATTCCCTGTCTTGCCCATTCTGATGCTCAATTTGAATTTTAGCAAGTTGTCTTTACCGCGTCTAGATGCCTAAATACATTGAGCTGCTGCCATGTAACTGGCTCATTTATTATTTGTGTTGACAATCACTTGGACCTGTGTACGCAATGTGTGTTTAAAACAAATTACAAGTCGCCATTTGATACAAATGAATGTAAACTGGCTTCACACAACAATATGAAAAAGGACTGGTTATAGCTATCTCCATTTTGTTTTCTTTTCCTTTCCAACTTTAAGTAAGTGTTGAGGGTCTAGTATCAAAGCAAGCTAGTCATTTAGTACTGCAAGCATCTGTGCAAGCGTGCCGATGACAACAACAGCCTCATGCTGTCACCATCAGAGCAGTTGCACAATGTCACACTGTTTTATATGCTCGTAGGCTCTGCTCCTCATTAAAGTACACAGAAGCTCCCAAGATGTGCTGGGTGACAAAAGAGAGACTCTGCTTCTGTCTTTGTGGCAAGAAAACATGACAGCTGCCATCGTCAGACACAGCCAAGCCCCCTCTACCCCCCGGGAAACAATCCTGATCCTCGTCTTCGAAAACATTGTTGTTCTAATTGCCGGCCCCGCGTGTCTCGGCTTAGACCTCCACATCCCCACTGCCATTACCTCCAGAGACAACAGATTTGTTTTAAATACTCATATGAATACAGAGGAGGAGTCGCAGGGGGGGGGCGGAAAGACAACAAGGAGTACAAATGCAAACGGGAGTGGACACAGGCATCAGTAATGTGTGTGTGTGTGCATTTTTGTTGAAGCTAAATGAGATGTGTGATTAAGACAACAGATTTCCTGAAGCTTCAGGCGATAGTTTGCCACTGGGGTTGCTTTTATGGTAGTGCTTCATAGAAAAAAAAAATGGCTGGGTGAGGAGATTAGATGACAGGTTGCTTATTTTCTTTACCGCAGACATTTCTCTCTCCTTTCCCACCTGGCTCATGTGCACATCTCCTCTGCCATTATTTCTCAAAGTAATGCGCACACAAACACACACACACACACCTACACACACACACACACACACACACACTGAAGACACAGAAACAATCTCAATTTCTCTTCTTTCCACACTCTATCACTGTGCAGCATGGGGAGCCGTTTTGGCTGATCTACATTGATTGCTGAGGGCCATTCCCTTTTCCTGGCTCAGTGTGGGAGAAAAAAAACCCAAGCTCTCTCATTCATCAAACCAACACCTGCCAGAGTCTAGCCCAAGAGAACTTCCTCTTTTTTCCTGTCACTTTCTTTTCAAGCTTTCTTTTTCCGTCTACGACATTTTCTTTGTTATCTCCTTAACAAATAACAGTTGTGTCCCAAACAGCCAGAAGGGAGTGGTGATCTATTTGTCAGTTGTTCCTTACACACAGAAACTACTTTGAACATATTTGTAGAACCCAGTTGCCACAACTTGAACTTGTTGGCTACACAGCAAAAGATAGACACCGCCGAGATGCACTGACACCAGCCATGGGGCCAAAAATGGCAGCTTAGCCAGCAATCCTCCCAATATCTCTGCTTCATGCATTCACCATCAACTGAGACTCTTCGTTCCGGGGCTGTTGTTTTCGCCATTGTGGTGGAACAAAGTGTAGGAAGAAAAAAGACTGGCTGCATAGACAAAAGCCATTAAAAATAAACACAAACGAAGAGAACAACAAAAATAAACTCAGGAGAGAATTTTCTTCTCATTTCTGACAGAAAGCTGGGCATTTTCGTTGAAGCATAACCGTGTTTAACAGAGTCAGTTCGATTCCCTTTTTTCTTCCCGGATTTTATTACATATTTATGCTTATAAGTCCACGGAGTGATAGCTTTGGATGTGCTGCATTGAATAATACATTAAATGCATCTGCTCAAGCTCTGTCTCTCGCTAGCTATCGTGTGTGTGCGTTCCACTGTAGACCCACAAATTTCACAAAGGAGTCAAAGAAGTGTACAAAAATCTCTGTTTAGGAGTCCGACTGCTAATGAGGAAAACCTACAGAAGCATGTATACGGCCACACATGTCACAGGATATTTCGTTCTCTAAAGTGTGACTTGTTTGTTCTGTTGCTTATCTATCACAATTCAGGTCATCTGCATTGTTGATTCTGGTGCCTGTTATCTTCCTTTTGACAATACTCCCTAGAGTCTCTTTGGGGTTAACGTCAGGCCAGCAATCAAACACAGAGGTAGTATGGTCATTAAAGTTAGTATTGGTACTTTTCTAAGTGTAGACAGGGGCCAAGTGCCTGCGAGTGTTGGTGCTGATGTGGTGAAATACCAGCAGATGTGCCTCAGTATCCTACTAACCTTTCTTTTGACTGTGGGACCTAGATTTTAAAACGAAATGCAAAGTGTATGTTTGTCTGAGAAAACCACTTTGTTCCAGTGCTTTTCTCCTTAGCCCAGGACGGCTCTGACGATGCCTCTGGTTAAGGAGTGACTTATCACAAGGAATGTGAAAGTTGCAGGTTATGTCGTGGAAATGTCTGTGCTTGGAGGCTGTTGAAACTCAGACTCTACACACAGTCCCAGCCTTTTGAATCCCCTCCACATTTTTAAATTACATTTTCTTCACAATCCTCTCAGTTATCCTTGTTCCATGTACACATTTTCCTATTACAGTTTTTACTTCCACCCAACATTTGTAAAAAAAAAAAAATGCTTGGACATTGCCCATTCTGTCAGCAGCCAGCTTCTTAACTAATGTAGCTGTTCACAGAAGTGGCGACCCCTCCTTCTGGAGAACTGTTTCATGGAAACATGGCTCAGGTGAGCTGTTTTCCAATTATTCTGTACCCCAGAACATGGTCATATGATAAGATTTCTCTATTTAAAAATACGCTTGTCTACTCTGATGTTGTGGGAAACTCAATTTTGGGTTTTAGTTAGCTACAACACATAACCATAAAAAACTGAAATAATTCAAATATCTCACACTGTGTAGAATAAGTCTATTCAACACAGATTTTACTTCTTGAATTGAATTATTAAAGCACGTTTTTGATTGCATTCAGTTTTATTGGGAAGCACCTGTATTACATAAAAGCAAATCTTGGCGAGCAGGGCGAGCAGACCCTAGTGAAAAAGATGCTTACCATGTTTTTTTCCCCCCTAGATTCCTCTGTATTTAGCTGTATCCACTCCAACAATCTCCAATGTCCCTGCTGAGACATGACAACGGCTGAGAAAATGGCCATAGTCTCCCTTCAGCATGATGCTGCCACCAGCATGTTTTGCTGTGGTAATGGTGTGGTCAGAGGGATGTGCACTGTTAGTTTTCCGCTACAAAGAGTTCAAGTTAAACTTCGGACTAATATGACCAGAGCCACATCTTTTACATGCTATGTCCCCTACATTTTTGTTTTTCTTTAAACTGTTTCAACTTTGACAGATTTTCCCACAAGAGCTGTGAATATCTGAAGCTCTACTAGAGCTATCATGGACATCTTGCCCACTTTTCTGATTTACCCCTGCTTTCCACCAGACATGTAAGGAGTGCGTAACGTCTGCGAAGCGTAATGCGCAGCTGATAGCCGCCGTTATAGTCAATGGGACGGTTTTCAGCGCAAATCGGTCGCGTCTCAGAAGAGTTTTGTAGCGGCCCTCTCCTAAATTTACGCGGCAGGTCTATTTTTTACGTGCTACGCTTCTAAAATGTGTCAATCTCAGCAGTTTAGATCGGGCCAGAAAGGAAATCAGGCACGGAAGCAAAGTAAAATAGCCAGAAATTTCAAAATAAAAGACATGTGCAGATTTCCGTCTGCTTAACTACAAAAAACAAAAACAAAACATGACTACCTGTGACACCAGGACTCACCTGGATGGTGAGTTTATGCTGCTTACTAACATAGAATTACATTTCCCTCCTGCATACTACACTTTAAGTTATGCAATCGCAATTCTCCTGTGATTTTATGATCTCCCGGGACCAGCTGGGTGAAAGGCTTTGAATTCACACGTCTATTACGTTATGCGCCACTTACGCATCTGGTGGAAAGCAGGGGTAAAGTTCTCTTTAGTATGCAAGTGTTGGGAGTTAAGGAGGCTGAATACAGATGGATGGCAAGCCTTCCAGACATTTATTTGTTAAGAAATTGGTAACACAATGTATCCTTTCCCTTCCACCTCACACAGTCGTGCATTACTTGTAGGTCTATCACATAAAAGCCTCCAAAAGTACATTGGAATTAGTGATTGTAACATGACAAACAGAAAAGTTCAAGTTGGCTGAATATTTTTTGTACTAGCACTGCTCATCCTGTCATCTGGTAGTGTCCTATGCACATCCTCAAAAGACAGCTGACCCCATCGCCACCCTCATCTGTGCTTTATTGATCGGCTGGGAAAGCTTCCATCCAGAGCTCAGTTCATTGATCAAGCCTGCCTCATAGATCTTCACTGAGTCCTCTTTAACTGACCCTCACAGACCCCGTAGAAACACTGCTGCCTCAATCACTGTGACAAGACAATTTTTTTTTTTCCATGAGCACTAATTAGTACTAATGTGAGGTTTATCATCGAGACGCAAGTAGAATTAAATGTTGTTTTGTAGTTCGCTAAGCTAAGCATACATTTAATAAAAAAGAAAAAACAAATCCTGCAACTTGACACCTTACAGTACATCTAGTTGCTAAGCGCGATTCTCAGCAGATAGGCCAAAAATAACCAAAGCTCAGGCTACGTCTCACTGTGCGAAGGACATCAAAGAGAAAAGTAGATCATATAAGAGTGAGCCTGAAGGGGCTTTGACATGAAGCTGGTGAATCAGTGACGTCCACATTCTAAACCAAGTCAAAAGCAGATTATGGTAATGTAGGATCCAGCTGAGGGGGAGCGGTGACTAATATTCTACATTTACAAACACCAGTCCCTGCGAGCACTTCCACTGACAGTGCCAAAACAAAGGCACGTATAGGGAAAAAACCATGAAAAACAAACTGTTCATTGTCGTTTTGTCTTACCAAATTAGGTTTATGTCTTGCTGTTGTCATTTCTTTAAACTCTGCTCTACATAAACCCTACCTTCCACTTCCCCCATGCTAACACAAACACATACAAGAAAACCATAAGGGCTGAATTTCTAACCCATTCAGCTTCCTTTAGCCTTTTGGCAGGTGATAGTTTATTAGCATATGCGTGTGCGTGTGTGTGTGGTAGTGGCTGGTCATAAATGCCAGCTGATGATCCGGAACTCCATTCATCCCCACTGCACAAGGGTCCATTCACCCCCTGCCGCTTTTCACACCAGTGGTGCGATTCCACAACACCCCCCCCCCCCCCCCCCCGACCTCAGGGCAAGTTCTAAGAATCATAAGCTTACAGAGGTAAACTGTCACTCACTCAAAAAGCTTCCCACACAAGATGGGCACGCAGATGCAGGAACACATCTACTCCTCCGCACAACCATGCTAAATGGAAATCCAGGAATAGACACAATTTTTTTCCCCTCCTCTGACTCATTATAAGCAAGCCCCAGAGCCAGGTTGTTTTAGGGTTTTTTTTTCCGAAAACAGTCTCCCTATCCTCCGCAGCCTTTTAGAACGAGTGACACACAGCAGGACGAGGTGTCATTTTCATTTTTGTCATCCCTCTTTCTTTTTTGAATGCTTCTGACAAGCTTATACCAAAACCCACCATAGTATCCATGGAGAGAGGTGATGTGTCTGACAAGAAATGGGGGGAAGAATGATGTCAAATCTGTCCACGGAAGAGATGGAGAGGGGCCAGATTGAAAGAACATGATGGGAAATTTGTGGATGTCTTTTGGGGCTGGATCTAGCAGGTATTAGGTGTGATCCTTTTTTAAACAACTCCTTTCAGATCAGAATAGTTAAATTATTGTTGCATATTTTAAAATAATATCATCTGTTCTTTATCAGCTTGCACCTTAATCATTATATTTTAACAGTCTGCTGTGCTGTTGTCAATAAAGACATGAATGCACCCCACCATGACCACCACCTGCTTTGCTCCTGTTGTTCGACCCAGAGGAGAAATTCCTGCAACTGTTCACCAGCAGCCTTCCCCATCTCTTCTGAATAGAGAACCGTCTAATTAATGAAGGCATCTAGGCATCTTAGTTCAGCCTGACTTCTGGCAAATAAACGACAGAGGGGTTGCATGGAGTGGTCAATGAGGGTTAAGCCAGAGAAAAAGAAGATTTAAATTTCCACAAGCGGACTCTTTAGAAAATCGGGTCCATGGAGGTAGAAATACCTATTCTGCAAAGGTGCCTATTAATAATTCACATATTGGCTGATGCATCAATTTAAAATTTGTGGCCATTATCTGATCTCCAATTTTGCAAAGCTTTGATTTCCAAATATCAATTTAAGAACCGAATCTTTTTCAAGCCTTCCTGCAATGAGTGGTCTTAAATTGTTTAATTAGCACATGAAATGGCAGGTCATATCTGTGAAAGGAGAGGTTCTGCAAAACAGGGTTGTTTTACTATTATTTTAAAACAACTATCAAACTGTTTTGGGTTTAGCTCTCTTTAGCATCCCATGTTAGTAATTAACAAAGCTAGCATAATTGAAACAGCTGTCTCTGAGTGCATGTTCTGAGGAATGTAGAGTCACTCCCTCTCTGAAATTTCCAAAGTGCGGTCAACGTTTTGAAATTCAGGAAGATCCACGGCAAAAAGAGGTGGAAATCTCAAAGGGCATAGACAGTACAACTTTGCAATGCCAACGTCAGCCTTCAGTCAGCCTTCCTGTTATCTGCTAAAAGTCCATCTCACTGCCCCTTCGCATGAATAAACAAAATACATGTTTCAAGATGTCTTAGAAAATAAAATTCCTATTAGATAGCTTCCCCCATTTCTGTGCTTCCTCTGACTTCATTGTAAACACCTCACTGATACAGTTCACTTTTGAGTATTTTTTCCTCAATAATTTCCACATCAAGAATGCTCTTGCTTGTGCAACTTGTTAATGCTTAGGTATGGTGCATTCACTGACCAGAGTGTTGAGTTCTCATATGGGAATGGTCAAGGCCAATCAAGCTGAAAATTGGTCTATTCCAGACACCAGACGATTTCTTGCT
This sequence comes from Valencia hispanica, assembly GCA_963556495.2. Lineage (NCBI taxonomy): Eukaryota > Metazoa > Chordata > Actinopteri > Cyprinodontiformes > Valenciidae > Valencia > Valencia hispanica. The sequence continues at coordinate 21,208,822 of OY747702.1, forward strand.
GCATCTCTGATAGAAATGCTGTTTTTATTCTCCTTACCACTTTAAAGCAAAAAAAAAACTCTCAAAAGGACTGCTAAGGCTTTATCACCTTAAAAAAATTGGTGCAATACATTTTTAATGCTTTCATTTTGGGTTTTTGAAAACCCAAATTTTGTCTTTATTGATCTCTTTATATGGAAATGGCTTAAAGACTTGCTATGAAAATTCCGGGGAGGTTACAAATTAGAAATTTGGTCTGTGAGAGTAACAAGGGAAAGTCTGTCATCGAGGCAATATCACACACTGAGTGTAGACACACAGAGACTCACTTGTCAAGGGTATCTCCCGGAAATGGAGAGTGCGACTTCGCAAAAGTGCGAGTGAGTCCAAGCCAGTAAGAGAAAAACGTGGCAGAAAAATAGGTATGTGACAGCAAATGATTAACAGAGAACAAAAAGCTAATTGCACACAGCACAAACATTTAAAACAAAACAATTCATATTAAGATCTTATTAGTTGATGTTTACAAGTGCTTATTGTGTAGAACAGTATATCTTTTTTGCCATTCTGATTTTTGTAGAGAGACAAAAGTATAAAAAGCTGATATTAAACAGTTAAATAATCAAGCTGTTTACTTCAGAAACAAGCCAGTAGTGTGCTGATTAGCAGACATGCTGCTCAAAGATTGCCAAATATAGTTCAGAAATGGGTAACCAAAATAAGAGTTATGGGATTCCTTAATTTTCACACCATGACTGTTTAAAAACATTTCAGGATAGTTAGATGTGTTGCTCTTTTGGGTGAGAGAGAGAAAACATTAGGTGGTATTCAGCCTCTTGAAAAGCAGTGTGCAGCAATAGAAGATAGAGGGGCAATGCTGCACTTCTATATGTTCCACACAGCCACAGAAAATCTCGATCATTCTACACTTAACTTGGCTTCTCATTAAAAGGACTTCAACCTTTAACAATGGTACAACAGAAGGTTTTTGCAGTTTTGAAAGTGCAAGTTTTTACATTTATGGTTAGCTACTAAAAAGCCTTTAGGGTTGCAGCAACTTTTATGAATACAAATAAGGACCAAGTGCAAGGAAACAGAACCAGTGTTAACAATTTTTTCTTCTTTTTTTTTTTTTTTTTTTTTACAAAGCTTAGACTTGGAGCTATTGTTAGACTGGCACAATGACACACATCATCACCCAGAGGGAAAAAAAAACATCCCCACTGAATCCAGACTTTCAGGACAAACGTGCTGCAGATAAGCCTCTACTTTCATAGGTAACATACAGCTATTCATTTGAAATGCCGTCGCATAGGCACATTAAAGGTGGCTGTTCAGATCAAAACGATCAGAACTGAGTTTCAAAAAGCTTAAAATACTTATATTGCACATGAATGTGAGACAGAATCAGTAAAGCATCATCCCCATCCATTTCATGCACATCATTTAAAAGCCCCGATCTGCAAAATGTCTCTTTGTTTTCTTTCTCACCAAAATGAGTAATTAAAAAAAAATATATAGAAATGCACAGATAAAACATTCTCAGGCCGATACTCACGTTTTTTTAAGAACAGCAACACATAGAAAAGATTTTAAATTGTCCTGACGTATACATCAAAGAATATGCCCAAAAGATTGGTTTTCAGTATATCCTTCCAATCTCCTTATACATCTAACTTTATAAATATTCTAAAAAAATATTCTAAAAAAAATCACAATCAATATATGTGTTTCTTAATTCCTAAATCACTTTTGTGATGTATAGCCTAATAGCACCATGTACTGATAGCACAACGTATTTATTAGTGTTTTTAGAGAAATTCTGTTGTAGCTCTTTATAGTTCAGATGTCAACAAGTGTGAATCAGAGAACTTTTATTTGCATTATACCAAAGTGTTATTTATACATTTTTGAAAATGATTTAATAATGGTGCTCTTGGAGCCCCCTACTGGTGTGGGGGCACAAAGCAGTTTAGGCTACTAATGCTTTGGGGTGATGCCTTGGTCTGGATCAGATCTACTTAGGCCATAAACATGAAGCTACTAAGTAAAGTGTGGACAATCACATCTGGCGTCCATTTTTCACCCCATTTCCTACCTGTCTGGGCCCAATATGTAAATGTTTGCAAGGTTTTTAGAATGTCTAAGGTCGCTGATTATGGGGTTTTATTTAGCAATCATAGATGTGCATTTAAAAAAAAAATATATATATATATATACATTTATTCTGAATTCACGTGTGTTTACTTATTTATTTTTATGTGATGATGATCAGATGTATTAATGTCTGCTAAACTTAAAATAATAAATCGAAGTACCCTTGCTTTTGGATGATGTGTTTATTGATGAAAAAATTGGGAAGTTATTTTGCTTTGAAGCATTTAATAAGCAAGGAAAAAAAGCATTCCGATTTTTCAGTATTTGACCTGCTTTTTGCTAATCAAATCCAATCAAAGGAAAAAGGGCAGATTCCGATCTCTACTTGGTGCATTTCATCAAACAAAATAAAGAAATTCATGTAGCTAAAAAGAAATTACTGACATGAGATGTCACGAGTATTCTTCCAATGATGCGCCTTAGATTTTAAACCCCCCTAAGCGCAAATGAGTCTCCAATCATGCAGTAGGAACCAAGTTCCACAGTACAGTTACTGAGATAACCGACCAACAGTCGCTTTGCAGCGGGTCTAAAACAAGAGTGATTACAGCGTTTCTCCCTGTCTTTGCACGGACTTCCAGATGCTGCAACACTATTAGATGAGGAGCAATTATCAAAACCAGTTTCTGCTGACTGATTACTTACAGGCATATGTCATGGAGAAGCTATTTCCCATTATGACCATATCCACCTGCGGCAGCAGTTTGGGGATGTCCTGGTGGTGAGAGAGGGCGAACCGAAACACCTCATATTCGTGCGAAACGTTGGGGAACAATCCTCCTGTTGAGCAGCAAACAATCAGGAATTAATGATTCAAATTCTGAGACAGAGGCAAATCAGGTTAAAGACAGACAAGACAAGACACACAAAGTTGGGAAATAGTTTTTTTTTTCTTTTCTTTTCTTTTTTTTTAAATCAAAACATCTTATACATGCTCACCTATGTTGATGTTACTTGGGAAACTTGAACCTGAACCCAAGCATATCCCCAGTAAACTGGTGTAGAGCAAGGTGAAGCTTCGCTGCATATTTCCTTTTGCATTGGCGAAGGGGAAAAGAGCCGAAATCCGCGCATAGGTCTGTCCGTGTATGCGTCCCTCCGCTTCCAGCAGCCTCCTGTTACAGGAGCGTTCGCGCTGACATCGATTCAGCAGCGACACAATGAGCGCAATGGCGAGGAGAGGAACGGAGCGGTTAGGAGAGGAGAGGAGAGGAGAGGAGAGGAGAGGAGGCACCTTTCTCTCTCCTTGTTGATGTTCTCCTGTCCTTGGTTGCTGCCGTGTACGAGACGGAGAATGACATCAGCTAGAGATGCGCTTCAAAAAAAAAAAAAATCTCATTTAAGGGAAAAACTGTTGATTCTCCAAAGCCATTAGACCATTTCCCCCTTGTCAAATTAAGCAGGTCAAGATGCATTCAATTGTTGCGCGCTGGAAACGAAAAAAGGAAATGTCTTGCGTAAACGCATAGATACAAGTGTCACATCAACAGGCATTAATATAGTGTATCTCTTAAATGGATGTGAAAGATCGCGTCACAGACCTCTTAGAAAAGGCTGTTTCACACAGGAAACAAAGGCATAATATCTCACCCGATTGTAGGCTCTCATTTCTGAGAAGGAAAATGGACGTTTTTTCACTCATTACATTACTAATGACCTGCGTGATGAATATTTTTTGCAGTGTGCATCATGAGGTCCCCGAGGGGCGCATGGTTTTCCACGCAATCTCAAATCCCTTCATTTCACCTTACTGTAAAAAGTTTGGTAAAAGGACAGAATATGTCACCTCTGATGCAACTGATTTTTTTTTTTCAGGGGGTTGTGGTCATGTTGTAGTAGTAGAGGTGCATTTAAAGAACAACCCAAACAAAATAAAACAAACAAACAAAAAAATAATCCACCCAAAAGGGCGTTTTCAGGAACCTCGACTATTATGAATGGGTTACAAACATGACTGTTACAACTTGTTGATGTAGAAATATAAATTATTATATACAATGTATTTGCTGCCCCTCTAATCCAGAGCTATGCAGATTAGAGCATCATTCATGAGTTAAAATAATTTTCTTTAAAAATAAAAAAGTGAAACTTATGTTATTCCCTACATACAAAATGACACGATTTTCAATGATTATTTTGTAATTATTATTTTTATCTTAAAAGAAGACTTTACACCACTGAGCAACAGCTCAGTTAATTTCACCCTTAGGTAAAACAGTTTGATGCAATATATGGTTAAAAAGTAGCTTAACAAGTGAATACAGCTGAAGCTCATGTCCTGCATAGCCAGACCTCTGTGTGGTGGCTCCTGAAGCACAGATTCCAGACAGCTCACACCTTTTAAATTCCCCAACTCTTTACTGCTTCATCCTCCTCTCAAGGCAGTAGTTATCACCATCACATTTTTTACTTCCAAATCTACATCCCATTTATATGTTTGAGTACAGCACTCAAGAAGAGCCACCTTTTCTTTTTTTTTTACAATGACCTTTTGGTATTTCCCTTTCTTATGGAGGGTGTCAGTGGCTGTGTGCTAGGCAATGATCAAGTCAGCAGTCTTCCCCGTGATTATGTGTTCCAAAACATGGCCATACTGTAGCATAACATTTTAGTATTACAATCCCTTTTCAAATTGGTCTTATGTGATATTGTCATTAACAGAGAAAATTAATTCTTGTTTCTCATTAACTTTGATTTTCTATTTTCCTGAGATACACAAGGTGTGCCATTTGTGTCTTTATCATTTATAAATAAGGGGGAAAACACTCACTGGCTACTTTAGAGTGCACATCTGTTCTGTTGCTCCTCAATGCAAATAAGCCAATCACATGGCAGACACTCAGTGCATTTTGACAAGCTGATTTTTTGAATATGACAATGAGTTTGCTGTATCTAAATGGCCTCAAAAATCCAATATGCAATATGTAAGAAGTTGACAGTGAAATAATCACACAACAGTCTAATGTCTCAATCATGTTGGAAGGAAGGTTACATTGAAACAGATTTCCTTCTCAGCTGGCAGGGTGGTTGCAAGTTTTAATTATTTTAAAAAGACAGCAGAGGGACACAGTCATTGTTTACACCCTGTCCCACCTCCATACTTCCTGGTTCCAGAGCCAATCACAAGGTTGCCAAGTCTTCAGCACTAACACTGCACTAGCATTTGTCATTTAACACCGACCGGGCTAGAGGCTAAAGTTGAGCTAACAATGCTAGCAATAAATTTGAAAAAAAAAATAGTGAGCTCTAAAAATATCTCAAGCTAATTTCCTTTCAATTACCAACAAATCAATATTGCAGTAAAATGCATTTATCTACTTATCAACTTACTGTATATGATTCTTCTTCGCTCCTCATCTTGATTGTTCTGGCGCTGATCTGTAACTGGCAACCCGGGCATGAAACTCACAAAAGGGAGGTGATGAGTGGCTGAGAGCAGACTTGACCACAAGATGTTATTCTTACACATTGCGCCTTTAATCCAAAACAGCATGTTTGGGATGAGGTAAAGTTGGGTACTTGCATTGTGGATGTGCAGCCAAAAAATCTGCTGTAACTGTGTGATGCTAACCTGTCAATAGGGAGCAAATTCTCTGACAGCTTGTTGAATCTATGCAGTTCTGAAGGCTAGGTGGTCCAATCCTTTACTGGCAAGGTGTACAAAATAAAGTGGTCGCTGAGTGTAGGTCATTACATTTCTATGTGGGTTATATTCAGAGGTGGGTAGAGTAGCCAAAGATTGTAGTCAAGTAAAAGTAGCACCACTTCAACATATTTTTACTCAATTAAAACTACAAAGTAATAATCCCAAAAAAAATACTCAAGTAAGAATAGAAATATATTTGGTAAAAAGGCTACTCAAGTATTGAGTACTTGAGTATTTGTTCTGAGATCATAGCATATGATTTAATGTTTAAAAATTATGTAATTGGACAAACATGTACAGTTCTATGCAAATTCTAAAGACTATAATAAATAGAAATACATCACATAATTTTAAAATAACAAATAAAATAACAACAAAATTGGTGCTTTAATTGTCATACAAAAAACCCCCCTGAAAAAAAACCCACACTGAGACTGGTTCAGTTTAAACTTCCAGATATGTGATGTGTTGCAATCCTTGAGTTTGGTCAGGTGTCAAATCTTTGGCTTCCTCAGCAACTTTAGCTATGTCAGCATCCTCAGCTTCACAATCAATACATAGTAAAGTATATCCCAGTCCTTCCTGAAAGTCAGCCATGGGCCCTGTTACCTGTGACGTCTCTGCATTTGGGGCTGAGGAGGAGAAGAAGGCCTGAAAAGGAGAAGAAATGGATGAAGAAGATGATAAAGAAATCCCGCTATCTTTTTTTTCACGTGTCCTGTCTGGCAGTGTAGAGCTCAGAATTGGTGTCTGAGTACCAAGTAGAAGCCCAACAGATTTACTATCACAAGTGGAGCACTACAGCTTTGGTTATAGTACTTGTACTTGATATATATGAGTAAGAAATCTTTATTAGAAATTTTTGTAGGTTTGTTGTTTTGTTTTGTTTTTTGATGCGCCAGAGACACGGAGACGGAAAACAAAGGGGAAGAAAGAAAGTAGATGAAGAGAGGTAGGGAAAAAAGCTTAAGAGGGAGAGGGTGAGCTGAAAATAGAAAGGGGAAGAAAGAAAATACAAGAAAACATCACAGTCTCCCTCCACACCAGCAGGAGAGGGAAAAAAACAACGACAAAACAAATCAAACAATGCAAATTGAGAACTACACAACCCACAAATAGATATATGAAAACAATAACAGCGTCACTGAAAAGCTCATGGCACCGATTATTACAAGATTTAGTAATGGTAACCTCAGCCCAAGAGTGTATCTGTAAACACTAGAATCCCCACACCTGTGTGTGTGTGTATGACCATTCTGGTGCATATTAGGTTTTTCCATAAGCGTGTTCAATAGCTGGTGTGAGGAGCCGTCGATCTGCCTCCCAAGAATCGATGCAGACACCAGGGAGATCGGAGCCATAGAAACCCAAAGGACCCCCAGAGCACAGGAGCCCCAGGCAGCTCAACGAAGGGCGGACCGCACCCCCAAGAGAGGAGCAGATGAGGAATCCAGAAGCTAAAATGCAGGAGCCCAGGGGGCCGCAGTGACGAGCCCACACAACCGGCTACGCCAGGGCGGATCCAGCCATGGGCCCGGAGGCCTGAGGGCACCCCACCCCCCAGCAGGGACCTGACTAGAGACCGGCCGACGGGGGCTGCCAGGCCGCAGAGGCGATGGCCAGCCAATGGCTGACGAAATCCAGCTATCTAACCACAGCAGGAAGTGATGCACCCAGTTTTGCCAAATGCGAAAATTAGTTGTGCAGCATAACTCATTAAAAAATTGGAACACACGTTTACATTCTGTTGGACAGAGGTGTGCTGCCATCTAATGTCTTTCCTCGCTACCAAGACAAAAAAAAAAGAATGTAGATTTTTTGATTAAGTCTAAATTTAGCACGTTGCCTCTTGAATGAAAATCAGAGATTAAACATTTGGGATGTTACCAGCCAGTGGATTTTAACATCGTTCAAGGACTTTAAAAGGTTAGTGATGGGATTTTAGTCTTTTAGAAGAGCCGGTTCATACGGCTGGGCTGACTATAAAGAACCGTCTCTTTCTGTTCCTCACATTTTTTGTTTCATAAATTAATTTATCTTAAAAAATAATATTTAAACTATGTGTAAAAGGAATTACTGATATGCAAGCATAATTATACTAAAAGTTTATTAATTATATGACTTATTATACTCACCATGTAAGTGTTCTAAAATAAATAAATAACGTACAAAAACAAACTCTGATTGTATGTAAAATATTTATAAACTTTAAACTATTTAGAACAACATAGAAAAGCTAAGATAATGTAGATAACTGCAGAGTCTGCATGATATTTTAACTTTGCATACTTTACACTCTACCTTTGAATTATCAATATACAGGAACATAAGTATTTGAACACCCTGCAATTTTGCAAGTTTTCCTACTCAGAAACTATGGAGGGGTCTGAAATTCACAATTTAGGTGGATTTCCACTGAGAGACAGCATTAAAAAAAGGAAATCACATTGTCTGATTTTTAAAAAAATTATTTGTATTTTCTTGCTGCACATAAGTATTTGAACACCTGGCAATCAGCAAGAATTCTGGCTCTCAAAGACCTGTAACTCTGACCTCCACAAGGCTGAAACGGGCTATAGGGCAATTGCCACCTCATGGGGTATCACTGATGATAAGAAAGGTGAGGAATCAGCCCCAGAACTACATGGGAGGAGCTGGTCAATGACACGAAGAGAGCTGGGACCACAGTTTCAAAGGTTACTGCTGGTAGAACACTACGCCATGATGGTTTAAAATCATGCATGTCCAGGCCCTTCTGAAGTTTGTCAGAGACCATCTAGATGATCCAGAGGACGCATGGGAGAAAGTCATGTGGTCAGATGAGACCAAAATAGAACTTTTTGGTCTAAACTTCACTCGCTATGTTTGGAGGAGAAAGAAGGATGAGTTGCATCCCAAGAACACCATCCCTACTGTGAAGCATGGGGGTAGAAACACCATGCTTTGGGGGTGCTTTTCTGCGAAGGGGACAAGACAACTGCACTGTATTAAGGAGAGAATGAATGGGGCCATGTATTGTGAGATTTTGAACAACAACCTCCTCCCCTCAGTCAAAGCATTGAAGATGGGTTGTGGCTGGGTCTTCCAACATGACAATGACCCGAAGCACACAGCCAGGATAACCAAGGAGCGGCTCCATAAGAAGCATATCAAGGTTCTGGAGTGGCCTAGCCAGTCTCCAGATTCAAATACAAAAGAAAATCTTTGGAAAGAGCTGAAAGTCTGTGTTGCTCAGCCACATATCTAGAGAAGATCTGTGTGGGGGAGTGGGGCAAAATCCCTGTTGCAGTGCACAAACCTGGTCAAGAACTACAGTAAATGTTGTATTTTAATACTTATGTATTCCTTGCATGGTTAATCTGCACTCGGCCCAATGTCCTTTTTACTGTTGCTTTCAACTGTGTGTGTAAATGGAAGTTGGGATGGGGGAAGGGGGGTATAACTGTGACCATGCTTTTAAATTTGTGGGGGAGGGTTGGAAATGTTGTTTTATATGGGGTCATTTTAATCTGTAAACCACTTTGCGATGCAATTCTTGTATGAAAAGCGCTTTATAAATAAAGTTGGATTTGATTATGTGCAGCAATAAAATACAAATAATTATTTACATATCAGAGAATGTGATTTTCTGAATTCTTTTTAAAAAGCAGTCTTTCACAGTGGAAATGCACTTAAATTGTGCATTTCAGACCTCTCCATAATTTCTAAGTGGGAGAACTTGCAAAATGGCAGGGTGTTCAAATATTTATGTTCCTCACTGTAATTTAAATGCATTCAGATTTTTCTGCATTTCCTGCTGTCACTCATTTTCTCACCTTTCCAGCATGTTTTTTCAGTAGCGCTTTTTCTCCCCTCTGACACCCTCCTGTTTCCCTGTGTGTTTGTGGAGGATTTGGGAAACACATGCACAGGGAGAACAGGCAAACTACATGCAGAAAGACCCCAGGCTGGGTTTTGAACCCAGGCCGTCTTGCTGCAAGGCAAAAATACTACCTACTGCGCCACTGCAGCCTAAAGCAATAAAAAAAGAATCACATAAAATAGCAATACATATTTTTGATCAAAGTCAGATTGTATGCATCACAGAAGAATTAGTTGCTGCTATTAGGTGTTGAGTTGCTGTGCCCTACCAGAGATGCCACTGCCTGTTACAATCATTGTCTAATTTTACTTAGATATTAGCTCCATACCAATCCTGTTCTTTCTCCATATGAGTCCTACAAGTGTTTATGTCATGATCTGCACTTACATGTATGCCCAACAAAATAAGAAGACAATAGTTTTACCCACTCAATCAAACTAATCGGCAAAAAAAGATTTTATATAAAAAAACCCACTAAACTATCACCTAATTGTTATTTTTACTAAAACCTTTACCACTGTTTACGTATTAAAAATAGAAACAATCGTCACCTTTACAAATAAAATTTCAGCGAAACTATAGCCATTGATGCCCCTTTTAATAAAGAATGAAGTGCAATACACCCTCAGTTTAATCAGTGCTTCAAAAGTACCAAAAGTAATTAACAAGATTAAACGGCTCATAATACAAGGAAATCTATACAAATAAAATGTTTTTTTAAATTTTAACAAAGACTTGAAAACAGCTTTTATACTCTTAGTTGCTTAGGACAGTGATCAAATAGTTTAAGTCAAAATCATCATTATTTGCTTGCAAATACCTGCAGTTTAAATAAAATCCATTAACAGAGATTTCCGTAATTTGCCTGCCACCTCAATAGTTTTTACTTTAAATTGCCGGGTATGTGTACTATTATGTTTTTAATTGCTTAATAAAGTTTCCAGGTTAATATTTAGAGAGAAAGAAAATACATCATCTGGAAATCAGTGCTAGAATTGGGATGATTTGTTTAAATAAATTGTCTGGACTTACTCTAAAATCCCGCATGTATTAATAATAAATTCGGATCCTTGCCTCATGTGTTCCCAATCATACAGCACAGGACAGGGTAGCTGCTGATAAGATGAGTTATTTTAGACCACCAGCTAGAGCCAGTGGTTCCCTGGAAAAGAGCTACACAGCCCGATGTTTGCAGACTGCAAAATTAACCAACACCACTGCTATTCGCATGAGACTGATTGATAACTCCACTTTGCTGTGATGCTGTAGAGAATGTTTCCAAAATAAAAAGGTAAATCTTGCCCCAGGCGCAGTTTGGAACAGGGGAGACAAGTGGATCTGTCACACGATGTAAGAATACTTTGTTAAATTAAAATCAGTTTTCTCCGTTCATTGTTTCCACAACGAAAGGAGGCAGTAACACATTTCTCCCAGAAAATGAAATTTGGAAGATTAGAAGCTTATGCCAAATTAGATTTGCAGTGGTTCCCATTGAAAAGAAACATTACTACTTGACTGATTACCTCTGGCAAGGAAGTTGGAGGTTATCTAATTTACGAATGATGGATGTTCTATAGATACCGTAGGAATGGTCAATTTTTCTTGCTTTTGTTCAAAATGATGAAGGGTTTCTTTCATTATTTTTTTCTTAAGTCTTTTGCTATTTCATCCTCTGAGTACAAAAAGACATCTGATTTTCCACTCTATTTGATTGTGTGTGTCAGGTAGCTTGTAGTTATACAGAGTCTTGCTATAGTATTCATCCATCCATGCATCTATTGTCTATACCCACTTATCCTTGCAGGGTCGGAGGGGATAAAGTATTCACACTTCTTGATTTTCTTACTATTTTGTCACATTAATACGATATCTGTGTATGTCATTGTGGTTTTATGTAATAAACAAACCGAAAGTTGTGCAATACTAGAAATATGAAGGAAAATGTACGATTATTTTTCAACACTTTCTTACACAAACAAACAAACATAAAACAACTGTGGTATTTCTATTTTAGAACTGGCTGTAGATTTAGAGTAATGGTCCTTAATTTCTGTCCCAGTTGTGAATATTTTGCAGCATATAGCTTATTGGGTTCCCAAGAGCAAAGAGATCTTATAAGTGCTTTACATATCACAGTTAAGTGTTTTGTGTCTCTCAAAAGAAAAAGAAAAATGAGGCACAATTATTACAAAATTAGTAGTATTAAAAGTGATCAATAGACAAAGTCAGGGGGACAGAAATACACATTTTATTTCCAAAGATGTCTGCATCATAGATCATAATGTAAGAGACTGTCGTTGGGTTTTTAATAGAAGTTCATGAGAAGACCATAATTAAGGCAATCTGTCAAAATCTGCTCGTTCCACTCCTGTTTGAGTGGGGAAGGACAAAAAGGAAAAGCTCCCTTGAATATGACTTTCTTAAATGAGACACCACATATGTCATGAGTATCTAAAAGTGATATTCAGATAATAAATTTGATGGAATAACACCGTATTTCTTACATAAAAATGTCCTATATTGTGGTGAATTTGATAGATTTTTAGTGATTATGTTGAATGCTTTGCAAAAGCAATTTTAGTTTAATTCAGTATAAATCCGGCTGTTCTGTAAAAACGTATAAGGTTTTCTGTCATGCTGCCCTAATCACCCTCTCCTCATCATTGTCCTCACCTGTGTCTCTCCCATCAACCACACCTGATCCTCCTTACCTTCTGTCCTTAAAACCCGTCACTTCCCTTCACTCAGCGCCGGATCATTATTGTCGATGTCTACATGGTGTGTTGTCCTGCCGTTATCCTGTCCTGCTCTTCCGATGTCCTGTCTCTCCGTTCCTGCCGTCATCATCCCCCCACCAGCAGCACCTTAAATAAACATCCTTGCACCTTTTCACAGTGTCTGCGTTTGGGTCCATGCACCACACTGCATTCCCCTGACATTATCCTATATAACATTATTGAACAAACAGCACCACAGAGACCAATAAACTCATCTTGAAAGTCAGAGACAAAGTTGTAAAGTTTAAAGTGTGGTTAGATTATAAAACCCTAAAGACATTGTGGTAGCATCGTGCTTTGGGGATGCTTTTCTATAGCAGGGAAGCTGGTCTGATTTGAGAAGACGGTTGGAGCTAAAGACAGGGTAATCCAGGAAGAAAACCAGTTAGCAACTATGAAAGAGTTGAGACTAAGTTGGTGATCACTACATGTGCAAAGCTTTTAGAAACATACATCAAAAAAGACTTGGAGCTTTTAATAGAACAAAATGTGGTTCTACAAAGTATTAACTCAGGGTGGAAGAGTTCAAATGGAAGACATACTTTCTGACTTTTCGTAGTAAAACTTTTTGAAACTAGATATTAATTTTCTCCACTTTAAAAAATATGAGTGGCTTTGTGTAAGAAATTCACAGTAAAATACATTGAAATGTGCGCTTGCAAATGAGATAAGATGGAGAAGGATGATGAATAATTTTATAAGAGCGTGCAAAGCAATTGCAGTTGGAAAAAAAATTTAAAATCAAAGAGGCGGCATTGAAACATTTAATTATTCCAAGGGCAAAAGAAAACTTAAAGCACGGTCAAAGTAGGACATATGCGCCCCAAGTAGCAGAGAGAAGTTTAAAGACAGGAACCCAAGGAACAACACAGTAACAACAATAAAAAAATGTCTGAAAGTGAAAAATGAAAGGAGGCTCTGTATACATACTGAAAAAAACAAAGGCCAAAGTGCTGTTAGAGAAAAACTAACTGAACAATCCTGGGAGGACAAGTTGGATGAAGTAAAACTAGAAAAAAAGCTGAACACACTGAAGGACGGGACACCTAGTAACTGAATATGAAACCCGGGTAAACAAAAAAGAGTGAAGGACATGAAACATAAAACATTGAGATTTTGAGAGAACCTTTCATCTAAAAATAAAAATCCAGAAAATACAGCAGGACTGAATTAGCCTGTATTTAAGAGACTACAGGCCCATACAGTATACTTAGAGGTAAAGGGCGTATTGACAGCAAAAGTAAGAACTGTAAGAATGTTCTCAGCGCTCGGAGAAGTGGTGGAACTCTAAAGAGCTATTTTTTAGAAGTGGTGGTACTGAGTACGGCTGCGTACCAGCCCCCTTGAAACAGTGGTAACCAGTTTCTCCTCTTCAACACTCTCCCTCGTGGCTTTGTCTGTCTCCATGCTGCTGTGACTTCCCGACTTAATGCAGTAGTGGGGTTGCGGTGAGATTCACGTTCAGAGAGGACGGGAGGTGTAGCAAGGTGAAGTAACGCGAGACAGGAGGGGCGGTAGGGCAGAAAACTAACTGGTTTATTTATATCGATATAAATGATATTAGGTCATTCTTGTATCTTATATGAAAAAAATGCGATATTTTTTAAATACTCAAGGTATCGTCCAGCCCTACTGCTTAGGCTCCATGGCAGCCCAACCACTTGTGTAGGAACGGGCTAATCCTCCTCTCCAAGCCCTCCATGATTGTTATTGGGACTTCATAGGTGAGCAGTGGCCAGAGGAGGCGAGGCAGGATGCCATGTTGGTAAATCGATGCCTTAAAATTTCCAGGAAACCACGACTTGTCCACAGCTGAGAGACATGTATCGATGTCGTTGGTGGTACCTTGGCTTTCCAAGGCTTTTCACAGGCTTTTCTGACACTGATGGAGCCTGAGTGTCTCCCAGGCTGAAGCAGAAGCGGTCAGTCTTTTCTTCAACATTGCAAGACATGTAATCAGTTTATTTAGGTTCCAAGAAAGCAACAGAAAGCAAAGATTTCAACAAATAACTGGTAGGCGACAAAAGTTTGTCTCTATCCTGCCATTTATACTCAAGGCCAAGTGCTTTAAAGGAAAGACAAAACAATAAAGTTACGTTCTTATTTAAAACACAGCCTAATATGTCAAACACATTAAAGCATTAAAGAGAAAAATAGTTGGACTCTTTCTCCGTCTCCATTGTTGCTTGATTTGACTGCCTCATATAAGGAATAATGTGCCTTGAGAAGGAATATGTTCGTCAATATCTTCCTCTGTTGGTTCTGTACTTTACTAAAGTGGTAAAATCCTCCCGTCCCTTCCATGTACTGTATTCTCTGTCCTCAATGGAGCATACCGCAGCAGTCACCAGAGCAGCCATCTACAGCAAAAAATGTATTAGGACCTCAATAATGTGTTAAAACCCTAAAAGTCTGGGCAATAATTTATGCAATTTATGCACAGGTGACCTGTCACAAAGATATTACAGCAATTCTTAAGATCTTAAAGTCCATTTTTTAATTTTGAAAGTCAAAGCAGACGCTGCATGGTTAAACTCTATCTTGGGGTAATTAGGTCACCTCTAGCCTTCTTCTGATATTTACCTTCATCTTTGTTTCTTCCTCGCAGTTCCTTTGTCAACTCAACTCCCTGGTCCTCCAGTGCTTTCCTTGCTGTTGAACTCCTCGCTGATTCATGTATGCTCTCTTGGAACCATTCCTCCAGTTCTCCACGCTGCTCCTCTGACTGCCCTCTTGGAACTCACCGGTCTGATCTTGCCAAACCTACCTGTTTGTTCTTGAACTTCGTCCTCCACCCTTTGCCACTTAGAAACAAGGCAAGGCAAGGCAAGGCAAGGCAAGGCAAGGCAAGGCAAGGCAAGGCAAGGCAAGGCAAGGCAAGGCAAGGCAAGGCAATTTCATTTGTATAGCACTTTCAACAACAAGGTGATTCAAGGTGCTTTACATGATTAAGAGGTAAAATAAAAATAGCAGTAAAACACAGACAAAACATATAAAGTAAAAACAGCAATAAAGCAAGAAGCATACACAGATACATCAAGGCATTACAACGCATATAATGTAAAAACAGCAAGATGCATACATAAAACATGGCAAAGGAAAAGAAAACAGGAATTATTCTTCCATCACACAACCTGCCAACCACACGCTCTCAGGAACCACCTACCTTCCTCAGACCTTCTCCTGACCCAAATCACAGTAAGAATTCAGATCTCGTTCCTTCTGCTAAAAGACTCATTTAGGTCACTGCTAATACCTACCTGCACTAATACCTACCCTCTTTTCAGTGGTGCTGTACCCGACGCTCCTCTCCATTATCCTCCTGTGCTGGAACAACACTTTTAATAAAACTCCTTTATCTGATTTTGTGCTGTACAAGGGCTGTGTTCACATTAGTCTCTTAAAAACATGACATAGAGAAAATATTGCATTTTGAGTAACAAGTGTAAAGAAATAAAATAACTTTGGCTGAATGGGATCATTTTAGTTCATTATATATGGCACTCATGTCTGTCAAAAAAAGCAAAGATGCATATATTTTTGATGCTCCAGTCTTTGCCTTTTAGAAAATGATAAACCCACTCATACCCATTACCCTTTTTGTTAAACTGAAACAACACAGTAATATATTGGAGAGTTGTCTACTTCTTGTAAGACTTCTCTAATGGGTTGAGAAGAAAGCTGAGAGCAACAGATTATGTTGGTTTTAAAGCATGTTAATTGGGGTTGAACTGACTAGAGTCCTGGGTGACTGGTGATGGTTTGACTGGAACTGGCTCCTATAATGAATGTTGTAGGTTTTGGCTTACCTGCTTCTTTAATTACACTGCTTGTTGACTGACAAGACTGACAATGTGAAAGTGCACTGGCTTTAAACAAATGTCAGGCATTAGCATAGAATCAATGAGCGGAAGTTTGGCTTTGTCTCATGGCATGCCAGATCCTTTGTCTTTACCTTAATTGGGATGACTTCCTGACACCTTGTTTAATTAATAGTTAGATGATTCAGCAGGTCAGTCTAAAAGAGGAAGCAAGTCATTGGGACATAAAAGATTAGGATTCCTTACTTTCCATGTTAGAGGTCCAAGAAGATTATGTTATTTTACAAGCTAGAGATTGTGAAAGCATTACACTTTGAAATACCTATAGATATTAAATTAGGCTGATCACATCTTTATATGCACAGATTTTACCATATATATGGCAAGTGAATACTATTTGAAATGAAACATTTACTGTATTATTTACTATAAAAAGCCCTCTGCTTTCCCCCCCCTTTTTCATGTTTCTTTCATTGGGATTTTATGTGATAGATCAACAAAAAGTAAAGTTTATTTGTAAAGTGGAAAGAAAATGGTTTCATGTTTTGCAGGTGACAGCATCATGCGGTGGGAACTTTTCGTCAATAGGGACAAGGGGAGAGGTTCAGAGTTCATGGGAAGATGGATGGAGCTAAATACAAACAAATCCTGAAAGAAAACATGTAAAAGGCAGCAAAACACTTTGGATTGAGATAGACTGAGTTCATTTACCAGCAGGATAACAACCCCAAATGTACAGCCACAGCCATGGTAAAAATATTTTTGATCAAAACAAAGCAGGAAGTTAGAATGACCCACTCAAAATTCAGACCTAAAGCCAACTGAGAATCTGCAGTTTACAATAAAGTTTAAGGTTGTATTGTGACAAAATAGGAAAAAGCTAAAGGGTCGTAAATGCTTTTATAAGGCACTCTTTTTCAGCAAACTGAGCCCTGAACATTTTCTGTCTGTTTCTGGAAAACAGTGGTATAGCCCTTAAAGGCCTTTTTTTTAACCTAAGGCAATTTTTACTCATTAAGTTAAGGTGAGTTTTTGCATATGGTCCAATTGGATATTCAGTAATATTTTTAGCCAGAGTTGCTGTTTATGGCCACAAAAACACATTTAATCTAATATTGCCTGTTATCAAATAGACATCCAGTGCACGTCAAACGGTATTAATAGGTGAGGCTAAAAACCACGTTCCCCTGTCTTCACCTCTTATTGCCATTCATGGGGTCGGTCTTTCTTTCTCCCAGCAGCTCTGTCTCGAGCTCAATTGCTCTCATATGGAACCTGCATAATTGCCTTCCCCCTCTACCGGCCGCAGGGGAAGTGGAGCTCTAACAACATTACCGTGGTAATACTGATTGATGTAGTCGATACTCGTGTGGTTCCAGAACATCGAGCATCACCGCACACAGACATGATAAATTTCGGGGGGAACAAATTATAATGGCCCACATCATGATTAATCCCCTCTGGGAAAATGGAAATATGTGAATACTTATGAACTTAGCGAGAACATAGTAGGTCAACATGACCAGACTGATAAGGCTGTTGTAGCCATTGTGTTGGTGCAGGAAGGCCTACAAAAAACTGAGAGCTGAGACTGATTGGTGTATGAAATGAAACGTGTCATTAAGCAGCTCAATTTTAAATTAAAAATGTAAATGTAAGCCGATCCTTTAACTCCAAATATAACCTTGCTTTAAAATGTTTTACCAGAGTGTACTTAGGTGTTTCATTTGATAAGATGCTTATTTTTTGTCAATGTATTTGCCAACCTGTATCTTATCATCACTCATGAGCCAAAAAAGCCAGGGAAAAAAAGGTTTAGAACCTTTTCATCCACGAGGAGAACTGCTTGATATTATTATGACTACATTTCTTTTGGTTTCAATGAATAATTTGAATCCTTATTGTTTGGGTTAAACTAGTAGGCTAATACAACATACACCGCGAATAACAAAAAACAAGAATTAGGCGTTTTGAATGGAAAAATATAAAGTGATTGAGTTCAGTCATCAATATTAGTTGACTTTATAAAACATGATAGAGAAATATTCCAGCATGGATGAAATATGGCTATTCAAGGGTGTTGGTATTAGTTGTTGCCACAACATGGGAACATATTCTGTGACTTGATGGTACAAAGGTTTTTGAAGGGTGTGCTTTCCATGACAGGATACAATCAGTTTCAGCATTTCTGAATAAGAACACAAAAAACAATAACTAGATAGTCAAACATGGTGGTGGTATTTTGATGGTTTGGTGCTGCTTCCTCAAGATCTGGACAACTTGCCATAATTGATGAGGAACCATGAATTCTACCCTCTACCAAAAATATCCTGAACCAGAATGTCTGGCAATCAGTAAATTACCCTAAGGTTAACTGCTCAAAGATTATGCAGCAAACAAAATGTACGAAACAGACCACTAAGTCCATCCAGAATGCCTAAAAAAAATCAAGTTAATTGATTCAAGAAAATCAAGGTTTTCAAATGCCCTAGTTGTGGTCCAGGCCTAAATCCGATTAACATGCTCTGGCATGACCTTAAGCAGGACATTTATGCTTTAAAACCCTCCACTATGGCTAAAGTAAAACTACTTTGCAAAAAAGTGGACCAAACTTCCTCAACAGCAATTTAAAAAGGCTTATTGCCAGTTATCACAAACTTTTGCGGGAAGTTGTTCTTGAAAACGGTGATAAATGCATTTGTTATTAACTCAGGTTATTCATGTCTACTATAATTTTTTTTTGATGATCTGAAACATTTAGGTGTGACCAAAACAGTAATAACAGATCACATTTGTTAGGGGGCATATACATTTCTTTAAGCAATGTAACAGTTTCTTGCAAAAGAGCTGTATTAATGGCTAAAGAGACTTAATAAATAATGCATTGCAACAATGAAACATTTGTTGCCTAATTACCTCTGTGCTGCCTCAAACTGTGCAACCAGCTGAAATGATATTAGCAGTTTATCAAAAACTTTGACAGCTGCTAATAACTCTGTGTTCCACTCTAAAGTATCTACTTTGCATGTGACTGTCAATTCCATTGCAACACCTACGTTTAACAACGAAAAGGCACGCTGAAAACAGGTAAACATGTCCTATTAACATAAATCCTTTTGCTCAGAGCGTCTGTGTCTTTATACCTGCTTTACTGGATAGCATCCAGTAACAGCAGGGATACATTTCAGCCAAATGTGTCTAATTGATCTGCTGTCTCATTGTCTCACTAATCATTTTGAATATCAAGGCCGCCGTCTCCGCATCACTGTTCTGCCTTTGCTAACAGGCCTTTAGGATCAATCAAAACAAATTAGCGTCGTGCACGGCTAATAGGGTCAGCCTAAATGAGATCAGACACAATTTGTAGAGGGAAAAAGGCTGGAGGGGGGGTGAGGAAAAATAAATGATGAACAGGACCTTGAACTGCCAATCTTGTTGGTCAGTGCTTAATTGTAGGCTCCTTTCATAGAGTTTATTTTAAACTGAACAGCCTGCATATATTAGTTGTTGCCATTGCCACTTAAAGTGCTTTAAAAGAGAGTTCATACCCCTTGAACTCTGTCGTATTACAATCCCAAAGTTCAGTGTATTGGGATTTTATGTGATGGACCAACGTTTTTGCAAAAATGTGTGAATGGATTTATAATGTTCAAGTTCTGCAGAAGATTTACACTTCTAAAGTATGCTTTGATCTAAACTATTTAATTGTAGATCTGGTAGTAATTTTAGTGTCAGTGGATGACTGGAAAGTGAAGCTCCATCACAATCTGAAAGCCTGTGATAGGTTTTCTTCCAGAATTACCCTGCTTTTAACTCCATGGATTTAATATTTAACTCTGTGTCCGTGTCCCCGTTGAACGAAAGCCCACACACCCCATGATGCTACCACCACAAAAACCATGTTTAATTTTTCTTCAACTCTACTAGCAAGCGTTTCTGCCACAAACAAATCTCGTTAAAATACATCAAAGCTTATGTTTACAAAGAGACAAAAGAGCTAAAGAGTTTAGCTCTTTGGCTCTAGAAAAAACTACTTTTAACAGGCAGGTGAAAAATGTAATTTCAAATGAACATGCCAATGCCATAATCATGTTTAAACCAAAGTATTTAATCCTCCACAGTGGAGATGATGAGTTGAGGGCAATTTTCAATATTATTTTGTTGACTCAAATCGAGTTTTGTATGTACAGCAAAAAGGTTTTGGCTCATTTGACCCAGCACTTTGTTTTACATGTTTACAGTGTCCACTACATGGCTTGCAGCACTCTTCATGGCTTTCTTTCAACAATTGCTTTCTTTTTCCCACTCTTCCTTAAAGGTCAAATTTGTAAAGTGCATGACTAACAGGGGCTATGCGGCCCATTCACTAATCCTTAGAAAAATACTCTCTTTGATTACTTTTGCAAGTCACTGTAAAATGATTCAATTGAGAATGTTGTTGAAATTAAATTTTTTTTATCAATATTCCTGCTCACAACCTGTTATTTTTTATTTCTCTCATGATATGCACATCCGCTATACTGCCAAAAGTAATAACTAAATTACTAAATTATCATCTAAATCATTGATTTTAGGTGCTTTAGCCACTTAAATAAAGACAGCGGTTTTAAATCCACCACCTAACTATGCAGAATGGCTCTAGAAACATTTGTGAAAGAATACGTTGCTCTCTAAAGCTCAATGAATTTCAGTGTGGTACCATGATAGGGCTGGCTGTGCAAGGAGTCCAGTCAGGAATATATATTTTCTACTAAATATTCCACAGTTAAATGTTTGTGGTATCACAACAAAGTGGAACAATTAAGAAGGAAAGACGCTGTGCCATGCAGTGGTAGGACATGCTAAATCACAGACTGAGGTCAGTAGTGCATCGAGGTCACCTTTTTGCAGAGTCAGTTGTTATAGACCTAACTTCATGTGACCCTCAGGTTGTCTCAAAAATAATGCAAAAAGAGCTTCAGTGATTGGCTTACCAGCTACATCTGAGCCTTACATCACCTAATGCAATACATCAAACTTAATGGACTTAACTCTTGAGCAGTGAACACGTTTTTTGGAGAGATTATCATGAGTCTCTGGCAATCCAATGGATGATTCTGTGTCTGGCAGTTGCCAGGTAAACAACACTAATATCTGACGCCGCTGTGTCAAGGGAAAAGATGCAGAAGGGATTGTGTTGTGGGCAGAGGTGTCAAAAGTATTCCCATTCAATACTCAAGTAGAAGTATAGATACTAGGGTTAAAAAAGACTTCTGTAGAAGTTGATGTGTCAAGTCAAGTTATTTTTACTTAAGTTACAGTAAAAATTAAAGTATTTAAAAAAAAATTACATTAAACAATAAAGCATAAGACACACCTCCCCCCAAAAAACTTTTACTTAAGGCCATAATGATTATAATGGTATATAAAAATCTTAATATTGAAACATTTGGGATACACTACGCTATCTGTTTCAGCTGCATACTATATGTCCATTGAAATGTTTGCATTTTAGTGAAATGCAAATACATTAAAGAACCATATGTGATCTACTGAGCATTAATACATGTTTCATGGAGTGAAAAATATGATGAGTAGTTGCCTATAAATATTGTAATGCTGCATTTGTCGTTGTCTATACCGTCATCTTTGAACTTGGCAACATACGTCTGCTTTGTCCTGACTGGACTGTGAAGTGGTTTGTGTAATACACAGCCAGAGGTCAGCTACACTAAATGCATTTTTAAGTCATCAGGTGTAACCTACACACACAGTTTGATGTTTGTAATATTTTGTTTTTATTTTTACTTGTATATAAAAATATAAAATTAAAATTAAAACCAAAAGTCTTACAACCTCAGCACAGACAAAATTGTGCAGACCTCTGCAATATCTAATGACCCCCTCAGAGGTATACCGACCTCAGGTTGGGAACCACTGTTCTAGAGGCTGAATCCGTGCTCCGCTGCGACACTGGAGACTGGAACTAAAAGCTCCACTTCAGCCAAAGTTTTGAAATCAAGGAACTTTTCTCTGATTGAAGTGATCAGACGTCGGAAAAACTCTCTGAACCCAGGTTCCTATCGCTTCAGCAACAGAAAATGTCATAGCAATGGTTCCTTTTGCACGGCTGGTTGGTACGACACCAGGCTCTTTGAAGTGCGTCTTTAACCAGCCGCACCGCTAACAGTCGCATTCCAAAGCCTCCCGGTCTGAGATGATAATCACATGGCTTCAAGGGAATTTTTATTATTAACTTATTGATTCAGGTACTTGAACTCTGCGCTTTAACTTTAAGCTAAAAATGTCCGCGGTCCGGGGACTAAATTGTAATTTGTCAAAATGACAAGTGGCCTTTTGGATTTTCTGTCACCATCCAGACGAATATGGAAAATATTAGGTTAATGCAATCCCTGTATGCAGTGTATGCAATAGATTGCATACAAGCAGAGTTTCAAAATGGTAGATGTTTAAAATTATTATCAAACCGCAGTCAAATTCTTTCCAGTTGATGCATTTTTTGGATAGGTTATTTTTTGTGTTTCTTTTTCCAAAAAAGACTAATAGAAACAGGAATAACGAGGCTATTTTTAAAATGTAAGGAGTAGAAAGTACAGATAATTGCGTGAAAATGTAAGGAGTAGAAGTAAAAAGGAGGCCAATAGATAATTACTCCAGTGAAGTATAAATACCCAAAATTTCTACTTAGGTAAGGTAACGAAGTATTTGTACTTCGTTACTTGACACCTTTGGTTGTGAGGCCTTTTATTTACTTAGACTTAGTGAAATTAACTCCTAATGCTGCAGCATTAAGATATTTAGACCTGTTTGGACAATTTTATGTTCTCAACTTTGTGGGAAGAGTTTGGGGATGGCTCCTAACTCAGCCAGTGGCAAAGTTGGAAACATTTTACCATGGTGTCCATCATAGGACAGAAAATGAGTGGGGGGTGGGCAAGACAGTTGCAAGGAGACTGAAAAAGCTCAATCTAAGTGAAACAGTAAACCTCTGGCATCTACAGTTCACTCTCCTGTATTTTCCACAGCAATGTCCTGAATAACATGAAGTACAGCTCCTTCTGCAGCTCCGTTGGCTGACCTCCATACATTTCTTTTTAAGTATCAAACACCTTCTACAGAATACAGGACCCAGACTGGTTAATGTAAAACAAGAAGAAAAAAAAAAACAATCAGCTTCTGGGACTGCCTTCACAGCATCAACATTTGCCAAATTGAAGCAACGAGCATTGCAATGCACATGCAATGTTCAGCTTTTATTCTGGCTGCCACCCCAGAATGCTGCCTACTCATTGCAGATACTCAATCATAACCTTGTCCAACAATATTATCACTGTACTCTAGTCCATATCTTTCCAAACAGTGAATTGTTTTGTCTTTAATTCCTTCTGTATCTAACCTAGTTGCTTTTCTGATTTCAAGCCAGGCTTTCTTGTCCAACATCACTATTTAATCTTACAAATGTGTATCTAGAAGAATGTTAAAGAATTCCCATTAAGACATTCCTAAACTTTGTGAAAGGCTGTCACATAGCAGTTGAAGCTGTTATGACTGCAAAAGGGTAGAATTGCATCATAATAAACCCATTAGATTAAAAATAGAATGTCACTTTTGCATGTGTGCAAAAGCATATGAGCTAATACTCTTGGCAAGGTAGTATAGATCTCAGCATCAAGGTTTATATGTTTCAGTACATTCTGATGAGAGCGAAATAGATAGTTCCTTCCCATGAAATCATTCATGCCCAATAGGAAATCAGTGGAGGGCCCAGCCAATTCCCACATTCGAGTGTGCCTGTGTTATTGTGTGTCATCAGCGCCAACCTGTGCAGTTCCAGCTGCACGGGGTGCTGCAGCTCCTAATGATGTCAATCTCTGCTCGATGTGCTCTGACAGAGCTGATTCTAGCAAAGAAAGTGGGGAGCTGTAAAAAGCAAACATGAGTGGAAAGGTCAGCTGACAAGAATAAAATGGAGGAAAAACAGTACAGTCGAGAAGAGGCTAGAAATGCATGCAAGAATGTATAACTGTCATCTCTACAAAGCCCCTAAAAATGTGGCTCTTAGTCAAATTATGCAGAAAAATTACACTTAATAAATAACTCTCTCCGTGATCAGGTGATGGCACTTTCAGGTCCTGCAGTTTAGATGTGAATGAGGACTGCTGCCTTTGCCGTGACTAGAGATGAGCAGGTTAAACTGGCGAGAGTAATAAAGGTGGCCACTGTTATTGGGTCAGCAAACCAGAAGACACAAACATGAACAATACACTATGAATCAGTCTGGGAGGCCTGCGTGGGACTGTCAAAGTTAATCTCCATAATCTGTATAGGTTCTATGGAGTTAAAGCTCCTGCAGATGTATACAATATTTTTCCACGACAACTCAATGCATGTGCCTGATCCCATCTGCAGGTGGATCACTGACTTCCTGACTGACAGGAAGCAGCATGTAAGATTTGGGAAGAATGTCTCGGACTCCTGGACCATCAGCACCGGCTCCCCACAGGGCTGTGCTCTTTCTCCTCTGCTCTTTTCCCCTGTACACCAACTGGTGCACCGCTGACCACCAGTCTGTCAAGCTAATTAAGCTAAATAACGTTGTCATTTACTCACCCCCCCTCTTTTTCTTCTTTTTTGTGTTACTGTGCTTATCATCTTCTTCTGTGTTTGTCTTTTCTAACATTATTGGAACTTCAAGTGCTAACTTGCACTTTGCAAGTTAATGAGTTTTCCCTCAACAGCTTCCTGCAAATATTTCACAATAAAAGCATTTTTAAGAAAGGAATGGTGTATGCCCACTGAAATGCTAGGGGGCTCATAATTTAAAAAAGGATGCAGATCATGTTAAGTTTGTATTAACAGTGTCATGCAGTAACTTCAACAATGCAAATGGGTGCAAGATTTATTGTTAAAATACAACAAATTACACTTATGAAAGAGAAAAAGAAGGTCATGTTACCTTCTGTAGTTTAGATACACAAAGGTCTTGGACATATTTGAGTAAAATAATCTATTTCTATAAATGTCAAGGAGGATCTTTTAAAAAAATATATATTTTATTATCTTTGACCCACGGACCCCTTGCAATCACACCATGGACCACTAGGGGTCTGCGGACCCCCGGTTTAGAAACACTGGCCTACAGGGTGGAGACTGAACGTCTGGTGTCCTGGTGCAGCCACAACAATCTGGTGCTGAACGCCCAAAAGACAGTGGAGATTATTGTGGACTTTAGGAAGCACACAGCCCCACTCCCCTCCATCACCCTGACTGACACCCCCATCACCACTGTGAACTCATTCCGCTTCCTGGGCACCAACATCACCCAGGACCTCAAGTGGGAGCCCCCCATCACCAAAGAAGGCTCAGTAGAGGATGTACTTCCTGAGGCACCTGAAGATATTCAACTTGCTGGCACATTCGATGATGCAGATCTACACTGCAGTCATCCAGTCCGTCCTCACCCCTTCCATCACCGTGCGGTATGCTGGAGCTATCATCAGAGACAAACAGAAACTGCAGCGTGTTGTCCGCCCTGCTGAGAAGGTGATTGGCTGCAGACTCCCATCTTTACAGGACCTGTACACCTCCAGGACACCCGGGCGTGCAGGTCAGATCACAACCGACCCTTCTCACCCTGCACACAGACTTTTTGACCTGCTCCCCTAGGGAAGAAGTTCCAGTCCATTCAAACAGTTTTTTCCCCTCTGCTGTTGGACTCATGAGAAATAACCCTAAGACTGTTCCAACCACCTGCTCTGTTTCAGGCACATGACCCTGTGTTGTGTTTTTGCACCTGTCTGATTTTGCACTGAACATAACCTGCACTCATGTATATATTAATCTGTTTACCCCATTTTATTTGTATTTATTGCATGCTTAGAAGTGTTTATCTTATGTTAGCACAAAGTACCGCAGCAATTTCCTAATGTTCTGAACCTGTTCCCACATATGGCAATAAAACCTTTCTGCACATAAAAATATTACAATACAACCAAAATGGAAAACTGCTTGGAAAGGGGTAATTATTTGTTATTATAAAGGACTGAGCTAAAAGGTGAGTTTAATCAGTTATTGTTGGAGCTGATGTGACAGGAATTATTAGGACTTACACACCTTGAGCTCATCTTACAGACGCTTTCTGTTTTCATGGGTTATATGGTGACAAAAAAGTTTTTTACAACTACATGAATCTTTTGCAACAATTCCAGCACAAGTTCCCCATTTAAAAAAAAACAAAAGTTGTGAAGGCTCCAACTTTTTGAGACTCAGCACAACTCCTTTGTAAACTTCCACAGCCAGGCATGGGCAATATTCACAGGACTCACAGGCCAATTTAAAAGGGCTGTTTAGAATCCTGCTTTCTATATGAAAAGTAGATCCCCTGTTGGCTGCAAGCTGATACCTATTTTCTCCGCTGCTGTTGCCACATAAAAGGTATTTTGAGCTGTCCCCCAGCTTTAGATTTACAGTTTTCATTCCTTCAGCTTTGTGATGCCTGCATTGATTGCTGATAAAAACAAGTGCAGTAAACTTTGACTGAGCAGGCTTTGTTGGAAATACAAAAGTGCAAGCTGTTTTGTTGATATTGCAACCAAATGTACTTTCATTTCAAGCTGTCCATAGAGAATAGTACTTTCAAAAGCCTGTAAAGTTAGCTGCTCAGTTAACCAGTAGAATAATATAAACTCAAATAAAGCACACCTTCTGTTAATTCTAGTATTTTAATGTGCTGAATACACACCCTGTTCTGGACTGTTTTTGATCCATTTGGAGCATTGCTGTCTAGGATTGGTAGACTTTTGCATGGTAGTGTAAATGCTGCATTTGGCACATGAATCAGTTGCTACTGCAAAATTTCAATGTCCAAGGATTAAAATGTCCTGAGCTCCAACAGAAATGGCTGAAAGTTAATGAAGAAAATTAGGTTTTTGTTTCTCGCTGCACTGATTGAGTGGCATCACATTAACAGTAAAGGTTCCTCCATCCATCCATCCATCCATCCATCCATCCATCCATCCATCCATCCATCCATCCATCCATCCATCCATCCATCCATCCATCCATCCATCCATCCATCCATCCATCCATCCATCCATCCATCCAAGGATCCACCAAATCTAGATCAGTGTCACTACGGGGATATAACAATTAGAACATGCAGTCAGTTGGTGAAACAGTGCACTGAGGATAGGTCAGTCATTCATAGGGTCCCTGTGCAAAACTTTCAATGAAAAGAAAAAAAAGGCTACCCTTATTAGTTTCAGAACATATTCATGCAGAAAAATAGACTATTCAACATGATCTTTTTCAGAATTGAAGATGCCTTAATAGACAAGTAATAATTCATTAATCTATTAAATCTGTTTAATCCATGAGTCCCTGAATATATGGCAAAGACGGATGTTTAAAACTCCAGTGAAGTCACTTAAGCTGTTGCTTGAGGTGATGAGCTCCCAAATATTGATGGAATGTGATGTCAATGTGTGTGAATTGCTGGAGGGGGTGCAGCTGTGGAATTTGTTTTTTTTAACAAACAAGGACAAAAATGTGGCTCAGTCCAAGTGATGCCATGAGAAAAACGTCTATGAATGTCAGTGAAGGTCACAGCACACTCTAGCCGCTGAGAAATCAATTTCCTTTTGAGCTGAGGCGTCCCCAGTGTTTTATTGACCCATATGTTTCAAGTCACCGACTCCATTCGGTGGTCACCCCCCAAGTGTGTCAGTGCCAAAAATGGGCCATTGACCAAGGAAGAGGAGTGTGTTTTCTATGCATCAATACCTGTTCTGGAGAGTGATGCATTAGGATCACTTTCATGCTATGTTTCACTTATATGTTCTTTCATAGCAGCAGATGCTTTCTGGACTGTGTATGAAGATTTTTCTCCTTTTTGTCGCCACCTCTCTTTGAAGTCGCGTCTGTTCCGCTGCAGATTAACTCCCTTATTCCCCTCTTTTAACCAATACTCCCAATATCTCCATCATCTTCCCCTTCCCCTTCCCCCTCCATCCTCACATTCTCTTATTTGCTTTTTGCTCTTTCAAGCTGGCTGTCCCTCTGTCTTTCTGTGTCAAACAGGCCACCTCCATTGGCAGATTTGTATTTGTGTGGGAGTGTGATAAATCTAAACCTGCAGAGGTGGTGTGGAGATCCACCACCGTTTTAAATCAAAAAGCCAAAGGTGCATTTCCTTTTCAGTGACTGTACAATTACAATAAAAAACCAGCAGGTTGAGCCCCCCCAATGATGTTCGTTCTATCAAAGTGAACTTTTTGGGGGATCGATCGATCTATCTATCTATCTATCTATCTATCTATCTATCTATCTATCTATCTATCTATCTATCTATCTATCTATCTATCTATCTATCTATCTATCTATCTATCTATCTATCTATCTATCTATCTATCTATCTATCTATCTATCTATCTATCTATCTATCTATCTATCTATCTATCTATCTATCTATCTATCTATCTATCTATCTATCTATCTAGTAGATGATGAGAATTGTCAAACACAACTGGGATCAGCCTAGATTCTGAGTGATTTGAGAAGAATCTACGATCTGCAAACTTTTTCCCTGAGGAATACAACTCAAATGGTCTGGAATACGTTGACAATGAGAAAGAGAAAGTATTCCAGCCTTAAGGGGTTAAGCCTTATAGGACAAAGCCACAATATGCCTCTGACAATCTTTTAACTATGATGGATGCTTCTGCGGGTTAACTGTAGCTGTATGGTAATTATTCCTATCAGTGGTTAACAGCTTTACAGATACCAGAAGGATAAATAGTTGGCACTTAAAAAAAAAAAATCTGGTCATTCCAACTTCTGGTGCTTTGTAGATGTTTTCTGTTGCAAAATCTGTGCAGTGTTCTCACATACGGCTAAGGGGTTTTGCTGCAGAATACAACAGAACACCATTAAAGAATAAATCGTACAATAAATCGAAAAAAATAAAGTTAGTAGTTACTAGTTTAGAGCAGACTAGCTGTTATCAGCAATACACTGTTTATAAATGTCCTCTATAAAGCTTCTGAGTGTCTTAAACAGAATGTGAAAGTTGAACATTTTGTCAAAGTAAATAACATTTTTCAATGGAGTGGCAAAACAATTTGAGAACTACACTCAGGAAAATGAGTCCAACTGTTGAATTGCTTGTCAACACAAATTGTGACTTAGCCTGTCATGTGGCAGCAATTTTTAGGCATCTATATGTGAGCAAGATGACCTTCTGCTGTTCAGACCACTTCTGCAAAAAATAAAAAAAAAAAAAAAACAGAAAAGAGAGGGTGCTATTTTCCCAAACTCACCGAAATGTAGCAATAACACAATGGAAGAAGGTTGCCAACAAGTCTCGATATTAGCAATAACTTTCAGCTGGCAGGGTTGTAATCTGTTGTTTATGCTAAATTCAAATGGATCCACCTTGTTTTGTATTGATTGTTTAGACTAATGGTGGTGATGGTAGTGTAATAATGTGGTGTAATAATAATTGCTACACCTTGGGCTCTGTATTATCAACCAGGCATGATGTAAATGTTAAATACTAACTCAGTTTGTTGATAGCCCTGTCAATCTCTGATCAGTCTGTCCATCTTCTGATGGCTACAGCAGGATAATGGACATGTCACAAATATAAAATCGTCTTACACTTAAACATGACAAAGAGTTTATTGCCTCCTAGTTCACATAGTTCACTGCCTCCTGCTTCTAGCCTCTACAGTCACCAGATCTCAATTAGGGATGGGCATTCGATTAAACTGTCTTAATTGATCATTTTCGATTAATTATTGATATTTTTATATTAAAATTCAGTGTTCATAGGCTATATTAAAATGTAGTGAGAATAGAAAAATAGTGTGTTTCCTCATTGAGATCTTCATTACAAGTGGGACACCTCTTGTGGCAGTTAAACGGAATTGCACAAACAGTAGTTGCACAAAGAAAATATGCGCTATAAGCAGGGAGCTGACAGCTAAAAGACGCTACTAATTAACACAACTGACGCTCATATTTATTGTCTTCTCCAAAAAAAGTCAAAAAAAAAATCATGTCACTTTTTTAAAAACTTTTTGGGAAAATAAAATAAATATGAGCGTAACTTAATAAAAAAAAAAAAAGTTATAGGTCTGATAGTTTTGTGTTACATTTGGCAAAAAGAGTGGAGAAAGAAGATGAGAGAGATCAGCGTACCTAACAATAAATTAGGCTCATTAACAGAGTAAAAAAAAAGAAAAAGAAACCGTAACTTATATACAACTTTAGCATCAGTCTACTGATTTTTGTTGAGAAAGATGAGCATGTTAACATGCGCTGGGGTCAGAAGCGAAAGCAGCCTGGTGACCAGACTGACGGTCACCAGGCTGCTGTCGCGTCCGACCTGCAGCGTTGAGATCACCTGCTGTGAGGGGACAGACGTCGCTGTGACACACATACCTCCGTGCTAACTTGGCAAGCCTCTGGAATCGTGTTTAATTCATTTTCCACCAGTCTGTAGGGGGGCAATCCAGGGGTGGCGGAGCCTCCCTCAGAAAGTAATCGGTGAGTAAGTTTCTCTGCTTGTTGTGCATCTCGGCTCCTCCGTGCTAACACCGACTTGATGCTAGGTTGAGACCAAGAGCAGAATGCTCTGCTTCTAACCAGGGTTGGAAGTGCGTTCAAGTACTTATACACAGCTTCGCAGTGTTGGCAGTGAACTGAGACTTTTTTTTTTTGTCAGTGGTCCCGCGCCACACTTTGCTGCAACCTTTTCCTGACAATGCTACTTTTGAAATACTCACAAACTGGCAAGAAACTGGGTCGGCCTGTGGGTTTTATTTTCAATCATCACCCCCATGTGGTAAAGTGTTTAATTACTGCCACACAGCAAAATTAATTGCATTCCTTCAAAACTCACAATACGCAACAGAACATGTATTAATTGATCGGTAAAAAAATGTCATTGATGAAATTCTTAATGATCAATTAATCGATCACCGATTAATTATGCCCATCCCTAATCTCAATCCAACAGGGCACCTTTGGCAAGTGGTGGGATGGTGATTTGCATGAAGTGCAGCTGACAAATCTGATACAACTGGATGATACTATTATGTTAAGGATTAGTAAAGCTTTAGAGGTTCTGAAGGGGCCCAGCCTGGTACTAAGAAGGTGTACCTAATAAAGTCACCATTGAGTATATGTAACATGGGCTTTTAAAGCTAACTTTGGCCATTCGGTTTAAGAGCATGGCCTCAATTTTAAAATAATCCCCATGCAAGAAGGATTGGTGTCTAATGCTGGGCCAAAGCTTATGCAGAAGGCTAAGAAATACACAAAACAAAAGATTGCTCATGGCTCATGGCAAAGAGAGAAAAGGCACCCACTTTTCACTCCTTCTATCAAGAGGAAGCGAACTGGTGAGAAGAGCGCTCCTTTCCATCCAATTAGCCAAGCAACCCAGCTGCCTCCTCTGTGTGTGACGAATGAGGAAACCAGAGAATGAGGACAAGTGAAGGAATGAGCAACCCACCTTCATGACCCATGGGAACCCTTTGCATCTCTTGTTGATGGGTAAAATAGAAATGGAGAGAAAGTCAGAAAGCTGAACAGAGCAACCTTGGAGTGGTAGTGGTTGATGACGAGCGATTAAAAATAAAAACCCTGTCGGGTTCAGCTACGTCTCCCACACACATCTCTGCTTTTACGTTTTTAAGTCAATCTGTAATTGAATTCTGTGCCGAACCCACTAAAAAGGAGAAGAAATAGCAATTTAGATGTGTATGCATACAGTGGAGGGGGTGGCATGGAGTTGGGTAAGTGGAGTTGAGCTTAGATGCTGCGAAACAGTGAGGGTGCGAGCACTCTGCATGCTTTCATTAGCACTCTAAATGCTAATGAATAAGTTCATAGCTTTGAAGATGCAGCCATGTTAAATATGCATGGGTTATTCAACTCAGTATAGGGCTGGAAAAAGAGGTGGAAGAGAAAGTAGCGAGAGATACAGCAAGAATTAATCGGCAGGAAAGAAAAGCGGGAAGATGAGAAAAGCTTTTCCTCTTGTAATCTCTGATGTCCCCTTCCTGTGGTTGGTCTTTTTAAATGCTAAACACTGAATTGTAAAAACGAACCACTCAGCTGACTTTTTACAAAATTCCAATATTCTTGTGAGATTTGTTTTCAGTTATTCTCTCCCCAATTCTATCTAATGTAATGGGTGGCAGTTTTATTGGAGGGAATGTAAAAATAAAAGCTTTATTATGAAAATACTACAACACATTTTGTACTTACTGTTGGAAATACGAGTGGGGCTGAACTTTCTTAGTGTTCTCATCTTTTCTTGAGCCTGCAGGGACAGATGCAGAGTCAGTCATTAGTGCTAAGTTAGAAGACATTGAGCCAAGCTGCTTGTGGAGCAGTAATGACCCGGCAGTTTGAAGCGATGACAACTGCAACGTGGGACAAAATCCCCGTTGAGGGCAATTTTCATTTTCTTGTAGGAAGGAAAAATGGATTGTTTGGTCTATCAAGGCAAAATACTAACATATCCAACTCACACAGAAATACACTCATAAGTGGGTGGTGCATGTTGTTTAGTTTAGCATGAGAAAAAGTAACATTATCGTCAGGCAAATTTAACAACATTTGAGTAACACTTGGATAAATTACTTTACAGTGGCAAATGTACAAATTGTGTCTTTATTTTTGATGCTCATGTGACAGAATTAAAAAAAATGTTCAGAGTTCGCTGAGACCTCATGGTTTAGTTAGGAATCAAATTTCAGTGGTATGGCATCAGATGCAGAGAAAGACAATGCTATTACTTCACCTAAGGGAGGATGTCATAAACAGCAGTGGGATTGGGGTTATAAGACACTATTATAAAGCCCAATAAAAAAAGTACATATTTCTCACAGAAACATTATTAAATTTAGGAGACAACAAAATAAAACGGACAATTTTTCATTCAGAATTTCTGACAGGATAGCCAAACTAGTTTTTCATAGTACACACAAATAGAAGAAAATATAAAACCTAGGATATTTCACTTTTCACTAGCAGTTTAGGAGCACTCTTTTTTTTTTTGTACAGGAAATCTCTTCAGCAATCTACATTTTCTCAAACACAGAAACACTAAGCAATATAACAAGGATACATTTTACGTTTTGCTATCTACAGTCCTTTAATCCTATACTGCACTGTAGATAAGAACCATAAACATACTACATACATCACAAGCACCAGCATGAAGGCCATCAGGACAGATGAGGATATAGGGTCACCCTGTGGAGAGTCAAACTCAGGAACTTTTTTTCTTTCGCACAGAAATGTTTGTCTAACAAGGCCAAATGTGTGTCACTGCCAGGGCCTGGCTTTAACACGGGAGGTGATAAAAGGCTCTGGCAGTGACAGACTTCTCCAAACTGAGGAACCCACACAGAGGCCAAAGGAAGAGCAACGGCCTGCCAATGGCTCATGGGTGAGCTGACAAAGTCTTGTCCCAAGCTTATATATATATATATATATATATATATATATATATATATATATATATATATATATATATATATATATATATATATATATATATATATATATATATATATATATATATATATACACACAGTGCCTGTCAAAGGTATTCACACCACATGATCCTTTCCTTCATCCTTTTTACATTACAAATAAATGTAAAAATGTATAAATGGGGTGGGGGGGGGGGGGGTACAGACTAATACAACAAGAAAAAACTTACCCACAGTGTTTTACCCGGTTGAAAAACTGGAAAGTTTCCACAATCGGATCTTCAGAGTAACTTTCTCGCTTCGCCCAGCCATCATGTCTCCATGTCTTAAACTTTGCCCTTTAAGAAATCTGCCAAGATGTCCGCATATTACAACCGATTCAGCAGTAAGTAGCGTCACTTGAATGCACCAAAAGGTGTCCATAGCAGCACAAATAACAGATTTTAATGCAGAAGCTCTGAGAACTTGAATAAAAAAAGACCCAAGATAAACAAACTAATAATTAATAAAAGATTAGCTATAATCAACATTGGAGATTATGATCAAATCTATCATGCCAAGTGTCCATCCATTTGTGCATGAATAAAACTATGTTAACAATCACTTATTGGGGCTTCTCTTCACTACAAATATTTCTTTCCTTGTTTTGCTCTTATTTCATAGCCCATTGTAAAATATTTTAATATCCCTTTGTCTTTATTTATTGACTATTTTTACTTTGACTTTGTATTTCTTAAGATAGACTTCTGGCTAGCTTTGCAATGTGATCCACAAATAAAACAATGTTCTGTATTGCTTCCAACTACTTCCTTGTACTGACTTTTCTACTCCAAGGAAGCCACATCTATGCCCTCCTGCCCTTTTTCGCCTCTCAATGCATAAGCTGCTCTCTGACTCAGATCCACTCAAAACGTACTGGTTAGATCCACAGGCATGTAGATTTCAGCAAGGCCAGACACCATTGAAGTTGGATAAAAGCCTTATGAGTTGATTGGAATTTGCATATGTAAGTGTTGAGTGAAAACTGAGACCTCACACTTTAGCATAAATCTTGTGGAATGTGTCATTTTGCTGTGGAAATACTTTGATCTCTGAAATGAAGCTCTGGCTGCTGCGTATCCTGCGTTAATGATAACAACACTGGTACACCTACTTCTTTTTTTCCCTCCTACATTCACTGATATGGCTGTTAATGACTAGCTATTTGTCTACTCACAGTTGACAGCATTAAAGCACATTACTCCTCCATCTGTACTGCTGCTCTCCGTGTTATGAATTATGCTGTTTAAATGGGTTCCCTACTTTAGAGGAGCTTTGGGCAGGGTCTGTGGAGAGACATCTAATGGCAGCTAAATGAATTCGTGCCCAGATAAGGCGTAGGAAGCAAACACTGCAAAGTAACAACAGCTGTCAAACACAAAGGGGGGAAGCAGAAAGAGAGGGAGATGGAGAGAGGTACAAAGGTATAAAAACAGAACATGTGAGTCGAAATTGAGAGGAAAGAAAATGTTTTTAACATGTGTTTCGGGGAGTGACACTGATTGTGAGGAAATCTATTGATTGCCATTATTCGCCAAGACAAGACACTGACGCTAATAAACGGGAGGGGTGTTTTTGTGATGGATAGTGTTTGAAAGGATTTCTTCTGCAGGCCATTGATTCATTTTGGATGGTGCTTACATTTGGGTTTTGATAATCCTTGTATTTACAAGATAAAGGACATTTACTTGTATTTACAGGATAAAGGACATTTATTTTTCAACAGGCCATTCACCAGTGACCCACACACTGATAGCTGATGTGACTGTCTGTAGGCTTATTGGAAAGAAGTAGGGGAACAAGAGAGAAAAATGGTTGAAAACCCATCTGTTTCTTTCTGACGCATACTTTTCTAAACTGTGGCTGACGTGCAGTCATGCTTTGGCTCAGAGCAGGCAGAGATATGCCAAAGGGGTTGAGAGAGGGAGGCAGAACGTGTACCAGCAAATGAGGTGTTGGGGGTTGAGGGGCAGAGAGGAGGGAAGCATTTATATATGATGGATGAGAGGTGGAGAGGGTTGCAAACTGTCAGATGTTCCTTTTATCTCTCTCTCATGTGTTTATCATAGCCAGAATGAGGTAAGGTCGGTAGGTTGGAGGTTCTAGGACTAAAGGAAGAAGGAAGGTGACAATAGAGGATGGTGGTGGAGGTTGATGGGAAGAAAAAGACAAGACGCTTTCACAAATATATCTGGCAGAATAAACATCGCACCTCTACTCATCTCTAATGGGGCCAGGAGAAACATTATGCAAATGAGCCTTAATGGAGCGTTGACTACAGTCCCTATGAAGGGTCACTGATCACTTCTCTTCCTCCTTCTTGTCTTATAATCAACTCTTGTCTTTCTTTGTCCAATTCTTTGCTCAGTTTCTTGGAGTTGTCACAATTTCACCCTCTTCCTTTTTAATTTACCTCACTCACCTGCAAACCTTCCTCTAAACACATCATCTGTTTAGGCTTTCAGGCCCACCACATCATCCTTTTCCCCTTTTTCAAAGATGGTGCCATCGATCTCTACTTCAGACATGCTGGCTGATCAGAAGATGAATTCCCCCCTCTCATAACGTAGAGATGAGATCCATTGACCAAAGCCCACTTTAAACCCGCTTCTGTGAAGTGGAGGAATGTAAAGGCAGAAGAAACAAATAATGAAAAATGAAGGGGTTAAAGATAAGTATATAGAAACGCAGTTTGCATGTCTTCGATGGGATTTTGAGAGCAATTCCTGAATGATAGCTCATCAAGCTTCATTCTGCGTGTCATACGTAATTGCTTTTAGATCCGTTCCTATGGAAACTGTGCTGCTCTTTCGAGGTGCCAAGAAGGGATGTTTCATCACATTTGCCTCCCTAGGTTTGGGGCCACTTTTATGGAGCTTGGACGTACAGAGCAAGCACAGACTGAACAGGCATTGGTTGGAATGTGTGGATTAAAGTAACATTTAGGGCAGAAGCCCCTTGTGTGACAAAAAGGGAACTTCTTTATCCAACTGCTAGGCTATCACCACAATAAAACTTATATTTATGCCTACATAGCAAGCTTTTATTGCTGATGTCATGCAGCTACAAAACAACATTATTGTTCTAATATAACAGTGTGGTTCGCTGCAGACACATAACATTACTTTGTAGTTGTAATTGGTGGCTTCATACTGTATGAGGCTTTTAAGTAGTCATTATAGTTCCCTGTGTTATCTGTATGAATGCATCTCTTTCAGAATTTTTTTTTCATCTGTCAGCTCCAAGGTCAATTTTGGTCTTTAAGGGATGAAACCAAGCTTTTTGTAACTAGTACTTCATTTTTCAGTGTACTAGATTGTTTAGCTTTGACTTAGGTGTACAAGTGTCAAAAATGTCCAAGTCAAAATTCGACCCCTACACTAAAAGTGTATTTTTTTATTCAAAGAAATGCTGAAATAGTATATGATGAGAGAGAGAAATAACACCAACCTACCGTATTTAAGGTTATCCAACAAATACCATGCTTTGCAAAAATATTCACATCCTAAATTTCCAGCATTTGTGATGCAGCCACAAACCCCAAGATATTTCATAATTACGGTTATTTGGACAAATCAACACAAAGTAGCACATACTTGTACAGTAGAGAAAAAGTAAAAAATGGTTTTCACAAAAAGAAACACAACTGGAAAACATTCCATACATTTGTCTTTAGCCCCCTAAGTTGATAGTCTTTGTAGAAACCACCTTTCACAGCAATTACATCTTCAAGTCTTTTGGAATATATCCTACCAGCTTTGAAAGTCAGAAAGTTTTGATTTTCTAAAATATAGTCTTGCAAAATACTTCCAACTGGATTCGCATCTGGTCTTTGACTGGACCATTCTAATACTTGAATATACTTCGATTTAAACTATTTAATTGCTGCCATAGCTGTATGTTTAAGGTTGTTGTCATGCTGGAAATTCATTGTTTACCCTGGTCGCTAATCTTTGCAGCTTTTTTTTTTCCAGGATTGCTCTGTATTTAACTAAATCCATTTACCCATCAACCCTGACCAGTTTCCTTGTACCCAATAAAGAAAAGCATCCCCAGTTTTTCACCAACCCGAGTGTTTTGCATATAGCCGAAAACGTTCAACTTTTGCAGATTCTTTTTTTCAGTGGAGCTCCTGCAGAGTTACCATCAACATTTTGGCTTCTTCTCTGATTAATGTTCTCCTAGCATGGCCTTTCAATTTAGGCTGATAGCTAGGTCTTGGTAGGTTGCTGCTGTGCCATTCTCATACAGTGCACTTTGAGATGTCTGGATATTATTTTATGAGTCAACCTTAAGTTCTCCACAACATCATTCATCACATGTCTGCTGTGTTCCTTGGTCTTCATGATGCTTTTTGTTGATTAATGTGCTCTAACAGTCATGTTTTTGTTTGTTAGGGACTCAAATGAGAGCAAGACAAAGGGATATGTATGGCTAAGTGGAGGTTTCATGAAAAAAACCTGAAAGACTTATGGCACAGGAACCAAAAAGTGTCTAAGAAATCCAGAAACAAGAACAGTGTCAGGAAGTCATCAGCTCCAACTCAGACCAGCCGTGTCTGATGAGCTTCCTGAAAATTACTCCACTCTCCCCTCAGTTTAAAAGACCCTTCCACTCACCTTCACATCGCTCAGTCATCGGTAATCCAATGCCCAGAGCTCTTACTCGTCAGACCAGAAGTCTTCCTCCTACCAGTCGTTTACCATTCCGTTTCTTTTCCGGGCAGGCACAAGAATGGGCGGCTGCCCTCTATAATCGGACGTCCGTGCTCTGCAACGATTACATCAAGTTCGTTGCAGAGCTGCGCAAAACTTTTGTGCCGCCCTGCAGTGAAGTGGACGCGGAGACTCAACTCCTTCATCTCCGTCAACAAGACCAGCCTGTTCACCTCTTCGCTGCAGAGTTCAGGACGCTGGCGGCTAAGCTAGCCTGGGAAGATGCGGTCCTGAGATCGCTCTTTTTGGAGGGTCTCGCCAACTATATCCGGGACGAGATGGTTGGCAGAGAAGCTCCCAAATCCCTTGACAAGGCCGTCAATCTGGCTCTCGAGATCAACCGTCGAATCATGAGCCGCCCTAGAACACCATCCCGTCTTCCACCACTGCGTCCCGCTTCACTCCGCTTCACTCCGCTTCACTCCGCTCAGTTGAGCCCAGCACTGCTCCCGACCGCTCCTACTCCGGCAACAGAGAGGAGCCGATGTAGCTAGGGCATCTATCACCGAAGGAGCGGGATCGACGTTTCCGGGAAGGGCTCTGCGCCTACTGTGGGTCGCCCAAACATCGCCTCTGCAGTGCCCGCTCCGACCGGGAAACGACCAGGCCAGGTGAGACTCGGGGGGGTCTTACCTGGCCCGACAGGACCAGCTCGCTTCCTTGTTCCTGTCCAGCTCATTCATCACAATCCACAGCATACATTCGGCGCTCTGCTCGACACTGGAGCGGCGGATAATTTCATCTCCACCCAACTAGCCACGAAGCTCCAGATACCGCTGGAGACCCTTTGCAGTCCAGTCCCGGTGACTTCCGTCGACGGACACCCCCTGCAGCCCTACCCTGTCCGACATCGCACCATCAAGATCCGCCTGTGGGTGGGGGATCACACAGAGCTCATCCAGTTCCTCGTCATCGCTTCCTGCTCCGCGCCACTCATCCTGGGCTATCCTTGGTTCCATACACACGATCTGCACATCTCCTGGTCGGCGCAGCGGATACTCAGCTGGGGTCCCGACTGTTCAAAGAGGTGTCTCCGTACCCCATCGTCAGCCCCGCTTGAGACCATATCGGCGCCCGCCCTGGAAGATATCCCTCCGCCCTACAAAGACCTGGCGGAGGTCTTCAGTAAAAGCCGAGCTGCCAAGTTACCACCGCATCGATCCTATGATATGGCTTTCAACCTGATGTCAGGGGCGGAGCGTCCACGCACCCGTCAGTTCCCTCTCTCACAAGCGGAATCAGCCCAGATGGAGACCTACATTGCAGAATCTCTAGACCAAGGATTCATCCGCCCATCCACTTCTCCAGCATCAGCCGGCTTCTTCTTTGTTAAAAAGAAGGAGGGGACGCTGCGTCCCTGCATCGATTACAGAGGACTAAATCAGGTCACCATAAAGGATCGCCATCCACTCCCCCTGCTGAACACTGTTCTGGACTCCCTTTCCCATGCAACCATTTTTACTCGGCTCGACCTCCGGAAGGCCTGCAATCTGGTTCGCATTCGAGAAGGGGATGAATGGAAGACGGCGTTCAGCACCCCCTCTGGCCACTGGGAGTACTTGGTGATGCCATTCGATCTCTGCAACAGCCCAGCAGTGTTCCAGCGGCTGCTCAATGATGTGCTGCAGGACATGCTCGGACGGTGGGTATTCGTATATCTGGATGACATCCTGGTCTACTCCACCTCTGAGATGGATCATGTCCGACATGTCCGAGCCGTCCTTGAGCGCCTCCTCCAGAATAATCTATTCTGCAAATTGGAGAAGTGCGCTTTCCACCAGCGCTCCACCACCTTCCTAGGCTACGTAATCTCGGCTGAAGGGGTAGCCATGGATCCCCAGAAGGTGGCAGCAGTGAAGGAATGGCCACTGCCCCGGACAGCTCCAGTCCTTCCTTGGCTTTGCAAATTTCTACAGACGGTTCATCCGGAACTACAGCACGATTGTTGCTCCACTCACCAACCTTACAAAGTCGACCGACCGGCCACGCTTGTTCAGTCTACACCCCGAGGCCCGACAAACATTCAACCAAGTCATCACACTGTTCACCTCAGCTCCCATCCTCATCCATCCAGACCTAGCCAAGACCTTCACCGTCGAAGTGGATGCCTCAGAGGTTGGGGTTGGGGCAATCTTGTCCCAACGTGGCCCGGACCAGAAGCTACACCCTTGCTGCTTCTTTTCTCGGAAGTTCACTCCCACACAGCAGCGCTATGGGGTTGGTGACCGTGAGCTTCTGGCGGTGAAGTGGGCTCTGGAGGAGTGGCGCCATCTGCTCGTGGGGACGTCCGAGCCATTCCTGATCTGAACAGACCACCAGAACCTCCTCCACATTCGTAACGCCAAGCAGCTAAACCCTCGCCAGGCTCGCTGGGCGCTTCTCTTTGAACACTACAACTTTCACCTCTCCTACCGTCCCGGTAAGGCTGATGCCCTCTCCCGTCAGCACTCCCAAGCCACCGTCCCGATTCAGCCAGATGCCATCATACCCCCCCACCGCATCTTGGCGTCTCTCCAGTGGCCGCTGGAGGACTCTATCCGATCGGCACTGGTTCAGGAACCGGCACCACCGGAGACACCACCAAACCGTCTCTACGTCCCAACCAGTTGCCGCCAGGAGGCTCTACTTTGGGGTCATTCATCAGCCATAGCCGGTCATCCAGGCATTGCTAGGACCCTCAAATTCATCCGCCGCGCCCTATGGTTGCCCACTATGGCACAGGACGTCAGCAGCTTCGTCGGCGCTTGCACCACCTGTGCCAGAGCCAAGTCCACCACGCAACCACGATTGGGACCCCTCCGACCTCTACCTGTTCCAGCTCGCCCTTGGTCCCATATCGGGATGGACTTTGTGACGGGACTCCCCACCGCAGATGGCTTGAACACCATCGCCACCTTCGTAGACCGTTTTTCCAAAGCGGTCCACCTCGTTGCACTGCCTGGCCTGCCCACGGCCAAAGGAACAGCCGAGCTGGTCCTGGAACACGTGGTGCGGTTGCACGGCTTCCCCCAGGACATTGTCTCCGACCGCGGGCCCCAGTTCTCTGCTAAGTTCTGGAAAGCCTTCCTTCCGTCTTATCGGAGCAACTGCCAGCCTCTCGTCCGGCTTCCATCCGGAGACCAACGGCCAAACAGAGAGGGCCAACCAGCAGGTGGGAAAATACCTCAGATGCTTCGCCTCAACACAGCCCTCCACCTGGCCGCGTGCGTTGCTGTGGGCTGAGGTATCCCTCAACCTCCAGGTCTCCTCCGCCACAGGCATGTCGCCTTTCGAGGTCTGCAACGGCTACCAACCATCCATCTTCTCTCACCAGGAACCAGAGGTAGAGGTGCCAGCGGCCCAACAACTGATACGCCATGCCAAGGCCGCGTGGATCCGTGCTCGGGCCGCCATCAGACGGGCAACCTCCAGTTACGTGGAACAGCACCGCCGTCGCCACCGTTCCGGTCCCACCTTTCAGCCAGGGGACCTGGTCTGGCTCTCCACTCGGCATCTCAAGCTGCCGACTGACTGTCGGAAGTTGACCCCCCGCTTCATCGGCCCGTATCCAGTCCTTTAAAGCATCTACCCAGTCACATACTGTCTCCGCCTTCCAGCCTCCCTCAAGGTCCACCCGGCGTTCCACTGCTCCCTCCTCAAACGCCACGTCACTTCGCCTCTGTCTCCGCCTGCAATCTCCCCACCCCCCCCCCTCTCGCTTCATCGACGGCGGTCCGGCCTACACAGTGAGGCGGACTCTGGACTCTCGACCCCGCGGCAGGGGGTACCAGTATCTGGTGGATTGGCGGGGCTATGGCCCTGAGGAACGCTCCTGGGTGCCGTCCCGGCACGTCCTGGACCCCTCCCTCGTCTCTGACTTTCACAGCTGTCATCCAGACCGTCCAGGCCCTTCAGGAGCCGGACCTAGAGGGGGGGGCTCTGTCAGGAAGTCATCAGCTCCAACTCAGACCAGCCGTGTCTGATGAGCTTCCTGACAATTACTCCACTCTCCCCTCAGTTTAAAAGACCCTTCCACTCACCTTCACATCGCTCAGTCATCGGTAATCCAATGCCCAGAGCTCCTACTCGTCAGACCAGAAGTCTTCCTCCTACCAGTCGTTTACCAGTTATTTCCATCCAACCTAACCAGTCTCTTTCATCAGCTCAGCAGCCTGCTCCACCCTGCGCTCTTAATCCAGGGGGACTCCCATCCGCTTCTGGAGTGCCAAACTTCACCCGATCGCCTCTCCCTGTCCACCGGCGATCCTGACAAACAGGAAAAGATTAATTTTATACATAGAGCTCACAGAAATGATTTCAAAATAAAACAGGAACTCAGATCTACAAAGAATGACCAAAACTAAAGACCACAACTCAGAGCAGAAATTAAATACAAAAAGTACAGAACAAAAACAGTAAGGATTTAAAACTAAGGACTAAACTTAATAAGGAAAGTAAAATAGGGACAAATACCAAAATAAAGTTCCAGAAAATTAAACCAAGGTTCCAAACATTATGACTCCAACTATTACTATGACTATGAGAACAGCTGTATATACACTGAGATTGAATTACTTACAGGTGCACTCTATTTAATAAATACATGACTTTTCAAAGGCAGTTGGATGCACTGAATTGTATTAGGTGTACATGTTGTTAACTTATTTGTATAGCAAATCCCTTTTCCTAAAGTTCCACAGCATGTATTTGCAAGACAAGTTATTCTAGGACGGAACATGTCGGACCAATATCAGATGAGACCATATCTCAGAAAGTTACATTTTAAGACTGTTTTTGACGTTAGATAACCTTTTCTGCTTTTTAACACAATTCATCCATCTTTAACCAAGTTATATTCTCAAGGGTTAAAGCCAATTCTTAGGAGTTTTAGATAAACAGTGATTTTATCTCATTCCTGAATTTGCAATGATTTTGCTTGGAGCATCCCTCCCTGTGAATAATGAATGATTCTCTGAAGAATGAGTTGTTAACAGAGAGTAAAGAAGCTGGTACTTAGATTAGTTGTAAATTTCACTTTAGGATTCATCTCTAATATTTCTGCCTTTGTTCAGTAGCTTAGACTCGTTATACTGTTTCAGCCAAATTATACAAAAGACAGTATTAAGAATAGTTAGTTATAATAACTATTTGAAGGTAGTAGAACATGCAGTCCTTATGCATATTTGCAGTGGGCTTTAGACTTAGATTCAAATCCTTCAAGGGTGCATTACAGACTCAGGAACATAAAATGTCAGTGATGAAGCTCTATTTCATTTCCTTCTCTAAGGCATGAGGGCCTTACTGGGAGATGTACAGGAACGCTTCATTTAATTAAATTCAAATTCAATTCAAAAATATTTTATTGATCCCAGAGTGAAATTAAGTGTTGGTATAGCTCATATAATTAATTCTTTAAGGAGTTGTTGTAGATGATGATGGCTTTGGGCAGGAAGGATTTCCTGTAGCGGTCTGTATTGCAGCGAAACTGAGGAAGCCTCTGACTGAAGACGCTCTGTTGTTGTATGACAGTCTCATGAAGAGGATGCTCAGGGTTGTCCATAAATTTTTTTGATTTTATGAAGAATCCTTCTTTGCATTATCATCGCCAGATTTTCCACAGTTGTCCCAAGAACAGAACCAGCCTTCTTTATCAGGTTGTTTAGCCTATTTTAATCCCTGGCTCTGATGCTGCCACCCCAACAGATGACGGCCGAAGAGATTACACTCTCCACAACAGA
Source organism: Valencia hispanica (assembly GCA_963556495.2). Classification (NCBI taxonomy): domain Eukaryota; kingdom Metazoa; phylum Chordata; class Actinopteri; order Cyprinodontiformes; family Valenciidae; genus Valencia; species Valencia hispanica. The sequence goes on from OY747702.1 coordinate 21,253,045, forward strand.
CTTGTGGATTAATTCCAAGCTCCCTTGTGTTTTCAGCAAAGCATTAGCACTGGTAAATAAAAAAAGAAGATCCTGACTTGTTACATCTCTATTGCCAGATTATGGTGCTTGGCAATGGCATACCCAGACCTATGTCATAGACAAACCACAGACCTCGAGGGCCGGTTTCCTGCAACCTTTAGATGAATTCCCTGGTCCAACACATCTGAATCAAATGGTTAAATTGCCTCCTCAACAGGCAGTTAGGTTCTATGGGGTCCTGTGGATGACCTAATTATTTGATTCGGTTGTGTTGAAACAGAGACATCTCAAATAGTTGCAGGACACCAGCCCTTGAGGACTGGAGTTTGACACTTGTGTCCTATACCATGACCGATGATAAATGGTGATAAACGGGAAATTGTTCCAGGTCCAGGCAAAGCTGTCAGCTGGTCTGTCCTAGACTGGCACTCAACTTATACTGTACTCTGCATTTCCACATGAAGGGGAAGGGGGGCTATATCGGGGTTGACTCTGTCTCATTGGGTAGAATAGTTGTCTTGCAATTGAAAGGTTATAGGTTTGAATCCATCTTCCTCATTTCACATGGGCAAGGCACTAACCCCAAGTTGTCTCCCGATCTGAGTATCTGTGTATGAATGGGTGCAGGCGTGAGTGCGAATGGGAGAATGTGGCTTCAGTGTAAAGTGCTATGAGTGGTCAGTATGACTAGGAAAGTGCTATATAAGTTCAGTCCATTCATGATTCGTATAGCCTCTGGCATGGCTGACACTATTAAAGGGATATTCCACAAATAAGGTCATGATTTGAATATGCAAGCAGAACCACATTAGCAGAAAAAAAACCAAAGGATGTACCTGAGGCTGCTAAACCAGACACCAGTCTTTACAACACTATGCCTCATGATTGAGTCCATGGAACATGACTAAAAGGATCATTCCAGAAGGCAGTTTAAGCAGAGTCCAATCTGCACCGGAAACACATTTAAAGGGAAATTCCACTCCTTAGTGAAATTTAGTCTGTTGCCATTTCCCCAGAGTTAGATAAATGTGAAAAGCATTCTGTAACCAGCCCAGTTATTCTGCTAATCTGGCAGCAGTCTCTTTGCTTTAATTTAGCATAAACAATAGAAGTGAATTGCCATGGCTAGCATTCCGTGTGCAAACGTCTTAAAAATGGCTAATAACTGATCCCAATTATTCCTGGTGACCTCAATAATCATGCTGATTGCAAATGAAAATAATACGTAACACAAAGTAATTACAGGAGCAGTTTTAGACTTGGGACTACATTATGACAAAGCAAAGATGTAAGCCACCTCTGCAAGGCGGAATGACATGATGCAAAATACACCTAAAAGTGATTTACTCTACAAAACTCACTGTTTATTGTCATTAGGGTGAAATGTTGCAACTATTATACAGTAAACCTGGATGTCAGCCAGATGTCATTGCCCAGCAACACTCAAGGAATTAGAGTGAATAAAGCATTACTTACAGCCATTGATGATGCACTTCATTCAGTATCTGTATAAAAATTGGATGGGACTGCCATGTACATCGGATGCAGTACCATTTTTTGGTAGAAAATTGCATTTTTTCCTTCGTAGTCCTCTGGTTGGAAATGCTCCTTGTGAACCAGATATTTATTAATTTTCTCCACAGGTGTTGTTGGAGGAATTCCCAGGGCAACAAGCCGTTGTTCTTGTTCGTTTCACATTAGATGGAATTCTGTGAAACATTGTGGTGCTGTATGTCTTCAGCTCGTTTTCGCAACCCTTTGTTACACAAGCAAGAACCATTTTTTTGCATTAGACTTATAAAGTACTCAAACTACGGCAGTAAAACAGCTCACGCATTTGTGTTTACCGAAGTAGGTGTCTTTTGCTGGTGCTGTGTCATGTCCTTGTGCCTTGCAGCAGCGGCTTAATTCAATTCAATTCAATTCAGTTTATTTATATAGCTCCGATTCACAACAGATGTCATCTCAAGGCACTTTACAAGAGAACTCTTTTCAATACAATCATTAAAAAAACATTTAAATCAGTTTAAAGTTGTAGTTTGTTTTCTATTTAAGGAATCCCAACTGATCGCATTGAGTCATTGACTTGAGGTTGTGTCCCATTGATGCAGACTCCAACCACAGCAATCCCTCAGCAGTCCCTTATACTGAACAAGCACCTAGCAGCAGTGGTGAGGAAAAACTCCCCTTTAACATGAAGAAACCTCCAGCAGAACCTGGCTCAGTACGAGCGGCCATCTGCCACCAGCAGGCTCATAGCTGTACTGTTGAGGTCCTTCATATGTGTAGTTGTAAACATTTTACGTTTTTTTGTGTGTCAGAGGCGGCATTAAAATCCATATTTTTCTATTGAAATAGCTGAAAGGACTCCCTTCTGCTACATCACTTCCGGTCTGGCAGAGGTTAAATCTTCTCACAAAAATGACTCCAAAAGCTAAAATAATTAATGTATGAGTAAATTTTTATTTAGAAACAGTTCCTATTTCTCTAAACAGTGGTTTAGGGGGGCTCTAACTTGCAACCTGCACTTTAAGTCTTTTGGAGCTTCTAACAGATTTTCTTCCGGGATTGACCTGTATTCACCTCTCTTTATCTTTCCATCAACTCTAACCAGCGTCCTGTATAACCCCAATGTTGTTTTGTATATTTAAGATGATCTACAGTGTTAGTTTTTAACCACAGTTTTTGCATAATGGCAAAAAAGTTCAATTTTGGTTTAATTTGATCCAACTACAACATGTTTTCTGTATCCCCCACATGGCATGTGTGCAAAAATGAGATATTTTTTAGCTTACTTCAAACACCACTTTTTGTTTTTCTCCACTCTTCCATAAAGACCAATTTGGGAAAGATCACAACTAATAGTTGTCCTGTTGACAGATTCTTCCACATGAGCCACAGCCTCTCAAGAGGTACAGTGAGGAATTTAGATGCTTCTCTGGTTAATATTTTCCTTGATTGGCCTGACAGTTTAGGTTGATGACCATGTTTTATTAGGTTTACATTTGTTCCTTACTCTTTTCAGATGCTGGATTGAAGTTGTTTTAGAGCTTGACCCTGGTTGAAACTTCCCTGATTTACAGTATCTGCTGTGTTCCTTAGTATTCATGATGCTTTTTGTTCTCTGATGTTCTTTAACAAACCTCTGAGGTCTCCAAAGAACAGTGTTGCTTATGCTATTACTCACAGGTGGACTCTAATTACTATAGATTATTTATGATTTATTTTGGGGTATCAGACTAAAGAAGATTAATTCAAATTCAATTCAAATGCACTCCACATGTTCAATAAAAAAAATAAAAAATAAAATAAAATGGACAACTCATCAACAACTTCAGGGTAAAGTTATCTATCATTTGATCTATCAATTAAACGATAATAGAAAAAAAAAAAAACAATTGGTGTAAAATGACAAACTGGAAAGGTTTAAAGGGTGCAAATAACAGTATGTTGTTGACTACTCCACTGCAGTGATGGAGAAAGGTTTCATAGCTGCAAATTACATCAAAAGGCAGGAAGAATTCAGGGTATTAGGGATAATCCCCACTCACTTACACCTGGTGGATAGCTGAACACTACTCCCTGACATTGTGGATATACTTAAGAGAGACAGTTTCCCAAATTTCAACAAGTAACAGGGTGCTTTTCTGTTTTCTTGTTTGTTGCTTTTTCCTCTTCAGAAAGCCCAACATCACCTAGTGTGTATTTACATTATCTTGTGTCTCGGCTATGATTAGTATTTAAAGCCTCTGTTAACTATGGGTAAAAAAAATAAAAAATCATGAACCTAGTCTTGAGGTGTAATTTTTAGTTTTGCACTCCACATATTCACATACGTAAATATAATATTTTAGTAGCATGGTGCCACTTTAAATACAATGCAGATTTGATCCATCTTTGCTTTTGTGTCTCACTTAAATGTTTCAGATCATGACACTAAAGCCCCTTTCAAACAGGACATGAAAAACTGTAATTTTCCAGATTTCGTCTGTTTTGCTTTTGTGTCTGAAAGCAATCTTCCGGACTTTCTCCGGATACCCTTTACCGGTAATTTTACGGCTGAAGACCTAGTAACAGGAGTGGACTTTTCGCGGTATGGTGTTTGCATTCAGACTGTCAGGTAATGTTCCGCGAAAGCTGGCGGGGTGTGGGGCGTTGGGGAAAAGGGGAGGCGGGCAGGGAACGCTGTGAGCGCACACATTGATGACGTATAAATGTCACTATTTTCCTTTCAGCTTCTTCGTCAATGTCTCTTAAGCGTTTCCATGTGCACAAAATTGCACACATCACAAAGATGAGCACTGCGAGTAGACCAGAATACTAGGAAGTTGGAGAGAAAATGGCGCTTTACACATCTAGAGGATTCCTATTTAACCTGGAATAACAGTCTACTGCTGTATAAAAAGACCCTTCGACAAGCTAGAACAGCATATTTTTCATCATTAATAGAGGCGAATAAAAACAATCCTAGGTTTCTTTTTAGTACAGTTGCCAAACTTACACAGAGTCATAGACCCTCCCAAACATGAGTACTTCTTCCTAATTGGTAGAAGGCATGTCTGGAAGACATAAAAGCATGGATGACCCTAAACTTTTTGCTTTTAAATTCTGACAAGACAGAAGTTGCTGTCTTTGGACCAGAAGTTCTTAAACAGAAACTGATTAGTCAATCACTTCATCTGGATGGCATTAAATTGTCCCCCAGTAATAACGTAAAGAACCTCGGCGTTATTTTTGACCAAGACTTGACATTTAAATCCCATATTAAACAGGTTTCTAGGATTTTTGTTTCTTTCACCTCCGGAATATTGCTAAAATTAGAAACATCCTGTCCAGGAGTGATGCTGAGAAACTAGTCCATGCATTTGTTACCTCAAGGCTGGACTACTGTAATTCTTTACTATCAGGAAGTCCACAAAATGCCATTAAAAGCCTTCAGTTGATCCAAAATGCGGCAGCAAGAGTTCTGATGAATAGTAAAAAGAGAGATCACATTTCTCCTGTTTTAGCTTCCCTTCATTGGCTCCCTGTTAAATCCAGAATAGAATTTAAGATCCTTCTTCTTACATACAAAGCCCTTAATAATCAAGCTCCATCATACATCAGAGATCTAATTGTTCCATATGTTCCTAAAAGAGCACTTCGCTCTCAGACTGCAGGTTTACTTGTAGTTCCTAGGATCTCTAAAAGTAGAATGGGAGGCAGATCTTTTAGTTATCAGGCTCCTCTCCTGTGGAACCAGCTCCCAGCTTTAGTCCGTGAGAAGTTCTCTTATATCGGATCTTCTGTTCCTTCTGTGTTCTGCTCTGTCTTCTCAAACCCCCAGACGGTCGTGGCAGATGGCCGCTCCTACTGAGCCTGGTTCTGTTGGAGGTTTCTTCCTGTTAAAGGGGAGTTTTTCCTCTCCACTGTCGCTACATGCTTGCTCAGTATGAGGGATTGCTGAAGGATTGCTGTGGTTGGAAATCTGCCCAACCTCACGCCAATGACTGACGCAATCTGCTGGGATTCCTTAAATAGGAAACTTTTTAACTGATTGGAATGTTTGTATAATTGTATTGAAATGACTTCTTGTTAAGTGCCTTGAGATGACATCTGTTGTGAATTGGCGCTATATAAATAAACTGAATTGAAATTGAATTGAATCTGCTGTTTCGTTGACCATCTTTGCAATAATGCATTTGTTTGGGGAAATGACATGTACGCCCACCGCACTAAGTTTATGTAACATCCACATACAACCCCCCATTACCCCCCCCCACCCCACAGACATTCATCAGGATCCTCCGGTACATTTCTTGCTGTGTGAAAGCAGCCACAAGGCAATATTGCGGAAAAAAGTGGCGTGTTTGAAAACACAACTCCGGTTAAAGAACGGATGGAATTGTCCGCAAATATTCCAGAACTTCTGTCTGAAAACGGCTTAATGTTAAAATGCGAGAAGGGAAAAACAGATTATCTTACCCCCTAAGTGAAAAGTAGTTATCCCTACTACCTCATTATGCCCCCTTTGGCAGGAACAACTGATAATAAGACATTGTCAGTTATTTCTTTTGTTGTTGTGGTAAAGTTTTGGCATATTACTCTTTAAAGGTCGGAAAGGTGATTCTTTTCTGAAACACTTTTTGCAGTGTTGCTTGAAATGCTCTTCATATACCGACAGCGACCAATACGTTAGATGTTTCATCAGATAAACTAAGAATCATAATTGCCTCTGAAGTGGAAAATCTTGGAAAAACTTTGTCTAATCGTCTTGAACGGGGTGGTCAGGACGATTGGCTCCTGAGCCATGAATCAAACTCCCCTCTCACAGCACTTCCCCCTGTTGCGTGTTCCCCTCTTTGAGCACGCATTGGGCGTTCTTGGCTTGGAGCAGTAAACAGGAAGGGAAGGTAAAGCTGCAATAGCTACATTGGAGGTCATACCAAATTGTTAGTTAGAAGAATCATTACTTTAGGAATTATGGCATAACAGGTACCGACAACAAGTCGAAAACGCAAAGCTGTTTTTGAAAAAGGTAAGGCAAAGAAAAAAGCAAAAAAAAAAACAAAAGCAGAGTGTGCATTGGTGCTGCTGCATTAAAGAGGGTGTCAACTTAAAGAAGAGAAAGAGCTTAAGTCTGATGCCTTGGTGGCTCTATTTCTCCTTGATAGGTAAGATAATGTATGTTTTTAACGTTGTTTGACATTACCCTTTACGTCGTGCATTATGTTATCATTTTAACAAGAATCTGAGTTGTTAAGACTAAAATGAATTGGACGAGCTGCTAGTTCTTTTGTAGTATATTTATGTTGGATTAGGTTTGCTAACTTGGCTAACAGTTAGGTATTTTACTTGCAAGCTCACGTTAGATGTACTGTAGTTGTGAAAACTTTGTTTTAGCCATGAGTTTTATGCTGCTACAATGAGGAACGATTTTTATTGTTTTTGTTAGCTACGGAAAGAGGGACATAACCAAAGCGTCTACACCAGCAAAACAATGCTTCCTGAGGCCCCCTCCTCAACATCAATTTACGATTGTCTTGGAAATCCCCTGTGATCTGTAAGTCACGATACTGTATGTTGAATGCAGCATTATTTTTTTTTTTACAAATAACCTGTTACTGGAAAAATGTGTTGCTCAGAGAAGGCTGTGGTTACAGTATCACTTTGTCGGGCTTCATACATCTTTGACTGGTCAATTTGGCTTTTTAAACACTAGTTTGACCTTTAGTTGTTTTTTCTAACTCATATTGTTTAACCATCATCATAGATTGTATGATGAGAAGTAATATTACCAGGTTTATTAATATGAAGAAATTTTATTTCCAAATAAAAGAGGCCAGACCAAATAAAATACCCATAAGTCAGTAGATAAATTTAATAGTTATAGTTTTGGTATAGTCACACACACATATATATATATATATGGGTAAAGCAAGCTTCATGGTTTCTCTAAGTATATGCTCTATTTATTTTTATTTAGTGTTAAAATGTTAGTTTGGTTGCATTTAAAGATGTTGCACTTTTTAGGATATTGTTTTTGTTTCTCTTTTGATTTTGTTATCTAAATTAATTATTACATCATTGGTAACGCTGCCCATTAGAAACTACCATTAGTAACATTGCTACAATGGCAGCTCTACAAACCAGAACCAGCTTTACAATTGCTGTGTATAATCATAACGTGCTAAAGTTTATAACATTTCACCTGTAGAAATTTGGAATGTTCTCATAAGTTTATGTCCAAGCTCTGGTGGTATTCAACATAGTCTTGCCATACATAGCTTTCAATCCATAACTGCATATTTACGTGATGTAAATCAATATTTTCTTACTGTTGTTTTACAGCTATAAGCAGAACAGTTTCATACTTGAAGAACATACTTAAAAGTAATTATGTCATTGATCTGTAAGTGCAACATTTTGAGCCATCAGAAACAGATTTAAACCGGCAAGCAGCCTCAAACGGCCCTCGCAGCAAAGCGCCGCTTCGACCTGTGTTGCGACCATGGGACCCACGCAACGCCCCCTCAACTCCACCTCAACGGTTCCACTGAACCTGCTGATCAAATCTGCATGACAAAGTGTTCAAAAGGCAAAAAATGGCAGCTTTGAACCAAAATGGCTGACTTCCTGTGGGGTATAGACTCTGGCTTCAAAAGACTTTAACAGTTCTTCATAAACTGTATATATAGTAATATTCACAATCCTAGTGGAATGCATTGCTTGAGGGGGATAGTTCTAATGATTCTAGGGGGCGCTGTGCTTGAATTAGGCCACACCCACCGGATATTTGCATACATTTGGGTTAGATGTTGTATGAATATCCAGGTTGTTAAATTTGGTGCAGATCCGATGTATGTGGAAATTAAAGGCAAACTTATTTCCATGGTGTGAAGCCGTGCTTTCCCATGGCGCCGGAATCACACCCTCTTTCGAACAGCCTCAGTACTGGATAACAAGTGACTCCAACTTGTTTTCAGTCCCTGACCACCGCCAGATGTTGATTTGGTAAAAGGTGGCAAATACTGATTTAAAGGTGGCAAATACTGATTTAAATATGTATATATATATATATATATATATATATATATATATATATATATATATATATATATATATATATATATATATATATATATATTTTTATATATATTTTTTTATTATTATTAATTTTTTTAATAAAAAAAAATATATTTAGGTGACATGAGCAAAAAAGCCTTTGGGTGTCTTGAGTGGTGGTAGGTTATGATAACCAAGAGGTTTGTTACAGCTATGAACTTGTCTGTTGAAGTTAATATACTGATAAAATATGGCTGGGGGCTGGCACAGGGGTGCTGTCAGAAAGTAGACCACACCCACCAAAATTTTGCATTCATATCTCTTCAGGGTTGGACCAGGAATCATCCTATGTAATATGGTGCAGATCAAATAAGTTTTGTGAAAATTAGAGCCAAACGTATGGCCGTGGCGTGATGCCTCACTTCGCCACACCGCCACTGCCCCACCCTCTTTCGAAAACTCTCCGTACTGAATACAGACCTACACCAATTTGTTTACAGTCACTGTGCACCGGATCATGTTGATTAAGTCAAGGGTGTATAATCTGGACCTTTCACAGCAAAACATTACACTTTCTGTTCTGTGGGGGCGGGGCTTAAGTGATGTCAGCATTAGACCATCAGAATTCATTAAGGACCTGATGACCATCCATCTCAGCAATTTTCATCCCTCTGTGACTTTCTAAACAGGAGATATAATAACTTTAATATTTTTAGCTTTAAGTCAAACTTTTGAGGCCTGGCCGCACCCCCTGAATATAAAAAGTCTATTTTTTGATAACTTTTGATCCCCCATGCTTGAAGGCCAATCCAAGTTCCAAGTCGATTGGTCTAAATTTAAGGGAGGCGTTTGATCAAATGCGGAGGCTGTAAACGTCCAAAATTGGGTCAAAATCACACGTTCAAAGCAAGATGGCCGACTTCTTGTGCGTTTGGGATGGCGATGTTTTAACGCAATTTGGTAGGTCTTGGGGCGTTCTACTTCTGTGCTGAACGGAACACCTCTACGTTGAAAAATGGTCAATGGGGAGGGTGTTTTGAAATATTGCAGGTGGCGCCACTAAGCCATTTCTGTTGGGACTTTTTTGAAACCTTTAAAATACGTAAATTTCACGCACACTTGACGTGTCCGCCAAATATTGTGAGTTTTCAGGTATGTTTAGGCCTCAAAAAAGCCAATTCTTTGACGGAAGAAAAATAATAAGAAACAGTACAATTACAATAGGCCCTTGCAGCGCTTGCTGCTCGGCCTGATTACAATTACTTAAATTACAGTTAGCATTGCTAAGCTTGAGTAAATGCTTATAAATAATCTCGTATTTAGCTTGATTTGAAATTAAATGTATTAGTTATAATATGATTTTCATTATACTAAACTCAATTTACTTTAAAAATTTGGTTTCAATTGTATAGGTGGTGATCTGTTCAGATTCAATTTGATCAATGCAAATTCAAATGATATGAAAAAACCCAGTTTCTAATAGCTGAAGGTGTCACCCATAGATTTTTCTCTGTAAAAATAAAAAAGTTATACACTATTGCTTTTTATCATGTTGCTCTGTCATGTAAAAACTACAATTATAACCATGGTTTAACTCATGTCTTCTACTATGCATGGGAAGCTGAACAACAAGAGGTCAAAAACACAGGGGCTTTTCACTCCGAAGGTAGAAAAAGACTATAGCTACATAGCATACCTACAGAGTGCCATCATACATCGTAGACTTGCTGCTTCAAGAGGGATGGCACAGAGCAGACCCTCAAGACCAGATGATCCAAGACTAATGGAAGTTCTGTCAGGTCTGCCTGCCCCAACTAACCAGGAGCTGTTGAACAAGCAAACCAGTAGAAAGCTAGGTATATGTCATACAACTCACAACAAAACAATGTTTTCATTGTCAAATATGAGGTTTTTATTTTTATTTTTTTTACAGTACAGATCCCACCATCAACAGACTAGGCTCTGCAGTGTTGCAGCATGGACTGACCTTCCATCGACAAGATGGCAAAATGTTCAGTTACTGACTAACGTTTTCCCTAAATAGACACATAGTTATAATCATAGGTTTGTGTGATCATTTTCTTGTTTTATGTTACCCAAAGGATTGTAATAAAGTTTTTTCTAGCATTATGATTGTCATTGTTTCTTTAGAATAAAGAGGGATGGTATGATACAGTAACTTGTTAATGCAGAATTACACAATCAGACAGTTATTTGAATTGAACATATATTTTATTTACGATGCATCTTTTAACAACACTGTGAAAAATCTAACTAAACGGGTTCATAAACAAAAAGAGACACAAAGCTACATAGATTAACAGGTAAACGTTAAATGTCAGTTTAAAATTCTATCATACTGTACTTGGAACAAACCCTACATAATCCCCCAGTGGATCCGGATACCGTTGGCGAATCTTCCAGACACAGCAACTTGGTATAATCACACACTGACCCTGTCCAAGTGCCCCATATTGCCACACAGCAAATTGTCTGTATGCTGCGTAGCGGAATTGTTTGTTGCTCTCTCCTGTGTCAGCAACATCTGTCTCTGCCCGGATTGTGTTCCAGATTCTTCTGGCAAGGCGATGAACCCCCTCTTGGAAAATATATAAGTCCATGTGTGGCAGCATGGATATGCAGGAGTCTTCATGTTGCCCACAGCATTTTCTCTCCAACTCTGTGGGCATCTCTCGGCAGTTTGTGCAGACACACCACTTTGGTTGACCTAGAGCTGGGGGGTCGGATGGAGGGGTACTGGATGTCAGGCATAGCAGATCAAACATCGGACTGGGGTCACGGGTCAAGGTGAGTTCCAGCAGATGACGACTCTGTTATAAGTATAGTGACTGGATTCTGGCCTGTAAAGCAAAATAAACACTAAGGAACTATGTGTTAAAACAGCATGCCATGTTCTCATACAAGACACAGATTATATATTCAGATTCGTTTGTTTAATTTGTCAGAGGCAGGATATATTCAAATAAATACCTGCTACTCTTTAGATGTCTTCTGCTGCTAGACTCCCAGTATGATATGTGCGGAGCCTGCCTCTTCCTCCTCGGCCGCTCCGTGCTCCTCTGACGTTTCGTTTGGGTTGTCCTCTGGATGTGGATGTGTCCTCTGGATGTGGATGGTTCAGGAGTGTATTCAACATCAGAGCTAGAAGGGCTCATGGATGCTCTAAAGAAATCAAAATGTGTGCAATTCAGCTAAACCAGGGCTAAAAGGGCTGTCGTCATGGAAGCTCTAAAGAAATAAAAATGTGTATAATACAGCTATATATAATAAAGCTAAACTCGACATAAGTCTAACTGCAATTAGCTGTTCTGGCTAGCTTAAGATTAGTTGGAACACTTCAAAATAAGAAGCAAAAAGTCTAACAAACAATGCATTACACTGCCAAATATAACTTTAAAAAATGATCACATTCTTTCTTTCTGTTGATCATTTCATTACTTTTTACCTGTGAATGTGCCATGTAGTCTGTCGAACCTACACAGCGCTAGTCCGTGCGCACCAACAGCGAAATCTGACGTTTGCAACCACTAACAGCGGCTCGTCATCCAGTATGATCTGTCCGGCTGGTTATGATTTGCAGTGTTGAATGCAGCTCAGTCTTTTCCAACAAGTGAAATGCCCAATTTGCACACATTACATGTGGCTGATGCACTCCCTTCGCTGTTCAGCTTAAAATATGTCCAAACGGCTGATGTTTTTGCTCTAGTGAGGCGACACATTTGCCCTGCCTTGCACTTATATCTAGCAGCTCACTATTGTGTTGTCTCAATTCCCCGCCTGCCGTAAATTGTGTGACATTACGGTGTTGTTGTCGTCCATGCAACAGTGAATAATGATGTAGTGGAAATTGTTGACGTTAAAACTAAGCCACTGTCAATCCGTTTGACAATCTCTGTCTCTGGATTTAAGACGTCATGCTTGTTGTTTTATGAGGTTATATCAGATTATTTCAACCCAATTCCGATATTTTAAAAATCACGTGATCGGACCGGGACACCCTTACTGAAGACTACTCTGTGGCTGACCCTGTGTTTACTCAGGTTTTCAAATGAATATGATGTTCTGAAATATTTCTGTGTGACAAAAAGCCAAAAACAATTATGAAATCTAAAGGTGGCAGATGCTCTTGTCACTGCCCTGAAGTTAATTAACATTATGTTAATAAAACTTGGTATTTGCTCATTAGTGAATTACTGAAAAATGTAATGCTTAATGTATTAGTCTTTAATTTATAGCTCCTTTCCTTTTTTGGCTCTGTAACAAGTTGTTTGGATAAGCTCTTGGTAAAGCAGTCCCAGCCCAGCCTCATGGCTTGTTGCCTTATCAAGGTCAAGTGCTTTGAAACACTTTGTAACAGTATTTTATCACCACATTATCAAACTGCCAAAGAAGACAGGGAAAATAAGTCTGTGGGCCATCGCTTACTGGAAAGCTTGTTAAATCCTGTGCTGTTTATTGTGTAATGTGTGTTTCTTTTATGTGTTTTTTTTTTAAATCACCAAATCCTGTAAAGCACCTTGAATTACCCTGCTGTTGAAAGTGTGCTATACAAATAAAATTGCCTTGCCTTGCCTTGCCTTGCCTTGCCTATTGTTGCTTCTAGTTTTTGCCACACAAAGCTGAAGATCATTAGCTTCTCATCTTTAACTTCTAATCCACTCTCATTCTAATGAATGCTTGAATTGCTGGCTTACCTTGTAGTTATAGCTGCTCCCAAACTAATCCACAACTTTAACTTGGCTTTGCTTGTTTCCGCAACATCCCAAGAAATTACTTTGCCATGGTCTTGAAACATCAAAAGTTTATTTTCTTTTTTTGATGTTATCATGCAATAACAAACTCACTGAAGTACATACAAACACACCTCCCTGGTCTGTTATCCAAAGGGATTTACCTAGTTACCACATTCACAACCTCCTATTCAAGAGGTTGATTTAAGCATGAAAAGGTAAAAAAAGACATTCAAGGCTATCTCAATATGTGCTGCTTTTACAGAGATAATCATAATGATAATGTAATATAAATTAGAACCCACTCCATCTCTGTGCTTGCCTTCCAACCCCAGCAGGGAGTGAAGGTTAAAACTTTGTAAGAGAGAGCCGTCTTTTAGCTAGAGATCATTTAGCTTGTGTAACATATCTCAGGAAAATATAACACCAATAAGTACAGAAAGGATAAATAACACATTTCCTAAAAAAAGTCACATTGCCATTGAAGACAGAAAAACTCAAAGGTATTTGTTTAGTTGGAAATCTGTGTGGGAGGCTGATTGGCCTTTATGCAAAGGTGAACAAGAGATTATCAACATCACTTTTGTATTTATCAGCACCAAAGCATCCAACCTCTTATCAAATCAGTATACTTGTGCAATAATTATAACTGGTAATGCCATTCTTGTTTGCAGCCTTGGGATTTGTCATCTTCTGCTGCAAATAGCAGAGGTCACAGGAGATCCATGTCTGCAAAGTGTGAGGGTTGAGTCAGATCAAAATGTCTGCAAGGGGTTACTGGATCTCAGACTGGGGAACAGGACTGACAGTTGCAAAACACAATGACAGGAAACAGCACAAATATCCTACAGTGCTTTTATCAAATCAACTGCAAATGTATTGCCTATTAAAAGGCCAGTGAACTTCCAAAAACAAAGATGAATAGAGAAAAAAATAATTTAGCATATCTACCATGTGAGAATTCCTATAATCTACTGATTGTTTGCTGTATGAAATATAGTTTTAAGACAAAAGGAATCTACCCGCTGGATGTGACTTACAGTTATATTAGTATGATCAGGGGTTCTAATTTGCCATATTTTTCATATGACTCAACAGGTTTAAAAAGGGACCAGGACCAAATTAAACAGGAAGCAAGGTGGGACACAAAGGTTTCAGAAGATTGTTATGGATAAAATTAAAACAAATTACATGTGATATTTGAACCCTTTTATGCACATTATTTTTTAGAATGTGTTAAAAAATACTTAACCACAAAGAAAAATTGATGCAACAGTTTACGTACATAGGTTCAAAAGCAAGGTAGAGTTTGGCAAAGGGACGAATGGATTGGGAACTGCAGGAAATATTAAAGAATATCTAAAGCTTCAACAACTGCAACGGTACCAAGACATGACCTATGCTGACAGGTTGGGCTAGTGAAATATCATCATAATTGGAGAGGTACCCAAGAGGCCAATGGTACCTCTGCAGGAGCTGCAGAGATCTACAGTGCAGGTATGACAATCTATTGACAGTACAAGTATGAGTTGCACAATCCACAGCTTGGGAGAGTGGCAGAACTTATAAGCTGTTAGAAGAAAGCCACAAGAAGTCATGTCTGTGATTTGCTGATTTGTTTTGACTTGTATTGTGAGGAAACCAATCAGAACTGAGCAAATACACTCACAATCCTTTTTCTCTATATAATTGAAGGTGAGAAAAATATACAGCGTCCATGTTGAGATGCTCAGTGTATATCATTGTCTAAAAAAAAGAAAAAAAGAATCACCTACAGCAAAACTGCTGTCTTCTGCACTGGATTTTATGTTGGCCATTAATTTAACATGGCTTCAATATTTTTGTTGCATTATGTGAGTTATCAGTGTTAAAGGGTGCACACATCAATTAACATTGTGGGGACAGGTTCCAAGAGTTGCTAAAAAGTTCACAGGTTCAGGCTTATCTCCGACTGGCAGCTGGACTTGGATAAAAAAAGCTTTAATACCTACGGTTGCTTTGTGATAATAGCCACACTCTTGTCACTTCTCACCTCTCTCACCCTCTCGTTGTGCTATCCTTCTAAAAGCTGCTGGCGATTAGCTGTAGGATGTAAAACGCACATTGTCTGTCCTCACCCGCATTTCATCCTTCCCCTCATCAGTCATCTCAGACTCACCTTTCTGCCTCTCTGTTAGTTTACCTTTAAATGCTAAGGTTAATTATTTGTAGCTGTGGTAAAAAGTCATTGGATTGTAATTGTGCACCTCTCTGCATTGTCTAACACACATGAATCATACTGATGCTCACCAAACCTCCATATCTTCTTTAAGCACACTGAGCTTCGTGACCCAATTTCATTCTGCCACGGGATGTTCGACCAGCAGGAAGCATTGAATTCAATTGCTCACAGTCATGAGGACAATAGAAAAGCTGCAGATCCAGAAAAAGCTACATGATGCTGAGCACCTAAAACTTTAAAAGGCAGAGTCTAACTTCTTTTTTAATATATGGTCCCTGAGCCGGATATCAAAGGAAAAATAAGGTATTGATAAAACGGCTCCATGAGCCCGACTTCTGATGGCTGTGTTGACCCTGTGGTCTTTCATCTATTGAAGCAAAATTGTCTTGTCCAAAGTGTCTCATTTGACCAAATCCTTTCATCTGTGTCATTTTTTATTTTTTTCCGTGGATAGATCAAGTGAGTGGAGTCTTTTATGTCTGTCGCTGACCCTATCATCACATGAGGTGCAATTAGAAGAAAAGCTAATGAGTTCTGTCAGAATATATTTTAGATAGATTTCTATATATTTTGTATTACTCCATAAACAATATCTAATAAGTCCAATAAATAAATCAAATACATAAATTAAATCTAATTGCTAATAAGGCTTCAGTTGTATGCAAATCAGTGGGATTTAATTTGCTTTTTACAAGTCAAACAAGCAAAAACAAAGCACAAATTATTATAACAGAAAAAAAAGATTTATAAAAGATTTATGTATTTCCTAAAGTATTAAATATTATTTAAAGTTGCTACAAGTACCTCCTTAGTAAAATCTTTCAAGTATAATTGTGTTAACAGTAGGGATGCACCAATCATGCATTTCCTTGCCAACACAGACATCCAATTTTCTATTAGGAAAAACCCACTGATTCTGATTTTGCTATAAAGAAAACTCCTTTCTTATGTTTTTGTTGCTGCATTATTGTAAAGCTACTGCAGTGCGCCCACTTACAGGTCATCAGATTTGCTGCAGTTGTACATAATACAGCTAAATACCTCTGAAGAAAAAACACCTGTTTCTAATGTTATCATCCCATTAAATGGCCGTTAATGGCGGTCATCACTCCCATACAATAGCTTCAGAATGTTCCTCCTCTACCTCCTGCTCGGTAGGTCGTTATCTTGTGACTTTAGGTTTTATCTTGTGACTTTAGGTTTAGGAACTTGTCCTGAGTTTTTAGGATGAGGGTTGGGGGTGGGGTAAGGTTATAAGTAAATATCCATTGTTACCTAAATTGTAAACACAGGTTTTAAATAAAGTTAACAAAAACAAAACGTAAGCTTTTAGACGTCGGCGATGCTGAAAAAAATTCTGATGCATATTATCACTGATAAGAATGGTAGATGCGCACCTTCTAGTCTGCTAAGATGAAGAGGAGGCACATTCTGAAGCTATTGTATGGGAGTGATGATCGCTAATAACGGCCATTTAAAGGTAGATAACATTCGAATCGGGTGGAAAAAATGTGAATAACAACAGGGAGATAAGAACAACAACAAAGAAAAAAATCAGTTTCACTTTGATTGTATTGGTCATGCTTACCAACACTAGTTCTGTAATCTAAAACCATTCTATGACGTCCAATTGAGGTACATGAGATACAGATGTTTGTTCATATAAAGTTAGATGTCATTCAGGTACTTCTTAATTTTTTTCATTCAGGTACTTCTTAATTTCTTTTTACAATGAAACAGCAGAACAAATTGAAAAACAATCGGCTCTTTTCCACTATCAGAACTTCAGGGTAATTTTGCAGGACTTTCATCTATCTGGTTAAATCTGTTGATGTGCTCCTCTCAGCTGTCGTGTCTCAATACAAAATTGGTCCTTTAAGGAATTAGCCAAGTTATCAGCATATCACAATCGTTATGGGAGTGAGTGACTGATCGGTCCCAAAAGCAGCAGAGAAAACAAGAGATCGACATGAAAGAAGCAGGTATGGTTGCAAGGTTTATATTATAAACTGCTTTGCCAGCAACTCTTTAAAATTTACAAAGCCGGTTATTTTGTGATTTCTGCTCATTTCCATCTGAATTACAAGCAATCAGTGTGACTTAGCCACAGCTCCTCCCCAGCGACTCAACCGGGTCATCTCCGAGTACATCCCAAGACTGGTACTCATTTGGTTCCTGAAATGGACCCGAAAACGGTCCTGTCGGGTTGGCTCGATGAAATGGGTGCCTTATGGCATTTATAGAGGGTGAACTTTTTTATCTATAAGTTAGTTTGTTTCATACAATTTGAGGTAACAGTGTACCTTGAGTCACTCCTTTGTTTGCTTTTACCTTTGCAAAAACAGAGACATCCTCTAGCACATGTGTCAAACTCCAGACCTTAAGGGCTGCTGTGCTGCAACTTTGAGTTGTATCTGTGTTAACACACCTCAATCATTAGGTCATTAGCAGTACTCTGTAGGACTTGACTGCATGAGAAGGTAATTCAGTTCTTTGATTCAGGTGTGATGGATATGAGACAAATCAAAAGGTTGCAGGACACCCGGCCTGAAGGACTGGAGTTTGAAATGACTGCGTTAATGTAATTCTGTGGTGTCAATTTAACCGATGGAAAAAAAACAGTGCATGAGCTGTTCTCAAAAATAAAGGTCTGTGTGTATGGATCACAATAACCTAGCATAGTAAGGGATCATATTCAGCGCATTCAGTCCCTTAGGGAGCAAAAAGTAAAAGCAAACATTTTAAGAAAGATGACTGAATTGCTTTATCTGTAATAGAAACCCACTAAGCACATACATAAAATACAGTGCTTTGATGATGACAAGGGAGGTTATGATGATTTCTCTGTTGTTTTCATTTAGTCTTTTTTTCTGAGTCGCTCAAATCTGCAAAAAGAAAACATGGTGATGTTGATTGTACAAAACACTAGAATGGGTTCAGACAGATTTGAAGATTTAAGGCTGAATGCACCCATTCTGGAGTGAGCCCAGCAAATACTCACTGGCGAGGTAGGTGATAAACAATTATCTTCATCCTTAATCCATGTGATTACTAGCAGCTAATTTGTTTAAGAACAACATGGGGAATTGCCCAGTTGTGGGCATAAAACCAAACAGTTATGTCTGCCAAAATGCTTTTACTCTATTAGTTTCAGTTTAAAAAAACATTGTAGTGTAATGATGCAAATAATCTGTAAGAAAAAAATGTTAGATTTTTAAAGTATAGGTTTTTTTCTTCTTCTCAGTCAGATTATGACAAACCTGCCTTGAACCTATAGCCCAAGAATTTTTTTGTTGAAGCTGGATGACAGCCCGGTAATGGCTTGTGGTGGTTCTCCCCAGCTAAACCCAACTGTAAATCCCACAGACCCTGGGACCTGAACCGTCCATCTAAAAGCTTCCATTAGACAACTCTGAAGTGTGGATGCAGCCAGCAAAGCAGAGCTATGACTAATGCAATTTCATGCACGGCAGTGGCGTGTGCAGCTTAACTTACACCTGGTCCTCCATGTAAGAAAAAAAAACAGACCCAGCTCCAACAGAGCCACCAGAGTTCTACAGTAGTTTGAAGAGAATTCAGTCGTGACATTGTCACTATACATCAACATTTTGAGGTGTGCGTAATTAGCTACACTCTGCATAGAAGTTTAAATGCATCCTTGAGGGCATGAAGGTCAAAATTCTGAGTTTTTAAAGACATGTTTGTTTGTTATCCAAAAAGGATTACCATGTCATACAATAAACGAAAGGAAGAATTGGAAACATACACATATTTATAGTGGTTTTTTCTAATGCTTTATTTGTCATATTTATACATATGGCCTTAAATAAATACATACACTCCATGAATATGTGAGTCTAGATACAGCATAAAAATACATATCAACCATATGTTTTTATAGGCATCATTCAGCTTCTGGAATAATTCTGGCTGGATGTTTTAGAACTCTTCTTTGCAAAATTGGTAGATTTATTTTTATTCTCTTAGATTTCTGGCCTTAGTCTAGTTTGTTGTTGAGATTGGTTTTTTGGGAAGACAACCCCAGAAGTTAAATAGTTAAATTCAAGCCTGCTGGAACAATAATTTGTCTCCCTCTTTCAACCATCTAGTTGTTGTGTTAAGATGAATTTTCAATCTTCCTTGTTCCAGCCACATGTGAAATGCTCCAGTATCAGTGACAGTCAAACAAATCAAAACATATTTAAACCACCTCTTTGCTTGACAGCTGGTACAGTGTTATTTGGTTTTAACTTCTCATTGATGCCTCCAAATGTTCTTTATGCTATTGTGGACTAACAGCTAACACTTAATTTTGTTTTAGCCTAAAAACTTTCTCCAGAAAACATTTTAATTGTCCATGTGGACAGCTGCACATTTCAGCCAAGCTTGGAGCACTAGGGCAGTGCCCTCTTACTCTTAACCCATACTAGGTGTGTGTAAGCTTCTCATCAGAGCTTTATTATTACAAAATCATGGCAGACCCTTCTCAGTGAATAGATAAGGCAGTTATTTAGAATGTTCACTTCATCTGAATTTGAGTCTAGTGTTCAATCAGTTACAGGTTTACGTGCAGAATCGTCTGCAGTGAATTATTATTATTATTTTAATATTTGGGTTGAAATGTTTCTTTCTGGAGGTTTAAAGGAGTCATAACCTAGTATTATCTTGGATACCCACGCTCTATTATAGTCTTTCAGGCCCTTCTAAAAAAGAAAAGTAGAAAAAAAGTGAAAAGAATAAACACAGAGCTCCTCTGACCCTTATTTCTGAAGGCATTATTGTCTCGCGAGATCTGATACGATACTTTGGCTGTCGTGGACGGGCATTGTAATAATGCAAATGAGGGGCGTGTTGATTGGTGGCAGGAAGGAGGGGGGTTGACACCGCAGGTAACGCTTCAGCATATCTAACCCATATCTACTACTCCCACTAGCATACAATAGCCACATTAGCAGTTAGCTGCTGTTTGTTACACACAGAGAGCAATAAAAACACAGCCTTACCGTTTCAATTGCAGGCCAGTCTCTGATTGTTGGAATGGCCCCTTTTTCCAAACGGAGCTACGATGCTAACTTTGCCTGATATTGTCCCAAATTCGTAAAGGATTCCGGCATAAAAAAATAGAAAAAATATTTCCATGGTGGTTCTGGCAGTCAACAACAGAGCAACTCACGTGTGCACTACGTTTCTGGTAGAAATGGTTTTAGCTGATTTAGCTGATTAAAATAAAGGGCTGACATGAATATGTCTTCTTGATGCATCATTGCGTGAAGAAACTTTCTGCATCTTTCACGGTGGAGTTCGTACTTTGAATCGGTGGTGTGTCGGTCGCGAACGAACCGGCTCTAAGAGCTAACTCTTTGAAGTGAACGTTGGGAGCCGGCTCGTCATTGGGAGCCGTTTTTTTATTTTTTCCCCCCCCCCCCCCCCCGCTTGTTTTGGTACATTTGGTACACATCGTTTTGTATTAATTTTGGTAATAAATACACTTTAAGCAACAGAAAATCTGAGGAGCCGAACGAGCCAGCTCTTTATGGTGAGTCAAGCCAAAACAACTGGCTCTCCAAAAAGAGCTGGAATTCCCATCACTAGAATTCAGTAATGGCGGCGCTCGACTGAGTATGAGGGGGAGAGGAGCGAAGGGGAGAGAGGAGCAGGATGGGCTTCCTGCAGCATAGGTAGGTCTGCAATGTCTATATATGGTATATCCTGCGCCGACTTGACGTCAAGTCGGCCAGAAATTAAAATCACGTATTTGAGTGCACGTGGGCTGGTTGACGAACCCAGGGGTAAACAAACGCTTCACTTTTAAATATCGGCTTCCCGGGCAGTGTATAATCGTTAGGCAATCATAACATACATTTTTTCTCATGGAAATTGAAAATTACAGGTCATGACTCCTTTAAAAGCTGAAAATAGTTTTAACTGAAAGTTTCCATCAGGGTCAATGTTATTTTTTGTAATCCCCCATTTTTCACTACCTTTTTCCAAAAGGCAAAAGTTTCTGACTAGATAAATGGAGTAGTGCCCTATGGATTAGTGATGTGCGAGTCATGAACGAATCGTTCAATACTCGAGAATCACTTTACTGACTCGTGAATCATGATTCACAATCCCAAGTGACTCATTTATTGACTCATTCCTGTTACTAATAGTAAACTAATTTCATTAGTAGAATAAGCAATTAAAAAAACACCACCCAGTTTCTTAACAAAAACATTTCTGCTCTGGACTGGAAGATAAAACCCTGAGTACAAAGCTAAAATCATGATGAGAATGGCTCATTAGTTCACAGTAGCATTGCTCTGCTAACATCCTAACAGCACATTTGAGTTACTCACCCTCTCCCTTCTTGAGAGCTAGCCGGAGCTAGCTTGCACAATTATCAGAATTTCGCTGTTTTTATATATATATATATATATATATATATATATATATATATATATATATATATATATATATATATATATATATATATTCCCATCAACTCTGATCGGCCTCCCTTCATCTCCTGAAGAAAAACATTCCCACAGCATGAATCTGCCACCACCCTTGTTTTAGCATTGACTTGACATATTCATTTAGATGTTTATTGTTAGTTTTCAATCAAATAAAGCCTTTTTTTGTGTAGACTAAAATGTTCTGTTAAGGTCTCAGCTGACCCAGCGTCTTCTTCTGCTTGTTTGAGTTGTTCCTTACAATGCGTATGACAAGCTGGAAACACTAACATTCTTTCAAGGATGGATTTTTTCCCAATTTTTTGTAAAGGTGAGATTTGTGGAGTGCACATCTAATAGTTTTGGGATTTCATCCAACCCTGCACGTACCTACTCATACACAGATGGACTCTATTTGCAGGTTGGTGACTCCTGAAGGCAGTTACAATACATTTTATTGTAAGGACATCAGAGTAAGGGTGGTGGAATGAAAATGCATGACACCCTTTTCATTTTTTTTGTTTACTTTGCAATTTTGGTCTATCACATAATACCCCAAAAAATATATAGAAGTTTGTGATTGTAATAAAAAACATTAAAGAGATGTCAATACTCTTGCAACACACTGAAATTCAAAAGTAGCCTGGCTAACATAGAGGAAAATCTTTATACAGACAGCTGTATAGCGCACAACTGTTTTTGGTTTACTTTTTAAAAATGCAAAAAAAAATCTAATATTGACTCAGACTGTGATCATGGCTCTAAAGGGCATCTTAAAATGCAGACAGATGCTTGAGAGACGCAATGACTTTTGGTAAAGACAATTTATCGTATGTGAGGCGACATGTATCAGCAGCCTAAGCCTTCGGTTTACTGCTATGCTTCTCAATAATCTCGCTGATACATTAAAGAGGATAGAAGTGTATCCTTCCTTTGCACAGGAGACTTTATACACAGAGATAGAAATGTCTGTCAGACATAAGTGGAATCTTAAAAAAAGGAAGCACAAATACCTAACATGTCATACCTTTTTTTTTGTCACCCCAATGTTTCAAATCATAAAGGACATTTTGACATCAGACAAAGACAACTCTAGTAAGTAGAATCCAGCTTTTTAATTGTACTTTTATTTAATAGGAGAAAAATATATACAAACACAACAGGTCCTAAGACCTTCTTGTTAAATCATTGCTTAATTCTGATTAGTCATAGTCTCCAGGTTCCAAGAAATAAATTAAATCCAACTTGTCCACTTGAAGGAAGCTTAAATTTCTCACAACACATCATGCCCTGACCTAAGAAATTTGTTACAGTTAGCATACTTGAACTTTACAGCAAGACAATGATCCAAAGCAAACATTAAAATGCATCTCTCAAATACACAAAAAAATATTATGAAACTCATGGTTGTACCCGAAGACCCCACCCAATGGGGTTGAATTGGTAAAATTCCAAAAAGAAAAGAGGGGAGCAAAATTCATCCACAGTGATGTAAAATGTAAACTTCATGAATTTAACCAAAATTATTTACTCTTCTCATTCAATGTTTAGTACCAGGTAGCTGGTATACTATTGTGTGAATGGGTTGAGAATTTTAATGATGTTACACATGCAAAATGTGTCAGAAGCTAAAAGTGTACCGTTGCCTTTTGACATGAGCACGTGAATTTAATGTGTGCTTAAAATGCACTAAAAACCTGATATGATGCAGAGTAAGGTACTAAATTACCTTGCACAACTTTTATTGGTAAGTTCTTGCAAATTCCAGTACTGTATTGCAGTGCACAGACGTTCAAGAAGGCCCATGTTTTATCAAAGAGCTACTGTAGATCTACAGTATGTGTACTGTTGTTAATGCATGCTGTGTTTTTTTACTACTATATCGTTATCTTAAAAAAAAATTAAAATACAAATACAGCTGGAGCCAACTACAAAGAACACTTCGATGTTAGACGCCTTCACTGCTGTGTGTTTTCCAGCAACACTCCATCACTCCTGTCACAAGTGATTTATGATTTTCTTTTTTTTTTTGGCTCAGTACATCGCTATCAATCACTGTCAACACAATTATTGGCTATTGCTTTTGCAATCTATGTGGCTTTTTACTCCTTCAGGTCAAATTTATGTTTATTTTTCTTCCCTTATAGGGCTACCTATTCAGTGGATGCAATGCATTTATGATTCAGCAGGAATCTTCCAAAAAAGAGAAGTTTTTAATTTGCACAGTGAGCCAACTGAGTCTTCACAAAGACGTGATACTACCCTGTTGTTGCTCCTGCTGTCAGAGAGAGGCACGGCTCCTTTGTTAAATGCCTTATTATTGACAAGTATTATGAATGTGAGCAGAATATAAAAGACAAGTAGACAGCACAGTATTGACTCAGTAAGGTGAGGTCTGATGCTATACATTGTAAACATTTCAAAAAAGCTTAAAATATAACTTGAACACCGGGGCTCTGTGTATCCATCACTGTCAAGAAGACCTTGGCATACCTGCATGACTAAACAACCATTATCAACATTGCGTCAAACATTATTTACCAGAGAAAAGCCAGAGAGAAACAACAGTGTCAACTGAATGGTTCTTTAATACCTAAAGGCATTTAAGGTCTTTGTTGTTTTACTCCTTAAAATAAAAAATAAATAGATATGAAGCAAAAAATGTGTCCTTAATGCAGACTTCTAAAAATAAAAAATAGAATGTAAACAGATTTTTGGGGGTCTAATTTAACATTGTCAATTAAACAAATTGATCTATGGTTAAAAGCAACATGATTATTTAGGCCCAACCAAGGTAATGAAGTAATTTGTTAAGTCATGACACGTGAGCTAGCAAATATGTCAGCACAAACTCCATATTCTTTTAAAAAAATTATTTGTAGCCATAGTGGCCTTTATTTAACAGCTAATAGAGTTGAAATGTCGAAAGACGTGTGGCAAAGTTCCGCGAAGACGGGATTCGAACTCAGGACTACTGCATCGAGGACTGAGTCCTCCGTACATACGGCGCCCGCACCAACCACCACACCACACAACACAGCAAAACTCAATATCCTAAGGCAATAAAAGCTATTTGAAGAGAGTTGTTAATGATGATAATAATAATAATAATAATAATAATAATAATAATAATAATGATAATAATGATGATAATAATAATAGCTGAATGTAAAGCGATAATATTTTTTAATTTGTTTTTTATTGACTCTCAATTTCCTAACTTAATTTAGTGCGAATAATAATTAGATTATTAATATGTGAATTATGCCCAGAAAGATTAATGTGAAATCAAAGCTGATAAAAGTGTGTATAACATAATGCAAAGAAGATAGATAATCAAACTAATGTAAAAAAATATATGTATAATATTTTAAGGTTTTAAGTAAATTGAAACCCATTTGAAAAAATTCAAAGAAAAACATAACAGTTATTAAATTATTGCACCTTTAGCGACATCCTGTGTGTATGTATATATAGGGTTGCGAGGGGCTGGTCAAGGGGCGAGAGGCAGGGTGCAAACTTTAATAAACTTTAATTTCCCCTAGGCTCTTCTTTGGCACTTAGCAAGGGTTTTTTGACCATATGTTAAGGCTTACAAGAAGCTAGAGTAAACCTGATATTCATATTTGTGGGTTTGTACATCATTCTTGGCCATGCTCTTTCATCTGCAAAGGAAGGTAGTTCCCTTAAGCTGACTGCTTTTGAAATAAAAAGAAAAAAATGCCCTTTATACAGCAGTAATAAATGTAGCTGCTTGTTGGTTTGGAAAAGACTCTTACAACATTCTAATTAAATTGACTATTTTGACACGAAATTGCTTCAGCTGGGATCTGTAAAAATATGAACTTTTACAATTTATTAACTTTATTCAAATTATTTAATTCTGAAACTGATCAAAGCAAGAACTTAATTTAATCTTTAACAATAAAGTGATGAATTTTGTTTTGTATTTATTTTGTATATGTAAAACAGATTGAAGTGCCCATCCCTTGATGTGATCTACTGCCAGTCAACAAACCCCATGTAAAACTGTTCTACTTGTCTAAGAAGGTACTTCAGTGTTATTTTCTTTGAATTAGACTTTCTTTTATACCAGCCCTTTAGATTAAAATTGCACTGTTTCATTAACATTTGTTTACTGCAGATGTTTGTTAGGTACACACATTTAGAGAATCTCTTCCATATTTGTGTAAATCATAGACCTTGCATATCTTTTTTTTTTCCTGAGATGTAAAAACTGCCTAGGAGAGAAGCAGTGAATGATACAACACCAGGAAGTGGGTAGATCCATCAGTAGGTTGAACGCAGGGAAATTTAAAATGGTCGAAAACAATGGTTGGTTTAGTTAGGCATGTAATATTTAAATATTATTATATAGCTTTGATTTGTTGGCTTCTGCTAGTTTTAACCCATATGTAAGTAGTTGTTAATGCCCTCCCCAATTTCTCCGCTAGTCTAGCCTTTGTCTTTTCTATATATCCTTGTAAGGTCAGTTAAGTTTGTTATCCTTAGTAGTTTTGTGTGTAGTTGATCTCATTTTCATTCAGGCCCTTTAGTGGATATTTAGGACTATCTACTCTTCCATAGATTTTGTAAACCATTTTCAATAAAATAAAAATATTGCTTGGCCAAGGACAGCATTTGATTTATTTTTAACCATTTAGTTTCATAGTTTTTACCATAATCTAACAAATGGGACAACACAAGATCCCTAAGAGTTAATCTCAAGCGCCAATTTATCAGAGGTCTTTCTTGCACTGCTAATCATGGCTGACTGCCA
The DNA here is from genome assembly GCA_963556495.2 of Valencia hispanica. Classification (NCBI taxonomy): domain Eukaryota; kingdom Metazoa; phylum Chordata; class Actinopteri; order Cyprinodontiformes; family Valenciidae; genus Valencia; species Valencia hispanica. The sequence continues at coordinate 21,279,799 of OY747702.1, forward strand.
TGTTTGCCCCCTGATTAACCCTCCGTACCGTATATGGATTGAACTCACTGACAGCTGTCACAGAAAAGGTGACACTGGGAGACATGGCCCTACATCAGCTTTCCTATGTTTTTACATACCATTCTCACTTCTTCCTCCCAAGTTGAAAGAGAAACTGAACTGAGGGAGGAAGGTGAGGCTGGAGAAAATCAGTGTGGGCTGACAGGGCGAGTATAAAGGTAGGACAGATAGATGCTGCTGCCAGGTCCTGTCACCAATGACAAATTGAAGAAGCAAAGATGAAGCAAGTAAGACATTAGAGAACAGTGATGTGGTGAATCACCACTATGAGAGCTAGTGTGTGTGAAGCAGTGTGTAGGTGAACCAGGAAGTGTTTGTGTGTGCTGTTTTGGGTGCTTTAAAGACTGTGTGGCAGAAAGTGAATGGAAGAGAAACTCTAGTGTGTGTGTGTGTATATAGGTGTGTCCTCATGCTGCAAGTTGACAGCAGCCCTCCAAGATGGGAAAGTGCTGGGAAATTGATTTAGCTGGTGTCTGAGCGTGACAGAGATGAATCTATGTGTCTGATTACAGAAGAAAAATGGCAAAACACCAAAAGGTAGAAAAGGCGTACCAACATAAAAAGTAGGCAAAAATGGAAGAGGCACAGAAAAAGGCAGCAGATGAAAGGGAAAAAGCCCTTTAATAGATTAATCAGTTCATGAACACAGAACTTACCTCAGCATCAAGCTGCTTTAATGTTCATCATCAGCCTCTGCTGCTCCACAATCTAAATACAACTTTATCACTTTATTTTTTTATTTGACAGCGGATGCATACTACTGAGAAGCAATTTCACTTTTTTGTTGCTCCTTCTGAAATGGACACCACAGTCACTGTGTTTATGCTCTTAAGACTTGTAGCCACCGGCTTTTCTATTGCAAATAGAGGTGTGTTTGTGAGAACAACGACTAAAAATTTTTAGGCAGTGCAAAGAACAGGTGGGTGGGCTGTGTGGAAGTTTGGAACCGATGTTATGTATTATACTGTTTAACATATTTTACCTTGTGTGTACATAACTCTCACAGTATGCTGTTGTTTAATATTTCACAACAATGCAAAATGTGACTCATTGCTGGAAGAACGTTTGTTATTGTTGCTGTTAAATGTTGATATCAGCACGATGTTCTCAGCATCTGGGAATTCCCCCCTGACATAATACTGCAGATATTTCCCAACTGGAAGTTACACCAGGTGCTTCTGCAGGGTGTATTTGCACAGTAAACTGTAATAGATGTTGACAGAAATGTAAACAGAACTTTCAGTTTGCACAAATTAGTTTATTGTTCTCACTGTCTTTTGGGAAATAATCTACTTTCCAGACTAGCTAATGTGTTGTCTGTTAATGACATGTTGTAACTGAGATGGCTAAGCATGTGATCTGTCAACAGGGGGAGGTCATAAAAAGGTTAAAATAACATGCAGTTTAACTTTATTAAAATAATTATTTTTTAACTTGGATGGAAAAAGACAGGGAAATACAAAGAGGTTTTTCAGAATCTCATAGGAATCCAATATGGTGACATAACAGGCCCCGACCACTATGATGTCTAATGATATATAAAACAACCGTTTTGATGTTTTCTTTCCATATTCTCTCTTGTTCTATGTCTAGTACACACTTTATCTCTCTGACTGCTGCCAATAAAAACGCATTTTAGCATAATTGGCAGGTAGCTAACAATTACCCAGGATGGACTGCAGTGTGATGTCCATGGCCATTTCTTATGCTATTACTTCAGTTGCAGTGTTGTTTTCTGAAGTCTGTCCTCTATAACTATGCTACAACATTTTTGCTAACACTTCCACTTTTGAACAAGGTGTACAGTTCTTTTATTGATTTATTTTTGTTTTTACATACAGGATTACACCAGAGGTTTTGGCTGAGCTGAGGACCTGTCCATGCACAGGTGCAGCTCGTTGAGCTAATCACTGATTAGGATATAAGGAGCTGGATGTCAGATCTTTGGTGCCTGAGAGTTAAAGCCATTTTGGTAAAAACTCAAGTCCTCCTTGCGATCTCCTGAGATCCTAGAGGGATTTTTATGACAAACCTGTTAACTCCTCTCTTTGCTTCTTCCAAAATTTTTCCTCATGATCTGATCTCCAGCTTCTCAGTAATCCTTGGTCATTCCTCCATTCGTCTGACTGCCTTCAAACTCCAAGTTCCTCTGTGATCCATGCTCAATCTCCATGCTCTGCCTGCTCGCCCTCAGTGCTCAATCATCGCACATCTCCCAAGAATGCAGCAGGAAGCTCCCGCAGAGATCCCGGACTCCTAGCTCTCCCTCCCTGGCATTCAATCTTCCTTCCACCAAATAAGCCTCACCTGAGTTCCTCTAAGGAATTACTCCTCATTCAGGATTCTAACTCACCTCTGGATTTCTTCCCCTGCAGTTCAGCTCTCCTCTGTTTCCTTGTGTAGTGTTCCTGGTTCCCGTGCCCTTCATCATCTTCACATTGTTTCAATAAAAGCCTTACAACTTTTACAACCGGTCTCCCTAGTGGTGTTCTGCATGTGGGGGATGATGCTTAATTCCAACATGGCAAATCAGGAATTTCACTCCTCTTTATATTCAACTTTTTTGTTATTTGACGCATCTATTAATGACACCTTTTACATATTAAGCCAAAAACAATCTTTTTTTCACAAGGCTTTCTTTGTTTTAAACTCCACAAATGATTTAGAAGCTTATCTTGTGTCTATCATGTTCTCTGCCAAGCCAGAGTGTCAGCAGATGCTCGATGCTTTCATCCACAAATAAACATATGGCTATAGCCGCAGAATGCACTTTTATGAATAATAACACCGCCCTGCCACAGAATATGGCTTTACACAAGGGTCCTGGCTAAGACGAGCAAATTTTTGACATAAAGCATTAAAATGATTTATTCCAGAGCTTCAGGTATGAAGGGAGTGAAATGACATTAACATTGAAAAAAACTCACAATTAATTCATCTGTTTTAGTGACTCTATTCTAACAAAACTTTTCTTTTCTATTTTATTATTTGCGTTGTAATTAGGTTTAAAGCATCAAATGTCCTTTTTAAATAGTTAAATATTCTTTTAGCTTTTCCACATTTTTTCATGTTACAACTCCAAACTTCAATGTATTTTATTGGGATTTTGTTTCTGTTGGAATACATTTGTTGAAGGGTATCATAGTAACTTAATTAAGCTACTTAATTAAAATATATGTCACACTTTTCTGATTATTCCTTGTGAAAAAATTATATTACAGTGTGATAAAGTGAGGAACATAAGTATTTGAACACCCTGCGATTTTGCGAGTTCTCCCACTTAGAAATTATCTAGGGGTCAGAAATTAACATTGTAGTTACATTTCCACTGTGAGAGACAACATTTATTTTAATTCAGGAAATCGCATTGTCTGATTTTTAAAGAATTTATTTGTATTTTATTGCTATTTAATTCAGCCCGGGAGCTTGGTTTGGAGAGGCCCTTTATCTGATTGTTCAAAGAATGCAAGTGGAACCATAATTTTAACAAAAATATTTCTGTTGGTGGTATAAAAACATAGTAATGTTGTTATACTACCAATAATATTAATGCCATGTTTAAGGTAGTAATAGGCTAATATGTTTTATTTCAGTACAACCAGAGGTGGATATCTAATTACATTTACTTGAGTCGTTTTTTAGAAAAAAATATACTTTTAGAAGTGGTTTTACTGCACCACACTCTTTAATTTTACTTGAGTAAAATAATAAAGTATCTCTACTCTTTCTTGAGTAAAATTTACAGATCCTCTAACTACTCAGAGTAATTTCACTGAATTTTTTTTATTTTATTTATTTATTTATTTATTTATTTATTTATTTATTTATTTATTTATTTATTTATTTTTACCTGTCCTGTTTGGCAGTGTGGAGCTCAGAATTGGTGTCTGAGTACCAAGTAGAAGCCCAACAGATTTACTTTCACAAGTGGAGCACTACAGCTTTTGCTATAGTACTCCACTTGGTATATGTGTGAAAAATTGTTATTATGAATTGCTGGGGGTTTTATTTCCTGATGTTATGGACACGGAGACGGAAAATTAAGGCGAAGAAAGAAAGAAGATGAAGAAGAAAGGTAGGAAACAAAAAGTCAAGAGAGAGGGTGAGTTGAAAATACAAGAGAGGACAGGGAACAAAGAAAACACAGGAAAACATTGAAGTCTGCCTCCAGAGAGAGGGGAAAAAACAAAACAAAACAAAAAATGAAAAAGAAACATCGACACAAGAAACCAAACATCATGACCTAAGAACTACACAAACACATCATACAAAAATGGATATAAAAATACAACAACAATGTCACAGAAAAACTCATAGTACAGATTAATCAAGATCTAGTAACATAACCTCAGCCCAAGAATATATCTGTAAACACCAGAGACCCCACATCTATGTGTGTGTGTTAGCATGCTGGTGCATATAAGTTTTCTCCATAAGAGTGTTCGATAGCTTGTGTGAGCAGGCATCAATCCGTCTCCCAGGAATCGATGCAGACATGAAGGAGATCGGAGCCAAGACGTCCAAAGGACCCCCAGAGCCCCAGGCAGACCCGGACGGGGTCGCATCCCCCTAGAGAGGAGCAGAGGAGAACCCCAGGGGAACATCCAGCGGCTACTATGCAGGGGCCTGGGGGGCAGCAGTGACGAGCCAAGTTGTACCAGCTCCAAAGTCCTGATCCCGCGCAAGGCAGGCATCCAACAAAGGCCAGGGCCGGTCCAACCCGCCAATGAACCGACCACGCACAGTGCGCACAGAACAGGTGATCGAACGAGCAGAGACGCTGGATCCGTATCCCGCCAAGCCACCGAACAGGCACCACCCAACAATACCAAACCTGGCACCCCTGAAAGACGTGCCCCAACCAACCAAGGGAAGATATCAGCCCAGCACATTGGCCGACCAACACACCGGCCCCCCCAGGCCCGGCCAGGCATGCACCAGGTCCGAACCGGATTGACCACCGACGCACCAGTGGGCAGGGGCATCCGTGACCAGCGGGGAGTGACGGAGGGGAAATAGGCCCCCCATTAAATGTAAGGCCTGAGGTGCGCCAGGCGAGAGGGCAGCCCAAGACCCAACCTGACAGGCAGACAAAGACATACAGACACAGTCAAACGTTCCCTCCCATTTAAACAAATACATTGTCAACGACTCACCAAGACACCCAAGAAATGACGCTGTACCCTCACTCACACACCCCACACACACTTTATGCTCCCAGGTCCAGGTACCGATGCCCCAGTAAAGCGACCAGCCCGCGGACCCAGGAGATGGACCCCCTACTTTCTAGGACGGAGACAAGCGGACTGCCAAGGGCCCCACAGTGGTGAAGCAGCCCGACAGCCTAGGACCCCGACCATACCACCTGTTCCTCCTCCTGACCCCAACCCCTGATGGCCCGTAGCAAACAGGAGTGTGAGAAGATCCCTAGCCTCCATCCTCCCGCTCAAGTATGGTGTTGATGCGTGTTGTTATAATGTGCATTTAAAACAGAGGGGTGGGATATGGGAAAGGCAACCACACATCCCCCAACCCCCACCCCAAGCCCTCAGTGTCTAAATGTGGTTTAACAGTGGGCACCGGCACCAGAGGTGAAGCTGATTGAACCACACCCCCTCTGGATGCCAAAAAGTGTGCCCACCCCAAAGTCCCTACATGTGTGTCACATAAAAATGTTATAAGTGGGAGTGTCTAAGTTGTATATTAAAATTGGGATCCAGGCTGCCACGGTGATGTGGCCATGCCCCAAGACCCTATATGGGTGGTAAAGTGATGGAGCGGGTGGACAGAGGTGTCCAGGGATGGGGAGGGAAGGACTGGGAGACAAAATGTCTTCCCAGGGAGCCAGCTCCCCCACTGACCCCAATAGGCACCGCTGTTCACCGGGATCCACCAGGGGAGGGAGGCCATGGCCCATTCAACCCGGGGCTCACGGCCACAGCACCACCAAGCCCCACGGACCCCAAAGCAGTCCTCCCAGCCCCATCCCAGTAGGAGAACTAAACCCACCCTGAAATTCGCTCTACTATCAGAACACAAAAGACACTAGACACCCAGGTTGAGTTCGGCCCCCACCTCCCGCACACAACTCCCCCCCGTCCAAGTGCCCTCGTAGGGGGAGAGCACCTGTCGCTAGTTAGCAACAGCCTCCCCGCCAGCAAAGGAGGACCCCAGCGCCACCTGTGCATCAGAGGCCCCCGCAGTCCAAACCCCGGCGAACTACCTGCCCAGACCAGGAGCAAACCGATGAACCGGGCGGCCGACCCACCAGGCCGACATCCACCAGCCCCATTCCCTTGTGGAGCGAGCACTGCTGCTCAATGGCCCGGCAAGCGACTAAACCCAGCGCCCCACTCACCTGCCCTGCACAACCACTACCTGGCCAGTCCACCCGCAAGTCCATCCGAACCCCGCCAAACGCCCGACCCCAGCGCCCCGCAGCGCACAAAGACCAAGACCCAGGAGCTAAGTCCAGTGCGAAAAAAGACTGATCAGGCCCAGAAATGCCACCCAGCCGCTGCGACCAGCAGCCAGGCACCCTAACCAGCAAACAAGGCGAGACGCCGTACAGGGACCGGTGATGCCAATCGGCCCAGAGAAAAAGAGTGAGGAGGCTGCACATGCCGGCCGCCGGCCGGCCACGACCCCCGCAGGCAACAGAGACCCCACGCCAGCCAACCCCCAGGCAGGACCACAGCTAGGGGTCGCGGCGCCCCAGAGCCCCGAATCCCCAGATCCACCACAGACCCTACCCAGGCGCAGCACGGCCACCAGGCCAGTAACCCATGTCTATCAGTGCAACCCCCCTAAGACACCGCATGCACCCATCAGGAGTTTCCACCCAAAGCCACCAAAGTCCAACCCCAGGTTGTTGCCAAGACGTCCAATGCCCCATCCGCCCAGTGATACCACCCCCAGGGATCCCCCCCAGATGCCCCCAACCTCAAAAATCCCCACATCAGCAACAGTATCCCAAATGACGAAACCAAGTGCCCCCCACCCCTACTAGGTAATGGAGCCGATCAAAGGAGCCCAGAGAGATTGATCAGATATGGACCCAGAGGCCATCTCAAGACCAATATGGTCCATAGGGATGGGCACCGAAACCCGGTATTAAATTGATTCTGACGGTCCACCCGGACCGACAAGCTTCAGCCTTATCGGTCCTCTTAATGGTAAAATTAAGGTCGTTCTGCAGTGTTTTTAAGCTGATACGTGGGGGTTTATTTTTCCAACTTCCAACTTGAATAGCCTTTTTTAAGTATTTTTACTCTTGAGTAAATTCTTGGATGGCTACTTTATACTTTTACTTTAGTGCTACTCGTACTTGAATACAATATTGGGTACTCTCCCCACCTCTGGTCGCAACATAAAAATATACTGAGATATTTTCAAACTCCGTGGAATCGAGCACACCCAGAGAGACTTTTCTGCTGCTGATTTGGTGATTCAAGAATGGAGAAAACATCTTAGCCCAGGGACTGTGGAACATATTTGATACGAGATCTGTGTCCTCATAAAAAAAACATTCCGTCCACCAGTCCTAAAACAGACCGGCCATTTGGGAAAACTCCCGAACCTCTCTATGGCCGGCTCGCCGCTGAATCTACCCTTTTTAAGACCATGGTCCCAGATTAGGATCTGGGACATTCAAAATGGAATCCCCACATCAGCTTGGCTGCTCCTAGAAATTTTCTCCATAAAGCTTATGAACAAGTGGAGCAAACTCTACCACAGTCATATAGGGACACAACAGTTCGTATCAAGGGGCCTGGTGAAACACACCCCATACATACTATAACATGGCCAAAACATAACATCCATCCATCCATCCTTTATCTGTACCCGTCCATCCTATGCAGGGTTGCGGGGGGGCTGGTACCTATTTCCAGCAGTCACGGGGTGAGACAGAACACAACATTTCTGTTATAAAATTAATTTTTTATCGTTATTATACTCTATTAAAATTTTCCAAGAAACAGAATTTTGCAATTTTCATTAGCTCTAACCCACTGTTTTTCAAATGAACATAAATGAACACCTACCATATATCGATCTGTCCATAGTGAATTTGAATAATAGCCTAAATTTGTTTCACCTTTTGAGTTGAAAGTACGCCCCAAAAGGAAATTCTGCTTGAGGCCTTCCAGAACCTTGGACAGGCTCTAGGAGTAAATTTACTAGGTGCGGTATCTTCATCTGGAACAATATCTGGTAATATATGCCACTACCTTTTTAGTACAGCATTCACCTGGTCTTGTTTCCGTGCATCCCTATACTTTTTATATTATAATGCTGTGACTCCAAGGCAGAATATTAGTTTTGCGGAAAGCAAGTAAAAGCAGGGTTTTCCACAAATTACATCTTACAAGAGGCCATTAGTCATATACTTTAAGAGAGGTGTTTCACATTGTTGCACTTATCATGTTGATCACATACACGTGATGAATCTCTATGGATGGTTTTGCAGTCATGGTGGCCAAGGCTGCATCTCTATTCTCTCTTAGCTTCAGGCAACCAATCTGTGAGATCTGCCGTAGTTTCTCCATAGACACATGCATTGAGTTACCCAAACTGAGCTCTTTCTGCAAGCACTCAAACTATCCACCCCAACATGTTCCTCTCACTTACTGCACTCAAGGCAACACAGAAAGTCATTATTCAGCTTGTACTGATAATAACTTGTGAATTTTTTGGTAACAATATTTTTGTGTTGGCTTAAAACTAAAAATCAGATATCAGATATTAAGGTACAGAGAAAATAACTTTAGCAGGAATAGCTAAGAAATTGTGTAGCTCAGTTTTACTTTGGGGACACCTTACAAAGTATATGTTGTCTGGTAAAGAGACATCTGTTTTCAGTACACAAAGGCCATGACCTTTACTAACCTTTCAATGTGTGTGCAGTAAGGGATCAAAGCAGTGGGCCGGTCTGGGCAGAAATAGCTGTTTATCGTGTGGCGTGCCGCATACATCTACACTGCAACATTTACCTTCTAAGATGAGTAGCCATATTACAGCTTAATATGAGTTAGATTTTTTTTTTTTATCATTACAGTTGTAAAGTATTTATTAATTCTAAAAAACACTGGTTGCTGGAGCTAAATACAACGAAATCCATGGACAATACTGTTAGAGGCTGCAGAAGATTTGCAACTGGGGCAGAGGTTCTCCTACAGCAAGACAAAGTACAAACAGGCTTCAATGGAATGGTTTAGATCAAAGCATAATTGTGTGTCATAATGGCCCAATCAATGTAAGTCTGAATCTTAATTAGAACTCGACTTAGATATATTTGTAAAGTATATTTTTCAGATTCTTATCAGTGCATTTTTTTTTTTGTATTTTCAATCATTTACAGAACACCAAAATTTGCTGGCCTATTGCAGCAATAATGCACTAAAATGCATCGTGTAAATATAACATGACAGAATGTGAAAAAGTTCAAAGGGTATGAATAATATTGCAAGGCCCTATATATGCATGGCCCTTGGGCATTTGTTAACATCCTAAGGCCATGTTGGCAGCTTGTGAGAAGGTCTATACATGAAAGCAAAGGTCAAATCTTCCCTCCAACCAAATAACAGGACCAGAAGATAAGGAAATAAAATGAAAAAAATGCTATATTCAATTATTCAACCAGATTTCTTTCTCCTGCTTTGGTACATTTACAGAACCATGGTCAGATGAAAAGGGGAAAGAAATACTGAACGATAAACATGTTCCAGTTTTGAGTAGCTGTGTGCCTCTGTAGCTTACTTACCATACAGAGATATAACAAAAATGAGAGAGCTGCTTTCCAGACAGAGAAAGAGGGGGTTTGCTTGACGTAGATGAGCTATAAATACAGTGTTCCAAAGGCCATATTGACATTTTAGGTGCTGATTTATCTGAGAGCCCCACTCTGGTTTATGAGTTCTTCACCACTATTCAAAAGGCAGACATGATTCTATCGAACCCTCTTTTAGCTGGAGTTGTGAAAAAGTATGGTTTATTTAGCCCAGGCTGCTTTTGGGTTTGTTTATTTTTGTTTAATTTTTCTTTGTAGTTTTTTATTTGCTTTTGGGAAAGAAGACCTAAATGCTGTCTTTAAAAAGAGCACTTAGGCAAACTATTTTCTTTAGCTTTTTTAACAGTTTTCAAACTGTGGGAATAGTTAAGAATAAATTTACCCAACAGAAGCATAATTTGTTACCTTAAATATAATTAATTACATGCTTTTATTCTCAATAACAATTCTGTTGATCAGGTAAGCCTCCTTTTTTATATCCCCTCACCTTTTAGATTCATATTTTGTTTTGTTTTTGTATGTTGAAACTGATAATGAATAATTGCAAACAATACAATCAGATTTAAACCTTTGCTTGTTATGAAAATTTTGTTGTTTTTTTAGTGACTGAAAAGGAGCAAAACACTTCCAAAATGCTTTCAGGAGGGTTCAACTTGATTCTGACATATTGTCTTCGTTGCATGTCTGCACATACAAAATAAAGCCCACTGTAGTCATTGTCAGCAAGGTCACGTATTTCTTTACCGAGAGAAGTTTGCATCCACTGCCTCCAGCCATAACTGCAGTGGCTCATACAATGTTTGCATTCTTTTTTTCCCTCTTGCACTAGCTTGTCTTCATTATGCTGCCAAGGAGCATATGGCTCTGTGGTGACATAGTAATTATACACATTTCCACCCCATCTTTTATTTTCTCTTGCAGCTTTTATGTGTGTGCTGACTTGTGTGTAATCCGACACAAAAAGTATTCATGTTGCAAGTCCATGTCAAAAACAATCTGACTACTTTAGAATAAAATGGCTTAAGGAGTTGCTGAATATAAGCTTGTCTGCTGTTTCTACTAAGCCCAATGTTCTGTTTTTTTTAAATCAAATTAAAATAGATAATAAAGCCAATAAATCACCAAATTTAATCCAGAATATTTTTCTGAAACCATAATTCATAGCAAAATTCATACTACATATGTAAAGTTGATATTATTGATAAAGTGAAGATTAAAACAGGATAAATAAGTAAGCAAGTAAAATTTTATTTATATAGCACCTTTCAAGATAGAAAATCACAAAGTGCTTTACAGACAGAATAGCAAGAACATCACAGGACACAACGTCAAATGACTGAAAAATAATGTTCTTTTATTCCTACATTTTCAAAAAGGAACAACAATAAAATGAGGTTGGCCTGGTCTAATAAACCACATTTTTTCTTACATCAGTCAGTCTAGCATTTACACTTTATTTATAGAACCCTTTTTGTACAGGCTAGTGTAACACAAAGTGTTTAATATAAGTTAAAAACAGAAAGACAGGAATAAATCCACCAGAGTCACACACTTATAAATTATCCAACAAAGTAAACAGATAAATTAAAATATCAATGCGATAATAAACGACAAAGAATAATTAACATGCACAGATATCAGATTAATCACTTACTGTGAAACTGTGGAAAAACAATCATTACTCTTAGCGAGGAAACACTTAAGATATACAGAGAGAGAGAGAAAATAATTAAGGAGATAACTTCTCGCAGCAACAGTTGCTTTACAGAAGGACATTGTTGTCTGCTGAAGCTCCATGTCTTTCCTCTGTAGAATGGATTGTCAGCTTTTGTCTGTCATGAAACATACTGTAGGTGTGTGAATTGTTGATAGCCTGTTACAAGACTGAGAAAGGTTGATCATTTTTACAATTATCAAAATAAGCAGAGAGACCACCATCACAGTCAGCCATTCTAACAGCAAATCACAAATAAAAGTTAATAAGAACTGTTTAAAATATATTTGTTGTATGTTCTTGACTTTTTTATTGAGTTAGATTAGGTGGTGCTTCTCTTAATCTCCCACTTACAAAATTGGTGTATTGTCGCCTTTGCTCATACATAATAATGGCGTATTAAGGGCTCTTTAAATTACACTATTACTAATTAATATTCTTGCTGGATGAAGCACCATTACAGACAGCTGTCATAATGGTTTTCCCTAAAAAGAGTTGTAAGCAACAGCTTTCTTCATGAAACCACAGTTGACTGTTCAGGGAAAGTACATTCTGCCCCCTCCCGTGCCACATTTACTGCCTCTTGTTTAGATTTAGCAGCTCTGCAACTGAAAAGAACACAAATAAAGACGTGAAGGGATCATATTGATGCTTGGAATTTAACTGTCAATCTTGTAATAATAAATACAGTTGAAGACTGCAACAGTATGACTGATAGTGCCTGTGGGGTTTGCCCATATTAGCTCACAACACCAGGGCCAAAGACAACCCCAAAAGTGTAGCAGGAGATAATTAAATTAGGATCTTGAGATTAAATCTAAAAAAAACTTGGGACAATTACATCTCCTCACGGCCTTCAAATGTATATGTAAATACCACTCTGTTGCAAAAGCAGAAACTTTTTAACAGTGGATCCATCCAGAAGGTGGTGAATTATTCACTCTTGGGTTGGCAGGAGGCCTTGATGGTGATGAAAGTCTTGGCTTCCACCCTGGGAGGGAAACAGCTTCAGGGATTCTGCTCTCCACCTCTCCAAGCAGCAAAAAAAGAAGGGAAAAATAACCACTCAGAGAGGTTAGTGGTCAACAGCAGTTTGTTCATTAGCAGACCCTTGCTGGGCAATAACATCCAGTCAGTGTCAATTAGACGGTGGCTGTAGAGCAGGTGGGACTGTTACTCCTGGAAGTAGATGAATCATTAGATTGAGACACGACTGCCAGGAAGTACAGCAGTAACTTCAAGAGCTAGCCATTGATAAAATGAGCAATGGTCTCCAGCCAAAGTTCTGTCCAGGCATTTTGACTGATAAAACCATACTCCCCTACTTCAGAGAATGACGTAAGGTGTGAGTGATTGAAAAACAATTTAAACTAAGCAAATTATTTTCCGGTTAAACAACTCAGTAAATTAAGGTTCTCCTCATTGAATGTGTTATTTAAATTATATTTATAACTTCAACATAACGGCTCAGCATTCATCAGTCATTTCAGAGAGCGCTTGAATGGGCATCTAAAAGGTTGCTTGTGTGGTCAAAAATGCATTGTACTTTGTTTTAAAGTAAGCTTGAACTTGGAAAACTGTTATTAATTTTAATTAGGAACAAGAGGGTGGGGGTTGAGATACTAAATCATTTGATTGTATATATAAATGCCCAAATCAATACAACTGCCACTGAAAACTATAAACCCTGCTAAATTCCCATAAAGCAAAAACCATGACTTTGGTATTGAAATTGGGTAGTATGTAGACAAACTATATTGACACACCTGATAAATCTTAACTAAATTGAAATAATTATCAATGTCTTCAAATAGCATTGATGTCTATAATACTAAAGTTTTGCATTGACAACGATCTGGCCTTTTTCAGCATATGTTAAAAAAAAATTTAGAAAACATGCAATTGTGTAGGTTTCCTAGCAAACATGCTCAAATGGGTCTTAAGCAAGATGTCTTTGAGGAAAGCAGGAAATCTTATACAGTTGATGGGGAATAAGTTTATTTTAGATTTTATAAAGGTTATGTTGTGGGAACATGTACTGGTGGTAAATATTCTATCCATTCTCTAGACTAGTATTGTAGACTTTACAGTCTGAAAGTTGAACTGAGATAAAAGAAAAAAAAAGATTACTCATCATACAACCCTTTAATAGGATGTTAAAGAGTTTATTTCTGCTTTCCAAATACAGAGACAGAATGGATGACAACATGTTGTACTGTACAGGTTGTACTTTGTGGCTTGACTAAATGTTCTGTTATCTTAGAGAAATCAGTGGTATTTGCCAGAGGTCAGATAAAGTATGAAAGGAGTGAAAAAAGTTTAAAAGATTGTGTTGGGATATATGAAGGTAAATTCATACCTTCTGCCTGTTTTGTTTTATTTTATTTTGCCTGCTCCCATTCCAAGTTGATCTGCTGCGATGCATTCTCGACCGCTGATTAATTCGCAGTCGGCACTGCAGTTTATGTCTCTGTTTCTGGACATGCAGTCTACTTCATTAGAACACCTTGCTTTTGAGGATGTAGCTCTTTTATTTTATTATTTTAATACTGTGTGCTTGGCTGTCTTTTATGCAATTGCCCCTTTTAAACTTAAGCGCAGTAGAACAGTTGTTTAACCTCTGATCGATGAATAAATACGAGTGCTGAGGCATACCTGGCGACACGCCGTGAGAAAGTGGAAGAAAGACAGGCTTCATATTTCCTTGGAGATTCTGCGGCAATGCTTATTTAAAGGAGGGGTGGCATGTTCTTCTTATGCAGAAAGAGCAATTCTGAATTCCAGTACATCAATAATTTTACCTGAAATAGATCTGTAAGTTCAATAAATGATTTATACTACCTATTTTAAATTAGCTGCATGTCTCTTTAAGAGTCTCGGACATGCCCCCTTCAACACGCTGCCGTCAACAATGTCATCACAACATTCTCCAGTCGCATGGGGACGAAGCATTACAATACTGTAACATCGGTGCGCCGGACTTTTGGAAGACAGGCATATCTTTCAGTTTACTATGGCCAGGCAGGACATGGTACAAGTATATGCATTTGATCCCGTCTCTCACCCTGAAAGTGAAATATTGGATGAACCGGAGTGCGTTCAGCAGCTCGTTCAAGAGCAACTACTTTCCACAGGTGCTACCTGATTGCTGCTGACGACGCTCTACTTTAGTGCTCTGGGAGCGGGGGAGGGAGGGCTGTGGAGAGACGTGGGCGGTAATCAAAATTTAGGGGTGTTGCTGAGAGGTTAGGGCATTCCTAGGAGGACCCTGGCGTTCAGTGCTCAACATGGCGGCCACGAGAGTTTATAGATATTACTCAAACATACAGTGGCTTGCAAAAGTATTTGGCCCCCTTGAACTTTTCCACATTTTGTCACATTACAGCCACAAACATGAATCAATTTTATTGGAATTCCTATTTATTTGTAAAAAAAATTTTGGAATCATGTATGATTTTTGTGCCACTTCTCACGTGTACACCACTTTGTATTGGTCTTTCATGTGGAATTCCAATAAAATTGATTCATGTTTGTGGCTGTAATGTGACAAAATGTGGAAAAGTTCAAGGGGGCCGAATACTTTTGCAAGCCACTGTACATAAATTAACCTACCTAACCTAAAGAAACACTTTAGGCATGTTTTTAAGGAGGGAATGGCATACGAATGTGATGAAAAGCTTTAAAAAGTGGATTTTACAAGCCAACCCTCCTTTAAGTATCAGCCTGCAAGTTACCCTTTGTTTCAAAAATACTGGAAAAGATTATTTATTCTCAACTTTTGTAACATTTGCAATTACATGAAATCTCTGAGAAATTTCAGTCTGGCTTTAAAATGGGACACAGTATGGAGACAGCTCTGCTTCAAGTTTTTAATGATTTGCTTTTAATCTCTGATGCTGGAGATTCGGTCATCTTATTACTCGTGGATTTATCATCAGCATTTGATACTTTGGACAACAAGATTATTTTATCACGCCTGGACCAAATTGTTGGGTTGAAAGGCACAGTTCTTAATTGGTTTTGCTCCTATCTATCTGATAGGAGTTTTTCAGTAAATTTGGGCCAGTTTTCTTCTTCTAAAGTTTCCTTGCAATGTGTAGTACTCCAAGGATCTGTTCCGGGTCCAGTACTTTTTTCATTGTATCTGCTACCCTTAGGATCCATTCTTAGAAAATTTGACATATCTTTTCATTACTTTGCAGATGATCTGCAAATGTGTCTCCCACTAAGAGGCACTGGAAAGCAATCTTAACAGATCTTGCTGAACTGTTTAGGTGAGGTTGAATCTTGGCTGGCAGAAAATATTTTACATTTGAACCAAGAAAAAACAGAGGTCTTAATATTTGGGAGTTATGAGCGAGTTTTAGAATTTTATGACGGAACTTCTGTGGAATGACGATCTGGGTTACTGTGTGCCAGGTAGCCTTTTCATCCTTGGAATCAGACCAAGACCTCATCAATATTTCATGTTCGAAATAGTATCTAACATTGTTTTGCGGTGTACTTCCTACTGCTGCAAAACACTTTTTTAGTGACTCATCAGCCTTTTGCTCTTGTACTAATGTGGCTCTTGAAACAAGATTTTCACAAGGTTTTATTTGTTCACATTTTGCAAGAGTCTGTTTCTCTGACTGTAGCTCTGATTCTGGGATCTGCACCATGTTATTTTCGTACAGATGGGAAATATCCAATAACTCGTCATCTTTTTTTGATTGAGAACGCGTCACAACACATGAAGGAAATATTTCAGAAGAAAGCTGAACGTTTTCTTGATCTGGGATTGGGTTTGTAACAACTTCTGGAACTGGAATAACCAGTCCTCCAGCTATGTCGTTTCCAAGAAGTAACTCTACTCCAGAAATGGGTAGCGTGTCACACACCGCAATGTTGAACTTTCCTTTCACTAAATCGCAATCTAGAACCACCTCATGCAAGGGAAATGACGTGTTCTCCGACTTTAGACCTTTTAAAAGTACCGAGACACTAGAGTAACTTACTTCGTTAAAAGGAAGTATTTTTTTCAAAATCAGTGAATGAGAAGCACCAGTGTCTCGCAGTATTTAAACTGGGACAGAGGAAGTAGTTAAGGCTGCCGTGCCTTCAAATACAAATGGCGAGAAACATTTGTCAAAGTTCTGAACTGCAGGTTTCACAGTTTGAGTTTCCGACACAAAACCTACTTCTCTAGGAGGGGACACTCGTCTTTCATTTTTACGTCTTAATATCAAGCAATCCTTTACCATATGTCCCATTTGATGACAATAGTGACAACGGGGTGTACTCTGGATCGTTTGTTTTTCTTGCACTCTAGGTCTGATGTCAGCTGTACGTTTGTATTTGATTTCACTATTCAGGCGATGTGTTAATGCAAATTCATCTGCTAATAAAGCAGCAGCAGACAATATAGACACCTTTTGTTCATTTAAATACAATACAAGTTGTTCAGGAAGACACCTTTTAAACTCTTCTAGAAGTATTAGCTCTTTCAGGCCAGATAAGGAAGACACTTTAGAAGCCATCAACCATTTATCAAACAATCCATTTTTCTCTCTGGCAAATTCAACATAAGTTTGAGCCTCACTTCGTTTCCTTAAAGTTCTAAACTTCTGTCTATAAGCTTCGGGCACAAGCTCATATGCTCTTAGAACAACCTCTTTTAATTTATCATAATCAGTTATTTCTTTAGTTGGTAAAGATGAAATTACCTCTTGGGCTTTTCCACACAGTTTGCACTGTAAGAGCAGAGGCCAGACTTCCCGTGGCCAGGCGAGTGCATGCGCAAGGCGCTCAAACGCTGTGAAGTAGCTGCCCACTTCGGTCTCGCGGAAAGGAGGCAACAGCTGGATACACCTGCTGATGTCCAGCGTGTCTGGTCCACTGTCCGTTTTCTTGTCCTCCACTCGTGTTGGAAAATTCATCGACTGTGCTTGCATTTGGAGCTCCAGCTCCAAGCGCCGTAGTCTGACTTTTGTGTCAGCCTCAATTTCGAGTTTCTTGAGTTCCAGCTCCAATTGTTGTTTGTGTTGCAAAGCCTTCTCTTCAGCCTCGTACCTTAGTCGGGCCAACCTGACCTTCAGCCGGGCAGCCTCAGATGAACCTTGTCTGGATCCAAAAGACAAAGGATCATAGCGGGGGGGTGTGACCGGCAAAGCCATCAGTCCTTTAGCTGTTGGTGGCGTCTCTTTCTCCTCAGCCACGTCCATCGCTTGTCCTACAAGGCTCTCAGTCACGGTATCGCCATCAACCTGGTCCGTCACCTGCCCTTCGAGGAGAGGATTAATAGAAGAGGACTCAAGGGGTAACAATTGTAATTGTTCCATCCTATGTACAATCCTTTCTCGTAGCTCGACTTTCAGCATCTGCTGTGCCCCAGTGAGGCCGAAGTGCACAGCCACCTCTAATAAATCCTTTTTGCGACATCCCTCCAGCTGGCCACGGGAAGGCGCCCTCAGAAAAGTCTGCAACTCAAACACAGGCATAATTTACATCTCAATTTTTTTTTTTTTTTTTTTTTTTCACACAAGTTTCTCAAGGAAAAAAGAAAGAAGGAGAACAGTTCTAGGTTCAGGAACTAAAGATATCTAATCCCGGACGAGCCCCCACTTGTTACTTCCCTCTTTCAATGTTAATGGTATAAACGGGGAGGAGAGAGAGCAAACTTGTGGGAAATAAGTATTTTATTTAACAATAGTAAAACCAAGTCAAGGGCTGGAGGCTCTAACAAAAATAACTAACACAGCCCAGCAAACAAATCCTGCAGAGGATTTCAAATTAGGAAGAGGAAACAAAACACAGTAGTAGTACCATACCCAGATACCTGACAACAGTTTTCTACCTTTAAAAGAAAACACTAGAATACAGTAGCAAACTGGGGAACATAAAGCCCTTTTACTAAAAGATGCTACTTATCTATTACTTCATACAAACTACTCAACAGAGCTAGGCTCCGTACAACAAAGTTTCCTAAAAAGGTTCTATAAGCTTTATCAGCCCGTCACGGAGTCTACCTGATTACAAGTAGCTCCCTAAGTTATGGTCTATCCACCCTTTTATCCTCTTCCAAGTCGTTTGGTGATGAATCAATCCCATTGGTTCCACCTGGTGAAGAGCGGATGGATCTCCATGTGATGTGGCTGTTGGAACCTTGTGTCGTTTCCATGGCAATAGGACAACAGTAAGGAGGCGGCCATCTTGCTTCAGTGTATGGGTGAAAAGTCACTCAATATGAAAGCAAGAGACAAAGAAAGACATGGGCAGAACACACCAAACTGGGACAAACAACTAAATTATACAATATGACAAACCGTGGCAAACACGGGGGTCATAACAGGAAAGCTGGGAAGTTTCTAGCCGCATTGGACCCCTGAAATCTTTTAACAGTACAATTGCCCATAATCTCGGGGTACAAATTGATAATAATTATAAACTTGACTGGCAGATTAGAACAGTAGTCCAGGGAGCACGGTGGCGCAGCTGGCAGCACAGCTCACCTCACAGCTAGAAGGTCCTGGGTTCGATTATCGCCGGGGATGCTGTGGGTGCTGAAGGTGTGTTTGTTCCCCCACATCATCGGCACCCACACCCTGGGTGGGGCTGGCGAAAGAGCTTTTCTGTGTGGAGTTTGCATGTTCTCCCCGTGTTCCCTTGAGCAGCTAATGGGAGCTACTCCCACAAAAACATGCACTAGTCCTGGGGCTATATACTGCCTCCTCCTGGCCGGCTGGGGCGCCTGAAGGGTTGGGGAGGATCTGGCTGGAATAACATCCTTCCAGCCAGGGAAACACTGTCCCATCAGGTGAAACCCAAGCATGAAGGAGGCTTGGGTTTCAGAGGGAGAGTGGAACCCCAGGACTGGACCCCAAGGGTAGGAGCACTGGGTGATAAATAATGGGAAAAAACTTGGGATAAAAAAAAAAAAACAGAAATAAAATAAAAAAAGAGCAGTAGGCTAGTCCAATCGAGTTTCCATCAAGTTAGGGTAATTAGTAAAAATTAAGCCATACCAACCTCATTCCAGTTTAGAAAGAGTGATAGAAAGAGTAATGCCCTTGTCACTTCTAGATTGGACTACTGTAACTAACTTTATCTCGGCCTTCACAGTTCAGAATGCTGCTGCCCGTCTATCTTGTAGACGCTCAGATGGGAACTGGAGGTCTGGGTTTCCAAACGTAGGACACAAGCCTACAAAAAGAATGAAATTTAGAGTCAACATAAATATAACAACTTGGAGGGATGGATTACCATGACCAAGACAGTAGAACCTGGTAATGCTGGGAAATTTAACTGGTCCTTTTTAATTGGTAAATTAAATAAAAAATGAACAACTTCCCCAAGATCCTAACCTGCAATATATAAAATACATAAACAAATAAGTTTTTTTTTTTTATTAGAAACTGTACAGGCATCTCTTAAAAAGGTAATAAAATAATGTAGAAGGACTATCATTTTGAAACATTATGTATCAGTTTTTTAATTATTAAAAAAAATGTCATGTGGCAATATTATCCTTTTCATAAAATTTATAGAATTTTTTTGTTAAGATTACAACACACAGAGTCTCACTATAACTGCTTACCAGGTGTTTGCATGTTTCCACTGGTATTTTGTTGATTTATCTTTGGTGACAAGCTCCAAGTCTTTGAGGTTAGAAGGCCACTTTCCATCATTCTAATCTTATGCTTTCTTGACATATTTTCCATTAGATCCAAGTCGGGATTCTTGCTGGGCAATTCCAAAACATTAGTATTAGTTTCAGTCAAAAGGAAAATAAGTTAAAAGAAACATTTTGATGAAATTAAAACACAATTTTAAATCTAAACTGGCCAGGGATTTCAAATTTGGGCTTAATTATACATCCTTTTGTATAGAGAGTGGACTTTCCCTTCATTCATGAGTGGCTTTTTTCTTGATAACACTGCATCCTCTGACTGTACAAAAACATGAATATTGGATGATAATGGCTTATTTCAAAATTGATATTTGGATGGCTGTTTGGCTTCTGTTTCTCTGTATTGACCCTATAACAAATTGGTGAACCATCGACCTCTTACTCAAAGGCATAGAGGATATACTCCAGCCCTTTAGTCACAGTGTCTTTCGACAAGCCCAAGTGATTTAATATTTAAATCTAAACTTGGGTGTGTATTTTTATGAAGTCTGCAACAGCTGGATGAACACAGGCTCCCTTGACACTGACAGCTGTTTCCTGCAAATTGGAGCGTATCCAGCAGTTTAGCATCTCACACCCTCTCCTTATGTATACACACTGAATTTCACATCTGTGTTTGTGACTTGTATTGAGTGACACTCTTGTAAAGTGGAATTAGGTAAAAGGGAAAGCTGCTTTTAATATGCAGGTACACTGCAAAGTATCTAACTTTCAAAGATAATTTCTAACTGGCAAGCATATCCTATCTTTAGTTCTTGTTCTTTTCTTTTTTTTTCCATTTGCCGTATGTAAAGAGCATACAGTATATATACATGTTTTTTTTTATCTACCGTTTTTAAGTTTCAGCAAATATTTTCATTTGTCTAGTAAGGAGAGCGAAGTCAGGATAAATGTTCTATTAGAGGCAGTAACTTTGAGACCTTATATCCCACCTCTTCAACAATTTAAATGTTTTCGATGGCAAGCCAGCATTGCCTGTAATTTGCCTCAATGGAGAATAACTGCTTATATTTTCTGCTCCATTTCTGGCCAGCATGATACCCAGATGCACTAGTACTCTAATTTCTTCTAAAAAACTGTCACCTGTTTCCCGATGTTATTAAGTTGTAAGATGGTTGTATCATGAATAAATGGAAGCAGCTGAAGGTTTTCATCTTCTTTACATAAGTGATCCTTTTTTCGCAATGGTTCAATTGCTTTATAGTAGGACATTGTGTGACACACAATTCAATCTATGTAAGGTCCTCTAAAGTCAGTGTTCCCACATGTAGATTTTACCTAAAAAATCACTTTATGCTTATAGAACATGTAGTGATTGGAAGGAAAATCAAATAGATCTGATGTACAAAAAAAAAGTTTTTTTTTGTTGTTGATATAATGCGTTACTGTTACAGGTGATTATCATGGTTAACCTGCAGGAAAAAAGATTGGAGAGAGAGGGTACATAATTATTTTTTATAAATGGCCTGCAGATGTCAACAAAAACCTTGAACTGCCAGAAGATAAAACAATACAAAAAAAAACAATAGTAAAAGAAAACAAAATATTTTCTTAACTGAGAGACTTTAAGCTCACAAACACACTAGCAATCATCTCAATTGTTCTGCTCCAGGATCTTCCACAGCTATCTGTTGCTGCTGTGGCATGGAATGTGTTGTTTATTTATCCCTCATTCCTGGGTTGGCACTTCCCATGAAGTCAAAATGGCAGTTGTTTAATAATAATTCCCAATAATACTGGGGCAGAAATACTGTTTTTGGGGGATAAGGAGAAATCCAGAAACCTGACTTTAACTCATTTTTTTTTCTTTTTTTAAATTTTAAGGTTATTTTAGCTCTAAAATAGTGTATTTTCCATCAATTAAGATTCAAGTAAGGTTGAAAATGTAAAAAGCATATTAATTGGTCTTAAATGAAAATCGAAATGGTCACTAATACGTTTATTTGCCCTATTGTTTCAAATATGACATATTTTAACTGTGTTGGACAAAAAGTGGTAAATATGCACACTGTTTCAACCAACTACTGCAGCTTAATCCACTTGTACATTTCCTGTCCTTATGCCCGGTGTAAAATTCAAGGCTTTGCTAAAATATGTTTGACTACACTACATCTGTGTCATGCTATTGCAATCCAAGAAGCTCTAAAGTATTTTGGTAATACTTTGGAACACATTGAACATATGGATGGAAAGAGGGAAGGAGATTAAGTGACAGAAGGCGTTTGAGAAGTTTTTACTTTCTTTTTATTTCTGTAAAGCTTGTCACCATGGAGATCCATGGTGCAAGAGCACAACTCGCAGTTTACACTCGCATATATTCTTGTCCTTCTCTAAAAATCTTTTTTTCCCTTTTTTTTACACAATATTGTATTTTTCTGGAATGTGTAATCCAGTAAAATCATTCCACATCATATATTTGCACACACTAATCTTTAAACGTTGCATAGGACCTAATCATCACCAGAGCAAACATGCAGTTCAGCTCCACTGGCTAAAAGAAAACCTCCCTTAATAAGAACATCCCCATAATGAGATTTTTCTGATGGATCTTCATTGTTGAGCTTGACCTTGTTCAACACCTTACCCTCATTTGAACCACAAATCCATCTCCCCGGTCCACTGGACGATTTTTAATTAAATGTGTGTGTGAAAAATTTGAATACTTATCATGCTATTTTCATTTTTCTCATTTAAGCTGATTTCATTATCTTTGTTTCAAGAACGGCCTGTGCATCAAGATTTCACCTAATGCCACAGCAGTTTAATACCTTCCTTGGAGCAGCTGAATGCTTCAAAAATGGGGAATTGAAATACTCAGAGCATCTTGGTATAATCCCCAAACTGCAGCCAGAGTTAAACAAACGAAGCCCTTCTGCGCTTGCGGGAGATTTCTTTTTTTAAAGTCATTGAACCAGAAGAAAGCATGAGTATGACATTTTCTACATTGTTAACATACCTCACCACATACTATAGCCTTTGGCAAGATTTGTCCTTTATTTCTACAAGAACTGTGAAGTGTACATCAGCGTATGAGTTAAACCTTAATTCAAAACTATACTGGTAAAATGTTTCA
Organism: Valencia hispanica; assembly: GCA_963556495.2. Lineage (NCBI taxonomy): Eukaryota > Metazoa > Chordata > Actinopteri > Cyprinodontiformes > Valenciidae > Valencia > Valencia hispanica. The sequence continues at coordinate 21,303,104 of OY747702.1, forward strand.
TGAAAAATAAGATAACATTTCATAAAAATAGAGATGATTACTGAATGTATTTATGCTTTCACTAAGTGTAGGTGCAAAATTATTTAAATAAATTACATTTTATCAGATTTAATCAGATTATAAAGTCAGTGGTTTGTTTCTCCCTGTCCTAGTCATTGCAATTTCTGTATGGTCAATGTGGAAACTATTTGACATTTATTCAAAATTGTTTTGATATTCATTACCAGATAAAAATAATCAGGTCGACATACAGATAAACACACAATAACCACCACTCTCTAGGGAGGTTTGAACAATTCAGATTTTTCCATCGCTGTTCAGCTAATTGAATCAGTTGTGCTGGTTGATGCTTGTGTTTTCCAGTAATGCTCCCTGGCTTATCTGGATATGTTTTATTCCTTGCAAATGTGTATGTATATTTATATTGTACGTTCAAGGAAGGGTAGGACAATACATTTGAAGGTCGCACATAATCTGACCAAAGAATTGAGTTTGATTTACAAATTGTACTTATTATGCTGTATAATGCCGTATAATATTTTGCCATTCTGAAAGGTTGTCTGAGAGACATTTGCCCAGAGTACCAAAGATAGTTCACTAAATGGACCTCTTCTTGAGTAGATACATTTTTTTTAGTTCTTTTTAAATCAATAATCCTCAACAAATCAGACCAGCACCTCCTAAAATTGTCAGCCATTGTACTACTGTAGTTCTGTTGTTTTAGAAATAGACACAGCCAAAACTTAAGAAAGTAGAACATTATTGAAAAGTAAATTTATTTGAGTAACTCAATTCACTAAGTGAAATACATTATATCGATTTTTTACTGCTTATTCACTATGGCTGATGTTTTCCAGCTTTTTTTTCTGTTAAATATTATTTTCTACTTACAGCTAATACCATGATGACATTTAATTATTTAGGAGACTAAAATATTATTTTAGACCAATAAAAACACAGAATCAGAAATGTGGGCTTACTGAAAAATACTGTACAAAAAAACAAGCCTCACCGAAACACATTGAAATTTTTTGAATATAGCTAGACCTACTGTAACGCAAGCTCAGCACAGCTGTTTCAAATATAGGTTACAAAACCATAGAAAAGTTAACAATGATATCTGATTTATACTTACTGGTAAAATAAAAAAAAATACCCCTGTTAAAGAATAAAAAAATTGATGGTCTCTACTAGAATTCTAAATAAGTTTAAATTCCCCATCAGTTGTTTGGAAACACACAACACAGTCTCCTCAGACATTATGTATTAAGCAAAGATGAAGATGGAAAAGACGAAATGCTTAACATGATTGACTAACTTGTAGAACTACATTTTGCAGCAATGGCTTGAAGAAGTTTTTTTTATTTATGACCAAGACACACCATGGTGGAGGAATTTCTAACCATTTCTTTATTGATTGGTTCATTTCATTGAAGTTTATGAACATCTTCCTTAAAAGCCAGACCACTGCGTTTTAATCTGAACAAAGACTGGACCATTCCATCACCTTGTTTGTTATTGTTCTAGATTTGTTCTTGTGCTTTGGATTGTTGTCACAGTTTGGCCAAAGCTTAAGCTACTGTATTGGACAGATGGCCTCATATTGACCTTAGAATGCTTTGGTATATAGAGGAATTCAGCCCTGGCTTGATTAATACAAAGTACAGAGGTCCAATACCATGCCTCATAACTGTTAATTGTTGATAACTAATTATAGAATTAATAATACTTACTGCATATAATTAAATATATAATTAATCTTAAATAAAGTGGAGTTTTTTCTATTTAATGTGATGAAGGTGATTTTAATATAAATTTGCCACAAAACTAAGAGCTCTTGATCCATCTAAGACATACTCTTTACTGACTAGCGCCTTTGGACATAGTCTTTTTATCATCCAGCAAAGCCCAAAGATATTCACGCCTCTGTCAGATTTAAATTTTAAATCATTTTCATTCAACCAAAGTGGAAAAAACCTGTTGACATTACAGAAATAAACCCATTTTATAATTGTTGACCTGCTTTTTGCACGTTTCCAATGGTATTTTTTGCAATTTATTCTTGGTGATGACCTTCAGGTTTTAGAGATGATAAGACCTCCTTGGTCTTATCCTCCTTGGCATGACCCTAATCTTTGTCTCTCTCCACATATTCTCTATCAGATTCAAGTCAGGGCTTTGGCTGAGCACTTTCAAAATGTTGATATTACTTCTAGTCAGAAGATACATGTTGGTAAAATCAAAACCTAACCTTATTTTAAACCTAAATGTGCTGGGGATGTGAATAATTTTAGGCATATTTGTAAATTTGATAGAAACCTTGGTTTTTCTACATGTGCCCAATATATTCAGCCACACATTCAACTCATGTTTTTCTTTCCCAGTAAAAAAATACCAAACTCTGTTATCTATAGTATAAATATAAAACCAGATTATATACTTTATTGTCCCTTAAGTGTGCATAAAAATTTCCTTTAGCATCTAGCAAGAAAAGATCATACAAGTTTATCCAAAAAATAATAGCACAAAGCTAAAACAAATAAGTTAAGTACATAAACCCACACTGTCATTCATGTACCTAAAAATACTGAAAAGCAACGAAGCAGTGTTCTAAATAAGTTTGGTGAAAGTTAAACATTATTGAAGTATTTCCCTATTTAAGTGAAATATTTTAGATTATCAAAAGATGTCTATACATACAAAACTGTATATTCACGAAATACAAATAGAATGTGTTTATATCAGATTAATTATTATGACCATTTACATATGTTGCAATGTCCAGGTGCAGAAACATGCAGCCACCGAAGGTTAAAATATTGATTGCAAAAACAAAGACAATGCCCCCCTCCATGAAGGGGAGGGGGCCATAGAAAATCAGAGAGAGAACATAAAGTTAATGGCAACAATAATTACCTATTAAGAACAGGGACTTCTTTGTTTCAATTGGAAACTTTTCATCAGAACGAACAGAAATCATGTGGGGTGCCCCAGGGCCCCATCCTGGGGCCCCTCTTATTTAATAGCTACATGTTCCCACTACTGCGATGGACTGGCAACTTTTCCTGGGTGTACCCCGTCTTTCGCCCTGTGACTGTTGGAGATAGGCACCAGCCTCCTCGCAACCCTGCATAGGATGGACGCATGTGATACTCAGCTCACATTACGATGTCACCAGGTGACTTTGAACCCATCCAAACCCTAAGTAAATGCATCGAGCAAATCAATGGATGGACGTGCCACAACTTTCTCCAGCTGAACAGAAACAAAACAGGAGTAATTACTTTTGGACCTAAAGAGAAACGATCAAGAGTCAGCACACAGCTTCAGTTAATATAGGTAGAAACAACTGATCAGACCTGAAATCTAGATCTGCTAATGGACTCAGAGCTGAACCTCCAGGGTCACATAGAGGCAATAACAAGGTCAGCCTTCTATCACCTGAAGAATGTTTCCAGGATTAAAGGACTGATGTTGCAACAGGACCTCAAAAAACGTGTCCATGCGATTGATTACTGCAACAGCATTCTCACAGGTCTGCCTAAAAAGTCAATTACACAGCTGAAGTTGATCCAGAATGCTGTTGCTCGTGCCTTCACTAGATCCAGAAAAGTAGAGCACATCACCCATGTTCTAACGTCCTTACCCTGACTACCTGTACCTCGTAGAATAGACTTCAAAATACATTTACTAGTTTATAAATCATTGAATGGCTTAGCACCAAAGTATGTTGAAGATCTACTGTTACTATGCCAACCCGCCAGAACACTCAGATCCTAAAATTCCACTCTACTCAACATCCCTAGAATTAGAACCAAACATGGAGAAGCGGGTTTCAGTTTCTATGCTCCTCTTATCTGGAAAAAACTTCCAGACAACTGCAAAGCTGCTGAAACACCGAGTTTTTTTAAATCACAACTAAGAACTTATCTGTTTAGAGCTGCCTTTTTGTAATGTTTTCATGTATCATAGGTTTTGTGTGTGTTTCATGCTTTATTGCTGTTTTTACTTTATATGCTTTGTCTGTGTTTTACTGCTATTTCTTTTTACCCATGAACAAGTGATTAGATTTTGGGGGTGACCTGGATCACTGTTTTGGTGATTGCAATACAGTGGGCCCCCGCCCATTCACTGTTCAGTATTCATGGATTAACCTATTTCCGGATTTTTCTGGGGAACGTGACTCCAAGTTATTCACAGAAAATCCACAAATTTTTTCATAACGCATAGACCTGTCCAAAATATTCTGAAGAAAGTGCAGCTTGGGAAGCTGCAACATCTAATTGCAATGCTACTTGACTTGCTATTGGCTGGCATTTGCAAAGCAGCCAAACCAGGAGCTTCATTTATTTTGCCCTGGTGCTGATTGGCTATATGCCCAAGAGCAGAAATAGCAAAAACTGTCAACATCATCTTTTGTAGTAGTGCTGAATCAGTTTTCTCTAAGCGTGTTAACACATGTCATGTGAACTACTAAAATAGGTTGTTGTAAGCATTTTTAAAAGGAGGTCTCAGGTATTTACGGATTTTGAATATTTGGGGGTGGCTGTAGTCCCTAACAACCCGTTGGTCCACTGAATGACAGAGGCATCCCAGGATAACCAAACCAGGCTTTATCTTTTTATTGGGTGGCTTTGGCTTGGTAAGTAGAGTAGTTGTCTTGCAAGCAGAACGTTGTCAGTTTGGTTCCAGCTTCCTCCTTGCTAAATCTTGATGTGCCCTTAAGAAAGGCATTTAGCCCCAAATTTCTTTCTAATCTGAATATTGCTGCATGAGTGTGTGAATATAGTGAGAGCAGCTAGTTGAATGAGACTGGTGGTATAAATGTGCTTTGGTGGTTGGTATAACTACAAAAATGTCTATTTACCATGCCTTGTTGTCACTGCCTTGAGAGTTGTCAGTCAAACATTTTCTGACCAATTACACAGAGCCTGAGTAAAGGATAACAGCTCTTCCCCCAAAATGTCAGAAATCAAGAAACAGAGGAACTCAAAGACTGATAAAAGGAGTTTTTGTGTCCCATGTGATCAATACTAGCAAAGGTTAGGCAAATTAGAAAACGGAAACATTCTTGTGGGAGTAATCTGGCTGTTTTATTTTAGAAGGGGATTATCCAAGAGAGACAGTTTTAATTTCCAAATGCCCCAAGGCAGTGACCCAAATTTAATTGTTCCTTTTGCTACAGAGGGAGACCCCGTGAGACAGAAACAGGAACATATATAAAAAAATTCAGGGTAATTAAACAAGTTTACAGCCCATTTCAAGGGATCAAGACTGTTTGCGGGGATATATTATGTAAGTTTAATAGACGGGAAAGTTGACCAGAGGTTATGCACCAGAGACCTGGAGTGCTGATACACAGAAGTGCAGCTGATACAAAGAACACTCTCTCAGATAGCAGTTCCATAAAAGTAAATTGGTACATTTCAAGATAACAGCCCATTCTTGGGTATTTTGTGAAGTTTTAGATCAATAAAGGCAGATACAAATCTAAGTGCATATAATGCAAAAATAAGGACTTTGAAAAAAAGAACAAGAAGTCTCGGTGATTGTAACATTTGTCTTTTGATGTAACATTTACCAGAAACAACCCTCTTTTCAAAAATATTGATTAGGCAAAGGACAGTAAGTTTAATCAAAACACAATCATGTAAGACTAAATTCAATACTTCTGTCTGCCAAAACAAAAGCTTACTAGAGGAACTCCCCCAGCAGCCTAGGAACCATCTTTTGTATTTCAGCAACAAAAACAACAACAAACAGATTGCTGCTACTTTGAAGACAGCTGCTTTCAAATGTATCATCTCTCTCTCTTACTCTCTCCAGCACCCAGCAAGTGTTGCCTTTGCCTTCACTAATTACATTCCCTCAACATCACACCGCAGCAGTTGATTCACTGCTTTGCTTTTTATTTCATTTGACAAACCAGTGTGCCTAATTTCTGTCATACCTAAGGTGGTGGAAAAACAAACAAATATGCACAAAAAGGACTTTTATTTTAAATATTTTGGAAAACCTTCAATTATCAATTAAAAGAAAGGAAATGGATGGTTGGATCAAATTATCTATGCACAGAAAAAAGAGGGAAAAACAGAAAACTTACTTCACATATCAATAATGTAAAATAAAGTAAATACTAAACTGTCACACGTCATACAAAAAACTTCACAAATAATACATATTTTTTCATTTATCATGAGGAATTCACAAGCCTTGCTATATGTAGTTTTCCAATACTGATTTTATCCAAGCCAGTTCTGTTTGACAATATTGCATTATTTTGCCTTGACTGGCAATTGAGAATATTTGATTTCCAGACTATGTTAGTTGAATAGAATACTTTACAAACGAATGTGAAATTTGTTGAAAGGGAAATTAGTTCCATTCACATTTGTTGATTTAATTCAAGCACACAAGGTTAGTGCATAAGTCCTGGCCTGAGAGGTGAAATTAAACCTACCAGTCTACATCACAGCCCACTCGACTGCAAACTAGCTCTAAGGTTTCTACATTTCTACTGGCTGTACGGTTCTCCAGGACTGCTGCTAGACATCTGCTTGCACTCCAGTGTTTTGCAACAACTGGAAAGTGCATACAACTGCAACAATTAAACTATATGTCAAGGGTTAGAAGAAAAGCAATGCCATAGCAAGATGCTGCACATGATGTGCCAAGTTAGTTTTCATCCACAGATAATGTTTGACTGTACGCTGAAAATGTCTGGTTTTGTCTCCTCTGACCAGAACATCTAAAGCAATTTTTTGTCCCCTCCCTTGTCAAAGTACAAATGAGACATTAACAAGGCCAGATCTGTGGAGTGTATGAATAATACTTGTTGAGATGAATGACCATGTCTTTGTAGGTCTGCAGCTGTGCTGTGCTGTTTCTATTTTTCAGATGATTCATTGAACAGTGCGTCATGAGATCATCAAAGCTTAAGTTATTGTTTTATAACCCAACCCTGGTTTAAACGTCTTTACAACTTTGTCCCTGCTCTGTCTGCATGGTAAGCCCACTTTGTTTTCTAGCAAACCTTTGAGGCCTTCACGAAACATATGAATTTATACTGAAATTAAACTGTGCAAAGGTGGACTTTTTTGATCATTTACTAATCAAAGATTAAACTGGAGTACTTTAGGCGATTTTTGAAATATAATATGCCATATTGGCCAATATGGATGACAAGAGTGCACCCAAAACAGTGCCATCGCTCAAGCCCTCCCCAACCCTTCTATCCCTAACATTATATGGTATTTGGTAATCAAAGATTATCGTCTGGCCCAGCAAGGCTGAATCACGCTACTCTAATAGTAGAGCGTGTAGCAGGCTCATAAGGTCAGAGCGTCCTGTCATCTTACTGCTTACTGACATCTGTTTAAGCACTCAGATGCATTTCTTTCAAAACATTACACACAGAAAGCGTGTTTGTTTCTAACATGAAGTATTCCCTAAATGCATTTACTAAAACTGAAAACTCTTGAATTTAATCCTGATTACATAGAAATATACCTGAATAGTTGCTTCTGAAGGCAATCTATGGGCTGGATTTTGTTTAAGGGTGGAAGGTTAAATAGGGCTGAATAAAAATATGCATCACCCTTTTCAGATTTAAAAAATACAAATAATAATGTTGATTTTTTCTTATATTTGATCAGTATGTGGTACTGTGTGTCTATGACAAAACAAGCCAATATAATGCTGTAAACTTTAGGCTTGAACTGCTATGTGACAAAAAATGTCAAGGAATATGAATATTTGCAAGGCCCTATGCATCAAGGCAAAAAAAAAAAAAAAAACTTTCAACCACAATGTTGTGGACAAAGAGAGGCGATAGAACACAATTTACATCATCAGATACAATCTGTATCAACCCAAAAAATACAAAGAAATAATAAAAAAGCAGAAAGAAAAATGAAAATGTAGGATATGAAAGAGCAACCAAAGTCTTTTAACTGTTGGCATATTCAATTTGGTTCAATTCAATTCAATTCAAAATACTTTATTTATCCCAAAGAGAAAATAAAAGTTGTAACTCATATCATCCAAGTATCTTCAAAATGTTGTGATGGATGTTGATGCAGTGTGCAGGAAGGATCTCCGGTAACAGTCAATCTTGCAACAAATCTTAAGACTGAAAACAGTGTTGGTTTGTGATAGTCTCATGACTATTCTGACATGTTAACAGCTCAATTTCTAAGCAGGAGATATTGAATTTCACAGTACTGTGTAGGGATGAGGGTTGCACAGTAGCACTGTTGCCTTGTAGCAAGAAGGTCCTGGGTTCAAATCCCAGCCTGGGGTCTTTCTGCATGGAGTTTGCATGTTCCACCTACGTGTGGGTTCTCTCCGGGTACTCCAAAAACATGACTGTTAGGTGAATTGGTTTCTCTAAAAAATTGCCCTTAGGTATGAGTGTCCTGTGTGTCTCTGTGTTGCCCTGCGATGGACTGGTGACCTGTCCAGGAATAAAGTAAAAAACAAAAAAAACGTGTTTTGTGTAATGACATTTAAAATAAACTGTACTTGCATCATATTTTCCAATAAATTGTTTTCAGATAAAATAAAAATGTAAATAATAAAAATAAAAATATGTAAAAAACATAGAATAGTTTAAATATGTTCTTTTTAGGAAACTGCTTCATCAATACTTTGACTTTCTGAAGTCAAGACAATCTGGGATATAAAATTACTATTTTAGACTGCCCTAATTCAAAATTAAGCAGCAATCTTTCTCCTGTTCAGGCTCCAGCTTTGAAGCAACTTTGTTTGAGTTGGGCCTATTGGATCCGGTGATGTATGCGGTTATCTATAGAACTCCCAAATACAACAAGGACTTTTTAAATGACTTTGCTGATTTCCTAACTTCAATAATGCCTCATTATGACCGGGTTTTGATTGTCGGTGATTTTAATATTCATATGTGTTGTCCTGACAACGTCTTGGTTAAAGACTTTTTAACTATTACGGACTCTTTTAATCTCACACAGTGCGTGTCGGGTCCGACACACAAACAAGGGCACACTTTAGACCTTGTTTTTAATGCCGGGTTGCCTGTTTCAAACATCAAGATATGTGACAGTGGGATTTCGGATCATTCACCTGTGTTATTTGATATTGCTTTTTCTTGCACTTCTGTAAATTCTAGAGACTCTGTTAAGCGCTGTCGGATCTTTGGTCCTTCGGCCGTTAGTCAGTTCTCTGCCTAACTCGCTGCCCGTCCTGCTTTATCTGCTATCGGTATGGATGAGTTTAGCTCTCAGTTTCAGTCGTTGTGCTTAAATATTCTCGACTCTGTGGCGCCACTAAAAACTATGTTACCCAGGCCCAAACCTGAGCCATGGTTTAATGAAAGAACTCGTGCAGCTAGGAAGGAGTGTCGCAGAGCTGAACGCAGGTGGAGAAAAGATAGACTGCAGGTTTCTTACCAGATTTCCTGTCTGCCCATCATGCTGTTGTGTTTGACAGGTTTGAGCATGTCAGTCAGTCTGCCTTAGAAGACATTGTAAAGCACATCAAACCTTCTGGGTCTCCTCTGGACATTGTCCACCCCCCCCCCCCCACGCTTTTTTAAACAAGTTTTCCCAAGTATTGGGCAGTCTGTCCTTACCATTATAAATAAAAGCCTGTCCTCTGGTACGGTACCCGTGAATTTTAAACAGGCTGTTGTCCAACCTTTGCTCAAAAAACCCAACCTTGATAGGTCTGTGCTAAATAACTTTAGGCCCATCTCCAGGCTACCCTTTCTCTCTAAAATTTTAGAGAAAGTGATCTACAGTACATCCAACTATTGTCGTTTTTGCAGAGGAATAATGCTTTGGAAATCTTTCAGTCTGGTTTTAAAACTTTACAGCGCACAGAGTCTGCACTGTTTAGAGTTTTTAATGATATTTTCCGGGCAACTGATGATGGGGATTACGTCATCCTCATTCTGTTGGACCTTTCCGCAGCGTTTGACACTGTAGATCATGCTATATTATTGCCTAGGTTTAGTGACTTTGGGGTTCATGGTGTTGCTCTTGACTGGTTTTCATCATACCTAGCTGACAGAACTATGTGTGTTAGCTTTGCTAGTTCCTACTCTACCTCTGCCCCATTGTTGTGGGGGGGTCCCTCAGGGTTCTATATTAGGCCCACTTTTGTTTTCTTTGTATCTGCATCCACTTGGCTCCATCCTTGGTAGACATGGTGTGTCCCTTTACTGTTATGCTGATGACACCCAAATATACCTGCCAATAAAAAGAGGTCACTCAATCACCCCCTTCTGTCATGTTTGCATGACATAAAGTACTGGATGGCATTGAGCTTCCTGAGTTTTAATGATGGTAAGACTGAGGTGATGGTGTTTGGCCCTAGTAGCCCCTGTAACCCCTCCTCAATTGACCTAGGACCAATGACTGCGCACGTAAAGAGCTGCGTATCAAAATGGAGAGTGATTTTAAACTTGATGGCCAGATTAGTTCTGTGATAAAGTCCAATTTTTTTCATTTAAGGCAGGTGGTGAAGGTGATGAAGGTGAAGCCTTTTTTATCTAAACAACATCTTAAAACAGTGATCCATGCTTTTATCACCACCCGGCTGGATTACTGTAACTCCTTATATTTCGGAATTAGCCAGGTGTCCCTCTCACATCTCCAACTGGTTCAAAATGCTGCTGCTCATGTCCTGGTTGGAGTACGTGGGAGGGAACACATTAATCCTGTTTTAGCTTCCCTACACTGGCTGCCAGTGCGTTTTAGGGTAAATTTTAAAATTATTTTATTTGTTTTTAAATCCCTACATGGCGTTGCGCCTGCATATGTCTCCGAGCTTCTTATTCCCTACACGCCAACCCGTTGCCTCAGGTCGGCAGATCGGCTTCTCCTGGAGGTTCCGAGGTCGAGGAGGAAGCTACGAGGGGAACGTGCCTTCTCTATTTGTGCTCCAAAGCTATGGAATCCATTGCCACTGATTATTCGCCGGTCGACTTCACTCTGCATTTTTTTTAAACTTCTTAAAACTTATTTTTATAGTCAAGCTTTTGATTCAGCATGATACTCTGTTTCCCTGCTTCTTGGAGTTTTATAATTATATGATCTTTTCCTTGTTGTTTCATTTTATGTTGACCAATTGTACGGCGCCTTCTTTTGGCTGTTTGTCATGTGAAGGCACATTATAAATAAACTGATGTGATTTGCTTTAATACCTATCAACATTGGTAAAAAGGTAATCAGAGATTAAGAGGTTACCTGAGCCAGCTGACAGGATACCGCATGAGTTATACTGGTGAGGTGGAAGGGATTACAACACACTGCTCTAATGGTTTAATCACCGCTGCAGAGTTATTTTGTCTCGAGGAGCCACAGTTTCTCTTTTTTATGTGTTCCATTTTTATTTGGCCTTTTATACATTTTTGTGTGCATGAAAAAAAAATATATTAGATAAGTAACTTTATTTTAGTCATTGACTAATTCCTGGATAAAAAAAATTAAAGTCAAATGTACAGTGTGCTTATAAGAGAAAGTATAGACCACTACCTGTCAAAATGCAAATGAGACCACGCCCCTTCCGACCACGCCCCTGACCACTCCCACTTCCGATCACACCCACTTCCGGATACGCCCCTTCCGGCCACGCCCACTTCCGGACACGCCCCTTCAGGTCGCGCCCACTTCCGGGTACGCCCTTCCGGTCACGCCCACTTCCGGCCACGTCCACTTCCGGGTACGCCCATTTCCGGGTACGCCCCTTTTGGTTACGCCCCTTCCGGTTGCGCCCACTTTTGCGGGCACCCTGACTGCCGTGACAAGCTCCGCCCTGTCACAATAAGCTCCGCCCCCTGATGGCCACGTCCACCTGTCACAATAAGCCCCGCCCCCTGATGGCCCCGCCCACCTGTCAAAGCGGGATACGCCCCCTGGTGGGTACGCCCACCTGTCAAGATAGGACACACCCACCTGTCAAACTGGGGTACGCCCCCTGGTGGCCACGCCCACCTGTCAAAATAGGACACGCCCACCTGTCGAAATAGGGTACGCCCCCTGATGGTCACGCCCACCTGTCAAAATATGGCACTAAATGGCTCCCTCTAGTGGTTCTGCAATTAAACTAAATGCAAAAAATGAAAATACCTCCCCCTAGTGGCCCAATAAATACTATTACACCAAAACTTATAAATGCCTCCCTCTAGTGGTTCAAAATTAATATAACAGCCTATTGTATAATTGGCCCCCTCTAGTGGATCAAAGTAACATTACATGCAAATCTAAAAATACCTCCCCCTAGTGGCTCTAAAATTAAATGACATGCAAATATGAAAATACCTCCCCCTAGTGGCCCAATAAATAGTATTACACCCAAATGTGAAAATACCTCCCTCTAGTGGTTCAAAATTAATATAACAGCCTATTGTATAATTGGCCCCCTCTAGTGGATCAAAGTAACATTACACCCAAATGTGAAAATACCTCCCCCTAGTGGCTCAAAAATTAAATTACAGCCTATAGTATATATAGCGCCCCCAATGGTTTGAATCTAACTCCTCAGTGTCATCAGAACATGTCCGAACAAGTCCCTTTAATATTATACGGTCTGGGCTCTGTCTCAACATGACTCCTTGAGCATTCCATTTTATTTTAAACAGTTAAAAGGTGCTTTTTAGCTTCCTGACTTTAATTTAAAACCACATTAGCTCCAACACTCTAGAGACACCATTACATCTGATTCTAACAATTCAACCATGATAAATTAAACTTGTAAGAGCACTAAAAAGAGAATTTATTCACCCACAGCTATGTTGAAGCAGATGCTCATCCTTTTGTTGATTTTAAAAATGCACCATTACACAGTCTTTAAAAACAGATAAGGATTTTAAAAAACATCACTTTAAACCTGGGTGCTTTAAGCTGGAAATAAGAAATCTATCAAACTACTAAAGTTACTGATAAAAAACAGTCCACCAATCAGCGTTTGACACGCCCCTGCTCTGCTTTGTATTCGCTGTATTTATCACGCCCCTGTCTTCACCTACGTCCGCAAGTCGGGTAAACCGGTTTGGGCGGTGCTCACCGGGCGGCATTTACCTGTATAAAAGGCTGTCGGAAAACGGTTAATCTCTACAGCATGCTGGAAGGACCTCATTCAACAATCCGACCTTAAGGACACGGAGCGCGGTGCTGCGACGAACAAAGAAAACAGCGGTTTCACGAAGACTGTATCACCGGCTTCATTCGAGGGGAATCCCAGAAGCCCGCGTCATTGTCAGACCGCGTCAGAGCTGAGTCCAGGCGGGATTCCCGAGCTTCCCCTGCTAAGAGCTGGAGTTACGGGTTCAGCAAGGAAATCAACTTCACAGCGACTACAGGAAATCTTCACATCGGCGACCTGTATTATCGGTTTGGAGCGAGGTGAGTAAATGTTTTTTTAGCTCGCAATTGTGCGGTCGTCTACGGATGTTTGATAGCACCAAGATGGATTCGCTGCTGGCTTATCGATAGATTCACCATAGCATACATACTCTGTTACAGCTAGAAGTATCGGTCAACTCCAGTTGCTGCTCTGAGATGGTTTTGGGCTGGAGCGGGAAAAAGGCGCTGGAGATTGTTACAAAGCGAAACTCCGCTCTGAGGTGAGTTTACTGTTTGTTAAATTATGTTGACTGTTTATATATGAGCGTTACCGTATATGTATTTATTTTATTATATTCCTGACTTTTACCTGCGCTTTATCATAGATCGTGATCGTGATCGTTTGCAATTGGATCTCAGCGGATCTGCCCAACGCCAGCCTTGGCGCTCCGGTTAGCTGCGAGACTGTCTGGAGCTTTCTCCAGCTTGTGTATTGTCTGACTCTGAATGTTTTTTCATGTCCTTATTTTTCTGATCGTATGTTTAAATAGCAACATCAACCAGTCAGTATGAATGTCTCACAGGAGCTAAATAGTCCTCAACCGTCTAGTCAGGAAGATGAAGAATTTCAGATCAATGTACGTGACGAATTCAATAACATAGAGATCCGACACAACTTTGTCCGGCCTGAGGGTGATCATCCGTGTCCGTATGAATTTCATAATCACATAATGAATTTGCTCAGGGGTTTATCAGACCGGGTGACACCGCTGGTTAACGCTAACGATATTGTGCAGATAGAGGTTAATGGACCCGGCGTGTCTCGCAGCGTGACTTTCTCTGTCGATGAAGGGGGGAGTAACGTCATGCACCAGTTCGAAACGTTTTTAGATGATCTGATGCAATCCAATGCTGAAATAGCCTCAACAGAGCGTTTGGAGTTTGTAATTCAAACAGTGCGTGATCTTAGCGGGGGAGCTAGACGAAAAGCTGAAATGTCTCTCGATTGCGAGCTTATACACAAGAAGAGACGCCACCTATATATTGTGAACAATGATCGAGATGATAAACTGTGTTTTGCTATTAGCTTAGCCTGTGTTGCAGACCCTAGCCTCGGCTCCGATGCGGCTATACAGCTCGGTAGAGAGTTGCAACAGCGTGCAGGCCTTTCAGAACACACCCCCGTCAGATCAGGCGATATCCACAAATTTGAGAAGTTGTTGAACAGAAAAATAGTTGTTTTTATCAGAAGTGAGGGAGAGAGAGCTCTAGGGAAGATTCAGACCGACTTTGAGGACCGAAGCAGGACTGTTTTTCTATTGCACTTCCAAGACCATTACTACGGGATCAAAAACTTGAAGGGTTTTATAGGGGCTCGGGATATTTGTCACTACTGTTTCGATCCTATAGGGCATAAATACAATCATGTATGCAAAGGTTCGTGCGCTGTCTGCAATGATGCAGCGTGTGCTCAGGGGGTTACAAATCCGATTCTTTGTCATGACTGTAACAGATATTGCAAGAACCAGACGTGTTACGATCGACATAAAGTACCTGAGCTAAAACCCAGGGCGCGTGTGATGGTCAGTCATTGTGATCAGGTGAAGAAATGTCCCAACTGTGGGTTAGACTATAACCAGAGTCTCACAACAGGCAAGAAGCATGTGTGTCAAGGGAAGAAGTGTAGGATTTGTGGGGGTAAGCTTGACAAGGACCAGCCAGCATCGGACCATAAATGTTATATCCAAACATGCTCTGTCGATAGCGAAATAAGTGACAAGGTGATTTTTTACGATATTGAAACTTTCCCTGGTGCGCAGGGTGAGCATGTTCCATTTCTGATCTGTTCAAAGTCCACATCTGGCGAGGAGTGGTCAGCCTACGGTAGTGATTGTATTCGGGAGTTTATTCGTGAAATCAGGAGGCCGGGCCGTCGGAATTACACATGTGTAGCCCATAATGCTAGAGCTTTTGATTCCTACCTTGTTCTGAATGCAATGACGGAGATGGGTTTAAATCCTGACATCATTATGCAAGGGTGTAAAATTCTGAGCATCACTGATCCTGATTACGGTTTGAGGTTCATTGACAGCCTATCTTTCCTTGCCATGAAGCTTAGTAAAATGCCTGAAGCCCTCGGTTTTCCTGACCATAGCAAGGGCTATTTCCCACACCGTTTCTCATCCTCTGATAATCTGAGCTATGTAGGTTCTTACCCGCTGCCATCATTTTACGGTGTTGAGCAAATGAATCGTGCTGAGCAGGAGGAATTCTATACATGGTACGCTGAGGTTAGCAAGGGCGTGTTTGACTTTAAAAAGGAGGCTCTCTTTTACTGTAAGAATGATGTGGAGATACTCCTACAAGGATGTACAAGGTTTCGTCAGGAGTTTTTTAACGACAGTCAGATTGACCCTTTTAACAGGATCACCATCGCAAGTGCTTGTATGAAAGTGTTTCAAAGCAATCATTTGAAGGCAGACACTCTCGCTGTGCCTTCACCTACAGACTACAGCGAACAGTTTAAAAAGTTTTCCACAGCTTCCGTTGAATGGTTGGAATATGTTTCACATACAAGGAGGGTTGGAATACAGCATGCTCTAAGAGGTGGTGAGAAAAAGATTGGATCATACTTTTTAGACGGTTACCTGGAGGTAGGGGAGCGTAAAATAGGGTTTGAGTTCCATGGGTGTGAGCATCATGGCTGCAGCACCTGTCGCTATCCAACAGCTGAGAGTCCATTGACCGGTGTGCCTTATGGGCAGCTCTACGCTGCCACCATGGAGAGGGAGCATGTGCTGAGGACTGTGTACGGTATAGAGCTCGAGGTGATGTGGGAACATGTGTGGGAAGAAATGATGAAGAGTAACGCTGATGTGAAGCAGTTCATGATGACCTACCAGGCTCCTGCACCACTTACCCCCCGTGAAGCGCTTTTTGGAGGGCGTACATGTGCAGTCAGGTTGAGGTACTCTGCAGCCCCCGGTGAGCAGGTTCTTTACCAGGACGTGTGTAGTCTTTACCCATTTGTTCAGAAGACGAAAAGCTTTCCTGTAGGGCACCCGATCATAATCAGGGAAAACTTTGATGATCCTAGAAATTATTATGGATTTATCAAAGCAGTCATTTCACCACCTCGTGGTCTTTATTTCCCCATTCTACCATTCAGAACAGATCATGGAAAGCTTGTATTCACCCTCTGTCGCACATGTGCATTGGAGAACAATCAGACACATAGTTGCACCCACACTGACACTGAGAGAGCCTTAACAGGTGTATGGGTGTCTGAAGAGGTTAAAGAAGCCCTTTCACACGGCTACAGAATCGATCAGATCGTTGAGGTGTGGCACTTTGAGCAGCATAGTGATCAGATCTTTGCAAAGTATGTCAACTCCTTTTTGAAGACCAAGCAGGAAGCTTCAGGTTATCCTGAGGGTGTAGAGAGTGAGGAGGACAAACAGAAATACATCCAGGATTTCATGATGAATCAGGGTGTAGAGTTAGACCCTGAAAAAATTAAAGTAAACCCGGCAAAACGTCAAGTAGCCAAACTGTGTTTGAATTCGCTTTGGGGGAAGTTTGCTCAAAAAAATGACCAAACCCAAACCTCAATCATTAAACACCCTGACAAGTTTTTTGAGTTCCTGTTTTCAGGGAAGTTCGTCGTGACATACTTCAGCTTTCTGAACCCCAAGATGGTCATGATTCAATGGAAGTACAACAAAAACTGTGTAACGCCCCCTAACAAAACCACCAATGTGTTCGTTGCCGCATTTACAACAGCTTACGCACGACTAGAGTTATTCAGATACCTACACCAACTCCAAGAACGGGTACTCTACCTTGACACAGACAGTGTGATCTATGTTGTGCGTGAAGGCGAGAGCTCTCTGCCGACAGGTAGCTATTTGGGTGACTTGACAAACGAGCTCCCACCAGGGGACACCATTCAGGAGTTTGTTGCCGCAGGGCCAAAGAGTTACTCGTATCAGACAAAGCACAAGGGGAAGGTTGTGATGAGGGCAAAGGGGATATCGCGAACCATAGAATGCTGTGAAAGGGTGAATTTTGATACAATGACAGGACTTGTTGACGGTTACCTGGGTGGTGAGAGAGGCGAGGTACTCAAAGCACCGCAGCATTTCATCAAACGTGATAAAAACGGGTTCCATCTGAGGAATCACTCATTTACCAAAACTTTCAGGGTGGTCTATGACAAGCGGAGGTTGTTCCCAGACGGAACGACGCTACCATTTGGTTTTTGAGGGGGAAAATGCAGCATCAGGGTGAACTGGAAGCGATTAACTTTGATCCAAGATTTAAAACTCCTTTTTCAAGTCTTGTGGTAGGCCCGAGTGGCTGTGGGAAGTCTTTTTTTGTAAAAAATGTTTTGATTAATTGTCTACATGTGATGGATGCTGTACCTGAAAATATTGTTTGGATCTACACTTCATTCCAACCATTGTATACGGAATTGATGAAGATTAATAAATCAATTAAATTCATCAAAGGATTGCCTCATTCCTTTGAAGATGATGTTTTATTCCCCCCAGATCAATCGCATCTATTGATTCTCGATGATGTACTCTTTCAAGCAGCTGAGCATCCAGAGGTCGTGAAAATATTTACACAATATCGACACCATAGAAACATGAGCGTTATGATGTTGACTCAGAATGTGTTTCTCAAGGGGAAACATACTCGAACTATCAGTCTTAATTGTAATTATATGGTCTTGTTTAAAAACCCACGTGACAGATTGCAGGTAGCAAATTTAGCACGTCAAATTTTCCCTGGACAGAAACCCTTTTTCATGGAGAGTTTTGAAGATGCTACGAGCCAACCACACGGCTATTTATGTGTAGACCTAACCCCTGACACACCAGACCAATACAGGCTCAGGACAGGTTTACTTCCTGGACAGTGGCCGGCTGTTTACATAGCTAAGAACAAGTGACCAACATGCCGGCACGCATAAAAAGAAATGCACCGTTACTAGGGGCTCTTTTTCATTCCACACCCCAGAAACGTAAAGATATCCTAACTCATTGTTCTCCCGACTTTCTACAAACCTTGTGCGAGATTGCTTTAAATGTGCTGAAAGGGAACATCAAGCTGTCCACAACACAATACAACAGACTTAAGAAGCAGAAAAAAATCCTCAGGCTGTTGGCTGATCGGAAGGTGGGGTTAAAGCGCAAACGACAGACATTGAAAACCCAGACAGGAGGAATTCTCCCTTTGATTGCAGCTGTAATACCGTTTCTCGGAGAATTGGTGGCTGGAATATTCCGCCGGTAGAAGTGTATTATGACACTGAGAGCATCACAGAAAATGTTTCTAGTCTCACCGCATCAATTAAATCGTCTGAAGCAACGGGATAACTCCGGAACCATACGACAGAAGGCTCAGGATGACACTGATGAGGACATGCAGGCAATATTGGATGACCCAAACAGTGCATCGTACGAGAAAATTAAACGCTACCACGCATTACTTCAGAAATACCTAACCCTCCTTAAGCAAGGAGAGAACGAAGAGCCGCGTGTCACCCTATCGCTGCAGAGAGACCGTGCGAATGATGACCCCCCGAAGGACAACCAGATCGTCAGTGGGTATAGCCGAGGTTTAGACGGTCTAGACTCCTTAGAGACCTCTTCTACACCTGCCGTTGAGAGTGTCGTGGATGAGAGAGCAGGCAGGAAATCAAAAAATAAAAAGTGCGTATTGATGTCACCAGTTTGGCCGTCTTTAAAGGCTCCAACTGCTACAAAACGGCGGGAAAGAAGGAGGTCGTTCATGATGTCACCAGTTTGGCCTCAGAATGCGCAGGTACCACGCAGAAAGCGTAAGAGTGTTACCTTATCACCCCTCTGGACCAGAGCGGAAGATCATTTCAGTAAAAAGTCTCTTCGTAAGGCAACCCGAACCCCCAGCTGGCTCACATTCTCCCCCTAGCTGCATTACTACTGAATAAGCGTTGTTTCTATTCATAATAAACGATATGTGTTCACATAATTTCATGCGTACAGGTTTATTTCATTCCATGTTAAACATCATAAGTCTAATACATTTGATGCATATTCTCATACATATCAAAACCCGTAACAATCTTTAAACACATCTAGAGAACAGGTTCTATGCGTGAAAAACGTTGTGTTTCGCTTCATAGCACATTTCACATACTTTTTGACAAAGTTAGATACAAGCTCATCATTTGATTCAGGAATTTGACAATACTTTGATAAAACTTGTTGCATGGAGAGACCACAGGCTCTATGGCATAAATAAAAAATACAGTGATGCCCACAAACAGAAGATTGAACGCTCTGAAATTGTTGGTTATGGTACATTATCACAGACGAACGATCTTTCAAAAAATCCAAAATGGATGAAGGGTAATAGACAAATTCTGGTGAGTACCCGTAAGAGTCAAAAAACGTTGCTTTACCACCCTCTTCCAGAGTGAGGGCTAGCCAGTGTTCCCCAGGCATGTTAGAAGGGTGTGTATTGACGATAAAATAAGCCGGTCTGGGGAATGTCAGTGGTAGCAGCTCCAGTTGGTCGCTGGCCCATACACCGCAGAAAAGCTTTCCAAGCAGATGACTGAGTATGGCATCGAGTTCGTGATTATTCATGTTTCCAAGTGGTTAATAATAATCCACTAAAACTCTTCTTTTAGAGTCTATTTCCAGGATGGAGTCGTAGCACGCGTATACAATCAGCGTTGTTGTGTGCGGTAACGGTGTTCTGAATCTCATTTCTAGCCTAATGTTACCACTGCGTACTGGTGATAGTGCTTCAGATTCAACACATGGGTCGAGATTAAAAGCAAATAATGCGTAACCCGTGTTAAAGTCCTCTCTAGTTATGCTTAGGGGGAGATCCTTTAAATGCCTCCCTGTGGATGTAAACAGGTTGTAATATTCTCGTACAGAATTACCCTGATCGAAGTTGGGTTGGAAGGCCTTAGCAGGAATCTGTCTACCATCACGGGACAGAGCTAGATACTCCATATTATAATGGTTGAATGAAAACGGATTCAAATTGCGCGCTCCTGTGAAGGCCTTGTGATTAACCATCGAAATAACCACATATTTAGGTGTCATACCCAAGAACAGGTTCTCCTGAGTGCATATTCTTGAATGTTCAGGTATAGAGTATGTTTTTACATTCACACGCGATACCGGGTACAAAGCATTTCCTTTCATTAATGCGGTCTCATGACCGAGCCGTACGGCGGGAGATACAGTCACCTTTTTGACAAAGAGAGCTGCACCTAAAATCCATAGTTTGAAAGTAGAATCTGCAGCCCCCATAAGACAGAACGCATCGCTTGCTCGTGTTAGCTTAATTCTTATGTCAACAGAGTTCAAAAGTAGTCTTTCACAGAATAATATGTCAGCATGAAGCGGTCCTAGCAGGTGCACCTCTCGAGATTGGGCTGTAAAGGAGGCACGTTGGTTTAATCCTTCATTCGGTCCATCAATAGTCTCTGTAGAATCCATTTCATCGGCTGTATCTTTATAAAAAAGCCCTGCACTGAACTGGCTTTTAAGGGTTTGATCTGAATAATTAACCAATGTTTCGATCATAGCTCTATAAGGATGCGTAGCGCTGGACTGCGATATTAAACGGTCTCCAAGGGTTACATCACATTGGGAAAAAATTGTGTTCAGAGGGTAGTTAATTAAGCCGACCTTAGCGTCACGAGCCATGGGCGAACCGTTAGCATTGCTAATTTTAACTCTGAGATGGATCAACATGTCATTTAAATCGGTATACGACTCGCCCCCACCAGGGATAAAAAATTCTATCGGTCCTCCATCGGTGATGGCTGAAAGGGGTGAAATCTCAGTGTACAGCTTATCCTCTACCGATAGTTGAGTCATAGGCGCTGAAAATAAGTCAAGCTCACCGAGCGTACACTCTCCCGATTTGACATGTAGTAGAGCCATATTCCTATTCGGTTAAAATATGTCAGAGCCTCTGCCGGACTTCCTTCCCCTCTGCCTGCTCACCCTGAGTGGTTTCTTTTTCTTTGTCTTGGCTTGTTTTCTAGTCATCCAAACACGCTCTCCAGGGGGTCTCTTTCGACCTCGTCTTGATAAGATCATTATTCCTGAACCTTCCTGAGCATCAGAATTCTGACCGATCTTGCTCTTGATTTTATTGACCGCCCTCCCAAAGACGTCCGAAGCTATATTCGATGCCGCAGCTTTAAGGTGCGGTTTAGCAATAGACACTCCTTTCTTAACAAATGGGGATATAAATCGGAAGAGGCGGGCAAACACAGATCCAAATCCACGACCATACATGACAGGCTGTCCTGAAAACCCGGGTAGCTCTCCACCCGTCTGGTTCACATAATATTGTACAAACCGCGTTGGTTCTGGTCTGTGTGTTAAGTATGCCATTTTACCGCAGGTGTCAAAACCGGTTTAAAGTGCAGCTTCACGATCGTCTTCCCGTATACAAAGTTCACACACTCGTTACGATCTGTTTTTACCTGTATGCAGATTGTCTTAATATAGCTTTTTGAAACGGGGAGGTAATGCACTGTGTTATACCTCACACCAATCACGTCACCGAATTTACCATTTATGTTTACGACACCGAGCAGAGGTGAGTGACTGTCACCAACAGTTTGGAAATGGATTATGTCTGTGTAGACAAACAGGTTATATACACCAGTGCCGAGATCCGCTGGGTGGGGCGCAGGTCTGTTGGAGATGGTCCACCATTCGTCAACGTTCAAACCGAGCATGATGGAGAGAGGGTTGCTAGCTCGAATTTTGTATCTTCCATCCCCCTTGAAGTCAAACTTTTTCGAGACATTATTGTAGGTTAGATCGATGCTCCTGTCATATTTCTTCACGGCTGGGACTAGAGCATCTGAGAGGTCTTGAGGTCTCTCAAAATACCCCCCTCCGGAAAACTTGGACCTGGCGTATTCTATACGGGGTGTATTCCTCTCATCTTTAGATTTGTCTCCCACCTCATAAACAACCTTCTTTAAATCAATGTACGAATGCTGATCCGACAGGTTATACCATGTATGAGGGTAGACAATTTCACACAGTCCCACTACCCAGTCTCCACTTAGCTCAATAGCCTTTGGAAGGTCTGTAGTATAATTTGAGCTCGTGTTATCTTTAAATACCTCTCCGCTGGCGTTGGAAGGTAGAGTTACATAGAACCCCTCATCAGACATTGTGAATTTGACGGAGCAAAAAAAGTCATCTAAAGGCTTTGGAGGGTAAGGTTTACTAATTAATCATAGTCTGTAGAACCCACGCTTTATAGTGAATCGACGATGTGTTACACGGTTTTGTGGGCGATATTATTTGACACTTTTAACATCTGAGGCTCTGACCCAACTGTTGAATTTTTCGGGCCAATTTCTCCACCTCACAAAGACTTGGTCCTCCCCGTTGAGGTGAAGGGTTCGGTGAAATATCTCCACATTCTACCCTTCAGAGTGCGATTGAAGCGCTCAACAACAGATGCCTTTAGATCACTGGCTGTACTAAAGTGGGTAATACCATATTTCTTCATCATTAACTTAAATTGTTTATTATAAAACTCTTTACCAGCATCCGTCTGTAATTTTTGTGGAATTTGACTCTCTTGAAAAACTGATTCAAACCCCTTAACGACCTCACACCCCGTCTTTCTCTTTAAAGCACGCACATACGCCTTTTTTGAAAAGACATCAATCACTGTTAGTAAATAGTTGAATCCGTCGTTATGTGTCGCCAAGGCTTGCATGTCACATAAGTCGGCCTGGAATTGCTTCAAGGGTTTGGTTACAAAAACACGATTCCGGGGAAACTTTACTCGTGCAGGTTTATGCAACGTGTAGGTGTCCTCGCCTGAAAGAAAGTCTTTTACTTTTTCGACACCGATCACACGTCCTTCTCTGTCCTTTAAACCCCTTCTCAATCTGTCAACACCCCCATAGCTCCCCGGATGGGCGGGGTCATAGTATGCATTGGTCAACACCCTCTGTTCTGACATTTTACTATCGAATGATAGTACAGGAGAACGGCTAGTGTAATTTAACCCTTGTATTAATCAGATAGATGAACCATATGATTGGATCAAAGTTTTTTTTATTACAAGTTTAAAACCATAGCATTACACAATTATAAAAACAAATGAATAAAAAACAAAACACGTCAGGATTAAACTAGAGCATTTATATCAGAGGAGATATAACCAACATTAGTACACATCAGATTTCATAGCCATAGCATCGGGAGACAGTCCTGAGTTCTTCCAGGATGGCTTCATCATCCCTATCACCATACACAGCTTGAATCGCGTTGTAGAACCCCTGCATACTCCTCAGCTCATGTAGAACGGTTTCAGCTACTGTTTTCACCTTCAGATCATCATCATCATGTATGCTCCGATTTACCAGCAGAATTTGAATAGCTGGAATGAATCGCGGGGTAAGAAGTTGTCGCATGACTGATTGAAAGTGGAGTTGGTAATAATCCTCATCCATTAGCTCTAGGCATTGATGCTGCAACTGACTGGGATGGCTAATTTGACATCCATAACAGTTATCTTTCTGATAAGCAGCACTGGTCATGTGAAATAGATGCAGAACAGCAGTCTTTACAGCCTTGATGAACCTGGATGACATCAAACCGTCCACCAGGTCCCATTTGTCAACCTCAGTCAGAGTCGGAGAATCACCCCCCTCATCCTGAGACGCACACCCGTGTTCCGGTGTCGCGCATTCCGGCGCATCGGGGGTCCCACCATCGCTGGGCGCTGAAGGTCCATCACACTCTCCCTCGAGATCGGGCATAGGCACCGGGGTTAAAGTAGATAGAGGGGGTCTTACACGGCGATGTTTCGTTGTAGGCGGCCGATAATAGTTGAAATAAGGGTGACCCGCTCCCCCAGCTTCAGGGTTGTATGATCCCTC
Source organism: Valencia hispanica (assembly GCA_963556495.2). Taxonomy (NCBI): domain Eukaryota; kingdom Metazoa; phylum Chordata; class Actinopteri; order Cyprinodontiformes; family Valenciidae; genus Valencia; species Valencia hispanica. Next base: position 21,327,368 of record OY747702.1, read on the forward strand.
GACCCAAGCGTCGGGCTGGGCATCTGCAGGCAGAATCTCCGAAAGAGAGAACACAGGGGATGGTGGAGAGTAGCATGGCGAGAGCGATGAAATTGACGGTGGATGACACGGGTTAGCGTAGCCGAACCCCACAGGCGATGGCGGAGTGCTCATCGGCTCATACGGCTGGCCGATCCCCCAGTATGACGGTAGAGTGGTCTGCTTGACGAATCCTCCCATATCCATCGTCTCGGAGCGAAGATTACGGCGGCCTGGAAGTCCTGGATGTAATGCCGAAGACCATGAGGTTTATATAGGAACCTAGCGTACGGGGCGGGGCCTGTAGACTTGTCTGGACATGTTCGGCATGAGGGGCGTGATAAATACAACGAATACAAATCAGGGCAGGGGCAAGTCGAGCGCCGATTGGTGGACTGTTTTTTATCTACAACTTTAGTAGTTTGATAGATTTCTTATTTCCAGCTTAAAGCAACCAGGGTAAGCTACTAAAAGAGGGTAGGACCTGTTTGTAACAAATTTTGCTGGGAATAAAACATATTTTGCTTTATAGCATCTACACCTAAACACTGGTGCTCCTGCTGACTGCCTCCCATTTTGCAAGAGTTACATTGTTTCCGCAGTAAAGATATGCAGGCATAACCCATAAAATGGCTTAGAGCAGTTTTAATAGCACTGTTGACTGCGGTAGGTATCCAGTTCTCAATTTCCTCCATTTGATTCTCTTGATCCAGGAAGGAAATCGGAGTCTCGCTTAAAAGAGGAAAGTCTTCTGTAAAAGCCAATGTCGGATTTTTGTCCAGAGTTGTAGAGGTTGATTTATCGCACATTGAGCGTGTCGTCACGGATGGAATCCCATTTGACAATTCAGATAAAAGAACAGACGTTTCCTCATCAAGTTCTTCATTTTTAAATTCAACTCTTTTTAGGTCCATGGTTGGAGTTGAGGCAGAAGAGGCTATATGCTTGGACTCAGCTCTGACGCGGTCTGACAATGACGCGGGCTTCTGGGATTCCCCTCGAATGAAGCCGGTGATACAGTCTTCGTGAAACCGCTGTTTTCTTTGTTCGTCGCAGCACCGCGCTCCGTGTCCTTAAGGTCGGATTGTTGAATGAGGTCCTTCCAGCATGCTGTAGAGATTAACCGTTTTCCGACAGCCTTTTATACAGGTAAATGCCGCCCGGTGAGCACCGCCCAAACCGGTTTACCCGACTTGCGGACGTAGGTGAAGTCAGGGGCGTGATAAATACAGCGAATACAAAGCAGAGCAGGGGCGTGTCAAACGCTGATTGGTGGACTGTTTTTTATCAGTAACTTTAGTAGTTTGATAGATTTCTTATTTCCAGCTTAAAGCACCCAGGTTTAAAGTGATGTTTTTTAAAATCCTTATCTGTTTTTAAAGACTCTGTAATGGTGCATTTTTAAAATCAACAAAAGGATGAGCATCTGCTTCAACATAGCTGTGGGTGAATAAATTCTCTTTTTAGTGCTCTTACAAGTTTAATTTATCATGGTTGAATTGTTAGAATCAGATGTAATGGTGTCTCTAGAGTGTTGGAGCTAATGTGGTTTTAAATTAAAGTCAGGAAGCTAAAAAGCACCTTTTAACTGTTTAAAATAAAATGGAATGCTCAAGGAGTCATGTTGAGACAGATCCCAGACCGTATAATATTAAAGGGACTTGTTCGGACATGTTCTGATGACACTGAGGAGTTAGATTCAAACCATTGGGGGCGCTATATATACTATAGGCTGTAATTTAATTTTTGAGCCACTAGGGGGAGGTATTTTCACATTTGGGTGTAATGTTACTTTGATCCACTAGAGGGGGCCAATTATACAATAGGCTGTTATATTAATTTTGAACCACTAGAGGGAGGTATTTTCACATTTGGGTGTAATACTATTTATTGGGCCACTAGGGGGAGGTATTTTCATATTTGCATGTCATTTAATTTTAGAGCCACTAGGGGGAGGTATTTTTAGATTTGGGTGTAATGTTACTTTGATCCACTAGAGGGGGCCAATTATACAATAGGCTGTTATATTAATTTTGAACCACTAGAGGGAGGTATTTATAAGTTTTGGTGTAATAGTATTTATTGGGCCGCTAGGGGGAGGTATTTTCATTTTTTGCATTTAGTTTAATTGCAGAACCACTAGAGGGAGCCATTTAGTGCCATATTTTGACAGGTGGGCGTGACCATCAGGGGGCGTACCCTATTCCGACAGGTGGGCGTGTCCTATTTTGACAGGTGGGCGTGGCCACCAGGGGGCGTACCCCAGTTTGACAGGTGGGTGTGTCCTATCTTGACAGGTGGGCGTGCCCACCAGGGGGCATATCCCGTTTTGACAGGTGGGCGGGGCCATCAGGGGGCGGGGCTTATTGTGACAGGTGGACGTGGCCATCAGGGGGCGGAGCTTATTGTGACAGGGCGGAGCTTGTCACGGCAGTCAGGGTGCCCGCAAAAGTGGGCGCAACCGGAAGGGGCGTAACCAAAAGGGGCGTACCCGGAAATGGGCGTACCCGGAAGTGGACGTGGCCGGAAGTGGGCGTGACCGGAAGGGCGTACCCGGAAGTGGGTGCGACCTGAAGGGGCGTGGCCGGAAGTGGGCGTGACCGGAAGTGGGAGTGGTCAGGGGAAGTGGCCGGAAGGGGCGTGGTCTCATTTGCATTTTGACAGCTAGTGGTCTATACTTTCTCTCTTATACTTTATTGCTGTTTTGGCTCAGGAACATCAGGGGTTGCTAACAGCAACCGACGCTAACGGATGTTGGTAACCAGTTGACATAAAAACATGTTCTATAACACAAGGGAACTGAGGTGTTCCCAAAAGGAGGGCTTTAACAACAGAAGCGGACATTCAAGCTCCTGCTCCCAATTAAAAGAGTTGCTGGCCATAACATCTGCAAGCAGAAGGTTGGGTTGGAGTGTTATTTGTTTACACAGTTACATTTGTTGCAGGCTAAATTGCAACATAGTTATTCTTCACACAGTCAGTGTGGAAATTCGGTATGCCTCTGTGCCATACCAAACGTTCCGTAGCGAAAAATCCGAATAGGGATACATGTCCCCCCTTAGTACTGTGTCCTGGATGAACCTATCACCTGTTGGCAAGCAGTGTAAATCAAGCACTGCTAACCTAATTTGCTTTCGCCGGTCCACTTTAAATCTCTGGCTTTCTGGCTAGAAAGTCAGGCAGAGAGACGTTGCAGTTGTAAATATAATCTATACCCATGATGATCGATGGAAGAGTTAGATTGAACGTCCTCGTTGTCTGCTCTTTGGTCCTGCTCGGCACCCATGAAGCCTCCCTTTCAACTGCTCTGGCGTTTGGGGTTGTAGTTTAGGTATTATATGAGCTTTTGAGATGCCAATCAGCTGCTCCCGTATGTAAAAAAACCCAACAATAAACATTATTGCCACGGCTAAGCATTATAGCAACTGTCTCAAAGTAGAAAGTTAAGAGCAAAAACCCTTCCAGATGCCCAACATCCACAACCAGAGGGAGTAATTGTCCAGAAAAGCAATGCCTTAACCAAAAAATTCTGAACAAATACCACCTAAATAACAAATCAAAAGTAACGTGACAGAGCTACTCCAACATGGTGACACTATGAGCAGCGCAATCCTAGAACAATCTCAGAAAACTAGCAAAGCTTAACAACAAAACCAAACAAAAAGAACTGCAGTCTCTGCGTTTTTTATGTATACTATAAGCAGTTCACGTGTTGATTTTCTTTTAACAGCAACAAAAAGCAATTTAAAAACACATTCAGTTTAATCAAGAGATGCTCCTGCTATAAACTGTTTTGTTTTGTAGAAAGAAGAGAAAATTAATACAAACATACTGTTGAATTATTCAATGACAAAAAAACACAAAAATGTTCATCATAATTGTCAGATATAGAAAAACAATTTCATGAAAAAAGTCAAAAGCAATTAGAGTGTAGCTAAATCAGTCAGTGTTATTGTGAAGAATATAAAGTGATTGAGGTTTGGCTAAAACAGGCAGGTTACCCAATCATTTTTTGCAGCACACATCAAAACACACTGACACTGGCTACACACGTCAGAGATGTAATAATAATTTTAATCATCAGCTGTCTGAATGTAAATCAGCAAGCTTTTGCTGGTGTTGTTTCAAATGCAACCCTGTTGTTTCCTCTCATTTCTCTGTAAAAGAGCTTTCTAGAAACTAACCTACTACATCTCAGCAGTCCTATCCCTCCTTTCTTATTGCTCCTGTAATAACATTTTACCATCGTTGAGAAAACAGATCTCCCCAATTCCACACACACACCTATGCATGCACACACACACTATTTGATCAGATTTACCACAACAGTAGTTTCCTCATGACAACAACTGTGGGGCAGTTTTCTGCCTTGTGTGTTTGTGTGGGTGATTTAGGGAAGTCGAGGGACTCTTATTGCCTCTGAATATTACTCTTTTTTTAGGATTCCTCATGGAGGCTGTAATGCACTATTGATTTGTTTAGCTAATATATTTCTTTGACCTCACTCATCATTCTTATCCCAAACTGTTGCAGCCTGCCATCAGATCTCGCATTGAAACCACGCCTCAGCGGTATAAAAACCTCTGAGACTCAGCAGGTGAAAATGAAACTGCTTGCTGAATTTCACCAGAACTCAAAATAATAATAAAAAAGAATAAATGCTTTTCAGTTTTGATGTTTGCTGTAAAAGAAATAATATTTAAAGCTGTCAGCCCACACAGTCTTTTTTGTGTATTTATATATATATATATATATATATATATATATATATATATATATATATATATATATATATATATATATATATATATATATATATATATATATATATATATATAAGGTTCACACTTATTATTATGGCTTCTGGAGCCAGTGCTAGTTTAGAAAACCATATAATAACAAATAGAGAACAATATTCAAACCAATTACAACCCTTATACCTGAACTGCTTTAATTTAAAGAAAAGTCAAACACACATTAAGATGACACTAATCTTTTCCTCAAACCTTTAGCGAAACGGTTTGAAGAAAATTACTGTAACTGTGCCAGGATTTCCTCCATGACCTCCCCTTTTTAACAAATCAGTATAGAACGCAGTTGAAGAGAACAGTGTGGCCAACCCTGGCTTAAACTATAATCTTCAGATAATGACTAGTGGTAGTGACACACTAATAATCACTTGAGAACTCATTACTACTCATATCTCCATGTATATCGGAATTATACCAGTTAGGAGAACAAAGCAAATCTAAACGATTCGAAGCACTACAAATGAATTAAGATGGTCTGATTACAATGAGGCATGGGAACCATTTTCCTTTACAATCAAGGCCAAAATGTAATGTATACCAGGCATTATTAATCTTATACAGGGTACATACAGGGATCTCAAAATAATTTTGAAGACCTTTTCTTGACATTCTTAAGAGCCAAAACATTTTGTCAATAATTCCCATCTATTCTAAAGAATGCAACTAATTTAACTACTACAGATCTTAGAAAACAATAATATGTGAAAATTAAACACAATTAACTCGAAGTGGATCAGGGACAAACAGACAGCTCCCTGTTTCACAGGGGAGGGAAGGTGAGGTTGTCTTCAGAAATGGAGGTAGCCCTCACTCCAGGGGGCTCAAGTAAGAGATAGCCTGTGGGACAAAGGGTCATAAACCTAGCTCTGGGCCCCGGCTATAGCAGGTCGGACCGAGCCCGGCCCTGCCGACCAGGTGTTCAAAGGATCCGTTTGGGATAAAAAACTGTTTTAAAACACAGCAAATAATACAGCTCAAACTTATGAGTGTGGCGATGCTAAATAAGCCAACAGGTTCAGTGCTTAAAAACACTTTAAACCAACAATGTATGCGATCTAACTCATTAAGAACTCTATTCTCCCTATTTATCTGCCCAGACACAAGATTATGTCAGATGAACCGGTTCAGTCCTATTTTGCTTTGGGGGAGGTCCAGTCCAAAGAGGGGAGCAAAATGTGTCCGTAATTGAGCAAGAAAAGGAATGGAGAACTAGAAACCTGCGCAGGATTTTAGGACCGTGTGTCCCATCTGCAGGCTGGACGGCTTGCAGATCGACGTCTTTAAGAAATAACCCAAGCTGGATGCACAGACAGCAATGGGCACTTCGAAGCTTTGAAATGAGAGTCCTCCCTGGTCCAGCGGGTCAGAACAAAAGACATTCTTCACTGGTGAAACGTCCTCTCTATAGCAGAAGTTTCTGCTGAGAACAATTTGAAATGGCCTCCACCACCATTCTTATAGCCCTTTGGCTGTGATGTCATTGCTGATGTTACCATTGGTGGCCACGGGCCAATAGGAGTATGTTGGGGTCCCCGCTAGGAATGCTGGGAAATGCAGTCTGTTCAGTTCATTTGTGGAAAATGGATTCTTAACATGTTATTAGACTATTTAGTTATTAGATTATTTTGCTATGGCCAAATCAGGAAAATTCAGGGAATGTTGGTAAACTGCTGTATGTAAACACCGAATCACTTCAGCCTGCTGCGTTGGTATGCCTGCTAGCGTCACTCTGACTGATGGGGCCAAAGTCATTGCTGTGGAGGTGGTCAGGTTGGTGAATGTACTCACAGATGTTGTAGGTGCCAAAGGTGCCAAAGTTGCTCCTGCTGTCACAGTACCAGCTTTAGAACAAAAACTGACGAGTAATAGCTGCTGATGTTCACGACAGTAGTTTTGTGGCTAGCTCCATTTATGTGTGATTTGATTTTGTTGAAGTCCATTGAGGCAACAGTAATTTTCTTTTTACAATATGAACAGTAAGACTCCATGCATTGAGGGTAATGAGGGAGAGGACGCTGGCGCTGATTGTCCGCCGCTTCTCCCGGTTATCTGTCTCAATTGAGTGCTTTTTACATGCTGGATGTGTCCACTACAGTAAATAACGGACTGTAAGTACACCAGTTTATATCCCTTGGACTGCCATGAAGTGTTTGACGCTTACCTGTCACCTTGTTGAATCCTGGATCTCTCAAGAATCCTGTCTGGGTCACTCAACCAAGTGGTGCTTATTGCTACACCTATAATAATGAGGCCCTCTCAAGCTCTTCGGTTCCTGCAATACCTCTGCCTTTAAACGGATATCTGCAAAGAAATAATATTCCTCTTGACGCCGTGGATTATGCTGTGGATCCTCCTGGTTGTGTGTGTGGCTAACATACCTCACTGCCCTCCTGGATCTTGGCTCACCGCGAGCATCGGGGCCCAACCACTCACTATGTTGACGACCGACATCCCAATGGAACAACACAGGATTCCCAGCAGCACTGGAATCCGTCCACAACTGGATCTTCCGTGCCAAACCCGATACATCCATAGAGGGTCGGGTCGCCAGTTTGTTGTGTCAAAACACGGTGACCACAGCAACATCACATCTCTCTGGACGGCCTCACGCCACGCCGCACCTGGATTACGTCATCAGAGTGCCGCCACTGGAGGAACAGTTAACTCCGAGTGGTACGACGGAAAACCCAGAGTGGATCACAGTGTCCTACGTCCTTGTAACAAACTGGACCTCAAAAGCCACATTACTATTGAACAATTCGATGTGCAGTCATTGTCAAATAAATCTGGACTCATACACGACCACATTTTGGACAAAGGGATAGATATTCTCTGCCTAAGTGAAACCTGGCAGCAGCCCGATGTCTATTCCTCTTTCAATGAGGCCTGACCACCTGGCAACATTATTCAAAATCCCACTTTCATCTTCTTTTCATAAACCAAAACGTCAGATGACCTTCCAGAATATCAAGAACATCGACTCCACCTCTTTCAGTCAGGATTTACATCTTTTCTCCCCTTCTCCAGATCTGTCAACCGATCAACTTGTTAACTTTTACAACACCAGCCTCAGCTCCATTCTGGACAGACATGCCCCTGTTAAAACACGGACTGTCACTTTTTCTAGGTCCGCACCCTGGTTCACAGGAAAATTTAGAAAGATGAAGCAGTCTGGTCGTGTCCTAGAGCGCGCCTATAAAAAATCTGGCCTGATGGTGCATAAGTTGGCCTACCGAGAGCATCGCAGGGTCTATGCTAGAGCTCTCTCAACAGCTAGGTCACGGCATTATTCCATGCTGATCAACAACAATGCAGGTGACTCCCAAAAACTGTTCTACACAATTCAACGCATTCTCAAACCGCAGACGCCCTCATTTTTCAACCACACCGACTCAAATTGCAATAAGTTTGTGAATTTCTTCACTTCCAAAATTGACTGTATCCGCTTAGCTCTCTCTCCTCCCACATTTTCCACTCCCAACATCCCCACAGTACCTATCACACAAAGCAGGAGGTCGAGAATGCCATCCGTAAATCTAAACCATCCAATTGTTTTCTTGATCCCCTCCCTTCCACTCTGCTCAAAACCCACCATCTTTCCATCAGCCCTCTTACAATTAAAATCATAAACCTCTCACTGCATACAGGATATGTTCCAACAGCCCTAAAAACAGCTATCATCAAGCCCCTTCTTAAAAAACCCACCTTAGATCCTGAATCTTTGTCAAATTACAGACCCATCTCCAACCTCCCTTTCATCTCCAAAGTGCTGGAAAAAGTGGTTTCCTCCCAGCTCAACACTCATCTCAGATCCAAAAGTCTTTACGATAAATATCAATCTGGTTTCCGCTCTCAACATAGCACAGAAACAGCCCTCATCAGAGTGACCAGTGACCTTCTTATGGCCTCTGACTCCTGCTCAACTTCCCTACTCATCCTTCTTGACCTCTCTGCTGCGTTTGATACTGTTGACCACCGCATTCTCCTTCACAGACTCCAGCACTACATTGGTCTTTCCGATACCTCCCTAAAATGGTTTTGCTCCTATCTCACAGATAGGACATAGTATGTAGCCTTGGGGGAGGCAAAATCTTCACCCCACATTGTTACCTGTGGGGTCCCACAGGGCTCCGTACTCGGTTCGACCCTATTCACAATCTACACGCTTCCCCTTGGTCGTGTCGTCAGCAGGCATGGAGTTCATTACCATTGCTATGCTGATGACACACAACTCTATCTCCATATCACTCCCGCCGGGTCCCCCTCTGCCACCATCTCCCGCCTCACCTCCAGCCTGGAGGAGATAGGGGCGTGGATGAAGCAAAACTTTCTGCAGCTGAATGGCTCTAAAACAGAAGTCATCCAAATCGAAACCCCCCACCAACTTCGTTCTTCTCCCGTTACATCTGTTTCATTCTTTGGCAATACTATTTCCCTCTCTCCATCCGTTACTAACCTTGGGGTAAAGTTTGACCCCTACCTTTCTTTTGACAATCATGTCACCTCAATCTGCAAAACCTCTTTTTTCCACCTCCGTAACATTTCTAAACTTCGTCCCTCTCTTTCCCTTTTGGCTGCAGAGAAGCTCGTGCACGCCTTTTTCTCCTCCAGGCTGGACTATTGTAATGCAATCCTGTTGGGAATCCCTGGCAGGAGCCTCCAAAAGCTCCCGTTATTGCAGAATAGAGCTGCCAGGGTCTTAATGGGTGTGCGAAAACATGAACACATTACCCCCCATCCTCCAATCCCTTCACTAGCTCCCTGTTCACTTCAGCATAGAATACAAGATCCTCCTGGACACCCACCCCTGTCTGCACGGTGCAGCCCCAACATAACTCACTGATCTCATTTCCCCACACACCTCCACTAAGACCAGAGCTGGCCAACGGCAACTCCTGGTCACGCCAAGGACACGGCTCAAGACCATGGGCGACAGGGCTTTTAAAGCATCCGCTCCTCATCTGTGGAACGCCCTACCAGAACAACTTAGAGCCCCCAAGACCACGGACGTTTTTAAAAGAGAACTGAAAACCCTCCTTTTCAGAAAAGCATATTTTTAAGCGTCTGTGAATTTGTTTTTACCCATTTTTATCTGTTTAATTTTTGTGGCACTTTGAGATTTGATGTCAAATGTGTAGTGCATTATAAATAAAATTCATTATTATTATTATTATTATTATTATTATTATTGGTGATGGCACATCTGTAGCGATAGTACTTAAGGTCACGTGGTATGGAAACCCGAGCAGTTATTGACATTGGCCAAATTTAAGACTTTACTAAATCAAGAATTTCTGTTCAGGTTCCAGTTGCTGGTGCTGCTGCAAAACAATAGCCTAAGAATCTAACAAACCATAGCAGTAGCAAAAGATTTTGCTCTGCAGGTTGGTGTAGACATGCTCCTTTGTAGACCCAACAGGTCTACTATTGCCTCAGGCAAGATTAGGCTCAGCCAATCTCAGCACTCTATGTTTGTAGAGAGACATTGGGCAGGCTTATCACCATTAAGGCAGACCTTTTTTTTCTTACAATGAGAGCTGCAACGGAGCAAAACAACAAAGATGGCAGAGGCTCATTTGGTTTTGGCATCAACTTTGGATGATTTAGACCTGGACTTTTCTTCTGAGAGACGGCCTAGGGCAGACTGCCCTGTTGACTTATTTTCATTGCTATAAATATGTCACGTTTATTGTTGCTCTGATTGGTCCATGCAGAGACAATGCAGAGACAGTTTGATAGACAACCATAGATTCCACCCCTAGGACTGAGCTCTGTCTATGGGTCAAGGCCAGACTATATGATGGCTTGCCAGGCTGGTAAAACAACGCAAATTACACTGACTTATTCCTGGAAGAAACATTTTTAACACACGTTATTACAGTCAGATGTCCAGTTTGCTTATACTTTATTCCTACATTAAGAAAAAGGCAAAGTCGAGGGAAGCAAAGTGGTGTCCTTCGAGATATGCAACATCTGGCTAGCTAAAAAAAACCATAGATGCTAATGGAAGTTGGAAACCTGTTAACACGAGAATGTGTTGGTCCGTAACACCAGTCTGTGTGCAGTCACAAATGTGCTCCATACCTTTGTAACTCTTCAAAGCGCTGTCAACTCCAGGAAAGAAAGATGCATTAGGTACAGTGTCCAGGTCTGAGATGATGCCCAGATGCTCTGATGGGAATCTTTTTTTGATTGATTCAGTTACCTGAACTTTATGTTTTGGCTCAATTATTTGGAGATTGTTCAGATTCAAAGTGTCAGATGTGAAACAGATTAATGCAGTCTGTAGATAATGTGGAAAACACATATTAACAAAGAACTCCAGCACTACAAATCTTTACCACCATTTATTAAAAGGTTTTGTGGCCACAGTGGACAGTCTTACAGAAAGGGGAGAGAAGCGGGGGGAGAGATATCCGGCAAAATGTCCCCAGGCCGGAGTCCAACATGGGACAACCGCATTGAGGACTAAAGCCTCTGAACATGGGGCGCCCATCCCAAACCATTGCGCCATGCGACTCCCCTTTACCACCATTTATAACAGCAACACAAGTAACAGTATAAAGAAGGTGTAAAACTTAAGCCTTCATGATCCTGCTGTGTCTGTTTGTGTACGTGATTGAAGCATCTTTCTTTATAGAAGATCGTTGCACGCACTGCTGCTACTTGCACCTGCAGCGTATTAGTACCTCTCTGCTGCGCTCGTTTCCAAAACGTTTGGAAATATTCCAGAATGTTTATTTGTTAAATCTTTTGATTATGTTTGCTAGCTGCTACATCAGCAGCTCTCTTCTGCTTTGAAAGGAAGGCTGCCAAAGGTTCAAATATAGTGTCGCCACAGTGCCTGATAGTTTGAGATGCTCATTAAAATAGTAATTTTTTCATCCCCGACCCACCCGAATTAAAGAAACTTTCCCTCACACCAGCAACATTTTAATTATATATTTTTCACCCGTTTCAGGACTCTGATTTCAGCAGTTGCTATTGAAAAGTCCATAAGATAACAATAACATAACAATTAAACTGTGGTTTTCCTGTTAGAAAAAAAAATGGAACAAAGAAACGAAGAGGAGCGGACATCGAAACGATGCACATGAAAAGGCAAGGTTATGCATGGGGGAAACTGAGCCAAATGAAGATGAGGATTTTTGATTTTTATCTAAAGATTCAGATCTGTCTTTTGTCGGCTTCTTCTCATTGTATGCTCTAGAACTCGCTTTTTTTACTCAGAGAGGGGAGGGGCGCCGAACTCCAAAACCCCAGCGGGAACTGTTTCAAAATAAGACCCAGCACTGAGAGACAGAGAGTAACAACAACACACACAAACAACAGATATCTGTTTTTAAAGACGCACCTGCAGATGGAAGCCAGACAAGATCTGACTCGTTCTCTTACAAGGCTGTACCATTTTTATTTCCAAAAGAACAAAGAACATATCACATGACTCCTCTCTCCTCCTTCTACATCTTGACAGGTCATTTATTTTCTCCAGGTCTCCTGACCGTACCATGAACTGGGTTATAACATGAATTAGAGTTATAGCTGATCCTCCCTGCTTTCAATTAATATCTTTACTCAAGAGTTTGTTTACTAAAAACCTTCAACCCTATAAAATACTGGTAACAGAGTCATGTTTTACTACCCTGAATAATATAAACAGGCCTATTACTTCTAAAGCTTAAAAAAGATATAATTAAAACATATGTACTGCATAATAAAAAATAGCCTCAAAAAAGTAGAATTCAACAAATCCCTCTTTCAATCTATTTTTCAAATAGATTGACCACTCCTCTGTACTTCCCCTTCAGGCTCCATGTGAGGGAGCAACAGATATTGACCTTGCACATTATCACCAACAGCTTTTTCAATACACTTTGTGAGCAAAGAACGTATACAAGGAATACAACAACATCCACATAACACCATAGTTGACACAAATACTGCTAAAGAAACCATTATAGACATTGCCAGAGTCTTCCATTTACCAAACATATGATTTAACAAATTGTCCCTCTTTCTAACCTGATTATTTAAAATGAGAAGAGTGTCTGTTTTTTTTCTTTATCTTTACCTTTAAGCAATATTTTTTTTCTAATTTATCATTATTGTTTTTTATGTTTTAACCTAATTCTCAATATTCTTTTAGTAAAAGCAAACTCTAGCAATTGTCACCAACCCCAAAAACATCCTACAAAAACCACATCATAATGAAAAAAGGAAAAGTAAAACAAAAATTAGTAGTCAGTCAACCTGATTATACTTTAAACACTCCTTAAAATGTTTTATCTTATTACTAAAAAAGTTTTATAAAACCGTAAATACTGAATATAAAGAAGAAAATCTTACAAATCGACTACTTAAAAATTATTTGACACCCTCTTAGGCAGTGTCTAGCAATCTGCACCTGTAAATAAAAATTGGTTAAACAACCTGTAAAATACAAGAAAAATGATTAATAAGTGTTCAGTCTTTATTATTTTGTTCTCTAGTCTTCGCTCTTGTTTATTTCTCTGGCAGCAGGTGGCTACCAGAGTGATGAAAAGATTCAGTACAGTGGACTCTTTATTTTTCCCAAAGTTACTGTCTTTTCTGCAGATCGCCCTCACTGAAATGACAGTTACTTCATTAACTGAACATTTCCCCCAATAAACACAAATGCACAGACAGGCCCCGCCTCCAATAGCTTCCCCCACCGATTGTGAGGTGATCAAAACCTGCTGTGAAATGTGTTTGATTTCTTGCGATCTTTTCTCTTCGGTACAATCCCTCTTCGAGAAAAGCAAGTCCAAATTGCTTATCTCGCCCAATTTTTTTTTTGCACATATAGATTACACTGGATGATTACAGCAACTTCAACCAATCTTCTGGGTGGGTCAGGCCCCGCCTCCTGGCTTCGGCAGTCGACACCGCCTAGTCAGAACCGACACCACCCGCTGCAAAGAGATTCTCCCAGGTCAGCAGAGAGCTGCTGCAGCGTGAGGGACAGGAGAGGGGTCGGAAGGAAGAAGGAGACCAGGCCCTTCAGATGCTGATGATCACTGCGAGGGTCCGGGTCAGGGTGCGATGAAACCTGAGGTTCTCTGCCAGCTGTAAATTTAAAGTTGAATTAGACCGCTCGATGACGCCCTATTTCCCCACGCGTCAACAGTGTCAGCCTTGCTGTGACCCCAGTAGCAGTAACAAAACCTGCTCTCTTCCACTGTGGTAATTCATAATGTATAACAGAAAACCCGTAGTTCGAATCAGTGTAAATCGTGACGTCTTTATCTCTTCCCCATTTGCATGCTTCAATAAGAGCCCTTATCTCAGCACGCTGTGCGCTCTGCTTGCCGTCCAGCTTCCCTGAAACGACAGCCTGTAGTGAATCTCCATTCTGCTCAACAACTGCAAAACCTGATCTCAACTGGCCCTGTCCATCTCTGAAACAACAACCATCGGTATAGAGCACAAAACCTGTAGGTAAGGGATTAGACCGTAAATCAGGACGTATTTTTTGAGCAACAGAATTCAGCCTGACACAGTCATGTTGTTCCCCAGAGGCGGTGATTTGGTCAGCCATGTTTATTCCTTCATGCGTAAAAATAATGTTTGGTGCCTCCAAAACTCTGCTAATCCGCTGCTGACGCAAAGTAGAAAGAGTAAACGTCTCAGAATTAACCAATGCCATGACTCCATGAGATGTCAAAATATTAAGTGGATAACCCCTGACAATGTGTGAAGTTTTCTCCACTAGGTGTGCAATTCCTGCTGCATGTCTCGTGCAAGGTGGCTGTCTCATTTCAATAGCTTGCAGCTTTATGCTAAGATACATAAGAATGTATCTCTGACCACCTTTTTTCTGAAACAAAATCCCATTAACCACCCCATCTGTTTCTGATGTGTTAAGAAAAAATGGACACGTATAGTCAGGAGTGGCTAAATACGCTGCTTGTGCTAGAGCCTGTTTCAACTTAATAAATGCCTCCTCAGCTGGTATGTCCCATTCTAATTTAGCATGCAGATTTTTCATACCATGAGCATTTACAAGAGCCCTGAGTGGTGTGGTAAGGTTTGTGTAATTAGGCACATAATGTCTGGAAAAAATTTTCAGTCCCAGAAATGACAGCATTGATTTAACAGTGAGAGGTTTAGAATGGGCCAAAATAGCATTCTTGTGGGTGTCCGTCAGTCCAGCCCCTTGAGCGGTCACCCTTCGCCCCAGGAACGGGACTTCCTGCCTGACCAACTGAAGCTTATCGCGGGAGACTTTGAATCCCTCTTTTCCCAAATGTTGCAACACAACTAGAGTCGCTGCTATGCACTTTTCAACAGTAGGGCATGCTAAAAGTAAATCGTCCACATATTGGGTCAGTACACAGCCTGGAGGGAGCTGTACAGTGCTTAATGACTGCTTCAACACCTGATTAAAAATACCTGGAGATAAAGCAAAACCCTGCGGAAGCCTACTATAACGTAGCTTCCTGCCCCTGAATGTAAATGAAAAAATATCCCTGACAGAAGGATGAAGCGGTAAACAGAAAAATGCATTAGCCAAATCTATGCAGGTAAACCATTTTAAATCAGGAGTCAGTGATGCCAGAGCTGTATACGGATTCGGTGTTGAAATGGGAGGGGTTCTAAGGGCCTCATTAATAGCACGCAAATCATGTGCCATTCTGTATTTACCAGTACCTTGTTTTTCCACAGGAAGAAAAGGGGTGTTATATGCAATGTCAACATTCTACCCATAATAGCTTTCCAATCCCCCACCGCTAGGGTTTGCCCTGAAGTCAACTGATTTAATTTATTTATCCAACAGTTTCCTCCACCAGTCAAAGCAGGGAGTTGCAGAATGATGGCAGATATGTCAGCCATCTTCCATGGTTTGTAAATTACTGAACCATCTGATGCTCCCACTAAAGGAAGCATTAAATCAGGGCCTCCACTTGCCCCCCGTGACACCTGAGATCTGGTATTCTTAAATGGTCCTTCACTCCCCTTGTCCCCCAACGTCTGCATATTCTTGACCTGTAGAACCGCTGCACATTCATCACGTTGACTGGGGCTGGCACTCCCTGAAAGGTCTGCAGCTTGACCCCTTACCACAGATGCTAATCTTTCCTGATTCTGCAGCACCCCATCCATCCGTCGCTGAACCCCAGTTAACCTGTGTTCGTGCTGCTCCATCTCATCCATCAATTTAGCATTATACGCCAAAAACAATTTATCGGTGTCTTCTAATTTGTTGCTAACTAAATTTAGTAGCTGTCGCTTTTCCTCCCCAGAACACATTCTGTGAGAGACTTCTCTTATAATCCCCTCGGGCACCATGACGAGCCCACCTGGCCGTCATAAGGCCCTGGAACTGGTTTTTATCTTTTTTTTTTACTGGGCTTATCAACTAAAACAGAATATAATTTAGAAATGTATATTAACAATTGGGCATCTAAAGTACTCCAGTTTTGTCCCTGTGGAGCAGGAAGTAATTTATATTCGGCTGCCATTGAATATTCGTAACAAAAATCCAAAATGGATTAAAATTTAACAAAGTAGGTTATTTGTATTAACTCTATAAATTATTTATTTTAATTGATAAACTCTCAATTCGTAGGCCCAAATTTATCCCAATATTAATGCAGTTAACAGTAAAGGCAGGCACCGTTTTTATTTATTTAATTTGTTTCTTTTTATAGTGAAGGAGTTTATATATTATTTATTCATGCAACATTAACCTTAATAATGTTTTAGGCAAAGCCGAAACGAAGGAAAGCTAAAAAGGTTTATAAAGCACTGTTTATCTTATCATTAATTTATTTATATACGGAGATTATTGCCGTTTCATCTAAAAATCAAAGAATTCCTAATAGAGTCCAGCCTGCGCCAAAACTCGGGACGCACACTTCGGTGAAACACCCGAAGAAATAGAATTCTCCCAATATAAAGCAATTTTTATTATCATTAAAACATATACCGAAAGAAATACGTTTAAAACTCGCTTTGCAACACAAAATCGTCAACAGTTTGCTCAAAAAAAAAAAAAAAAAAAAAAAAACTCCGCCGGACTGACAGATCAAAGTCCGGCCCAATAAAACTTCCGGGTCACACCGCGGAATGAATACGCCGGTGCACAGATGGCTAATTCTTCACTACGATGCTAAACCTTACAAACCGTACTCATAAGTAAACCAACCAAAGACAAGACAAAATGCCTCCAACAAAACCACACTTCGTCATCAATACTCGAATGACTGTTTAACCGAGCCAAATAAATACAGTTCGGAAGCTAAGCTACCAAAGATTAGCTGTCATCATGAGCAACCTAGCTCAACTGGAAGCCAAACGTGACCGCTCCGTTATCATAAAAAGTTATTTTATATATATTCTATAGAGTTTACTACCAGTTATTCATAATAACAGTCCTATATATATGTGTTAGACAATGCTTTAGACTTGTTTACGTAGTTGCACAAGGTTGAACGCCTTTATTTCCAGGCGAAACTCATCCAAACTGTGCGTTAGCCGTAAGCTAACTTATGGTGGTACTTTAGCTGACTGAAAATGATATTCCCTTATTCCTCTACAATGTCAAGCTTCTACGCTTATTGTCTATACAAGAAGCGCGGGCATTGTCTAGGCGTTTAAGATTCGCAGAGGAATTATGGTTTTAGATTCAGTCGGTTAGTTCCCCTAAATGAGAAGTTTATATGTGGCCGGAGTGCAAAAGCTACCTGGTAGCTTCCTTCCGTCACCGCGACTTCTCCAATCACACATTCATCCGAGAAAGAAAGAACAACAATTTTCACAATCTCATCAAACACTAACCTCTACCGGAGCCACCTAAAGCCGGACCTTTTAACACAATCCAATTCACGTGGCTCAAACGTGCGTTTGGAAGATACGCTGGCCTCTCCAAGGTAATCCGTCTAGACAACAGAGAGCACACAGGCCCTGCTGCCGTCCCTTCCGCTTGTCAGCCTGGGAGATTTCCGACAGCGTCCCATCGGATGTGAGCGGCCAACTCTCAAGCCCCTGGTCCGTACTTTGGTCGGCCCTCAACCGAAAGAACAACATGTCAACATTAAATGGAGAACGTTTAAATCGATCAATACCTATTAATTTGGTGTTAGCGCTTTTCCAGATTAATACAAAACCACCCGGGTGTTGATTAGCAAGGATCAATCCAGTCGCTCTCCGATTCTCTGTTGAACTCAAAGAAAAAACACAAAATCACTATAATTGCCACAAACACATGTATCAATCAGTTATGCCACACTCATTACTCACACTCAATCTCTCCCAGCCCTGAGAAAACTCAAAACCAAATCAAATGCCCGCATCCTCCACCATTTTGTCGGCTTCTTCTCATTGTATGCTCTAGAACTCGTTTTTTTTACTCAGAGAGGGGAGGGGCGCCGAACTCCAAAACCCCAGCGGGAACTGTTTCAAAATAAGACCCAGCACTGAGAGACAGAGAGTAACAACAACACACACAAACAACAGATATCTGTTTTTAAAGACGCACCTGCAGATGGAAGCCAGACAAGATCTGACTCGTTCTCTTACAAGGCTGTACCATTTTTATTTCCAAAAGAACAAAGAACATATCACATGACTCCTCTCTCCTCCTTCTACATCTTGACAGGTCATTTATTTTCTCCAGGTCTCCTGACCGTACCATGAACTGGGTTATAACATGAATTAGAGTTATAGCTGATCCTCCCTGCTTTCAATTCATATCTTTACTCAAGAGTTTGTTTACTTAAAACCTTCAACCCTATAAAATACTGGTAACAGAGTCATGTTTTACTACCCTGAATAATATAAACAGGCCTATTACTTCTAAATCTTAAAAAAGATATAATTAAAACATATGTACTGCATAATAAAAAATAGCCTCAAAAAAGTAGAATACAACACTTTTTTCTCACCGTCCTCAACAACTTTTTTTTTTTTTTATCTTGCTCGTATCATTTAAAACACACTCATATGTTAGATGTTATATCTTATGTTGCTATACTACATGTTATACAACATACACCTTAGACTTAAGATACAACTCAGAGTCCTGCCACATCCAGAAGTATTCAGCTGATACAGCTTTTGTGGCATGTGTGAGCGGTGGACAGGAGGGGGAGTACAGGGACCCGGCGGAGAACTTCACTGAGTGGAACTCCTGAACACCACCAAGACTAAGGAGCTGTTGGTGGACTTCAGGAGATCTAATCCACCAAGAAAGCCAGTCTGCATAGATGGGGAGGAAATAAAGATTGTGGAGTCCTACAGATACCTGGGGGAGGTTCTGGACCAGAAACTGGTGTGGACCACCAACACAGATGCAGCATACAGGAAGGGATAGATGCGCCTTTTCTTCCTCAGGTCCTAAGGTCCTTTGATGTCTGCAGTAACATGGTGCAGATGGTTTTTTTTTGTTTTTTTTTTTGGTGCAGATGTTCTACCACACAGTCATTGAAAGTGTCCTTCTGGATGCCGTTGTCTGTTGAGGATGCAGCACTGCAGACAAAGACTGCAGATGTCTGGACAAACTGGTCAAAAAGGCTAATTCTGTGCTGGGTCGGGAACTGGACCCTGTAAGAACTGTGGTGGAGAAGCAGATTAGGAGGAAGCTGCAGGGCATTCTGGCTAATACTAAATATCCCCTCAATGATGCCTGACCATCCAGAGAAGCAGCTGCAGTGAAAAACTGATCTCTTTGAGATGGAGGACTGAGAGGTTTAGAAGATCGTTTGTTCCTGCAGCCATAAGACTGTTCAACAATGACATCCAACATGTTTCTTAAATAATGTAGTTGTTTTTGTGTATTTAATCTAACATATATTTCTAAATATGTGAGCACTGGACAAAGTGAATTTCCCCTTTTTGGGGATAAATAAAATGTTGCCTGTCTTTCCTGCCCTGCCTCCCTCCCTGCCTGCCTGCCCGCCTGCCTGCCCTTGCTCAGGCTGAATTTCAACACCAGCCCACCCTTGACCCAAAACAGTGCCTGTCAAAACTATTTTGGTTCGGAAAAATAGAACATTATTTTCTTCAGGAAAGTAATATTAATAATATGTGCCAACACATTATTTTTGACACTGTTTCTAATGTACATCACTATACAGCTGTATGGCAATAAAAGTGCCTGTGTGACATTTGAGCATTTCTACCAGAAGGAATAACTTCATTAAATGAATCATATCTGGAATTAGATTTAACTTTAAAGTGCAGAGTATTGATTTGAAGAAAGAAAAAAAAGAACAAAGTTTATGTAAATAGTTTTCTGGATTTTTGAAATGTTACATTAATTTAGTAATAGTTTCACTTTAATAGAGCTGCCAGACTGTTTCAGCTATTGCCATGTACATTGAAAAATATGTGGAATGTGGGTCCAAATGTAAAGAAATGAAGTGCATTTTGTGAAATATCAATATCTTGCCGTGTCTATGAAGTACATGCATTGTTTCTGATGGTTCCTGATTTTATATAGTGTATTTTTATTGGAATGACAATTTATAATGTTGTACTGCAACAGAAACGGGTATGTTGCTTTTGTTTTGTGCATGGTGTCTGCAAAGCCTAGCATCAAATGTTAACATACTGGGTCATTGTTCCTACTATTGTACAGCATTCATGTCAATTTTATCACAGATACCCTTATGGGCGGTATATGTGGCTGCTAACCAGAACCTCAACTTTGGTCAATTCCACAAACAATACTCTTAACAAAATATCAACAAATTCACACTGGAATCATTATAGAGTTTAACTTTCTTCCACTATTGCCAATGTTCACTATATAGAGGTGGTTGTATCAATTATATGATCTAATTACTTTTACAAATGTATTTATTTTCTGTATGTTAAGGTTTAGAAATGTAAAATATAACTAACAACAGTAAACGCCTTAGCTTTGGAGTCACTTAAGAAATTCAATTGGATCTGTCACTCAGGACATTGACATTATCCTCATAGGATAATGCAGTCATCAAAGACCTTCAAGATGGCCTATGTGATGGTTGAAGAGTAGTGAAGAGGTTGACAGGTGAGTGCAGGGAGGTCTCCATCAGTACTGACCTTTATTAGGGAGCCTTTGTGAGTCATGCCAAGTGGCATGTTGAATCATGGCTCCTGTGTGCCTCCACCTCATGAAGTGAGGGAAATGTGACAAACTGGATAGAGGAACTAAGGGGATACAATTGGGTAGATTGCATTTATCAAGGTAACTTGATTTTATGAATTCCTGTTTTCGTTGGGGTTTATGAGCTGGAAGCCCAAATTATGTACAAATAAATAACTAAATACTTTAAATCGTTTAAGTTGTGGGGCTTGAGTCTATAATCTATGAAAGTTTAACGTTTTGAATGGAATTATGTAAATAAATTAACTTTTCCATGATATTCTAATTTTTTGGAAAGGGTCTGCATACATATATCGCCAGTCCATTGCAGGGCTAAATACATATACAGTGGCTTGCAAAAGTATTTGGCCCCCTTGAACTTTTCCACATTTTGTCACATTACAGCCACAAACATAAATTAATTTTATTGGAATTCCATGTGAAAGACCAATACAAAGTGGTGTACACGTGAGAAGTGGAACGAAAATCATACATGATTCCAATTTTTTTTTACAAAAGTGGAGTGTGCGTAATTATTTAGCCCCCTTTGGTCTGAGTGCAGTCAGTTGCCCATAGACATTGCCTGATGAGTGCTAATGACTAAATAGAGTGCACCTGTGTGTAATCTAATGTCAGTACAAATACAGCTGCCCTGTGACGGCCTCAGAGGTTGTCTGAGAGAATGTTGGGAGCAACAACACCATGAAGTCCAAAGAACACACCAGAAAGGTCAGGGATAAAGTTATTGAGAAATTTAAAGCAGGCTTAGGCTACAAAAAGATTTCCCAAGCCTTGAACATCCCACAGAGCACTGTTCAAGTGATCATTCAGAAATGGAAGGAGTATGGCACAACTGTAAAGCTCCCAAGACAAGGCCGTCCACCCGAACTCACAGGCCGAACAAGGAGAGCGCTGATCAGAAATGCAGCCAAGGGGCCCATGGTGACTCTGGACGAGCTGCAGAGATCTACAGCTCAGGTGGGGGAATCTGTCCATAGGACAACTATTAGTCGTGCACTGCACAAAGTTGGCCCTTATGGATGAGTGGCAAGAAGAAAGCCATTGTTAAAAGAAAACCATAAGAAGTCCCGTTTGCAGTTTGCCACAAGCCATGTGGGGGACACAGCACACATGTGAAAGAAGGTGCTCTGGTCAGATGAGACCAAAATGGAACTTTTTGGCCAAAATGCAAAACGCTATGTGTGGCGGAAAACTAACACTGCACATCACTCTGAACACACCATCCCCACTGTCAAATATGGTGGTGGCAGCATCATGCTCTGGGGGTGCTTCTCTTCAGCAGGGACAGGAAAGCTGGTCAGAGTTGATAGGAAGATGGATGGAGCCAAATACAGGGCAATCTTGGAAGAAAACCTCTTGGAGTCTGCAAAAGACTTGAGACTGGGCGGGGGTTCACCTTCCAGCAGGACAACGACCCTAATCATAAAGCCAGGGCAACAATGGAATGGTTTAAAACAAAACATATCCATGTGTTAGAATGGCCCAGTCAAAGTCCAGATCTAAATCCAACCGAGAATCTGTGGCAAGATCTGAAAGCTGCTGTTCACAAACGCTGTTCATCTAATCTGACTGAGCTGGAGCTGTTTTGCAAAGAAGAATGGGCAAGAATTTCAGTCTCTAGATGTGCAAAGCTGGTAGAGACATACCCTAAAAGACTGGCAGCTGGAATTGCAGCAAAAGGTGGTTCTACAAAGTATTGACTCAGGGGGCTGAATAATTACGCACACCCCACTTTTCAGTTATTTATTTGTAAAAAGAATTTGGAATCATTTATGATTTTTGTTCCACTTCTCACGTGTACACCACTTTGTATTGGTCTTTCACGTGGAATTCCAATAAAATTGATTCACGTTTGTGGCTGTAACGTGACAAAATGTGGAAAAGTTCAAGGGGGCCGAATACTTTTGCAAGCCACTGTATTTGTATATAGCCCTTCAATGGACTGGCGACTTGTCCAGGGTGTACTCTGTCTTTCGCCTCTTGACCGCTGGAGATAGGCACCAGCCCCCCCGCAACCCTGCATTAGGATGGACAGGTACAGAAAATCGATGGATGGATATATATATATATATATATATAAAACGAGCCTAGCTTGAAAGTCTTTAAATTTGATAAGAGTAATTTCTGTATTCCTGACTACAGTGTGGGTAAAAAAAAAATAAAAAAGTTTTCTGGGCATGTGTGTCTCTCTGAAAATATTACATACACAAGCTGAGCTGCAGAAAAAAATCAAAGGAACCCACGTCAAGGCTGTGCCAAAGCACCCGCTGACACTAGATATCTGATAGAGCCCGGCCCACATCCTTGGCTTCCCTACAGCCTCTTTGCCAACTGACAGAACTCTGATCAGAGCCTTTGAGCTGAGAAACAAAGAGATGTCTTCCACTGATTATGGGTACAACATATTTTAAAGCCAACTTTCATCAAGCACATCAAGATTCCTTTGGGTATCAAACCTGATGAGGCAATGAGAATTTTCTCATTCAACTCTCTTTACTGTGTAAAAAAGGTCTTATGTAAGTGCTTTAGAAACAATGAAAAGATGCAGCAAATAATGAGCAACCAAATGATTGGGATCTTAACAAACAGCCCAATTTGGAAAACAATCCACACATGCAGAGCGATACACAACTTTCACTTTCTGCCTTACTGTCAAACCAATATTCATCTCATGCTTAGTCTCAATTTCCATTAAGAAATCATGAACCATCTGCCTGCTAGGCAGAAACTGTGCATGATGTGAGGAATGCCTCCCATGTTATGCTTAATTAATGAAGCACTGTATTCTAGCCAAGGAATCCCACAAACACAGATATATAACATGATGCAAATGTCCCCAGTTTCTCTGAAATGGGATGTTTGGAAGCATAAGTGATTGCTGATGTTTATGGATGGTGGGCCTGGTTTGTTTTTTATCTGGGTTTTTGAATTTGAAGAGAAGCTATGATGTTCAAATGTTGTGAATGTCTTATTTAGACATTTCCTATGAAATGCTTTGACTGATGACATGCTGGAATATCACAGTGAATGACACAAGATAGATGAAACAGATATTGTGAAAAGGGAAGATTGATTTGTTCTCCCAACCGCAAATCTTACTTTTCAAAACAGAAACTGACCACCTCAATTAATCAGTCAATCATTATGCTTGACTGATGAAAATTTTAACCAAATGAGAAACATTAACTATTTTGACCAGCAAGTCATAGGACACAGATGCCACATTTACCGAAAATGTTTGAACAAATTTTAGGTTCAAGAAAAGAATCAGATAAGTATAATGACTGAATTTATATTTACATAACACCCCATCTATATGAGCTCATAAAGTATACTAAATGGTTTGCTACTTAAAATTAATCTTGAAGTTGTTTAGGAAATTCAAAATAAACTTTGATTGTAACAGGACCGGAGTCCAAGAAGGACAAAACAGAAATTATGTTTTTCCTCGTTTACAGATTTTCTTTGTTTCAACATTCCTGTTGATTTTTTTAAATATAAAACAAAGATTAACAGAGTACCTACAGTTTTCAAATGATGATTTCATTTATTAAAGAAAAAAAAAACAATATAACCTGGCCCTATGAAGATAAAAAAAGTAATCATGCCCCTCTATTGTTAGATCGTGATGTCTAAAACTCATTGCCAGTTATTGCAGATGCTTCATTGCAGTTTTTGGTGCCCATGGTGGCACAAACTGTTGTTAAGTTTAGGAGATACTTACTTTTTCACGTAGCTTCATGTTGATTTGGATTGGTTTTTTTATGTCTTAATAAGTAGAATCAATGTTTAAAAACTGCTTTTGCATTTACTCTGGTTTTCTTTGTCTGATATTTAAATTTGTTGCTGAAAAATAAATTGTTGAACTAAATCCTTGTGAGGAATTTAATTGAGTATATAATAACCAAATACAGATGTATCAATGATTTTGTTTTACATTTCACTATAGGGTTGTAACTAGAAAACACTACTCTTCATATAAGAACCAGACATACAGTCACCAAATGTAAATGATATTGGTCTTTTAAGCTCAACAGAAAGATCACCGATTGCTCAAATAGATTCCAAGTCAAATAGATGATTAAAAAACCATGTATTCTGCATTGCTGAAATTCTTCAAAACCACACTTCTGAGGTAAAGTTGCTTCAGAATTTGCGAAACATTGGGGAAACCAAAGGGCCCTTTAATGACGTATGAGTTCACATTTTACTGCATGACTTATGAACTCAAGGGAATGTTCTGTATGATTCTTTTCATTTGTTTGTTTTCTTGTTGCATAATGCAAGCTAATTATAATAAGGTTGAAGTGGAAAGGATTATAATTTGTGTGTGTGGGGGGGGGGGGGGTTCTGAGTGTGTGATGCTGTGAGAATTTGTTTTTTTTCTCACAGCCTTTGAAATGTTCATTTAAATTTTCTTTATTCCAGGTTTGGTGAAAGAGTCTTTTGTCCCAGCAGTTTTTGTTTCCTTATCAAGCTGATTAGATTGTTGAATGAACTTCTTCTATCATCACGGGGCCATTTCCTGTCTATCTTTTATTCACTCGGTTGTTTATTGTTATAGCCCTCATCGTCTCGGAATAATCAGCAAATGTAACAGCTTCACTCTGAACTGCAATAATAAGCAGCTGATCCACCCCACATTGAAGAGATCCTATTTACAATTAAAAAAACAAATCACTGAACTTAGTCAAGCCAGTTTACTTTGCAAAGGACTATTAATATCACTCCTGACTATCATCTAACCTAAAATGTTCCTGTAGCTCTTATTATGCAGCTTTACCAAAACTCATTGTTATTGAGAAAAAGTTATACGTTTTTGTAGCTCAGTTCCGAAATTCATATTACATAGATACATTACATATACTGTAGAATAAAATATTTCAAAGCCTTTTTGAATTTTGATGATTATGGCTGACAGATAATGAAAACTCAAAACTCAGTGTCTCAGAAAAACAGAAAATTGTGAAAAAGTTGAATATTGGAAAGTCATGGTGTCATACCCTAATCAGCTAATTAACTCAAAACACATGAAAAGGTTTCCTGAGCCTCTAATGGGCCTCTCAGTCTGGGTCAGTAGGCTACACAAACATGGTGAAGACTGCTGACTGGACAGATGTCCAGAAAACAGTCATTGACACCTTCCACAAAATATCATTGCCAAATAAGCTTGTTGTTCACAGAGTGCCTTATCCAAACATATTCAAAGAAATATTGAATATGAGAAGTGGCTTAACTGGGCTGAAGAGAAATATAACTGGACTGTTGCTCAGTGGTCCCATCTCCTCTTTTCAGAAGAAAGTAAAGTTTGCCTCTTTTGGAAATGAAGGTCACAGAGTCTGAAGGAAGAGTAGAGAGGCAGAGAATGCACATAGCTTGAAGTCCTGTGTGAAGCTTCCGCAGTCAGTGAGGATTTGGGGTGCCATTTGCTGGAGTAGCTCCATTGTGTTTCTAAAGTCCATTTTCAATGCAACCATCTTCCAGAGCATTTTAGACCACCTCATGCTTACTTCTGCTGACCAGTTGTATGGAGATGCTAATTTCATTTTTCCAGCTGAACTGTGTTCCTGCCTACACTACCAAATGTACCAAAAGCTAGTTTAATCACCATGGTGTTATTTGCTTAAGATGAACCACATAGTGAATTTATGAGCATTGTCAAGAGGAAGATGAGACACAAGACTAAAAAATCATTAACCAATTAAACTCCTTCTCTTGCTGTCTTTATATCCTACCCACAGCTTTCCTTAAGAAAGTTTTCCCTGTCATTGGGTCTGATCTGATTCAAATAGTGAACTCATCCCTCCTGTCAGGTATCTTCCCCCAGGCTTTAAAAACAGCAGTTATTAAACCACTGCTAAAAAAGAATAATCTGGACAACACGTTAACGCAGAACTACAGGCCAATCTCTAATCTTCTATTCATCAGTAAAATTATTGAAAAAGCTGTGTTTCAGCAGTTGAATAGCTTCCTAACAATGACCAACTCCTTTGATGTTTTTCAGTCTGGTTTACGTGTTCACCACAGCACTGAGACTGCCCTCATCAAAGTATTCAATGATATCCCCATAAATACAGAATGTGGTAGAACCACAGTGCTGGTGCTGTTTGACCTCAGCATTTGACACTTTTGATCATAATATACTATTGGAACGACTGGGAAGCTGGGTTGGACTCTCTGGTACAGTACTTGGCTGGTTTGAGTATTACCTAAAGAACAGGAACTTCTTTGTTTCAGTAGGAATACTTTTCATCCGAAAGAAGAGAAATCACATGTGGGGTGCTCAAGGGGTCCATCCTGGGGCCCCTCTTATTTAATATCTTCATGCTCCCACTAGCCCAGATTCTGACAACCAATAAGATGAGCTACCATAACTGTGCAGATGATACTCAGCTCTACATTACGATGTAACCAGGTGACTTTGAACCCATCCGTAAGTAAATGCATTTGGCAAATCAATGGATAGATGTGACATAACTTTGTCCAGCTGAACAGAAACAAAACAGAAGTAATTACTTTTAGACCTAAAGAGGAATGATCAAGAGTCAGCACACAGCTTCAGTTATTACAGCTAGAAACTACTGATCAGACCCAAAATCTAGGTGTGGTAATGGACTCAGAACTGAACCTCCAGGGTCACATAAAGGCAATCACAAGGTCAGCCTTCTATCACATGATGAACATTTCTAGGATTAAAGGACTAATGTAACAACAGGACCTCGAAAAAAACATCCATGCGTTTGTCTTTGGTCAGATTGATTACTGCAACAGCGTTCTTACAGGTGTGCCTAAAAAGTCAGTTAGACAGCTGATCCAGAACGCTGCTGCTCGTGTCCTCACTAGAACCAGGAAAGTAGAGCACATCACTCCAGTTCAAAAGTCCTTACATCCTGGGAGCAACCCTGTTAAAGACTTCTCAAGACTTAAGGCTGGGGTGGACCTTCCAGAAGGACAATGAACCTAAACAACCAGATGTTAGAATTGCCCAGTCATAGTCCAGACCTAAATCCAATTAGAATCTGATGGGATTCTTGTAATTTGCTGTTAACATGTGCTTTCCGTCAAATTTGTCTGAGCTTCCACTATATTGCAAAGAAGAATGAATAAAGGTTTACTATACGCCAAAAGAACTGCAGCTGTAATCGCAGGAGCCACTGGTTTTACAAATTATTGATGCAGGGGCTGAATACAAATGCATGTCATTGTTATTTATGATGTTATTTATGAAAAAATGAAATGAAAGATTGTGTATCAATTGCCTCCTACTTCACAAATGTGTTTTGCTTTCTGCTGGTCTATAACACAAGATCCAAATAGAGTTTGTGGTTGTAAGGTGACAAGATGTAAAACAAAAGTTGGTAGAAAAAAATACTTTTGCAAGGCACTGGAGATGTGGCCATCATTTTCTGGATATGACAAATAATTTGTACAATAATCCAAGCTGAATCCATCTTTAATGATTCCAGTACCCTGGTAACAAGCATCTACTTTGGCAATCTAACATCATACCAGTTAGTGAACCTAAATTGCACCAACTGACAGTGACAAGAGGTTAAGATACTGTACCTCAAGGAAGTCACAAAGTGCAGATCTAAATTTATTTAAATTTTATTTTTCCTTCTATGTCTCTGCTCCGTCTTCTTAAACCTCCAGACGGTCGTGGCAGATGGCCGCTCCTACTGAGCCTGGTTCTGTTGGAGGTTTCTTCCTGTTAAAGGGGAGTTTTTCCTCTCCACTGTCGCTACATGCTTGCTCAGTATGAGGGATTGCTGAAGGATTGCTGTGGTTGGAAAGTCTGCATCAACGGGGCCCAACCTTACGCCAATGACTGACGCAATCTGCTGGGATTCCTTAAAGAGGAAACTTTTTAACTGATTGGAATGTTTGTATAAATGTATTGAAATGATTTCTTGTTAACTGCCTTGAGATGACATCTGTTGTGAATCGGTGCTATATAAAATAAACTGAATTGAATTGAAATTATTTTTAACAGCTAAATTCAAAATGATTTTCTTGAAAAAGCTGATGGAATTTGACTCAGAGAAAACAGAAATAGCTAAAAAGATCAATAGTGTAGCTGATAAGTTGACAGAAGTTGCTTAACAAAAAGTGAAAGGAATCATTTTAAGGGCAGTTGTAATAAACGGGTTTAAGGAAATGCCTTTTTTCTCCTTTTTGCCCTCAGTGCATAGAGTGAACACTCTCACAGACAATATCATTTCTTCCCACATACTGTACACTCACATCCACGCAAACACACATCAAGTTAGTCCTGACTGCAACGAGCCTCTCAGGAAAGAAATAGACAGTTTGGTGAGAAGCGATTAGAGCTCCCTTTGGTCGCTGTAGAGTTACTGATGATGGATGTGATTAATAAAGCTGTTGTCATGGCCCTCTACGTCTCTGACTGTCGACCGAAAGACAGGGAGGAAGAGGGGAAGAGGAATCGTCACATAGGGAGAGAGACGGTGAGACTCAATAGTACTAGTGTATGCAAGGACATGTGATTTATTCTTTTACACCTCTGAGACAAACTTCCATTGTCAGATTATTATTTTACACGCCACATCACCTTGTCACACCATTTTTAAATATAATTGTTTTCACTACTTATCAAAGGCATGTCTCTGTCACTGATGCTCTTGTAATCAGCTTTTGATTATTCAGAGATACTCTCCTAAAAAGTTATTTTCCATTTTGTCTGAAATATTAAAACATGTTTTGTTCAACCAAGATATTTGAATGTAAGAAAATAAAAATAAGGTACTATAAACGTTCTGGTGTTGAGTTTTGTTGCTTCCTCTATTTTTAAATGATATTCCTGCTAATATTTGGTACTGAATGTTAGATTAGAAGACCAGCACAAAGAGTACACATAGTTGACTTTTAACAGAATAGACTGTAAATGAAATTTAATTTCTTTTAGTATTCGGTGCAGAAAGTGAAACTGACACATTATAAGTGAGATACACAGAGACATATTCCAAGTATATGTTTCTGTTATTGTTGATTGTGGCCTACACCTAATAAAAACCCAAAATTCAGTTTCTCAGAAAATTAAAATACTGTATTAAATGAAACCAAAGAAAACGTAAATTTTTTTCACCACAGAAATTGTGTTGTGTTATCGCCTACACAATCATGTGGAAGACTGCTGACTTGACAGTTGTCCAGCCGCCAATAAGGCAAGTGAGCCACAAAAGGTCATTGTTAAAAAAGGCTGTTTTTTCACAGAGTGGTGTATCTAAGCATAACGAAAGGAAAGTTGTGGGAAAGGAGAAAGTGTAATAGAACAGTAATGCTACAGCATTATGACAAAAATAAATACTGATGGGGAATCTGTTGTCTGTTTTTAGTATACTGGAGGTTGAATTGAAATAATTGTGTCCAAGTCAAAGAGGGTGCAGTTTCCTGATTCTATGATGGTATCTGTTGCATGGTACGAATACTGTAAATGTTCTCATTAAATTTTATCAGGTTGATAATTATTGGTTTATTAATATAATAAGAGGTAACTGTAAAGTAAAAATTTTGATTTATGGGATTATTTTGAAAAGGAACATCAATAGTAAACACACTTTTTTATTTGTTTTGAAAGAAGAAATTAAAGAAAGGGGGGGGGGGGTTCTTTCATGCATGCAATACCCTCTCAGTTCATTAAAGCTTACTTTTATTGTATTGCATTTGCAATAACAGACTTACTTCTTCCAGAGAAAGTGGGAAGTGATCGGTCAGTTCAAGAGCTCAGAACCCACCGCTAGCGATATATCTTTTTGATCTTGAGCTGTTCTCATTCAATATTCTTGCTGTGAATAATAATGGAGATTTGGTCCTGTATGACCATTTCCTAACTTAGAGTACTTGTCTTTTAAAGTTATTTGCACTGTTTGTTAAAAATTGTATAAAATGCTCTTAAACCACATTCAACTAGAAAAGTACTCAGAGAGCGCAGACCTTCGCCAGAGCCACTTGTACCCCCCCATCCCCACGTTGTTATCTAATTCTAAAGTTTGGTATTAATTTGCTGTGCGTATGCTCCAACTGTAGCGGGGCTGCTGTGCGAGGTCAGCCGTCTCTGAGCTTCTGAGACGGGAGAGGTGTGGAGGTTAGCACTGCTGGTCGATGGGTGGATACACATTTCATAATGGATCAATCCCAAAATGTAATTAGGTTTTCCTGGTGCCATTACAAGCATTTCCTGAAAATTTCATCCAAATCCATCCATAACCTCTAGAGTTACGTTGCCAACAGAAAGAGTCAAACAAACAGACAGACAGACAGGTATGAAAGCATTACCATCTGGTGGAGGTAATTAACAAAGAAATCACACAGATGTTTTTTTAAGAACATTGGACTATTTTAAATCTCTGTTTAGATAATGCATTTGAAAAAAATCCACTCAACAAGAAAATTCATGTTATTCTTCCAACAGTCTTTGTAAAGACATATTCAGTGTTTTGCACATGTATCTGTTGCTTCATATTACAGTATATTGATTGTTTCAGCATAACATCTGCTTGTCATACTATAAGGAGCCAACAGGAGATTTTTTAAACACCTCTGCAGTAGCTCACTCATATTATTAATCAATATTCTTTTAAAACGTCTTTACCTCTAAGGGGCGCTTGCTTTGACTATTGTTCAACAGTTTAAACCATACAATTACTTCAGTTAAGGAGAATGGTCTGAAAGTAAATAGAAAGCCTTACTTGACTGAGCAGAGTGAAATGGAAGTGTTTTTCAATTTGCATCATATGATCTTTGACATTTCACAAACTGGGGAATGTGCTGTTGTATTAGCTGCCCCTTAAGCAACGTTGAAGACCCCAGAGTATTTGATTTGAGAGGCTGAATGGTACATCTCTTTGGTTTGATCAATATTAATTCCTCTATATGCCTCAGAAGCACAAAATCGAGAGAGCTGTCGTCATTAGACTTCATCAATAATAGCAAGCCGTTGGAAGTCGGAAATTACCTATAGGTCTGCTTAAACCTGATGGAACTGAAAAGCATTGTAAATGAAAGGATTGCTGAACAGTTTGGTTAACTGGTCAAAACTTAAGCCAGGTCAGACAGTTAGGGTGTGTAATGGCTTTTTTCATGTTTTATCAGTCATTGATTTCAAATTCAAATTCAAATTCAAAATTACTTTATTAACCCCAAAGGGAAATTAAATGTTGTTGTAACTCATTTTGCAAGTTCCTTCAAAGATTTGTTGTAGATGCTGATGGCTGTGGGTAGGGATGATCTCTTGTAGTGCTCTGCAGATCTGAAGAAGCCTCTGACTGAAGACGCTCTGTAGTTGTATGACAGTCTGATGTAGAGGATGCTCTGGATCAATGGCGTCTTCTTTTCAACTCATCAGGGTTTTGTGGCTGTAGTTGAGGTCTTATTTGAGCTTTTGTGATGTTAATCAGCTCCTGCCAGTTGTAAACCACCTTGTTGCCATGGTTATGCATCATAACAAATGTCCAAAAATAAAAAGTAGCAGCAAAAATCCTTCCAGCTGCACAGCATTCAAAACCAGAGAGAACAGTTGTCCACAAAACAATGTTTCTACCAGAAATGGAAGAATTAAAGTTTTAAAAAAGAAAAAAATATGAATCAAAGTAACAGAGCTACTCCAACATGCTGCCACCTTGAGCGGCGCAATTCCGGAAAGGGACTAGTTAAAACTTTCTGAGGTGAAGTTCAGCAGGTTATAAACTTTATTCTTTCTAATATGGTTGTAACATTGCCTTTTATGGATGGCAACTTCCTCTGGTTTTGTATGTTGTGCAGCTGAAAGGATTTTTGCAGATGCTTTTTTACTTTTTGACAATTGTTTTGACACATAACCACAGCAACAAGGTGGCTTTGTACAACCATGAACAACTGAAAAGCTCAAATAATATTTTATCAACAGTCCCAAATTCCAGATGGGTTGAAAAGGAGGCAATACAGATACTGAGTAACACAACAAAATAAGCCAGAATATAAATTGTATTAAATGGAAATTATTAAGTTATGCTACAATGAAAGTTTTGCTTAAACATTGATTATGCCAAAATGTAATGCTTCAGACACGTTAGACAGACTCCACTCAACAGTAAGAATAAGCACCATCCTAAAGCCCCGCAGTCGGAAATCCTTTCTGGTTCGTGAAAATACATTACTTCCTGTTGGGCCTTGCAGAGGAAAACCCATCCAAGAGCAGTGGACAGAACTAAGAGAAAAGGAGTTGTAAAATTTGTTACAAAGCAGTAAAGTGTTTGAAGAACCAATGAAGTAAGTAACAACAACGATGTTGGAATGGATAATGTTTAGTAAGGTTCTTAGGCACATTTATAAGTGAGCAATGTTTTGACTATACTGAGTTTTGGGGATGGCACAGGGACTATAGAGGACTCTTTTGTCAAACTTCTTTTTACACCACCTTACTTATATATTAGGCATTTACTCTACCAGGGAATACTTTAGGTCTTTTGTTCTTTTTAGGTGCTTCACAAACTGCAATGGTGTTTTTGTGACTCCACTTCTTTTAAGCCAGTAGAAATACCTTTCGGTCTTGCCCTCTGATTTATACGAAGGAGTTACAAACCCATTGAGGAATAATTCGAAACCACATTCTGATATTTTGTGACTTGTTGGGCTGGAAAATCAGGTGTAAATTGTATAGCCTGTGAGTGCATGTAATGCCTCTTAAAATGACAATTAGCACACAGTCTGCACTAACATTACAAAATGCAAGATGTGGAAATCGCTAGAAGAAAATCACTTCATGTTCAATTCTGTGCTCAGATGGCTTTGATGGTAGCATTTTTTGATATTACCATGGTAACAATAACTCTGCATGGTAACAATGATTCATAGCAAATGTAACTCAAACCAAATAAGATGTGGCCCCCAGGGAGGGATTGTGAGGCCTGAGGTCCACCTGTATGTGAATGTAGGCCACTGGGTGAGAAACAGGGAGCTCTCTAAGCACCCTCATCTCCCCCATGCTCGGAAGTAGTCCTAACCGTCGGCAGTTATTGCATGATATGCTCTGCTCCTCTGCTCTGGCATGTTAATATTACATGAAACTGTTAGGGATGACAATGAGCCTGAGGCAAAAGGCAGACATTCAGGTTTTCTCTCTCTCTCTCTCTCTCTCTCTCTCTCTCTCTCTCTCTCTCTCTCTCTCTCTCTCTCTCTCTCTCTCTCTCTCTCTCTCTCTCTCTCTCTCTCTCTCTCTCTCTCTCCCTCTTCTAGATTATTTTTTTGTTGCCCCCCCAATCCCTTCCAGTGACTTTAAATAACTCATGGCCTCATTATCCAAATAGGGAGGAGGAAGCACACAGTAGCCGATATTTAATTTGGTCAGTTTAGTTCATATTATCTTTATACACATTTCTACATTGATGCCTCTTTCCAAAATGTTTGGAAAATCTGTAGTTTTGTATCAGTGTTTATCTGATGGTGTTGGTTAATTGGATTATGATCAGACTCATGTGTAGATGGTATACAGACCTGTAGAGAACCATCAGATACCACAGTGTGCAGTTAATCTACTGTATTGTTTGTTTTTTGTTTTATTAACACATTAAAAATACCACATTTTGGAACTTCACTTTGCAACCTAGACTGGGATCACATTTTAGTCACAAACATGAAAACTTCAGACCTGAGTTACACCCGTACTCCAAAGACTCAGGGCTGGCCTCAGACTCAAGGTCTGGAACTAAAGTCTCAAAAAAAAAAGTTATCTCATTTAGTTAAGTGACAGTGCACAGGTATCTATAGATCATTTGAGTAAATTATCAATGTTCTCTTATGTATACAAATGGCTGATTGTCTACTGTATGTATTTTTACATTTCATTTGAATTAATATTCGATCTGAACAAAGTGAACAGAGAATCCACATTGTGCCATCACACAGCCAGCAGTATAATAGGCTACATGTATTAATTGTGAACATTTCACCTGCTGTGGCCTGAACGCTCTGCATGGAACTGAACT
This sequence comes from Valencia hispanica, assembly GCA_963556495.2. Taxonomy (NCBI): domain Eukaryota; kingdom Metazoa; phylum Chordata; class Actinopteri; order Cyprinodontiformes; family Valenciidae; genus Valencia; species Valencia hispanica. The sequence goes on from OY747702.1 coordinate 21,362,293, forward strand.
GTGCTCACGCTTATGTGTAATAGAGGCTGAATCCACTCTCTGTTGTCACACTGGAGACTAGAATTATGTGCGCCACTTTAGACAAAGTTTTGAAATCAGGGAACATTTCTCCAATTGAAGTAATCAGAATTCAGCAAGACCCTCTAAACAAGGGCTTTCCCGATCGCTTCAGTGGGAGAAAATCCTGCAGCATGCACTCCTTCTGCATCAGTAATTAGGCTGCAGCAATCTATCACCGCTGGTCTGTGTCGGGTGCAGCCACAGATGCACTCCATGCCTCCGTAACTCTTCAATATGCTGTCAGCTCCCATCTCCCATACATCTTATTCATTACCCAGGGGCGTTCCTGGACCTTGGCCTGTTAATGTTTTTTAATAGCATGTTAGCTTTTGTTGTAACGTCATGTTACCTGCAACATTTCACTCTCTTGCTATCAAGATAACATCAAAATAAAAATACATTTTCATTTTGCCTTTTTAATGCAACCTGTAGCAAAGGAATGGACACTTTGAACTCTGGGATTAACAGATCTTAACTTCATCACTTCAGAGACATTAACAAATTCATCCTTCACAATAGAAGCATTTTGTTTTATTAAAAAAATTTACATATCAGAAATTGGACAGCAATTACTCTATTTGTCGTTTTTAGATATTATTGCAAAGAAAAGTACATTGATAAACTTTTAAAACAATTTACAGGCCCTAATATTATTATTTTTACATTTTGAACTGAATATTCTGACAAAGAAAACTATAAACAATAAATTAGGCTAAACAATAGTAGCTCATTTTACAACCTAAAGCAGCACTGTGTTAGATATACAGTAACAATGTTAATTGCAGTTTATACTTGACTAGTGTAAGAGCCAAAATCTCTTATTGTGTTTTGGTCACTAGATGGTGCTGTGTTCTAGATGGGTACAAGCATTAAAGCAAGGGGTCGATTGGGGAAGTTCAGGTGTTGAACCCGGAAGGGCATACAGGTTTGACCGTTTGTGGTGGAGTTTGTATGTAAAATCCAAGAAGGACATGTACAATAAACTGGATTATTGCATCAAGAAGAGCCTTTTTTGGGGATTAAATCTTACGAGTGCAACATTAGCAGCTACGGTACAACATCTCACTAGCGCAGCACCTGCTGGCTAGTATAACCAGGACTTAACTCTCAAAGACTTGAGACTTTTCTCTGACCAAGTAAATACTTGTAAACATGGCTGTAACACTTTGCTTACTCTCTGTAAAGTTTTGTGTTCATTTTTGTTAGATTTCTAAAGATAACATGAGAAGCATTATGAGCAAGTTTTGGTTTGACATAGATCGAAAACAGAATTTTACGTCTATCTTTCAAATAAATTGAGATTTGGGTTTCCTTTCTCAAAGACAGCCACTGTTGCTGTAACATGTTAGATATAGTAATCAGAATCTAAATCCTCCCTTGCTTCCTACAACAATCAGCTTTTCCTACTTTCAAAGCACCTTTATTTCCCCCTGCTGCTTCATGTGCTGTATCTTGTGCATAATTTCCTCCATTTCCCCCCACCTTCCTCCTTTTCTTCCTGAAATCTCTTCATTCCTCCAAGGACACATTCACCGAGTCATTATCTTCTTCCTGCTGGCATAAATTTGGAACATGTATAAACAGATGACTTTTATGGCACAAATGCACAAAGGCGATTATATTTGGCCAAGGGCAACTTTTGTGATGAAGTCAAGTGGAGATAAACTGATGGTCATTTTTTTGTCTTTGATATAAGACCCTCTTTAACAAATCTGTAAAGATAATTAAAATGTCCCCTTTCCACAACTCTGTCCACCTGATGCACCCTGTACGGTGGCGGCTAGAAGGGGGGCTGAGCACAGTGGTCAAAGTGGGTGCCTGTGACTGTGACACAAATACACTGGTGTTCAGTGAAGAGGGTTGTATCACACGTTAGACTGCTGCTGCTGCATTGGCTTGCTGCTGAGCTGAGGTTACCATGGCAACAGGCTGCTGGGAGACAGAGGAGTGAAAGTCAGAAGGACGGTGTTGGTGGGCCTTCAGCTTTTGATCACCATAAGAGATTAGCTTGGAGCAAAACCCTACAAATCCTACACAGATGTGTTGAAGAAAGTAAAATGTTAAGGCTTGCATAGTAAACAAAGTTTCTCATGCAGACAGGTTTAAGCATTTTACTTTTTGAGTTCAAGCCTTGTGACAGAACATGAAGTGAAGTGCATGCATAGTGCACCTATTAATATAAAACATATAAAGGGTTACCAGTTTTGGGGAATTTCACCAAACTTTTCACAGCTAACTGAACTCTAGTTATTTGAATAGTTACAAGATTGGAAATGTAGGATTCTAGCATCTAATGAGTGTCATGGTAGAAAAAAACATGTGAACAAAGAGACAAAAGACGTAACGTGTCACGAGACGAGAGCAGGCTCAGTGAGCTGCAGGAGGAACAAGCACCTGAGCGAGAAACAAGCAGACATAAATCAATAAAGGAAATCTAGACAAGAGGTGGGAAAGCGAGAGATGAAGACTGATATCGGAAATATACGGTGTAAAAACATGCTGGGGACCATGAGATATCTAATCCTTCAGAGTGCTTTTAGCCTAATTTCAGGTGTTGGGGATGCAGTAAAATATGAGATCACTATGAGAAAAAAAAAGTGTTCTGGTAAATACCAAAGGGGGAATTAATCACTTACTTACTGTGTTGTGAAATGGTCATGAGGAATCACAAGAGGGATTGTTTCAACCCACCCTTAATCCTCCTACTCAAGTAGAACATGACACAGTCTCCCTATTTCCCAGACCCATCCTCACCTTAATGCAATCTCTAGAGACAAGACCAAGGCCACGCAAATGGGGTTAAATGACATTTATGCTTTGAGTGTGGTTTCTTTATTCTTTTCATTCTACGTAAAACGTATACCAGGATGACAGGATGTATTATTCACAGCTGCAAATCCGCAAGTTACATCTGTACACAGGTACATCTGCAAGTCAGACGGCCTTTGGTAATACCCAAGTACGCAACTGCATTCGTGTGTGATTGGCAAGTATGTATTTGATAATGCTCCTGCACAGCTAAGATATTTCCAAGAGTTTCAATAAATGGTCCAGTTTTACTTAGCAATGGGACTTTTTCACATTTGTAATGGAAAATGTGATAAAATAAGATAAAAATATATTTTCCTTCTATGAATTATACATAAATAATTAGGAAAAATTATCAATCCTAGGTAGAAAATAAAAAAAAAACTTTAAGTAAAGGTTTGTGATGTTTAGCACCTGATATTACTTTCTCAGACTTCTGTTACCAATGAAGCTTTATTTTCTACAAAAAATTTAACACTTGTGCTGCCTTCATAAGCCTATTTGCTTATAAATATTTTATTGTCTCAACTGACAAATAATAGTGGGTGAGGCCCAGCTTCAGTTTGATTCTTTCCATTATTCCTTAAGTTTGCACTGGATCCATAAGTAGGACAATTCTTAAGAATTATTTAATATTTAATATTTAACCAACTTGCATCTGGCCAACGTTGTTGCTTTACAACTGCTTGATTCATTTACAATAACTACTAAACAAGGATTAATAAACTTATTTTCTTTTATCATCATGTAAACTCATATCAGATACCTAAAACATTAAAAGAGACTGTTTTAGTAAAAATAATTATGTATCTAAATAGCAAAAAACAAACAAGGAGATTTTCAGCCGACAAGTACAGGAAATTGATACCGTGATTGTCTAATCATAAGCAAATATTAATATAATTTTTTTAATTAAAAAGATGAGGAGACAGTGAAGACGTCAAGAGGATCACTTTTGGGAAGCTACATCCAAACCTGGAACTGTGGTCTCTCCTCCTGCAGTTGTCTGCATAAAACTATGAAAAATGAAAGAGTTCACACTTCACATGAAAAGCCAGTCTTCGAAAAATGTGTGTGTGTGTGGGGGGGGGGGGGGGTTTATTCAAGGTGAAGTGAAAGTGCTCTGTTTGATAATTAAGGGGTACAGTTTAAAATATTGTTCTTATTATGAGCCAAAAAAATTGCAAGGAAGGGAATAAAAGAAACTGGTATTATAAAAAACTGTGGAGAGACAGTTTATGAAATACCTAAATAAAGGTCAAAATTTCCAGAGAAAAATTATATATTTTATACTCTGCTACTGGCAGCTATCCACCACATATAATAAAACACTTAATATCATTCTGCTGGAAACAGGAAAATGACAGTGTGACTTGCCGAGATCAGGATGCAGTTAGCGAGGCCCGCTGAATCTTGGTTTATACTTCTCCGTCAGCAAGTTTGCACCCACATGCACACTTATTAACGGAGACATTTTCCTTTTATACAGGTCCTTCTCAAAAAATTTGCATATTGTGATAAAGTTCATTATTTTCCATAATGTAATGATAAAAATTAAACTTTCACACATTTTAGATTCATTGCACACCAACTGAAATATTTCAGGTCTTTTATTGTTTTAAAACTGATAATTTTGGCATACAGCTCATGAAAACCCAAAATTCCTATCTCAAAAAATTAGCATATCATGAAAAGGTTCTGCCGCTGTTTCTGGTTCAAAAGTGGCTTGACCTGGGGAATGCGGCATCTGTAGCCCATTTCCTGCACACGCCTGTGCACGGTGGCTCTGGATGTTTCTACTCCAGACTCAGTCCACTGCTTCCGCAGGTCCCCCAAGGTCTGGAATCTGTCCTTCTCCACAATCTTCCTCAGGGTCCGGTCACCTCTTCTCGTTGTGCAGCGTTTTCTGCCACACTTTTTCCTTCCCACAGACTTCCCACTGAGGTGCCTTGACACAGCACTCTGGGAACAGCCTATTCAGAAATGTCTTTCTGTGTCTTACCCTCTTGCTTGACGGTGTCAATGATGGCCTTCTGGGCAGTAGTCAGGTCGGCAGTCTTACCCATTAATGCGGTTTGGAGTAAAGAACCAGGCTGGGAGTTTTTAAAAGCCTCAGGAATCTTTTCCAGGTGTTTAGAGTTAATTAGTTGATTCAGATGATTAGGTTAACAGCTCGTTTAGAGAACCTTTTCATGATATGCTAATTTTTTGAGATAGGAATTTTGGGTTTTCATGAGCTGTATGCCAAAATCATCAGTTTTAAAACAATAAAAGACATGAAATATTTCAGTTGGTGTGCAATGAATCTAAAATATATGAAAGTTTAATTTTTATCATTACATTATGGAAAAGAATGAACTTTATCACAATATGCACATTTTTTGAGAAGATAAACTGGCCTTGAAATATAAAGCATCTAGTGCCCAAACGCTGCATTGACTACTAATTACATCGACTATAGAGCATCGTTCTGGTGAAATGATTTTGAGCTGATGTTGGGACGACCAATCACAGACATGCGCTGTCCGTTGCGTTTGATGGATAGTTATAAAATTGGGATCTACTCGTCCGTGCTTGAATTTACATATTGGACACGGGGGAAACTGGCAGCGCAGCCAGTATGATATAAATGTTTTTAATTTAAGCCACATTTTTAGACTTGTAGCCCTCGCACACACACACATGCACACACACATACAAAACCAACTGTCAGCCTCCACCCCACCCCTGTCTCTGAACTGAGAATAAAAATTAGAATCTGAATGAAAACATGTTGCATTTAAGAGTTACATTACAGCATGCAGAACTCTGAACACGTCCCGGGGGAGGCGGGGGACATTGAGTCCGAGTGGACCATGTTCCGCGCCTCCATTGCCGAGGCGGCTGACCGAAGCTGTGGCCGCAAGGTGGTCGGTGCCTGTCGCAGCGGCAACCCGCGAACCCGCTGGTGGACACCGGCGGTAAAGGATGCTGTCAGGCTGTAGAAGGAGTCCTACCCGGTCTTTTTGGCTTGTGGGACCCCTGTAGCAGCTGATAGGTACCGACAGGCGAAGCGGGATGCGGCTCGGATGGTTGCTGAGCCAAAAACTTGGGCGTGGGAGGAGTTTGGAGAGGCCATGGAAAACGACTTCCGTACGGCTTCGAAGCGATTCTGGTCCACCATCCGGCGTCTCAGGGGGGGAAAGCGGTCTGCCACCAACACTGTTTACAGTGGGGATGGTGTGCTGCTGACCTCGACGCGGGACGTTTTGGGTCGGTGGATGGAATACTTCGAAGACCTCCTCAATCCCACCAGCATGCCTGCCAATCTGGAAGCAGGGTTTGGGGACTTGGGGTCGGGCTCTCCAATCTCTGGTGCTGAGGTCACCGAGGTCGTTAAAAAGCTCCTCGGTGGCAGGGCTCCAGGGGTGGATGAGATTCGACCGGAGTTCCTCAATGCTCTGGATGTTGTGGGGCTGTGTTGGTTAACGCGGCTCTGCAATATTGCGTGGACATCGGGGGCAGTTCCCTTGGATTGGCAGACCGGGGTGGTGGTCCCCCTGTTTACAAAGGGGGACCACAGGGTGTGTTCCAACTACAGGGGGATCACACTTCTGAGCCTCCCTGGTAAGGTCTATTCAGGGGTTCTGGAGAGGAGGGTCAGACGGATAATCGAACCTCGGATCCAGGAGGAACAATGCGGTTTTCGTCCTGGCCGTGGAACACTGGACCAGCTCTACACTCTCAGCAGGGTCCTGGAGGTGCGTGGGAGTTCGCCCAACCGGTGTTTTGTGGACTTGGAGAAGGCATTCAACCGTGTCCCTCGGGGGGCCCTGTGGGGGGTGCTCCGGGAGTATGGGGTACCGGGCCCCTTGATACGGGCTGTTAGGTCCCTGTACGACGGGTGCCAGAGTTTGGTTCACATTGCCGGCAGTAAGTCGGGCTTGTTTCCAGTGAGAGTTGGACTCCGCCAAGGTTGCCCTTTGTCACCGATCCTGTACCTAACTTTTATGGACAGGATCTCTAGGCGTAGCCAAGGCGTTGAGGGGATCCGTTTTGGTGGCCTCAGGATCGGGTCTCTGCTTTTTGCAGATGACGTGGTCCTGTTGGCTTCATCGGAACGTGATCTACAGTTTTCGCTGGAGCGGTTCGCACCCGAGTGTGAAGTGGATGGGATGAGAATCAGCACCTCCAAATCCGAGGCCATGGTCTTGAGCCGGAAAAGGGTGGGGTGCCTCCTCCGGGTCGGGGATGGGGTCCTTCCCCAAGTTGAGGAGTTTAAGTATCTGGGGGTCTTGTTCACGAATGAGGGAAAAATGGAGCGGGAGATCGATAGACGGATTGGTGGGGCATCTGCAGTTATGCGGGCGCTCTACCGGTCTGTCGTGGTGAAGAGAGAGCTGAGCCAAAAGGCGAAGCTCTCGATTTACCGGTCGATCTACGTTCCTGCCCTCATCTATGGTCACGAACTCCGCAGAGTGTCTGGGCTCTCCCTTAGAGATAGGGTGAGAAGCTCAGTCATCCGGAGGGGGCTCAGAGTAGAGCCGCTGCTTCTCCACATCGAGAGGAGTCAGTTGAGGTGGCTCGGGCCTCCTGGACGCCTCCCTAGTGAGGTGTTTCAGGCACGTCTCACCGGGAGGAGGCCCAGGGGAAGGCCCAGGACACACTGGAGGGACTATGTTTCTCGGCTGGCCTGGGAGCGCCTTGGGGTTCCTCCCGAGGAGCTGAAACAAGTGGCTGGGGAGAGGGAAGTCTGATAAGCGGAAGAAAATGGATGGATGGATGGATTACAGCATGCTCATGTCTTCAGATTATATAGCAATTGCACCTAAATGCAATGGGTGTGATTACTGAGTAGAATTATAAATATGCAGTGACACCCAATGCCTAATGACCTAATGGCTGCCTAATGCTAATTGCACTCCTTAAAGATCAGCCAGTGGCAGCATCTCGATGAGGGGAGTTTTTAGGAGGCGGGATACCATACAAAATCACCTGAGCATAATTCTAGGCAGGGTGTGATTTAAAAATCAGGAAGTGCGTGTAGCTGTGCATACTGAGGGTTTTTTAAATAAGAAAATGTATTTTCGCAAGTAAACTTTTTTTTGCTGAGCTTAAGAACAGTTTTAGTAAGGACTCTACACAATGTTTATTGAATGAAGCCCCTGGTTGTAAACTCAGCAAAAAAAGAAACGTCCCTTTTTCAGGACTGTGTATTTCAACAATAACGTTGTAAAAATCCAAATAACTTTATCTTCATCTTCATTGTGAAGGGTTTAAACAATGTTTTCCATGCATGTTCAATTAACCATAATCAATTAATTAACATGCACCTGTGGAATGGTCATTAAGACCTTAACAGCTTACAGAAAGTACGCATTTAAGGTCCCTGTTCTAAAAACGGAGGACACTAAAGAGATTTGTCTACCGACTGTGAAAAACACCCAAAGAAAGATGCCCAGGGTCCCTGCTCATCTGCATGAACGTGCATTAGGCATGCTGCAGGGAGGCATGAGGACTGCTGATGTGGCTAGGGCAATAAATTGCAATGTCCGCACTGTGAGACGCCTAAGACAGCGCTACAGGGAGACAGGAAGGACAGCTGATCATCCTTGCAGTGGAAGACCACGTGTAACAACACCTGCAAAGGATCGGTACATCCGAATATCACACCTGCGTGACAGGTACAGGATGGGCACAACAACTGCCCGAGTCACACCAGGAACACACAATCCCTCCATCAGTGCTCAGACTGTCCGCAATAGGCTGAGAGATGCTGGACTGAGGGCTTGTAGGGCTATTGTAAGGCAGGTCCTTACCAGACATCACCAGCAACAACGTCGCCTATCGGCACAAACCCACCTTCGCTGGACCAGACAGGAGTGGCAAAAAGTGCTCTTCACTGATGAGTCACGGTTTTGTCTCACCAGGGGTGATGGATGGATTCGTGTTTATCGTCGAAGGAATGAGCATTAAACCGAGGCCTGTGCCCTGGAACGGGATCAATTTGTAGGTGGGGGGTCCGTCATGGTCTGGGGCGGTATATCACATCACCATCAGACTGAGCTTGTTGTCATTGCAGGCAATCTCAATGCCTTGCGGTACAGGGAAGACATCCTCCTCCCTCATGTGGTACCCTTTATGCATGCTCATCCGGACATGATCCTCCAGCAGCAGGTTTAATGCGGAGCTGTGTACTCTAAAGCAGAATAGTAGTTAACTGGAGAGAAAATGGCACTGTACACACCTAGAGAATTCCTGTATAAAAAGTCCCTTCGGCAAGCTAGAACTGCATATTTTTCATCATTAATAAAGGCAGATGACTGAACTTTTTCCACCGTCTCTAAGCGGATGTTTGGAAATACTTCGGCTACCCTAAAAAGCCAGACGGTCATGGCTTGGAAGAAGAAGGTCGCCCGACGTCCAAAACGTGCTTGAGAACAGTGGCAGCCCGAGGAGGCAATACATCAAATGTGATTGCGCATGTTCGGGAGCACAAACCATCGTTGTATGCTACATTCAAGGTAAAGTTAATGCTGTCTTGAAATGAAAAAGCTTATTAGCGTCTGACATTAGTGAAGTGAGCTTGTTACCTTGGCAGATGTGGTAACTACCTTATCTTATCTTTTCTTCATCTCTATCCTTAGTAACTTTTTTAATTGAGGCAGATAATGGTAACTAGCATGCTAATGATTTATCTTAGCATGGTAGTTAGTTACCATATCTGCCTCACTAAAAAGTGTTTTTCCTTTAAAACAAATACAGATGTTCAAAATACACATTTTAGAGCTGTAATCATAATACCATGAAATTTTTGCCTACGGTTTTCATACCGTCAGTATCTCATACCGGCCCATGCCTACTCCCAAACATGATTACTTCTCTCTCAGTAATTGAGGCAGCATTGGAGGGAACTGTAGAACCTCATTTGTGTTTGGACTGTTTTGATTCAGTTGAGCTTTCAGAATTATCAAAAATATTAGCCTCATTTTAGACATGATGAATCTATCGTTAGTAAATGGAAATGTACCACAGGAAATTAGGGTTGCTGTAATTACACCTTTACTTAAGAAACCTTCTCTCGATCAAGATGACTTAGTTAATTACAGACCTATATCTAAACTTCCTTTCGTATCTAAAATCCTTGACCAAAGAGTTGCTAATCAATGTGATTATCTAAAAGGTAACAACCTGTTCAAAGAATTTCAGTCAGGTTTTAGAGCTCATCATAGCACTGAAACAGCACTGGTAAAGGTTACCAAAGATATTCTCATGGCCTCAGATAATGGATTTGTGACTATTTTGGTCTTGTTGGATCTCAGCAATGCTTGTGACAAAGTCAATCACAATATTCTCTTGGGAAGGCTTGAACGTGTTGCAGGGATCAAAGGAACAGCACTAGGCTGGTTTCAATCATGTTTGTCCAACAGATTCCAGTTTGTTCATGTAAATGATACATGTTCTTCACACTCAAGGGTTACTTGTGGAGTATAACAGAGTTCTGTACTTTGACCAATTCTTTTTACTATACGTATGCTTCCAATTGGTAAAATCATTAGACAGCATGGGATAAATTTCTACAGTCATGCCAATGACAACTATATTTATCCATAAGTCCTGATAAATCCAGTCAGGTAGACTACAAGCATGTCTGGAAGACATAAAAACCTGGATGACTAAACTTTCTGCTTTTAAATTCTGACAAGACAGAAGTTGTCGTATTTTGACCAGAAGCTCTGAAAAAGTAACTGTTTAGTCAATCACTTCATCAGGAAGACATTAAATTGGCCGCCAGTAATAACAAAGAAACCTGGCGTTATTGTCACACTCAGTGTCCCTGAATATTTTATATATATATATATATATATATATATATATATATATATATATCAGCTTAGAATTCCACTGCCACAAAAATGGAGGACCGCTTCTACTCAGAGTCAAGAGTTCCTTTTATTAACAGTCAGGATTTACGGCAGTTTTGTTTCTTCCATGAGTCTGCAAAAGTGGGTTCATCTAAAAAAAAAAAAAGATGAGGGCTTGGGTTGGCTCCGCTATCCAGAAGAAAGTGTGTCCACTCAAGATGTTCTGGTGGGGACACCGCTGCCTATTCGACGTCTCCACTACTGCTGTCGTCCTGCCACTGCCAAAGAAACAGAAAGCGCTAAGACACTTTACACAATAGGAGCAGCCCACTCATTCATAATTGTAGGTAAAAAAGTTGTCCCTTTAACTCATCTGTAAGTAGGCAGTGTTTCCAGTCTTTCCTCAGCCCGATCGGTTGGCGATTCCACCCAGTCCTTGTCATCTGATCCTCAACCGCATCATATGTTGCTGCACCTCTTTGTTCCAGCTTCCGTCGCCCAAAATCCTTCCTCTTATCTCAGTGTGGTTAACAGAGTCAGACAAGAAAACCCTCCTTGTTGCATTCCATGAGGTGCTTATATACACTGGTGTTGGCTACAGTCCACACCTGCACCCTCTTAGCCTAATTGTGTCCCAGCCAGGCAGGGAGGAGCTGACTGCCAGCTAAAACCAATCAGCATCATCATTGTCCAGTCCAACTCATTACCACCACAATCCAAAACACAACATGCATTAGCAAATATATACTGCAGTCAAGAGCATGCAAAAATACCAGATTTACTATATATATATATATATATATATATATATATATATATATATATATATATATATATATATATATATATATATATATATATATATATAAAGAACAAAATAAAAGACTGGTTGATAATTTACTCCATCTTACATTATTTTTGACCAAGACTTGACATTCAAATTCCATATTAAATGGAGCTAACAGGTTAGCTGAGGTTCAGGAGCAAGGCCACGCCTCAAACCCGCTTCATAGATACTAATCAGTCTTAACTCGATTCACCCGGTACCTCACGCCTGCGCTACATCTCTAATCACACCGCGATACACATATAAACTCTGCCTGCCTTTCATCCCCCGTCTGTCTTGTTCGTTTTCACCCCTCCCTTCCCCTCCCTCTAGGTCCTGGGTCCTGCCGACTCGCCTTTTCTTTTCTGGGTCCTGCTGACTCGCCTTTTCTTTTCTGGGTCCTGCCGACTCGCCTTTTCTTTTCAGGGTCCTGCCGACTCGCCTTATCTTTTCAGGGTCCTGCCGACTCGCCTTTTCTTTTCAGGGTCCTGCCGAATGGCCTTCTCTTTTCAGGGTCCTGCCAACTTGCCTTTTCTTTTCAGGGTCCTGCCGACTCGCCTTTTCTTTTCAGGGTCCTGCCGACCCGCCTTCTCTTTTCTGGGTCCTGCCGACCCGCCCCTTCGACCCTCCCCTTGTTTTTTTGTTTTTCAACAAAGCATTCATCGGGCACAGCCTCCCTGTTCTGCGCTCCAGTTCACTCCTGTACCACCTCTTCTAATGTCTCTCTCTTTTAGGTTCCGTCTGGGGGGGTCCTGAGCAGGCTCGGAAAGACGATTTCCCGAAGACTGCATTCAATTCTACATGCCTTCAATAAACTGTTAAATTCTGAATCTGTAGCGTGGTCCTTGCCAGTGAAACAGGTTTCTGGGATTTCCTTGATTCACCTCCGGATTAGTGCTAAAATTTGAAATATTCTGTCCAGGAGTGATACTGGAAAACTAGTCAATGCATTTGTTACTTCAAGACTGGACTACTGTAATCATTTACTATCAGGAAGTCCAGAAAATGCAGTTAAAAGCTGAATTGCAGCAGCAAGAGTTCAGATTGTTATCTTCCCTTCATTGGCTCCCTGTTATATAATTTAAAATCATCCTTCTTAGATATAGAGCCCTTAATAATCAAGCTCCATCATACATCAGAGATCTGATTGTTCCATATGTTCCTAACAAAGCACTTAGTTCTCAGAATGCAGGCTTACTTGTAGTTCCCAGGATTTCTAGAAGTAGAATGGGAAGCAGATCTTTTAGTTATCAGGCTCCTCTCCTGTGTAACCAGCTCCCAGTTTTAGTCTGTGAGCCAGACACTCTACTTTTAAGACCAAGCTTAAAACCTTCCTTTTTCATAAAGCTAATAGTTAGTGGCTTAGGTCATCCCGAGCTATCTCTGTAGGCTTAGACTCTTTAAGGACAGACTGACCACTTTTCTTCATTCTGCTGTTCTCTCCTACTACTCTCCAGTTTGATTATTTTCTGTTATTTCAACTGTTAACTTTGTTTTTTCTCTGTTTTGCTCTCCATAGAAGCTACACCTGGTCAGCTGGATGGGGGGCATCGACTGGGATGATACACCCAATAATTGAGCATTCTCTGTGCCCGGTTATCAAATGTTCACTTTCTTTAATATAGAAAGTACTCTTGCATCAGTTCTTTTTGTTCTGTGTCTCTGCTCTGTGTTGTTGAACCCCCAGACGGTCATGGTAGATGGCCGCTTGTACTGAGCCATGTTCTACAGGAGGATTCTTCCTGTTAAATGGGAGTTTTTCCTATCCACTGCCACTATATGCTTGCTCAGTATGAGGGATCACCAAGAGATTGCTGTGGTTAGAATCTGCATCAACGGGGCGCAACTGCAAGTTAATGACTCGATGCAATCTGCTGGGATTCCTTAAATAGAAAACTTTAAAACTGATTGGAATGTGTGCATTATTCAATTGAAATGACTTTTTTTGTAAAGTGCCTTGTGATGACATCTGTTTTGAATTGGCGTTACATAAAATAAATGAATTGAAAATTGCACTGTACCCCAGTATGCATATTCAGAAACAACCGGAGACTTGTTTGCTGTTTCCATAGCAACAAATCCAGTTGTAAGTGATTGTAGTGCTGGCCGCAAGCATCTCTCTAAGTTGTAGTAGTGTAGTTCATCTGTGAGTTAAAACACTAAGTAATAATGGACATAGTGGTGACTACATCTATTGACATTTGGTTCTGCTCTCTGTTACTGTGACCTTTACCTTTAAACAAGTCTGCTTGGGAAAATTTACCAATCCGACGTTAACCCGTGAGTTAATACTTCAAACACTCTGCAAACTCCAGGTGATTTGATCTCCTGCAGGTTGTTGACCTAACAGATGCAACACAGTGTGAGCATGTTTTTAAGCACTCTATTAGTACAAAACTTTTAACATTGAAATATGACTGGAGATGCACAGAGAGGTTAGCTGATTTTCAGCTTGACCAACTCTGGCTGGTGACCAGAACAGAAGAAATTGTGATATTTTTCTGATCAAATGAAGTTGTAAAACAACTAGTTTTAAAAGTTTTAAGGTTTTTATTGAAACAATGATTCTGTGGGGATGATGAAGGACGAGGGAACCAGAAACACTGCACAGGGAAATTGAGGTGAGTGGAACTGGAGAAGGAGAAGTCCAAAGGTGAGGTTGAATCCTGAGGAAATTGTAATTGTATGAACTCAGGTGAAGCTTACTTGGTAGATGGTAAGTTAACGCCAGGGCTAGGATTCCGTGAGCTTCCTACTGAGTTCCTGGAGATAGTGGAGTCCGAGACTGAGGATGGAGCACAAAGGGCGGGCAGGCAGTGCACGGAGCTGGAGCATAGATCACAGAGGAGCTTGGGGCTTGAAGGCAGTCAGACGTGGAAAGATACCAGAGTTTCCTAAAAAGTGGGAGAACGGATCACTGAGAGGTTACAACAAGGAAAACCTTGGAAGGAGCAGAGAGAGAGGTAAGCAGGTTTGTCACTAAGAACACACAATAGACACTGGCGCACACACCACGGGCTTGAGGCTTTACCAGATGGTTCAACACTCAGGTACTGAAGATCTGACAACCAGCTCCTTATATCCTCATCCAGTGATGAGCTCCACCTGTGCAGGCAGGTCTCCAGCTCAGCCAGGACCTCTGGTGGAAATCTCCAGAAATGGTGGAGAAATGAGCGGTAAGCAGACAGACAAAACTAACCCCTGATTCACACTGTGCGCAGAACAGATGCGGCCCGGTGTGCGCACAGCTACCGGACGGACTGCAATTCACACCAACTGCGGTTTGTGTTTGGAACGTCTCGTGAGGTTTGCTCCAGCGAGAGCACCAAATCTCGGCTGTTCACGCGATAACAATAGATAACAAAAATTAGACTTGATCCGGAAAGTTAACTGAGCTCCGCATCCGCCCCCAGACCGCACCCCAGCTGGCGTGAATGTATTGATTGTACTCCATGTTTTTTAATCAATGAGGTAGCCGTACAGATACCGAGCCGCATCCGTTCTGCGCACAGTGTGAATCAGGGGTAACACAGACAACACCCCAGACTACTAACAAAAGCATAGCCCAGATTTTACTTGAGAGATGATGAAAGTGGTGTGGCATTTTAACAGACAAAAAAGAGAGATAAAGAGATACTTTGTTGTAGTTAGACCGATGTGCAATCACTCAACATATGAACAATGGCTTTGATTACAAGTGCTGTGTGAACCCTTACACACATTTACTCTCAAACTATACTTTTGAACATATCTCCACTGGGGATGCCAGAGGCCCTACCTACAGGCAGGAGAGCTAAAGAAGGTCTCTCTGGCTCTCTAGCCTGGAGGTGGAACTGTTTCCAGCATTTCAAAACACTGATTTAACTTATCCTACTTGAAAACTTCAAGCGAAGGCAGTATGTAAAAAAACCATTATGTTAAAAATGGAGAAACACATTAAATCCCCCCACAGAAAAGAAAAGAAATAGGCCTAGGTGAGACCAAACTATCAACTAGTACTTTTTTCATCATTTAGAAGGAGTCTTCAATAATTACTAACATGTAACACAAACACATAAAGCAATGTGTAAATATCTGTCAACCCTGTAATTACTTATGCTAATTTCTAAATGCGTTCCTAAGCATTGATTTAGTAATTTAAAACTGCCTTCACTAATGCTCCCACTTCTTCTTCTCTTTTTTCTGTTTCAAGTCTTGCAGAGACATTTTTTAATTGGCAGGTTTTTGCAAACTCTAGAACAGTCCAGCCCCTAAGGAGCTGTACTTTCTGTTCTCCAAATATCAATCACTAGAATAAGATTGTCCCATTAAAAGAGCTTTAATAGGCCTAATCACTGAGGCGGGAGATGAATAGCGAATCAATTAAACAGATTTGTGTAAGACGAGACACTGATGTAACCTCACATTTCATTCAGGAAGATTTCTAAAAAGGATTGACAGTCCTTTGTTCTTCCTGAAGGTGTGCCATTATAATTCCCCACAAGCTAATGAACATTTCCCGCTATATAAAAAGGGACCATATTCTAAGTTCATAATGCTGTCTAAAAGAATATGTTTACATATTAAACATGTCACTTTATTTATACTTGAGTAAGGGAAAAAACAATTAGTAAGTAAAATAAATTGCCCATTTTCACTCAGTTGACCTGCAAGCGCCCTAGAATTGTGTGCCCTAGTTGACTGTGTGATGCAGCACCCTATTGTCAACACAACCGATGAAACAATGCTGGCAAAAATTGAAGAAAAACAGGAATGTAAGTTTGACTGCAAACAGCAGAAGAACATAAGAGCTTGTTTTAAGAAGGTGCTGTATCAGGAGACTCACGCAAGCTTATATAGCATATACAGTATTTGTGAAGCAGAATGTTATAAAAACATTTTACAAAAAAGGCAAGTTTGCTATACACAGCCCATACGAATAGGTGATGAAGAAAAAGAGTGTTGATTTATACCTAAACAAATGCCGAACATTTCTGTGCGGAATGAAGTGGACAGGGTTATGTGTATGGACTGTCATTTTCTCACACCCAATGCCATATGTCTAGAGATGTCATTTTGTATCACAACCTTAAAAGGTGCTGCTGAAAAAGAGAGGGCTTCTAGAATCCTCATCTTTTCATTTTTCTATTGACAAAAAAAGAAAAAATGTGAAAATGTGACTGTATTTTTGTATATGTTTTTTAAATCGGATACAAAACAAAGAAAAAAAGATCTTGTGTTTCATATTTTAACATTTTGTCTTGGATCAAAAATACAAAAGTGAATGAATTGGATTTGATTTTAATACCTAATTGCTTGGAGATTTTCGCCGAACCGCGAACTTCCTTATTGTCTAGAAACAAAAACTATCAGATTCTGTGACTCTAGGGGGCACTGTTTCACTGACAAAATCTCATATCATATTATGTGATACCCTCACTGAGTTCAGAGGTCACCAATTGTGACAGCACACAGCTCCTGTCATAATATGTAACTCTTCCATAGCCTTTGCAAAACAACGTTCACCTCATATCAGGTTTTTTATGATAGCATTATGGATTAATACAAACACTGTTTGCGTTTAAAAACAATAAGCATGGAATCTAAAAGAAAAAGAAAATAGTAAATGTAGGATATCTTATATAAAGCAAAATTAGCTATTCATGATTTAAAAACAACAACAAACAAACAATCAAGCTAATTTCTTCCCCTTAACTGTTTCGTCACCAGTACCTCTGGTTTTTCCTTTTGTAGCCTTGACCCTTTTTATACTTAAGTCTTAAGAAAAGATAAAATTGCATGCAGCTTAACGTGTTTATGAAAAACTAAAGCTTCTTTTAATTATCATTTAAGTGTGTAATTGGGTTTTGAAAACCAGCAGACCTGGGTCAGGTATGACTAAAATTTAGAATCGTTCAGGGAATTTATTAGCACTTTTTAGACGAGGAGTGCATATGGACCTCGTGCACGTTAACAGGGTTAGTAGATTGCATAATGAGCTTATGCTGTTGAGGGGCACTATGTTCATACACGACGAGTCTGCAAAACAGTGCCCCCTAAGCCGTTTTCAGACAGAAGTTCTGGAATATCTGCGGACTATTCCATGTGGTCTTTAACCGGAGTTGTGTTTTCAAATACACCCCTTTTTTACGGAACATTGCCTTTCGGCTGCTTTCACACAGCAAGAAATGTACAGGAGGATCCTGATGAATGCCGGGTGGATGGGGGGTTGTATGTGGATATGACGTAAACTTAGTGCGGTGGGCGTACATGTCCTTTCCCCAAACAAAGGGATTATTGCAAATATGGCAGACGAAACAGCAGATCTACTCAAAGTGCTTGTCTTTGTGATGTGTGCAATTTTGCGCACTTGGAAACGCTTAATAGACATCAATGAAGAAGCTGAAGAAGCCGTGTTCTTGTGCACTGCCCTTCACGTGACATTTATACGTCATCAATGTGTGATCTCACAGCTGCCCCCCTCCCCTTTTTCCCACCGCCCCACACCCCTCCAGCTTTTCTGGACCATTTCCTGATAATCTGAATGCAAACACCATAAGGCAAAAAGTATGCTCTTGTTACTATGTCTTCATCCATAAAATTACCGGTAAAGGGTATCCGGACAAAGTCCGGAAGATTGCTTTCCGACTCAAAAGCAAAACAGACGAAGTTACAGACAAAATTACAGTTTTTCATGGCCTGTTTGAAAGGAGTTCTAGAGTCACAGAATCTGATAGTTGAGGAAAATGCCCAAGCAATTAAATAATAAAACGAAATTTGATCATGTGACCAGAATCTGTGGATTATTTGTCCTTTCTATTTTTGATTAACAAACAAAAATCAAAAAAGGAAAATGTGATGTGTTTTGTAATTTTGATCTGAGACTAAAATTTAAAATATGAAAAGCAAGACTTTTGTTTTATTTTATTTTTTGCATTTGATTTAAAAACAAATAAAATATAATCACATTTTTGTTTGTCGATCAAAAATGGAAAAGATGAATGATACACAGAGGTACCTTCTAAACTCTATCAGGAACCATTAGAGTTTTCATGCAGCTACAGTACAAAGAGAAATATGGAGCAAACCAAAACTACGGCAGCATGCATTTTTCAACAGCATTAATGTACCTAACTGGCTTTGCACCTAGTTGAATTAATCACCAGATACAACTTAAGAGGGGATTGTCCTAAAAGCTGCGCATGATGCATTCAGGTATAGCTGGTAAATTAGGTTGTTGAAAAATCAAAATGACTCAAACATAGTGTAAACAGTTTTATTCTCAAATATAGGAACAGATTTCTTTAAACAATTCCTAGACATCAACACTATCTGCAGTTCGTTTACCAGCAAGGTGTTGGTGTGGAGGATGCTATCCTCCACCTGTTACACAGAGCACACTCTCATCTGGATAAAGGAAGTGGCACAGTGAGGATTCTTTTTTTGGACTTTTCCAGTGCATTCAATATCATCCAGCCCCCCATACTAGATCTCCAACTACCTTACTGGCAGGCCACAGTATGTCAGGCTGAAGGACTCCACGTCTGACACTGTGATCAGCAGTACTGGAGCTCCTCAGAGTACAGTATAGTCCCCTCTTCTCTTCACCCTATACACATCTGACTTCAGTTACACTTCTGACTTCAGTTACAACTCAGACCAACAGGTTTAAGAACACTTTTGCCCATCATACCATCTTCCTCTATAACATGTCGTTTGGGGGGAGGCGGAGATAGCGTACAGAGGACAGAAGGAAAGAGAAGGAGGTGGAGCATTTTTTTATTATTGTTCATACCTTTACTTTTATAATTGTCTATTTTATTTATATGCCTGTTTACAAGCACTTGTTTGATGTTGTTTACAACTGTTTCTTGTGTGATTTCTGAATCTAGAAGCTGCTGGAATTTTTTTTTTTCCTGAGGGAGTTATCCCAAAGGGATCAATAAAGTATAAGTCCAGTCAGTCAAGTCAAAAGCACTTATAACAGCCTATGTTAATATTTGACACAGGAGAGATACCTTAGTATTATGCATTAATACATTCAGCAAGCACTGTCTTAGCACTACCACATAAGCCCAATGTCTACAGTCTTCTTTATTTCAGCTCTTGTAGGTACAGCCAATCAGCACCAGGGAAAATAAATGGCAATCCTAGATTGGCTGCTTTGCAAACACCAGCCAAAAGCGGATGAAGTGGCATTGCACATATGTATTTCACCTTCCCAAATTGCATTTTTTAAATATATATTTTAGATATGTGGGATGAAATAGGACAGACTTTCCGTGAATAACTTGGAGTCACATTATACAGAAAAAAAATCTGCAAATAAGTGAATATATGAATACTGAACCCCAAATAAGTATGGGCCACTGTGCTCCATTTTAATGCTACCTACTTAAAGAGCAACTCACCCCCCTACCAGAGTCTTACTCCACCTACATTTCTAGTTTGAAAAATGAAAATAAATAAATAAAAGGAGACGTTGTTTCATGCTGCCCCATTTGATCCCTCTCCTCATCATTGTCCTCACCTGTGTCTCCAAACATCCACACCTGATCCTCCTTACTCATGTGTTTATAACCTGTCACTTCCCCTCACTCAGCGCCGGATCATTGACAATGTCATGTTGATGCCAACCTCTCCATGGTGTGTCTCCCTCCTGCTCGATGTCCTGTCTCTCTGTTCCTGCTGCCATCATCATCATCATCATCATCATCATCATTCCACCAGCAGCACTTTAATAAACAGCCTTTTTGATGCCAACCGCTCCATGGTGTGTCTCCCTCCTGCTCGATGTCCTGTCTCTCTGTTCCTGCTGCCATCATCATCATCATCATCATCATCATCATCATCATCATCATCATCATCATCATCATCATCATCATCATCATCATCATCCCACCAGCAGCACTTTAATAAACAGCCTTTATGCACTTTACCTGCTTCTGTGATTGGGTCCATGCATTCCACCACACAGCTCCTGACAGAATGATCCGGCCTTGAAGATGGACCCAGCGAAAGCCAAAGACCCTAAAGTCCTGCAGGCGCTCTGGTGTCGGCTGGACAAGATCTCCAGCTTCACCCGTCCCCTGGCTCCCCTCACCAGAGTGGAGGATTTTCTCCTGGAGACTCTCCCCCAGTTCAGTTCCAGCCTCAGCCCTCTAGATGTGGAGGAACTGAAGGAAGCAGTGGAGGACATCCTCCTAACAGCCGAGGAGCAGACGTCTCCTGCTGGGAGCCGATCCGCTCCCTCAACAGCCGGCAGATATTCCACCAACGTCAGGTACATCTCCACGCTGCACACACCACCGCTCTCTCTTGTCAGCGGCCTGGCTCCTCCAAGTCCTCGTCTCCAGTCAACCCGCCGAGGCTAGCTTCCTCCATCAGCCTTCGAGGTAGGGCCGCTTCCGAGGTGGAAGTGCGAGCTGTCTGCTCATCCCCGGTCCTCTCTGCCGCGATCTGCACACCGGCTCTGCCCACTCCTCCTTCTCCAGTCAGCCAGCCTCTCTTAGTCTGCGATCCAGTCAGCCAGCCTCCCTCAGTCTGCGATCCAGTCAGCCAGTCCCTGCCTTCAGTACCTGCACCTCACCTGAGCCCTTGGGTCCCCACGCCGGCACCATGTCTTCGGGCCCCCATGCCCGCACCTCACCTGAGCCTTCAGTCCCCCGGTGCCACCGCGTCGTCTCCCGGCCCCCATGCCCGCACCTCCTGACACGTTGCCTGGCAGACCGAGAAACGCAAGAGGGAAGAGGGCTGGGTGGCGTCAACACTTCCTTGCTATTCCAACTCTAGCTCACAATGGAGGCATGTCTGAGATTTGCCTTGTTTTGTTTCCCACAGCGAATTGCATTGCCCTATTCACATGCAAGTGCAGTGTGGGGTTTTAACCTGAAGACGTCACAACACTGACGGTTTTGGGTTGAAAATTAATATGTATACTAAAATGTACTAAAATAGAAAAAAACAATGACCAGAAATGTAAGCAGTGCTAATAGGGACTAATTTATATAGTTTATCAGCCAAAAAAGTTGGTTTGGGGGGGAGTTGCCCTTTAAGATGACAACAAAAATTATGAACTGAAAGTTCCAGATGACAAACTATATTATCAGTACAAACGACAGTCTGACAATACACGTTATATTTTCTTTGGAGGTTCAGTAACTATTTGCGTCTGGTCACTGGCACTGCAGAATGTCTCTTTCGTTCTATGGTATATAAACCTCATTGTGCATTTACTAGTTCTGTTAAGGACTTTTAACTAGTTTACATATTTTTTATAAGTAAGCAGTTTATATGGAGTTTTTCTAGAGACATACCAAGTCATGTTCATAGTTATCGTTAGTATTATTGCCTAAGTTTATTACTGACTGTGAAAGCTGTATAAGTGCATGTGCAACTACAGATTGTATAGAGTTTTCAAATTACACATTTTCACCTTCATTCAGGACACTGAATTGCTGCCTTTTTTATATAAATTTCCAAAATAATGAAAAGTCCGGCCTTTGTGTGGTCAGAAATCCCTGGTGAACATTGCATAGCAACCTGTCTTAGCTGACAACTTCACCTGCCTGTTTTGGTATAGTTTTCTGCTTGGCCATGAGTGGAAGGGGGAGGACAGAAAAACAGGGAGCAGAGGCAGCTGATGCATATTTCATCAAGGCATTGTGGACACTGCAGTAGCCTGTAGAGCAAGGGGGAGGGGTGGGGGGTGGACAGCACTCACAACCACACGTGGGTGCTTTTTTCTCTTCCAGACAACTTTTATATTTTAAAAAAGTGTCTCTTAAATGTTGTTGTTTTTTACTCCAGTTTCAGTGCACGTTCATCACTGATGCAGTAATTGAAAGAGAATGTGTTACCGGGTCCAAAGGATCATTTTACCACGACTGTGGTAAATGTCAAAAATCTCACACAGAATTGTGAATTGCACATCAGTTATCCAGTCACCAGAGGAAGGTAGAGAGATATGTTTACAGTTTTTATACAGACAAAACACAGTAGCATACGCATTGTGCACATTATTGATATTTTTTACATATGAATGAAGGAATATACATGTAAATTCATTATCAGTAATCTGCCAAAGAACCCCAGTGCCACCAAATAAACTTTTACCCTATTTAAAAAAACTCATCCCCATGCAGTTAACTTCTTTAGGGAATTTTTTCTTTTTTTTAATAAATCAAAATTGACCACATGGTGGGGTTGTTTGGACTTTTACACATTGTACCGACTTTCTATAAGTCCAGGTCAGTTCTTCATGTTGGCTCATTGGAGGCAAACCTTTGAAACTCAGGAACAAGAAACAAATCAGCGCAGTTAAATCTATAGTCACAGTGGTTGTTTTCCAAGAAGAGATTTGCCCCTGCCTATTCTAAGAAGAATATTAAAAAGAATCCAGTAACAAACACTTTTTCATCCCAAACACCAGGAAGGTATTACATACAGTTTTTGGCCTGGCACAATTCAGCTATGGCCAAAAACAGTATACCATGGTGCCCTAATGCTGCTCCCACAGACATCACTTGTGCATAAGGGATACAGGTCCTTCTCAAAAAATTAGCATATTGTGATAAAGTTCATTCTTTTCCATAATGTAATGATAAAAATTTAACTTTCATATATTTTAGATTCATTGCACACTAACTGAAATATTTCAGGTCTTTTATTGTTTTAAAACTGATGATTTTGGCATACAGCTCATGAAAACCCAAAATTCCTATCTCAAAAAATTAGCATATTTCATCCGACCAATAAAAGAAAAGTGTTTTTAATATAAAAAAGTCAACCTTCAAATAATTATGTTCAGTTATGCACTCAATACTTGGTCGGGAATCCTTTTGCAGAAATGACTGCTTCAATGCGGCGTGGCATGGAGGCAATCAGCCTGTGGCACTGCTGAGGTGTTATGGAGGCCCAGGATGCTTCGATAGCGGCCTTAAGCTCATCCAGAGTGTTGGGTCTTGCGTCTCTCAACTTCCTCTTCACAATATCCCACAGATTCTCTATGGGGTTCAGGTCAGGAGAGTTGGCAAGCCAATTGAGCACAGTAATACCATGGTCAGTAAACCATTTACCAGTGGTTTTGGCACTGTGAGCAGGTGCCAGGTCGTGCTGAAAAATGAAATCTTAATCTCCATAAAGCTTTTCAGCAGATGGAAGCATGAAGTGCTCCAAAATCTCCTGATAGCTAGCTGCATTGACCTGCCCTTGACATATGAATGAAGGAATATACATGTAAATTCATTATCAGTAATCTGCCAGTGGACCAACACCAGCAGCTGACATGGCACCCCAGACCATCACTGACTGTGGGTACTGGACACTGGACTTCAGGCATTTTGGCATTTCCTTCTCCCCAGTCTTCCTCCAGACTCTGGCACCTTGATTTCGGAAGGACATTCAAGTACTTTGGACCACTGAGCAACAGTCCAGTGCTGCTTCTCTGTAGCCCAGGTCAGGCGCTTCTGCCATTGTTTCTGGTTCAAAAGTGGCTTGACTTGGGGAATGCGGCACCTGTAGCCCATTTCCTGCACACGCCTGTGCACGGTGGCTCTGGATGTTTCTACTCCAGACTTCCCACTGAGGTGCCTTGATACAGCACTCTGGGAACAGCCTATTCGTTCAGAAATTTCTTTCTGTGTCTTACCCTCTTGCTTGAGGGTGTCAATGATGGCCTTTTAGCTCGTTTATAGAACCTTTTCATGATGTGCTAATTCTTTGAGATAGGAATTTTGGGTTTTCATGAGCTGTATGCCAAAATCATCAGTTTTAAAACAATAAAAGACCTGAAATATTTCAGTTGGTGTGCAATGAAATATATGAAAGTTTAATTTTTATCATTACATTATGGAAAATAATGAACTTTATCACAATATGCTAATTTTTTGAGAAGGACCTGTATATCTAGGATGGAATACCTCAGTACATTTGATAGGTTTCTGGCATTCCACCAGCAGTTTTAGGCACGCAGTTGGAGAAAAAGTGTTTATATCAGCTTATCCACAGCCTTTGTGAATGTGAGCCATTCTATATGTTACACCCAAATCTTTTTTTTTTTTTTTTACTACTGCTAAAAGCCATACCTGTGCATACTAGCCTGACTTAATTGATACACTGAGGATGTCTTGTTTGAAGGTTTGGTCCCCATTCCACAGCTTTGGGAAGAAATAAAACGACTACACTTTGCGATTAGGTCCTCAAAGGCTTGACATGTTTTCTTGGCAGTCAGACATACTTAGTCAGATTCAGACTTGTGCAGGCAGACAGCTTAAATGACTGAATAATAGTGACAAAACATTTAACACACTTTTAAGTCTTAAAACATCCATTGGAAACTTCCTGAACTGCTCCTGATGCAGCATTTCATTTTCCTACAGGGTACGGTGTGTGGTCACAATATGATTTTATTTACTGCTTAAGTGCCTCTTTGTATGTGCCGTTCAAAGCACTCTAGCATAAGTGAACCTCTGGCATTTCTTAGCACAGCATAAGGGCAGCTGCATCTCTGTGCCACTGAGCAGCCGAGAGCCTGTGTTCCGGTTGGCGGACTCTGTCCACTGCTCCTCGGTGGGATTATGATCGCTTTGTGAGATGTCGACAGGAGTTAATGAATATCTTCTTTCACAAAGCCCGGGTAATCCTTCCAACAAAATGCTCGCCTCATTGATAAGATCTACTGTCACACAAGGAGGAAGACCACTGGCATCTAGCTCTCAACTAAAGTGGGATTTTTCACGCTTTGAAGCCTGAGCTGCTTTTTTTCCCTCTTGCAACACTCTGATGAAATTGGGTGCACTTATTATTTGGGGATTTTTTGCTGGTGGTGGCAATGAAACTGTCTACCTCCTGTCTAATCTACCCTCCAGTCTGCTTGCCCGGCTTTTTTGTCTTTGTTATCACTGTTGCTCTCTCACAAGGTCTCTTTACATTTTGAGTTCTCCTCCTTTATTTTGCTGCTCATCTTTGCCAAGGTTTGAACAAGTAATTGGCTATCTGTCAAATAATCCTATTGTTGCATGGAAGTTATTTTTTTATAATTAAGTTACTTTCATTTATATTTTAAAACTATGTGCAATCTTTCCAGAACTTGCAGGTGGACCTTTATCCAGATTTTCACACTGTAACTGAACAGCTTGTTTCTGAAAGATCTGGGCTTTTCTCCCCCCTCAACTATGCTGGATAGCAGCCTTGCACAGTGATGGCCCCCACCTGGTGACTAATTATAGATGTGCAAACAGAAACAATGTTGGGTGTCAAAGCCATGATCATAAACCTGCATGCCTGCAATTTTATGATCAGAATTGCTGGACGAAAAGCTGTTTTTAGATGATGAAAGCAGATAATTGGGCACATTGTGTGGAAACAGCATGTTTAAGAAGATGAACAGCTGCAGACCAAAAATATTCATATATCTTGGAAATAAGACTTGAATTAGCAGTTAAAAGATAAAAGAAAATAGATAACATCAATGTTAATATCAATAATAAACAAATTCAATATGTTACATATCTATAGTCATGATAATAGGATAGTGTACCCTCTAACAGTCCTATGGTTTCAAAGTATAAATGATCCAGTCATTACTAGGTTATAAAATAATAATAACAAACATAAACGTCACAGCTTCCAACATCCTTATTAAACAAAGAGGAAGCAAACTCAAAACAAGCTGTTTAAAACTAAATACATACCACAAACATTAAATGTATAGAACATCTTAAAACATAAGGATGGTACAGTATTCCTATTTAAATTGTGACTCTATGTCGCTGTAATCTTCTTCTAATGTGCTCCAGTTTTCTCATTCACGCTGTGCACTATGCTCATGAACTGTGTTCTTGATGATATTTTTCTGGTATCAATGTTGTGATCAATTTAGCATTTTTTGCTTTTCAGTATATAGTCGTATTCATTAAATTTGAATGTGCGTTCTAATAAGGCTCACTACCTTTTGCATATAACAAACTTCAAGCAAGTATTAAACCTACTTTTCATTAAGCTTAAAGCTCTGTAATAATATGTATTTTTAGTTCGTCTGATGTAATGTTCTAATCGTAAATGTCATGTTTTCATTAGTTGTAAGTGGAAAATCTTCATAAAGTTACATATGTTACTACATAAAGTCTTTTGTTTTTGACAGCAACTTTTTAGAGTGATGGTGACAATAAATGATTTGACTTTTTAATGCCAGACAGATTTATCTTCATGAAGAACTTTGAAAACAAACTTTCTTCAACTTCACAATTACACATTGATTTGTGTTGGTTTGTTACCAGAAAATCTCAATAAAATACACAAAGGTTTGACTGTAAAGTGGCAAAATGTAAAAGTTTACAGGAAATACGCTTTTTTGCAAACCTAATCATAAAATAGTGCCTTGGCATTTCATCAACTATAAAATTTTTAAGACTGGAGTGGTTTTACAGTGGCTAAAATACACTTTGTCTCCGTCCCACTAAGATCAGATTTCAGCCTCAGCCTCCAGGAAAAACACATATGCATTTTTAAAACAAAGATGCTCAAAAGTTACCTACTGCCAGTAAGATGCTAACTGCTGCTAGTCAATTATCTGGCAGCATGAGCCAATCACAAAATCGTGAACAGTTCCTTTAACTCTATTAAATAAAGACTGCATCTGACATCAAAATAGGCAGATCACATTGAAGGAATAGGAACCTGCATTCCTTCAACGATGTTAATCATTTGTATGGGTAGAGGTGTGTTTGTGCGCGCACTTTTTTAACCTGGTTGGGGAGAGCTGTTATAACAGTAAGAAAGGTAGAAAGCGGGCAACACTCAATGCCCAATTACTATTAAATTGAAAAAACGGAATGATTTTAATACATATGTTCAATTACTGTAATTGAGAAATGGTAAATGGTTTTTGTTTTTACTGTACTGATATGATGAAAAAACATTAATTTACATTAATGTAAAAGAAACAGGAACATTTATAAAATGATTTCCAATTCTTCTCAACTCTTCTTATTTGGTTGTTTGGCAACATCTGCTCATTTCCCCCTGAATTACAACCAATCTACGTGACTTAACCACAGCTCCCACTGAGCAACTTGATCGGGCCATTTGGATTACACTAGCGCAGACTGGTAGGCTACTGTGTTGGTTCCTGAAATGGCCCCGAAAACGGCCTGTCAGCCCGACCTGACCCGATGAAGTGGAGAAACGCGCATATTGGGAAGGTCTGGTCAAATTACCCTGAAGTTCCAATAGTGGAAACGCTCCTTATGGCTGGGAAACTAGTTGGATCAGCCCAAGACAGGCAGACACACTCTCAAAGCAGCCATACGCCCATGCACTAAAGGCAGCCCCCCCCCTACACACTCCTTAAATATTGAGTTGATAGGTTGGATTTTTTAAATGTTCAATGTGAAATTATATATACAGTTTCTGTTTTTTGTTTTCAATACTGATTAAATCCTGCCACAATAAAAGATGAAGTTTGCAAATTCTTACAATGATAGTCAACAGATTTGTGTTAAACTATATACCTACTTGTCAGTGTGTGTATTGGTGCGTAGATTAGTGCTTAGATTTACTTTAAACTTACTTGCTTTTACCACAGCTGTAGTGGTAAAAGCTTTTGTTGTTGGTGTTGACAAAACTAGATTACATTGGTGAACATTACACTGTGCAGAATGAGGTTAGGTTGTGACAAACTAATGATAGGTGCACTTTATAGAAAAACATGTCAAAATAAAAGATTGGACAGGTTTTAAAAGAACATCCTGTCGGACTCAGTGTGAGTCTTAGCAATCCATTAAGCCCTGATCTTCTTTCATTTCCCCTTCATGCTTAATGTAAGAAGCAGACGATCAGCTCTCCAACATATTGATCCCAGGACTGCACTCTGTCCTTAATTTAAGTGTCATTTTGTCTGGAAAATCACAGGCCAAGCAGATACGAATGATCATGACATCGACTTAATTGTAGTCATTGAGATTATGTATCTTAAGCCTCTAAATAACACAATCAGGCACCTTTTGGGCCCTTAAACTCACTATAATGTTTCCTAGTAAACATTCAGACTTGTCAGGTTAGACTCATATAAAAGGGTGCACAGATAGTGGTAAGTAAGAGTAAGAGAGCAGATATATTTTACTCACAGTAGTAGCAGGCCTTTGGAATTAATTTTGCCTAATACCCCTGATGTCTAATTTGATTATGTCTCCGGATTAAATAGTGGGTTTTATTGAACATAAATTCTGTAATATTGTTTTGACAAAGAAAGATGCATGGCCATTCACTGTTTTTAGCACATAATCAGTAATGTGTAATTAGCGTAATCAATATTAGCAAAAATAAATCCTCCCTATGTGGGGCCCGTGGGCTCCCTAAGCAATAACAAGGTTAGAAAAACAACGTAACACTTAGCTGTTTCCCCACTGACACAGATGGAAAATAAATACATTTTCAGCTGGGCTGAACTTCAAAAGGCTCCAGGATTAATCCTGCGTCATTTTTCTGAGAGAAAAGCTCTGTGTTTGTTAATAAATTTGGTACTATTTACTCTGCTACAGTGAATGCTTTCATCTCATCTGAAGTAGCACAAAAGCTTGTCATATTTAAAACCAGTTGTCATCACTGTGTGCTTCCTGTCATTGCTGAAAACAGTGGGAGTGATCTGACTTGAGAATTGTCTGATCTGGCGTGGGCTGGTTTCCATCTGTCAGTGACTGCGAAGAATCAGAGAAAAATTTTAGACCTCTCGCCTGCATCCAGCCATAATTCATTGGCAATTTGATTCAAAACATCTCAGCACAAATTGTCTGCTGCCTTGTAGTTAAACCCTTTGAATTCTGGCTTTAAGATCCTACAGGAATCCGTTTGGTTTTAAAAGGAAGTGGTTTCCTCCTATCTTTTTTTTTTAGCTTTTCTTCCTTGTGTTGTAACTATCAATTTAACAAAAAGTTGTCTGGTTTTCTGAGCATCAATAATTATAATCAATAATTTAATATTAAAATAATTATTGATGACATTCGAGTTTAACCTGTTTATTAAAGATATAGGGGCACCAATCTCATAAATTAGATACTTTTTATTAAACCAGTCAGTCTCTTCTGAAAGGGCGGAGTTCGTTCGCGGGGATTTAAACAAACTTTAGAGCACACACTGAAATAGAACAGGAAACTTCTAGTTAATAAAGGGAATTTTATTAATGAAATAGGTCAACCTTACAGATTATATATAGCCCAAAGCCTTATCAATTGGCGCGATCGGTTCACAAAGGGAGACAAAAAAAGACTGCGTGGCGATTCAACAAAGGCTAGTTTCAATTAGCAATGGTGGCTTGGACAAAGGGAGGGATGACAGTGAAAGGGAATCGACGGAAGGTCACGCGACCTGTCTAAACAGACACGCGCCGACTGCAGTGGACAATACAACAAGCCGGGAAATAATACAATATAATATACTGCTTCTGGTTGCAACCAAAGTCAAATAATAAAACACAAAAAGCATGCAACATTCAGGGTAGGTGTACAGCGGCAGACGACCAAGAATGAACAGTGGTTAACAAGTTGACAGACTTATTTTAGGCACAGAAAAATGGATATAAATCCTAGACCTAATTCTCCTCTACCCAGACCAAAAAGACATAAACCAGGTTTATCCTACTTGGTGATGACTCTCTCCACAGTCCACGACGAAGAACGTAGAACGACTTGAAAGTGTCCAGTTTAAAGGAGCGGTTAAGCGCAAATCCGAGGTCAGAAAAGCGGACGTCCAACTTTAGGCGCTGAGGGACTCAGGGTTTTCAATATAGCTCAGAGGCCAGCGGACTCCCTGGTTGCCCGTATAGGGAAGTCTGTTTGCTCGGCCGCTTTACTTTGAAGTTTAAAAAGGGGAGTTCTTCCTGGTCCAGCAGGTTTGAACGCTGGGGAACCAAAAGACGAGGATTTCAGTATTCACGCTGCCTTTATCAACTCTGTGATGTCATCACTGGCCACAGACCAATGAGAATGGGTTGAGGGCAGCAGCACGGATGCTGGGAGATGCAGTTCGTTCAGTGAAAGGATGCTGGGAGATGCAGTTCTTTAAGTAAAAGGCCATAGCCTCAACCCTTGTCTTGATAACCATGTTTGCTAATAGGTTAAAAATATATTGAGCAAGGTAAGGCAGCTATAGGGAAATGTCCTGTTGAATGTGTGGCAAACACTTGGAAACTCCTGTTGAATTTCACATGAGAAACCTACAAGAGAGGAAAGACAACACCCTGCATACAACTGATGGAACAGTACTAGAGAATGTGCGAGCTCGAGTCGGTCAAACTTTCACTGGCTGCCTGGTCTTATTAAAAAGCACAGGAATGAGACAAGTCACACCACATTTCTACATATTCTTTTTTATCTCACCGTAATCATATACTGTTATAGAAAGACAGCTTGCAACTTGGCATTATAAGGTAGGCTACCAGTTCCGTGTTCCAAAAACAATATTTTTGTTTAAGTTTATGTGTAGGCTTAATTACCTCTTATTTCCTCATTTAGTTTAAAAAAATCACCTCTCAGAAATAACGCATGCAGTTCCGAAGTCCAACAAAGAGGCAGCAGCTGTGTAAAATAGCCTGCATACAGCCTGTCTGAGATGCCCGCATGAGGAGACTGATGCACACATGGATAGTAGGAGGTTTGTTTTAGATAAAAAGTACAGCGACTGAATGACAACACCAACTGTGATGACAGAGTTGATAATTCACGTTTGTAAATCTATCTGTTCCATATGTTTTAATTTAATATGCTCAAATTTAATTTCCTAATTTTCCTTTGGGAAGTATATTTCAATTGAGTGTTCTATAGGCCAGATTTTAATGATGTTTGTTTTTGAATAAGACGTGTTGGCTATAGTAAAAGTAGTTTTTCTTTTTTGCATTCATGTTATTATTTAAATCAATGAATGACATCATTGCAAATTGGTAATAAAACTTGTGCAGATGCAAAAGGAGATGGGAGGAAATCAGGGTAAAGAAGAAAGAGCAGAAAAAGACAGCAGAGGTGCCAGCCAGGATCACATGTAAGAAAATAAGATGCTTTTTCCCCTATATATTAATTATATATTTAAACTTAATAGCCCTCTTGTTTTATACTTTGGTTTTAGTGGATTTGAGGTGTATTCCCTGGACCTGTGATCTAAGGTGACTTCAATCAGCAGCTGACCGGGTGATATTGTTAATTGATGGTGTTTATTTGGCTT
This sequence comes from Valencia hispanica, assembly GCA_963556495.2. NCBI lineage: Eukaryota > Metazoa > Chordata > Actinopteri > Cyprinodontiformes > Valenciidae > Valencia > Valencia hispanica. Next base: position 21,394,021 of record OY747702.1, read on the forward strand.
CGATAAAGCATATTAATTGATAGGTGTAATCCAGTGCTTATTGTCTGCTTTACGGTGCTCAGAATTTGAAAGTTGAAATGAAGTATTTTTTTTTTAAACCACCTGCTTTTTGCACAGCAAAAAAGAAAAATCCCTCACTCATTTTGGCTAAGCCCTGGATGTTCTGCAATCCTAAATCTACCGCTGCATTACCCATTGGGTGAGTTGCTCAAGTGGAGTAAAATTGCAGCGGTAAAGCACATAAAAGTGTGCCCAAACTAATGTACTTTTTTTGTGCTGGCATTGGTTCACGTTGGTAGTTAGCACTCCAGTGAAGACTTGCAAATTTGTCTCATTTATATATCTCTTATGTAACAAAAAGTGTTGCTGTTCTTGGAGTACTCTCAGCCAAGAGCTGCTAAAGCATTCCCGAAAAAAGATGTGTTATACCTTTATCTGGCAGCATGAGCCATAGACAGGTCACACTTTCTTCACACAAAACTAACTGAGTGTAAAAACCCTTTATCAGTCAGCAAACCTTCTGGGCAGAAACCAAACTTACCGAGTTCGGCTTGAAGATATCTGCTCATCAGCTAAAGTAATAATATTTATTTTCAACATTACTGAGACGCAGGGAAAAGCTGTAATAATTGTGTGTTGCGAGAGGCAAAAAATACATGTACCATGGAGATCTCTTGTGAAATCATTGAGCCTAAATTAAAATATTTTGAGTGAAGCATGCTAGATCTTCAGCAACATTATACAAAATCCGTTTCTTATTTTGGAAATGTTAACTTGAATATCAATGGATTGGATTCACCTAATTATAAAAATAAATTCCAGGCCAAGATGGAAAAGTAAATTCTTGTTTCTTGCTAGATGCTATTTAGTGTTTCATTAGCCTTTCCATCTGCTACACTCAAAACCTGCAAACCTTGTTCTATATGTAGTTCAGAAGGGTGCCTTACTGTGTAATTATTGTTTTTAATAGAATCGCACATGAAGTAAAACATGTAAGTCAGAGAAGATTATCAATATCTGATCCCAGCTAGCTGCCTGTGTGCCTGTTTGAATTGAAGTAATACAACAATTTCAGTGCCCACCTACACATATTGCACCAATTTGATGACCAACACTTTAGAAACCCACCTTGTGTAGCATGGAAAGAGATTAGTTTTAATAATTGTAGTGATGTTTTCATTGTAACAAGCCTAAAAAATTTAAATAGATATTTAGTTTTCCTAATAAAACTAGATTTAAAAGGGGGAAATATGTTTGTAAATCTATAGACGCTGACTTTAAAATTTGTATTGAAAGTAAAGCTAAATTCTTCGTGTAATATATTTAAGAAAAACTCAAATGAGTTGTTCTCTTGATCTAATTTAGCTAACAATAATACAAGTCTTTCACAATTTGCATTGGCCGCTGAAGGCAAAAAAGTATAACAAAATATTTAGCATCTGATACAGACAAGTGCAGTCATACACAATGTAGAGAATAACCAAGCAATAACAAGACAACAAGGTCAAAATTGAGCTCAGAGGGAACACATATTAATTTAGTGTATATTTTCTTAGGATGTATTTATGGACATGATTTGTTTTCTGTGCTAAGAATGAGAAGCGTAGACTCACCAACAAAACCCATTTCATTAGTAGCAGTTTGTCTTTGTATAATCTTCCAGCTAAATTTAACTAAAGAAGTTCAAAGTAAAAACAAACCTAACACAGCACAGATGGCGGAGACTGAAAGAAGAAAAATAGCTTTCAGCAGGTTGTTGACAGAGCCGTCATGATTCATTAACACATACACAGCTGAATGTATACGTATACTCTGAAATTTTCAATTTGAGTTGCTCTGACCATTGTGCAGTAGCAAAGGAGAAACACATCCAGCAATCATTGTTTTCTGCATTAAGGTCAATCATTTTTAAACAACACAGGAAATACAGGAGAACAGACTGCTTTTGTGATAGCTAAAAATCATGCTCGGCCTTTGTTTGTATGTCTGAAAAGTAGGACGTTTTGCATTTAGAGGCACCATGTGCCTAAAATTATACATCCCAATGAGAAAAATGTTAGGATAGGTTGAACATTTTTAAATGATAAATTAATCAAGTGTCTGAACAGCAGCTCTTGGGTTGGTTTTCTACTCACAGGTTACAAAACGTTGTTTGACACTTTCGTATGATTAAATGTGTTTTGATGCAAACTATGTTTCTTGTAGCCCAAGATCCTGTGATATTTAAAGAAAAAAGGATCTTTCTCATTGTTTGGGAAGTCTGTATACAGAGACTCTAATCCAGCTGCTGCCAGCATGAATTCTTTTTAAGTGAACTAAGCATTGAAGAGGAGCCAGCTACTTTTAAATCCTTCTTGTAGAAGCATTTTAGGTGGCTGGTTGAAAAAAACATAGCAGGATGATGCACAACATATAAATGAATTAGAAGCTTTGTGTTGTACTGTTGTACAGCTTGGCTTGATAACGCTGCTGTGGTTGGCAAGAAAAAGAATGCTGCTCACACACTAGGCAACAAAGTTTATGGAGGAGGATAACATATTTTTTTGTAATTCATTACACATATGGCAGGAATCACAAAGAAAGCATGATATGAGCTAAATTATTAACAAGTCATAAAAAAGACCTAAAGCTAGTTTCAGCCTGTTATTTCCCCTACATGAAAATATTGTCAGCATTAGTACGATGTCAGTTTATTACAGCCAGTAGCTGTGTGTTGAGACATATTCCTTTTTCTTTTCAAAATAAAAGCTATGCTAGTTTAAGTACATTTCAGAAGCTTTCTAAAACTCAAGTGGGAGAGAAGCATCAATAAATCTGGTGATTTTTTTTTGTGGCACTCAGAATTGGTGTCTGAGTACCAAGTAGAAGCCCAACAGATTTACTTTCTCAAGTGGAGCATTATGGCTTTTGCTATAGTACTCCACTTGATATATACACTACTCACAATAAGTCAGGGATATCGTGAGAAACTCAGTGAATGTCATACATATGGTGTTTGTTTCACTTCAGAGATTTTTTGGATAGGGAGGCAATTGTATTGGGGTGATAGACACACCTGATTTTGTTCTTTCCACTTAATGGTCTCAATGTATACAGTGTAGCTTACATATTGCGGCCAACACCAAAAAATACTAAAGACAACCCTTTTTAATGTGGCATTGTTTTCAACATTCTGTGGGTTTAAAAAGCTGGTATTGTCAATAAGTCATTCTAACTTCATCCTTCAAACAGCCATGAACACACAACGATACTTAATGGATGAGCAGCGCCACCTGGCCATAGAGCTCCTTCTGGTCGGTGGCAGGCAGTCAGGTGTTGCATGTGAACTTGATCTGTGTCTCAAAGTGTCATCAGCAGACTTGCAAGACACAGAACTACTGGTAGAGTTTGTGACAGACCCAGGAGTGGAGCCCCACGAGTGACAGACCGCAATGATCACCAGTACCTAAGGAGGTATGCACTCTGACATCGTCATGCAACTGCCACACAGCTGCAGGCCCGTTTACGACATGTGAGGGGTACTAGGGTTTCCAGACAAACCATTCGCAACCGACTCCACTGCTTTGGCTTGAATGCCAGACAACCGTCACAGATGACTCCACTGAAACCAACACATTGCCATGGACATTTGCAGTGGGCACAAGACCATGTGACCTGGACAATGCAGCAGTGGTCTACCGTCCTGTTCACTGACGAATGTCGGGTTACCTTGCACAGAAATGATGGTCATCAGCGTTGCTGGAGAAGGCGAGGTGAACGATACTCTGAGGTCAACATGGTTCCCAGGGTTAGCTTTGGTGGAGGAGGTGTAACAGTCTGGGCAGGTATCACCAGTCAGCGCAAAACTGATTTGGTTATTGTAGATGGCTCAGTCACTGCACGTTCTTACCTCAGAGACATCATAGAACCCATCATCATCCCCCAATTCCGAAAGCACACCCGCAACTTTCTGTTCATGGATGATAATGCTCCACCACATCGTGCCAAAATTGTCACAGCTCGAATTTTGGAAGTCGGAGTGCCTCGTATGGTATGGCCAGCAATGTCCCCTGACCTGAACCCCATAGAGCACGTTTGGGACCAGCTGAAGCAGAGACTGGATGATCGTACCCCACCCCCATGTGACCTGGCAGGACTGTGTGTAGCACTCGGGACAACATCATGAGGCTAGTGAGGAGCATGAGACGTCGCTGTCAAGCTCTTTTTGCAGCAAATGGTGGAAACACCTGCTACTGACATTGTCAATTTGTGTTATTTGGGGCTACCCTTGTTATAGTCTACATTTCTGGGGTAATAAATATTACACTAATGAAAATTGTGTTTTTTCTCATTCATTACTAGTAATATCAAAGAATACTTTTACTTATTTCATTAAAATTTGGACCAAATAGGAATAGCACTCACGTGAATAACAATATCCCTAACTTATTGTGAGTAGTGTATGTGTGAGAATTCTTTATTAGAGATTGTTCTTGGTTTTATTTTCTGACGTTATGGACAGGGAGATGGAAAATAAGGGAGAAGAAAGAAAGATGAAAAAGAGAGGTAGGAAAAAAAAGAGAGATAGTGTGAGATTGTGAGATGACGATACAAGAGAGGGGGCAAAAAAGAAAAACAACAACCAAAAAAAAAGAAAACAATGAGCAACATTAACACAACAAACCAAACACTGTGAAATAAGAACTACACAACCACAACACACAAATATGGATATATAAATACAACAATAATGTCACTGTAAAGCTCATGGCACCAATTTTTCAAAATCTATTAATGATATCTATCTAGTCAAACAGAACCCCACCACAATACTATTCAATAAAGTGCAGTTCAATTGAATTGCGTTTTTTTTCTTTTCAAAAAGTTTAATAATAGTTATATGATCAGACAGTTTTGGGTGAACAAATGTGTTTACATTCTAACCATCATAAGGTGATGTGTTGAAGGACCCAAATGCAAGCAAGAGTTTAGCAGGAACAAAATGAAGATTAGGTAAATGACAACACAAAGTCCAAATATCTCACACATCAGCAGGAAGGACAAGAAGGACAGATCACCAAAAAAAACAGGAACAGACTACTACATGGATGATGACAAACTGACGAACATGTAAACAGCATAAGAGTAAATTAGAATCATTCAATAACTAAGACTAGATGTACAAGAAATGTAATTGGGGTCATGACATTTATATGGCATTCAGAAAATAATATATATATATTATTACAGCAGCTGTTAAAACACAGTTTAGGATTTATAAAAATCTTTATTTTGTTTGTGAAAACTCAAAAAAGGCCATTTGTTTTCTACTTTTTGGGATTTAGAACTGACCAATGCTGGAATGTGTATAGACGACGGACGGACGGATGGACGGACGGACGGACGGATGGATGGATGGATGGATGGATGGATGGATGGATGGATGGATGGATGGATGGATGGATGGATGGATGGATGGATGGATGGATGGATGGATGGACAGATGGATGACCTCACATCTGACATAAATGTATCATTGAACCAGGGATACACTGTAGATGTGATGCATAACTATTGCTAATTCTGTCACAAACACAACAGGTGAACTTTCTTAACTTTTCACTTTACATCAACCAGCACACAACCAGCACTACTTTATATTCCCCAATCACCAATTTATTATTCAAGAAACTGAGCTTTCCTTATTCACAGAAGCTCGAAGCTCGTCCTCACACATTTACTGCTCAGTCTATCCTTCGGTTGCACCACCAAAACCATCGTCTGTTCCACCTCTGCTCTCCAACTCTTTCACTTTCCCATCACTCCATTTCACTCCCCACTCCTCCCCGCCTCTATCTGTATGAAGCTGTTCCAGTGTGTGATCAAAGGCACAGTGTGCTTGAGTTCTTTCCTCCTTCTCTCAGAAGCACAGAGATGAGGGAAACAAAGGCCCCACAGTAGTCTGCCACAAATAACCTCTTCACAGCACAACGCTCACTCGCAGACACACAAATGCGCACGTACTGACACAGCCCATGGCGTTGGTAGGAAAAGTGAGGGTGACAGATCTGTCTGACGGCACTGAGTCTATCCTGCCACTTGTTGGGTCTCTATAGTGATCCCCGGCATAAAAGGATGCAGCTTCTAATTATCTCCCATTCACAACCAACTGACACGACACTCAGAGAAAGACTTGACTGAGAGGGGAGTTGACTGCCCGCTTTGTGGAGCAGAACGGCAGTTTAAAAATGTTTTGCAGCCTAAATGACAGCATGTACTGCTGAGAATATATAGCTACGTTCAGACTGGAAAGCAGTCCTGTCCTGTTTTCTGACAATAGCTATTGTCATTTGCTCACTTCTTCAATGTTATCAACTGACCAATAAGGGTCACTGTGAATTACATTTTACTTTCCACAAGACAGGTTCTGCAGACGCTTTTTGTGAAGATGTTTAAAGAAGACACACTTCAGTGAATAAATCCAAAACATACAGGAATTCTTTCTGCACATATTAGTTGTTGTAGAACAACTTTCTGTCTGTCTCCAAAGCAACACCCACCTGCACTCAATTTGCTCTCGACAAAACTGTTTAAAGTCCACTTTCAACTACAAACGGCCAGTGTCTGCATTATGCAATATGTTTGCATTCATCTGCAGCCAAATTCAGGCTTTCAGATCAGAGACCTGTATCCAGCTGAAACCGGCAGAAACAGAGCAGAAAACAGAAAAGGGAATTTGTGTTAGAAAGAGAGTTAATATGACTTGTTTCAATTTGGCTCCAGTAGTAAATGTGCTATTAAGACCTCTGGACATATACATGAAGTGGAATCTAATGAGCCCCAGTATATTTTGGTTGTAGTTTGTAAGAAAATTATATAGGCTCTAGATTCTTTATATCAAACAACAATATTTTAAAAAGACTGTCATGAGAAACAGGAGGGGATCAAACTCTGAAAATCAGCCGAATCTTGAAGTAGCCAATTTATTGATGCTCAAACGCCGGTCTGGTCAGCCATGGCTATGGTATTTTCCCTAGTGCGGAGCTTGTGGCACTGTCACTCTATGCTCCCATGTCTGTTGGGCATTGGGTAAACTGTGTGGCTCATTACCATTCATTAGGGTTTTTTGGCTAAATCAGTGTGGATGCAGCTTCTGGCTGTATAATGAGCTCGGCTGATATCACAGCAACCAGCCTCATGGAGCAGGTGATGCTCGAACACAAGCCGTACTATTTCCAGCATCAGTGCCAGGACTGCGGCATGCAGAGTTATACAGATCGACAGCATACCGACTCTTGGAAGTCACTTCACAGCCACAGAAATAGGAGGCAAAACTGGCAGGAGATCTGTGCTGAAACTGTTAAAAGGTAAAAAAGTAAAGATTTACAGCATAAATACATTTTAAACTGTAAAGATGATGACACCTGACACACTTGAAGGACTTGCTTCAATTACTTTGATGATTTCTTTCGGAAAAAAATAACAAATATCACAATGCAGATACAGTGCTTTGAAAAATCATTTACACTCCTTGACCTTTTTTAGATTTTATCTTGTTGCTCGTAAAATCTTTTATGTACTTTATTGAGATTTTATATGATCAACCAACATGTTGTAATTGTGCAAGTGGTAAGAAGGTGCAATAGAATGTAACAAATGTGAAAATAACTTACCTCTGGGCCAGGCCACACACTACTTTCTCGTAGTCACCTCCCATGGTTGTATTCCTGCATTATTATATCTGTCTTCTAGAAAATGGAAAGAGCATGGCCAAGGCTACCTTAATGCATGGGCCAACCGGGGGGGTGGCCAGGGGCCTATGACGCTCAGGGGGCCTTTCATTTCAGGTAAAAAACAAAACAAAACAAAAAACATTGTTTTATTACTTATCAGGTTTTCTGTCAATCATCTTATATGCCAATCAAACAATTTAGACGATTTCAGGGCGTGGTCATCTAGATGTAAAGAAACGTGGAAAAATGTTGGGGAAGAAATTTGAGAGCGGTTCCTCAGAAAAGAAAAGCAATTCGTGAGAAGGAGCTTCAAGACAAAGAAATAAGAAAGAAATTGCTTAAGCTGACAGAATTCTTTAAGTCAGCTAAAGAAGTTGAAAATAGCTCGCTCACTGAAACACCGGGCAGAGAGGAGGATGCAGCAGCAGCACCTGCAGGCATGGAGCAGCCCGCGCAGCAGGGTACCGCAGGTGAGGAGGCGCAGCCGATAGGAGTACAAAGCAGATACCCAACGGAAGAAAAAAAGAAAGAAACAGGCAGATGAGTCATCTGAGCCTGAGTGCAAACTTTAAGGTCGCAGACGCTTCTGTGTATCTGTGTACATCTGCATCATTGACCGGTTGGTGTCAGAACTGGACAGAAGATACCAATAGTCTGTGCGAACATTTTGGCTTTTTGAACAAACTGAACTTCATTCCTCCTGAAGACCTCCGGTTAAAAGCATTGAACCTGCAGAGGAAATACACCTATGAATTAGAAGAGGACTTTATGGAGGAGGTGGTCCAGTTTAGTTAGTTTATAAAAAATGATAAAATGAGCGACATGTCTGCAGTGGAGTTACTGAAAGTTTTTAGACAGAGGAATCTCCACACTGTGTTTACAAACACAGAGATTGCTCTAAGGCTATTCCTGACTTTGCCTTTTTCCAATGCAAGTGGAGAGAGATCCTTCTCCAAGCTGGGCTTGGTGAAAAATAGACTGCCCTCAAGCATGCAGCAAGATAGAGTCAGTAACCTTACTCTGATGTCCACTGAGCATGACATCCTTCGAGATTTAGATTTTAAGGACTTTATCACAGCTTTTGCTGCAAAAAAAGACCAGACAAAAGCACTTTTAAGTGTTCAGCTCTTCATGTACTACTTTCCAGTAATATGCACTGGTTTGAAATTACTGTAGCTTTTCACTGATTTAAGAGACGTGAGATTTTTGGAAACATTCTACTTCAGGTTTTTTTTAAATGTAAATCAATAAGCACTTGCTGACACATTGGCCATGCTGCTACCCATGGTGCTGAAAGGAATGTGCACTGAGCCTCTCTGCCCCGGGGCCTATCAGTTGGTTAAGGTGGTCCTGAGCATGACCCAAATGCAAATCTACCAAGTCCTGACTCTCCAGACTACACTGACACATCAGATAACAGGTGCATTAATCAGAAAAGCAGCCAAGGGGCCTATAGTAACTATGGAAGAGCTGTAAAGATCACAAGCTTAGGTAGGAAAATCTGTTGACATGACAGGTAATAGTTGTGCACTACACAAATCACTTTTTTAATGGAAAAGTTGCAGAAAGAAAACCATTTTGAAAGGAAAACTATAACAAGTTATTTTCAACATTTGACACAAGCTACAGTAGATTGGGGATACAGCTAAAACTTGGAAAAAAGCATGTTGGTCAGATGAGACCAAAATTCCATTTACCTACATGCAAAAAGTAAAAAAATAACTCACACACATCCCTCTGTGAAACATGACAGCGACAACATCATGGTGTGGAGATACTTTTCTTTCGTTGGAACAGGAAAGTGTGTCATAGTTGATGGATTGATGCATAAAGCTAAAAGCAGGCAATCCTGGAAAAAAACCTATTAGAGACTGCAAAAGATATTCTAACAGGACATTGACCCTAACCTTTCAGCCGGTGCTACAATGCAGTGGTTTGTGTCAAAGCAAGACCATGAGTTAGAATTTCTCAGTCTAAATTCAGACCTAAATCCATATAAAGATTTGTGGCACTAGTGGTAAATTGCCGTTCACAGATGCTCTCTATCCAATCTGACTGGGCTGCTTGACACGTTCCTCAAAAGACTTGCAGTTGTAATTGCAGTGAAAAGTGAAACAAAACATATTTATTTACAAATGAATATCACATCTTTCAGATTTTTATTTGTAAAAAATATATGAAAACCACAGATAACTGTCAATGATGACAATTATGTAGCACTATTTGTTGGTCTATCACATACAATACCAATGAAACACAGAATCTGTGGCTGTAACATGACGAAACGTGAAAAAGCTATGAAAAAATGCAAGGCACTGTAAAAAACTCTTCTTTCTTAATGATTCCTGATGTGGTATTTTGTGCTGTTTTTGCAACCCAGTATATCTGACTAACCTCAACATAAACACTTTATAGAAAAAAAATACTTTGAAATGATTACTTCTGCACCGTCAGAGGTAGCACTTTGACCATTCTTTAGGGATAGACATGTTTTATGACTCTAGTTTCTACTTTATGTCTGCCGTGAACTTTGTAAATGTACAGAAAGCAGTTTTTATTTGCCCCTCACTCTGTTTATCTCACTTTACTGACACCAACAGATGGACCAGCTTTTGTCTCAGCTCCAAATCCCCTTTTTGTCAAACTGTAGGCAACTAAGAGCTCTAATGTCTATCATCACAACTTCAACGGGGGAGATTTAGCTCCAATAACCATCTCAGATTTTTTTTTTATTGTCAGTAAATTGTTTACATGCTTTGGACTGATCTCCTGTTTTGTTCATAATTGTTGTCATGTCGACCATATCTGTTTGAGCAGCTATTTGGAATCGTGTACAGATCTGGTTTGAACAGAGATTGTTTGTTTGGATAGAATGTAGCACAGATACTGTCTGAACCTGAGCTAACTCAAAATTAGTCATTTACACTTTGTTTCCGCTTAGATGTTTAAAAGCCTTTCTGACTTTCCTAAAGTTGTTTTAAATGCTGTTAGTTTTTCAGAAAACATAAACTAACATGCTAAATTTGAAGGTGCAGTACATCTGACCTCATTCGGAAGTAGGAGCCATCTCAGCCAAAGTGAGCTGTAGCTTTTACACACTAAACTTACTATTACTTACCTCCTTTGTGTTGCATTGGTATCAAAATATAAACAGCATTAAGTAAATAATCATACACTATTGCTTTTCAATGCATCTGATATTGTATAGCATACATTTTGATCTCTTAACAAGCCAGGCTGGGTTTTTTTTTTACATATAGAAAAATCCTGTGGCATGAATATCTTAACCTAGACACCATAAGTATGTCACACTTTGCCAGTTGAAATGACTAAGTATGTGTTCTTATTTTACAACTCTGACATGAGCAAAAGGCAGCAGTAAAAGTAAATACTACACACACATAATACAGAGAAAGAACTTGCAGGTTAAAGATATTAATAGAACAGACAGTCTGAGGTAGATAAAAAATAAAAATCATGAGTTTGGTTTTGGTTTTGTTTTGAAGGGTGTTAAAGCTGAATTTAAGGTAGTCGAGGCAGTGTACAGAATGGTGTTATCAGCAAGTAAATAGAGAAGACGACTACCAGTAGCTTAGACAACGTTATTTATTTTAAATAGGGTTGGACCTAATATAGATCACTGAGGGACAGCAAACAGCCAGCCTGACTGTACATGATCAAAGTTGTCGCTTTTCAATCATGCCAAGCCTTTCCCTAAAAGATTAATATTTTAAGCCTCCCAATTAAAGATGTTATGGTTGACAGAGTCAAATACTTCAGCCAGATCAATCTACTTAATCTTTTGGTACACTACACAGATACTCTGTCTGCACTGATGAAGATTCACACATCTCAGCATGCAGATTTCTTAAGCCGCGTTCACACCGGTCAGCGCGTCCAGGAAGCAGGGCAGCTAGATTACATGCAAGTCTATGGTATCTACGCATCTAGTGGGCGCCAAACTGCCAAGCAGCAAGTCGCGCGCGTCGGCGCTGCTGGCATCAGCACGTCCACGCGGCTGATGCCCCGACGGTCCGACGGTCCGTCGGGGCATCTGCTGCTCAAGTTGGGAAAATTGAACTTTCGGGCAGCAGACGCGCGGCGTCAACCAATCAGAGCGACTCGTTGTACTGACGTAGTAACTCCTTCCATGGGGGAATCGGCAAATTTTTTATTCAAGATGGAGGACAAACTGATCGTCGCTGTATGTAATGTCCGTGAACTGTATGACCCGTCTTCGTCTTTTTACAAAGACAGGAAGAGATCGGATCTGATTTGGAGGAAGATATCGGAGGATATTGGAGTGCCAGGTAAGCAGTTAAACATAGAAAAAAATATTTTTTCTTTTAACTTTCTTGTTATGTTAGCTAACGCTACGCTAGCCAAAAGCGGTTAGGGCAACTACGGTACTAAATACGCATTACCAGTTTCCCATTGTGTATTTAGACGAGATCTGCAAAAAACGGTGGAAGACATTGAGGGATACATATGTCAGGCAGAGCAGAAAAGAGAAAGAGAGAAGGAAGAGCGGAGCAGAAGGAGGGAAAGTGCAGAAATGGAAGTACCTCTCTGTCCTGTCCTTCCTCGAACCCTTCATCGCCCCCCGCGAAACATCGAGCAACATGGGGGTCGAGGAGGAGCAGGCGGAGGGGTACGACCACCCAGAGGAGCCAGAAGAAGAAGCAGCAGGGCGGTTAGAGGCAGAAGGTTGGTGATTTTGAGAAGAAAACCCAGACATAGTGGCACACAAACACACACAAAAAAGTGCTCAGAAACATGAAAGTAATTATTGTAAAGCTGAAACCTACATCATTTTGCTACTACAAAGTTTTGCTATTTATTATTAGTGCTAGCAGTAGAAGTAGTATTTGTGATCTTGGTATAAAGCATAATAAACAGGAGGGTCAATAATATTCCTTTCTGTCTTGACAGATCCAGCTAACATGGAGGCAGGTGACATGGCTGAACCAGAGTCCCCTGGCCCTTCCTTTTCTGCTTCTGACCAGCCTGGCCCTTCCTTTGCTGCTGCTTCTTTTTCTGACCAGCCTGGCCCTTCCTCTGCTCCAGCACCTGCAGGTGTGTATTGCTGTTTGGAAAGGTTGGGAATGTAGGTTTTATTCAAAGATGTCAATCTGTTTCTTTGGGTTCCCAGACACTTGGCGAATTACTTTTTGTACTTTCTGAAATGTCTGTGTATACCCTGGAATTCACACTCAGCCTTTCATACAGACTTAAAATGTTGCTTCTAATTTTATCTAATTTGTATATTTGTTCAACATAATTGTAAGCATTTTTAACACATTTTTCTACTGTGTTTTTTCACAGGCCCTCCAAGAAAACGAAGGCGGAGGCAGCAGGACTTGTCAGTGCCAACAGAGTTCCAGCAAAAGCTGCTTGATGCGCTCAAGGCCCGGCCTGAACCAGCTCCTGCTCCTCCTGCAGATGATGAAATGCACTTCCTTCTCTCTCTTCATCCTCTCCTGAAAAGGGTGTCACCTGTAGAAAGAGACATCCTAAAATTTGACATTCATAGAATGATTTTTGAAAGAATGAACAATTTGACCCATTTGGACAATACTCAGTAGTTTTACTGATCGGGCTGACACCTTTTTCAGGGGAGGAAGGAGACTCCTTTCTGTGTCCCTCCTGTCTTCCACTCCACTTCCTCCAAATAAGGTCCTTTCTCTTCCTGTTCTTTATTTTATTGTTTGTTTATTATATGTATATATGTTGTATGTATTTTTTTTATATTAAATATTTTTATATGTAACATTTTGGTCAGCTACTTTCCTTAATTTAATTCTACTGTCCTATGTAATGCCATTTGGGTGAAAATATTGTTTTTAATAACAGCTAATAATTACCTTAATGAAATATACCTTTTTATTGACTATATAAAATACCACAGAAGTACAAAAGCAAGAACTATTTGAGTTTATTTGATTGATTTCACCATATCCATAGACGAGTTTGTGGGAGAAAGCAGAGCAGTCTGTCAGTGATGACCTGGAAACGAGAGGTACAGGTGAACAGGTCAAAAGTATATAGGTACAGAACAAACAATAATCCATAAATGAAAGGGATTTGTGAATGTATATATGAATGTATAGAGAAAAACAAATTACTAAAATATAATATAGTAAATATAGATGTGTAAATTTTCAGAAAGTTTTGCTCTTAATTTTTTTATTGGGTGGCTCTTAAAAGAGCCGTTTTGGGTCAGTCCTGTATGGACATGACTATTCTGCCGGCTGCCATGGCACTGCCCCCTCCTCACTGAGGTGGGCCATGAAAACTTCTCTGGTCTCCACTGCCTCTCTGGTTGCGTTGTTGGCTCCGATTCGCCCCACAGCTGGAAGTGGTCTTTCTCCATGAGCAGCGGCAGCTCCCCTCACTGCAGGTACCTGGCCATCTCCAGAAACCACTAAACCATCCTAGATGGCTGTCACCACATCAGGGATGATGGTGGAGACAGTGGAAATGCCCACTCTGAAGCTGCTGGCTATGGTCCTGTAGGAGTCCCCAGTGGCAAGAAACCTGCATAAAAGAGAAAACGATAGTGAATAGACTAGTTGTGGGCCAGATTAGTTATTAAATCTACTATTATCTACTATAATGTATATTACTTATAGATAAGATAAATGCTGTGTGAGTATATATTGGGCAGGAGATGAGAAATGACAGTGGGGTGAGATAACTTACTTAACTGTTCACTAAATATATATTCACCTATGTTGTTACCTGTGGCTTTTATTTGGCTGCAAGTTAATATAGGAAAATGAATTTTTTTTATTTGCCTGTGTGTACTGTTTTAATCTACTGTTATGTGTGGCGGAAAAAAAACTGGTACCAAATGCAAAAAAAGCATATTTGGTAAGTAGACAGTTTGGTTTTACAGTGACTCTTTAATATGCATAGTATAAGCACATGAGCATCAGATTAAACGTTTACACAAAAAAAACATTTTCAGAATCACAATGTACCCACTAAACGAAGACAGATGGACAGGCGCTCTTCAGCAGGAATAGAGCGCCTGTAGTTGGTGTCCTGGTAGGTGATGCGAGCACCGATGCGGGTCAGGAGGTCCTCAAAATGGGCGCGGGACAGACGAAAATAGCGCTGAAACCGAACCTCATCCATACGCAGCTCCTGGAGCAAATGGTGAAACTCTCCGAAGTCCGAACGCCTCTGAATAATGGGGTGTACCCACACACGTCGCAAACGACGACGACGTCTGGCTTGTTTAGCTTCATTAATTAAATAAGCCCAAGCCACTCTCTCGACAAGATCCGCCATGTTGTAAACAACTAGCAACAGACAAATCCACGCCCGCACGCTGACGTAATGACGTGACGCGCTGATGCCCCGACGCGCCGACGCAGACTACAAGTGTGCAAGCAGCTGGGTTTTAATTTTAAAGCGTCGACTTTCGTCCGTTTGAGCGATTTGACGCCTGGACGCGCTGACCGGTGTGAACGCGGCTTTAGAGTAACTTCAATAACATCAAGCACTGCAACATAATCCATCAAACTATGCTTAAAATATATATATATATTTTCAATGATTCTAAAGAAAAATAATAATATCCAATGTAATTATACGTTGAAATACGTGGATTAAAGCGGTCAAACAAGAATAACCACACAAAATATCAGTATAAACAAAATTCTAAGATAATGCTTGTTTTTGAAAGTCATAATCTAATATGTTCTAGCCAATACAGTTATATGTTTTTTTTAATGTACATGAAATGACCTGTGTGGTCGTGAGTTACATCGGCTACAGTCCCTCCACATAAAACAGTTCGAGCAAGATCTGGAATGATAACCAGCCTTATCAAATCAGTGGTGTCCTCAGCAGAAGTGTCAACAGCCCAAAAGGGAAGTATTTTAAGATCTATGATGCCCTCTCTCTCGTAAAGCTTACTTTCCACCGGACGCGGAACTTCTGCGTAGCGTTAGCGTAACATGTAGCTGATAGCCGCCGTTACAGTCAATGGGTCCGTTTCCATCGGTGGCGAAGTAGCATGAAGATGCGTCCCAGAAGCGTTGTGTCACAACCCTCTCCTAAATTTTTCGTGCTTGGTCTGTTGTTTTTTTAGCGCTACCCTTCCAGAACGTGTCATTCTCTGCAGTTTAAATCGGACCAGACAGGAAATCCGACATGCGAAAAGTGTAAAGCATCTAGATAATTTCAAAATAAAATACTTTCAGATTTTCGATTGCTTCGCTATGAAAAAAAACAAAAAAAAAACATAATCACCTGTGACAACATGAACATGGCCAACATGAAAAAAGACGAAGGCATGGACAGAAATATCTGCAGTGGAGAGAGGATGATGAGTTCTTGATACTCATTAACACAGAATTATCCTTTTTTTTCTGCACTACCCATTCAGTTATGCAATTGCAATTCTCCTGTGAATTTGTGATGTACCGGGACCAGCTGGGTGGAATGTATTCACAGGTGATCCTCATCTAAAACTCTTCCGGTGGGAAGGGACATGGTGCTGTGCTCAGAGGGGAAAACATCACTTTTGCGTTAAACACTGCTTGCACATCAAATAGAAATCAGACTCACCTTTCAATTTTGTTTTTAACTTCTTCTTCATCACAGTCTCTTATTAGTAACTATGATAATTCCTGCTTTTTATTACCATGTAATTTTCTGTACGATGGGATGCAGGTCTCAGACTTTGAATTAGGAATACACTGCCAGACAGTGGAATTCTAGTGAGCCAATTACAGTGGCTTGCAAAAGTATTCGGCCCCCTTGAACTTTTCCACATTTTGTCACATTACAGCCACAAACATGAATCAATTTTATTGGAATTCCACGTGAAAGACCAATACAAAGTGGTGTACACATGAGGAGTGGAACGAAAATCATACATGATTCCGAAACATTTTTTACAAATAAATAACTGAAAAGTGGGGTGTGCGTAATTATTCAGCCCCCTTTTGGTCTGAGTGCAGTCAGTTGCCCATAGACATTGCCTGATGAGTGCTAATGACTAAATAGAGTGCACCTGTGTGTAATCTAATGTCAGTACAAATACAGCTGCCCTGTGACGGCCTCAGAGGTTGTCTGAGAGAATGTTGGGAGCAACAACACCATGAAGTCCAAAGAACATACCAGACAGGTCAGGGATAAAGTTATTGATAAATTTAAAGCAGGCTTAGGCTACAAAAAGATTTCCCAAGCCTTGAACATCCCACGGAGCACTGTTCAAGTGATCATTCAGAAATGGAAGGAGTATGGCACAACTGTAAACCTACCAAGACAAGGCCGTCCACCTGAACTCACAGGCCGAACAAGGAGAGCGCTGATCAGAAATGCAGCCAAGAGGCCCATGGTGACTCTGGACGAGCTGCAGAGAACTATTAGTGGTGCACTGCACAAAGTTGGCCTTTATGGAAGAGTGGCAAGAAGAAAGCCATTGTTAAAAGAAAACCATAAGAAGTCCCATTTGCAGTTTGCCACAAGCCATGTGGGGGACACAGCAAACATGTGGAAGAAGGTGCTCTGGTCAGATGAGACCAAAATGGAACTTTTTGGCCAAAATGCAAAACGCTATGTGTGGCGGAAAACTAACACTGCACATCACTCTGAACACACCATCCCCACTGTCAAATATGCTGGTGGCAGCATCATGCTCTGGGGGTGCTTCTCTTCAGAAGGGACAGGGAAGCTGGTCAGAGTTAATGGGAAGATGGATGGAGCCAAATACAGGGCAATCTTGGAAGAAAACCTCTTGGAGTCTGCAAAAGACTTGAGACTGGGGCGGAGGTTCGCCTTCCAGCAGGACAACGACCCTAAACATAAAGCCAGGGCAACAATGGAATGGTTTAAAACAAAACATATCCATGTGTTAGAATGGCCCAGTCAAAGTCCAGATCTAAATCCATTCGAGAATCTGTGGCAAGATCTGAAAGCTGCTGTTCACAAACGCTGTCCATCTAATCTGACTGAGCTGGAGCTCTTTTGCAAAGAAGAATGGGGAAGAATTTCAGTCTCTAGATGTGCAAAGCTGGTAGAGACATACCCTAAAAGACTGGCAGCTGGAATTGCAGCAAAAGGTGGTTCTACAAAGTATTGACTCAGGGGGCTGAATCATTACGCACACCCCACTTTTCAGTTATTTATTTGTAAAAAATGTTTGGAATCATGTATGATTTTCGTTCCACTTCTCACATGTACACCACTTTGTATTGGTCTTTCATGTGGAATTCCCAAAAAATTGATTCATGTTTGTGGCTGTAATGTGACAAAATGTGGAAAAGTTCAAGGGGGCCGAATACTTTTGCAAGCCACTGTATATATGTTTTAGAGCACTGTCTCTATTAAACATAAAAGATTTAAAAGAAAAAAAAAAAAAGAATGTATTTTGTTCTATGAGTTATCTATATAGATATGGTGTGGTTCTGAGCACTGACGCAGTGTAGCAGTGCAACAAAGAAGTAAAGCTGGTAGAGAGAACCAGTGTGACACAATGATTCACCGACCAGCTAAACACAGGAGCCAGGCTCAATCTAATTACCAAAAATCTTTAAATCACCATTCAAAAACAAATTCCAGTTGCATTATTTTTATTCACTAATGTTCTTTAGTCTTTCAGGAAGGTAGCCTTTCAAACTGCTTACAATTCGGTCAAGTGGTCTAAGTGAGAGGACCTCCAAGATCTTTTAAGGTGGTGCCAGGAGAGAGACCACCAGTCAATCTGAATGTAACCTTCCAGGCCAAACGGCTGTTTGAGGGGCTATTCCCTGATGGCAGCTCCAGAAAGACAGGGGTGTAGGAACTGCAACCCCTGAGGTCAAACTCCTTTCCCAAAGAGAGGTGACACTACAGTTTAGTGTCAGACCACACAAGGCCCTTTTTTTCTTTTACAAGCTTTCCCAAAAGTTAAGTCAGGTATTTAGAAAAATCAAAATAATGTACCTTTCCAGAGTGTAACCCATGTGACCCAGAGCTCATGAGCTGTGCTCCCAATAAAGCGGATATGTCCCTTTAAATACCCCTCACTCCAGCCGATTAGCAGCTGTTGCTGTTTTGGCATTTGGCTGCTGCTGTCCTTGAATCCAGGAGTTATTGTCCCTAGCGCTCATTTGCTGCCCTGCTGTGGTTGTTCTTATGGCTGTTCCAACTGTTCAACCTGGAAAAAGGGACAAACTGTAAATGCTTTGTGGTAGCCTAAATGTGGTGGAATTATAGGATTGAAGTATTGATCCACCTTCAATAATGCCCAACTTCTACCTGTGTAATCTGACATCCATCAGCTCATCGGCCAGAATTTTGTTTTCTTCTCTCCCTTTAGGATTTTTTTTTCCCCTCTTCTAATTTCCAGTTTTTGGGTTTATCCTCCTCCTTGGATTCACTCCCGTTTATCTTTTGATGGCGAGCTACCCAACCTCATCATTTCCAGTAGGAAATAAATGAACTTTGTCTAAAAGGAGAAATGAACCTTTAATGTTTGAACTTTGAAACTTGATGAACTGAATCCTGAGTGAGAACCCTGGAAGAATATTTTCATTTTGTTTTGGTCATTAATTTATGTCACTGTGTTAATTTATCAGTATTTGGTTAATGTATTTGTATTTTCTCTTGTTTAAAACTTTAATACACTTTTTGAACTATAACTTTTGTTGCTGGTGTATTTATTCACACACTTTGGCTCCATGGTTGAATCTGCTTCTGAGTGCCCAATATTCCACCTATAGTGGCAATAGTCAGATTATTGTGCCTGGTCCTTAAACAAAGCATTACAAAAGGTTGAGAGCATTTGATATAGTTAGATCGTTATTCCTTTTCTATGTAATCTTTATGTTAGTGAGATTGCTAGTCGTTACATATTTTATTCTTTTTGTGAGTTGATACAATGATTTAGTTTACAACAGAGGTGTTGATATTGTATTTCTTAGAATAAATATATTTTAAAAATTCATTTCTGTCTTTCCTTTTTGCTAAAGTGTGCCATTTAAGCGACATGACAAAGAGAATTTGCCCTTCAGACAGGTCAATTAAAAAAATTCTGACAGATTATAATATTTTATTTAACAAGACTAATAGGATTTTTAATACATAATTATGCTACACGTACACTCTGTGTACACTTTAGAATCATTATCCAAAGGCTTTTTTCTCCCACATTATGCATATAACACATAGAAAAATAGATTTAAGTCCACAGTTCTGACCAGACTCAAAAGCCAGTGTGTTCTATAATATTTTATACAGTTTACATTTAAAAACACCCCTCTTGTGGATTATGTTGTTTTCTCTTCAATACAAGGTTAGATTAACATCTGGGCTTGCTTGCTTGTAGAACCGATATTTCACTGTCAAAGTCATTCAAGACTAAATAACGTTTCTTGTTTAGTTCTTATGTGAATCCTGTCAGTTCAGAAGTCCAAATCCTTTAAAAGGTAAGACTTCAATCGGGCTCCTCAGGACACTGGAACTATTGTGGTACAAAATAGATATTAGTTTAAAAAAAAAAAAAATATATATATATATATATATATATAGTTATTCTGCCTGGGAAATGGGGTTTCCCCAAAGTTTGTTCACAGGATTTTATGCAGCAGATGGTGAGTTGTTGTGTTTAAAATGACCAAGAATTACCAGCAGTAAACCTGCCACTATTATCATTTTCAAACTGCCCATTATGAGAAAGGAAATCTTGAAAGGTACAATAACCGTAATTAAGCGCTGGCCGACTGAGTCAAGCTGTCAACTGGTAATGTTGTCATTCATAAAGAAAACGTATGGCTAAAATAAAACTCAGAATATTTAATTACACTGCATCATCTGGCAAAGTGTAGCCAACACAACTAATGTCTTTACAGCTTTGTCTGTGTGATGGAACACCAATCCATCTTGGTGTATCAGTCTCCGTGTTGACTGTAGGCTTCTACATGCCCTGTGTAGAAGGCTTGAGCTGAGATATGTTCAGCAGCTCAGCCATCTAAGTGCTACAAATGACCCACAATATCGTATGCCAGAGTGCCCACAGGGGAAATAAAGCTTCCAGACATGAGACTCCATCATCACTGCGTTCGAGTGAGCGAAGCAGTGGGGCAGAGAGCATTTAACCATGCCTGCTTCGCTGGCCTCCCGTGTCTTGTTAAAAGCCAATGGCCACTTATGACAGAAAGGATAACTGAGATGATGAAATGTAATGGGCCAGGAGGAAAGGGGCTTAGCCGAGGAAGGCTGGGGAAGTGGGAAGGAGGAAGACACAGGAGCAGATGGGAGATCTGAATGGTCTTAACATAAAGAGGAAGTTTTCCTTTGCTAACAATCAGCTAGTGGTAATTTTTTTGTTTTCTAGCAGGGCTCTCTAAATTATTGGCTTGTGGAAAGGCAAATTCCAGCCCATTTAAAAAGGTGATTGAAGGTGCAGGCTTGGATTTTAAATTAGGAGGTTAGCATTGATTTTAGGTGGTTAGGCTACAGCTTTTGTCTCAACAAAGACACACAAGTGTTAGCACAAATACAGGTGCTTCTCAAAACTTTAAAATATCATCCATTTATCATACAATTTATTTCAGTAATTTGACTGAATAAGTGCTATTCTATTTTAAACATTTTTTTATTTATGATGCGCAAAGAATGTAATTTGATAAATTCTACAAATTTCGGCTTACAGTGAATGGAAGCTCTAGATTCAGTTTTAAAGAAACAATGTTACGGCCTGCACAATTATGGGAAGACTGTTGGGTGTACAGTTGTTCCACAGAAAGCAGGCAAACCAACAAAGGCCACTGCTAAATAAACTGGCTGTTCACATAGAGCTGTATACAAGAACATGAATAGAGTGCTGAGTGGAAGGAAAATGTTTTGAATAAAGCAACTGGAATATTTGGGATATAACTTTTGATTGTAAAACAAGCGCTTTCAGAAAACTTGGGAAGATTCAAAATAAGAAGGTTGTAGCTGGAGTCAATGCTTCAAGAGCCATCACATACAGTTGTATCCAGGATATGTATGGACTCCTACTCTCACATTCCTTGGGTTAAGCTATCTTTAAACAAGAGACAAGATATGAGTTGTTTCAATTTTGCAAAGAAAAAAACAAAAACTTGACTTTTGTTCAGTGCTCCAAATTCTGCTTTTTTAGATTAAAGATACAATTATCATTTCATTGGGAAATCGAAGTCCCAGACTATAGAGTAAGAAAAGAGAGGAAATGGAATTCCAACTGAGCTTGAGGTCTAGCGTGAAATTTCAACAGTCGATGATTTGCGGAGCCAGGCATGAAGATGCTGGTCAGCACTGATGCATTAATTCATGCAAAAGAAGCACCGACTAAGTACTGAGTCCTTAGTCGGCACAGTCGGCGTCTGGGAGAGCGTCTATGAGACCCGCTAAGACCAGCTCCCTAACAAATAGGGTTTTAACTGGTTTTAACAGATTTTAACACCACCAACTTTTTAATAATTTAAATGCTTTTATCGGAGGCGTTTTAATCAGAGTTCGGACCACTTTCATCTTGCCATGTCTCCACTCACCTGCAGCCCAGGGTGCTATGGGTGCCTGTAGCTCAGCCAAAAAGTTCTGGAGCTGGAGATGATCTCCAAGCTCCACCAAATCCAGGACCATGAGTGCGATGTGTACTTCATCTTCGGCCAGACTTTCGCCGCCTCCAAAAGCCCACAGCTGGTGGACACTATTCCCTGCCAGCCCTGCAAAGCTGGGGAGGGGGGATCCATCGCTGGGTCTACAAGTGGGGTGCCAAATGCCCACGCGACATCTGCTGCAGAGGAGGAGAGATGGCTCCAGCAGGGGGCTAAACCAAAATCACCCATCAGCTCCACTCGGGTCCAGGGTGCCTGGTCTATGGTTGGGCCCGGCCACGGGGGAGGCGCTCGGAGCAGCCGCCACCGCTCTCCTCCAAACTGCCAACCATTTCGGCGCCTTGGATTCGGATTTCTGTCCTCTGATAGCCCCTGGTCTCCGTAGCTTCGTAGGGCCACGGCCCAATCCCTCCCAGCAGCCGGTGCAGCTGCCCGAGTCCCGCAGCCTTCCACGTTGTGCCAAACCCCAGACCTCAGTCGGAGTTTGCCATGGAGTGCTCCACTTCACCCCAAACTCATGGAACGAGCCCTCGGGGCCGATTACACAGCGCTGCCGTCCTGGGGAAGCTTCTCAACCTGACAGGTAGTAAGTCCTGGAAGGTGAAAGATCCTCTGCCCACCGTCAACAATCTGCAGAAACGTGTCCCACCACACTCATCATTGGAGACTTCAATATCTGCAATGTGAGGATGAGAGGAGCCCGGGGCCACCGGGTTGGACATTGCAGGAAGGATCCCGGAGCTCATTGAACTACATACTTGTGTGAGTAAAGTGGTGATTCGTGCTGGTATTAATGACATTTGTAAACAGCAGTGTGAGCTCCTGAAGCATGATTTTATCCACCTTTTTAATCTTTTAAAAAACACACTTGTCTGTTTTTATTTCTGGCCCCACTCCCTCCGTTGGCAGAGGAGTTGGACAAATTTAACATCTACTGGGGCAGGAGTCACCTGTTTGGGGCGGATGGACTTCACTTTAACAGACAGGGCACCCGCATGCTGGCGATGAGCCTGGCATGCCCACACCACTTATTCTACGAGGAGTTGCAAAAAGGGAGGCGGAACTGTTTTTATAAGTTCATCAACACTCTCTCTCAAACCTTTTATTTGATAACTATTTTACTTTTGAATGTAATGCAACTGTTTTTTCTTTTTATTCAAGAATTTTTTATCAATTCTGCACAACGCCTTTGAAAGGATAATTTTAGCTGGTGATTTTAATCTATATTTGAATAACCTTTTAGATCCTTTATCTACAGTCTTTTTAATATTCTGAACTATATGAATTTTACTCTACATGTCACACAGTCGACTCACACCAGAGGACACACTCTGGACTTGGTCATCACATATGGCCTGTCCACCAGTGTGTCCTCTGTTGTTGAATTAGCTGTTTCTGACCACTACTGTGTGTTTTTTAACATCACAAGTTTTATCCACCCGGAGACCTCTGTGAGAACTGTCAAGAAACGTCATCTAACCCCTGACGTGGCTGAAGTTTTTCTGGAAGTTTTTCAAAAGATTCCTCCTATAGTTTTACCTGCCCCCTGTTATTTTACTGTCAATGATTTTAACAGTAGGCTTTAGTCCGCTCTTGACCTGCTTGCTCACACAATAATGCAGTAAGAAACTCAAAAAATGATTTTTTCAAAATCATCTCAGATCATAAAAATAATCTCAAAATTATGTTTTCCGAAATTGACAAACATTTTTAACTGTGCTACTACTGCATTTTATAAAAAACCCTCAAACACTCGTTGTGAGGAGTTTGCAAACCACTTCAGAGGGAAGGTAGACACCATCAGATGTAATATTTTATCTTCTCAAAGTAAAATGATTTTAGTCAAATCTGATCGTGTGTCTTTACCAGAGGAAACACTGGACAGTTATGTCGTGGTAGAAGCTGAGATTCGTGACAAAGTTTTCTCCTCAGCGAGGCCCACCAGATGTGTTTTGGACCCAATTCCCACTTCCTTTTTAAGCCATTTTACGGATCTTTTAGAGATGAGATTTTAACCCTAATTAATTGCTCCCTTCAGACAGGGAACTTTCCTGCCACCTTTAAACAGGCGGTAGTGAGGCCCTTGTTGAAGAAGAGCAATTTAGATTTTAATGATTTTAATATTTTTTGAACAGTAACTAACTTACCGTTTTTAAGAAAAATCTTAGAAAAGCTTGTTTTAATTCCACTTAATGGTTTTATTACTGCACACAATGTCCTGGAGAAATTTCAGTCTGGTTTCAGAGTGAACCACAGCAGTGAGACGGCCTTTCTGTAGATTTTAAATGATTTTAGATTAAACTATGATGCACAGAGGGTGACAGTGTTGGTTCTACTGGATCTAAGCGCTGCCTTTGATACACTGGACCACACTATTCTTTTAACTCGTTTAAAACAGATTGGCCTTTCTGGTGCTGTTCACAAATGGTTTACATCCTATGTCACAGACAGGACTTTTATGGTAAGTTTAGATACCTGCTCTTCTATGGTCCACAGGATTACAAGTGGTGTGCCCCAGGGTTCTCCCGATGACACACGGCCAATGGATGCACTTTTTAACTGCATTTTAGACATCATATCCTGGATGGCAGAAAACTTTCTCCAGCTCAACGAGGACAAAACTGAACTTTTATTCATCGGTCGTTAGGCTCAGAGAGAGAAACTTTTACCAAAACTACAATCACTGTCTTTTAATCCTTCTTTACAAGTGAAGAACCTGGGCATGATTTTTGACTCTGAGCTGACTTTATCTCTCACATTAAAAACATTACTATTTTTTTTATCATCTAAAGAACATTGCAAGAGTCCACCTTGGGAATGTGGTTTTATGTGGGGTAGTTTTAATCTGTAAAGCACTTTGAGATGCAATTTTGAACGAAAAGCGCTTTATAAATAAAGATTGATTGATTGATTGATTGATTGATTGATTGATTGATTGATTGATTGATTGATTGATTGATTGATATACTGCACAGTGGGCCTTTTAGTAGACTGACATGTTTGTATTGAAAATACTTTTTTAATTTTCTGAGAAACAGAATTTTTAGTTTTCATTTGTTGTAAGCCATACCCACGTTAATTTAAATCAAATCAACACTTAAAATATATCACTCCGCCTTGAATTAATCTAAATAAGTGAGTTCCCTTTTTAATTGATTTACTGAAATAAATCAACTTGCCTATCATACTGTAATATGTTATGTTGTGTGTAATGTTTATGCACAAGGAAATTATATCTGCACTGGGGGTTACATCCTGCCAAAGGTAATGCTAGATAAATGTCCCTGAATAATTATCACATTTTGAGTTACGTATGTCAGAGTTTCATGTCAAACACAATTAGGGTAATCAGAGCAATTGCAATGTTTTTAAAATGTACACTAAACATTTTTTGATGCACCTAATCTGGTGAAACGAGCAAACCTTGAATTATTAGCTAATAGTAGTAGCATGTTTAACCTCACTACAGTGAAAACTATAACCTGATCACAAAAGAGAACTTAGATCCAGTTCCCCAAAACAAGCCTGGATGATACAGGCAAATGGTAAACTAATTTTAGCTATAGTTCTGTGTTGAACATCTGATTGTCACTATCGGAACGTCAGGATCATTTTAAAGGACCTTCACATTATGCGTGTGTCTCCACTTCACCAGGCCAGCCCAACAGGGCTATTTTTTGGGTTATGTCAGGAACCAACCAAGTACAAGTCTTGGGTTATGTACTTGGAAATGGCCAGGTGGAGTCACTGGGCCATAGCTGTGGTTAAGTCATGCTGATTGGTTGTCACTCAGAGGAAAATGAGAAGATGTCGCCAAACAACCGGCTTTGTAAAACTGGAAGAGTTGCTGGCGAAGCAGTTTATAACAACATAGCAAACAGAAATGCAGCAACAAGCCCTGTTTCTTCCATTCGATATCTTGTTATTTCTGCTGCTGTGGGCACTTTTTGGCACTGATAAGTGACTCTGCTCACTGCCGAAATGGTCGTGATGTGCAGGCATCTTAGCGAACTCCTTAAAGGAGCAATTGGTATGGAGACACAATTTACCTTGTCAGATAAGATCCAGTGAAACTTCTGATAGTGGAAACATGTCTAATAATAGTTTAGGAGATAGCAACCTAGCTCAAGTCTACCAATAATCTATCTTAATAGTAATTTTCTTTTACTTATTCTGGTAGCTGTATCTGTATGCTAGAAGGGAATGAGATGAATAAAACATAAATATTTTTTTATTTTGAGAATCCCCACATCAACATTTCGATTGAAATTGAATTGTACAATAGTGCTGTTTATTTTGCAGTGAATAATTAGCAAAAACATTTTTCTTTAGATATGCACAGTTCATTGAGACAACTGTAAAAGATTTCCAGCTGTAAATGCAGCATAGGTGGATCTATAAAATACCGACAGATAGGAAAATAAATGCAAATGCATCCCCACAAAAAATGTGACAACCATATATTCTTTTCTTTTTCATTTCACAAATATGATTTTTTTTCAGATAGGATATGGCTCAATTTAGAAGTTATTACATTTTAATTTCTATCCACTCTCATACCTGGGATTTCATTTAATGATTTATGAACTTAAGTCTTTATTTCTGGTAAAAGTATGCAGTATTCCGTTGTTGTAAATGAGTTGCTATGCCAGTAAGTTTTCACTTTAGAACAGTATGAAGTAAAAAAGGTGGATCATTTTAGACTCACAATGTTTACAGCCTCTTGGATCCGTTGTGTCCTGACCTCATCTGAGTCCCCACCACATGGTAAAACAAATATGACTGTCTCCTGACTGATGTGACCATCTCATATTTCATGTTAAGGTTGAATGCCCACTTTAGACAGAACCGGTTCCCATCGAGTTCCAGATGGTTCCCAACAGTCAGATTGTCAGCGTACACATGTTGGCAGCACCTTGTCTCTCACCCTGCTGCTAGAAGGTCAACACCTTGCTGTTACATAGAACTGCACTGTCTAGTCTGGAAACAGTCCAGCACTTAATAAGGTCCTTGAAAGCATCCATTTGGACAGGATAAAATAGCAGGTGAGACATGTTGACCAGTAATTCCTTCTCTTTATTATTTTCAAAACTGAAAGCTGATGGGAGACAGAGAAGGAAACAGCCCCTGTCCCTATCGTTGCAGCCTTGAATATGTAACAACAAACACAACTAATATAGCATCCTGTATCATCAGATTTCCTTTAGTTTTTACAGTGTTATGGCTTTAGGAAAAAAATTATTGTGGGGAAATAAGAAATTCCTCTCAGAGTAACATCTTTGGCCTTTACCTGACTTAAAGCTGCAGTCCGGAGCATTTGAGGGAGAGAGATTTTTTGAATTCGACTTACCAAGGCCCCTCCCAAAACACCAAACACATACTTTCAGGAAATGTTCGGGATCCAGATGTCTGAATAAAAATTATTACACGTGGTTAATGGCAAAATAGGATCTAAGGAACTATAACTAAAATTGAAAAGACCCTTGTAAGACTAAAATACAATCAGGCTGAGTGTATAGTTGCCCCAATCCAGCAGTGTGTACAGACTGCCTCAAAATATCATAGAGATCTGAGCTGCATACATAAAATAATTAACACAGCAAACTGAATGGTATCCATCCATTATCTGTACCCGTCCATCCTAATGCAGGGTTGCGGAGGTGCTGGTGCCAATATCTCCAGCAGTCACGGGGCGAGAGGCCGGGTACACCCTGAACAGGTCGTAAGGTTACACTTAGGGATAAAACTTTTTGTCTCTTGGCCCACAACACTGACTTTCACAGTAAGAGTTTTGAAAAGAATTGTGTATTTTACATTTATTCAACCCTTTTCAGAAAATTTGAAAAAAATTCATTTTTTTTGTACTTTACCTTCTTAATAATCTCGGGCTTATTAATGTACTTATATTTTTTTGCTATATAAAATAATAATTGTCAAGCCCCAACTTTGGGTGTTTTCTGACATGCTAGAAAAAGTGTAATAATTTCATCATTTTTTCACAAATGCATAAAGTGCTAAAGATTTGTGATATGTTTACTATTTAGTGTTTTCAGTAAAAGATGCATGTTAGCTGTAGCCTCCAGCACTGTTGCTTTTAGCCATGTCACATCTTACTCTTAAGTCCCATGAGAATTTCTGCCATTTTTCTGTTAAAGCAGAGTGCTCAGGGGCTCATAATCTGTGTTCAGCTGTCAAAATGATTTATCCTGGCAGCTAAAAAAAACATGTGGACACTGGTGCGTATGTGCGTGTGTGTGTGTGCGAGAGCCGGTGCGTGGCTTCCTTACTCCATCTTTCCACGTTGTGTACTTGTGAAGTGTAAGCCAAAGCAAAGGAGGCTGGTGCCGGTGGTGTCTCTCACCCAAAATATTTTCCCTTCACAGTGTAATTTCAAGCCTCTCAGAGAGTTGTCGTGTGGTGCATTGACTGGGCCGAGATAACAGGCCGAGGCGAACACACGCGTCCCAGTTCCATTCAGTCTTCCAGTGCAGCCCGCCGCTCCCCTTCATCTGTGTTTGTTGTGTATGTGTGTTCAGAGACGGCAAAACAGAGACTACCATGAAAAGAAGAGCTTATGGCAGTGAATGTTTTATGCATTGCAAATAATGACATATCACACCCCACTAGTGGATACCTTCTGTCACATCTTTTGTGGGTGTGCGCGCAGAAACCTGCCATACCTACAGCACAGCCAGCTAAGCTGGTGCTCTTGCTCCCAAAGATAAACCCCGAAAGCTTGAACGACACACTGAGCACTTTCAGACCACACACACTCACTTTCTCTGTGTTTTATATCCATTATGACTTTGTTGTCTCTCTTGGCTCAGAAGGGTCAACTGTACATTTTTTTAAAGCAGCTAAAACACAGATGTCACAGTGTAACGCTCTCCTTTTTTCATTTGTTTGCACCTTTCAGTTTGTGTATTTCCCCCATAAATGTTATTTTTTAAGCACCCTGAAACACAGACCAACATGAATACTAATAGGAGCATCAGAGATTCCTCAAGCTTCTCCCGGATCTCACTAAGGACTGAAGATTGATAGAAATGGTGAAATGGTAAGATGTAGTGGTCAGAGCTGAGAAAAATCACAGTTGATGGACTCTGTGAGAGATAGCTGAGAAGCAACAGAAAAAGGGGAGAGTGTTTAGATAATCATTGACTCCACTGACAATACTACTTAAAAATATTGCTTATTGAACTAAGATTAAGAAATTGTTACATATTTTTTGTCTGAATATGTGTTGTTTATTTCCTCTTTGTAATTCGAAAGATATTTTTCCCTTTTGTGCACACCCTTAAAATAATAGGGTTGAAGTACTGTTTTTAGTTTTTCAGCTTTTATTCTTCTACCATCAACCATAGTGAATCCGAATTACAGTAACAGTTGTAAAGTTCCACTGTTCTAGTTGGATTTCCCTGACATTTGCTCACTTGCATACTTGTCTAAAGCAATAGTTTGCAACAGTTAACAAAGGAGCAGAAGGCTTAAAGGTATCAGTCAGGGAAAGAACGCAAAAAAAAAAATCCCACAGCATTATAAATAAAACATGGCACAGTTAAGGCAGTTATTAATAGGTGGATAAAATATGGGACAGGAAGGAGATTACAAAAATTGGACACTTCTCCAAAACCCCTGAAAAGAGAAGATTGAAACTAATGAGAATGGCTGCCAAGAGCATGACAGCAACACTGAAAGGGCTGTGTAAATTTGTAGTTGATATTGGCTGCATACTGCATTTAACAGCAATCTCATTTTTTCTGCATATTCCTGGCATCAAGAGATTGTTTGAAGAAAAGAAGCCTTTACCCCAAATAAAACATCAGATTGTGAGTAATATATCTCAGAACCTTTTAGGAAAATGTCTTGTGTTCTAATAACACCAAACTTCAGCATTTGGCCACAACTTCAAAAGATACAGTTGGCACAAAAACAACACTGTTAATCACCACAGGAACCCCTTACCCAAACTGAAATACAGTGGACCCTGGCCATATTTATGGTTCTGTCGTTATTGATTCAAAAAATTTCTATTCAGACAATAATTTTGGAGAGCATACCTGAAATACTGGAAATAAAAAGCAGCTTAGCAAGCTGATATAACTAAATCCAATGTTTCTTGGAATGCTATTGGCTGGCATTTGCAAAACAGCCGATCACCATTAAAATATGTATTAATGTATATTTGGTGCTTGAACTATTAAAATAAGTTTATAGTTATATAAACCTGTTAAGGGTGTCTCAAGTATTCCCTCAAGTATATATGTATACTGATGAAAAACATTCATTTGCTGTAAGAGTAAAACATTCATATCAAATAAATAAAAAAGCAATTTCAAAGACTGTTGCGGCGTTCTTTCGGCAAACCAAAGCTATTTTTGCAATTTAACGTCAAAAATGGGAGATGCAATTGTGCAGATGGTTGGGTCTAAAATTTGTAAGCCCATGTTTTCCACATTTGTATTTTAAAAATTCAAGGATGAAGATGGGTTTTGATTTGATTGGGTCTTCCATGGAGGAAAGTCATGATGGAAAGTACTGTACAGAAATCCTCTTTTCTTTTACAGCACATCATGGGATGTGGACAATTGTCTTTGTCGTTGTTAAGATTTGTAGCAGATGTGTTTGAATGTGTACACAAAAACGTCCAATGAGTGATAAACTACTGTCATTTTAGCAGATCACTGAATGAAGCAGGTACCAGTGTACTTACTCACACGATGTGCACCAGAGGATTTGCTGCTACAAGCCCGTAGCAAATGCTGAGGACATTTTTCAGGCCCACAACATCCATCCAGAACATCTCCAGAATATTTTAGTAGTACAGTGAATGTGTAAGAAACGGTTTAAGATTAACTTGCACCAGAATGAAAGTAAAAGTATGGAGACTGTTCAGAACAGCTTAAGTAAAAGCAAAAACTTAATCTTAGATTCCGGTTGCCCTGAAAATTGAGTGTATTTCTGAATGTTAGCCAATTACATCAAAATCATTTAACTGACACTGTAAAATACATCTGAACAGTGGCTAAAAGTACATACTAAGCTATATTCCAACTGCTGATCTTCATCCATTTAATACAAAATTCCAAATGAGGACTTTATTTGAATATATGTATTTTCTAATCTTATTTTGTATTTATGTTACAAAGCTTATTCAAACACTGTATTATTACCTATCTAACATCCCGACCCTGTTTATATTTACCTAAGCAGTATTTTGTTTTTAAAGTGGCAATGAAATCATTGCATGATTGCTTGTGGTGTGAAGCAGCAGGATAAACGTGCTTAAAAAAAGAGTTAACTGAAGCAGAACCAAAAGGCTATAATTCCTCCCTCTATCTATATGTTTTGTATATTGATTGCTCCTATTTTGATTCGACTTTCATCAAGTTAAAATATGTTCTTTAGGTTCATATCAGCCTTGTAACTATCACTTAAATTTGTTGTGGGAAACTGCTGAAATAAAAATATACATATCCAGTTCTTGGCCTGCTGTTCAATAATTTCAGGGCCCACCCCTGCAAGCTCTGGTTAAAAGTGCATTTTCCTAAATAACACCCATGTTTCACTATAGTAACAGCACATCTGAGCCAATACTAACTGAGACAGAAAATAAACATACCCTCATAGAAAGCCAAAGCAAACAGCGGTTGGTTGATGAGATGGAAACAGAACTCCATAGGAGTCACCCAAAACTCCAAACAAGAGAAATACTTCACTTGTAAGAGTGTGACAAAACTCTTCAAGCCATGACTCCACTTGATCTACTTAGATCATGGGTTAATCAGTAACTCTGGGTGTGATTGAGTGGGCATTTAAATGAACCCAAATAGAGGACATCAAAAGATGAGTGCTATTAGAACGAATGGATAGTACAAAGCTGCACCTCTGATATGTTCACCCTGGTGGTTTTAAAATAACTTGCACTTTCCCTCTAAGATTAACAAGAACCTAATCATTGTGATACAAGATTTGGCATGGTGTTCACTAAATTTGGTGAAATTCTTAGCAGCAAACAACTTACACAGCTCATTATAGTGAACATTAAACTGTTGACCGAACATCAGTATTATTGTTCATATGCTAGACATCAATATTCCCTGAATGGTAAACATACCAGAGAGTTTTCAATTGTTAATTGTCGCTATTAGAGATTTAAAATAATGTTAGAGTATATTCAAATGTAATGTTAAATGTTAAATAATGTTAACATTCATGCCAGTACAGTTGGTAGAGTTAACATGCAAATGTCTATTTCTCTAAATAAGCAGATTGATGTTTGTAAGGTGTATTAGGAAACTACATTTGATGTTTTCTGGTTATCTTGGTCTAATATAAATATTTTTCGAAAATATCTAAGTGTGACAAAAATGCCAAACAGAAGAAATCGATAAGGGGGGCAAACTTTATTTCATGGCACTGTATATTCAGCATTTAACTTCTGTATACAAAGATTAGCATGATTAAGATGATATGAAAGAGAACTTAAGAAATAAATCTAATATCATATCATATCATATCATATCATGGCTTTGAGATTTGTGGAATGAGCCAGTGAGGCAATCGAGACGAGAGCAGATGGGAAACCTATGAGAAGGGAGTGGTGACCCATGTAACCATGAAGCTCAGATTCGCACCCTCTAGCATTTTCTTGAGAAAACACCACTAATCCAACCAGAGTAGGTCATGTCAAGTATATCCGCACACATTCGGGCAAGCTACAAGGACCTACACACACACACACACATGCACACAAGTTCCTCACTACACTAACCCACACATCGTTTACTCATAGCTTTGGCAAAGGTGCACAGACTTCTCAAGCTTTGGCAAAATGACATGCTCAGGCATGAAAGGATAGGGGAAGAGTTGTGGAGGGGGAGGGGAATTTATCAAAGGATCATTTAGGAACATCTGGGCCCACAATCAGTATCCTCCTCCCTTCTAATTAACTTCCCAGCATCCTCAATTTTACCCTCCATCCTGTACTTTCCATCTTGTGCCTTTCTTTCCAGCAGATCTCCCTTTGTCTGTACACAGTTCCCTCACCAATCCCCCGAACCCTCTTCTTTTTTGCGAGGCAGCAATAAGTGGATATTTTTCCCCAGTTTGTGTTTAATGGAAGCAAATGCAAAAAGCTCACAAACACACCCGTACACATATGCAAACACTTCAAGAAGACACAGATACACATGCACACATGGCTTGATGCAAGGTTGGATTCTAATGCCATCGTCATGGTAACACTCCCTCGCTTCTTTGTTTGCAGAAATGAACAGCACACACATCCCAGGAATCTGTGAGGATTCTTATGTAACTACACAACCCCACACACAAATAACAGAGACACATAGAAAGACAGACAGACGGATGGGAATGACTCAGTGCTACAGCACATATTGAGAGCATCTGTCATCAACGTTATACCTTTCACTATGACAAGAACAGCATGTACCACTGTGTTACTTCAGGCTCATTATAACCCACAATCTAGTACACAAACTAACACACACACACACACATCAGAGGCTTATTCGGCTGTTTGACTAGTTAAGGCAACACCGCTCATACATCAGCATACTAATTACTTTGTTGCTTCCACGAGGGCACTCGTGGCTTTGGGTTAGAGGGGAGAGGAGCGCTGGACAAATGAGAGCGAGGTCAGCAGAGGTATCGCTATGGATATAATGAAAGGAGCAGTAATTTGTTCGTGGGGGAAGAAAATTGTCTCAGAAACAGAAGGGAGAGATAACGCCTTGCGCTTGCCATTTTTTCATTGCAGTGTATTGATTGGAGTGTGGTAGAATGAGCAAAGGGCAAGTGTGAAAGCATATGCCATCAGGAAGAGAATAAGCATTTCAGGATGCCATACCTACTCTGTCATTTATCTTTGTGAGCTTAGTTTTTCTGTTGTTTCATCTGCCTTGAAAATGAAATATTCTACCTGTGTGTGCTGGAGTTGGACCCTAATAGATTCCTTTGATGGACAGAGAAATAAGGGTTGATTGGTCCGGGACTAAATAATTTATCTTTGCCTTTACTTTTACTTGCTTTTCTTACAGTAAAAGGTAGCTGAAAAATAACTCCAACCCTTTGAACCTTGTCAGATTTCGTTACATTAGCCAACCACTCTTCAATATATTTTAGTGTAATATACCAACACTAACTAGTGCATAAGGGTGAAATAGAAAGAAAAGAATATATGTTGTTAAGAGAAAAATGTGGCCAGAATTCACCCCCTCTACTCAGATACTCCTACATAAACTCCAGTGCAACCAACTACTTTCTGGAGTTAAATCTGCTGTTCTGTGAA
The DNA here is from genome assembly GCA_963556495.2 of Valencia hispanica. Lineage (NCBI taxonomy): Eukaryota > Metazoa > Chordata > Actinopteri > Cyprinodontiformes > Valenciidae > Valencia > Valencia hispanica. Next base: position 21,428,625 of record OY747702.1, read on the forward strand.
AGTGTCAGTGGTTTGTTAGAGCAATGTTTCCCAACCCTAATCCTCAAGGCACACTAACCTGTTCTTCAAACGTGATCTCCAATATACTCACAATAACTTATCAAACATACCTCAGTAATGTGAACTACATAATTAAATTGCAAGCTACCCTCATCATGCAGCATCTTAAGTTTCACTTCTGCCTGCTAAGTGCTTTTGAGCCCTCCACCACCCCAGTACCGTCCTAGGACTCAGAGGTCTGTCTCCTCATTCCCCGGCAAGCTGAAAGACATATTCAGGGGATGGAGATATTTATCACTCTGTGACATTTTGTGCAACAAGGACATGGAGTGATGAGGCTGGAGCCTAGACGCCAAATCCAAATTTATTCTACACTCTTGAATGCAGATTTATATTTAAACAATTACATTTGATTTGTCTGACTGAACTGTTAGCTTTGAACTCTACAAAAATAATCTTAACGGAAAAGGGGCAAAAAAGAGCACATGGTTAAAAGACAACCATAAGAAGTCCACTCAAAAGTTTTCCACAAGCCATGTAGGGGACAAAGTAAACATGGGGAAGAAAGTGCTCTGGTCAGATGAGACTACAACTGAACTTATTGTCCTACATGCAAACCACTATGTTTGGTGTTAAATTACCCCAGACATCACCCAGAACACACTGCAACATTGTAGAGGCAGCATCATGCTGTAGGGATATTGAGGTCGAACAAAGTGGATGGCAAGATGAATGGAGCTAAATTCTGGACAGAGAGAAAAAAAACCCTTAATGAGATTTAGGACAAAGAATCAAAACTGAAAACGTTCGGTTCACTGAGTAATGCCTGAACCCCAAGCCTTTCAGATTTTAATTCGTAAAAAACGTTGAAAACGATGTGTCATTTTCTTTTCCAATTCACAATTATGCTCTATGGCTTAAAACCCCCATAAAACAGGTTGAAGTAAGATTTTAAAATGACCAAAAAAATGGAAAACAGTTAAAGGGTATGAATATTTATGCACTGTTCATAATAGTTTCAGCAAGAGCTGCTTATGTGTTTCCCACATAAAGATTTTACTGCCTGTAGAGATGAATCAATGCAAAAACCAAGCACCAACAGATCCTTCGTTTTCTTTGCAAACAGGGATGACATCTCTTTTCTGCAGAGCGAGTAAAAAATAAATACTGTGGCAGTAAAAAAAAAAGCTGGAACAATGAAACAAGGAAAACCTTCCAACTTACCTTGAAGTAATAGAAACAACTCAAACATATCATGTAAAACATTGTGACTTTAATTACAACTGTCTGATCATTGTGTGTTACATACTGTGGGTAGAAAAATCAACTGTTGAACAAAAATAAAAGCCCAAAGCACTGTGTAGGAACTCAGCTATGGTCTGAGCTTGTTAGCGCTGTGCCAGTTTGATTGTTTGTGGCTGTGCAAAACCAGGGAATATTCAGCTCTTATTCTAAGCTGTCGATCTGACAACAAAACGCTCCCACCTGGATGAAGACAAAGAGAGAACCCCATCTGACTAGGCCAATATCCTCTTTTGCAATTTTCATGAAAAAATATCTGGATCTGTGTTCAATTTTAATGGATTACTCCTACAGTGTTGGAAGAGATGGGCTGCTGGAGCTCCTTGCTTTGTGCCGACTGAAGGACAAAGAAATCTAGCTCTGCAGGTGATCTGAAATAAATCACGTATTTCATGAGTAGATGTGTTAAAGAAGGTATAGTTTGCCATTTAACTGTTTTGGAGGAGTTACACACACAGAAATTAATGGGAATCACCTCTTTTACCCTGTTCAAAAGCAAACTTGTCAGGACTACAGCCCAGCTGGCATATAGGAGGGTAGAAAAGCAGCAGTTTCAAACTCTAATTTGTCATTGTTTTTAATGAAACTGTTTATGCAAATAAATTTTGTAGTGGGTTTACAGCTACATCTCATATTATTCAAATATCGACAAAAAGTTATAATATGCTTTGTCTCCCCTTTTAATAAATTGAAACTTTCATAATATATGGAATCATTACACACAGAGGGAAATATTTCAACCATTTACTGTTTTGCAAACACAGTAAATGGTTTAAAAAGACAAAAGTATGTTTATTTATATGCACTCAAAACTTTGTTGAGCTTCCTGTTCCGATCAGGGACAATCAGGCTGTGGTTCTGCTGAGGTGTAATGGAACCCCAGGTTGGTTTGATAGCAGGCTTCAGGTTATCTGCAGTGTTGGGTCTCATGTCTCTCATCTTCCTCTTGACAATACTCCATAAATCCTCTAAGGGGTTTAGTTCAGGCTAGTTTACTGGCCAATCAACCGCAGTACCACCAAGGTCAATGAACCAGCTTCTGGTACCTTTGGCATTGTGGCCAGGTGTCAAGTCCTGGGGAAAAATGAGAGTTTAGAAAAATAACAAAATAAGGTGTTGCTTCCTACTTTGGAAAATAATATAGAACAAAATTAACATGCAAACTGACAGTCTGACTGAGCATACAGCAAGATTATCCAGTTGTAGTTAAAGTTACTGAGGAGGTGAACTGACGAGCTGTTCAATCCTTTGTTACCACTTGGTTCAAGGTGATCAAGTGAGGAGGTATAGTAATTGGTGACCAGCGGCTTGCACACAATTGGCCCCTTATGATTGCTGCATCTGAAAAAGCCTCCTGAAGGAACCGGGGGCCAATCATCTCTACAACTCCAAGACAGAGCATTTGGCAGTGTTTGTGGCACTGCCTATGGTGCATGAAATCTGACAGTCAGGGTCTGCTGAAGCACCTGCCTGCAGACACGCACCGACACACTCGTGCACACGGACAAACACGTCGAAGCTCGTAATTGGGCTCCTAAAGCCAAAGCAAAAGAGTAAGGAAAAAAAAGGAAAAAAAGCTCTTTGTGTTGTGTGTGAGTGTGTGTGCAAGTGCTTTTCAGTGTTTCAGTTCAAATGCCCTGGCACACCGTCAACTTCGTAAAACCAGGCAATTTCCTGCGAAGCCACCCAAGTGTGACAGCTGTAGGTGCCTAATGGGCATGGCTTAGGAAACGAGGCATTACCACAATCCAGCGAACTCAATTGTATTAATCCTTAAGATTAACAGCTTTAATTCTCAACATGTTTCCTGTGTGAAAAGTCTTATTTCCTCACCTAAATTGAGAGTAGGACGTGAGGCGAATATTCAAAGACAGTGATTTGCAAAATTATTCGCACCCCATGATGTTTTTCACATGTTGTCATTTTACCACAAAATTCTCTGTATATTTCTGGGATTTAATGTGACAGTTTTATGTGGCAATTCTAATGATATGAAAAGGATACTTTTTAATTTTTTCACTTTTACAAATAAAATTCTGAGAATGTGTTGCACATATTTATTCAGCTCCGCTAAGTCAATACTGACATGTAGAACGAGCTTTCATTGCCATTATAACTGCAAGTTTTTTCTACATATGTCTATAGCAGCGTAAAAGTTTTCAAGTATTGCCACAAATTCTTAATTAGATTTAGGTCTAGGTCATATTCAACAATTACTTTCTATCCGCATGGTTAGGTTGGCCATCCTTCTGGATAGTAAACCTCACCAATGGTTCCAGCTGTTTACAGCATCTAACAGAATCTAACAGGACTAGACCTGTATTTAGCTCCATCCACCTTCCAATCACTCAGAACATCATCCCTGTCTGTGCTGAAGAAAAGCATCCCTATAGCATGATGTTGCCACCATGTTTCACTATAGAGATGGGCGTTCGGGATGATGTGTGGTGTTTTCATTCAAACATAAAGAATTGCTGTATTTATGATAAGATTCACTCTAAGTACGTGACTTCTGAAGTGCGTTGGTTACGCTGAATTTTATTTAGGGGTATCAGATTAAAGGTGGTTGATTACAAATGCACACTACAATTTTTTGATTTTTATTTAAACTATAAATAAATAAAAGTGTGTATCTTCTACTTCACAATCATATACTGCCTTTTTGTTTTATCACATAAACTCACTAAAATATACTGAAATTTGTTTCTGTAATTGGAAAAAAAATACACAAACTTTAAGGGTGTAAAAAAAATTTGCAAAGCACTGATTGGCACAGAAGGTAGCAAAAGGGTTAATAAAAGCGTTGGTTAACTGTAGAATTTGAACATTTCTGCCAGAAATGTATGACTAAATGTGTTTTAAAAGACGCACCTTTAAAATTTGGGTTTATGTGTCACATATTGGATAGTCTTAATTTTTGTTAATTAATGCCATCAATCCTTTGCTGACAACTACTGTCTTAACCTCTTTTTGCTCCTTTCCCCAAGAGACAACTGAACACTGTCGGTTTTAATCTCTCTGCTAAGCACCTTCCTGTCATCTCACACACGCACATGCACAGACGCGCACACACACACACACTCGCAAAGCTTTCAAATAAGGGATTTAGATTACAGTGAACACTGTTACAGTCCCACGATGATGGAGTGTGTGTACTCTAAGGTGAGCCTTATTGGAATTCATATGATGTTTGTTGACTCCCTTCATATAAACAGGTGGCTGTGTGGAGATAACGTTCCTCATATTGTGCCGACGATGATGCTGCCGAATGTGCCTGCCCGCCCAGACGTACGCAGTCATCCAGCGTTGTCAGGAGTTTGGGTGATTTTTTTTCCCCTTTAATCCTAATGCAGTCAGAGAGACATTTATTAATCTCTCTGTTTCAAAAGGAGACAAAGCCTTTCAGGTGCATGAGCGAGGGGCTTCCTCCAAGGGTATCTCCACGCATCCACGATTAGCTGAGACAACGCAGCAAAATTTGTTTTGTTTTGATGCCAACACTGCAGAAGATTGTAAAACAACAGGCCCCTGGTTCCTATCCCTCACTCCCTAACTCATCTGCTTCTATATACCTGCTTTCAGTTTGTTATCATGGATAAGTTTCGCCTACTCAAAGCTTGGTTGTGCTTGGCATATTAATAATTTTTGAAGAAGATGTGTTTTTATTTTATATTTTATGTTAGAGGCACGTGCTATTATCCACCTTAAATATCCTATATATAGTTCAGTGTTGGCAACATAACAAAGTGGTGAGCAACCACCTCCTTGATCCATAATTTCTTTTTTCACAAACTATGGAATGAAAACGGAAGCACTGGGTGTATGTGTGTTTGCCACTTGGTTAAAAGTGTCTGTGCAGTGAGAGTGTTTCCTGTCTTTGATCCTAATGAAAGATGTTTCCTCTCTTGGCTTGGTTTACTACACCACATTTCTAAATGCCGACCTTGTCACTTCGGTGTGTTGGCAGGCCAACCTCCTTTTTGATCTCTTTTTCAAAGGCCATGAAACACAAGCTGACATTGCTGAAGGAGGCAAGACAATTCATTACAAGTAAATCCAACAGATTTGGGTCTGCAGCTGAATGTATAAAGCTGGTTGATATTGATTATTCGTAATTGTTTTCTCTTTTTATAATTGATGTGATAGTATGGAAAATATGATTGTTACTGTAACGTTTTTGTATAAGGTTTCCTCCTACTGTTTTCTACTCTGATTAACACTAGTTATGTTAACATATTTACTCTAAAACTTGGAGTATGTAGGAAGGAATAAGCTAAAGGTTGAAAAAATAAAAAGATGAATAAAAAAAGTGTTTAAATAATCTCTTTCAATGCAGGTAAAATCCCCTTGTAGAAAGAAGTCATGAATTCATGTATCTTTTTATGCTCCTCTGAGCTTCCTTTTTCTTTTTGCCAGTTTGTTTTCAATACATTTAATTTAGTAGTTTTAAGTATTTTTAAAATTATATTCAAACATATGCAAGAATACATATTGATTGAAGCATTACTAGCTTTGGATTGGCAGTTATTTTGCTTCTTATTTTAAATTACAGACGTCTGTGACTGCAACTGTTTACATTCAGTACAATCCAACCCTATCTCTCTCTTTCCTAATGTAAGAAATTACCACTTGTTAGAAATTAAAAGAACAAGCATCCTAAGAAAATGTTTGTACATTCTGGAATATTGTGGACACATGGCAGTACAGCACTGGGATAGAGCAGTACAAACCCTGCTCCATCTGTATTTGATCATGGATATTTGTAAAACTATAAAAACACAGCTCATGTTTTTCTGCACACCAAAATTATTCAATTTGCAGTTTTATGTAATTATATTTAATCAATCAATCATGAACACTTTTCATATAAAGCAAGAGCTACTCAAAATGTAAGATAAAACAATGAAATAAATAAGTAAGGAAATAAAAAATGACTAAGCTAGTAAAGACAAACATGGATAAACTTACAGCAAATGAGATGTGAATACATTTGTAAGTTAATTAAGGTGGGAATGCACTAGGAGAGAACAAATCAGTTCTAAGGAGTGGGGATTTATAAGACTATTAAAACTAATATCAAAACAAATAAAAAGAAGAATTAAACTTGAATCTACATTTTATCCAAACAGCTGCATAAAATAGCACAGGAAAACAAATGTATAAGTACACATAGCAAGATAATGTAATTTTTTAATTAAGGGGAAATAAAAGAGCAATGAAACTGCAGATATACACTGCTTAGAAAAAATAAAGGGAACACAGTGTAACTCCAAGTCATTCACACTTCGGTGAAATCAAACTGTCTACTTAGGAAGCAACACTGATTGATAATCAATTTCACATGCTGTTGTGCAAGTTGAATAGACAACAGGTGGAAATTATGGGCAATTGGCAAGACATCCCTAATAAAGGAGTAGTTCTGCAGGTGGTGACTGCAGACATCTTCTCAGTTACTATGCTTTCTGGCTGATGTTTTGGTCACTTTTGAATGCTGGCGATGCTTTTACTCTAGTGTTTGCATGAGATGAAGTCTACAACCCACACAAGTGGCTCAGGTAGTGCAGCTCATCCAGGATGGCACACCAATGGGAGGTGTGGCAAGAAGGTTTGCTGTGTCTGTCAGCGTAGTGTCCTGAACATGGAGGTATGGAGGCGCTACCAGGAGACAGGCCAGTACATCAGGAGACGTGGAGGAGGCAGTGAGAGGCCAACAACCCAGCAGAAGGACTTGCCTTTGTGCAAGGAGAAACAGGAGGAGCACCGCCAGAGCTTTGCTAATTGACCTCCAGCAGGCTACAAACGTGTGTCTGCTCAAATCCTCATCATCATCATCAGGAGCATGCCCAGACGTTGTAGGGAGGTTATACAAAGTAGTCGAGTTGAAAGGGAGCGGAGGGGGACGCCGTTCCCCTTAGAAAGAAATCCGACATATAACGTCCCACCAGTAAAGGTCCCATCCTCCATCTCCATCCCTTTTACAGTAAATATTGTATGGAAATATAAATCATAAATAGGCTTAGCCTATATGAAATAATTTCATCATCAGAAATTGTTAGGTCTCCGGATGTTGAGCGAAAATAAACAGTCTAATAAAATCCGGGGGACAGGGGCACAAAACGCAATGATGCAACACTGTTTTTGCCTGAGAGTAGCCCAGGTGAACCCAGTTTTCGTTTCATCTCGTTCCAACCTCTGGCATTTACAAAAACTGTTTACTTCATAAAATCTATACGTTCGCACTGAGTTAAAAAGTAAAAGTTCTTCTTCTGTAATAGCACAGTTTTTTTATGATCGACGTTATAATTGGGGACTAGTTTGTTTTCACCGTAGAGAGAAAGGAGTGATACGACTGCTACGTTTTAGACCAAGAGATGGATTTAACATAAAATCCATGTCTTGTTCATGTTCCATGGAAGTTAAATGCATGTAACAAATTTAACATAGGCCTACATGCTTTTACCTGGTTTTGTAAAAGTTTTAAAGAAGTTTTCATCATGATCTTAGCTGTCTCCATATCCGCATACGTCATCACGTCGGTTAAACTCTGCCACCGCATTGGTCTAAAACGGGTACGTAGCAGCAGTATCACTCCTTTCTCACTACGGCGAAAACAAACTAGTCCCGAATAAAAACATCATAAAAAACAATGAAGGAGAATATTACAGAAGGAGAACTTTTAGTTTTGAACTAAGTGCGAACGTATTTATTTTATGAAGTAAACAGTTTGCAGATGCCAGAGGTCAGAATGAGATTCATTTTCTAAAGACATTTTCGGGGTTCACCTTATGGCCAAGAGAGCGGCAAAAGCTGCATTAAAGAAGTCCAAACATCCCCAAACGAGCGGCTGGTCAGCGGGATGCCCGGGATTTTTTTTTAAAGAAAAAAATTACAGGTGAGCTATTAATCTCAATTATTAACCTAGCCTGCTTTTTGTTATCTAAAGACCACCCGACTCGCCACAGGTGTACGCACAGATCCCAGGATGCTACCCTCCAAACTAGCTAAGATGAACATGCGACCCCCGACATCTCTCGTTAATTAGCTTGCTAAAATACATGACTTGTCATTCAGTCAAGACACGCATGCGGCTTGCTGAATCTGCACTATTTTGACTCTTTTTACACATCCAGTCATAATCGGCCTAGGAAAAATAATCACCTTGTCATAGCTCATCTGACAGTGCCGACATTTAGCCATAATCAGGACGAATGTGAACAAGAGCAAGAAAAACTGTAGAAAAAAAACATGATTACGAAAGTGTTTGGAAACTGCTATGAGCATGTGGATTAAGTCAGGGTTGTAATGAATAAAATAGAAATGACTCATTTTGTTTGGTCTTTCGTGTTAAATTAATCCAATACTTTGTTTTGTATAGGCCTAGTTTGCATGAAAAAAATTCTTCTGCACTGCAATTATTTGCTAAGGCTTCTTTGCAAGGTGCTGGTATCGGCTTTGCTTCACAGATATATAAAGCCTCCATTTGACCCATGTTTAATTCTAATGCAGGCTATTCAGTTGTAGTCCCCTAACATTCCGGCCAATTCGGCGATACAAAATACTCTATAAATAGCACCTTTTTAAAAATTAAAATCCAGATTTTTTAATAGGCGAAAAAAATGACCATACCCCCTGAATTTTTTTTACAACTTGACTACTGGTTATACACACGTGGAGACCACACACACTACTGAGCATCATTTTGACTTGTTTTAAGGACATTACATCAAAGTTGGATCAGCCTGTAGTGTGTTTTTCCACCTTAATTTTGAGTGTGACTCCAAATCCAGAGCTCCATGGGTTGAAAAATTTGATTTCCATTGAGAATTTTTGTGTGATTTTGTTGTCAGCACATTCAACTTTGTAAAGAACAAAGTATTTAATGAGGACTATTTCATTCATTCAAATCTAGGATGTGTAATTTTAGTGTTCCTTTTATTTTTTGAGCAGTGTATTTAAAAGCCTCTTGTCAACATTATGCTCTGTTTTTGAATGCTTTCCTTAATTTTGGCTACAGAATACTATTTTCAAACCAACTAAATGGTTAGTGTCCAGGTTTTGAAATAAAAGTACGGCACTAATTATAGCAGTAATTTTGAATTCAGTGAAGACTGATAAGAGTTTTGACAGACTGAGATCACGAGAATATGAAAATGGTTGTGATGTGTCCTTTTCTCAGGAGGGAGTTTCAGCCATATGTGTATGAACCATAACAACATGGCAACAACTGGCCTGGGGCAACAGAGAATGCTGTGTTGTGTATTTGGATATTTGCCAACTAATGAAACTGAAGAGAGGGATTGTAAACAGATGTAGGTTAGTGCCCACAACTACTTTTGTAGCTCGAGGAGAAATCCTCCATTTTTCCATTCCTCCATAATATTCTTAAGTATACAAATAGATTCTGCAATCTTTTGTCATAGGAATACAAAAACAAGTGATCAAGCAAAAAAAAAACACAACATGATGATGAGATGATAATTTAAAAAAATTGGGAGCCCTTCAAACATTGCCATGTGCTAGGAAGAAAGGTTTCATCATCTTGCAGAGCCATATACATGGTAGTGATAAGTGTTTTCACCAAAATGTGATTAAAAAATGTTTTTTTGACATACATATCTCAAAACTCGTCAAATACTTTGGAGTTGTTTGATTTAGTTTTTTCTGTTTGCATATATTTGTGCTCTGGTGAAAAATAGTTGAGGAAAACTTTAATATTAAATTAGGAAAAAATATCTTACTAACAAATCTAATTGTATAAAATGTCTCATACTCTAACTTTGCTTTATATACCCTGAAAACTGGAGTTCAATTGTTTAGCTGTGTTTAATAACCAAGCAAGACGTCGTTTCTTGATCATCAACGCATATTTATACAACAACTTATAAATAACCTGGTCTGTGTTTAACAAATAATTCACTGAAAAGCCACTCTGACTGACTCAGCCCACACAACAGTCATCTGAACGATACAGTGAGAACTAAAAGCTCACTTACTGTAAAGGGGTCACAAAGGATTACATCATCATGTGGTTACTGAGAGAAAGCGGCTCACTGACATGTCGGAGAAGCACAAATAAGATCCCATATTTGATTACTTAAAAAGGGAACCTGAATTCCTTTAGCACTTTCATGGTTATAATAGAAATGGGGCTTGACAACAAAATTTGACAACTCATTTCAATAGAACATTTGGCCTTGTCAAGTTATTCCTTTGGAACTGACTTTCCTCAGCCTCCAGCACAAAATTCAAACTCTTGACCAAGCAGTAAATTACCTTGTAAGTCAGCCACAGATCTCAGAAGGAATCTGACTGAACAGGAAAAAACGATCAATGCTCTTTGCACGCATCATGTCTTTTGGAGATTTCTTTCTCAAACCTAGAATTAGTTTTGTTGTTAGAAGCTTGACCCTCAGAGACACCATCTAATGTTCTGCTTCAAAGACTGTAGCACAGTCTGCTGAATAATGCAAAGACTCAAAACATGAGGACCACAAGTGAACTTGTATCAATACTGACAGCTAGCTGAATAGATTTTCACATTTCTCGCCTTCCCTTAAGCCAGAAGTAGATCATTAATACAGAGCCTTGTACAAGCATTAATTCCCCCAAATATTTTTTCACAAAACCATAACCTTTTGGCAATTCATTTTTTTGTATAAAAAAATTCTGAAAATTGTATTCCCCCACCCTTACTCTGATACCACTAGATAAAATTCAGTACTACCGACTACCATCAGGAGTCACCTAATTGGAAAAGAGAGACTGTGTGTGTAGCTTAATATAATTTTAAACACAACTGTTCTATGAAGGCCTCAGAGGATTATTGGAGTGTTGAAGAAAAAAAACAAAAAGGCGCCGTGAAGACCAAGGAACAGGAATAAAGATGTGGAGAAGTGTGAAGCCCATTTTTTAAGATTTACCTCAAACCACTTTTGATCTAATCCTTTTCTTGGTGCCTGATTTTATTTACACTTATATACAAAATAAATTCATTTGTTTTGTTTTTTTCTTTCAAGTAAGATTCAGTAGATTTTGTATTTATTTAAACACAACAGATATGTATTTTGGCATCTAAACAAATTACTAAAATTAGGCATAACTTAGTATAAATTTGACCACTAGATAGATACTAAATGCTTTCATTATAATGTGTGTAGAATGTGCATCAACTGGAATTATTGGGATATATATAATCTACTTTACATTAAAGCAGGGTTAGCCAACTAACTATTTAGGGTTAGCCTTAACTAACGGCGGTACTGAAAAAGAGGATATAGGTTGCAAAATAATTCAGATTAAGGCAGAAACTCATCTTGCAGCAATGCAATGACCCTGGGTACATAGCCAACCACCTAATGATGTTAATCTGTTACAAAAAAGTGCATTGAAGTTTGTGGTTGTGAAGTTTGAAGGGTATAAATACTTTTGTGATGCACAGTACAGCAAGTTGGGTGAGTTTGAACAGTTCTTGTCATATCTTCAGCCATAGCATGACAAATAATATATGCCTAAAAGTTTACATTTAAAAGTCCAAATGAAATAACATGATCTTAGTTATTGATGTGATAACAATAAATAAAGGTTAATCAGTTCAATTAGAGATGAATTAAAACAATTTGGAACGCATTGGAGTGGAAATGTTGGTGTCCAGCACTTGCTCTTGGCAGGTCTAGCTATGAAATTTGACAAAAAAAAAAAAAAAAAAAAAGAATATTTTAAGATGTTTTCCTCTGTTTTACTATGGATTTATTCATCCCTCCAATTCTAAATACACATTACTGAACAACCATAGATACTGGCACACAAAGTACACGATTCACTGTCTATCATTGTTCTTCCATTTGACTCATATCCTCCTTTTTTCTTTCTTTTTTCTTTAAGATTGGCATGCATTCTGATAAATTTCACTAATGTGTACACATAAATAATATGCTATGAGTTTCAAGCTGGTGCTACATATGATGTCATTTTAGCTCCCTCTTCTGTTCATTTGCATGCTACCTTTCTACATCATATTTAATTTGGTCATCAAGTAAATGCCAGAATTAATTTTAGGTACAGAATTTACTATTAGCAAACTACCTTGGAGCTGTATTCTGTGTTAGATATATAACAAAGATAGTTAAAAAGTACATAAAATGTAAACTAAAGCCAGACACAAAAAAAAAAGATGGCTTATACATGCTATCTGGGAAAATATTAATATAAACTACAGGGGATCCAAGTTACGGGATTGGTTTTCAGAAACATGTCAAGTATGACGTCTCTGCTTGGTCTCTGACAAACAAAAATACAGGAAAACTAAGAACTGAATGTAAAAGTATTTACTACAATAAAGCTCATTGGGCCACAATTTTGTAGAGGTATATACTTTGACATGTCTGATTATCTAACAGAATATTTTATTTAGCTTAACATATAAAAAACAACAACAAACAAATAAAACCCACTTGAAATAAATTCATCTTCCATAAGAAAACGACAACCTTTCTCATCTAGAGCCCAAGGTCCTCTCTGATGATCCCTTCTGTTCAGCTCACTGCACAGGTTTTCCATAGGAATTATGTCAGGGGACTGAGATAGGCATGGACATTTTCTGATTTGGTGTCTGGTGAACCATTTATTGTGTTGACTTGATGAGTCCTTTTAGATCATTGTCTTGCTGAAAGAATCATTGGCCACCCATTCTCTATGTTGTGACAGTGTCATTCAAAATTTGATTTAAAATACCTGGTATTTTAAAGAGTAAATAAACTCATGTAGTTAGGATCCTTGGAGCCTTTGGTGGAGAAACAGGCATCACTAATCGTCCACCGTACTTCACAGTGGTCATGAAGTGTTTGTCCATTTATCGACCCTTTATATCAAACCTCTTGTTTATTGTCGAAAAGCTCACTGTTGGTCCTATTTGGCCAAAGTACATTAGGGATGTTGGGAGAGTTAAGCCTTTTTTTCTGCCATCACTCTCAAATAACTGCTTGGCATATATATAGCATCTATTGGTTCTTCTGGGGACTTGGTGACCCCCAAGGTGCCACATTTCACTGAAGCTGAATCAGAGAGCTTAGGAGATTTTTCACCTTCCTTACCATCCTGCTCACTGTGTGTGGTGATAGGATACATATGAGGCCACATCTACCACATCTGTCGCATATTGTTACACACAAAAGCAAAAAATCATGATATAAGGATGAAGACGTTTCTTGAAACTCTGATGTCATATATATATAGATATATATAGATATCTATATATATCTCTATATATATATATATAGATATATATAGATATCTATATATATATAGATAAATATATATATATAGATATATATAGATATCTATATATATACTAAAAAATAAATAAAGGGAACTGTTAAACAACACAATGTAGCTTCAAGTCAATCACACTTCTGTGAAATCAAACTGTCCACTTAGGAAGCAACACCGACAACAGGTGGAAATTGTGGGTAATTAGCAAAACATCCCCAATAAAGCAGTGGTTCTGCAGGTGGTGACCACAGACCACTTCTCAGTTCTTATGCTTTCTGGCTGATGTTTTGGTCACTTTTGAAAATGCTGGCGGTACTTTCACTCTGGTGGTAGCATGAGACAGAGTCTACAGCCCACACAAGTGGCTCAGGTAGTGCAGCTCATCCAGGATGGCACATCAATCCGAGCTGTGGCAAGAAGTTTGCTGTGTCTCTCAGTGTAGTGTCCAGAGCATGGAGACAGGCCAGTACATCAGTAGACGTGGAGGAGGCAGTAGGAGGGCAACAACCCAGCAGCAGGACTTCTACCTCCGCCTTTGTGCAAGGAGGAACAGGAGGAGCACTGCAAAATGACCTCCAGCAGGCCACAAATGTGCATGTGTCTGCTCAAACAGTCAGAAACAGACTCCATGAAGGTGGTATGATGGCCCGATGTCCATAAGTGGGGGTTGTTTTACAGCCCAACACCGCGAAGGACGTTTGGCATTTGCCAGAGAACATTAAGATTGGCAAATTCACCACTGGCGCCCTGTGCTCTTCACAGATCAAAGCCGGTTCACACTGAACACATTTGACAGATGTGACAGAGTCTGGAGACGCTGTGGAAAACATTTTGCTGCCTGCAACATCCTCCAGCTTGATCGGTTTGGCAGTAGGTCAGTAATGGTGTGAGGTTGCATTTATTTAGGGGCCGCATAGCCCTTCATGTGCTGGCCAGAGGTAGCCTGACTGCCATTAGGTACAGAGATGAGATCCTCAGACCCCTTTTGAGACCATATGCTGGTGCAGTTGGGGCTAGGTTCCTCCTAATGCAAGACAATGCAAGACATCATGTGGGCAGAGTGTGTCAGCAGTTCCTGCAAGAGGAAGACATTCAATTCAATTAAGTTTATTTATATAGCGCCAATTCACAACAGATGTCATCTCAAGGCACTTAACAAGAAGTCATTTCAATACATTTATACAAACATTCCAATCAGTTAAAGGTTTCCTATTTAAGGAATCCCAGCAGATTGCGTCAGTCATTGACGTGAGGTTGGCCAGACCAACCACAGCAATCCTTCAGCAATCCCTCATACTGAGCAAGCATGTAGCGACGATAGAGAGGATTGATGCTATGGAATTGCCCTCCCGTTCCCCAGACCTGAATTCAATTGAGAACATCTGGGACATCATGTCTCGCTCCATCCACGAACGCCACGTTGCACCACAGACTGTCCTGGAGTTGGTGGAAGCTTCAGTCCAGGTCTGAGAGGAGACCCCTCAGGAGACCATCCACCACCTCATCAGGAGCATGCCCAGGCATTGTAGGGAGGTCATTCAGGCATGTGGAGACCACACACTATTGAGCCTCATTTTGTCTTCCTTTAAGGACATTACATCAAAGTTGGATCAGCCTGTAGTGTGTTTTCCCACTTTAATTTTGAGTGTGACCCCAAATCCAGAGCACAATGGGTTGATAAATTTGATTTCCATTGACCTTTGTGTCATTTTATTGTCAGCACATTCAAGTTTTTAATAAGAATATTTCATTCATTCAGATCTAAGATGTTTTATTTTAGTCTTCCCATTTTTTTGAGAAGTGCATATTGAATTGCTCTGCTCAAGGTGGCTGCATGTTGGAGTGGCTCTGTTGGCTACATATAGAGTTTTGTTTTTTTGAACGTTGTTTCCTCTGTTTTCTTGAGGAAAGATTGCATTTTTTAAGCCAGTATTCTTTCTGGTTTTTGGTGCTGTGAAGTTGGAACGGTTTTTGCAGTTAGTTTTTTACTTTTAGATAATTTGTTATGATGCGTGATCATGGCAACAAGGTGGTTTATAATAATAATAATAATGGCTTGCATTTATATAGCGCTTTTCGAGACCCTGAAAGCGCTTTACAACAACAACTCCATTATTCATGCACCCTCACATTCATACACTACTGATTAACATCGCAAAAGCTGAAATAATATCTCAACTGAAGCCACAAATCTCTGATGAATTGAGAAGGAGGCACCCTGGATGCAGAGCAGGAGCAAAAAGGAGAGAGAGGAGGAAGTTTAAACCATCTCTCCCATCGATCATAATGAGCAAGGTGAGATCACTGGGTAACAAGATGGATGAACTCCAAACCCTCACAAGGACTTAGCCAGAGGATCGGGAATGCAGTACTATGTGTTTCGCTGAGAAATGGTTGCGGGATCATATCCCCAACTCCAACGCCTATCTGGTAGGATTCATGACTATACGAGCACATAGAGATCTGAAGAGGAGCAGGAAAAGAAAGGGAGGTAGAGTAGCAGTGCTTGACAACAACATTTGGTGTCATCCAGAACATGTTACTGTGACGTGTCATCTCTGCAGCCTAGATATTGAACTCTTGGGCAGGGCCAGTATGTTACTCATTTCAGCCCTCAATTTCATGCCTTAGACCGGCCCACTTTAGGCAAGGCAAGTTTATTTGTATAGCACAATTCATGTTATAAGACAATTCAAAGTGCTTTACATAAAACATCAAAAGCATTACAGCAGGGTGCAGAAAAAGCAAAAGTACAGGAATAAAAACCATGATTTAAAATGAGAAAAAAAAAATCTTAAAAGAAGATTTAAAACTTAGAAAAAAAATCTAATCAAAAGCAGCTGAGAACAGGTGGGTCTTTAACCTGGATTTAAATAAACTGAGTGTTTCAGCTGATCTGAGGCTTTCCGGGAGTTTGTTCCAGACATGTGGAGCATAGAAGCTGAACGCAGCTTCTCCATGTCTGGTTCCAACTCTGGGAACTGATAAAAGACCGGATCCAGATGACCTGAGGGGTCGAGTAGGTTCATACTGGGTCAGGAGATCACCGATGTATTTTGGTCCTAAACCATTCAGAGCTTTATAGACCAGCAGCAGAACTGGCAGGCAGCCAGTGTAAAGACCTCAGAGGTGGTATGATGTGGTCCACTTTTTTAGTCTTAGTGAGAACTCGAGCAGCAGAGTTCTAGATGAGCTGCAGTTTCCTAATTGATTTTTTAGGTAGACCTGTAAAGACGCTGTTACAATAATCAAGCCGACTAAAGATGAATGCATGGACTAGTTTTTCCAGGTCCTGCTGAGACATCAGATCTTTTGTCCTTGAGATATTCTTAAGGTGATAGTAGGCTGATTTTTGGGATTGCCTTAATGTCCTTTTCAAAGTTTAGGTCTGAGTCCATCACTATACCAAGATTTCTGACGTGGTTGGTGGTTTTTAGGTGTATGGACTGAAGCCCTGTGGTGACCTTCAATCTTTTCTCTTTAGCTCCAATTTTAGTTTTGTTTAAACTGTAAATCACAACCTGTTATTTTTTTTAAATCATGTCATTATAACTTTAGCCTAAATGTTGAGTCTACAATATCACACTGTTCTATAAAGCCTTAATTTAGTATATTTTTCTAAAATGTATCCAATTCATTGCAAAAAAGGTTTGCTTCACAATATGGATTCATTTCAACATGAGTGCATATCTATAACATTGTTCTTTACAACCCATCCTTTTCAACAATATCACAATTTATATTCTGTTCAAGTAAGTGTTCAAAGATATCTGATACACTTACAAATTTAATAAAATAATTACAATTTAAAAGCTTTAAATTAAAGGATGAAAGTAAAATAAAAGGTGTAGCACTTACTAATACAGGTCCTTCTAAAAAAATTAGCATATTGTGATAAAGTTCATTCTTTTCCATAATGTAATGATAAAAATTAAACTTTCATATATTTTAGATTCATTGCACACCAACTGAAATATTTCAGGTCTTTTATTGCTTTAAAACTGATGATTTTGGCATACAGCTCCTGAAAACCCAAAATTCCTATCTCAAAAAATTAGCATATTTCATCCGACCAATAAAAGAAACGTGTTTTTAATACAAAAAAAGTCAACCTTCAAATAATTATGTTCAGTTATGCACTCAATACTTGGTCGGGAATCCTTTTGCAGAAATGACTGCTTCAATGCGGCGTGGCATAGAGGCAATCAGCCTGTGGCACTGCTGAGGGGTTATGGAGGCCCAGGATGCTTTGATAGCGGCCTTAAGCTGCTATCAAAGTGTTGGGTCACCAGCAGCTGACATGGCACCCCAGACCATCACTGACTGTGGGTACTTGACACTGGACTTCAGGCATTTTGGCATTTCCTTCTCCCCATTCTTCCTACAGACTCTGGCACCTTGATTTCGGAATGACATGCCAAATTTGGTTTCATCCGAAAAAAGTACTTTGGACCACTGAGCAACAGTCCAGTGCTGCTTCTCTGTAGCCCAGGTCAGGCGCTTCTGCCGCTGTTTCTGGTTCAAAAGTGGCTTGACCTGGGGAATGCGGCAGCTGTAGCCCATTTCCTGCACACGCCTGTGCACAGTGGCTCTGGATGTTTCTACTCCAGACTCAGTCCACTGCTTCCGCAGGTCCCCCAAGGTCTGGAATCGGTCCTTCTCCACAATCTTCCTCAGGGTCCGGTCACCTCTTCTCGTTGTGCAGCGTTTTCTGCCACACTTTTTCCTTCCCACAGACTTCCCACTGAGGTGCCTTGATACAGCACTCTGGGAACAGCCTATTCGTTCAGAAATTTCTTTCTGTGTCTTACCCTCTTGCTTGAGGGTGTCAATGATGGCCTTCTGGGCAGCAGTCAGGTCGGCAGTCTTACCCATGATTGCGGTTTTGAGTAATGAACCAGGCTGGGAGTTTTTAAAAGCCTCAGGAATCTTTTGCAGGTGTTTAGAGTTAATTAGTTGATTCAGATGATTAGGTTAATAGCTCGTTTAGAGAACCTTTTCATGATATGCTAATTTTTTGACATAGGAATTTTGGGTTTTCATGAGCTGTATGCCAAAATCATCCGTTTTAAAACAATACAAGACCTGAAATATTTCAGTTGGTGTACAATGAATCTAAAATATATGAAAGTTAAATTTTTATCATTACATTATGGAAAAGAATGAACTTTATCACAATATGCTAATTTTTTGAGAAGGACCTGTAGCTATCTATTTTTTCCTCTGCAAGGTAACTGTTCTGTCACCAGTTAGATATCACAAATATGAGGGTATGAGTTAAACAGCAAATCTCCAACATTTTTATTACATCAGAACTTCCTTTTCTGTAGTTTCTGCAATTATCTAATTATTATGAATAAAGAATAAAAAATAAGTTGCACTGCAGTCTGCAAATGTGTTTCTCAATGTATAACATAGCTTTCTTCTAATGATGCCATTATCTTTTTTTCCTTTGTTTAATAGAGGGTTCTAAGAAACATGTCCAACCCTCGTTTGGCCCTATTGAGTGGTTATATTGGAATTAATGCTTGCTTGTTCACAACAGTTCACCTGTTCCTTCCATACTGACAGGAGCAATCCTCTCATCAGTACTGGCTCCTGGCTCTGGTTGTGACACTAAATCAAATTTTAAAATATTTTATATTTCTCTGCACAAAGATCCCCTTTTCACAAGGCCTTCTGAATCAGTTCAGCTCAGTTTCAATAATGTAGTACTAAATCATCTAGCATCTCAGGACACTTTTCATCTAGAGCAGGTCTACACCACATTCTTCATTTTATTAATTCTAATAACATTTACTTAAGGAGAAGTACTACCTGCCTTTGGGCTCATGGCTGGTGCTTGGTGCATGATCTTGGTTCTGACAAAGGGCTACAAGACAGTTTCCCAGTTATGTGGTGTATCATTATAGTTTCAGTTCAATTATATAACGCTATGATATGCCACACAATTCATTGTAGTGATAATTATTATGGTGGTTTGCGGGCAAAGTTCTACATCTTGCCTTACCCGTTTCTTCATCCTCATTTAATGTTTCAAACTGTCCAGTCTTTGCACATTTAGCTGCTATCTTTTTTCAGAGCTTTCCTATTTTTGAGCCTTCTCTGCGCCACCCTTACACTTCCTACTTTCCATTTTTTAAACAACGCAACTGACCGAATGCACTAATGTGTTAGGTCAAGTCTGGGTGCGTATGCCGACAGAGAGAGAGAGAAAAAAGAGAGGGCTACGAGTAGAGGCGGAGGCAGCCGAGCGACAGCCAGAGCAACAGATTAATCCAGTGTATCGCATGCCATTTGTGTAAACAAAAAAAGAGTGGGAGAACACCAGCCCTTGCGGCCCAAACATCAGACCGGCCCACCTGGAATTGTTCCGGTCCTCCTGGTTAGCCACTCCGGGCCTGCTCCTGGCAGTAATTATTCGTCCATATTATTTACAAAGATAGTCCACCTTCAGCCGTTGCTGACAATGCATGTGATTTTGTTGGGATTCTGTATCTGTGTGCTGGTGGGTGGCTGTGTTCTTTTCCTACCTTCCCTGCAGGGCGTGGCAGTCAGCAGGTGCTCCTGGTTGTCCCTCATCAACCTCCAGCTCAAAAGGGGAGCGGTTCCTGCATGCTGGCGCCAGTTGGTTTTCGCCTCAAGCCTGGTACATGGCTAAACCTGATTCTGAGCTTCCAAGTAAGAAGATTTTTTGATCCTGAATATTCACATGAATAAGATCCTTTGTAACCTACAGATCCTTCCTGAACCGGGGAATTACTTACCGGTCCCCTCCGTGCTGAAACTCTCCCTCCTCCGGATCCGTGCCTGATCAGCCTCTGCACCGCTCCCCATCTGGTGGTCCTCATCTGCTCACCTGCTGCCCTGTCACTTTTCCTATGCTCGCCTGTCCGCCCTCCCACCAGCTCCTACAAATAGGAACAGAAACTCTTAGAGGTTCAGAGGTGAAACCAGACAATCTACTACCCACATTCACTTCCAGCCGACCGCAGATCACAGAACCCAACTTACCTCCTCCGAGTTCTCTTCCTCCTGGACTTCCAGTAAGAACATCTCCTTATTGATTATCCCATTTTCTACTTACCCCGCCGTTAACCATCCACCTTTCCTCTCTAACAGTTCGCTACGGTTATTCCGGTTCCAGATCACTCCTGAGGCGTCGTCCTGGGTGTATATAAATAAATCCACATTTAAGACTAAGCTAATTACTTGTTGTCCGACTCTGTTTGTGTGCTGATTCTGAGTCTAGGGAAACCAATGATGTCAGATTTCATCAGTTCTGTTGTTACTAAGCTACAGACACAACTGCTTTACAAGAGAAAACAAGACTTGCATAAAACAAATCCTCGTTTTATGCAAATGTAAAGGATTCATACATTTCCAAAGAAAGACAAACTCTGGATGACTCAAAACATTTGCTCTTAAATTCTGACAAGACAGAGGTTGCCGTCTTTGGACCAGAAGCTCTAAAAAAAGAAACTGCTTAGTCAATCACTTTCTCTGGATGGTATTAAATTGGCCTCCAGTAATAACATAAAAACCTTGGCGGTATTTTGGACCAAATCCCATATTATACAGGTTTCTAGGATTTCCTTCTTTCACCTCCTGAATATTGCTGAAATTAGAAATATCCTGTCCAGGAGTGATGCTGAGAAACTAGTCCATGGATTAGTTACCTCAGGGTAAAGCTGCACCGTAGCTCAGTTGTTAGCACTGTTGCCTTGCAGCAAGAAGGCCCGGGTTTGAATCCCGGCCCAGGGCCTTTCTACATGGAGTTTGCATGTTCTCCCTGTGCATGCGTGGGTTATCTCCGGCTTCCTCCCACAGTCTAAAAACATGACTGTTAGGTCTCTCTAAAATTGACCTTGATATGAGTGTATGCATGCATGGTTGTTCGTCCTGTATGTCTCAGTGTTGTCCTGTGATGGACTGGCAACCTGTTCAGGGTGTACCCCGCCTCTCACCCCTTGATTGCTGGAGATAGGCACCAGCCCCCCACAACCCTGTATAGGATGGATGGGTACAGATAATGGATGGATGGATAAAACCTTCCTGTCCAGGAGTGATGCTGAGAAACTAGTCCACGGATTAGTTACCTCAAGGTTGGGCTACTGTAATTCTTTACTATCAGTAAGTCCACAAAATTCAATTAGAAGCCTTCAGTTGATCCAAAAAGCGGCAACAAGAGTTCTGATGAATATTAAAAAGAAAGATCACATTTCTACGGTTTTAGCTTCCCTTCATTGGCTCCCTGTTAAATCCAGAATATAATTTAAGAGCCTCCTTCTTACACATGAAGGCTTTAATATTCAAGCTCCATCATACATCAGAGATCTGCTTGTACCGTTTGTTCCCAACAGAGCACTTTGTTCTTAGACTGCAGGTTTAGTTGTAGTTCCCAGGTGTTCTAAAAGTAGAATGGGAGGCAGATCTTTTAGATATCAGTCTCCTCTCCTGTGGAACCAGCTCCCAGGTTTAGTCTGTGAGGCAGACACCCTGTCTACTTTTAAGGCCAGGCTTAAAACTGTCCTTTTTGATAAAGCTTTTAGTTAGGGTGGCTTAGGTCGAAAAGCGCGGGAGCAAGCTACAGACGAACAATATCAGAGACGGTTTGTTCATGGATAAAGAAGATAACAGGCTTTAAGCACAGGAAGGATTGGATAGATGCAAGCCTGGACAGAGTCGATGAACTGAACATGTTTTTCAACAGGTTCAGTTCAGGTAAAAGCTCAGCATCCTCCTCTCCTGTCCCTAGCCAAACAGACATCCCACCCTCCTCTGACCCACAGAGGAGGGTGGGAGGGTGTCACACCTCGAATGTTTTGTCTTCCACTTCAGGCAGAGACTCTACTGCTTCTACAAGTTTGTCTTCAACCAAGTCAGGAGATGCTGCTGCTTCTTTCGCCTCTTCCTTCCACTTGTCTGTCTCTAGAAGAGGCAACTGGAGAGACTGAACTGGAACAAGGTCCAGATGGTGTCAGCCCCAGAGTCCTGAAAGCCTATGCAGAGCAGCTCTGTGGGATTCTGCAGCACCTCTTCAACCTTAGCCTGACCCAGGAGATGATTCCAGTGTTGTGGAAGACATCTTGCCTTGTTCCAGCACCAATAAATACTCCCCCATCAGTCATCAACGACCTGTTGCCCTGACATCCCAAATCATGAAGGTCCTGGAGAGACTCCTATTGGTCCACCTGAGTAAGCAAACTAGAAAATCAGGACCTGCATCAGTTGGCTTATCCAATCCACCAACCCAATGTCCTCTGGACAAAGCAGACAGCACTGTGAGGATAATGTTTTTCATTTCTCCAGTAAATGTAACACAATTCAGCCTCATTTGCTTTGTCAGAAACTCCTGAAGACACAGGTGGAGCTCTCAACAAATGCCTGGATTAATGACTACCTGACAAACAGACCACAGTTTGTGAGACAGAAGGATTATCTGTCAACCAGGTGGTCAGCCTCTCAAGAGCACCACAGGCAACCGTACTCTCACCCTTCCTTTTCACTCTGTACATCTCAGACTTCCAGTGTAAGTCAGAGACGTGTCATCTGCAGATATACCTGTTGGGTTCCTTGGGTGTTTGCGCTTTGGGTTTGAGTTTTTCCTTCCACTGCGTTTTTGTCTCCCTCTGGTGCTCTTGTGTTTGGTTGCCCTTGTCTGTGTTCATCTATTATTTATTTTCCCAAGTTCCTATTAATACTTATCCTTTATTAGTCCCAGTTAGTTTTGTTATATTTATTTCCTCTTTAGTATAATCCTCTGTCTAGTCCTTATGTTTTGCTCCTGGTCTTCCTCCCAGTTTCCCTAGCCATTCAGCCTTCTGTCCTAGCTACTGATTGTTTCCACCTGCTCTCTGTCTCTCACCTGCAACTGCTTCTCCTAATTAGCCTTTAGCCATCTCCCTGCCACTTATACACCTCCTCAGTATACTTAAGCCTTCCTCTGACTGTCACTACTCGTTGGTTCATTGTCGTATTTCCCTGCCTGGTTCCTGCCTTCCCTGTCCAGTTCCTGGTTTTCCCCGTTGCTGCATTTTTTGATCCTCGTGAGTCTGTACATTTTTAGTTCCTTGTCTAATTAAATTATAAGTTCTTTGTTTTGCTGCATTTGGATCCTCATTTACAAAAGACATGACAATACCGCAATTCGGACGATTGAGCACACCTGAATATAGGCCGCACAGGCTGAATTTGAAAGGAAAATAAATTTTGTACATACAATGGGGTAAAAAAGTATTTAGTCAGCCACCAATTGTGCAAGTTCTCCCACTTAAAAAGATGAGAGAGGCCTGTAATTTTTATCAAAGGTATACCTCAACTATGAGAGACAAAATGAGAAAAGAAAACATCCAGAAAAACACATGGTCTGATTTTTAAAGAATTAATTTGCAAATTATGGTGGAAAATAAGTATTTGGTCATCTACAAACAAGCAAGATTTCTGACTCTCATTTACATGTAACTGCTTCTGTAAGAGGCTCCTCTGTCCTTCACTCATTACCTGTATTAATGGCACCTGTTTGAACTCGTCAGTATAAAATACACCTGTCCACAACCTCACACAGTCACACTCAAAACTCCACTATAGCCAAGACCAAACAGCTGTCAAATGACACCAGAAACAGAATTGTAGATCTGTACTAGGCAAGGAAGACTGAATCTGCAATAGGTAAGCAGCTTGGTGTGAAGAAATCAACTGTGGGAGCAATTATTAGAAAATAGAAGGCATACAAGACCACTGATAATCTCCCTTGATCTGGGGCTCCATGCAAGATCTCATCCTTCACGGTCAAAATGATCACAACAACAATGAGGAAAAATCCCAGTAACCACAAGGGGGGACCTAGTGAATGATGTAAAGAGAGCTGGGACCAAAGTAACAAAGCCTACCATCAGTAACAAACTACACCGCCAGGGACTCAAATCCTGGAGTGCCAGACGTGTCCCACCGCTAAAGCCAGTACATGTCCAGGCACGTCTGAAGTTTGCTAGAGAACATTTGGATGATCCAGAAGAGGATTGGGAGAATGTCGTGTGGTCAGATGAAACCAACACAGAACTTTTTGGTAAAAACTCTACTTGTCGCGTTTGGAGGAGAAAGAATGCTGAGTTGCATCCAAAGAACACCATACCTACTGTGAAGCATGGGGGTGGAAACCTCATGCTTTGGGGCAGTTTTTCTGCAAAGGGACCAGGACGAATGATCCGGGTAAAGGAAAGAATGAATGGGGCCATGTATCGTGCAAATTTGAGTGAAAACCTCCTTCCATCAGCAAGGGCATTGAAGATAAAACGTGGCTGGGTCTTTCAGCATGACAATGATCAGTATGTCTGATAGTTTTTGGCCCAAACCCACGGGGCGTGTCTGTGAGACCATCGCTGCTGTGACTCAGTCGATGCCTGTGACGTAGAGATGTACCGCTCTCCACCAATCACAAAATTAAAATGCAGTAGCCACAGTTCAACCCTAAGAGGGCAGCACTAAGACGTTTTTAGACCAAAAAGTGTAGAATTAAACAAGTTTACACCAAAATGTAAAAAAAATCCCCAGAAACTAAAAGACTGCATTGGTAAAGACCCATTTATACGGTTTAGAAGCAAAAAAAAAAGCTGTTTTGGGGTTTAGTTACTCTTTAAAGAAGAATTTCATTGCATTTCTGTGGTAGTGCCAAGACAGTTTCCACTGCACATATTGATTAATGAATTGATTAAGGTATATTTGTCAGGGTTTTAGTGAAGGACCCAGTCGCAAAGAGACGTTTGACGTTATTTAAAAGCATGTTTAATGAAGATTGTCCAGGAAGCACAGGACAGGACAGGACATAGACATGACGACGACCCGACAAACACATGAAAACACAGAGAGACATATACACAAGGAAGGTAATTAGGGAGACAAGAAACCGCTGGGGAAAATTAAGGGCACAAGGACGGAGAAAAACAGACATCGCATTGTGACATTATTTGATGTTTGAACTATTGAAATAGGCAGTGATAAGCATTTTTAGAGGGGCCAATTATGGTCACTACTTTAAGAGTATTGAAAGTAAGTCGCAACAACATATGAAGCAGTGTTATTGTAGTGACTATAAGCATAGTAAAAAATAGGGACAGATGGGAGTTGAAAATACAAAAACTGGTCACTCTTACCCCTCCTTTCCACCGGACGCGTAAGCAGCACGTTACAGGAGCAGCGCGTCATACGCAGCTGATAGCCACCACTGTAGTCAATAGAACCTTTTCCACCAGAGGCGAAAGCAGCACGATTGTGCCGCGTCTGAGGAGCGACATGTCGCAGCACTTTTCTAAATATACGCGGCAGTCCAATTTTCTAAGCAGCACGCCTCTGAAACACTTAAATTTCTACATTTTGGATAGGGGAGACAGGAAACATACAGCTCGGCACCGGAAATTTTCGAAATAAAAGAAACGTGCTGCTTTGCGATTGCTTTACTTAAAAAAAAATGTCCCTACCTGTGCGCCCGATGAGAAGTCTCATTTGTGTGTCATCACATAAATGAGCGATTTTGGATATTCCCTGACATAACATAAACTTATTGGCGAATATAAAACGGACATAACATAAAACACCAACCTTTTGGAGCCATGTTGTTGTCTTTTCCTGGTTATTATTGTCATATACTTTATATATGTCTATGGTTGTGTTTACTGACGAAACCACGCGTGATTTTGCTAATCTCGTGTGATTTCGTGCTCTCGGTGACAGCTGCTTCCCTGCTGCTATGCGCCTCATACGCACCCGGTGGAAAGGGCCAAGCAGCAGAATATGCAAGTGAAACGCGCTGCTCCTGTAACGTGCCGCTTACGCGTCCAGTGGAAAGGAGGGGTTATTAGACAGAAGGATGTTCTGTTTGCTTATCAGTCCCACAACAAACTTACAGTATGTGTTACTTGGTGTAATATTACAATTACTTTCAATTCTAAATCAGGCTTTAATAAATCAAAATAAGCAAACATTTCAAAGCTGATTTCACTACACACTGTAATAGCCTGGCTTATTTGTACTTAAGGGCGCGTTTACGTATTTACCCCATTAAAACAAACCCGGTCTATTCAGATGGTACATTCCTGCGTGTGGAACTACCAGCGCCTCCTAAAGTCACAATAGTTGTCCTCTAGACATATGAAAACAAACTTCTTCTTTTTTTACCTCTCTATACCCATAATTATGTTTTTAATACATTACATATGAAAAAAGAATAAACTTTATGTACATTTTTCTTCATTTGTTTTTTAGCCAGAAAACGAAAATCGACTCAAATTTCATATTTGCAGTGTCAAACAAAATGAAATAACTACTTGGGTTTTTCTTGTCCATATGTGGTTTCTGATGAGAAAATCAAATTACTAAAACATACCTGACAACTGCCATTTTGTTGTCTATGAAACAACAGATTACCTTTAAAATCCCAGCTTTCAGTATGAGCATATGTCTTGTTTAGTTGTGTGTATAATTTATTGATGGAAGCATTTAAAAAAAACAATCACAGATTTATTCTATTCAAGTCATGTTGTTCAGTGCATAATTAGGCCAAGAAGTAGGGAAACTATTGACAGACAGGATGTGTTCTTTGTTGCAATCCCAAATAAACCCTAAACTGATAGCACTTAATTTTTCAGGAGTACTAATGTAATACAAACCCAAATACAACCAGGAAAACAAACATGGTCATACAATAAACAAACTGACATCCCCCAATTACCTGATATGATCTATTAAAAACATGCTGTCGTAGCAATGTTCTAACCTGTAGAAGATCCAATCTGTATTTCTCTCCTCCTCCTCTCTCATCTCTTTATCTTCTGTCCTCCCTCTTCTTTTTTTTCATTTCTGCCACTGTCCTCAAGCTGGCTAGGTGAGATAAGTCCTTCGCACAAAGATACTCGTAGCTCATTGGCTGGATGATGGAACACAGACCTCCAATCAGACTCTGCATCATCTGTTGTGAAAATCATGAGCCTGAGTAGAGGCTGCTTATCTGGTTTTACTGAGCCTGCGTTGTCCTCATGCATCAAACTTGCAGCAGTGGATTTTCCAAACAAAGCTCACTGTCTTTATTTGGATTAATCAAGCAATTAAGCAAGTTCAGCACTCCCATGACTGACAAAGTTAACATTCCTGCAATTTTCGCCCTACATTTTTTTTAAACGCATACCCAAAATTAACTTAAAGCTGTTCTTGAACCATTTTGAGTAGAGACATGGCTGGGGTCTCTTTGGAAAGCAAACACTCTAAAATTTATCCCAGAACTGTGTTAATATCTCTGAGTGCTATTGTTACCAAGCAATATTAATTTTAATACCCCAAAAAATTATTTTGTGTCCGAATATTTATTTTATATAAATACATGCTGTAAAAATGTCTTTAAAAAGAGGTGGTGACCTAAAACACACTGTGGGTCTAAAGTCTGAAGTATTACCTTCATCCACACCAAATTTGACAGCAATAAACCAAAAAATTAATATTCTGCACACATTTTTCTAACTACAGGTCAAAGGTGGTCAAAAGTGTGCCATATGCGCCATCTCCTGGGTAAATGCCGTAGTCCTCACTGAATTAAAAATATCAGAATCATAACTTCATCTTACCATATAAAGCTCCACGGCTTCATTCAATGTTGTATTTTGATCATAAAGGGTGTTTGGACACGGTGCTGAAACAATATGTTACTGGTACGCACTGTACGTAATCTCTTCATGAATAGGACATTTTACGCACGTCATATGCAGTGGCTGCGAACAAGTCCGCCCGGTCAAGTTATATATCTGCGTTTACAGCATTACATTGGCTATTCGATGCGTCAATCATCAGAGTTCTGGACCGCAATTGGTTCGAGTTACTTACCATAACGTGGCTTTCCATCCATGCGCCATTGGTTGGAGATGTACCATACGTAAGGAAAACACCGGATGATTTTTTTTTCTTCTGGGCATGCTCAGTGACGGAAGTGGAAGCGAATGAATCGGAAACAAAGCCGTAAAGACTACAAAAATGGCCATAGACATTTCGGGGAGCGCATTTTCACTGTTTGTTTTAAATTTTCTATTGGTTTTGCTGTTGTCCTGGTCTAATAACTTTATCGGAGGACTTTAATCGGACCCTTATTGATGTAAAAAGACAATTTTGTTTGAAATGGATCAGTTTTGTCACGTTTATTGGACTACAAAGTGGTGAGTTCCATATTTTTATACCTCCATCAGGAGAACGTTTGTGTTGGCAAAAGCGCTCACTGTGTCTTCAGTTATGATTGTATCCTTAAACACCAGACATAATTAGAATCACAAGACTCTTAGCTTTCCAATGATATAAAACATGTATAGGTTCATAAAAGTTAGAAGTCAGAAAATTGGTGGATTTAAACTGGGAAATGGGCTGGGCCTGCCCGCGGGCCCACGGAACGCTAATGGAGAAAAAGGCAAATTTTTCAAGGCCTCATTTATGTGCATGTGGTTGATAATTACACTTCAGTCAGGGTTTTTATTCAACAACCATGCCAGCATTTTTCTTTAATGGGGGAAAATGGCAGAAAATTGCCTACTCTGTTTTGAACACTTAACATCACTTCCCATCTGCTCAGATTGTGACAAACCGCCTCTGTTTCTTATAGAGCATGTAGCATTTCTTTGTCCACCCAGCCACAGAAGAGAAACATGAAGTGCACCAAGAGTGTCTCTTTAAGGGTAGCAGGCTTTTCTATTACTTTTTCTTTACAATATCAGGAAAATATTACAACACTTGACCTCTCTAAGTCTTTAAGTTAATCACATATGGTGACAGCATCATGCTATGTGGCTGAGACATAGAAGCTGGTCAGAGTTGATGTAATGATGGATGGAACGGAATATGGGGCAAACCTTTTTGAAACAATTACATTGCAACTGTACAATAACTTTTAGATACAGGTTAAATTGTTCCAGTCAAAGTCCAGACTAAAATGCAAACCTAAATCCACATGAGACTCTGTGGCAATGCTTGAAAAATAGTGTTAACAGATGGTCTCCAATACGACTGAATTTGGGATCATTTGCAAAGAAAAATGAGCGAGTAATTCTGCCCCTACAAGTGCAAAGCTGAAGGAAGTAACCCCCAAAGTTTGCAGGTTTAACTGCAGCAAAACATGTTTATATAAACTTATGCCAGGCTGAATACAAATACACAGAATGCTTTTCAAGCTTTCATTTGTAAAAGCTAGAAAATGTATTTCTTTTTACCTTCCACTTCACAGTTAGGCTCTGTGTTGGTATGTCACTTAAGATCCTTTTAAAATCCGTTAAAGTTTGTGGTTGCAACATGAAAATATGTGAAAAGGTTCAAGAGGTATGAATACCTTTGAAAGCCACTGTATGCATTTGAGATACAAAAGATGACAGTCTTAATCTTCCATGTCATCCTTACTGTGTCAGATTTAGACTTGATCAATCAATAGAACATCACTGAATGTGGTTTTAGTGAATAAGATTTCACTACTGATCTGACAGTCTTCAGAGCTGTTTATTAGTTCTCCTTTACTGGTGTCTCTTAGACCCATGCCTCTACTATCACGGGCTTCAAACTTTGTTCACTTTGAAGTAACAAGTTTGGACAATCCAGCATTTGACACAGTGACTCAATTTGTTTTCCTCCAAGTCAGATCGGTGACTGTAGGATTTAGGCTGTGACAAACTGTTGTTTAGAATTAGCACTCTGGTGGATCCTCAGTTTGTGGAAACCTCAAACAGTCTAGTGCTGCCCTCTTGTGTTAAGCTTACAGCAGGACATGACTTGGACTGTATTTCTACATAACTTGTGCAGAGCTGTTATCCCCTGGCTGCTGCATTCTCGTTGAACCTCAATACGTTGCTCTCACCCAACGTGATTCATCTAGACAAAGTCAAACAGCACAGAGAACGGTCTGACACGCGAAAAGGTTCACTATCCTGTTGTCCACAAGTCGGCCTGCAATGGTTTGTCAGATTTTTCTGACAGGTCATTTGGCTTTGAGTCTGACCTTTGTTAGGGAGCATCTCATCTCTGAGCTTTAAATGTGATAACATTTCAAACAGAAAGGTTACTAGGAGGGCTTGAGAAAGTCAGAGAAGGTCAGGAATGTTTTTCTCTCCACTTTTCTCTTAAAGAACCAAACGGCTCAATGGAAGCATGAGCTGTGTGTAATATGGAAAGCATTGAAATGCAAGGGATGCAATAGGCCAATCATATTAGGAGATGATCCCCGTGCTGTGTGTGACATTATCCTAAAGAGTAACAAGCCTTCAGGTTATTCAGACTAGTATCATTACTGTTTCTCAGTTTGCTTAAATCAGTGACCCTCATGTTCACTCCTTTCTGAAGCTGTTGTATTGCCAGTAGGTGGTGCTGCAGTATTCTTAAAAAGATCTCTTGTGATCTTCACTTAAACCGTCATGGTGATGGTCATGGTGTTGACACAATTCCCCAAAAATGCAAAGTCATCCAGTAATAGGCTATGATGTCACACAGAGTGCAGAGAGCTAGACCTTGCTTGTAACAAGGAAAAACATATATATCTAAAAAATAGAATTTCAAAGAAACTTGTGCTATATTTTATCATTTAATATTACAAACCTTTTATTCTTTATAATGTTTTATAGATCACAGGATGTGCAATTATTTAGAAAGTATACCATCCAGTATATCACAGAAAAGCTGTTTCTGATAATACTTTAAATGGATAAAAGTCTTTGTTGTCCAGTTGAGGCTCGGGATGTGTGGGTGAAGCATGAGGTGAAAGGAGGGTATTTCATATTAACTGTCTGATCATTTCTGAGTGCCTGAGGTCATGTTGACTCATGCTGTTGTGAGATGAACAGTCTTTTCTAAGCCACATTTTCTCAGCAGCTGCGGTCAGCATGCTGCAATCAGACCTCAGGGAAGATTAAAGGCTAAAGAGCAGCGGGTTTCAGTGATGTAAGGAGAGCACAGTGAGCTCCTCACGTCAGGGCTTTATTAGTGTATGATGTAACCAAGAATTGTTTTGTAAGCTACAAAACTAAAAAAAAAAAAAATATTAATCTGATGAATACCATTACACTTGCCTGTTATGGATGTAATGTTTAATGTTTTTTTTTGTTGCTCTTGTTTTGTTTCTTTCTTTGAGTTTTACCAAACACACATCTTAAAAAACTTAAATCTTAATATATAGGTAATTATGTATAAATAAAATATTCAGACAATGGAATAAACTGATTCTTAATTACTGCTATTGCATATTGATATGGACAGAGCTATTTTAGTCCTTTTTTTTTTTTTTTGCACAAATCAAAGCCTGTCTGAGACATTAGCTAAGCTCACCCCACCCCAGCATTACTTATACATAATAGTTCATTCTGTTCAACAACCAAATTTCTCTAGAAACAAAAAAGGCACATTATTTCAAGTGCAATCAGCACAAAAAACTATGTGAAGTGTCCTATCTGACGTTCTGGTGTACTTTTTTATGTTAAACATCTTTTTATGTTAAGTTATGTGAATGTTAATAAATTAGTCAATCTCATGACAATAACAAACAATCTGAAAGATGAATTATTCTCCAACGCCATCAACTGATCTTTATTTCAAGAAAAGAAAAGCAGGGACATTTCTATATTTTTCTCAGAGACAAGATTTATTTAGAATCAACACAATAATAAATGTTTATATTGATCGTTATACAAAAAAACTGTGTAAGTAATCAGCATTATATTTTATTATTAATTCCACTAAGATTAAATACTAAGGATTACTGAATTAAATGTGCAAAAAAATAAAAAATATTACATTTTTAAAGAGTTTATCATTTTCTCTGAAGTCCAACGAAATTGGTTTAATGTCTTAATTTTGATAGTGAAAGTCTTGGAACCACCTGAGCCTCTATCAAGTTTTAGGCAGGACAGCCCCAGCAGAGCTGGAAAAGAATCCCTCACTGAGGCATAACTGTGCTATTAAACAGAAATAGATTGATGTACCAAAGCAAATAATGTATACAAAAACATGTATTGCAACTGACTTGTCTGATGTGACAAGGCTTGTAAGAGAAACTTTTAAACTTATAACAGATCTTAATACAAAACATTTCTCTGAGCATAGCAATTGTTTGAGGTCAAATAAAATTGTACCTTTACATTACAAAGATTCATTGTTATATTATCACCTTTTTTTTATTGATTTTCAGTTGTAATAATAATGGTATGCAAATGTCCAAATATGTACAATAAAGTACAGTAGATATTTGCTGAGTTGTGGTGATGGAAATTGGAATAGCACCATATTTAATGCTGCTTAGGGCTTCTTACAACAGGGGTTGACAGAGATGCTATAGATTTGATATAGATGTTGTTTTGTTAGCATAAAATAACTAAAATATTTTCAAATAGATTAATACTTTTTATTGAGCCATTACTAGCATATTATATTTAAAGATTTAAAGTTGTAACACATCGTGATTTTACTAAAGAGATAAATAAAATCCCTTCAGAACATCCAGCAGGTATACTGTATCAAATCTATAATATATATTATAAATAATTTAAATAATTGTAGCTGATCTTAGGAAACCTGCATTGAATTAATGCCCTCTGTCAGTGTTTTCCCCTTAAGAACATTAATATTAACGAAAGAAGAAGGCTGACCAAGCTCAGTCACTCTCCCTCCCTCCCCCCTCCCCTCCCTCCCCTCCCTCCTTCTTATACCCAGACCCTGGATGCAGTAAGGCGCGCACACACCGGCAGCCTGTCTCAGCTTCCGTACCGCTCTCATTTCTGCATCTCTGACCCTCCCTGCAGCCTTCTGCCTTGGATTTTAGCCCACCTGCTGTGTGGATCATCGGTAAGAAAGACTGATCTCTCCTTCTTCTCTCCTTAGTTCGTCTTTGTTTCTTAGACTGATTGTGGCTCTGGTTTGCCAGGAGCCAGACAAAGAACTGGGGTGTGGCTGGATGGGTAGAAACTGGCTGCTAATGGTAGCAGTGACATAATGTGAAAGATAGGAGGCTGAGGATGATGATAACTGTTGTGCTGAGAAACAAAGCGATATTGCTGGTATATTGAGGTGTATGGTAGTCGTAAAATTTGGTAGAATCTAACATATATGTGACACAAGTTAATAAAGACATTAAGGTGGTCAAGTTAAAGCTTGAAAGCTACTCTGATAATTTAAAAAAATGCATATTTAAAAATTTTGCATTGTGCTCAGGAAGCCTAACATCACATCAAGCAAACCCTTTTAGGCCCCATTCAAGTCCACGGTGGTAAGACTAAATTTACAGAAGCTTGCCCTGCTAATGAAGATTTGCAGTCATGTGGGCTTAAAAATTTGTCGACAGACAATTGGCGTACAGGGATCTGCACAGTGAAAATACTGGTCAGTTAGACCTGAGGCTGTAGGTCTTACTGCAGTGGAGCCAGTGGGCTGCTTGTGGACTGCATCCACAAAGCTACAATAGTGGATGGAGAGAAAAAGAAATTCAGCCAAAATGAGAGCGGACGCAGTGAGAACAAAGACCACAGCCTCAGAGAGGAAAAAGAGAGAAGAGACAGTGGGGTAAAACAGGCACATGTTAGCCACAAAGGCATCTGAGAAAAGCAGACATGTATGTAGACTGAGCATGTGTGGGAGGCAACCACTTGTCTGAGCAGCACATGTTGTAGCCACTCCCTTTATGTGCATACACTGGCCAAAACAGCTGATAGCCCTCATTGTGGATATTCATTTATCCTAAATGGTAAGCCATCTGTATCGATCATGTCACGATGCACGGTCAAAGTGATGCCTAACATGAAAGGTCACAAAGGCGCACTGACTTTCACGTCTCATCTTTCACAGCCAAAATGTCGGACAAGCCAGACATGACTGAGATCGCTCGTTTCGACAAGACAAAGCTGAAGAAGACGGAGACAAAAGAGAAGAACCCTCTGCCCACCAAAGAGAGTGAGTGTATGAGTCCTTCATCCTCTGCGGCAATTTTCCCCCCCTGCCACAGTCTCCTCATCATCACCTTCACACATACTCAGCAAATAGAGCGGCAAAACAAATGGCTGCAGCATCAGCAAACCGGGGGGAAAAAAAGCTGCACCCACTCACAGGTTCACTGCAATGGCAGCCTAAACCAACAACATCTTTTTTCTTCTCTTCTTTTGCAGCCATTGAGCAGGAGAGGAAAGGCGATGCCACACCTTGACTTGAGCACACGAGGAAAAGGAGCTGAGATGCCACAGAAAAGAAGCACTTTCTTTTTAATTATCCCAGTATTTAAATCTCCTACATTGTCTTCAGAAAAGGGTGCTCTCTGAGCTCCCTGGGGTGCTAATAGGATATTTGGAATCCTAAAATGTGGGGCTCTCTTGCAAATCTGAAAAGCTTCAGCCTGGGTGCCTGTCTTGTGCTGTTAGCCTGTAGCTAACATGTCTCTAGCATTGCCAAACAAGGGAGGGGTGAAGTGATACAGCACAGGGAGAGAGGCAGGCATCCAGGCTGGAAAGTTGCAGGGGGGAGGGGGGGTTGTCTGGGGGCACAGGGGCAGCTGAAGTCAATTCATGTGGGCTTTTTTCTTAAACTTTTTACTTTTCTTTATGTAATAAACATAAAGACATGGACACCATCTGTTTTGTGCTTTTTGATCAGTAATTTGTATCAGTGTGCAGATTGTTGATCTACATTTACACTGGATAATTGTCACAAAACAATATGTTGCATTAGAGCAGTGTTTCTCAAACTATGGGGCGAGCCCCACTAGTGGGGCGCAGAGGTATTGCAGGTGGGGCGTGACATCATTGGGATTTAAATAGTTTCCCCCCCCCTAGATTCTGTCGTTGTGAATGTTTCACTGCATTGTAAATTAAATCAACCATCTCCCCCCTCTCACAAAATTAAACACACTCCAATAAATTAGCAATTGTGATCATCATTGTAAACAGAACCGGGACCTGGAACATCGGGCTGGGAGTTTGATGTGGGAATATACCGCAGCAGAACAAAACAAGAGGAAGTAGCCACATTATCAGAGATTCCATCTACAAAATGGACAAATATCTAAAAAGATCAGGGAACGTTTCAGAGTCAGAGAAGTCACACGGTCAACCACGGAGGAAATACAGGGATGAGTATCTTGCTCTTTATTTATTTTTTATTTTGTACTTTTGAAAGCTTTGTAAATTTGATAAAACAACAACTTTTATTTTCTCCAACTGTGAGCTGAAGTTCTACATGTAGCAACTACCGACAGCATATATTTCTGAGCCGGTTTTATAACAGTGCGCAACCCCTTTTTCCAACTAATTTATACCCTTAAAAACTTGTAGACTAACTCGGCTATTTAAATAAATAAAACACTTTAAAAATCAGGCGTGGTCACCATTCTGTTGGGGCGATAAAAGCATGGGGGGCTTGTGTATGTCCAAAGTGGGGAATGATAAAAAAAATTTGAGAAACACTGCATTAGAGTATCTAAATTTACATAAACAATAAATCACAATTTGTTTCATAATCAATCAAAAATCAGATCAGAAAGATAAATTTGTTCCTCCCCAGTGGATAATATTTATTATACGTTCAAAGAAGCAATGAAGATTTTGTTTTATAAGTCACAATTAAGACTTATTCCATCCACCAAATGAAAACAAATCAGGAGTCATGTGTCATGTTAGTAGAGACAATAAGCTCCATTTCCAAATTTCTTTTAGTTACACAAAACGTGAAAATTAAAACAAAGATGTTAAAGCTAATTATACATTACTGCTACAGAGGGAAATAAGAGCATTCTCTAAATAAAAAGCAAATGTCTAACATATTGTTGAAGTAAAAGTCAAGCATTTATCATAATGCCACTGCTCTCTCAGGAGTTTAGAGAAAAGGTTTCATAGTCTATAATTCTGAATCCGTATGCAGTTAAAGGACTAGGGGAGTTTGGGTGTGAACTCAAAATAATTTAAAGTTTTCAACCACTTGGACATCTCCGTTTCTCACCTACTGCTTACTTTGTGTGTCCAAAATAGGATTGACACGCTAAAAATAAATAAATAAATAAAAATGTTGGACTTTATTTTATGCAGATTCCCCGTTGTCAGTTCCCAGTTGTTAGGGGCTTCAGCTCGATGGCTGTTCTTTTGCCTGGAGTGGTCACTTGCAGTTAGAGGCTCTTGGTTCAGGCTTACTTCATTGGATGTTCACTGTATGGTTGAAAGAAAGGCTCTTAAAGAAAGTCACTGAATAATGCTGATCAGGTAAGAGGTGTGGATAATAAACAAGTTAAAACATAAGCAGGAAGGTTACAATATAATAGATTAAAGTAATGAAGAGTAAATTTCAATGCAAGGAAAACATTTATGGCAACTCCAGCTGGCAAGTTGATCATGTTTAGTTTTGTTTCTCTTTCTGGACTGTTTGTGCGCTCCACAGATGACAGCCTCTGGTGGGATAGGTGGCTTTGATAAGCTTGAGAAAATGTGAGAAATATTGGATTCCCCTATACTGTTCTGATATTTTATACCACATTCTTAAACAAGAGAAATATTAAAAAGAATATGTAAAAATTATATAGTATAGACTAAATACAATCCGCTGGTCAGATTGCTTGACATCCAAGGTTTTCAACATCCAGTCACTATATTGATTAAACAGACAAGTTTACATTTCAGAGATTAACACATATTTACTATTTACAATGAATTAATC
Organism: Valencia hispanica; assembly: GCA_963556495.2. Classification (NCBI taxonomy): domain Eukaryota; kingdom Metazoa; phylum Chordata; class Actinopteri; order Cyprinodontiformes; family Valenciidae; genus Valencia; species Valencia hispanica. The sequence goes on from OY747702.1 coordinate 21,465,879, forward strand.
TTGGATTATAAAAAAAAAACATTTCTGAATTAGTTGGATTTTGTGAATTTGTGAAGCTTGGACAAAACTTTGAACATGACATTACCCTATAGGAGATTACCCCTGCTATTGTACACATCTACTTAACATTGAGAGTTGAATTTAAAAAAGTACATTATGATTTGATTTGATTTTTAAAATACAAATATTTAATCATTTCTTGAAAGCTTCATATTTTACACAGAGAAATCTGAACCAAGTATTGATGTTACTAGGGACATAAAACAGTAACAAAATAATGGGAAAATAATATTGATAAAAGTGATTTATTGTCATGAGGATCCTAATTTCAATACACATTCAAGAAAAAAATTCAGGGCTTTCTGAGACATTTTTTAAATAATATAGCTTTCTATTATGTAAGTTATGGTGTGCAGAATTATTGTTCACCAGGAAGCTGCCTGAATTGCTCTGAAACTCATTGGGATTATTATAACATCCAAAATATCTCACGTCAGAACCATGATGTGTTGATAAATTGTGCAGAATTAATTTTGCCATTTTCATATTGAATTAAGTAAGAGCTTTCTTAAACACCTCACCAGATCCACTGGTTATGTTTACAGAGGAACAAGTAATTTTAATAATACTTCAATATCTCTAAATATGCTGATGCAGTAAGTCGTCATGCTGTCTGTCCGCATTTATGCTTGGACATAATATCTTTTAAGACTGCTCCTGGGTCAGTGAGGTTTGCTCACAGACTTAAACGTGGAGCTTTCTGACAGCTCAAACATTACAACTGCTCAATGTTTGTGTTTATGAAGTATGTATACTGACATGAGAAATCTCAGTGAAATTACATTCAGTTTATTTATATAGTACCACATTACGTCAACAAATATCATTAAGGTAGTTTGCAAGACAAGCAGGTCTAAACTAAATGAAAAGTAGGATTTTAGAAGTTTAAATCATTTTCAACTTGAGGATGCAGTTTCCTTATTTTCCAACTTCCCTGCTTTATTTTAGACAGACTTGTTCTTTTGCTCTACAAAGTTAAAAACATGCATATGACATTTTACTGGAAAATTGTAAAAGAAAAAAAAAGATATTTTTTTGAATCTCCAGTCAGTTATTATTATTATTATTATTATCATCATCATCATTATCATCATCATCATCATCATCATCATCATCACCACACCCTAATCATATGGAGAGCGATGCAATGAGCAGCCAACTGAAAAGCGCACATAGTTAAATGACACATTACCTAAATGTCATAAAGCACTGAGATCTCACTAACTTAAATCGATCAGAGTTGATAAAATCACCAGTAAACAAACGAAGCATTAGCTTATGATGAGACACAAACAAGCTATTATTGAATTCAATTACAGCAACTCTGACCATTATATGAGCCGTTTAGTTTAAGATCACCTGCCATAACCCCCTCACCACCTCAAACCCCTCCAAATCTACAGGCTGGCGTCTCCACTCCTGCCACCTACACTCGGCCTGCCAGAACTGTCACCTTCTGAACTTTTATTGCTCCATTTCTCTCACCTCACTCTCCAGCACGTATAAATCACCGCTGCCCGGATGGTCTAATGTGTGTCAGATGTGTTAAAATATCACATCGTCAACGTGTATTCAAGAGACAATGAAATACCTTTAAAATTGTAATAGCTCTACTGTATTAATTAAGTTATGCGGGGTTGATGCTTAACAACGTTCGTGGTAAGTCTCCTTGAAAACAACCTGATAATGAGCTCAAATCGGATAACATTTTATTGCCACTTCATTTCTCGTTGATAGTTTCGATGTTTCTGAGCTACTCGGGACTCGTGCGGACATATTTCGGGACATTGAAAAAAAAACACAAAAAAAAACACACTATTGTCTGCTGTCATTATTACCCAATTAAAACCCTTTAACACGCTTAGTTGAGCGCAAATCATGGAGCTGGTGCTAAAGGGCTCTTGGTTTCAGTCTTACAAGAAAATGAATGTGGGTGATAACTAATTAGAAAGGATTATCCTCACCCTCGGCCGTCCCAGCCGCCCCCCATTGTCCAGCGCGCTGAGTGGATTGTTGTTTTAAGGGATTTTGAGTGTTTTAGAAGGGATTTGATGCTCAAACTGTAACGTTAATCACTGTTTTGGACATCTCTTGCATTAATTCTGTAACAGTTTGCAGAAACTGTCATGATGAGCGTTGAGGAATGATCATGTGAAATCAAGAAAATTAAGCGACCCACTAAATGGATTATCTATTCGTATTGAAACCCCAGGCTCATTGTTACGTTTTATTTTGTCAAAAAGAGTCAGATTGGATACGGTCCAATAAAACGACCACACAGTAGATCATTTTAACGTTTAAAACAATTGCGTTTATGCTCCTGTAAATTCCAGACTTTTTTTTTTTTCACACCGAGTTGTTTCCTAGAGAAACATCTATTATCCTATTATCACGAACATGTCAATTTTACCAACGTGTCGGGCGGTATTTACATGACTACACGCAGTCCAGCCTGAAATGCTTTAAGGCTTTGTAGTGCCAGAGTGTCCCCCATGGGACACCGGTGCCATTTCCCAAACATCTCATGAACACAACGAGCTTACTGTCCCTCTCCATAACAGAGATGAATAGCTGTCATTATTATCATCAATTTCATGTTATTTGGGGTAATCAACATGGGATGTCTCGTTAATATTACGCAGCTGTCCCGTTTCAGACGTTTGTAGCCCTGAAATAAAATTGACATGCATGCATCTGCCTTTATTTAACGGTGCTTTTCATGAGGACGTGTGCTCTAATTACATCGCATACTGCTTGTATTCGTGGGAAAAGCATATAAGGATTGGAGCCTGAAAGGGACAGGTGAATGAGGGACTGTTTAACAGTCTGCGCAACTTCTTTGAAGAGCACTTAATGCGCCGACCGGCTCCTGTTTGTCAATGGGACGCGGCAATTCATGTCGTCATTGACGCATTTTCACAGCAAGACGTTACCTGCAGGACAAATCTGTCAATCAGAGGGGCAGGAGCATATAATATAATCGGAGAGCGGGGAAGAAGGAGCATTAGTTGTCTTCCAATTTCTCTCCTGGTACACACATCTGGAACGCAAGCAAACGAGCTGGCATGGCACAACTGGATGTCCTCTCAGCCACGGCCTTGCCCATGCTCTGTCTCTTTCAACTCGCTTCTACTTGGTACGTGCATTGTGTTTGGTGGAATTCATTTCTAACACTGACTTGTCTTTTGGTATATATTGTTTTAACTTACGTGTCTTGTTTTCTTTCCACAGGACAGTCAATAATTTCCTCATGACAGGCCCAAAGGTAAATACGCAGTTGTCTTGTTGGAATGCGTCGTGCGTAAAATGTTTTCCGAGGCGCAGAAAATATTTTAACCTAACTCTGTTTTAGGGATATTTTTTAAATTATTATTTATTGTGGTTATTGGGTAAAATTTTTTCTCTCTCTCAAGGCGTTTTTGACCTACGCCAGCAGTGTGCAGATGGGCGCACAGAGAGGAATACAAGAGTGCAAACACCAGTTCGCTTGGCAGAAGTGGAACTGTCCAGAAAGCACGCTTAAGCTATCCACGCTTAACGGTCTACGAATTGGTAAGTCTGATAATAGCCACCCGCATTGATTCCAACATTTTTGTATATTAGTTGTAAATTTGGTATGTGTGGGCTTACAATGGTTTGTGCGTAATTTCCACATACTTTGAGCCTTTAGGCATTTATGACACTAAATTATGTATCCAAGTAAATTCGCTTGACTGGTGTTTGCCTGTCACACATTAGCCACAAGGGAGACGTCCTTTGTGCACGCCATCAGCGCTGCTGGAGTGATGTACACGCTCACCAAGAACTGCAGTTTGGGGGACTTTGACAGCTGCGGCTGCGATGACTCAAGGATTGGCCAGACAGGTTCGAATATATTAGTGGTATATCTCTTCATCATTAAGCAAACAAAAAAAATCACACACAACAAACGTGCAGTTGGCATGGTTTAACCTGCTTTTTGTGTTTTGATATTAGGAGGCAGAGGATGGATTTGGGGAGGTTGTAGTGACAATATAGCGTTCGGAGAAAATATCTCCCGACAGTTTGTGGATGCCTTGGAAGATGGGCATGACTCACGCGCAGCAGTCAACCTTCATAACAACGAAGCGGGCAGATTGGTAAGACTTGTTGAGATGTTTGATGTTTGGCGTTTGCGCACATGCAAAAATTCAAGATTGTTTGTAATCGACGCCAAAACTTGGTTTCTTTTGACAGGCGGTCAAAGCAACTATGAGGAAAGCCTGCAAATGTCACGGGGTGTCCGGAAGCTGCAGCATTCAGACCTGCTGGATGCAGCTGGCCGACTTCAGGGAGGTGGGGAACTACCTGAGGATAAAGCACCAGCACGCCAGGAAGTTGGAGATGGATAAGAAGCCGATGAGAGCGGGTAACAGCGCGGACAGCAAGAGAGCCATAGCGCATGCCTTTCGGAGCATCTCCAGAGCGGAGCTCGTATACCTGGAGGACTCCCCAAATTACTGCATCACGAACCAGAGCCTGGGAGTACAAGGCACAGAGGGGCGGGAATGCCTGAAGGGCGACAGGAACATGTCCCAGTGGGAGAGGAGGAGCTGCCGCCGACTGTGCTACGAATGCGGCCACAGGGTGGTGAAGAGACGCACTGATGTGGTCAGCAGCTGCAACTGCAAATTTCACTGGTGCTGCACAGTCAAGTGTGAAAGATGCACGCGGGTTGTCACTAAATATTACTGCGCGGGTAAAGACGGTGCGAGGAAACAGCACAATAAAATAAAGCGCAAACACGTGGCGCGCCGGCACTGACTGTCATTTATCCATGGACATGTGAATACTAGCATTTAGGATTTCTCAGCAACTTTTTCTATAATGGATATGTTACTTGGACTTGGAACTGAGATATAACCAAACGCCTGTTATTGCACTTTTTTAATTCTTGATTTAAATCGATATTTTAAAACGTATAAAAAAACAGACCCTGCAAACGCTTTAATTCGAATTTGGGAACGTTTGCTTGGTTTGTAAACTTTTGTAATAAATTATGCATTATTTTATAACTTAATAAATATTTTCTACAACATGCAAGGCTCAGTCACATCTGTCAGATGTTCGATTTTGATTCCATCGTTTGTGTATTTGGTGTGCTGGTGTCCTACAGCCTAGGGGAACAGGGGGTCATCCTTTTGAAGTGCGCATATAGGCGTTTCCTGATCCAGACACCCAATCAGCTTTTTTGGGCCCAGAGGAACAAAGAACCAGTCTTCCATGTGTTCTCTGCTGAAATAAAGCGGAAAGTTGCGGAATACGGGTCCAAATTACAAAGATCTCCTTAGGATTGCACCGCAGATGAAGATGGTCCATTTAATTTTTTGGCTGCTCTTTCTGAAACTAAAGGTGGACCTGAGTCACGCCTGGTAAGACATTATATTATGTGCATCTCATTTAGAAAAGGGATAACAGACAAAAAAGAACAATCATTTCTTTATTTTTCCTCTCAGGGTGGTCAGTAACTTCCTTATGACAGGACCAAAGGTAAACGGAGCTTTTCAGCTTTAACTGTTTTTTTATTTCAGTAACACTTTATACATTAAATGCTTTCATTTACAGGCCTACCTTACCTATGCAGGAAGCGTGCAGGTGGGCACGCAGAGCGCGATTGAGGAGTGCAAACACCAGTTTGCGTGGGACAGATGGAACTGCCCTGACAGCGAAACCAACCCCAAAGGACTGAGGAGAGGTAGTGCAGTTACTTCCCAGATGGTTTTCAAAATCCTTGGAAATGAAATGAAATTTCAACATGAATTTAAACAAGAGTTGTTGATGTATGCATGTATGCGTGTTTATTTAGCCACCAGAGAAACGTCTTTCGTCCATGCCATCAGTGCTGCAGGAGTCATGTATACGCTGACCAGGAACTGCAGCCTGGGAGACTTTGAAAACTGTGGCTGCGATGTCTCCAACAATGGGAAAATTGGTGAGGTTCAACAAAATGTCATCAAATAGAGAGATGAAATCAGAGGTTTGATTATTAACTTGATTTATCTGCATGCAGGTGGTCGGGGTTGGTTATGGGGTGGCTGTAGTGACAACTTGGATTTTGGTGAAAGGATTTCCAAACAGTACGTAGATGCACAGGAGACAGGACAGGACTCAAGAGCTGCTGTCAATTTGCACAACAACGCGGCAGGACGCCAAGTAAGTCCTCCTGCAGCAAATATTTTACCTAAACCAGACAATTTAAGGTAGATTGGGACTGATGAACTCTTCTCCCACAGGCCGTGAAGGCAACGATGAAACGCATCTGCAGGTGCCACGGGATGTCAGAGAGCTGCAGCTTGCAGACGTGCTGGACTCAGTTGTCCGATTTTAGAGAAATCGGCAATTACTTGAAGATCAAGTACAAACAGGCGCAAAAGCTGGACATCGACAAGAAGCGCGTTAGGGCGGTAAACAGCGCGGACAGCCGGGGAGCCATCGTGGACGCGTTCGGCAATGTGGCCCAGATGGAGCTCATCTACCTGGAGGACTCGCCCGACTACTGCAGAAGGAACGCCAGCTTGGGGCTCCACGGCACCGAGGGCAGGGAGTGTCTGCAACACGGAGCCGGCCTGACCCAGTGGGAGCGCAGGAGCTGCCGCAGACTGTGCCACGAGTGCGACCTGAGAGTGGAGGAGAGGCGCACTGAGGTGGTGAGCAGCTGCAACTGCAAGTTCCACTGGTGCTGCAGGGTAAACTGCGAGGACTGCTCTCAGGTCATAGTCAAACATGTGTGCGCAAAGAGGGAAGCCGGGGAGTCGTATGCTTTCTGGCGGAGATACCGTGGACCCAAATGAAAAACTCTGTAATTAATATAATATATATATATATATATATATATATATATATATATATATATATATATATATATATATATATATATATATATATATATATATATATATATGTATATATATATGTATCTTTAGCTGCACTTTCTTTTCAGTGTCCATGTTTTCTTTACGCACATATTTATGTTTCAGTCTGACCTTAATAAAAATCTTTAAAGAAACAATCCACTTGTTTTCGTTAAAAAAAGTTAATTAATTAATTCCTTAGACACTGCATCGAACTCCCACATTAGAATAAGAATGGACTGAATCCACTTGAAGAGAGGATTACACAGCTAACATGCAGATCACCACCTAACCAAGGTGTTGATCCTGCGCTCATCCACTATCACTTTGATGTCAGTGTGTATTGACTACTTTCAAAGAGATGGCAGGCTTTCAAAGACAAATTAGGGAATGCATTCAGCAAGAAGCAGAAGGTATTTGGGCTGATAATCCCTCTCAGGACTGGCTGGATTGAGGGATATCCCACAGGGAAAGCCAAATGTAGTCTATCAATGATGGGTAAAAGTACATTTTGGTATCCACTTATTGCACTGTAGATAGTTTGCAACTAAGCAAAACCTACTTTCCAGTTAAGAAAGGAATTTCAAAGATTTCTAATATTTTAATTTGAAAGTAATTAGGTCTAAGATGGTTGTTTTCTCTGCCCACTGGCCTGAATGAGCCTTTCATTTGTTTCCTTCTCTTGACCCCCTGTAACTCTAAAAATCTTCCTCTCAGCTGGACGTGTCATAAATCTGCCAGGCTCTTATTTAAGGGAGAGATGGCAAGGAAATTACCTTCTTCATGGGTTTGTGCCTGGAGGGACATTAGTGGATGGGGGATGTTTACCAGAGAAGGAGGCTGGTTAAAGGGCTCCTATACTCTTTACAGGCTAAAATGAAAAGAGACTGTAAATATAGATGGGAGGTGACAATGTCAGTAAACTGATCCAAAATAAGAAAGCAAACAAACTATTTCTATTTAATCATTTTTTTAAAATGTTATATAGTTAAACATGTGCAAACCTTACACAATCCCAAACTTGAACAAACACAATAAAACCGTAGCTATTTTAATCAGGATCAAACTCTTGAATGTACCTTGTGTTTCCCATGCTGACCTTTTGTGCAGTAATGAAGGTTTTACTCCACTGGAGACCCAACAGCAGAGCACCTTATCTCGGCTCTCCACCAAGTATGTTATGGTTCTGTACCGGCCTGAATACAAAAAGATTCCTGCTTCTAATGAATCTTATTTTTATCCTCGCAAAAAGTTTCACTTCTTCAGAGTTGACCAACGATTCCCACAGTAAAACCATTTACCAAGCATTGTGGACTTTTGACATCAATTTATTGAACAACACTTCACTATAAGTGGCGCCTTACCTGCTTTTAAATCATACTGTATTCCATGTCTCATCCACAGTACCCAGCTTTTGTGGGGGTGTATATTTCCTAATCTGGACAACAGAGGAAAACTGGGAGGGAGGTTTTAGGGGATCTCCCACTGGGACCCCCCCGGGTTACTCATGTATTCATCCAGACAAGCCTGGGGGTCCGTGACAATCTAAGAGTGATTGATCACCCCTTCTTCCAGCTGCCCTCCTCTATCACCTGGGTGTGAGATACCAGGAGGCCTGACACAAGGTGGGGTTGCTGCTGCGAGACAGCATTGAACACAATGTGTTACAATTTAGAAAGAAAAGACCTAATTGACTATTTAAACTTGAAGCTTTTGTATTTCTCTGTGTAACACTATTTAGAGCTTTACTGGGTCAAAGAATTATAGCAATAAAGCCTTTAAATGGACAACTTATGTCCTTTTTAAATCATGTGTTTTTGTACCTAATGCAAATTTAATGCATGCAAAACTAGTTACATAAAGTTGACACAATGACATGAAAAACAGATTAACAATGATCTTAAGAAAATATATCTATTTCGCATTGCAGTCTGCACATGGGGAAAAGTAATTTTTAGACAATTTGCAATAAATCATTGTTTATTGACAAATATTGTTTTGGAGAGTAACACATTTAAGACAGTTACATATTTTCAGAGGGGTGGACTAGCCTGTTCAGCTCAACTTCAGATTGTAACTTTTGCAAGTTATGCATTTCCCCTAATGTGAATTAATACTTTTGTAAAAATGCCTTTTGCTGCAATTAGAACTGCAACTTTCTGGGGTACACGTACCCGCTTTTCACATCTAGAGACTAAAATTTCTTTACATTCATCTTTGCAAGATAGCTCAAACTCAGTCAGATTGGACGTAAGAGATCTGTAAACATCCGTTTTCAAGTCTTGCCAAATATATTAAACTGAATTTAGGTCTAGACTTTGTCTGGGGGAATTCTGACACAGAAATACGCCTTAATCTAACTCATTCAAACATGGTTCTGGTTGTATGTTTAGAGTTGGTGTCTCGCTGGAAATTAACTTCTGTTTTGTGTTGCCTCTAACACATTCCCAAGGATGACTCTGTATTTTGTTTCATTCTTCCTCCGATCAAATCTGACAAGCTTCCCTGCATGTCCTGTTGAAGAAAAGCACCCTGACAGCTAGGAATGTAGCTATCACATTTTTGTGCCCCTGATTACTAGTCCGAATCATTTGATTTTGACCATCTGCCGATACCAAGACCCGAGAAGACACTTCAGCAATTCTTGAAAATAATAATAAGAAAAAGGACAACACATCCAAGCTGTCCTTTTAGGTTTTCTTAATTAATTAATTAATTTCTGCCGTTGAGAGATTCACTAAAGTGTCACACGTAAATTAAAATGAGTCAACCCATTGCACAGTAAAGCTTAGCAGTGACATTGGACAAACAGACAAACTTCATATGTCCGTGTGGTAACCCCAAAGCAGACACCTTTGATAAAAGAACTAGCAGGTACTGTAGCTTGTTGTGAATACCTGGCAGAGCTGCATCTGTAAAGTAGTGATGATGAGGCATCTCATTCCGTGGCTCCAGGTGCTCAAGGAGACTTCGAAATCCGACGTTTGTAACCACAGACAGCGGCTCATCATCAGGTGTAATCAGTCTAATCAGTAAGTTTTATTACTTCTTCCGGCATCAGCTCATTGTGTAAACTAGAGACCTTCCCACACAATGCCTTTAAATCCACCACATGCTGCTTAATTTGTGAAATGTTTTCATTTTGTTGCATGAGCACTTTCATTTTTGTATTAATCCTTTCATTTTATTGACAAATATTTTGCACTCATTTTGTAATTTTTCAATCATATTCACCTTTTCAGTCAGTATTATTTCTCTTTTCCCCCAAATTCATATCAGAGGACAAAACGTCACCACCTGTTTGACTGATTATCATTTTTTCTTTGGTTTTTATTTTATATTTTTAATCTTCAATCATCATCCATCAAACATGCATGCACTGGGAGCCACAATAAACCTTAGCCACCATACAATCCTTTAACATAACACTTTAATTGTCCATTTGAACATCATCTAAGCAGTTTATCAATAAGACAACGTCCAGACATCAATCAAAGAGCGGAGCCAAACTGTGAATTTATCATTCATTCCATTCAGTGTCTCTTCAGCGTCCAGTGATCGATACACCCAATATATTGAATTATGGCTCCTACACATAGTGTTGAATTCAACTCTGGACATCCCTGCTGACAGCATGATGCTGCCACCACCATGTTGCACCTTGAGATTGTGTGTTCATTGTGTTAGGTTTCATAGAGTATTTTGCGTGCAGACATAAAAAGTTATATTTTGATCATATTTAACAGAGCACCTTCTTCTGTTTGTTTGCCTTTTCACCTACATAGCTTGTGGCTAAATCTAAAGGGGGCATTTTGAGCATTCTTCTTTGCCAAACAGTTTACATGAACATCCATGTTCTGGTGGGTTTACAATGTGCCAGACTCTTTCCAGATGATGGACAGAGCAGTGCCCTGTAAGATGTTAAAATCTTTAGATGTTATACAAACTAAATGCACCTGCTTTCAACTTCTCCACAACTTTTTTTCCACACTTGTCTGGTGTGTTTTGTGATGCTGTTTGTTCACTAATGTTCTCTGTAACACCTCTGAGGTCTTCACTTGGAAAGCTGGATTGATACTGAAATCAAATGTTATACAAGTGCGCTCTATTTACAAATTCAGTGGGTTCTGAAGGCAATTGGTTGCACAAAATTTTGTTTAGGGGTTTCAAAGTAAAGGCAGCATAAAGTAAAGTGAAACAAAGGTGGTTCATATAGCTGCTGAGTGACAGAATGTTCTTTGTTGCACCACAACATACCCTTTATTGTGACAACGTTTTTGATGAATATTAGTGTAATATGTCATATGATGTTATGGGGTTGCAGCAACATAAAAGTAAGGACTATATTAGCATGCTCTGATACATAGTACCCGAGAATTGAAAGAAATGTATGACTGACTCCCTAAGAAGCATTTAAATCGTATCGTATTTAACATTGTTCGTATCAAGCAGATATTCTATTTGGGGAAAATTACAGTTTTGCAGTAAAAGCTTTTACTTTTAGAAAAATAAACACAAAAAGCATTATTTGGTTCATTAAAAGACATGATGGTGGTTTTTAACCTATGTCTGCATGATTACAGCTTTTGAAGATTCACGGTTTATTTATCTCTGACCAGTTCTATACTTGTTTAAGAAATCTGTAGAATACATGCCGGTTGTTTTGGTGCTTACAAAACCAGAAAACTTGTGACAGTGTATACTAGAATGCAAGAGGAAATCAGTAAGCTTGATGTTTAGAGGCAACCCACTTTGCACTGACTAACTGCTCTAAAGATAGGCCTTTATGACCTCTGAAACGTTCTTTAATTACACCAGAGGTGAGAAGAGGAAATGTCAAAAGTCTCCTTGGCCGATGAAGTAATTCTTAAAATTCGTCTTTAAGGCTAGGTCTATTTTGATGTGGAGACAATCCAGCAAGCTTCATTTCTTGTCGATCTGCTATTAAGAAACAAACATGAGTTCAACGAAGGGTCCCTCTACAGAAGATGTGATGGCATGGGATCCCAAAAATGTGGCAGACTACATGAGGCAGGTAAGTTTGTTTTTGATTGTGAGAAAATAAACCGTCACACTTCATCTAACAACTATGCTTTAATGTTTTACAATAGTTTTACTGTACATCACTAGAAATTGCTGGTGAATCTAAGTGAATTTGGCATGTCAGCCAGTGTGTTACAGTGTGTTGAAATTTTCAGAGGTTAAATACATCACAATAAATTTGTTAACTGATACTTGGAATGTTTTAAACAAGACATATGACGTTAGGGTTTTTTCTTTAAACCTGATCTAAAATGAGTGTTTATAAAAAAAATACACATGATTTCAAAGGCTAGTAGAACTACCTTTAGCAGCAATAATCGCAATTATCTTCCAAAAGGTATCATCATTCTTTATTATTGCTGTAGGGGTATTTACCCCCCTCCTCATTTAGATTTGTTGACCTCTATGACACATGCTTATCTTGATCCACTACTACTGGCCTTCAATGTTCTGCAGGTTGTTTAAACTTAGCATAGTGTGACCTCAGCTTATAGTAGTTTGAACGTCTCCACCAAAGAAGGCCAGCAACGACATAGGTCACTGTGTTGGGTACATTTTGCTACTGTAGTGCCATTTTTTTTACCTTTAGAACTGCCCTTATTCTTTGTGGCAAAGATTCAAGAAGGCATCAGAAAAATTTCTTCTGAGATTTTGGTCCATACTTAAATAAATGCATATTAAAATTGCTGCTGTTTAGATGGATACTGTATATCCTTGATACAAATCTTTAGATCCAACTTATCCCAAAGGTTTTCTATTAGGTTAGAATTTAGTGACTGTGGAGGCTATTGGAGTACTGTAAACTCAGTGTCATTATTAAGAAACGTCTGAGATAAACAGAGCTTTTCGATATGTTGTGTAATCCTACTGAAAGTAATCATCAGAAGGTGGGAACAATATGGTCCTAAAGAGAGGGCCACCATCAACAATGTTCAGGTGGGGTGTGACATACAATGCTAAGTTGTTACTACAGCAGCCAACGTATATCAAGAAACTATCTCCCACTCCATTATACAGGACAGATCTGCTGTTTGTGACAAATAAAATCCAGACACTTTGGTCCCAGGAATGTTTTTCCAATCTGTTATCCAGTTTTGGTGACCCCTGAGCAAACTGTAGCCTCAGTTTGCTGTTCTTTGGAGCAGTAGCAGATCTAGAACATTTAATATGGGGAAGGGGGTGAGGAGGTTCACTTTCTTTCTTCATTTTAGCCTCCTTGAAAGAGCACTTTTTCATAATTTCAGCTAAACATCCCAGAATCCCAGTTGGAGTGCTTTTGGCGTAATAGCCTACACTAGATTTGATACTTCAAAATCTCTGCAGGTAAAGCAATAATCTGCATCTCTTAAAACAAGTCAAGTTTTATATTTGGACTACTTTTTGCTGTTCCATGAAGTGTTTTGGAGAATGCCTTTAAACTGGGCTGCATTTCTCCATCATCTTCACATATTGATTTATCTTAAAACTATTGTATAGGGACAATTGGAATAATCTGATATAGAGTGTTTCATTGTGTTTTTCTGTATTGCTCCATATTTCATTTATTTAAAATTATTGGTAACGTAAACAACCGTTTTAAAGTCTGACCCATCTAGCTTCATAATACACCTGTAGACTTTTACTGAAAATCTGTAACTTCATTGCAATATCTAATGTGCCCCACAGCCCTGCACTGATGTGTAATTTATGCAGTGAATAAAGGTGGTACCAGGAGGTCCAGTTGGAATATAGGGTGGACTCTGAGGCTTTGTCCACAAATAGCAGGATATCTCACAAAACATAGATATTTTTTTCTACATCATCCACACAAAAGTGCGGATTTATGGCATCAAAAATTATTCTTTCAAAAACGTCCGACCAAAGTGAAGATTTGCAAATTCTCCATTGCAAGCATGGATGCTCTCAGAGCTGTTTGCATTTTCGATTGTCAAAGCGCTTTTAGCTTGTTTGTTTTTACAAGTCTAATCACTGCTCTATGTAGAAGTTAGAAAGTTATTCTGATTGGATAGGATTTGAGAAACTACAGGTTTAGCATGCCAATGAATGTGCTTAACAATGCGCTTATGAGGTTAGGTGTCCATGATTATTTTTTTTATTATCTAAAAACGAGGTGATCTGGGCCCAAGATGGGCGTTTTTAGATGGAAGGGGAAGGATACTTGGTTTTCGAAAAACCCCGGTATGTGTTTACATGGCCTGAGCCTTCCTTTTCACCTTCATCAGCCTCCCCTGCACTGTCTTCTCTCTTACTCAGAAACCTTCTCATCTTCATCCTTTACGCTAAAATCATTTTCTCCATCTTTACTGTTTTTTTCCCCTGTTACTCTTTTAGTTCCTTTATTCACCTGTGACCCTACTGGTCTATCATTCTTTCTTCCTCAATTCTCGTCTTGTCTTCTTCTTTCTCATGCCTCCCTTTTTTAACCAAAAATGTGGACATGTCTCCACTATATATGTCATTTTCACTGTCGTCCGTTATTTGCAAGTATTAAGATGAAGAAAAGACTATCCTTATTACCATAAGAAGCCCATACCAATTTGGGAAATTGTTATAGGTATTTCTTTCACATTCGCACAAGCAAATATATTTAACATTCACACAGGTCAGATAAGATAAGAAGATATATTGAGACTTCTGATTTTCATTATAGACCATTTATTTTCAGTGTGAGAATAAATATGTAAAGTGGTTTAATTGTTCTGCGTCATTGCTGGGACAATGATATTATAGACCAGTCTGTGAAACTTCGACGCCTGAAGGCTTTAAGAGGCTATTGGACAAACAAGCGAAAGTTTAGTTTTTAAATATTTGATTTTAGGGACATTACATTTTAGGGGGTAGATCTACCCCTTCTTTTGGAGTGGTAGCTACAGAGCTCAACAATGTGTTGTAAGTTCAGAGATGATATTCCACATACCTTCAATGTAATGAGTTGTTTGAGCAACTGCTGCCTTTCTCTCATTTCATCCATGTTTAAGATCACTTACCTTTATACCCCATTTTGACGCTTGGTTTCAAACTCAGCAACTTCTATTCACCAAAGTCTAGATTCCCAAAAGCAACGTGTTGCTATTTTGTGATTGGTCGATTTTCCATTTGTTTTAAGAGTGCATCGTAAACCTTATTCAGTTGCAGACATCTTTACTCATTATGAAAAGATGCACTTCCTGTTGTTTTAGAAATAACTGTAGCACCAACATCAGATTGATGGGCAGTAGATAAGTTATGATTGTGTTTAGTGAGTCTTCTCTTCACACATGTACACACCAGATCAGTGCATGCTCCACCTCTGTTCTCACTTCATGATGTTCATCAGATACATTTAATAAGCAATATCTGGTTGCTCCTTAGCCAAGATGAATGAATGTGATGTTTTTTTATTATTTTATACGGTGCAATGGCACAATGTCATATGTTGTTTTCACTCTAAAGTTGTATTATCTAATTAAAAGATGGTAAAGATTGTATAACTATTTGTGTCTGGTAATATTGTTAAACTTTAAAATTCAGAGAGCTAAGGTTCTTACTTCATTGCATTAAATTGGTCATGGTTGCAGTTTATTAATGAAAGGCTGCCCTGAAAGAGAAAACAAATTAATTAATTTTCTGCCCAGAAGCCGTATAAAAACATGCATTAAGATCTTTACTTTGTGCTTTACAAAACATCCTTTTTCTTTTCTCAGCTCAAGTTATTTAACTGTGACACTGTAGTTTTGAAGAGGGGCATAACCGGAGCACAATTTCTGGTGAGTTAAGTTTTCTGCTCTTGTGATCTTCGACATTCCGAGCAATGAGCTAAATGAACAACAGATTTTCTTGCTTCCAAAACATGTAACTCATCTAGCAAATGATCCCGCACGAGCTTGAAGTGTTCCCAATCATCCACGTCCCGTAGTACTCAGAATATTTACAGAATATTATTTACAGAATACTTGCGAAAATACAAAGAGACCTCAACGGGCGAGAGAAGAGGAAGGGTTTTGGTTTGAAGTAAGTAAACAGATGTTAATTACATCATCTGAAAGTACAACTAACCACAGAGAGAACTCACCTTCATTTTATGTGCAGATCTAAAATACAGAATCATTCGACAAAAGATAAACAACTAAGTTTACCTTTGCAAATAAAATCAAACAAGCACCTTTTCTGCAATCTTTTTAATACTTATTTTTATACAGTGCAGGGTGAAAAGGTCTGGGATTCAAATGAGTTTGTAAGTGAAATACAACGTAGTTATTTTTATTTGGCTTTAGTCACATAGGACAAAAAAAGAAATATTAAATTTAAAACACTATCATTGGCCATGTGTAATAAAGAGTTGGATCTTAACCAATGTGATCAGACTTTAAATGCATATTAGTTAAGTCAGATGTCTTTCCTGTAATTAGGATAGTGAAAGTGATGACTATGAGGAGTATGACCAGGAAGAAGGAGAGGTAAACTACATTGTACCTCTTATTGAGCCACACACAGCGGAAACTCTTCACAAGGCCAAAGCAAGAGAAGATAACAGATTTCAGCCCGTCTTTTCACTGCCTGAACCCCAGAGGGCGTCTAATGCTCCCTGCTATGCCACAGGTAACCAAAAGCTTCTTATGAAGATGAATGTGCTGAGAGCAGAGAAACTTTTACATCACTGAGAAAATAAAATTATTTTTCAGTGTAGCTAATAAATGTGTATCTGGTGACTGTGTGTTTATTAATTTGACAAATAGTAAAGAAATAATTATGTGTATTTTTTTGAATCTGCGTTCAGTAAAGCTTGAGTGCCAAAATATTTGTTATTCCTCATTTTAGCTCACTTATCTAAATTTCAACCGACTACAAAGAAGCCAGAAAAACCTCCTCCTCGTCAGAGAGCCTTTTCACATTTAAGTATGTACAGTTTATGAAAGGTGATTTTGTGTGTAGCCCATTGACTGTATATAGCCAATGCATTTGTTTGTATCTAACGTTACTTTTAATTGTCCAGCAGAGGGCAGTGTTGCTGTGGCTACTGGCTCACTTTCCAGCAGGCGGCCTCTACCAATAGCCCCCCAGCTAAATGTGTCTAACAGGTAAAATAACCAGAAACATTGGAGTCCAGCAGGTTTCTGTGCTTGATTATTACATTTTTTAGCTTTCCTCAATTTTCTTTTCATGTTAATTTGCTTTTACCTCTTTCTCAGGGCAAATAATCTAATTCCACACGCTCCTGTGCCAACACAAAGAGTTCGGTTAAACCAATCAATAAGAACATCAGGAATTAAAAATGTCCAGGTAAAATGAGAGTGATTTATTCTGAAGTTGTTAGTTACACAATAAGCACATTTTCAGTGTCAAAACAGCAGGTGGCGATGTTGTCAAAAAAAACAAAAACATGACAGACCAAAACCCCCACTGAGTCTGATGAAGAACTCAAAAATACTTTTTTTTCCCTTTACAAATCAGATAGCTGTCCTTTTCTAAGCTACATTTCCTGTTTTTACTGTTGCAAAATAGCAAGCAGAAATATAAAGATGTTTTTGTCAGTTTTTCACCCAGGTCTTTCTGTTCCTGTGAGTCCAGGGTTTGGATCCCAGCTGGTACATGGGAAGGATGACACGAGCCCAGGCTGAAGTTTCTCTCTGGGAGGTGAACAAGGTTAGTTAGATGTTGCATCGTTGTTGTTTTTTCTTTCTTTTAATTCAAACACACAAGCACAGAGAGATGCACACATTTCAGTGAGACATAAACAAAAGCAATGGCATGAGCTTTTGTGTGTATGTGTGTGGTTTCATAAGGATGGAGCGTTCTTGGTGAGGGACAGCTCACACGGCTCAACACACCACCCCTACACTCTGATGCTGCTGTATCAGGGCAAGATTTACAACATTAAGATCCAAAGACAAAACAACTTTTATTTTCTTGGAAGTGGCACAAACAACACTATGGTGAGCTAAAACACACTGTGAACTAAGAGAATTAAATACTGCACGCTGTCTTTGATTAAGCTGAAAAGTTCACATCTTGCAGCACACCTCGGGGAAGGTTTGATGCTGACTTGTGTTGCGCTGCGTCATTAGGCACCCCGTCATTTTCGTGTGCGTGCTGTTGTGCTTTAGAGTTTCCTCAGGGTGAAGGAGATGATTATCCATCACATGAACACCCCGCTGGTGCTCATTGATGCCACAGACCAGTGCCCCGAGGAGCAGCCGCAGTGTTGTCTGCTGCACCCAGCGAGACTCTGACCATGCCAGCAGCAGGCTTAATGTGAGTGTTCACATCTGTTTTCCGTCTTGTTTGCATACTAATTTTTTTTTTTTTTGCCTGCATGTATGCTGCTCTTTTTAGGTTTTTAAGAACCTCTGAAATAAATGTCACTATATTCAAAACCTCAAAAGGTCATCGTTATGCAATTCCGCTTTTTTGCTACCTTAACTGTTTTCTTTTCAGAAACAGAAATTAATGTTTCATTTTGACTCATGGGTTTGATATATTTTTTAAACTATGCATTTTTTCATACAGATTACCTCTGCTCTTCGCACCTCAGCTTCGGCTCAAATTTGGGGCTGCTGCTGCTTCGCCTCAGGAATTTCTTTTGGGAGGCTAACAGAGACGATCAGATCGCATTGCTTCAAATGGGTTCGCACTGCAGAGAAAAACCCAAGATCTTTTGTCACTGTTGCCTCAGGTCAATGGCAACTGCAATAACAGCTAAAACAATCTGAGTGGGGAAAAATGTAATTGTATACAGAGTGTGTCTTTTTATTTCCTCCTTCAATTACAAACAGAATCAGTTTCTCATGTTGGCACGACTCAGATTTGTTTGCTGACATCAATCACATGCACTTATATATTATATATTAGTGCATTTACTTTATAAATGTTTCTGTGCATATAAAGTCTAGGAAATTTAAGATTTGACTGGACCAAAAAAAACAAAAAAAATTTCCTCTTGAACTTTTTAGTTACCGTATATTTTGTCACAGTCTAACCACTAGCTATGGTTATGGTTAATATACAGTTATTATATAATAGATCAACACTTGGTAGCACATAATTAGGAATCTGGAAATTATTATTTCAAATTGTTTTTACTAGTAAATATTTGAGTGTGTTGTGTGTAAATGTATTCAGACCCTCTATTCTGTTACCCATAAATAAATTCCATCACAGCCAACTGTCTTTAGAGGTCATGTATTATGTAATAGACTCCACAATTGTGTAATGTAATCTCAGTATAACTGCAGCTGTTAAGTGAAGGCCCCATAAGCTTGTTACAAAACATCAGTGCCATTGGACTAGCTATGAGGATTCAGGGACAACGTTGTGTAAGAAGCCTAGAGCAGGACTGGGTGATAGAACAATATTCCAGGCTTTCAACGTCTGACAAATCACTACTAAAGCCATCATCACACTATCAGTAATTACAAGAGAATGGAACATCTGCAAATCAACCAAGAAATCTCCACCTCCCTAAACTGACCTTAGTGTAGTAGCCAACATGTAATTATGGAGGAGCTGCAGAGCAACACAACTCAAGTGGGGAAATCTGCTGACTGAATTTTTGTGTAG
This sequence comes from Valencia hispanica, assembly GCA_963556495.2. Taxonomy (NCBI): domain Eukaryota; kingdom Metazoa; phylum Chordata; class Actinopteri; order Cyprinodontiformes; family Valenciidae; genus Valencia; species Valencia hispanica. The sequence continues at coordinate 21,485,387 of OY747702.1, forward strand.
GAGTGGCAATAAAAAGTAATCGCTGAAAGAAAGCCATGGAATTTAAAGTTGACCACAAGCCATGCAGAGCACACAGTAAACATGTGAAGGATGGTGTTCTAGTTGGCTGAGATCAAAATTGAACTTTTTGGCCTCTATGCAACATGTTGTGTGTGGCAACCTCCCCCCCCCCCAAAAAAAAAATGCAGTGTGCATCACTATAAACACACTTTCCCCACTGGGAAACGTGGTAGTGGCAGCATCAAGTGTGGCATGATTTTCTTCATCAGGAATAGGGAAGCTGGTCAGAGTTGATGGAAAGATGGATGGAGCTAAATACAAGGCAATTATGGATGAAAGCCTATGAGAAGAATTCAGACTCAGTTTACCTTCCAGGAGGACCATGAGCCTAAATATACATACGTACAACGGGAGGGGGGGTCACATCAAACCATATCCATGTGTTTGAACATCTTAGTTGAAGTCCAGATCTAAATCTATATGAGGCAAAACCTATCAATTGCTGTTGACAAATGCTCTCTATCCAAGCTGGGTTTCAGTTATTTTGCAAAGATTAATAATTAGAAATGTCAGCCTTTGTGTGTACAAAGCTAGTAGAGATATATACTCCCCGAAAAACTTGCAGCTGTGATTTCAGCAAGAGGAAATTCTACAAAGTATTGACTCAGGGAGGCTGAATACAAATGGACGGCACTATTTTTAACTATAAAAAATGAAGGCAATGAAGTTTTAATGTGGTTTAAGGTGACAAAATGTGGAAAAGTTCAAGGGTTATGAAAACCTTTGGAGCGCACAGTAAGTACAAGCTCAGTTTTCCTTCCTACTACAAAGTGATGAAGGAACATTTCTTAAATGCAAAACCCAAAACAATCATTTGTCATGAAGAGACGTAATCACACACTATCACAATTCCAGGCACACGTCAAGTTTAGTTATAAAATTCCACTTTGAGCCTGCGACATTGAAATAAGCTGATACTTTTAACTGGAAGTGTTAAAAAAAATATAGAGCATGCTGCTCCGACTGCCAACTTAACCACAACCATCCCCTGGGGCAGAATTAAAGTTGCAACGTCAAACCAAACATCAGAGCGACTGACAGACAACCATCTGCGTAAAAATCTTTCCGTTACCCCTATCTACACATCAGCAACTCACATTCTGAGAAACTTTCCGTCACATTCATGCCAATTCGGACTAATGTACATCTACAAGAAAGACTAAAAACTGGTGCATATAATATTCCAACAGCAGATCCTTTTAGACATCTTGAGGAAAACGTGAATGGATGGGATAAACAGTTAAACACACACATGCCAGATGATCCATGCTGTTGGACAGTGAGTCCAACCCTCTCAGGATGTTTTCCATAGCAGTGCTGGCAGGGCAGGTAGCATGTTCTTCTTCCTTCTCTGTGTTTTCCATCTGAAAAAGGTTAAAACAGAATAGCTGATGCAAATTATGCACATACACCGATCAGACATTACACTGCTACCACTAGCAGATGAATGTGAACATCAATTATCTCTTTATCTTGGCACCTTTTAGCAGGCGGGATATATTAGAAAATAACTTGTTAGTCAGAATACACAGTGCATCGCAGTTTGCTGTGTATGGGATGCATAGCCAGACTAGTCAGTGTGCCCATGTTAGTAATAGAGTAATTGTGCTGTGATCATTAGATAAACTTCAAAAAAACAAAAACTAAAAAAACTAAAATCTGACTAAAGTGAAATTTATTAGTAAAAGGACGTTTACGTCTTCATATAATTGTATAATATTGGATTGAAGTCTGTGATTTTAAAAAATGCCACAACACATAGTAACTTATGTATTATCTTCTTTATTTAAATTTTTCATCCAAACAGAGAAGAAAAGTTGAAAGCTTGAAAGAAATCATGTTACCACGTCATAACTACCATTTTTATTATAACCCACTATTTTAATAAAGAACGTCCACAACACTGCAACCTGACACTTTAACTTGACTTAACTATAAATCAAGAGTATAATTTTATAGTGCTTCATCTATTGTTTAACTTTGTGCTGAGTCAGCATTCTCGGGAGCGGGTTCTATCTGCAGCTGCGGTTCAGGCTCTCCAAAGACAGCCGCTCTGCATCTGCTGTACGCATCCTCCAGCTCCCGCATACACCCTCCCATCACGAAACCGGTCCGCAGCGTCACCATGTCATAAGCCATCCAGGTCAGCTGCACTGCGGGCGGACGGAGAATTAGAAACACACGCTGTTAAATCAACGGAACACGTTCTTTTTCCCAGCATAGACCAATTATCTGGAACAAAATTAGTGGCAGAGCACCGCGATGAAATCCAACATGGCTACACACCTGATATGTTTTCAACCTCCTCTATCATCCTCTCCAAATCCTTGTTCAGTTCAGACATGTCGGTGCTGCTCCGCGAAGGCGCCGTGGGACAAGACGGATCCTCCATCTATATTACAGACGTGTAACACTTTTAAATAAATAAACGTATGTCATTACTGTTGAATGAATCCCACAAAGACGTAGGAGCAAAGTTATAGTCGTGAATGTTCGCTAAGTCATTTAGTTGTTGTTTTTTATATCGCGGTCGTTGAGAAAACCGTTATTTAGTAGGGTTAGCATAGTGAACTGGTTTTAAGTTAGCATTGCAGCGGCAGGTAAAACGGGGTATTTTGACATGACAAACAATAACGAGCTGAATCTCCATTTGGGGTTTACTCCGTTTTTTAAAACTTAATATGCTTATATATATATAAATTTACCCAGAGTTTTAAAACTCACCGTCAGGAACTGATCAGGAGCTCAGAAAACAAAACCTTCTCGGTTAATTTATAATGCGCATGCGCACTCAAAGCTTTGCTGGTTCTTCACCGAACTTTTTTTTCGCTCTAATCAATTGCCTGCATTAAATTGTTTCGTAGTTTTTTAAAAGCAGCAGAAAATAAATATGACCTAAGGTTGATTCTATAATTGGAGATACATTTTGCATTTCAAATTTTTTTTTAAAGGTTGTCAAACAGAACCATTGATTAAGAATAATAATGAAAACACTTAGAATTTCAAATATTCAGTGCTAAATAAATACAGGTAGTTTATTTTTTTCCTTATTTTATCAAAATACCACCTGTTCATAGTTTTTCTGATCAACTGTTACGGACGGACAACCAAATATATAGAAGTAACAGTACATCTTTTTAGTTTCATTTGTCATGTAGTCCTTTTATTCAGACCTTTTAAACAGATATTAGATGTTACATTTAGACAACTTTACCATACCTTGGTAACAGAATTAACAGTAACAGAGTTGACATTCTTAGCATTTTTTGCTAATTTCACCACATTTTAGCAGAAAGGCTAAGAGCACATGGCGTGAATCTAAAGATGATTTTAAAAACTTGTAATAACTCCTTCTGTTAATATCTTTGAACTCTGCTTTCCCTATGACATTGTTGAAACAGATTTGACATGTTATACTAGAACTCTAGGTGCAAGTGCCTGTAAAATTACATGAAGTCAGAGAGACCAAAATACGTACCTCCTAGCTCTTCAGAGTTTTGTACCAAAATGAAGTGATGTCACTTGGCGTTTCATAGATATTGATGGGACATATCAGCATAATTTAAAGAGACAGTAACATTTAGTAACAGAATTGACAAAGGATTTATGGACTGGTATTTTTGAACAATAAAAGTTACTTTTAAATAAAGTAATTTTGCATAATTTGCAAACTGTACCCAATAATAATTTATAAACAAAATAATTAAAACCCCAACCTGAAATTTGTAATTTAAAACATGTTTGATGCATATTTGACACTTGTTTGAAAAAAGTGCCAACCACTTCGGACACTATGAAATCATGACTTTCGGCATAATGAAATAGCTTTTAAAATAAAAATTTTTCTAGTTTTACACTCTAACATTTTGTGACTCTTAAAAAGAGTAATAAACAATCAAAATATGGTTTCGAAGTAAGATTTTGGTAAAACTGGTAAAAATAAATGGCTTTGGACTTCAAATGTATCTCCAATTATAGAATCACCCCTAAGGCAATATAATATAAAGCATTCCAACAAAATCCAGCGTTGGAAATTCTATGATTCTAAAATTTGTATATTCAAATAAATAAATTTATAAAGCAATTGTTTGTTCCCTCTGGTCTCAGAGGAATAATTCAAATTGCAAACATGAGAAGCCTCTTTCTGTTTCAAAATGTTTCTTTACTTTCTTAATTTGATAAAACATGTCAATGGATTAGCATCCAACTACAATGAGTCCCACAGCTCAACTAATGTTACCTTTATGTATTATCTGTTACTTTTTATATTTTGCATTATACGTCTATCTTAGCCATTAGTCTGTGCATGTCTGTGCAGGTTTTGGCAATATCAAAAAAAATATTGCACTGAAATGGTCATATATATTTAAATGTATTAAAAGTGTAATGTTTTTTATCTTAAATTAACGTCTCAATTGAAATTACCATATTTTGCTAAAGTAAAAAGCTGCAACACTATGGAAAATAAAAAATGTTGAATATATTTGTGTGGAAGAAAGACAAAAGTTTTATCATGAATAATTTGTTGAAGATAAAGGGCTGTTTTCAACATGTATATTTCTAAATGTTTTGTGTCCTACTATGCACACACACAACAAATATAGGCCTATCTGATGACTTAACTGAGTTTATGTTACACTATCAAACTGAGTGGAAAATTAAGTGAGAGAATGAGAGAATGAGAAAACCCCTGAGGGGACTGAATTAGCTGACGGCAGAAAAAAAGAGAGAGAAATGCATATGTTCTCACCTTAGAAAAGAACCAATCAAGATACACAGGGGGCGGACCAAGCGAGAAAATATAGCCAGTGGGACAGGTGACACCTTGACATACAGCAAGGACACACAGACAAGGAAGGATTGGAGAAGAACAGTCTGCGACTGTAAAAATAAGAGACAATTATTTGGATAAGCAGTCAGTATCTTGGTGAGATCTGGAAAGGAAAGATTTTCAGGAGCTAAAAAAAACCATCAGGAATCTGAGGGAAAGAGGAAGGACAACAAAAACAGAGATTTGAAGAGGGTGAGAAGTGGAAAGAAACTTGACAATGTCTTCATTCGAGACTCAAAACCAGTCTCCTCCACGTTGTGGTCCACAGTTTCCGAGTTTGGGCCAGGAACCTCCGGAGATCAGCATGTATGGTGAATGCTACTACCCTCCTCCTTCCCTGCCGAGTCCTCAGCGCACAGCTCCTTCCTCCTACGAACTGAGTGACTACACCACCTCATCTCCAAATCCGTACCTTTGGTTCAACAGCCCTGGGATCAATTCCTCTTCGTACCTGGCTAGCAGCGGCCCACCTGGTAATCCAGGCCCGCCATTTGTACCTCAGCACTATGGCATGCAGAGACCCTACCTGGGACCAGGTGGACCTGGCGGTCCAGGGGGGGATATAAGCTGGTTCTCACTTCCCTCACAAGAAGATCTGATGAAGCTGGTCAGACCACCTTATTCCTACTCTGCTCTGATTGCGATGGCTATCCATGGAGCACCAGACAAAAGACTGACACTGAGTCAGATCTACCAGTATGTTGCTGATAACTTTCCTTTTTATAACAAGAGTAAAGCTGGTTGGCAGAATTCCATCAGACACAACCTGTCACTCAATGACTGCTTCAAGAAAGTACCTAGAGATGAGGACGATCCAGGTAACACATTCCAATCATATTCTGTCTTTATTGTTGTACTTGAATAGTTCTTGCTAATCCGAAATAGTAATTTTTAATCTAAACTAAATATCACCCAATAGGTAAAGGTAACTACTGGACACTTGACCCAAACTGTGAGAAGATGTTTGACAATGGAAACTTCCGCCGCAAAAGGAAGAGAAAGTCTGACTCCCTCACCAGTGGTGAAGGCGCTTCAGGGCCTCCAGAGTCAGGAGACAGTGAGAGGGGAAGCCCCAAACACCCTGCCCTCACCATGTCCCCAACACCGGACAGAATCCCCTCTCCTTCACTGTCGGGTCCCACGCCATGCTTGAGCAGCTTCTTGTCTGAAATGTCTACGCTTTCTACCGGACCATCAAACGAGGTTGGGGGAGAAGGGATGAACAGGCCACTTCAGATTAACCTTCCCTTAGATGGACCTCATAGACCCACCCAGCCAGTAAGCTTTAGTAACTATTCCCCCAACTCAGGTGTCTCAGAGTGGATACCGCAGGTGCCAGCTCCCTCTGTGCTCACTTCCTCACCCTCCCACTCTTCTCTTGGTTATTCTAGCCCCCTTCTGAGCCAATATAGTGGCTCCAGTGGGCATTTCTATCCTACTGTGAGCTCCACTGGAATCATCTATCATCGTGAAGGCACAGAGGTTTAAGGAAACATTAGGGGTGGGAATGGTGTTTTAGGAAAGACTGTTGGAAGGACCTTTCAAATGTCTGGTGTTAGTTTTGGCAAAAAAAAAAAAAGTTTTTTGCTGACATAGTCAGGTGAAAATACTATAGCACATTCCCACAGAAAAAAGCTGAATCAGGTATGGTGGCCTTTAATTGTCTAACTGTTAAAAAGGGGCTTGCCTCACTATCAGATCCTGTCAGCTTTTATTTAAGCTATATATCTGCAAGAGCTGTGTCAGTTTTAACTGACTCAGCTCTAATCTGCTGACGCCATGCCATTCAACGCTGACAGACAGCACATTTAGAGGAGTAGTTCAGTTACAGTGGTGTCAAATTGTGTGTATCGTTTCTGCACAAAAGAATGAACAAGTAATAGAGACTTTCTGTCATGGTCTTTTAGTGCTGCAACAATTGGATTCATTTACAGTCTGGGAATGTAATAAATAGGTGGTAGTTGTACTTTGTATATATGTGCACATATTGTGGTCTGTTACACCTGATATTTGGTTTAAGTTTTGTTCAGTGTAATTAGTTTGTAAGGTGTTGCTACACATTGTCTGTTGTGTTTTTACCATTAATAAAAGTTTTTCGATATAAAGTTTCCTTTTCATAATTTTTTTAAACTAACCTTATACTCTAAAATAAATTAACTAATTGATTTTTGTTACTGTGAATACATCACACCTACACACCCATTGAGAGACCTAGAAAAGTAGTAAAAAGAGAAAGTGAGACCATAAGCACTGGGAAAACAACAAAAAACTGTCCCATCAGTAAAAGCAATGGCCAGCAGTGTGGAACCAGCTTGTCAGTGTAACCTGATCTTTGTTGATGGATAGTTAACTGATTCTCCTAAACGGGGAAAAGCTACATTCCCATGCTTTCTCCTTCCTCAGCATGATACAGTAAAATCTGTGGGTGTCCCATATTATTTAAACAGATGGTATTGACTGAATAAAAACAGCTTTAAAATGCAGATAGGTAGTTAAGGTGATTTGAAATTAAGCCTTCACTACAGTTTATAGAGTGGCAATATATGTTTTACCCCTTAGTTTAAAAATCTCCTGTTTCATTTGATGCATAATGAAGGTGTGTTTGCCAAGACTGAAGAAAAAAAAAAAAGAGAGAAAAGCAGCTTTAAAATATCCATGTGTTTCAGTAACTCTGATTTTTGTTGCTGGAGAATTGTATATATATATATATATATAAATATATATATAAAAAAAAAATATATATATATATATATATATATATATATATATATATATATAAATATATATATATATATATATATATATATATATATATATATATGCATATGTTCCTTCCAGCCAGTGACAGTCGGTCATAAGGACAGTGACTTGTCTGACTAGGAAAAGCAACATTTTAATTCATCTTAGTCTGTCTGTACTGTGGAATATCTTGTCTGTTATTCTGATACAACTCAGTTTTTCTTTTTTTATATACTTGACCGATTGATAATGTTTTTTAAAAGCACTTTGCAAAAAACCCATACAATTTATCTACAGATATACAAAGTCAATTCGATCCAATCATATAGACAGCTTTAAAGTTAGTGACATACTTTGCGTTCTGAGCTTAGCTTTTAAACATTGCTGTCAAGTTCAGTTTATTATCCAAAGTGTAAAAAATGATATTTATATTTGGAAACCCAGTCGATTGCAGCAAGTTGCTAACTTTGGAGCAAATGCTCCTAGAGGACTAGCCTACATAGTTACAGTTGACATCCGAATTCATTGAGTTGTTAACCTTAGAGAAATTTCTTATACTAAGCATTAGGGCTGGGCGATATGGCCTCAAATCTATACTGTGATATAATCTAAAGCATGTGCGCTAACAATATCTATTGCCATATATTCTTTTCTTTACTTTATATATGTCAGAATGACAGTTTATGAACATTCTCACTTTCCAGATACGTTGCAACAGAAGAACTTCAAAAAAGTATTTAATGCCATTTAAAGAACTTGTGCAAAATGCATTTAAAAATGTTCAAATCTTTTTTTCAAAAAATGCAACACAAAAATTCTCACTACATAAAGATGAAAATATTTAAACAAATCAAAAGCTAAATGTTAAAAAAAAAAACACAAAGTTCAAAAATGCCTGCTTTCCTTGTTAATTATTTCTAAATGTAACATTGCACACAAATAAAGCTGCACACATTTGAATCAAAAATGCTTCAAGTTCAACAGAGTTTTGTAAGGTAAGTGGAAGACCATCAATTTTAAACTTACAATAAAATCAAAAAAATTATGGACAACCCTGAGCATCCTCTTCATGAGACAGTCATACAACAACAGACCGTCTTCAGTCGGAGGCTTCTTTAGTTTCGCTGCAGTACAGACCGCTACAGGAAATCATTCCTGCCCACAGCCATCTACATCATCTACAACAACTCCTTAAAGAATTAATCATATGAGCTATACCAACACTTAATTTCCCTCTGGGATTAATAAAGTTTTTTTGAATTGAATTTGAATTGAATGTGGTGTAAAGACGAACACTGAACATCAGTTTTTAATCTCCTTGATGACAGCTTGATGACATCATCAAAATGAGCTATTGCGGTAGGTCGGTATTGTCAAAGTCTCTACCTTAGACCAAACCTTATACGTTTTATATTGCCCACCACTACTGAGCATCCATGTAGCAAATCTAGGCATGGAAAAACAGCATAAGAATGTTTTTTTTTTGTTTTTTTTACTATGGCCAACATATTATTCTATTCTATTCTATTCTATTCTATTCTATTCTATTCTATTCTATTCTATTCTATTCTATTCTATTTTGTGTTGCTTGAATATTGCCCAGGCTCCTTTGAATGCAAAACAAGTAATTGATAAACAATTAGTTGAAAACAGTCATGTACTGAAGGTAGTTTGTTTTTAGCACCAGGTCCCACCACATTCAGTGAGGCTTGGGTCTTGACTGTAACTGAGCACATAAACAGGTGATCACTCTGATGATGATCTGTTTTTCAGTACTTTTTGTTAACAGTGCCTGGCTGCTGCTTTCTCTCATCATAATTCTGATGAAAACAGCAACGGTGTACTTAGTTTTTTTACCCAGCTTTACCATTTGGACTTCAGTTCTGTTTGATAAATAACGACAGTGAGGAATCTGTTTTGTGTTTTTGTACACCTGAGTTTAGATTTACATATTTGTTGAACCTAGTAAAGACCATGCATCTTCTATATGCTTATATCTAAAACCTGACTTGAAAGACAGAGCTCTTTCTTTCATAACAGTTTTTGCTGTAAAGATATATCATACATATATGTAGGAGAATGACCAACCAGTAACATATGTTTCACTGCGCTGAAGATGGAAAACAAAATCTTATCCGATTTTATCTTGGTCATTGGCTCATCTGTATGTGTGGTATATAAATAAGTACAAAAACCCTTTTACTGATGTCTCCCTTAGGCATTTATTTACCCTGAAACACAGGCAGCAAGACCGACATTTACACTAAACACGAAAGAAAGAAAGAAAGAAAGAAAGAAAGAAAGAAAGAAAGAAAGAAAGAAAGAAAGAAAGAAAGAAAGAAAGAAAGAAAGAAAGAAAGAAAGAAAGAGAAAGAAAGAAACATGTATTTCAGTTGAATCAAGTGGAATTTGCCATCTTGGCACTAATGATAACATTTCTCAGGGGAAGAAGGTCAGCCTGTTAAAATTTGCATAACTGATTTCAAAACAATAACAAAAACAGAGAAAAGGTTTCACTTGCATGGATCTTAGATTCCTGCTTTCTTTTTTTTTTCTTCTTTTTTTAACGTGTCCTGTTTGGCAGTGTGGAGCTCAGAATTGGTGTCTGAGTACCAAGTAGAAGCCCAACAGATTTATTTTCACAAGCGGAGCAGTACAGCTTTTGCTATAGTACTCCACATGATATATGTGTGAAAAATCTTTATTATGAATTGTTGGGGTTTTTATTTCCTGATGTTATGGACACGGAGACGGAAAATTAAGGAGAAGAAAGAAGGAAGATGAAGAAGAGAGGTTGGAAACAAAAAGTCAAGAGAGAGGGTGAGTTGAAAATACAAGAGAGGAAGGGGAACAAAGAAAACACAGGAAGACATTGAAGTCTGCCTCCATACCCACAGGACGGCAGAGAGAGGGGGAAAAACAAAACAAAACACAAAAAGGAACATCGACAAAACAAACCAAACATTGTGAACTAAGAATTACACAACCACATCACACAAAAATAGATATAAAAATACAACAACAATGTCACAGAAAAACTAATGGTACCAATTAATCAAGCTCTAGTAATGATAACCTCAGCCCAAGAATATATCCTTAAACACCAGAGACCCCACATCTATGTGTGTGTGTTACCATGCTGGTACATATAAGGTTTCTCCATTAGAGTGTTCAATAGTTGGTGTGAGCAGGCATCAATCCGTCTCCCAGGAATCGATGAAGACATGAAGGAGATCGGAGCAAAGACGTCCAAAGGACCCCCAGAGCCCCAGGCGGACCCGGGCGGGGCTGACCGCATCCCCCAAGAGTGGAGCAAAGGAGAACCCCAGGGGAACGTCCAGCGGCTACTATGCAGGGGCCCGGGGGGCAGCAGTGACGAGCCCACGGGGCCCGCCGGCAACCGGGCGTGCCAGGGCGGGCCAGTCAATGGACCGGGAGAGCCGGGCCCCAGGGGCACCCCAACCCCCAGCAGGGACCCGACAAGGGACCGGCCGACGAGGGGCCCCCGGCACTGCAGTGTGGGGCTTGAGGTGCGCCAGGCGACGGGGCAGACCAAGATCCAACCTGACAGGTTGACAAAGATATACAGACACAGTCATACGTTCCCTCCCTCTTAAACACATACATTCTCACTGACTCACCAAGACACCCAAAAAAAATGAAGCTGTACCCTCACTCACATACCCCATACACACTTTATGCTCCCAGGTCCAGGTACCGATGCCCCAGTAGAGCCACCAGCCCCCGGACCCGGGAAGTGGACCCCCTACCTTCTAGGACGGAGACAAGCAGACCGCCAAGGGCCCCACAGTGGCAAAGTAGCCCAACAGCCCAGGACCCCGAACAGACCGCCTGTTCCTCCTCCGGACCCCAACCCCTGATGGCCCGTAGCGAACAGGGGTGTGAAAAGACCCCTAGCCTCCATCCTCCCACTCGAGTATGGTGTTGATGCGTGTTGTTATAATGTGCATTTAAAACAGAAGGGTGGGATGTGGGGAAGGCAGCCACACATCCCCCAACCCCCACCCCGACCCCTCAGTGTCTATATGTGGTTTAACAGTGGCCACCGGCACCAGAGGTGAAGCTGATTGAACCGCTCCCCCTCTGGATGCGAAAAGTGTGCCCACCCCAAAGTCCCTACATATGTGTCGCGTGAGAATGTTATAAGTGGGAGTTTCTAAGTTGTATATTAAAATTGGGACCCAGGACGCCACGGGATAGCAAGGAGGGAAGCCCCTCCTTGCACCCCAATGATGTGCCCATGCCCCAAGACCCTATATGAGTGGTAACGTGATGGAGCGGGTGGACATAGGTGTCCAGGGATGGGGAGGGAAGGACTGGGAGACAAAATGTCTTCCCAGGGAGCCAGCTCCCCCACTGACCCCAATAGGCACCGCTGTTCACCGGGATCCACCAGGGGAGGGAGGCCATGGCACGTTCGACCCGGGGCCCACGGCCACAGCACCACAAAGCCCCACGGACCCCAAGGCAGTCCCCCCAGCCCCATCCCAGAAGGGGAACTAAACCCACCCTGACATTCGCTCTACTCTCAAAACACAAAAGACACTAGACACCCAGCGCCCCACCCACCTGCTCTGCACACCCACCACCTGGCCAGTCCACCCACAAGTCCGACCGAACCCGGCCAAATGCCCGACCCCAGCGCCCCGCACAAAGACCAAGACCCAGGAGCCAAGTCCAGTGCGAAAAAGGACTGATCCGGCCCAGCCGCCGCGACCAGCAGCCAGGCACCCCAACCAGCAAACAAGGCGAGACGCCATACAGGGACCGGCGATGACAATCGGCCCAGAGAAAAAGAGAGAGGTGGCTGCACATGCCGGCCGCCGGCCGGCCCCGACCCCCACAGGCAACAGAGATCCCACGCCGGCCGACCCCCAGCCAGGACCACAGCTAGGGGGCGCGGCGCCCAGAGCACCGAATCCCCAGGCCCACCCCAGACCCTACCCAGGTGCAGCACGGCCACCAGGCCAGTAACCCATGTCCGCCAGTGCAACCCCCCTAAGGCACCGCATGCAGCCATCAGGAGTTACCACCCAAAGCCCAACCCCAGGCCGGCCACGACGTCCAGCGCCCCATCCGCCCAGTGATCCCACCCCCAGGGGTCCCCCCCAGACGACTCCAACCCCAAAACCCCCACATCAGCAACAGTATCCCAAACGACAAAACCAAGTGCCCCCCACCCCTACTAGGTGATGGAGCCGATCAAAGGAGCCCAGAGAGATTGATCAGATATGGAGCCAGAGGCCGTCTCAAGACCAATATGGTCCAACAAGAGATTTCTATGCTGATTAATATTAAGAGCTTTTTTATTTTTCCAGTTCAGGAGGATAGTTTTCTTAGCGATGCATAAGGCAATGTGAACCATTGGAACTGACTTTGTGTCCATGGTGACATCATTTAAATTTCCTGACAGGCAAACTAAGGGAGATGGTGGGATGTTACATTTCAGACACTTTGATAAGTCCTCACATATCTGGCACCAAAATTTCTTAACAGGTGGACAGAACCAAAGCGCATGAATATAAGTATCGGGTATATTGCTTGTGCATTGTAAGCAGGTATTAGACGATGTAAAACCCATCCTAAACATTCGTTGACCTGTATAGTGTACTCTATGAAGGATTTTGTATTGTATTAATTGCAAATGAGGATTTTTTGTTATTTTAAAGGTTCTTAAACATATCTGAGACCAGACGTTTTGGTTAAAGCTGGCTGATAAATCCACCTCCCATTTTGAAATAGGGATGACTATTGATTCATCTAATGTAGATAAAGTTTTGTATATTTTAGACAGCAATTTGGGGGGTTTGAGATTAGATTTAATTTGTTGATATTCTAAGAATTAGTTTTTATCAATTCCATATTGTGTAATTAATGTATTAAATGGGATAAAGTCTGTTCCTTTCAAATATATGTTCCAGGTATTCAATTCCATTGCACCTCCAGACTGGAAAACTTATCATACATACAGATTCCTGCTTTCTTACTGGTGTTGGGTTTTTGCCCGTATCAGATTTAACTGTGTGAAATGTCATGAGTCCAACTTTGCCATGGAAAAAAGAAAGCCCTTTAAAATCAATCAAGTTCTTGACATATGAACTTCTGGGGAAAAGAGAAAAACCTACTCCAGAAAATTTGTTGCTAACAAACAGTAAATGTTAAATTGACAACTTGAATTAATGTGGCTAGGCCTGATGAGTCATACTTTTTTTACTTAATGTGCCACAAATAAAAGTGTGGGTCTTAAAATAACTTGTATAAGCAGCAAAAGAGCCTTTATGGCTTTTCCAGATATCCGGTCTTTCACTGAGTAGAGCCCAAAAAGATGAAGCAAATTTGACATTTTGAGCATACATTTCTGTTTATTTTTTTCTTTTACATTTTCTTCCCAACTGGATTTACATGGTGCTTAGTTAGACGTGAGAGCCATTTTTCTAATGTCTTTTTACCAAACTTAGTCTGAAGGGGAAGTGATGGGGTTGTGCCTCAGGGATCAAGCAGATATTAGAAAATTATTGAATAATGGGTAGAGGTCTTTGAATAAGGATCATTTTTCTCTCAAGTCTTAAGGTATGTAGGAAGCCAGTGTAAGTGGGCCAGGATAATGGCAATTTAATGTCTTTGTGTTGTTTATGTCCAAATGTTGAAAGATAAATAAGAAATATAAGGAACATTGGGGTACCAAATACAACTTTATTGGTGCCCTAATAAAATATAAAAAAACAACAACTTATATATATACTTATATAACATATATATATATATATATATATATACAACCCCCGACTCAACTCTCATGCAGACAAACACTTAAGAACAACAATAAACAGGACGCTAAAAGGACATTGGGCCAAGTGCAGATGTGTTAGGTAAGGAAACGCCACCGAGAGAGTCCTCTGCCATGGCAGCAGCACATCAGCAGCAGCAGCCAAGGCACTGATACAGGGCACCCAGGGGAGGCAAGGCCGAGACCCCCACCTCCACCCAAGCTCTACCTGGAGCACCCAGGCAGCCACAGGCAGTCACCGCTCCCGACCCAGAGCGCTCACACAGAGGAAACACTGGTAGGAAGATTAAAAAAACAGGTTAAAATATAAAAATAAACAGTAGATAAACATGATAATACTAAGTAGTAAAAACATTGATAAAATATAAGCAAGAGCTTATATTTAATTGAAGACCAATCAAACAGACTACAATAAATAATAATCAGTTAAAAGCTAGGCTAAAAAGGTGAGTTTTGAGCCTGACCTTAAAAAGATTAACATTATATACGACCCTGAGGTCCTCTGGCAGCCTGTTCCAGAGGTGAGAGCCATAAAACTGGAAAGACACCTCGCTGTGAGTGTGTCCTGACTTTAGGGAGGCTGTCAGAGGAGTGAAGGTTCATTTGGTAAAGCAGTTCTGAAAAATAAGAAGGCACAAGATCATTAAGACACTTAAAAACCATTAAAATAACCTTAAAATCTAAAACACACAGTGAGCCAATGCAATGAATTTAAAACGGGTGTAATGTGCTTCCGCCTCCTGGTCTTTGTCAGGACAAATGCTCCTGAATTTTATAAAAGTTGTAAATCTGAGATACTCTCTTTAGGAAGACCAGAAAGCAGGGCATTGCAGTAATACATTCTACTGGTAATAAAAGCATGCATCAGTGTCTCCGTGTTGGCCCAAGAGAGAATGGGGCGGACTCTGGCAATGTTCTTTAGCTGATAAAAACCTATTTTAGTAATGTTTTAAATGTAAGGGAAGAAAATCAGCTCGGGATCAAAAATGACGGTCAGGTTCTTCCCTTGTAAAGAAGGATTAAAAGACAGTGATTGTAGTTAGGGGTGTCAAGTTATTGTATTGATTGCAATGAATTAATTTCAATTTAGCATGCTATGTTTTTTAATCCCATTAATCTAATTTTTAATATTTAATTTGACTGTTTCTGCATGCAAGTTGCCTTTAAATAAAATCTGATTTCATGCTTGGGGCTTCTCGTTCTTGTGTTAACCACACTCTGAAGTGGACATCGATTGGCTGTCTCTAGGCCTGCTCATCATAAGATGACGCTTCCGTTGTAGTGGCGAGGGCAAGATGAGTGAGGATGAGCGGTGAGCTGCAGAGACTGTTGCCAATTTAGAGTCTTTGTCGCTGTATTTAAAAAAAGCGACTAGCGAAAAATCTAGTGACTTTATCTGGGGTTATTTGAGAGTTTTGGGTTAAGAATGTATCCTTGTTACTCTCACTGAGCAGCAGTCCAGCCATGGGCTCGTATCCCATCTCGGAATGTTCACAGCAGGCAGGCAGTCAATCTGCACGCTGCAGCTCCACCTGCCCCCAGGTCCATCTAAACTCAGAGCAGATATTTACCCCACTGAGTCCAGAATGCTAACAAATTGTGCATGCTTGAAGCCAAAGTTGCAGACAGGAGGCACTGGGACTAGTCTCAAAAACAGAAATTTAAATGGCAATAAATTAATTAATCAAGTCATTTTTTTGTTATATATTTGTTCTGCCACAATAATATATTGAATTTATATGAAAATATGTCAAGATGAGGGCTTTTCTCAGCAATTAGGTGTGATAAAAAAAAAAGATTAATTAGATAAATTAATGAAGCTACAGATCATAATTAATGAAAAATTAATCTCAAAGTATTTGTAATCTCATGACAGCACTAATTGTAGTTTTATGAAAAGTTTCTCTCTCTGAGCCTCAGGGCCAATCACTGAAACTTCAGTTTTGACCTAGTTGAGCTGGAGAATGTTTTCTGCCATTCAGAATAAAATGTCTAAAATGTAGTTAAAAGTGCATCCATTGGCCGTATGTCAACGAGGAGAAAAGGAGATGTACAACTGTGTATCATCAGCATAACTGTGAAAATTAACTCTGTGTCTTCTGATGACACTGTCAAGAGGGAGCATATAAAGGTTAAAAAGCAATGGACCTAAAATTGAACCACGGGGCACACCACACGTAATCTTGTGGACCTTAGAGGAACAGGTATCTAAACTTACCATTAAAGTTCTGTCCACGAGACGGGATGTGAACCATTTCTGAACCGAATCAGAGAGGCCAATCTGTTTTAAACGGGTTTAAAGAATATATATATATATATATATATATATATATATATATATATATATATATATATATGTGCGTGTGTGTGAGTGTAGGTGTGTACACTGATATTATTTATGTATGTATCAGTCTATGGTCTTTGTGTGGGTGTCAGTTTCCTAAATTTTACATAGATCAGGTTTTGTTTTTTTCTTCCCATATCTTGTTCATGTTTGGATTTTATGCTGACATACAAATACAGGCAGGAAGAACAGGGGGGCCTTCCAAACCCCCTTCCACCTATCCTGCATGATCTCTCCCTGTGCCAACTGAAACATTTTAAGAGCATAGTGTCAGTGACTTCATTAACCACAGAAATCCCTTGGAGGCGTCTTATTCAGGCAGTTTCAAACTGATGCAAATTTTCTAACTGCTAAGCAAACCTTGGAAGAGGATGAAAAGTTTAGAGATGGGATGAGATAGATGAGGGTTTGCAGATAAACGATAAAACTGAAGAGACTTGACTCCCTGAAACCATTCACTTTGAGTTTATTAAAAGCCACAGTCAGTTTTCCTTTGAACCTCAGGACTTCCCTTATCATTTTGCCTGTTGTTCAATTTGCACTGAATAATTTTTTTCCCCTCTTCTTTTTTTTTTCTTTCTGAAAATTAAAGTTACCCACCTTGACATAATTATGTTTTTACCTCCTGGCATCTTTTTTCTCTTCTGGCCTTTCCCCAAAGCAGAGCAGCAGTTTCACTTCTTTAAAACTGCCATCACCTGTCAGAGTTTACATAGTCGTACTTAATAGGCTGTAAATTATACTGCTTATGGCACAAATCATAAAATGTGAGACAGTTCTGGTGAAAGCTAATCCACTTGCACTGAGGGACGAACAGACTTATCAATGTTTGAGGGACACCCCAGCTCATCATCCATCACTCATGTGTTTCTTTAGCACCTTGCCTAAGGCAGGAGAATGATTGCTAAACACAGTGATACGATTAAATCTATTAAAATCCTCCTCTCCACCTGGTGCCTGGCTCGTGGCAGTCTTCCACACACCTGTCGAAGTAACGGAACGCACCCACACACACGCATGCACGCACACACACGCACGCATACACATATTTATGTGCAAGTCTGTCTGTGTGTGAAGTGCATGCAACAATGTGGTGTTTATAATATAAACTCAAGCAAAGAACAATATCCTACAACTGATATGCATGTCAGATTTGTGTAAGAACTGTCCTGATTCTAAATTTGCACGAAAGGATTAAACTTCTCTCTGTGCAAATACTGCCTGCCCTCAGTGAGAAGACGTCCAGAGTGTCACCTTCATTAACTGTTTCCTGATCTGAAGCCCAATATTCTTGGTACCGACTCAACCCAAAACACACAAGCACACGCTTGTACGTATGCACTGTGTTTCTACTAAAACACTGGAGCCCTATCAAGGCTGTTTAGTAAACGGTGGGAGAGAATGTCAAGCCCTTGGAAGACGTGTCATCATGCCCCCCTACCAGAGAAAGGCATCGCCACCTAGGTGTTATGTGTAAACACCCACACACACTCTGGACACACGAACGCAGGTGATGAAAGGAACGAAAGAGATTTCCACTGGTTTGGAAGTCACTCAACAACCTTTCAGTTTGCCTCCTTCTGTAGAGGTCAGAAAAAACTGCCAGAAACGTTTAAGTAAAAGTTCAACAAGCGCTGAATACTATATTCATTAAATATTTCTTATTTATAATTCTCAGCTTCTGATCACAGTAAAACACAAATCGTCACAAGATCTAAAATACTAAGAACACTAAGAAGCACAGAATCCAACAGCAATATACTGACGATAAAGTCCAATTTTGTTAAAAGTCCCCCAAAAATGCAGCTGCTCCTTCTCTGTAAACATGTGCATCCTTGTCCCAGTCTGATAGAGTCCAAAGAATAAGGCAGTGTGAGATCTCCCCTTCCTAAACATGGTTTATATACACGATTTGGGAAAAAGAAGTTTGAAGACAAACACAGACCACAGCGAGACACTGTGTATATTTGAATCATTGCTATTTCACCCTAAAATATTTTCCATGTCAACATGCAGTAAACATGGAGTTATGGAGAGGGCTTTTCAGCAAGGGAGGGAGAGAACCAGGGGAGGAATCAAAAATGGCATCTTGCATGTCGGGAAGTTAGTATGTTTTGATAGAAAATGTTATTGCCTTGGAAAATCTGATCTGATAAGTTGTCATTGCCTCACTGTAATGTAGTCATACATGAGGTTATACTGTCCCCTCAGTATAAAGGTTTGTTCCTTCTTCACCAGTCTTTTCCAGACTTTCAACGGGTTTTCTTCTAGGAATGTCCTGGTTTTAGTAACATTCATCTTGCAATCAAATCTGAGTATAGGTCAATCTTTCTGCTGAAGCACCCCATAATATAATGCTGCCACCACCATGTTTCAGACTGTTTTGAGCAAAATATTTCACTCAGACAAATTGCATCCTTCCTACTGTATTTAGTCTATTTTTTTTTTTATTCAAATCAGACCCATCTTTGTTCACTTTTTGTGAAGGCTGCATCCTTTATCTCCCCATTGCCACAGCTATACAGTCACACTCCTTCTGAAACATCCCTAAATGGCTCTTCTGTGTCCTGCAGATGTAAACATATTTCAAACCCTCATTATTATATTATGATTCACTGCTCACTGACTTCACTGAGAAAACAAGGTGTGTGTTATAGAGTGTGTTGTTTGGGGCTTTCCTAGAGGTTAATATTTCAGACAGTTAGAAAAGGTGACATTAAAAATGTTTCACAACTTTCTGACCTCTTTCTTACTTAAGTTACATGTTAAACAGCCTGTGTCTGTGAATTTGCAGAGGGTCAGCACATATTATCTTTGCTGATTGACAGTACTTTAGGAGATCACATGAGAATTGGCATGTTAAACTGATCAATCTTTAAAAAGAGACATTTTTAAGGAAAGGTTTTCTTTTAAAATTCAAAGCAAATGCAAAAAACAGCCAAACAAAAAGATGAGTTTGAAGATCCGACTTTGGGACATTGACAGCTACTAACTATTTTAATGACAGCAAAGCCGTTTTGTATTGTTCAGCAGTTGTCAGAGATGCAAGAAAAATACAAACATCTGAAAACATATAATTCTCACAGACAGAGCCGTTGAGGTGCTGCCATCAGAGCAAATACATTTCCCAATAAGTGTTTTTGGAATTGTAGTTTCTCAGAATGCTTGGTACATTCATTGGAAGGAAATCTTACACCCTCCCCAATACAGCAGCCCTGTTTTTAAACAGATAACCCTACCCACATGAGTGTGTAGCAATCGGAACAGGTGTGAATGAAAGGTATCTAGTGTGGAAAGATACCCTCTAGTGGTCAGTTACATATCTTCACAGTACTTTATATTATTAAGCACTGGACCACAATAAACCTATCTTGACATATTTTAATGCACCGCAGAGAATGCTTTAATATTTTACGTCAGGGTAATACAAGTCAGGGTAAGGCAAGCAAACTTTATTTGTAAAAAAAAAACAAACATTAATGGATATGGTGATATAAAGTGCTTTACACAGGACACATCTAAAACAATTACATTAAATGCAACAAATACATGAAAAGATTGTGAAATGTAAGCATTACGTAAAGCAAAAGGAACAATAAAATGCACATTTTAAACAAAAATAGCTTAAACATAGTATATGAAAAATGAAAATAAAAAGATAATATTTTTTAGCCTTTATGGGAAAGCTGCAGTAAATTTAGTCCTGCGCCAGTTTAGTCTTGGGGAAAACTGAGTAAACATGTCTTTGATGACCGAAGGGGTCCGGAAGGTTGAAACCTGACATGCAACCCTGTTATTTATTTAGGCCCTAGACCATTGAGTGCCTAAAGCTGTGCATCATTAGTAAAGCTATAGGAAGATATGTTGTAATCTTCACCAATAAGAGGCACAAACAGCATATAAATGTTGAATGAAAGCAGGCAGAGAATGGAGGAATACCACGTGATGTTTTTTTACTTAGATTTATGAATGACAAATGACACAGGGATTATACGTCATTTTATACATTTTTTAATTGAATGGTCAAAAGATTAAACAAATACTTAAGTGGTTGATGTCGTAACAAGTATTTCAATAGCTCTGGGTAAAGAACAATCAATATAACTGTGTGTGTCTTCTTCCAATGCAAAGCCATAAGGCTTTATAACTGCCTTATTCCCAAATAAACAGAGAATATGAGCATATTCAGACATAATTACCATTAGGTTTTCCTTGACTGAGGGTGTTTGTAAATGGAGGAGAAAGAAAATAGAACAAAGCACAAGAAGCAAAGCTGAACCTTGAAGATTAACATGTTTGGATCTGAGGCATAAGATTTAGAACTATATGCAAAGGAGAAAGTAAATCTGGAGCAGGACATAAAGAAGAAGAGAGTTCGTTTACATTCACTGTCAAAGCTCGGTGAAGTGTGACAGAGGAAAAACCCAGGTAGCACATGGAGCTCCTAAATGTTGAATAAATGAATGTACTTACCCAGTAGAGTTGTTAAAATAGAATAAATTTTCTCAGGACACTAATCCAGTAAGGACTCCGGAGCACAATGTGATGTTTAAGCAGTATGCTGACATCCAACAGAAGTGATCCCTGAAGCATAACTCAAATCCCCAAATCTCCAAATTTATATTAAATGAAAAAAGAGTGGCATACATTCATTCATTGTTTTTACTTTAAGGAAAAATGTATGAACTGGGATCAAAAGGCAATCTTTAGTTCAGATGGTGGACTGCATATCATTTTGTTTTGTCAGTAAGAGGTTATACATTATTGGGTACTTACTGTATAAATGGCATCTTAAATCATGATAGATGAACTGGTTGTAATTTGCTGCACAACTCATCCTGAATTTGTAGTCCAATGTTTTGGAAAGGCTGCAGACCCATTCAGAGTCCCCCTGTCTCACGCCAGGAAAAATCTGTTTTGGTTTCATGTGCTATGATGCAGGGATTTTTGTTGTTAAAGGTAAGGATGAGCTTTGATGAAAGATGGTGGATTGCTGGTTGAGGAGAGAAGACAGCATGGCAGACATGGCAGCCTGCTGAATGAGCTGGTTGAGTGGAGTGGGGAAACACACTATTGGCAGAACACAGCTTGAAGCTGACGTGCATGAAACAACTATCTATACTACTACTAATTTTTATTCCTTGCATAATGGAAGGGGTGTTTAGAGCTGCAGCTATCCACACAACATGACCCAGGGACAGCAGAGTCACACCAATAAACCAAGCAGGACAATTTTTGTGTGGGACATTTAAAATGTATGCTAAAAGTAACTCAAAATGTAGATTTTTAACAGTAAAGGTAAACGGTTTAAAGGTAAAGACACTTAATATAAAATAGGTGTGCCAAAACAACAAGAGGAAGTCCATCTTAAGAAAAATAGGAAATCATCATATTTACTGTATATCAATGACATTTTCTGTTAAATTATTATTCCTATATGATCATCCTGAAAACAAAGGGAATATCTTATGTAATCCCCTCAAAATGGGAGGGCGTATTTTGTTTTGTATTTCTGCATGGGTTTGGGGTGATTTGTGGAATCGTGTTATATGCATGTTTTGTTTGTTTTGTGATTTAATTGTTTGGTTTGGTTTTGGTTGTTTATGTTTTGAGTTGACGCCTCCTAGTTCATTACTTTGTGATCATTATTGTGTGACCTCCCAAACGTGATTGTTGAAATCAATCAGTCAGGCTGAAATCAGGACACCTGTTGTTCATGCGGGGAGGAAAAGGATAAAAGGGTGAGATGGGCACAGCAAGGAGTGTTGGGAGGCGCACAAATCGAGTGGACGACAGGCACAGAGGACACCCGCAGCGCAGACTACGTGTGGCGGCAGGGCGATCAGACCTTTCCTGGCCAGTAAGTAGCCGTTCCGTCCCGTTGTGGTGTTTAGTGTGACAGAAGCCTTGGGCTGAAGGTGTCGAGTGTGAGATGAGATGAGCACTGCGAGTAGATCTGCTGTTTAGTTGACCATCCACAAACAACCCCCCACTCCCCCCCACCCCTTGCCCCCCAGGTATTAATTACGATCCTCCGGTACATTTCTTGCTGTGTGAAAGCAGCCGAAAGGCAATGTTCCGGAAAAAAGTGGTGTGTTTGAAAACACAACTCCGGTTAAAGACGGGATGGAATTGTCCGCAAATATTTCAGAATTTCTGTCTGAAAACGGCTTTATAGTGTTTTTTACGTCCTTGTACTTTGCCATATGATCCACCCTAACACTGATACGAATAAGAAATACTAAAAAGCTTTTACATACCTGTTTTTTACAAAACTAAATTTGCTGTTTATGTTTTAATTAAACTTTCCAACTCAAATCCAAGCAATAGATTTGAGATTATGAAAGATTATGTGAAAACGAACAGTAGAATATATAAAAAGTATGACATCTGACTGAAAAGGGTTCTATTAAGAGTATGTTTGTAATTGTGGACATTTTTGCCATTCACACAATACCATGTCCTCAGCAAAGAAGAGGTATGGTATGTAGTTTTGTTTTGCCTTTGAAACTCATAGCAATACCAACCAACAACCACAAGCACTCCCTCTCTGCACGTTTTTTGATAATTCAATAGCCAAAAAATTCGAAGCAAATCTAGATGAACCTTCATGTAATTTTTGTCATAAGAGTTAAAACTCCACTGCACATTTGTTCTTACAAGCATATGCATGGTGTGAAACACAGAGATAATAAATATTGCAAAATGCTTCATAGAGAGACTGCTAAAAACTAACATCAAATGTTGTCGTCACGGCAGTAGTGTATTAGGAATGCACTTTCTGTATTTACTCTTCTTCTACTACCTGTTATTGGACACAGGCAGATTGTATCTGTAGCGCCATCTGATGTTTACAATAAGAACTTCAGTGCCTCAACTGTGCCTTAAGAGTCATCCAAACCAAAATTCTCTCAAGACAGCTGCTGAGTGAAAGCGTAACTATGGCTTAACGGCCACGGCAAGTTACCGTGAAGGGTAAACACTGGCTGGATAAGATGCATTGCAGACCTGACAGGTGCTGCTCACCAAGTGCTGCTTGATCTCCTGATAGCTGAAGGAGCAAACCACTTTTTCAATTTCTTACCAGAAAAAAACAAGTACAACTTTGTTTCAATGTACATCAATCAATATATCTTTAAATATCTATTTATCTTTACATCTTTATTAATATAAATTGCATACAAATCTGAGCTCTTTTTTCAATGTGTAAACCTAGCTATTTTTGCATTTGTTAATATTGGACTGTGAGTAGCACAGTAAATATTGATCTTAAGATTTTGTCTTCAGATCCCATGTTTTGTGGTGCAAAAAAGTTAGCAAAAAAAGCAAAGAAGTTCATAATCATAATTAGCTCTGTTGCTTAAATCCTTGAAATTGCTCTCAGGTTTCCAATTAAATAACTTTAGATGTGCCAGTTAGACCTCTTAGAATTCCATTAACCACTTTAATTAGTACTTCATAAGAGGCTCCAATTGTCTATGGTCCCCTGGTTCCTGATAACTAGCACTTTGGTTACAGAATAGGGGAGATGTATAACCCACATAACACTGAATTTGTATAATCAGTTTTAAAATCATGAAGTTGGAAAATCAGTTATACAGAAACAACAGCAATTACATGAGTTTTAAAGTCTATTACTCTGTATATGGCTGTTTAGCTAATATTTCCTCAAAGTATATCTGAGGAAAGTGCTGCATTGCCTAATTATTCTTGTTGCACACAGGCAGCACTCGCCTTATGAACCTTTATTTCCCCACTGGGCTTCTCGGCTGGTCTGGAGTAAATCAACTGATGTGTGCTAATTTGTGTGTCTCAATCCCTGTGGCAAGAGGAGAAGGTATGCGCGTTCATGTACATGTGCAAGAGAGTGTGAGTGTATGTGTGTGTGCAGACGAGTCAACTGGACCATGCAGATGAGTTGGATCCTGCTGCTGCCGGCAAAATCCTTCCTGGGGCACCTCATGTCAGTGCGGTAGATCTATCTAGACACCATCTCCTGGTGTGCGCTCAGACACAAATAAACTTTCCAAGAAGGTGAATACATTTGAATACATTTTCCAGAACTAACTTACTATTTACACAACCCCAGATATTTTTCATGGAATTCAGAAGTACAGTGGCTTGAAAAAGTATTCGGCCCCCTTGAACTTTTCCACATTTTGTCACATTACAGCCACAAAGATGAATCAATTTTATTGGAATTCCTCGTGAAAGACCAATACAAAGTGGTGTACACGTGAGAAGTGGAACGAAAATCATACATGATTCCAAAAGATTTTTGCAAATGAATAACTGAAAAGTGGGGTGTGCGTAAGTGAGTCAATACTTTGCAGAACCACCTTTTGCTGCAATTACAGCTGCCAGTCTTTTAGGGTATGTCTCTACCAGCTTTGCACATCTAGAGACTGAAATTCTTGCCCATTCTTCTTTGGAAAACAGCTCCAGCTCAGTCAGATTAGATGGACAGCGTTTGTGAACAGCAGTTTTCAGATCTTGCCACAGATTCTCGATTGGATTTAGATCTGGACTTTGACTGGGCCATTCTAACACATGGATATGTTTTGTTTTAAACCATTCCATTGTTGCCCTGGCTTTATGTTTAGGGTCGTTGTCCTGCTGGAAGGTGAACCTCCGCCCCAGTCTCAAGTCTTTTGCAGACTCCAAGAGGTTTTCTTCCAAGATTGCTCTGTATTTGGCTCCATCCATCTTCCCATCAACTCTGACCAGCTTCCCTGTCCCTCCTGAAGAGAAGCACCCCCAGAGCATGATGCTGCCACCACCATATTTGACAGTGGGGATGGTGTGTTCAGAGTGATGTGCAGTGTTAGTTTTCCGCCACACATAGCGTTTTGCATTTTGGCCAAAAAGTTCCATTTTGGTCTCATCTGACCAGAGCACCTTCTTCCACATGTTTGCTGTGTCCCCCACGTGGCTTGTGGCAAACTGCAAACGGGACTTCTTATGGTTTTCTTTTAACAATGGCTTTCTTCTTGCCACTCTTCCATAAGGGCCAACTTTGTGAAGTGCACGACTAATAGTTGTCCTATGGACAGATTCCCCCACCTGAGCTGTAGATCTCTGCAGCTCGTCCAGAGTCACCATGGGCCTCTTGGCTGCATTTCTGATTAGCGCTCTCCTTATTCGGCCTGTGAGTTTAGGTGGACGGCCTTGTCTTGGTAGGTTTACAGTTGTGCCATACTCCTTCCATTTCTGATTGATCGCTTGAACAGTGCTCCGTGGGATGTTCAAGGCTTGGGAAATCTTTTTGTAGCCTAAGCCTGCTTTAAATTTCTCAATAACTTTATCCCTGACCAGTCTGGTGTGTTCTTTGGACTTCATGGTGTTGTTGCTCCCAACATTCTCTTAGACAACCTCTGAGGCCGTCACAGGGCAGCTGTATTTGTACTGACATTAGATTACACACAGGTGCACTCTATTTAGTCATTAGCACTCATCAGACAATGTCTATGGGCAACTGACTGCACTCAGACCAAAGAGGGCTGAATAATTACGCACACCCCACTTTTCAGTTATTTATTTGTAAAAAATTTTTGGAATCATGTATGATTTTTGTTCCACTTCTCACATGTACACCACTTTGTATTGGTCTTTCACATGGAATTACAATAAAATTGATTCATGTTTGTGGCTGTAATGTGACAAAATGTGGAAAAGTTCAAGGGGGCCGAATACTTTTGTAAGCCACTGTATTTCTTCAGAATCCTGTTGAGAGCTGAACACTCAAAGAGGTTACGGTACTCTTGAAAATGTTCATCAATCACCACAAATACAGAGTTTAATTGTTAAACTACACTTAACAAGCAATACAAATAAACACTGTAGATTTGTTTGTAAGTGTGAATAGATTTGTTTCAAGTCCAAAACACCAAACCAGTAAAACTACATTATGAAGTCCGTCTCGGTGCCCTTGGCAGCCATAATACAGAAAGGTACACAGAGATTTTAGGGCAACATGTAGTCCCTTGGAGGTGACAGCTTTTCTGGGTAACTCCATGCATTTTTCAACAAGATAATAAAAAGCCACATTATGCAGTCATAAAAAGAATTTTGGAGTACAGAAATAGTGGTAGTAGTAGTCTACAGTCCTGAGCCCTCATTTCTCAAACATTCATAGAAACTATCCTATATTCTTTCCTACGAATGAAATGTAGAATGTTCGTATGAACAGTCAAAATCCGGATTTATCAAATATGTGGTGGCCAGTCATACACATGTTCCTCCACAATCATCTGTTGATAAATCCCACATAAGCATACCTACAGGTCCTTCTAAAAAAATTAGCATATTGTGATGAAGTTCATTATTTTCCATAATGTAATGATACAAATTAAACTTTCATATATTTTAGATTCATTGCACACCAACTGAAATATTTCAGGTCTTTTATTGTTTTAAAACGGATGATTTTGGCATACAGCTCATGAAAACCCCAAATTCCTATCTCAAAAAATTAGCATATCATGAAAAGGTTCTCTAAACGAGCTATTAACCTAATCATCTGAATCAACTAATTAACTCTAAACACCTGCAAAAGATTCCTGAGGCTTTTAAAAACTCCCACCTGGTTCATTACTCAAAACCGCAATCATGGGTAAGACTGCCGACCTGACTGCTGCCCAGAAGGCCATCATTGACACCCTCAAGCAAGAGGGTAAGACACAGAAAGAAATTTCTGAACTAATAGGCTGTTCCCAGAGTGCTGTATCAAGGCACCTCAGTGGGAAGTCTTTGGGAAGGAAAAAGTGTGGCAGAAAACGCTGCACAACGAGAAGAGGTGACCGGACCCTGAGGAAGATTGTGGAGAAGGACCGATTCCAGACCTTGGGGGACCTCCGGAAGCAGTGGACTGAGTCTGGAGTAGAAACATCCAGAGCCACCGTGCATAGGCGTGTGCAGGAAATGGGCTACAGGTGCCGCATTCCCCAGGTCAAGCCACTTTTGAACCAGAAACAGCGGCAGAAGCTTGACCTGGGCTACAGAGAAGCAGCCCTGGACTGTTGCTCAGTACTCCAAAGTACTTTTTTCGGATGAAACCAAATTTTGCATGTAATTCGGAAATCAAGGTGCCAGAGTCTGGAGGAAGACTGGGGAGAAGGAAATGCCAAAATGCCTGAAGTCCAGTGTCAAGTACCCACAGTCAGTGATGGTCTGGGGTGCCATGTCAGCTGCTGGTGTTGGTCCACTGTGTTTTATCAAGGGCAGGTCAATGCAGCTAGCTATCAGGAGATTTTGGAGCACTTCATGCTTCCATCTGCTGAAAAGCTTTATGGAGATGAAGATTTCATTTTTCAGCACGACCTGGCACCTGCTCACAGTGCCAAAACCACTGGTAAATGGTTTACTGACCATGGTATTACTGTGCTCAATTGGCCTGCCAACTCTCCTGACCTGAACCCCATAGAGAATCTGTGGGATATTGTGAAGAGGAAGTTGAGAGACGCAAGACCCAACACTCTGGATGAGCTTCAGGCCGCTATCGAAGCATCCTGGGCCTCCATAACACCTCAGCAGTGCCACAGGCTGATTGCCTCCATGCCACGCCGCATTGAAGCAGTCATTTCTGCAAAAGGATTCCCAACCAAGTACTGAGTGCATAACTGAACATAATTATTTGAAGGTTGACTTTTTTATATTAAAAACACTTTTCTTTTATTGGTCGGATGAAATATGCTAATTTTTTGAGATAGGAATTTTGGGTTTTCATGAGCTGTATGCCAAAATCATCAGTTTTAAAACAATAAAAGACCTGAAATATTTCAGTTGGTGTGCAATGGATCTAAAATATATGAAAGTTTAATTTTTATCATGACATTATGGAAAATAATGAACTTCATCACAATATGCTAATTTTTTGAGAAGGACCTGTAGTTGCTCCACAGTCATTTGCTTATAGAAATGCCCTCAATTAGCCATATTTGGTCACACCACATCCTCTGACACATGCATTAAAGCCTTGCATTCTTCCTGAAAATATTGGCCAGAAGAGTGAAAAAAGGAATTTCAGTGACACCAAGATTGAGGTGAAACATAAATGGGGTAAAAAAAAAAAGAGTCATGATTAACAGACTTTTAGAAAATTGTCGCAGTTAACTGAAATTCATTTTAACACCAATAGTTTCTGCTTACTTTTATCAGCGGTTCCTCCCTGCAATTATTGCTACACATATATTTTTCTTTCTACCAGCTTTACACATCTAGTGACTGCGTTTCCTGCCTATTCTTCTTTGCAAAACAGTTCAGGCTCAGCCAGATTGGATGGGTGGTATTATTATGCTTTAACTGAAGTGATTCCACTTTAGGTGTAGCTGTAGGTCTAGGGTGGTTTTCCTGGTGGAAGGTGAACTATAGCCGTTGTTTTAAATCTTTTGCCGCATCTTAAAGGCTTTCTTTCAGTATTGGCCTGCAGTAAGTCTCATCCATCTTTCTATTAAATCTGACCATCTTTCTTATCCATGCTCAAGAAAAGCATCCCCAAAGCCTGTTGCTGCCACCACCAAGCTTCACCCTGGGTATAGTGAGTTCAGGGTTAGGTGCAGTGTTAGTTTTCTGCCAAACTAAGTGTTTTGCAAGTGTGTCAAAAGCTTTATTATTGATCTGATCTAACAATATTTTGCAGCAGTTTAGCATCTAGAAGTTTTGAGACTCATTCCACAGAATACGTGCAATCTCTGAAAAGTGGTGCTGTTTGCACAAAGCATATCTTTGCATGCTATTGAAACACATGGCAGGCAGGCAAATTGCACACTACAAAAAGGGTATAAGTACAGAATCAAAAGCATTTATGTCTCAGCGCTTTATGGGAAGTGTTGCAGAGAACAAATGAAAACATAAACAATATTATTTAATACTAGCACTGAAATACAATTTTTTTGACTTTTTTTGACAGCCTTTTCTTGAGTCTGTTTTTTCAATGCTTTTTCATTTTTCTTTTCATGGTTGCATACCTTATTGTACTTTTGAACGTTTTCCATACATTTCAATGCATTTCTTGTTTTATGTATCCTGTCCTGAAGAGGTTGGTGGCATACATGTGCCAGGACAGCTTTGCTCTACAAATGGGGCATCTGGAGATGGTATCCTTATTAGTTGATTGATTTTATTTTATCAAGAGTAGCATCTTGTATCAAAGTATAGACATAAATTACGAACCTGCATTTGTATGACCTTCATTCTATTGGATTATTTATAGTTGTGGGTGAATGTGTGCGTGTGTGGGCTTCAGCCCCGGATGTATTAAGTCTGTTGTTTCACTAACCAGCTGCAGGCTCACCCCTGCAATTCCACACAAGGGGCCGGCTGTGCTCTACTCTGATCAGCACTCCCGCTGACCTGACTCGGTGTTAGGTTACAGTCAGTTTTGGCAAACCATTCATATCAAAAGTAAGGCGTGAATTAGCGTGTATTAACATGCACCAACGGCCAAGGTGTATGTTAACGCCTCGCCATACCATGGCTGTATGTCAGTATGTCACCCCCTGGGCACACAGCCCGTCCCCTCTCTCAATTGCTGGCTAATGCATACTTTTCTTTATCTGTCCTGTTGGTAGCAAACTAGTCATCCTTAGTACATTGACTAAGGAAATTCATGAACATTGCTTATACAATTTTTCAGCAAAAAAACAACAACTTTCTAATTAGAGAGAGAGCACAGTCCAAAAAAGAAAAAAGATATAATTGGAAACTTGAAGTGGGAAACACTTTTACAGCAATGTTGACTATGAAATTGGATTTATTTTGTTTTTTTTCTATTAGATAGATAGATAGATAGATAGATAGATAGATAGATAGATAGATAGATAGATAGATAGATAGATAGATAGATAGATAGATAGATAGATAGATAGATAGATAGATAGATAGATAGATAGATAGATAGATAGATAGATAGATAGATAGATAGATAGATAGATAGATAGATAGATAGATAGATAGATAGATAGATAGATAGATAGATAGATAGATAGATAGATAGATAGATAGATAGATAGATAGATAGATAGATAGATAGATAGATAGATAGATAGATAGATAGATAGAATTGTTTTGTACTAGAGATTGCTAACCAAGTAAACACTTTTGTATCACTCTTGATGCATCATGACTTGATGTAGTCCAGTTGTTTGCATAGGAATATTTAGTTAGTGTTTTGTATTATTAGTTTACAATAATCATACTTTGCACACTTAATTCTGATGTCATGATTTTGTAGAGGGTAGGAGAGATGACCTAAAGAGAGGAGCTGTAGCTGCAGCTCCAGCAGAAGCACCAGCATCACCATTAGGCATGTGAACTGGTAACAATTAATAATTCTTACATTACGTTATAGATAATTAATAAGAAAAGGTCCTTTAATTCATAACACCTATTAAAATATAGATAGAAGCTAATTCAAAATGGGTCAATAACAGTGCAGCATTGAAGACAGTTCACTGGTGGAAGGAGAGAGATGGACAAAGCAAAGACAAATCAGAAAAAGAAAGGGACATTTAAGCAAAGTAAAGAAAAGGGAGACCAACAGAAGCAAGTGAACAAAAAACGTTGAACATTAGATATAAAATTATTAGCCATTGTAGATTAGATGACACATTACACTGTTTTGACACGCCTGCGTTGAAAATAAATTATAATTTAGGCACCTTAATATGTATGCTATAGTCTATAATCCAATGTAACCCTTTTTTATTTTTTTAATAAAAATACCACATCTCGTCTGGGCTAAAGCAGCCTTACATGGTGGCAGGTTGGTAGCAAAGCACAGGAGCAGCAGCCCTCAGGCCAGAGAAGCCACATGGTGCCGAACCCCTCTACTCCTCAACCCCACTGCCACATCCCCTGGTGCAGGTCAAACCCACAAATCAGCCGCAGCACAAGCCCCCAACACCATAACCACCCAGCATGCCACCTGATCGGACAGTCCTAGGGAGGTCAAAGGAGTGCCCCATAGACCCTGTGTAGGAACCCAGCTCGCTTCGACATGAGCAGAGCACCCACACAAACACCACCACATCAGGGGGGAATCCCTCACCAGTCCTTCTCACTGGGTGCAGAGGAAGGAACAAGAGCTGGCAATATGACCTCCCTCCAGTTATAAAGACAGATGTGCATGTGCAAAGTCTATTAACACTGTAGCTGGAGGAGGTGTTTCAGAGACCCCAGTGCTTGCTGAGAGCTGAGTTTCCCCCACCTTTGAGAGAGGTTAAACTGCTCTGGCTGTTTTTTTTTTTGTTCGTTTTTTGTAAGCTTAGATGAACTGAGCTCTCAACAACCATCAACACCCTCTGATGAATTGTGGATGAATTCTTCCACAATAACTTATATCACACTAAATGTAGGCTGTGTGCATAGCCTTCATTTCGCTGAATTAAGCAGTTTGTAGCAGTGAATACTACAGAAAATGCAGAAACGTATAAAGGTGGACACAGAGAAAGAGAGTTTTATGAGTGCAAGCTGGCAGTTCCAATTGACTGAGTTAGCTCATTTGCTGGCAATGACCCTCAAGTAACACCAGAAGAAGAAGCCAGCACCAATTATTCCAGTTGAGAAAGAAGACAACATGTCCTTGGTTCTGTTATGAAATTTTATCAACAAAAGAACATTCAGATTTTACTGAACCCCCTCAAAAAACTCAAATAACAAATGAGAAAGTCTTTGACTAATAATTTACTGTCAAATTTCATTTGACATAAATTAAATAAATAAATCTTAACCTAAAAGGTTTGCAGAACTTCTATTTCAAAGTTAATTTTAAACATTGAATCTAGCAACAAACAACCTACAAGTCAAAAACAGATTGAAGGAGAATGTGTGTCAAAACTGCTATTGGATGAAGGTGATGGAAATGAAATGAATTACTCATTCCCCTGATCTTCCTCCATGGGAATTCAATAAGATGCTGCTCAGGTCCAGATGGTAACCACTTCTGACATTTGACTCATCTGAATTTCAAGTAGAATCGCAGAAAAAAAACAGGCTTTGCTGTGAAAGGAGTGGGGAGGGGTTGATGACGTTGGATGGAGGAGGACATGTGTCTGTAGACAGATTTCAAGATTGCCACGCAGGGGAGATGCGGCACAGGAGGTCTCAAAAGACAGGAAAAGCTATAAATGGATACAGCTTGTACAAAAACCGGGACAATCAACATTATAGTGACTGGGAACAGCTACCATTAACAGGCTAATACTCTGTTCCACAAACTGAGAGTGCTTAATATCTTTATCCAGTTCTGTCTTTTCCTGCGTGTTGATGCCAAAGTTATGGTGGATTAGATGACACAAATCCCAAAAAATGTCCCCTGAGATCTATTTGATGACTTGATGGGTTCACACTGCAGTTAGTTGATGAAACAGATTAGTGCTCTCGGAGTGAGGTGGCATAGGCCAAAGTGTTTCACTCGAATGGGCAGAGATGAAGTGACAAAAAAAAAAAACTATAGGAAAGCTACAATTGATAAAGAAATAGGGGTGGATTTAATCCATACATGGTTGGTCTTTGCTTTGGTGAACATGTTCGTTTCAGGGCTTAGTCTCAGGATATTTGTTGTAAACAAGGTTTTGCTCCCTCATTTCAGTGCACCCACCTGGCTGAATTCTCAATTCCTTAAAAAAATATTAGAAGGAAAATTATTCAGTCTTGTGAGAAAATCTAGTCATGTTAAGAGGTAAATTTGCCACTGTTAGGGACTAAAAAGAGTAAGAAACATGATGCATAGCTAATTGAAAAAGATGAAAGAGAACAAAATGCAGCTCATTCTTTTCCAGCAGGAATGCAAATTAACATTATCCAGAACATCAATAGTCTAATTATGCCTAGAACCCTTAGTAGATAGGTCATTACAGAACAGGATAGTTGCTGAAATGAACAGGAAAAAGATTGTTTCTAAGCCTCAACTGTGAGGTTGATAAAGAAAATGACAGAAAAAGAAGTAGTAAACACAATGCAGACAAATAATTTTAAAAAATGCATTCATTTTCCACTTTATTAGGTACATTAATTGCTTGCTAACCACAATAGCAAATCAGCCAGTTACATGGTAGCAACTAAGTGCATTTAGGTATGTAGACATGGGTAAGACAACTTGCAGTAGTGCAAACATCATTTGGATTGAAAAAGAAAGGAGGTTTTAGTTACTTTAAATTGTTTTGTGTGTGTGTGTGTGTGTGTGTGTGTGTGTGTGTGTGTGTGTGTGTGTTCTTGTATTGCTATCCTATTTAGGACCTTTTCTGGCATATTTGCTAACCTTCTGAAGACCGATGGACCTTGTAGGGACCAAAGGCCGGTCCTAAGATGCTTGACCCCCTTTTTTAGGGTTAGGGGTTAGGTTTAGAGGTATGGTGTGAATTATGTTTTGGTTAAGGTTAGGGTTAGGGAATATACTGTTAATGGTTAGGGTTAGGGTAAGGGTTTGGGTTAGGCATAAATGTAGCTATTAAAATGAATGGAAGTCAATATAAAGTCCTAATATGGGTAGCAATACGGACTTGTGTGTGTGTGTGTGTGTGTGTGTCAAACTGGCTTGTGTGAACATTTAACTGATGATCCACTGAAATCTTCCACACAACAGCCTCTCAGCTTTGCAGGAAAAGATCCAAAAATTGAAAATATCCAACAAGCACATGTCGTGTAATTGAAAATGTTTTGTTGATATCAGAGGTCTGAAGACATGACCTAAAAGCAACAATGGCTGCTTCAACCAAGGTATATGGAATACAATATTAACATAAAAACATAGATGCATCCTTTTCATCTTCACTTCAGGATTGTGGTTTGTGTGTAGAGATCTTTTCGTGCAATACTTGCAGTTACAGTTCCTTGCAAAGGTTTTCACATCTTTGAAAGTTTTTTTTCCTCACCTTTTAATTACAAACTTAAATGTATTTTCAGTGTGAAACCAGCAAAAGCAAAACATAATTGTGAAGTGAAATGAGAAATATTCATATAAACTGTTAGGTTGACTGGAGAGTGAACTAATCAAACATAGTAATATGCAGTTATCGAAATCATTCCATAGTACCTCTGACTGTGTTTTTAGGGGTTTTATTCGCACATAGGGAGAACCAGTAACCCAGTTTTAATACTTTTGCAACTTTTTAGCATATTTACTTCCAGGATTGTCCAATTTGTTCCATCTCTTATCCTACTGACCTCGATGAGCGCTCCCGTTGTTAGGAGTCTGGGGTGTTTGTCTGTGTTTGTCTCTGTCTGTCTTCCTGCACGTTTCTCCACCTATTTTTCTAAACTAAAGTTCTCCACTTCAATGACAGGTTCAGAGCATGTTCATTAGCTTTATTGCTCTCTGTTTTGATATGAGATGTTGATATTTCAGCTTATAAGATCCTACAATGTGGTTCCTGTCAATCATGTGCTGCCATTTTAGTTTCATTTGCTAAGTTTGCAATAAAAGGTGTGCAGACGAAAAAAGATATCTTGAATTTGGAGTTACATGCAGCTGTTTATATGAAAGAAATCTTACTCGGTGGACCTTTAACAAATATCTGGGGCATCCCTATTATCCTGCTTTCAGTACTTTTCCATTAATGTCTTGAAAGATTAGCTGTTTAGATGAAACATTTCCTAAATATTTTACGAGTTGAAAACGCAACCACTAAGAACTATTGCTTCCAATATACTTTAAAAAAAACATACTTGCTTAAAGGTTATTTTAAAATGTACTTTTAATCAGAATGCATATATTCCAATTTACTGAAATGTACCTGTAAACAATGACATAATTCTGAAGATATTGATACTCTGAAATTAACCCGTTTAATAATGTTACAAGCTCACAGTGCCATTTTGTTCATGTCCAAACACAAAATTATTACAGAACACAAAGTGTCTAACAAAATCACTCAAGAGTTTCAAGTCAAAGTTCTTCCCTTTTAGGGTCTGATGTGAGACAACAGAAAACACTTTACCTGCCCCTCAAGAAGATGCAACAGTCACACGGAGGCATGGTAGATGGCTCAGGAGAGGAAGCATCTTTCACTGTATTAATTCAAATGTTCCTCCCAGACATGGCAGCCGTCACACTAAGTTAGGGGAGATGCATTCCTGTACCTCTCCTGGGCACTCCTTTGACATTTCCATTTGTCACATGAAAGCAGTTGGCTTCCTAAGTGAAGAAACGTTACCTTCTCATATGAAAAGTGAAAGCAAGTGAAGTCACTTAAGAGACTGTGGCTTAGTGGGCTGAGTAGTGGTCTTGTGAAATTAAAGTTCTGGGTCCGATTTCAGGCCTCTTTTGCCAAATGTTGCTGTGCCCTGGGCATGGCACCTAACCCCAGGTTGCCTACCAATCTCCACATTGGTGCATGCTTGTGATTGTGACTGAATGAATGTGGCTCCAGAATAAAATGCTTTGAGAGCTCGATTTGACAAGAAAACAATCAAATAAATTCAGTCCATTTACCAAACGCAAGGCATTGGAAAATTGTTGTAGTATTTGTTAATGGCCAGAAGACATTTTAAAATACATCTACATAGAAAACTAAACATGAAAGTGACACATGAGTTTTGAATGCTGGTCTCTGGGGTGATATAAAGTAAATTGACCTTTGATCAGTGAATCTAAAAATGGAACAGGCCTTCCTGAGCAACAAAAACACAGACAGAAAAAAAGTGTATCCACGGCTAACAAAATCAGTGATGTAAACTGTGGAGAGTGAGAGCAACTAAACACTTCTCCAGATATGTTAGATGCAATCAATCCACAATATTTAGTATGTGTACATTTGGGCCAATTTACGGTGACATAGCTTACTTTATACAATAAAGAACCCAGACTTACAAATTCTAATGAATAAAGAAAGTTTAATAGTTCCAAAAATGTAACTTTTAAATTAAATTGCTAATAAAGTCATAAATAATTCACTAAACAATTAATTAATTGAGTCCATTATAAATCAAAGTTGTTTATTTTACCCAGGGCAAATATAATCTTTTCATGCTCTTGTGCTGCGTTGCGCCACAAATTTATTTTGTTTGTCACTGATTGCTCATTAAAGTCACAGAGTGGGGCTACAATTGATTTAGTTCAGATTGTTCCTTCGCTCTTCTTGCAGAAAAACATGTGCTCTCCCCAGTGTTGGAGGAAAATAACAGTGAAGATGTAGATTGTTTGGATCTAGCAGAGATAACGACAGCAGTAGCTTTAATGTCATTGGCAAAGGATGAATACTAATATAAGCATCAAATTAATCAAGCAAACACAGACACACACACACACACATATATATATATAAAATCAAATTATTTCTACATGTTCCTATAATGATGTCTCTTTATTGAATTTAATTATTAGAATATAAGAGGGAAGATAAAACGCTACAACAGTAGCAAATATAAACATGGAGATTGTGCAACAAACAATTTATTATTTAAAAGTAACTGCAAAAGTTGAAAATAAGTATTATAATGTGATTTAAGATCATTGTTAAAAGAAGGCTATAAGAAATATGACCCAACAGAGAAAGTATAGACCACTAGCTGTCTTCCGGTCACGCCCCTTCCCCCTTGGCTGCCGAAACAAGCTCCGCCCTGTCACAATAAACTCCGCCCCCTGATGGTCACGCCCACCTGTCACACTAAGCCCCGCCCCCTGGTGGCCCCACCTGTCAAAATAGGACACGCCCACCTGTCGAAATAGGGTACGCCCCCTGATGGTCACGCCCACCTGTCAAAATATGGCATTAAATGGCTCCCTCTAGTGGTTCTACAATTAAACTACATGCAAAAAATGAAAATACCTCCCCCTAGTGGCCCAATAAATACTATTACACCAAAACTTATAAATGCCTCCCTGTAGTGGTTCAAAATTAATATAACAGCCTATTGTATAATTGGCCCCCTCTAGTGGATCAAAGTAACATTACATGCAAATGTAAAAATACCTCCCCCTAGTGGCTCAAAAATTGAATGACATGCAAATATGAAAATACCTCCCCCTAGTGGCTCAAAAATTAAACTACATGCATATATGAAAATACCTCCCCCTAGTGGCCCAATAAATAGTATTACACCAAAATATATAAATACCTCCCTCTAGTGGTTCAAAATTAATATAACAGCCTATTGTTTAATTGGCCCCCTCTAGTGGATCAAAGTAACATTACACCCAAATGTGAAAATACCTCCCCCTAGTGGCTCAAAAATTAAATGACATGCAAATATGAAAATACCTCCCCCTAGTGGTTCTACAATTAAACTACATGCAAAAAATGAAAATACCTCCCCCTAGTGGCCCAAT
The DNA here is from genome assembly GCA_963556495.2 of Valencia hispanica. Lineage (NCBI taxonomy): Eukaryota > Metazoa > Chordata > Actinopteri > Cyprinodontiformes > Valenciidae > Valencia > Valencia hispanica. Next base: position 21,523,434 of record OY747702.1, read on the forward strand.
AAATACTATTACACCAAAACTTATAAATGCCTCCCTCTAGTGGTTCAAAATTAATATAACAGCCTATTGTATAATTGGCCCCCTCTAGTGGATCAAAGTAACATTACATGCAAATGTAAAAATACCTCCCCCTAGTGGCTCAAAAATTAAATGACATGCAAATATGAAAATACCTCCCCCTAGTGGTTCTACAATTAAACTACATGCAAAAAATGAAAATACCTCCCCCTAGTGGCCCAATAAATACTATTACACCAAAACTTATAAATGCCTCCGTCTAGTGGTTCAAAATTAATATAACAGCCTATTGTATAATTGGCCCCCTCTAGTGGATCAAAGTAACATTACATGCAAATGTAAAAATACCTCCCCCTAGTGGCTCAAAAATTAAATGACATGCAAATATGAAAATACCTCAAAATAACAGTTAAAAGGTGCTTTTTAGCTTCCTGACTTTAATTTAAAACCACATTAGCTCCAACACTCTAGAGACACCATTACATCTGATTCTAACAATTCAACCATGATAAATTAAACTTGTAAGAGCACTAAAAAGAGAATTTATTCACCCACAGCTATGTTGAAGCAGATGCTCATCCTTCTGTTGATTTTAAAAATGCACCATTACACAGTCTTTAAAAACAGACAAGGATTTAAAAAACATCACTTTAAACCTGGTTGCTTTAAGCTGGAAATAAGAAATCTATCAAACTACTAAAGTTACTGATAAAAAACAGTCCACCAATCGGCGTTTGACACGCCCCTGCTCTGCTTTGTATTCGCTGTATTTATCACGCCCCTGACTTCACCTACGTCCGCAAGTCAGGTAAACCGGTTTGGGCGGTGCTCACCGGGCGGCATTTACCTGTATAAAAGGCTGTCGGAAAACGGTTAATCTCTACAGCATGCTGGAAGGACCTCATTCAACAATCCGACCTTAAGGACACGGAGCGCGGTGCTAGGACGAACAAAGAAAACAGCGGTTTCAGGAAGACTGTATCACCGGCTTCATTCGAGGGGAATCCCAGAAGCCCGCGTCATTGTCAGACCGCGTCAGAGCTGAGTACTGGCGGGATTCCCGAGCTTCCCCTGCTAAGAGCTGGAGTTACGGGTTCAGCGGTGAAATCAACTTCACAGCGACTTCAGGAAATCATCACATCGGCAACCTGTATTATCGGTTTGGAGCGAGGTGAGTAAATGTTTTTTTTAGCTCGCAATTGTGCGATCGTCTACGGATGTTTCATAGCACCAAGATGGATTCGCTGCTGGCTTATCGATAGATTCACCATAGCATACATACTCTGTTACAGCTAGAAGTATCGCTCAACTCCAGTTGCTGCTCTGAGCTGGTTTTGGGCTGGAGCGGGAAAAAGGCGCTGGAGATTGTTACAAAGCGAAACTCCGCTCTGAGGTGAGTTTACTGTTTGTTAAATTATGTTGACTGTTTATATATGAGCGTTACCGTATATGTATTTATTTTATTATATTCCTGACTTTTACCTGCGCTTTATCATAGATCGTGATCGAAGCGCGGAGCTGTTTGCAATTGGATCTCAGCGGATCTGCCCAACGCCAGCCTTGGCGCTCCGGTTAGCTGTGAGACTGTCTGGAGCTTTCTCCAGCTTGTGTATTGTCTGACTCTGAATGTTTTTTCATGTCCTTTTTTTTTCTGATCGTATGTTTAAATAGCAACATCAACCAGTCAGTATGAATGTCTCACAGGAGCTAAATAGTCCTCAACCGTCTAGTCAGGAAGATGAAGAATTTCAGATCAATGTACGTGACGAATTCAATAACATAGAGATCCGACACAACTTTGTCCGGCCTGAGGGTGATCATCCGTGTCCGTATGAATTTCATAATCACATAATGAATTTGCTCAGGGGTTTATCAGACTGGGTGACACCGCTGGTTAACACTAATGATATTGTGCAGATAGAGGTTAATGGACCCGGCGTGTCTCGCAGCGTGACTTTCTCTGTCAATGAAGGGGGGAGTAACGTCATGCACCAGTTCGAAACGTTTTTAGATGATCTGATGCAATCCAATGCCGAAATAGCCTCAACAGAGCGTTTGGAGTTTGTAATTCAAACAGTATGTGATCTTAGCGGGGGAGCTAGACGAAAAGCTGAAATGTCTCTCGATTGTGAGCTTATACACAAGAAGAGACGCCACCTATATATTGTGAACAATGATCGAGATGATAAACTGTGTTTTGCTATTAGCTTAGCCTGTGTTGCAGACCCTAGCCTCGGCTCCGATGCGGCTATACAGCTCGGTAGAGAGTTGCAACAGCGTGCAGGCCTTTCAGAACACACCCCCGTCAGATCAGGCGATATCCACAAATTTGAGAAGTTGTTGAACAGAAAAATAGTTGTTTTTATCAGAAGTGAGGGAGAGAGAGCTCTACGGAAGATTCAGACCGACTTTGAGGACCGAAGCAGGACTGTTTTTCTATTGCACTTCCGAGACCATTACTACGGGATCAAAAACTTGAAGGGTTTTATAGGGGCTCGGGATATTTGTCACTACTGTTTCGATCCTAAAGGGCATAAATACAATCATGTATGCAAAGGTTCGTGCGCTGTCTGCAATGATGCAGCGTGTGCTCAGGGGGTTACAAATCCGATTCTTTGTCATGACTGTAACAGATATTGCAAGAACCAGACGTGTTACGATAGACATAAAGTACCTGAGCTAAAACCCAGGGCGCGTGTGATGGTCAGTCATTGTGATCAGGTGAAGAAATGTCCCAACTGTGGGTTAAACTATAACCAGAGTCTCACAACAGGCAAGAAGCATGTGTGTCAAGGGAAGAAGTGTAGGATTTGTGGGGGTAAGCTTGACAAGGACCAGCCAGCATCAGACCATAAATGTTATATCCAGACATGCTCTGTCGATACCGAAATAAGTGACAAGGTGATTTTTTACGATATCGAAACTTTCCCTGGTGCGCAGGGTGAGCATGTTCCATTTCTGATCTGTTCAAAGTCCACATCTGGCGAAGAGTGGTCAGCCTACGGCAGTGATTGTATTCGGGAGTTTATTCGTGAAATCAGGAGGCCAGGCCGTCGGAATTACACATGTGTAGCCCATAATGCTGGAGCTTTTGATTCCTACCTTGTTCTGAATGCAATGACGGAGATGGGTTTAAATCCTGACATCATTATGCAAGGGTGTAAAATTCTGAGCATCACTGATCCTGATTACGGTTTGAGGTTCATTGACAGCCTATCTTTCCTTGCCATGAAGCTTAGTAAAATGCCTGAAGCCCTCGGTTTTCCTGACCATAGCAAGGGCTATTTCCCACACCGTTTCTCATCCTCTGATAATCTGAGCTATGTAGGTTCTTACCCGCTGCCATCATTTTACTGTGTTGAGCGAATTAATCGTGCTGAGCAGGAGGAATTCTATACATGGTACGCTGAGGTTAGCAAGGGCGTGTTTGACTTTAAAAAGGAGGCTCTCTTTTACTGTAAGAATGATGTGGAGATACTCCTACAAGGATGTACAAGGTTTCGTCAGGAGTTTTTTAACGACAGTCAGATTGATCCTTTTAACAGGATCACCATCGCAAGTGCTTGTATGAAAGTGTTTCAAAGCAATCATTTGAAGGCAGACACTCTCGCTGTGCCTTCACCTACAGACTACAGCGAACAGTTTTCCACAGCTTCCGTTGAATGGTTGGAATATGTTTCACATACAAGGAGGGTTGGAATACAGCATGCTCTAAGAGGTGGTGAGAAAAAGATTGGATCATACTTTTTAGACGCTTTTTGGAGGGCGTACATGTGCAGTCAGGTTGAGGTACTCTGCAGCCCCCGGTGAGCAGGTTCTTTACCAGGACGTGTGTAGTCTTTACCCATTTGTTCAGAAGACGAAAAGCTTTCCTGTAGGGCACCCGATCATCCATCCATCCATTTTCCATACCCGTCCATCCTATGTAGGGTTGCGGGGCGGCTGGTGCCTATCTCCAGCAGTCAAGGGGCGAGAGGCAGGGTACACCCTGGACAGGTCGCCAGTCCATCGCAGGGCGCACCCGATCATAATCAGGGAAAACTTTGATGATCCTAGAAATTATTATGGATTTATCAAAGCAGTCATTTCACCACCTCGTAGTCTTTATTTCCCCATTCTACCATTCAGAACAGATCATGGAAAGCTTGTATTCACCCTCTGTCGCACATGTGCATTGGAGAACAATCAGACACATAGTTGCACCCACACTGACACTGAGAGAGCCTTAACAGGTGTATGGGTGTCTGAAGAGGTTAAAGAAGCCCTTTCACACGGCTACAGAATCGATCAGATCGTTGAGGTGTGGCACTTTGAGCAGCATAGTGATCAGATCTTTGCAAAGTATGTCAACTCCTTTTTGAAGACCAAGCAGGAAGCTTCTGGTTATCCCGAGGGTGTAGAGAGCGAGGAGGACAGACAGAAATACATCCAGGATTTCATGGTGAATCAGGGTGTAGAGTTAGACCCTGAAAAAATTAAAGTAAACCCGGCAAAACGTCAAGTAGCCAAGCTGTGTTTGAATTCGCTTTGGGGGAAGTTTACTCAAAAAAATGACCAAACCCAAACCTCAATCATTAAACACCCTGACAAGTTTTTTGAGTTCCTGTTTTCAGGGAAGTTCGTCGTGACATACTTCAGCTTTCTGAACCCCAAGATGGTCATGATTCAATGGAAGTACAACAAAAACTGTGTAACGCCCCCTAACAAAACCACCAATGTGTTCGTTCCCGCATTTACAACAGCTTACGCACGACTAGAGTTATTCAGATACCTACACCAACTCCAAGAACGGGTACTCTACCTTGACACAGACAGTGTGATCTATGTTGTGCATGAAGGCAAGAGCTCTCTGCCGACAGGTAGCTATTTGGGTGACTTGACAAACGAGCTCCCACCAGGGGACACCATTCAGGAGTTTGTTGCCACAGGGCCAAAGAGTTACTCGTATCAGACAAAGCACAGGGGGAAGGTTGTGATGAGGGCAAAGGGGATATCGCGAACCATAGAATGCTGTGAAAGGGTGAATTTTGATACAATGACAGGACTTGTTGACGGTTACCTGGGTGGTGAGAGAGGCGAGGTACTCAAAGCACCGCAGCATTCCATCAAACGTGATAAAAACGGGTTCCATCTGAGGAATCACTCATTTACCAAAACTTTCAGGGTGGTCTATGACAAGCGGAGGTTGTTCCCAGACGGAACGACGCTACCATTTGGTTTTTGAGGGGGGAAAATGCAACATCAGGGTGAACTGGAAGCGATTAACTTTGACCCAAGATTTAAAACTCCTTTTTCAAGTCTTGTGGTAGGCCCGAGTGGCTGTGGGAAGTCTTTTTTTGTAAAAAATGTTTTGATTAATTGTCTACATGTGATGGATTCTGTACCTGAAAATATTGTTTGGATCTACACTTCATTCCAACCATTGTATACGGAATTGATGAAGATTAATAAATCAATTAAATTAATCGAAGGATTGCCTCATTCCTTTGAAGATGATGTTTTATTCCCCCCAGATCAATCGCATCTATTGATTCTCGATGATGTACTCTTTCAAGCAGCTGAGCATCCAGAGGTCGTGAAAATATTTACACAATATCGACACCATAGAAACATGAGCGTTATGATGTTGACTCAGAATGTGTTTCTCAAGGGGAAACATACTCGAACTATCAGTCTTAATTGTAATTATATGGTCTTGTTTAAAAACCCACGTGACAGATTGCAGGTAGCAAATTTAGCACGTCAAATTTTCCCTGGACAGAAACCCTTTTTCATGGAGAGTTTTGAAGATGCTACGAGCCAACCACACGGCTATTTATTTGTAGACCTAACCCCTGACACACCAGACCAATACAGGCTCAGGACAGGTTTACTTCCTGGACAGTGGCCGGCTGTTTACATAGCTAAGAACAAGTGACCAACATGTCGGCACGCATAAAAAGAAATGCACCGTTACTAGGGGCTCTTTTTCATTCCACACCCCAGAAACGTAAAGATATCCTAACTCATTGTTCTCCCGACTTTCTACAAACCTTGTGCGAGATTGCTTTAAATGTGCTGAAAGGGAACATCAAGCTGTCCACAACACAATACAACAGACTTAAGAAGCAGAAAAAAATCCTCAGGCTGTTGGCTGATCGGAAGGTGGGGTTAAAGCGCAAACGACAGACATTGAAAGCCCAGACAGGAGGAATTCTCCCGCTGATTGCAGCTGTAATACCGTTTCTCGGAGAATTGGTGGCTGGAATATTCCGCCGGTAGAAGTGTATTATGACACTGAGAGCATCACAGAAATGTTTCTAGTCTCGCCGCATCAATTAAATCGTCTGAAGCAACGGGATAACTCCGGAACCATATGACAGAAGGCTCAGGATGACACTGATGAGGACATACAGGCAATATTGGATGACCCAAACAGTGCATCGTACGAGAAAATTAAACGCTACCACGCATTACTTCAGAAATACCTAACCCTCCTTAAGCAAGGAGAGAACGAAGAGCCGCGTGTCACCCTATCGCTGCAGAGAGACCGTGCGACTGATGACCCCCCGAAGGACAACCAGATCGTTAGTGGGTATAGCCGAGGTTTAGACGGTCTAGACTCCGCAGAGACCTCTTCTACACCTGCCGTTGAGAGTGTCGTGGATGAGAGACCAGGCAGGAAATCAAAAAATAAAAAGCGCGTATTGATGTCACCAGTTTGGCCGTCTTTAAAGGCTCCAACTGCTACAAAATGGCGGGAAAGAAGGAGGTCGTTCACGAAGTCACCAGTTTGGCCTCAGAATGCGCAGGTACCACGCAGAAAGCGTAAGAGTGTTACCTTATCACCCCTCTGGACCAGAGCGGAAGATCATTTCAGTAAAAAGTCTCTTCGTAAGGCAACCCGAGCCCCCAGCTGGCTCACATTCTCCCCCTAGCTGCATGACTACTGAATAAGCGTTGTTTCTTTTCACAATAAACGATATGTGTTCACATAATTTCATGCGTACAGGTTTATTTCATTCCATGTTAAACATCATAAGTCTAATACATTTGATGCATATTCTCATACATATCAAAACCCGTAACAATCTTTAAACACATCTAGAGAACAGGTTCTATGCGTGGAAAACGTTGTGTTTCGCTTCATAGCACATTTCACATACTTTTTGACAAAGTTAGATACAAGCTCATCATTTGATTCAGGAATTTGACAATACTTTGATAAAACTTGTTGCATGGAGAGACCACAGGCTCTATGGCATAAATAAAAAATACAGTGATGCCCACAAACAGAAGATTGAAAGCTCTGAAATTGTTGGTTATGGTACATTATCACAGACGAACGATCTTTCAAAAAATCCAAAATGGATGAAGGGTAATAGACAAATTCTGGTGAGTACCCGTAAGAGTCAAAAAACGTTGCTTTACCACCCTCTTCCAGAGTGAGGGCTAGCCAGTGTTCCCCAGGCATGTTAGAAGGGTGTGTATTGACGATAAAATAAGCCGGTCTGGGGAATGTTAGTGGTAGCAGCTCCAGTTGGTCGCTGGCCCATACACCGCAGAAAAGCTTCCCAAGCAGATGACTGAGTATTGCATCGAGTTCGTGATTATTCATGTTTCCAAGTGGTTAATAATAATCCACCAAAACTCTTCTTTTAGAGTCTATTTCCAGGATGGAGTCGTAGCACGCGTATACAATCAGCGTTGTTGTGTGCGGTAACGGTGTTCTGAATCTCATTTCTAGCCTAATGTTACCACTGCGTACTGGTGATAGTGCTTCAGATTCAGCACATGGGTCGAGATTAAAAGCAAATAATGCGTAACCCGTGTTAAAGTCCTCCCTAGTTATGCTTAGGGGGAGATCCTTTAAATGCCTTCCTGTGGATGTAAACAGGTTGTAATATTCTCGTACAGAATTACCCTGATCGAAGTTGGGTTGGAAGGCCTTAGCAGGAATCTGTCTACCATCACGGGACAGAGCTAGATACTCCATATTATAATGGTTGAATGAAAACGGATTCAAATTGCGCGCTCCTGTGAAGGCCTGGTGATTAACCATCGAAATAACCACATATTTAGGTGTCATACCCAAGAACAGGTTCTCCTGAGTGCATATTCTTGAATGTTCAGGTATAGAGTATGTTTTTACATTCACACGCGATACCGGGTACAAAGCATTTCCTTTCATTAATGCGGTCTCATGACCGAGCCATACGGCGGGAGATACAGTCACCTTTTTGACAAAGAGAGCTGCACCTAAAATCCATAGTTTGAAAGTAGAATCTGCAGCACCCATAAGACAGAACGCATCGCTTGCTCGTGTTAGCTTTATTCTTATGTCAACAGAGTTCAAAAGTAGTCTTTCACAGAATAATATGTCAGCATGAAGCGGTCCTAGCAGGTGCACCTCTCGAGATTGGGCTGTAAAGGAGGCACGTTGGTTTAATCCTTCATTCGGTCCATCAATAGTCTCTGTAGAATCCATTTCATCGGCTGTATCTTTATAAAAAAGCCCCGCACTGAACTGGCTTTTAAGGGTTTGATCTGAATAATTAAGCAATGTTTCGATCATAGCTCTATAAGGATGCGTAGCGCTGGACTGCGATATTAAACGGTCTCCAAGGGTTACATCACATTGGGAAAAAATTGTGTTCAGAGGGTAGTTAATTAAGCCGACCTTAGCGTCACGAGCCATGGGCGAACCGTTAGCATTGCTAATTTTAACTCTGAGATGGATCAACATGTCATTTAAATCGGTATACGACTCGCCCCCACCAGGGATAAAAAATTATATCGGTCCTCCATCGGTGATGGCTGAAAGGGGTGAAATCTCAGTGTACAGCTTATCCTCTACCGATAGTTGAGTCATAGGCGCTGAAAATAAGTCAAGCTCACCGAGCGTACACTCTCCCGATTTGACATGTAGTAGAGCCATATTCCTATTCAGTTAAAATATGTCAGAGCCTCTGCCGGACTTCCTTCCCCTCTGCCTGCTCACCCTGAGTGGTTTCTTTTTCTTTGTCTTGGCTTGTTTTCTAGTCATCCAAACACGCTCTCCAGGGGGTCACTTTCGACCTCGTCTTGATAAGATAATTATTCCTGAACCTTCCTGAGCATCAGAATTCTGACCGATCTTGCTCTTGATTTTATTGACCGCCCTCCCAAAGACGTCCGAAGCTATATTCGATGCCGCAGCTTTAAGGTGTGGTTTAGCAATCGACACTCCTTTCTTAACAAATGGGGATATAAATCGGAAGAGGCGGGCAAACACAGATCCAAATCCACGACCATACATGACAGGCTGTCACATAATATTGTACAAACCGCGTTGGTTCTGGTCTGTGTGTTAAGTATGCCATTTTACCGCAGGTGTCAAAACCGGTTTAAAGTGCAGCTTCACGATCGTCTTCCCGTATACAAAGTTCACACACTCGTTACGATCTGTTTTTACCTGTATGCAGATTGTCTTAATATAGCTTTTTGAAACGGGGAGGTAATGCACTGTGTTATACCTCACACCAATCACGTCACCGAATTTACCATTTATGTTTACGACACCGAGCAGAGGTGAGTGACTGTCACCAACAGTTTGGAAATGGATTATGTCTGTGTTGACAAACAGGTTATATACACCAGTGCCGAGATGCGCTGGGTGGGGCGCAGGTCTGTTGGAGATGGTCCACCATTCGTCAGCGTTCAAACCGAGCATGATGGAGAGAGGGTTGCTAGCTCGAATTTTGTATCTTCCATCCCCCCTGAAGTCAAATTTTTTCGAGACATTATTGTAGGTTAGATCGATGCTCCTGTCATATTTCTTCACGGCTGGGACTAGAGCATCTGAGAGGTCTTGAGGTCTCTCAAAATACCCCCCTCCGGAAAACTTGGACCTGGCGTTTTCTATACGGGGTGTATTCCTCTCATCTTTAGATTTGTCTCCCACCTCATAAACAACCTTCTTTAAATCAATGTATGAATGCTGATCCGACAGGTTATACCATGTATGAGGGTAGACAATTTCACACAGTCCCACTACCCAGTCTCCACTTAGCTCAATAGCTTTTGGAAGGTCTGTAGTATAATTTGAGCACGTGTTATCTTTAAATACCTCTCCGCTGGCCTTGGAAGGTAGAGTTACATAGAACCCCTCATCAGACATTGTGAATTTGACGGAGCAAAAAAAAGTCATCTAAAGGCTTTGGAGGGTAAGGTTTACTAATGAATCATAGTCTGTAGAACCCATGCTTTATAGTAAATCGACGATGTGTTACACGGTTTTGTGGGCGATATTATTTGACACTTTAAACATCTGAGGCTCTGACCCAACTGTTGAATTTTTCGGGCCAATTTCTCCACCGCACAAAGACTTAGTCCTCCCCGTTGACTCTCCGCCGCTTTAAAATCTTGTCCACGTTAAACACCCGCTCACCATTAATTTTTACTTTCTGCAATTCGGCCTCATAAAACGATCCGTGTATTCGATCCTGATCATAATCAACTAACTCGTACACTGAGGGGTAGCGGAGTATGCAACGGCCAACCGTAAATATTTCATCTGTGAAGCTGTTCTCATATTTCTTATCAAATACCCCACGTAGCTTTGATATTCTGACCAGATCCCCTTTCTTAAACTTTGTCTTTATTTTACCAGAGTCTATCGATGGGGTGATGCAATAGAGGTTTTTCATGACTTGAGGAGTATTCTCTGAGGTCACTTGCATAGGTGTCATCTTAATGCTTGAGTGGAAGCTGTGGTTGTAACTCTCCACTAGCTTTTGAAGGACGTCGATGTACCGGAAGGTGTTATTAGCGGTGAAATATCTCCACATTCTACCCTTCAGAGTGCGATTGAAGCGCTCAACAACAGATGCCTTTAGATCACTGGCTGTACTAAAGTGGGTAATACCATATTTCTTCATCATTAACTTAAATTGTTTATTATAAAACTCTTTACCAGCATCCGTCTGTAATTTTTGTGGAATTTGACTCTCTTGAAAAACTGATTCAAACCCCTTAACGACCTCACACCCCGTCTTTCTCTTTAAAGCACGCACATACGCCTTTTTTGAAAAGACATCAATCACTGTTAGTAAATAGTTGAATCCGTCGTTATGTGTCGCCAAGGCTTGCATGTCACATAAGTCGGCCTGGAATTGCTTCAAGGGTTTGGTTACAAAAACACGATTCCGGGGAAACTTTACTCGTGCAGGTTTATGCAACGTGTAGGTGTCCTCGCCTGAAAGAAAGTCTTTTACTTTTTCGACACCAATCACACGTCCTTCTCTGTCCTTTAAACCCCTTCTCAATCTGTCAACACCCCCATAGCTCCCCGGATGGGCGGGGTCATAGTATGCATTGGTCAACACCCTCTGTTCTGACATTTTACTGTCGAATGATAGTACAGGAGAACGGCTAGTGTAATTTAACCCTTGTATTAATCAGATAGATGAACCATATGATTGGATCAAAGTTTTTTTTATTACATGTTTAAAACCATAGCATTACACAATTATAAAAACAAATGAATAAAAAACAAAACACGTCAGGATTAAACTAGAGCATTTATATCAGAGGAAATATAACTTATAATAATATAATTATATATATTATATAATTATATATATTATATTATATTATTATATTATATAATAATATAATTAGTACACATCAGATTTCATAGCCATAGCATCGGGAGACAGTCCTGAGTTCTTCCAGGATGGCTTCATCATCCCTATCACCATACACAGCTTGAATCGCATTGTAGAACCCCTGCATACTCCTCAGCTCATGTAGAACGGTTTCAGCTACTGTTTTCACCTTCAGATCATCATCATCATGTATGCTCCGATTTACCAGCAGAATTTGAATAGCTGGAATGAATCGCGGGGTAAGAAGTGGTCGCATGACTGATTGAAAGTGGAGTTGGTAATAATCCTCATCCATTAGCTCTAGGCATTGATGCTGCAACTGACTGGGATGGCTAATTTGACATCCATAACAGTTATCTTTCTGATAAGCAGCACTGGTCATGTGAAATAGATGCAGAACAGCAGTCTTTACAGCCTTGATGAACCTGGATGACATCAAACCGTCCACCAGGTCCCATTTGTCAACCTCAGCCAGAGCCGGAGAATCACCCCCCTCATCCTGAGACGCACACCCGTGTTCCGGTGTCGCGCATTCCGGCGCATCGGGGGTCCCACCATCGCTGGGCGCTAAAGGTCCATCACACTATCCCTCGAGATCGGACATAGGCACCGGGGTTGAAGTAGATAGAGGGGGTCTTACACGGCGATGTTTCGTTGTAGGCGGCCGATAATAGTTGAAATAAGGGTGACCCGCTCCCCCAGCTTCAGGGTTGTATGATCCCTCGACCCAAGCGTCGGGCTGGGCATCTGCAGGCAGAATCTCCGAAAGAGAGAACACAGGGGATGGTGGAGAGTAGCATGGCGAGAGCGATGAAATTGACGGTGGATGATACGGGTTAGCGTAGCCGAACCCCACAGGCGATGGCGGAGTGCTCATCGGCTCATACGGCTGGCCGATCCCCCAGTATGACAGTAGAGTGGTCTGCTTGACGAATCCTCCCATATCCATCGTCTCGGAGCGAAGATTACGGCGGCCCGGAAGTCCTGGATGTAATGCCGAATACCAGGAGGTTTATATAGGAACCTAGCGTACGGGGCGGGGCCTGTAGACTTGGCTGGACATGTTCGGCATGAGGGGCGTGATAAATACAACGAATACAAAGCAGAGCAGGGGCGTGTCAAACGCCGATTGGTGGACTGTTTTTTATCTACAACTTTAATAGTTTGGAGGGTTTCTTATTTCCAGATTTAACCAACCAGGGTAAGCTACTAAAAGAGGGTAGGACCTGTTTGTAACAAATTTTGCTGGGAATAAAACATATTTTGCTTTATAGCATCTACACCTAAACACTGGTGCTCCTGCTGACTGCCTCCCATTTTGCAAGAGTTACATTGTTTCCGCAGTAAAGATATGCAGGCATAACCCATAAAATGGCTTAGAGCAGTTTTAATAGCACTGTTGACTGCGGTAGGTATCCAGTTCTCAATTTCCTCCATTTGATTCTCTTGATCCAGGAAGGAAATCGGAGTCTCGCTTAAAAGAGGAAAGTGTTCTGTAAAAGCCGATGTCGGATTTTTGTCCAGAGTTGTAGAGGTTGATTTATCGCACATTGAGCGTGTCGTCACGGATGGAATCCCATTTGACAATTCAGATAAAAGAACAGACGTTTCCTCATCAAGTTCTTCATTTTTAAATTCAACTCTTTTTAGGTCCATGGTTGGAGTTGAGGCAGAAGAGGCTATATGCTTGGACTCAGCTCTGACGCGGTCTGACAATGACGCGGGCTTCTGGGATTTCCCTCGAATGAAGCTGGTGATACAGTCTTCGTGAAACCGCTGTGTCCTTAAGGTCGGATTGTTGAATGAGGTCCTTCCAGCATGCTGTAGAGATTAACCGTTTTCCGACAGCCTTTTATACAGGTAAATGCCGCCCGGTGAGCACCGCCCAAACCGGTTTACCTGACTTGCGGACGTAGGTGAAGTCAGGGGCGTGATAAATACAGCGAATACAAAGCAGAGCAGGGGCGTGTCAAACGCCGATTGGTGGACTGTTTTTTATCAGTAACTTTAGTAGTTTGATAGATTTCTTATTTCCAGCTTAAAGCAACCAGGTTTAAAGTGATGTTTTTTTAAATCCTTGTCTGTTTTTAAAGACTGTGTAATGGTGCATTTTTAAAATCAACAAAAGGATGAGCATCTGCTTCAACATAGCTGTGGGTGAATAAATTCTCTTTTTAGTGCTCTTACAAGTTTAATTTATCATGGTTGAATTGTTAGAATCAGATGTAATGGTGTCTCTAGAGTGTTGGAGCTAATGTGGTTTTTAATTAAAGTCAGGAAGCTAAAAAGCACCTTTTAACTGTTTAAAATAAAACGGAATGCTCAAGGAGTCATGTTGAGACAGAGCCCAGACCGTATAATATTAAAGGGACTTGTTCGGACATGTTCTGATGACACTGAGGAGTTAGATTCAAACCATTGGGGGCGCTATATATACTATAGGCTGTAATTAAATTTTTGAGCCACTAGGGGGAGGTATTTTCACATTTGGGTGTAATGTTACTTTGATCCACTAGAGGGGGCCAATTAAACAATAGGCTGTTATATTAATTTTGAACCACTAGAGGGAGGTATTTATATATTTTGGTGTAATACTATTTATTGGGCCACTAGGGGGAGGTATTTTCATATATGCATGTAGTTTAATTTTTGAGCCACTAGGGGGAGGTATTTTCATATTTGCATGTCATTCAATTTTTGAGCCACTAGGGGGAGGTATTTTTACATTTGCATGTAATGTTACTTTGATCCACTAGAGGGGGCCAATTATACAATAGGCTGTTATATTAATTTTGAACCACTACAGGGAGGCATTTATAAGTTTTGGTGTAATAGTATTTATTGGGCCACTAGGGGGAGGTATTTTCATTTTTTGCATGTAGTTTAATTGTAGAACCACTAGGGGGAGGTATTTTCATATTTGCATGTCATTTAATTTTTAAGCCACTAGGGGGAGGTATTTTTACATTTGCATGTAATGTTACTTTGATCCACTAGAGGGGGCCAATTATACAATAGGCTGTTATATTAATTTTGAACCACTAGAGGGAGGCATTTATACGTTTTGGTGTAATAGTATTTATTGGGCCACTAGGGGGAGGTATTTTCATTTTTTGCATGTAGTTTAATTGTAGAACCACTAGAGGGAGCCATTTAGTGCCATATTTTGACAGGTGGGCGTGACCATCAGGGGGCGTACCCTATTTCGACAGGTGGGCGTGTCCTATTTTGACAGGTGGGCGTGGCCACCGGGGGCGTACCCCATTTGACAGGTGGGCGGGGCCATCAGGGGGCGGAGTTTATTGTGACAGGGCGGAGCTTGTTTCGGCAGCCAGGGTGCCCGCCAAAGGGGGCGTAACCGGAAGGGACGTACCCGGAAGGGACGTTTCCGAAAGGGAGCGTGGCCGGAAGTGGGCGTCACAGGGAGTGGGCGTAACCTGAAGGGGCGTGACCGGAAGGGGCGTACCCGGAAGTGTGTGTGGCCGGGGCGTGGCCGGAAGGGGCGTGGTCTCATTTGCATTTTGACAGCTAGTGGTCTATACTTTCTCTCCCAACATTTGCACAAAGCCATTTACAGAGGGTTTTCTGGTAGCATCAGACAAAAATTTTAATTTAGCAAAAAAAACTATGAGTAATAGAATAGAATGCAACAGAATAGATTTATTTTACTGTGACAGTGCATTTTGATATAGTTCCAATACATAAAATGAAACTGATGTTCTGTACATGAATCTGAGACTGTAGACATTGAAAATACCATAGGAGAGCGGGTAGCTGATTAATAAATAACTAACTTTACTCTATAGTAGTGTTTGCACTTTCGATAGTTTTAGATTTTTAAAGTCAAAAGATGAAATATTAATCTTCAGCACACAGCAATGATGTAAACAAATTAATAAAATTGCAAATAATTTAAATCTAAAAATAATATATATTTAATTATTAGAATGAAAATATATTAATTTATTTGACAAATGCATTTGAAGTTTTATTATAATTTTCCTATATCAGTTTTGGGACATTTTGATTTATTGAATCCTGGCACGTCTGGCTTTTCATACCTGCTGCGGTCCAGATTGTTTGTACAGTATTTTTAAGCTACTGTTTGTGACATTTTTAGATGTGACCCGCAAAGCCTATGGGTCGAAACTTTCTTTACCAGCTGAGGGTCAACAGTCGTAACTCCATTTCATTCTCAGGGCCATTTCAGGAACCAACGGAGTATTAGTATGGGGGTATGTACTGATGGCCTGAATGCCCTGATCGAGTCGCTCAGCGGGAGCTGTGGTTAAGTCGCGCTGATTGGTTGTACTTCAGAGGGAAATTAGCAGATGTTGCCAAACAACCAGTTTTGTGAAAATAAGAAGAGTTGCTGGCAAAACAGCTTACAATAACAGCAAACAGAAATGCAGCAAAAAAGCCCTGCTTCTTTCATGTCGATCTCCTGTTATTTCTGCTTCTCTGGACGTCTTTTTGGGCTGATCAGTGACGCTACTCGCTGCTGAAACAGTCATGATATACAGACATCTTAGCTGATTCCTTAAAGGGCCTTTTCTGGTATGTAGACACGACAGCTAAAAGGAGCGGGCCGACAGATTAACCCATCAGAAAAAGATTTGGTTAAATTACCCTAAAATTTCTTCAAACCTGTAGTGCAAGGACGAGTGGAAAGAAAAATTTAATAAAAACTGTTTTGTGTAACTTCAAAATCATTATTTTCCTTCACAAACAGGTCTATTTTGAAAAAAAAAAAATTCTTGGCTATAATTTGATAGTTGAAGGGCCCAGTTCTGACACCCCCTCTACCATGGACTTGGGACAAATGTCAGCGGCTGTGCTTGTTAGTAAAAGAACAGGTAATGTTTCATCGCACATTTGCACTGTGAACACAGGATGCTCATTTCACATTGTCAGTTGTCACAAGACATCTTAACAACATGTATATAGTAATCTACTACTCTTCTATTACTTACCAGCAGCCTCAGTCGCAAAGCAAAGCAGCTGAGAAGTGGAGGCATAGGCACGCCGAGGATGAGCATTGCTTAATGGTCATCATGTGACTGATGGTGGTCAGATCATTTTATTTATCTAAATTGTTAATAATAGTTAAATCTTTATGTTGAGGGGCAGAGGCAGGCCTCCACACACACTCCAAAAAAAGAAACAAGGGCACCTGGGCATCATGAAGGAGAGGGGCAGGTGCACAGGCCTCCTCGGCGCCCCGCCGCCCTGCACGTGCCCTGGCTTGAACACACCAACTCCACCATAAAAAGGCCAATGCAGAATTAAGCTGTGAGGATTTTTTTTCTTCAACAAAGACAAGTATACTGGTCAGAGTTGGAAGAAAATAAATGGAGCTGAATGCAGGATGATGCTGAATGAAAAGGAACTAGAGGCGCCAAAATAATTAGATTTTGCAGAGCTACAATATAATTATTTTAGACTTTTCTTTAGTTAAAATGCCCCAGTCTAAGTCCATAGCTAAATGGACCTGAGAGGCCACAAAAACAAAAGCAACCTCAAATGCATAAACATCCAAAAAAGATTGATGTTTGCTAACAGGTAAAATCAAACTGAACCCCAAACAAGAAAATATGTAAATTGATATGGAAAAGAAACAACTCGGAGAAGCAGTCAGGCGGGGAACAGCTGTAAACACAATTTCAAACAAATGAAATAAATGAAATGGATTGAATACAAACCCAGCAGCAGACAGAGGCAGGTGAATATTGAAATGCAGATATGTCAGATGACACAGTCACTGGAATGCTGATTAAATCTCTGGTATTCAGACTTCACCACCAAGGCTATAATTGTGGATGAGACCCCGAACACACACATGAAGCATTCGTTTTATTCCCCTTCAGGTGCTTCACAAATGTCTCCATTTGTTAGCTTTGTCTTCCAGAAGCCACGTGCACAATAGTGAATGCAAATCAGACTTTGCATAAGTATGTAGTGCACCATCACCCTGTGTAAAAACATTAGAAGACACCTTTGTCATGCAAATGTGTAAAGAACAAATTTGAAAGAAACCCAGGTCTTGTTAGTGTCCATATATCAGCTCAAACAGAAACAGTGGGAAGGCGGTCAGGTCACTTCATGCATAAAATACATACAAAAAGCATGTGGTAGGGCTTTCTTTGCATATGCTGAAGGTTCTGCTAGTAACACTCCAAAGGTCAAGCTATTATTACGGTTAATGCTGAGCTATGGGAGGGCAAGGAATTCATATAGATCAATTACATAATATGAGCTGTGCTGGAGATAAATGACCCCTATGTGTGGATAAGTCACCATCATACATTAAGAAAAACCTCTACAGAAACACCAGGGCAATGACATAAATGTGCACTCGGCTGGCAAAAAGCAGATGTCTTAGAAAGAAATGCTAGCAGAACTCTCTTCTCAGCCACATGGATACTTTCTGGAAGTGAGGACAAAGAGCAAAAGAAAGAGGAAGACTAATTCAGATAATGACACTGATGCAAGGGAGCAGACATCGGAGGTGAGGATGGCGAGGGCCTGAGGGAATAAGACAGCAGAGGGTTCAGGAGCCTTTGAGGAGTGGTGGTGTCAGCGTAGACAGAAGGAGGTAGACAGCAATGCAGTGCCAGAGGGGGAAAGAGGAGGGGGGAATTAAATTATTTGTGGGAATCAAACAAGGTTTTATGTGAATGTGTTTATTTGTTTGTTCGGCTATTGTTTTTAAGGAAAAATAAGGACTCTTTTCTTTTTTAGTTGTTTTGTCTTTTAAAACCTGAAACCAGACATATTAGTCAGTAGCTTGTTTGTTCAAATTTTAAATGTCAAAACCAAAATAAATATAATTTGGATTTTTTCCTTTTTTGTATCATAACTGATACATTATGTGCTTACGATTGTATATGATTTCTATTTTCTTTACATCATTATTAAATCATTTATGATGCAGACAATTATACAATGGCCATTTATTTATCATAACTTCCCAACTAAAAGACTAATAAATGTACAACTTAAATCACACATGGCAGAAATGTACTAAAAACAGCTGGGTCTTTGACCCAAATGAAGCTAAATACCAAAGGTGTCATGATTGTTAGACAAAATTTCCCAACACTCTATCTGTGAAACATTTAATGATGTTTTGTTATTTTTTTGTTCAATTGTTTATTGTTGTTCATTTGTTTGGATCACCATTAGCTGTCAAAAACTTGACAAGTAATCTTCCTTGAGTCCTCTATTTAATTCCATAAAAACATTGCATTCACCATACATTTATAAGTCACACAAGAAAATAGCATAAATCATTATACAATTCTTACTAGAAGAAACAGTAATAACATTATGAGTTTAATATTTATAAAATCATAATCCTTTCCATTATTGGAAATTTTTATTTGTGTGAACTACAGAATAGTGTGAACTACAGAATAAAAATGAGAAGACAAAAACAGAGACACAATTACAAAACTAAGAACATAATTCTTTTAGAAGCTATTTAAAAGTGGCATTAGCAGCAGCTTCAGTCACCAAAGATGGGAGCCTCTTCCAAAATGTAATCGCTCTTAACATGACAGATCTGCAAATCACCTCTGTTCTTGGTCTTGGACAGGCCAAATGCCTACGAGTAGCTAGTTTGGTAGAACAACAATGCAGATCTTTCACATAATGTAATTTGGCATACCGATTTGTAGCGTACTGTTGCAAATATTTCTAAAGAAACTCATTAGATGACACTTTAGCCTATCCTCTACTCTGAGCCATGAAAGACGTTCATTAAGAGCAACTGAGCTCTGTTTTCGGTCAAATGGAAGACCAAGGGCTAGTCTTGTAGCTTTATTTTATGCTGTTTGAATTCTAGTCAAGTGTTTTTTGACTGTGCCAGACTAGACCACTGAACACTAATCCAAATGGGACAGTACCAAAGATTTAAACACAAGGATTGTAGCAGATGGCAACAGAAATGAGCTACATCTTCTGATGCACTAAATTTTTCTTCCCATCTTTTTTACAATTGAATTGATGTGTTTTCCCCAAGACAACTTATCATATTATACGAAGCAATTTATTTCCTATCTCAATGGCCTTTAAGACAATATGAAATGAGTCAACAAACCAACAGAAATCAATCAATCTATCTATCTATCTATCTATCTATCTATCTATCTATCTATCTATCTATCTATCTATCTATCTATCTATCTATCTATCTATCTATCTATCTATCTATCTATCTCTTTATAGAGATAGATATATAATTCTTCCAACCAATCCAATGTTGACCAAAGTGCTTCACACTATAAAATTAAACATCCTAACGTAGCAGACGAGCACATTAAAACAAACTGCATAACTTGTAAGATAAAATATTAGTAAAACCAAATTACAAAAGAAAAGAAAAAGAAATGATAAGACTATAGATCCTTCAGTTACCGAAAACCATCCGGAATAAGTGTGTCTTAAGTTTAGATTTAAACAAAAGCAATCAGTGATGCTACGAAGCTCCAAGAGAAATGAGTTCCACAATTTCGGACCTGCTGTTGTAAAAGAGCATCCATGCTGTTAATTACTTTTGTGGAACCTGTAGCAAATGCTGTCCAGCAGAGTGTAAGGCTCTGCTGGGTTGATGAAAATGTAAAATCTCACATAAGTAAGACAAAGCCAAACCATCTGCTTTCATATATCCAATTCTGTAGCAGTTGTAAATTTGATTGAAAAGTGTCACCTGTCTATGATATATTAATTGCAGCATAATGGACTGTATATATTATTTTAAAGACTATAGTAATCTAAATAAAAAGTAATTCTACACTCTTTAGGTACATATGGCATATCATTGATAAATAATGGAGGAAAAAAACAGAGGTCCCAGGCCACTACCCTGGGGCACACCACACTGTAGCTGTTTAGACTAGGAATGACTCCCATTTAAGAAAACTGACTGTGATCTACAGATTAAATAGCTACTTATCCATCTGAGCAGTGTAAAACAGAATTAATATGCAGCTAGTTTCTGCAGTAAGAAACCATGGTCCACTAAATCAAAAGCAGCACTAAAGTCAATAAATACTGCACCTATCATCATTCTGTTGTCAATACTGGATGACTATTTATCTGTCCATTCTGCTAGTAGTAGTTGAGTGATTCTCTTTGTATGCATGTTGTGATGAAAACATATATATTAGTATTTGAATAGTTTGACATTTGTGAAAAAGCTATTTTTTCTTTTAATTTACTTGGCTTGGAGAGAATGCTAATAGGCCTACTGTTTACAGCAGGGAAACTATAACTTTTTTCTGGTGAGGAATTATTTTTGGTGATTTCCACATTTGAGGGAAAATTCCCAAAGCCAAACTCAAAATGAACATATGATAGACTGGTTGAGTAATTTTATGTTTGTCCATGTTTAATGTTTTCCCGTCCTTGTCATCCAACACTGGTGTTTTGTTATCATAATTTTAAGAAGCAAGATCTGCACCTCCTTTTGGACTCACAAGTTTAAATGTAAATTTACCCTCTTCCCTTTTCATAACTGAGTCAGTGATTATTTTAGATGGCATGACATTCCTATAAGTATTTTTAAATTTTGTCTCAATTTGTCAATTTTATCAGTGAGATAGTTGCTAAAATAAGCTACTATTTCCTTGCTTTTTGTCAGAAAAAGGCCATTTACTTCAATAAATTAAGGTGTTGCTTGTTTTTTCCTGCATCTTAGTTCATTTAAAATGTTTCAGATATGTCTCCCATCTTTCATGTTTTCCTGGAATTTCGTTTTGTAATACTGTCTTTTCTTTTTCCTATTTAATGTGGTCACTCTGTTCCTCTCTTTACAATAGGCTGACCATTACTCCAAGTTACTACTTTTTCCTACAGCAAATACTTCTCTTTTCAAACAATATCTGTAACCCATACACTGTCTAACCTCAGCATCAATCCAAGGAGCTTTGTTGGCTCTCATTGTGAACTTCTTTACTGACACGTGTTTATCAGCTATACAGAGAAAGTCATTGAATTATTTGACAGCCGTATCCAGATCTTTCATCCATAATACTTGGTTCCAGTCTATTCCCTCTATATCACTGATAAAATCAACTTCAGATAATTTTCTGTAACTTCGATAAAATCTTTTACATTTAATTTCTTGTAACCGTCTCAAAAGAAGCTCTTTAAACTCCATGAAAGCTCTACACTTAGCCATCTTGGACTTAGATCTACCACCAGAAGTCAGAAGACAAGTAAACGATTTGACACAGCGGGTTTTTGAAAAAGATACTAACTTTGTTAAAGAGGTAAAGGTCTCACAAATAACTCATAAAATGATAGGATTCAATTTATACATTAAGGAAAAATGTTTACGCTGTGTTGTGCCCCCTTTATTAATGGAAGTAGGTTAGATTGTTATGTTGTGAAATGCCCACACATGGATTTGCTATGCAAATGATTGAATATGGAGGGGGAGCCAGGGAAAGCAGCTGCAGCCCAAATGTGATGCTGAGGAGAGAAAAGTGGAAGAGGGATGAAGAATGGAAGATAGAGGGAGGGGTGTATGTACATAGGGCTCAGTGGGGAGATGGATACGGCTGTGCAGAGGTAGTGGGAGTTGCACAAACAGTAAAACTACCAGCCGTGGCTCGTGCATCAGGATATAGGATGCAGCTGTGGTCTCCTGAAGAAACCCGGGGATTTATTCAGAAATAACTGAAAAGGGGGAAAGCCTTGAGCCCTTGGTAACACGTGGGATACAAAGAAAGGTGAGAGACTAGGGTGGAAACAAAGGATAAAGCTGCAGAGGAGGTAGAGTGAAAGAAGAAAAACCACAAGATTGGTGGGCAAACATCAAAGCAGGTAAGGAGAACTTTTAAATGAGAAATTAAGCTGAGTGGATGTTTTAATGGACACATTTTAAAGATACCTAATAATTTGGAGGTGCAAGAACAACAAATTATAAGAAAAATAGGCAATTCTGATTGAACACTAGTTCTTAGGGAAATCCTCTAATCAAGATATAAAGAACACACAAAATATGGACATTTACCCTAATTCCTACTGATTTCTAGTCTTTAACCTTCCACTTGGTCAACAGCAGTGACAATCAGTTGTGCCCATGTATGCATGGTCAATTAGTGCATGTGCACAATCCAATTTATCTGCTAAATGTTTGCTTTGGTAACAGAAAAACATGCATGCTGGATTTGCATAATTCTGAACAACAGCAAGACATTAGAGTGCTGAATTCTATTAGTGGAAACGAGATTAATCTGCGGGTGGCGTTCAACCAGTGACAACAAGGACTCCATACTGAGTTAGTGGAGTGATTAGTTATCGATGAGGCTGTGTGAATAAACCATGAGGCTGTGGCAGCATAAATCAACAGACCATGGTAAATTATTTTATGTAGAAAAATATATTTAAATTAAAACCTACATTTACAGGTGGACTCATATTGTGACCTACTGAGTGGTCTTTGCATCATTGAGTGTGTTCAAATGAGTGTGTGATAGAAACATGGAGCAGCTACTGACACCATAATGTTGACCAGGAGGACAGGATCAATACCAAATTCCCGTGCTTATGAAGGTGGAGACAAAGTCATTTTTTACAAGCTCAAATGCATTAGAATGGGTCCTAAGCTGCAGATTTCCCCTGAGGTGTGTAACCACATTCCTGTCAGACGCTGCCATCCAATGGTGAAACTGTACCATCCTGTAGTGAGTGTGAAGAAGAATGGCTTCTAAAGTGTTCACACACCACTTGAAGGTTTTCACATTAGTCATGTTTCACCACAAACTTCAATGTTAATTTTTTTTTTTTTTAAAGCATGACTTGTATTTAGCCCCCTTTACTGGAATACACCTAAAAAGATAAGTGCAACCAATGGCAAAGTTTGGGCAATAAAATAGAATCCCCAATTTCGAATATCTCACACAATCATACTTCCTCAAACCCTGGGAAGACATGGCCATCCAGCTAACCTGGCAGGCCAGGAAACTAAGGAGATTATTGATCAGAGAAGCAGCTACAATGCCCATGTTAACTCTGCAAAGATCCGTCGCTAAGGTGGAGGAATTTGTGAACAGGACAACTTTAAGTAATTCACTTCACAAATCGGACATAAGTCAGACACTAACCGCCAAGAAGTAATGTTTAAAGTTTTCAAGAAGCCATGTGGGGTACACAAGCAACATAGAGGAAGGTGCTACTGATGAAACCAACATGTACGGTAACCTTTTGGCCTACATGCAAAGCTATGTGTGGGGTAAAACTAACACTACACATGAACTCATCCTCATCATGAGACATGGTGGTAGCTTCATCATGCTGTGGGAATGTTTCGGAAAGATAAAAGACTTTCAGCTATAACTGCAATGAAAAATGATTCTATAGAATACTGACTCAGGGGCTGTAAGGTAATGCATGCCTAGCTTTTCAGATTTTTCTTTCCTCCCACTGTCCGGTTATTTACTGCTTTAAGTTGGTCTATCACTTACAATCCCAATAAAATACTTTGACATTTGTGGTTGTAACATGAAAAAACATGAAAATGTTGAAAGCGTATGAAACATTTCTTGGGTACACTAGAAGAGAATTGCGTGTTCATGCTTTCATTCCTTCTCTTACGTTGTCTGAGCAGTGCTGTCAACCTCTGTCTGTTGATCCGCAATGACGGTCCAGCTGAATGAGGTTCTCTTCATTTTCCTTACAATCACACAGGGGTGAGCAAACTGATGTTGAAATTGAACCCACATTTATTGTCCATTTCTCCTTCACTGACATTTTCCCCCTTCTTTTATCAGTTGCTGTATGTTTCCTAACAACCACTGGGGTGAATGGAATGACTCTCAGCTGCAGCCCACCATTCAGAGACTCATGAAGGGATACAATCGCTACCTAAGGCCTAATTTTAATGGTAATTAATAGATTGAGAATATTTTTTACAGTTTTTACTGCAGGAGTAATTGCTTTAAGTGTGTCTGCTGATTAGATTATGCCCAAATTCGTTGTCCTTGTTTACAACAGAAGGTCCTGTGGAAATTGGAATGAGTCTGGATATTGCCAGCATTGATGCCATCTCTGAAATAAATATGGTATACTTAACTCCCTTTCATTCTTCTTGTACAATTGGGATGAATAAAAAAGGTGGTGGAAAAAAAGTAAACAAGAGCCTCCATAATGTGATTCTTTCAGGACTACACAGCAACCATTTTCCTCCGTCAGCGGTGGCGTGATTCCAGACTGGTGTTTCCCGGGAATGAGAGCGTGAGTGTGGATGGACGGCTGGTGTCGTTGCTATGGATCCCAGACACCTTCATCCCCGACTCTAAGCGGTCCTTCCTTCATGATGTGACGGTGGAGAACCGTCTCATTCGCATATTCAGTAATGGCACCGTTCTTTACGCCCTTCGGTAGGTTGCTCCTTTACTTGTTTTCCTGATTCTGTTGTAGTCAGCCATGCTCTGGCCTCAGGTTCTATCAAAAAAAGGAAGGAATTACTAATGCATCATCATTCAGTCATAAACCTTAAGGGGGTGACACTTGATTTGTCATGTCCCTGGCATCTATGAAAATGTGTCTTGACATTTAATCTGTTTCGTCACACTGCTGCAGAACTTTATTTTGTCTCCAATGCTTAACAGAGTAAAAAAAAAAAAAAGAGTAGCTTTGTGTTATAGTTAGCTCATCCTTCTGGCTGAATTAAGACAGACACTGATTCATGAATGTCAACATGGATGGTGGAAACTCAATATGAACATAAGTCAGGAAGCTGGCCTTGTTTATGCAGAACCTTTCGACTGAACATTTAGCATTTTACTGAGGGATCTTTAGGATGATGGAGTGAAACATGAATTATGCATCAGATAAACTTTCATGCTGAAACATCAAATAGGAGTCTCCGTTCTCTTTATTGTTGCTTAGGGGAAGAGAGTTCTTTGTTTAAAAAAAAAAAAATTGTTACCAATAATTTGTTCATGCAGGTTGACTACTTATTTGACCTCTGAAGGCAGCTGGTTGCACTTTATTTTATTTGAGGTTATAGCAGTAAGTGGGTTGATTACACACTTTTCAGACGAATGTATTTTATGTGTAACTTTATTCGTAATAGTTGTTGGTCAGTGGTAATTGGCCGATGAATTGGGCTAAATACAGGGCAATCATGGAAGAAAAGTTGTTACAGGTAGAAGTAGACCTGACATTTTGGTAAATAATTAATATTCCAGCTGAAAGCTGGACAGAAAGCCAGAGCTAAAGCGGAGTGGTTTAGATAAAATTTTTTTTTTTTTTTTTTAAAGAAATCCATATCTTTTGATACAAATGAAAATCTTTGGCACAACATCAAAATTGATATTCATAGAAGATTCTACATTCAAACTAAGGTTGAGCTATTTTGTAAAGAGGAATGTGCAAAATTAAGTCTCTAGATTTGCAAAGCTGGTAAAAACATATACCTAAACATTTGCAGCTGTAATTGTGGAGAAAGGTTGCTCTAAAAAGTGTTGATTCGGGGGTAAATGACAATGCATGACACTCTTTTTTTATTTGCAAGAATAGTACGAAAAGTTGAAAACCAGGTACACAGCACACTTTTCACACTTCATTTTTGTTTGTATTACTTTGTTTTAAATACATTGTAGTAACAGCAGCATCATAAACATTAGAACTACTTTATCTAATATTATTGTGGAACTTCACGTCCCATTCATCTGTTAAAAATTTGGACAAGAGACATTGAGTATACGATTTATCAAAATGGAATCTCAATGCTTTGGTGTTTATTCCAGAAGAAAGCACTATCTAATACATCCTTCTTTGTGGAACATTGCAACAGTATTTACATATGTACAATCAGCAAACATATCCGAAGCAGCACTGCAAAGACCACAGCCTTCCATTTAGCACAGGTCATTAACTTTAGAGAGTCATCTCACTGACACGGTGCCGCACAGCTGTTTTTATTCACAAATTTCCCTACACAACATGAACTCCTCAAACTTCAATAAGTCAATCAACCAAACTTTATTTATAAAGCGCTTTTCACACAAAGATTGCAACTCAAAGTGCTTTACAGATTAAAATGACACCACATACACCACATTCCCATCCCTACCCTGACAGATTTAAAAGCATGATCACATTTATATCCCCCTGCCCCTTATCCCCTTGTGCAGGCACTCTCAATAGCAACATTAATATCTGGCCGAGTACAGATGAGCCAAATAAGGTAAGGAAACGCCATCAAAGAAGCCATCTGCACTGGCAGCAGCACATCAGCAGCAGCAGCCAAGGCACTGACACAGGGCGCCCAGAGGAGGCAAGGCCGAGATCCCCACATCAACCCAAGCACTGGAGAGCACCCAGGCACCCACAGCCAACCAACGCTCCTGTGGCAGAGGGCTCCCACAGAGGAAACAGTGGAAGGAAGATTAAAATAGCAAGTTAAAATATAAAAATAAAAAGTGGAGAAATATGATAAGACTAAGTAGTAAAACACTGATAAAATATAAGCAATTAAAACATGCAGAGCAGTTAAACAGACTTTAATAAATAATAATAGTTTAAAGCTAAGCTAAAAAGGTGAGTCTTGAGCCTGCTCTTAAAAATATGAACTTTCTCTGCGGCCCTGAGGCAGCCTGTTCCAGAGGTGAGGGCCATAATAATGGAAAGACGCCTCGCCATGAGTGTGTGTCCTGACTTTAGGGATGACAAGGAGACGGCTGCCAGAGGAGCGCAGAGACTTACCCTAACCCTAGGCCCATGACCGTTAAGACGTTTAAAAACCATTAAAATAACCTTAAAATCGATCCTAAAACATACGGGGAGCCAATGCAATGATTTTAAGACGGGTGTAATGTGCTCCCGCTTCCTGGTCTTCATCAGGATACGTGCTGCTGAATTCTGTAGAAGTTGTAAACCTTAGCTACTCTTTTTGGGACGACCAGAAAACAGGGATTACAGTAATCAATTCTACCGGTGATAAAAGCATGCATCAACTCCTCCCCTCTCATCTTTGATGTAATCACCTAATTAAACTCACCTGTCAGTAATGATTGCACATCCTAATATGATGTGATTAAAACAGTGATTAAAGCAGAACAAAACATGAATAAATCAAATAATGATGAATATGCGGCAACACTTTTAACTATAAAACTTGCACTCTGTGGGGGAAAAAACTTCCTCACCTTCCTTCCACAGTTAGAGCGAGAGAGTTAAACCTGAATAAAACATCAAATACACGCTGACACATCAAATCTGAGTATTTTGTTTTTTCTTTTGGTTGTGTGTTAAGAAGAAAATAGTTATGTGCTCACACAAATCATTTGTTATCTACATCAAAGAGAAGATGACTAAGATTTTATTAAATAGCACATCAATGGACTCTGTATAGCTGCTTTTTTAAAAGCAAGTGTCACAGTGGGTTTTCTTTGGGGATCACACTAAACAGGGTTAAGTATATTTGTGTGACACTTTTCATTTTCTTTATGTTTGGAGTTGTATTTGTAGTTTAAATTCGTGTTAGCGGCCCTTCTTCAGCAGGGTCAGTGAAACAGGTTAAAACTGATAAAATCATTTAACCTTCCACGTTTTTATACATTGCGCATATATCTTGATCTGTTCACTGACAACATTTTCTCTTATTTCTCAAATAATCTGTGATGACCACAGATTACGTATGTTGTGTTGTGGTATTTTTTGGGTGAAAACCAAATACACATTTCTACATTCGTGGACAGTAAAGCATTTGTATTTGTATTCATATATACATTACAAGCTAGGTAAGAAAAAAACAACTTTATTTTCATTTGAAATAGTTTTTTTTACTTGCATTGCATGGTGGAGGCAGCATCATGTTGTGAAAGTTATTTTTCTTCCAGCAACCTTAATTTAAATGTATAAATCTTGAGCCATTTTGCAAAAAAGAATAAGATCATTTTGAGCAGATTTATTTGAAACAGGTTTTGAAATTTACTGAATCTATTCACTAAAGTTAATCTAGTATAAACACAATATTAACAATTTTGTTTTTGGACACACTTTTTTTGATAAAATGGTCAATGTAATGTCTTGGATAGATATTGATCAATAACGTTTTGAGAAGAAATACATTGTAGATATATTTGGTTCCAACTTTGTGGGCAACAGATTACTTTGCAAGGATCTGGATTAGCACAGATGCTAAACAAAAGAGCAGTGAGGGCAAGTAACGGACATGTGATGTTTTCACTCACTGTGTTATTGTGTGATCTTTAAAAACCATAACTCAGAATTTCACAAAGTGAGTGACCTAAATCTACATAATGTATCACATAGCAAAATTTTGCCAACAGATCCTGACACATCACATTGTTGTCTTTGTTCTCTTCATTGTCACTCAGAGGAAAGAGGGCTGGTTGCTTTCACCAATTGTTTGTTTTATTTTGCTCAACAAAAGAAGGGAATATTTTCATTGGGGAGGGTCAAAAAAAGGTTTTTGACACTTTTGCTTTGAAAACTCAACAGCATCACGGCTACTATTGCCTGCAACATGGATCTGACCAAATACCCCATGGACAAACAGGTGTGCACCCTGCAGCTGGAAAGCTGTGAGTACTTTCCTCCCACCAACCCTCCATCAAGTGTGTGACTGGCTATAGATCATCATCTTCCCTCCATTATCTCAGTCATTTTTCATCTTCATCATCGATGTAGTGAGTATTAAACTGTGTGGGCACTTTGCTTCTGTGCGGATTTAATGCAATAGCTGGTAATAAGAGTCTGTGTGCTGCATTGTCAGGGGGCTATAACATACAGGACGTGGTGTTCTACTGGACAAGAGGGAATGATTCGGTGAAGGGTTTGGACACACTGCGGCTGGCTCAGTACAGTGTGGAGAGCTACTATACATCAGTGTCAGAGGCTGTTTATGAAACAGGTACAGAGTGGAGCCATGTGAGGCAAAGGCATTTTTATGTGTTTAGAGAGCTGTGCTGTTTTATGTCGCCACACAGGTCATTACCCCAAGCTGGTGCTGCATTTCTCCCTGCGCAGAAATGTCTTGTTCTTTATCTTGGAGACATATGTACCCTCCACTCTGCTCGTGGTTCTCTCCTGGGTGTCCTTCTGGATCAGCCAGTCATCTGTGCCAGCTCGAACATGCATCGGTCAGTATTTTAACTTCATTAGTATTCTGGTACACCATGTCACAGTCTAACATCTAATGACACCAGTTTGTTTTTTAATTATGTTCACATTAAAACAGGAACTTTTGTTATGTTTCATGAAAGGAACAATGCTTAACTGGAAACATATAGCTCATGTTCTGCAAAAATGCCATTTGATTTCTTTCTTCTTTGTAGTATGATGAGCTTGTAATTACCCACTAAATTAAATCTAAATATGTGCTGGTTTGCAGTAATTATGTCTTTATTTGTGTGCTTTTTTGAAGCACTGGTATTGTTTTGTCCATTCCTGATGCAATTCTGTTACAATCAATTGATTCTGCTGGAGAGAATGAACAATACAGTCTTTAAAACTGCTTAAGCTAAAACAACTCATAACCATGGGACACAATGATATATTTTTAGAAATTAAAGGTTTTCGCTTTCTCAAAGGACTATTGTTAGGGTGTTTCCTGTTTTCTTTGCCAAACGCTCTCTGTGTTGCTATGCAAAATATGAAGTTGTTGAACACTTCTCTGAGGATTTCATCTCTTGCTGAGCTCATCGTGCCAAAACATCTGTCTACGATAAGTAAGGAAACTATTACAGATCACTTTACAAAACTCTGAAATATCCAAACTATTATTTTATGCTTACTGCTATTTTTTACAGGAAATTTCCTCAAACTCTAGTCATTCTGACAGGTGAACTACCTTCATCCAAACTATGATTTGTTAAAATCTAATTAATCTGATACCATTTCTGCTTTTCTCCAAAATTGTAAAATGTTCGAAAGGCTTTTGTTTGTCCTAAGATTTGTTTATGCAAAAAGAAGATGTTTTTCCTATTCTGGTTAATCATCTATACAACTAATTTTGAAGTGGTTCTACATCAGACTCTTTAGTCTTTGCTTTATTAGACTACATTTCTATTTGATGCCTTTGTTTTGAATTGTCGGTCATATTATTTCCATTATCTAAATGTATGTTTCAATATGATCTAAGAAAATGTCAATTTTTCATAAAACCACACAATACATTATAAGTTGATTGGGCCCATAAACTGCTAACTTTCTCTAACTATCCCGCTTGACTACAGTTTACAAATAATAAAGACAAAAGAGATTAATTTAAGGATTTTGAGTCATTGCATTGCATTCATTGCTGAATCTAATGGTGGCGTAAAAATCAGAAGACTGAACTGCATCAAGGCATCAACCGGCCATGTGTGTGGATTATTAAAATCTTTTTCAAAAGGGCAAAAAAAACAACAGAACAGTCAGAATAGCTTCTGTTGGCTCCAAACTAGTCAGTAGTGGTTATGTTAACCAGGACAGCACCTGCTGCTGGGGATCCTGTTAGCTGAATCAGAGGTACTGAACATTACACTGCTCATTAAAAGTATATAGGCAGACCTGGCTGGATGGAGTTGCAGCAGAAATGGATTTTGTCTGTGCTATATTGCTTTTGATGGGGTTGTGTGCACATTGAGGCATTTTCATGTCAGGGTTTTGAAATTGACTTTTTACTTTATCTCCTTGTACTTGTGATGTTCAAGGCAAAGGTCCAAAACTTCTGTATGCTATAGACTTTTAAAGATTAGGTTCAAACCTGCCCTAATCTGTACTTCTGGCTTTGTTGGAAGGCTTTTTGCTCATGTGCTGCTTACTTCATGATTTGGGAGGATTTTTTTAGGTCTCTCATGCGCATATATATTTTTAAAGAAGTGATTATTACTTTTAATTCCAGATTACTGAAATTAACAATTTTGTCCAGGACAAAAAACACAAATTCCTTGAAAAAACAGCTTTAAATGACTTGATGCAAACGATAAACCAAGCAAATAAACCAAGCAAATAAAAAGAGAGTGAAGGGAAAAAACAACAATAGCCAAATAGGTTAAACTCATTAACATGGAAATGCACATGATGACTAGTGTAGTCGTTTGGGAACAAAAAAAAGCTTTCATACCAAAGGGGGTGTTGCTGTCAAGAAGCCATCAGGCTCAGCTCATAATAGCTGTACCTGATGGCCTCCTCTCCAACCATTGACCTGCGCAATGCAATACAACTTGGTCCGGATCCGTGAGGGCGACGAATGGAAGACGGCGTTCAGCACCCCCACTGGTCACTGGGAATACCAGGTCATGCCTTTCGGCCTGTGTAACAGCCCTGCAGTCTTCCAGCGCCTTCTCAATGACGTCCTCCGGGACATGCTCGGATGTTGGGTCTACGTCTATCTAGACGACATCCTAATATACTCCACCTCCGAGGTGGATCATGTCCGCCACGTCCGAGGGGTCCTGGATTGTCTTCTTCAGAACCACCTTTTTTGCAAATTGGAGAAGTGTGCCTTCCACCAACACTCTACCACCTTCCTGGGGTACATCATCTCAGCTGAGGGTGTGGCCATGGACCCCCAGAAGGTGTCTGCAGTGAAGACCTGGCCACTTCCCACCACCCTCAAGCCACTACCAGTCCTTCCTTGGATTCGCCAATTTCTACCGGCGGTTCATCCGGAACTACAGTTCAGTCGTGGCTCCCCTGATTGACCTCACCAGACCAGCCGCTCAACCACACCCCTTCCAGCTACCTGCAGTAGCCAGGCAGGTGTTCAACCAGTTGACTCATCTTTTCACCTCTGCTCCGATCCTCCTCCACCCCGATCCTACAAAGTCCTTCACGGTGGAGGTGGACGCCTCCAACATCGGCGCGGGAGCCATGCTCTCACAACAGTGCCCAGATGGAAAGCTGCACCCATGCTGCTTCTTCTCCCGGAAGTTCTCCCCCACGGAGCAACGCTACGGGGTGGGCGACCGTGAGTTACTGGCAGTCAAATGGGCTTTGGAGGAATGGGGACGCCGGAACCTTTTCTAATCTGGAAAGACCACCAGAACCTCATACACATCCAGAACGCGAAGCAGTTGAACCCTCGTCAGGCTCTGTGGGCCCACCTCTTTGACCACTACAACTTCCACATCTCATACCGACCTGGCTCCAAGAACGGGAAGGCTGACGCGCTCTCCTGCCGCCATTCCCAGGATTCGACACCCCGCCCGCCTGCCCCTATCATCCCTCCAGACAACATTCTGGCAGCGCTCCACTGGCCTTTATAGGACTTCATCCATGCGGCCCAACCAGCTGCCGCCAAGAGGCTCTACTGTGGGGTCACTCCTCTCCAGTGGCAGGTCACGCTGGGGTCACCAGAACGCTCCAGCTTCTTCGCTGCGCTCTATGGTGGCCTGATCCGTCTGCGCCAGAGCCAAACCCTCGACTCAACCTAGGTCCGGGCTGCCCCACCCCCTTCCGGTTCCAGCACGGCCATTGTCGCACATTGGGGTGGACTTCATCACCGGCCTGCCCGCCGCCGATGGCATGACCACGATTGCCACCTTTGTGGACCGCTTTTCCAAGGCAGTCCACCTGGTTGCTCTTCCCGGACTACCCACGGCCAAACAAACCGCCGAGCTCCTCCTTGGTCATGTGGTGCGCCTCCATGGCTTCCCCCTGGATATAATCTGTGACCGAGGGCCCCAGTTTACTGCCAAATTTTGGAGGGCCTTCTGCCGTCTCATCGGTGCAACTGCTAGTCTCTCCTCCGGCTACCATCCTGAGACCAACGGCCTGACGGAGAGGGCTAACCAAATGGTGGGCAGGTATCTACGCTGCTTCGCTTCTTTCCAGCCCTCCTCCTGGTCTCGTACCTTGATCTGGGCCGAGCTGTCCCTCATCATGCAGGTCTCCTCCGCTACAGGGTTGTCCCCCTTTGAGGTCTGCTATGGCTACCAACCACCACTGTTTGCTCATCAGGAACCAGAGGTGGAGGTCCCAGCAGCCCACGCACTGATCTGCCAGGCCAGAGCAGGATGGATCCGAGCCCAGGCATCCATCAGACGGGCCAATGCTGGCAATGTGGCTCAACACCGTCGGCGCCACCGGCCCGTACCATCGTTCCAACCTGGCGACCTGGTGTGGCTCTCCACTCGACACCTCCGGCTGCCCTTCGGATCTCAAAAACTGGCCCCACGCTTCATCGGTCCCTACCTGGTTATCCACCCCATCAATCCAGTGACTTACCACCTTCGTCTGCCGGCGACCCTGAGGATTCACCCAGTGTTCCACTGTTCCCCTTCTCAAGCGCCGGCTCACCTCACCCCTCTCCCCTCCGGACGATCGCCCCACCACCGCCCCGGTTCATTGACGGTGGCCCAGTCTACACGGTGCAACGCATCCTGGATTCCAGTACCTTGTGGACTGGCAGGGGTACGGTCCAGAGGAGTGATCCTGGGTTCCTTCCCGACACATCCCGGACCCCGCCCTCATCTCGGACTTCCACCGCCTCCATCCGCATCACCCAGGCCCTTCAGGGGCCGGGCCTAGAGGGGGGGGCTCTGTCAAGAAGCCATCAGGCTCTGCTCATAACAGTCGCGCCTGATGGCCTCCTCTCCAACCATTGGCTAGATACTTTCCCTCAAGGATTCAAAAGCCACCGCTCCCATTTCATCCTCGCTCAGTCATTGCTTTCTCTTCATGACTAAAAGCTCTAGATCCGCGTTTCTACGCACAAACTCACCTCTCCAGTCCGGACCAGGATCCCAGACTCGTCCCGACCGCCGCCGGTCCATCTGCGTCCTCGCCATCTGCGTGTGGAACACGGCAAGACTCCAGCTCTGACGGCCGCCCATCCAGAGGCCCCTGACAGTTGCCAACTTTAACAAATTTCCAATTGCAGCTCTTTACTGTTTAATGTTTTGGCATAATTAAATATAATTTATGAACGAAAGGACTTCAGTCATTCAATTACTCTGTTTTTCTGACTGATG
Source organism: Valencia hispanica (assembly GCA_963556495.2). Taxonomy (NCBI): domain Eukaryota; kingdom Metazoa; phylum Chordata; class Actinopteri; order Cyprinodontiformes; family Valenciidae; genus Valencia; species Valencia hispanica. The sequence continues at coordinate 21,558,019 of OY747702.1, forward strand.
CTAAGCTTTGGAATACTTGGAATATCATGGGAGTCAAACAAACAAAAAATACATTATATAATACTCAAAAATACTTTCTTGCCTTGGTTAAATAAGAGCAGTTGTGTATTGCTGCTTTAGAAGTTAAAAGCATCAAGTCAGTTGTTTTTTTATGCTCTGTATTTGTTTCAAAAGAATTACACTTGATTACACATTTTTTTTTCAAGTATGAAGATAAGAGCCGTGATACATTTGAGAACACAGAGTTTTAAAAGTAGGCCAGCATAGACGCACAAAAGCAAGTTCTTTAGGTGCAGGCTGAGGGAGAACACTGCTGTACTGAAAGGGATTGGTACAAGGCAATAAGCAGTAAATTTTTTACCAGCAGTAGACAACTCTCTTGGCATCTTCACTGAGCATAAATCCAGATAATATTGGTCCTGGCGGGTGAAACTTATGTCTAGTCAGAGAGGGCCAAGATGAAATCTGATATACTGCCTTAGAAAAACTCCAAAATTAAAATATTCTGTTAATCCATGTAAATACTATTTTTAGAACTTTTAAACTGCTGTCACAATGCCATTGATTCAGATTATTATTACAGTTCATCACCAGTCCCCTGCCTTGTAGGCTGAGATTGGAACATTGAAAAAGTCATTAGACAGTCATATACATTGTTTTTAAACATCTATAATATAACAATTATTCTGATCGCAAAAGTTTTATATGTTCTATTCACAGCATGTGTTTCACATAGGATGATTACTGGTGGTGCACCTCCGCCTTCTACCTCTGCTTCCCTGTAAATGATAATTGACTGTGTGATATACCCACCCAATGCAAACTGGTCTACATTTTAAAGGTTCTCAAAATAGGGCTAGCATAAATGGCTATGATGCATTAGAGATGAAAATTGTTTTAAGATGATCAAATTCTAATGTGGTCTTGTTCGGGTTCTGACTTAGCTCCAGTCTCAGCAAACAATCTGGATTTGTTCTAAATAAAATGCCAGCCATCTACTGCAGGTAGGATATTGACTGTCTAACATTTTTAACATAATCTAGTCCTTGAAAGAATTACAAAAAATAATACAAATTTACAACTTTAGAGCCAAAGGAGTTACTTTAATTTTAATAGAGGTAAATGATAACCGCAAAAGCATTCAAAAGCACATTAAGTAGCTGGAAACAGAAAACTTTCCTTTATTCTTAAAGTCAACTGCCTATAAATTGACTGAACTATTATTCTACTCAAACCCATACTTTGATTGCCTCTGCAGGAGTGACAACTGTCTTGACCATGACCACTCTCATGATGGGTGCTCGCACATCCCTCCCCAACGCTAACTGCTTCATAAAGGCCATAGATGTTTACCTGGGGATCTGTTTCACCTTTATTTTCGGTGCATTGCTGGAATATGCCTGTGCTCATTTTTATACAGTGCAGCATCAAACCGTAGAGGATTTACACAGGGTAAGAAACATATGCACCAGGGCATAAAGTCCAGGTAGATATTGAAAAGTTTCCAATCGTTGATGCATCTGTGTGTGTCCATCAGGAGCTTTTGAGGGAGTTCGTAGAGTCTAATGGAAATGGTTTGGTTCCAATTGTCAACCCCAGCCGACCGAACCAGTCCGTAGAGATGGGCACCACTGCAGAGGAGCCGACTGAGGAGCCAGCGAACAGTGACATTAAGAGCCATGCCGCCTCAACAGAAAAAGCGCAGAGTCAGGGTTGCGGCTTGTCATCTGTGAAAGATGCTTCACGCAGAGCCGCTGCTGTCTTCATTGTGGAAAATCCACACAACATTGATCGCCATGCCCGCACCGCTTTCCCTGCAGCGTTTCTCTTTGTCAACATCCTATACTGGCTCTATTATCTCTTCCTTTGAGTGCCAATTACAAGCTGTGGGATAGTTCATGTCACCACCCTGAAGGTTTCCTACCTCCTCAATTTGGCTTCAGCATCAGTGTCCAGCAGCTGGACCTGGAAATGTCTGATAAAACCTTTTGTAGCACACAGATAAGACCTGTTTTAGAGCTGCATATAAATGAGAAGCAGTTAGTCAGGACTGTGTTCTCTGCTAAAAGGTAATTATATGTAAATTAATGGCTCCCCACATTTTAGCATGAGGAATTTATGATAATAATGATGTATACTATGGTGCTTCCACAAAGTATTCAAACTTACAGAACTTTTCCAACTCAAAGGTTACAACGAACTACAGTGTGCTTTATTGGGGTTTTATGTGACATACCAATCAAATAAACTTCACAACTGTGAAGTGGATAAAAACTTTATAGTTAACCTTTTACCAAAAGCTTTGCATTAATGTGTATTCAGCTAATCTGAGTCAAAACTTTGTAGAACTTCCGTTTAAAGCAATTAAAGCTGCAAGTTAATACGTCTCTATTAGCTTTGCACATCTAGAGACTGAATGTCTTACCCACTTTCTTTGGAGAAACAGTTCAAGGTTATTCCAATCAGATGAAGAGAGTTATTGAACATAAATGTTCAGTTCTTGCATGAGACTCAGAGGTGGACAAAGGCATGGTCTCATCTGGCCAACCCTTCCCATGTCTGCTGTGTCTCCTAATTTAGCTGTGCCAAATTGTATCTTGGATTTCTTTTAAAAATTGCTTTTTTCTTGCTTCTCTTCTATAAAAGGCAAACTTAGTGACACCTGCAGGCTAGTTCAGGGAGTTACCTTAAACAATGCTGCTGCTTCACATGTGATCTTTCTTACACTCTGGCCAAATCCTTAGGGTATGCTTCATGTATAATATAAGATTTAATTAGACATAGGTGGACTCTAATTGCTAAAAATGTCGAAAACCATTTTTATCTTTCCATTTCACAAAAATATTTTATTTATGTTGGTCTGTCACATACAATGCTGTTAAGATGGATTGTGACAAAATGTGGAAAAGTTCAAGAGGTATGAATACTTTTGCAAGGCACTGTAACAGTAGGCTGCACTGCATTGAAATGCCTTTATTAAACAAATCATATAGATGTGCTTTTTTCTTGCTTTGGCTGTATCAAGCTATATAACGTCACCATTTGCAATTAAACTGAAAAAAAAAAGACTCAGTAACTATGATTTGCTGGTTCATTTTAATGGAAATCGTCCATATTCACGCGTTTTGCAATAATTAAAAAATCAACTGCTTGTACAGTGAGAAGTACATTTATTAGTCCCTCATCCAGGTTTAAGTAAAGTGCAAAAGTTGACAAAGTATTTAAATGACAAAAAAGGTTAGATCACAGAGTAGGATCACTATGTTAGTCATTCTGTTACCTACAAAAAGGGTAAAGTAAATGTAGGAAGCTGCTTGATCCAAATCAATCAGCAAAGAGTTTCAGTTTGTGGTACTTCCTCAAAGGAGAAGCTACTAAATACAGTTATTATCCTCCAAGTGACATAAGCACCAGGTAACATGTCTAGAAAAGTAATTTGCAAAGGTTTAAGACACTATAGGTGGCGGTAAAGATTGTTTTAATGTCCTAACTGACAACAAAAGTCACTAAAAGCAGCAAGACAAAGGGAAAGTATCATGTGGAAACACATGTGAATTCAGCATCATGGAGTCAGTTTGAGCCTACAGGCAGAGGCAGCATAAATCTTGACCACGTATCTTGAAAAGCGCTTTTCAGGCCAATGACTTTAATGTAATAATAAAAATCTAATGACCAACTTTTAGTGTCTAAAACTTTTGGACAACGCTGTATGTTGCACATTGATGATGGGAAATGAAAGACTGATGCAGTTTAAAATAGAAACAGTAGTCATAGTTCACTATGTACATGAAGAAAACAAATAAAAACATGTTGCAGCATAAAAAAGCACCTCATAGTAAAACTCTTCCCCTCTCTCCAAAACATCACATTAGTCAGGTTTGGCCTGCACACCATTACACTGTTTCATTTGTGGTGCTAAACACATGTGTGCCTTTCAAGTCTACATTTTATGCACTTCCTCTGCTTTCAGTACACATCTCTTGTGCCTTTGTCGCATCAACTCCCCCTTTCTTTCTTTCCTTTGACCCATTCAGTGCCATCAAAATAATGAAAATACATGGATACAGAGTGAACAGTCCGAGTGTATTCCAAGTGGTCAGGGCTCCAAAGAGCAAGTATTCAGTGGAATTGTACCTCCATCTGGTGGTTGATTTATGCATTGCTTTATAAGCAAGTCCTCTAAAACTTTCCAATGGAAAGTCTTTGCTTTTGGATAAATTTGGTGGATGATCCCGATAAAAAGCTTTTTTTTAAAAAGACGTTGGAAAAGGCCACATCATGATATCCATTTACTTCAGTCTTTTCCATCAAACTCGCTCCTAGGTTCTTTTCTTTAACTCCCATTCCTACAGAAACAAGAACATAAAGAGGAAAGAGTTTTAAAGGGATTTTTTTCATAACAGGACAGAAACACCACCTATAAGTTACTGCATCAGATGTATTATGTAAACTCGTTAGTCAGTATCATTGTTTGGATAAGATAAAGTAAATATTTAAGTGACATTTATCAAACACAACATTTGTAGACTAAAGCTAATTTTCTGGAATTTGAATAAACAGCTGTCACGCTGTCACTACTACTGCATAGGGACTGGTTACTTTACTTTTACTGGTTTAATTTTTTTCCCCATATATATTTATCTATTGACCATTTTAGGCTTAAGGATTAACATTCAATACACAGTATATGGGTGCTCCCAAAATGGTCAAATAAATATTAGCTGTATAATTCTTTTTTTCTACGTGTCCTGTCTTGGCAGTGTGGCACTCAGAATTAATGTCTGAGTACCGAGTAGAAGCCCAACAGATTTACTTTCACAAGTGGAGCATTACGGCTTTGTTTAGTACTTCATGTTGTCAGATAGGCTGATTCTGGAGGTCTAGAGATTAAGTAATCAGGACTGGGTGTTGCTAGTGAATTTGAGCCAAATTATTAGGTTATTCACAGTTAATTCCTGATGTGTGAGACAATTACTTCTTTCACATAGGGCAATAGTTTTTTATTTGAATAAATTACATAATCATTTGAAAAAAAGTTTTTTTTTAAAAACAATTAAGTGTGAATAAAAGCAAAAACAGAAGAAATCTGTAATGCACTGCACGTTACCTAGGGTGGGGCAATACTCTACACTACTGAAATGCAAATATGTAATTATAGTGTTAATCAAAATACAGACAAAGCATTATAATCTAATTGTGTTGGGTGACTAAATAAGCGTATTCATTAGAGAACTATGAACTATTTTGACAATTGTACATGCTGCTTTGAGTCATTAACTTTTCTGAAAACTGACAAGAACTGTTCCGCAAACACGTGCATCACATAGATTTGATCAACATCCTCACCTTGGCTTTCTGCATGACAGTTCCAGCAGAGGACACACAAATCGACGGCGGTCTCTTTCGCATCTCTGCGGCGCAGTTCACTGGTAAAGAATCAGTGTAGGCATTCTGATTTTTTTTGCTGGACTCCTGCAGAAAGTTGAGAAGTAAATAAAGACTGCAAGGTGAAAGAACTCCGTCTTTCCACACAGATTGACAAATTCACCTTGACTGGTGGCTTGGCCTCCACAGGTGCACCCAGCGCTCCACCTGCCAGGCTCTTCTTCAGGTTTTCTTTGACCTGTGTCAGTCTGAGTTCCAGGTCCACCCTCTCGGCCTCCTTGGCCCTGCAAGCCTCCTCCAGCTGGGACACACGCTTGTCCAGGAAACACTTTCTCCTATCTGCTCCACAAAATCATAGTAAAGAATTATCACAAGATCCATGCTTTTACTTTTATGATCTCTTTTCAATCATAACAGTCTCAACAATAATACACAATTAGTACCAATATGAGAGGGTACTTGTTATTGTGTTTCCTGCAATTTCATAGCAAAATACTGTTACAGTGAACAAATCTGAATGCCCCCTCTGTCAGTGATAGCAGCATACCACAGGAATCACAGGAAATTAATTAATTAGACATGGGAGACATTTTCATAACCATGTTGTTGTTTTTAATAACAATAACAGTTGTAGTTGTCTCACTGGGGAATGTTTCCTCTCACATGACCCTCAGATAATAGTGGTCAGAAACTAGGATCAAAACACATAATAGTTAGAAAAGACCCTTCACAAGTACTGGCACCCTTTAGACGAGAAGTGAAAAAGGCATTGTATTAAGTCTAATCTTCTATTGCAGTAGCATAATCTTACGTATATGATTCCTGAAAAATTACAATCCAATTTCTATTCCATTTACTCAGTGATGAAATTATGATTTTATTTTTTTTCAACAAAGTTCCAGATCCCACAATAAGTGGTAACTGAAAGATTTGATCATTTATGATTTATTAAACTGATCAAACTGTCAGGGATTTTAAAATTAATAATCAACAGCTTCTTGTTTGTCTTGGGTACAAATATAACTAATAGGGATGTGTACTGGTACAAATCTGGCGATACAATACGTATTGCGATACAAGGGTAATATACAATATATTGCGATACTACAGTGGCTTGCAAAAGTATTCGGCCCCCTTGAACTTTTCCACATTTTGTCACATTACAGCCACAAACATTAATCCATTTTATTGGAATTCCATGTGAAAGACCAATACAAAGTGGTGTACACGTGAGAAGTGGAACGGAAATCATACCTGATTCCAAACATTTTTTTGCAAATAAATAACTGAAAAGTGGGGTGTGCGTAATTATTCAGCCCCCTGAGTCAATACTTTGCAGAACCACCTTTTGCAGCAATTCCAGCTGCCAGTCTTTTAGGGCATGTCTCTACCAGCTTTGCACATCTAGAGACTGAAATTCTTGCCCATTCTTCTTTGCAAAACAGCTCCAGCTCAGTCAGATTAGGTGGACAGCGTTTGTGAACAGCAGTTTTCAGATCTTGCCACAGATTCTCGATTGGATTTAGATCTGGACATTGACTGGGCCATTCTAACACATGGATATGTTTTGTTTTAAACCATTCCATTGTTGCCCTGGCTTTATGTTTAGGGTCGTTGTCCTGCAGGAAGGTGAACCTCCGCCCCAGTCTCAAGTCTTTTGCAGACTCCAAGAGGTTTTCTTCCAAGATTGCTCTGTATTTGGCTCCATCCATCTTCCCATCAACTCTGACCAGCTTCCCTGTCCCTGCTGAAGAGAAGCACCCCCAGAGCATGATGCTGCCACCACCATATTTGACAGTGGGGATGGTGTGTTCAGAGTGATGTGCACTGTGAGTTTTCCGCCACACATAGCGTTTTGCATTTTGGCCAAAAAGTTCCATTTTGGTCTCATCTGACCAGAGCACCTTCTTCCACATGTTTGCTGTGTCCCCCACATGGCTTGTGGCAAACTGCAAACGGGACTTCTTATGGTTTTCCTTTAACAATGGCTTTCTTCTTGCCACTCTTCCATAAAGGCCAACTTTGTGCAGTGCCCGACTAATAGTTGTCCTATGGACAGATTCCCCCACCTGAGCTGTAGATCTCTGCAGCTCGTCCAGAGTCACCATGGGCCTCTTGGCTGCATTTCTGATTAGCGCTCTCCTTGTTCGGCCTGTGAGTTTAGGTGGACGGCCTTGTCTTGGTAGGTTTACAGTTGTGCCGTACTACTTCCATTTATGAATGATCTCTTGAACAGTGCTCCGTGGGATGTTCAAGGCTTGGGAAATCTTTTTGTAGCCTAAGCCTGCTTTAATAACAATAACTTTATCCCTGACCTGTCTGGTGTGTTCTTTGGACTTCATGGTGTTGTTGCTCCCAACATTCTCTTAGACAACCTCTGAGGCCGTCACAGGGCAGCTGTATTTGTACTGACATTAGATTACACACAGGTGCACTCTATTTAGTCATTAGCACTCATCAGGCAATGTCTATGGGCAACTGACTGCACTCAGACCAAAGGGGGCTGAATAATTACGCACACCCCACTTTTCAGTTATTTATTTGTAAAAAACGTTTGGAATCATTTTTTATTTTCGGTCCACTTCTCACGTGGACACCACTTTGTATTGGTCTTTCACATGGAATTCCAATAAAATTGATTCATGTTTGTGGCTGTAATGTGACAAAATGTGGAAAAGTTCAAGGGGGCCAAATACTTTTGCAAGCCACTGTATGAATAAGACTATATATTGTGATTTTTAAAACTGAATTTTACTGTAGAAAAACTGTCACAGCACTCTAAACACTCCAACCTCTTTCAAGCTTATGACATACAGTTTTATTACTAGATCTAGTTAATCCACTGGAACAAAAAACTACCAGTCATACTTTTAATTTTACTGCTAAAAAACACTATCATCATTAATGGTCCCATTCAAACCCTAAAAAAATAAAACTCTTTCAAGACCAATAACATATCAGGAAATAAAATGTTGCAATATATCAGTGTATCAATATTTTCTTACATCCATAATGATTAACCATAGATCTTGCCTCTATTTCAGGCAAAATGTCACTCCACAAGATAGATGTGTATCCCTAAGTTTGAACATGTCCACAAGTAATTAACTACTCATCTAAGCTTGCTATCACTACAAACAAAACAAGAACTTTTTTTAAATGAAGACAGCTGGAACTCCCAGTGAGCACAGAATGAGAAGGGACGTAAAAAACAAACCTCAGAACTGCCAGAGAATTGCAGTAAAAATGGCATCCTGGGGTCACCAAATCTTCAGAGCAACCATAAGATGCTACTAACATGCCAGTTGGTTGCTTGAGAGGCATACCAGGTAAATTTCTGTTCTGTGCTTCAATCACAAAAATGTGGAGTTTGCAAAATGCCTCTGAATTTTAAAAATGAACTTTTTTGCAGGAAACACCACAGGTAAGTCTCACAATGAAAATATGACGAAAATGTGGGAAAGCACCTCATGTCTAGTCTACTGTTAAGTACGGTAGAGGATCTGTGATGATGTGGGCTTTTTTTCATTTCCAACTGTCCTAAAAGCCGAGTGAGCATTGCATCATGACCTCCTGGAAGTGATAAGTGAAAAAAACTAAGGCATATGGTCAAATCAACACAGCAATTGTCCACAAGAAACAAAGTCAACCCTCTTTCATAGCAATTTCTGTTGCCATTCCAAAATCCACCAGAAAACCAGGGGGTGAGCTGAAGAGAAGAGAGCATAATTGTGCACAAGATCCCTCTCTCTGTGTGCTCCTGTTTGTGAAATATTAAAGGAGAAGGAAAAAAACTGTCTGGTTTACAATCGAGGGTTTACAGAGTATTAATGGCAGTGTGTTGAAAAATGTATAGCAACAGATTTAACATGCATTGTTACTCTAAGTTAATACAAATTGAATTTTCCAAAATTGTATGCTCCTGCAAAAGAAGATGTACATACCTATGTAATTTTTTTACACAACTTAATCAGGGGTGCCAATAATGTGTACGTCCTTATTTAATATTCTGCTGACAGATCTAAGCTAACGAGTATAAGTGATCATTTAGCAATGACAAATGAAATATAATCTACACTCAGAAATATTTAGGTCGCATCTGCTTTCTATGTTGTTTTTTTCCATCTTCTTACCTGAAGCCACCTTAAGCTCTTCCTTCAACTCTCTTTTCTGTTGTCGGAGTGTCACCAGTGCATTTCGTATACCATCCCGCTCTGATTCCAGCTCTTCTTTTTCTCTGAGATAACGCTTGGCATCTTCCTCCGCTCGAGTTTTCCCATACCTGCCATATGGGTTGGTATCTGAGTGGGAGCAAAAGGTTATGGGGTCAGACATGCAGGGGTTGTGGGAAAAAAAAAAGAAAAAGCCCTGCCAATGATGCACCTTCTAGTTTGATTAATACTCTGCTGGGTTTTTTTTCAGGGTTCACAGTGAAGTAAGCCTAATACACTGGTTTTAAATGGACTGAATTTAACTTTCTTTCCGATTGAGATTTTATTTAGCGAGAAACAATTAGATGATGTGTGAAAAAAGATAACAGACAAACTAATACAGAGTGAGAGGTCAGGAGGTGAGACAGCATATCTAATGTGAGTGTCCAATAAATCTCTGGTTGCATCCTAAATCTCTTTTATGTTACGGAGAAGCAGCTACACAAACTCTCTGTAAACCAGACACACTAGTCGGCTCCACATGTAAAACTAATGACACAACAAGGCATTTGGGAGAGGGCGAGAGAAAAGGGAGATTACTGGTGGAAAATGAGAAACGGATCAATAAAGAAAGAAGATATATTGAGGCAGATGGGGGCTTTAAATTACAGAGCTGTCAGCAAACTGGCTCTGGATAGAAGGAGCGCACAGAGAGAGTAGCTCTAACTCACAAGAGAAACGGAATCTCTGACTCCAGTGTGAAATGTAACTACAGTATACTAACAGGAAACATCTGCATAACTTCTTTTTAATTCATTTTATACTCTCTGGTGTGACACATGGAAAATGTGGGTGGGTATAAAGCTGACAAAACATTGTGTAATATAATTTCTGCAAAAGCAAAAGAAGCTCCACGTGGATCCAGTTAAACTGCTGACACAGGAACATGCATTGATATCTGGACATAGAACCTTCAAAAGACAATATAAATTAAAAAGTGTGTTTTCGGGGACTAATCATAACTGTTAATTTATCCACTATTTGGGTCAAGATGACAAAAAGGTTTTAATAATGAACTTCTGAGATTTTTTTTAAATTTTAATTGTGTTTTTATGTTTTTACTAAATTCCATTTGTGAAACACAGATTATGTTTTAGTAATTAGTTTTAATATAAATGTGTGCCTTTAATCACAAAAACTGTAATCTTTCTCACAAATTTATGACTTTTAACATGAGAAAACATAAGAAAAAAGTTTTTTCTTGTAAATTTTTTAGCAGAAATGTGCTCCGTTGTGGTCGCCTATTTTTTTTTTACTTTAATATACAATGGTGCTGATACTCTGTCGTGAGACATACAACTACCATTTTTTGCTCCATAAACTGCCTTAAAGGTGAGGTTTGTTTCTCCAAATAATTACACAGTGAACTAATGTGTATTTATTTAGGCTTAGAATATGGGTAAAGAATACTTCTTGACATACTTCAAGACTATGACAGAACCCTGACATTCATTTTTCACCTAATAAACAAAGCTCTCTCCATTTCTGTCAAACATTTTTTGAAGCAACAGACCAAATGAACTTACTTGAGCTTGTTCGCTTCAGGGAAACTAATGACTTGTCTTGGTCAAAGTCACTGTGGGAGCAACTCGAGTGTCGCTTCCCTTGATTCACTGATTTCCCCTTTGACTGGGTGGAGCAGAAAGGAGAAGGGATGGAAGGCATGTAGGAGAAAATGAGGAGAGGGAAGAAAGCAATTTTAGAATAACAGACTTAGCAATAAACTAATAATCAAATACTGATAAGACAATGCTGAGACATGTATGTAATTAGCTAGAGGTGGTGAAGGGCATGTGTTGTATTCAGTATCAGTAAGGTTAAGAGAAAGGTTTATGGTCTACATGACCTCTTCCTTTCCTGTCAGTAGTCTGAGAAGTCTTTTTTCTACCCCTGGCCTCTAAAAAGGCATGACATAGACTACTGTCTATTTGTTTCAGTGCCTTTCATCCAGAGAGAGATGGTCCACAACAGCTGCACACACACACCAATTTGATCACATCAAAGCAAAACATTCACCCATAAGCTTCTGTTAAACTCAGAAAGAATGCTTGTGCATTTCAGCACGTGTGCGCCACCTGCATGTCCTCAGTAGGGACCTCGTCGTAAGTCCTGGAATCCGTAGAGGTGCTACTGGAGGAGGTAGCCCACCTAGGATCAGAGAAGGGAACAAAATGAGCCAGAGAGAGGTCAAAACACTCCCGTTCTGCTCTGAACCTTTCCAGATACCCCAAACCTAATTGCTGTCTCACTCACAGGAAGGAATTTCGAGCGGCATCCCGAATGTGTGCAATGGTTTCCACGTCAACGTAGTCGTAATGCAGGGACTCCGGGTCCATGGCAGAGCCTGTTTCAGCAAGGATGACACCGAGCCATTGTCCAAGTTCATCAGAGCTGCTTGCCTAACAAAACAGGGTATTTCTGAAGTTTTAATAAGTTTAACCAATAAAACATATTTCACTAAGTTCTCTGTTTCTTTAGGGAGGAGTTGCACAAGCTGTTATAAAAATAAATATGTGGAAATGTTATAATAAAAAGCTGATCTATTTATTCTCTTGGTGGCCAAATATTTTGTATTTTTTTAAAACTTGGTTTGGTCTCCACCCGCTCCACCCAAACATGCTGCTCATAAGAAGATAATTTATTTGAGTTCATCAGGGCTTTTTAAGTGACAACATATGTCTGCTGTTGGCCAACCTGAGGTTGACGAGAAGATATGCATGAATTGAAAGCTGAAATATTTTAACAGGTCTCTAGAAAAGGCAAATATTTTTGAAGGTTTTCGGTATGAACGGTTTTCAAAAAGACATGCTATTATTATCTAAAAGTACTCATTCATGCAGTTGTTTTTTTAGTGAAAACAAACTGTATTTTACCTCCAGAGCCACCACTTCTGTGCTGTCCCTCAGGATGCGGAAGGCAAAAGGGTGTTTGGGTCCAAGCCCAGGGACCACGTCACAGCCATTCAGCAGAAGGGATGGCAGGGAGGTCCGTGGGTCTCCCCTGTCATGATAGAAGTGCAGGAAGCCTTTGCACACACAACACCAGTGCTCACGCCACACCTGGTTCACCAGCACCAACAGGTGGCCTGTGTTTGATGAAACAGAGAAAGAAAAAATAAACTGTCTGGAAATTTGAGAGATCCCAAGAGTTCGAGAGTGGATCAAGGAGCTACCTTGTCGAGGGTCACTGTAGGATGTCCGGGAGTCACCAGACCGAGATGTTTTCTTCTTGGAGAAACTGATGATGCGTGTGATCTTTCGTCCTGCCGCGAAAGCTCCCCGTTTCACCTTAACTAAATCACAATTCAAGCTTGTCAAAATGTATCTGGGATGGAAACTTACACTAAACTGCTTTAAATAGAAAGTGGCTAAATGAAAGATAAAGGACACCTGGTTTTCAACGATCTTTAAAAAAGAAAAATCTGAAATCATAAGTATGGCCAGCATTTGTATTCAACCCCACTAGAGTCTGACTTTGGACAACCTTTGCTGCCTTTTTTGGGTATATCTCAATGAGGTTTGTATATCTATAAACTGTAAATATTGCCTCCCCTTCTTTGTAATCTAGTTCAGTCAGGTTAAATGCCGTATGTTTCTAAACATACGTTTTCAAATCTTTTAATAGATTCTCGATCGGATTTAGTTCTGGACTTTGACTGGAACCATCTAAGACATGAACATGCTTTGATATAAACCATTCCATGGTAGCTCTGGATATTATAATTAGGATAGTTTTTCCTGCTGGAGGGAGAAGTGATTGTCTTGTATTTTGGTCCATTCAGCTTCCCATCAACTACGACCAGTATCTCTGTGCAGTCTTAGTCTACCAAACACTGCATTTTGTATGTAGCCCAGATTTGGTCTTAGCTTACTCGAGTACATTCTTTCACAGGTTTGCTATCCGCCCTGAATGGCTTGTGGTGAATGGCAAATGTGACTTATTCTGGCTGTCTTTCAGCAATGGGTTTCTTCATGCCAATTCTCCATAAAGTCCAGATTTGTAGAGTGTGTGACCAACAGTTGTAATGTCAACAGATTTTCCCACTTGAGCTAAAACACTTTGCAAATCTGTCAGTTACCATGAGCCTCTTGACTTCTCTGATTAATGCTTTTGACCATGTCTTGGTAGGTTTGCAGTTTTGCGATATATTTTACACTATTGTATGTTGGACTTAATAGTGCTTCGCGAGATGTTATTTAAAGGTATCCAAATAAAAGGAGGTGATTAAAAATGCATTCCATAATTTTTCAGATTTTAACTTGTTAACAATTTTGAAAAACATGCACTATTTTCCTTTCACTTTTACAATTATGAGCTATTTCGTGTTGGCCTATCACATACAACCTAATTAATATCCATAGGAGTTTGTAGTTCTGACACGGCCAAATGTTCAAGGAGAATGAATACCTTTGCAAGATGCTGTTTATACATTTCTCACCATTCTCTTTGCTGTTCTCCCCTGCTGAAACACCCACGCTGTCTGAATCAGATGTGTTTCTGTCCACAGACAACCTCTGTGGAGGAACAATGCAATCACAGTTTTAGCCACCAACAGTGTCCGAATCCCTCCCCAGTGTGGTTAACAAGAGAGTGAAACCGGTCAATATGTGTATAAAGAGAGACTTTAGATTTATTATGTCTAAAGTCAGCCAGTGTATTCACCCCGTTTTCTCTCGAAAGTGAAGTTCTAGCTATAAAGACACAAAGACAAACCTACCTATCTTCTTCTTTATTGTCCCTCCCTACAACCACGTCTCATCTGTGTTTCTTTGTCAGAGGCTTCTGTAGTTTATGCTCTGACAATTTTCATCTATCTTTAAAGAATGTTTGAAAGGCTGACTCACTGCTGCCTCTGTCATTGTTGCCTTAACACCTAATTATGTTACACATCTCCTCTTCCTTCTTTGAGCCAAACACAGGACTCATGGCACACTGTGCTAAGCCAAACAACTGTTTAGAAAAATTTATGGTGACAGCACAATTGCTACTTAAATCAAACTTTTCCTCACCTCAGCTGTATAAGTATACACTGGGAATAGAAATGACAAGGAAGCTCGAGCATGAACATCCTCACCTTGTCAAGCTCATTTTTCCTCTGAGTGATTGCTTCCTCGGGTGCTCCGCTTTGGCCGCTTGCGTCTCTGACAACCTATGGGGGTTTTCACATCAAATGTTCCTTCAGTGATGAGAAAAAGCTGAATTATCAGTCTACATTTGCCACAAAACGGTAACATTTACCTTTAGCCACTTGTGAGCCTGCTCCCTGCTTTGAACTGCCAGCACCAGTCCATCTCCATTAGGTAAGGTGAACCTCAGCTCATGGTGCTTCTTTTTGCTGTCTTTAGGTACATAGACGACAGAGCACTGGGGCAACAGCAGGTCCACATAGGGACAAGTGTCTTTGGAGTTCTTATAGCACTGCAGGAAAGGACACTTGCAGTGCTTAGCAAATGTGTTCGTGATATTGGAATTGTTTTCAATCTATAACATTACAGCTATCAACTGTCATGCATTTCATTGGGATTTTATGTCATAGACCAACACAAAATAGTACATATTTGTGAAGTGGAAGGAAAACAATTCATGATTTTAAAATTTTGTTTTTTTATTATTTTCCTTAAAACTATAAATCTAAAAAGTTTAGTCTGGATTAGTGTTCAGCTCCCTGAGTCCAACCACCTCGCACTGCAACTACAGGTGCAAATCTATCTGGGATGTCTCTAACAGCTTTGCACATCTAGAGACTTCATTCTCGTTTGCGATATACAGTAGCTCAGTCAGACTGCATAGAGAGTGTCTGTGAAAAGACATTTTTTAGGTCTTGCCACATATTCTCAACTGAATCTAGGTCTAGAGATTGGCTAGGTTATTCTGACACATTACAATACCCTTTAAACTAAACCACCTGGCTGGGAGGTGAGCATTTTTCAACAAGGGCATGGTGTGTTAAGAGTTACATACAATCCACTTTTATGCAGGGGTTTTGCTTCCCAAAACATTCCATTTTTGGCTCATCTAATCATTGCACCTTCTTCATTTTCTTGCATCCCCTAAAAGGTTTGTGGCAACCGGTAAATAACTTGTCGATGTTCTATAAAGAGCAGAATGGTTGAGCCCATAACTAATAGCTGTCCATGTCTACCTATGTATTTTTACAGCTCCTCTAGAGTTGCCATAAACCTCCAACTTCTCTGATTATTTTTATCCTTACGTAGTCAGTTTAGGGGGACGGCTTTGTTTTGGTAGGTTTGAGTTTGTTTTTTTTTATCTTTCCATTTTTGGATGTTGGAATAAACAGTGATCCATTGAATATTTCTGCTGTATTACTTGGTCTTTATGACGCCGTTTGTTCATCAATGTTCTTTAAGAGGCCTAAATTCTAATTTTCCCTTCTCTTTGCAATTATGTCCTACCTCACGTTGGTCTATTGCATACGATCTTAATAAATTACATGACGTTTGGGGTTGTAATGCGACAAAATATAACAAATTTCAAGTTTGAAATTGAGCTCTGTAATTCATAGGTGGCTAATAGAGACAAGCTAAAAGGACTCCGTCATGTGACTGTGAACCCCTCACCTGGAGTCTGTTCTCTCGGATAACAGTGAACTGTTTGGCCCACTGGCCGAAGCGTTTCTTGCGCAGCAGAAAAGCACAGATGCGACAGTCTCTGACTGGAGGTATGTTGTTCTCGTCTGACGGCCACTGATGAGTGATGCCGGGACTGCGCTCCTCTTCATCCTCCTCGTACGATTCATAGGAACTGCTCAGAGCGTCTGAGTCATTGTCTAAAAGAGCAATTGAGACAATAAAGAATGCTTTACCGGATGGAAAAGAAGTAAAAGAAACCAGAATATCTGAAGAGGTTTTTAGCTCACAGGAGTTTTTGCGGTGCAAGTTAATGGATGGTGGATAGTGGTTGTCAGTGTCTTCATAGACATCATCAATAGAGTTGGGAGGGCTGGGCCTGTCTGAAAATAGAAAACAAGAAATTCAACTTACCCATTTCCTCTTTATCCCAAAAAAATCTAACTTGTGCTTTGTAATTATGTTTGGAACAACATTTATGAGCATATTTAGATCATTTTAAACCATCACCACTGACTTGGAGGTTTTCTATCGAAAACTGACACCAAAAGTCACCAAATTCAGTCTTAAGCATGCTGACCTCGGTTGATTATATACTCAGGAGCCATGCCAGGACTAAGGGGCACGGCTTCCTCGTAGTAGTCCTCAGGAGGAGGCTTTGTGGGCAGTGGGGGAGGGGAGTCTGTACAGCTCTGCAAAGACAGATACATAAACACAAATAAAGTCATGTTTCTTTCATTGCCAAGTTTCTTCTTTTTCAAAGCCAAACAGTTGCAGAATATAAACCTCAGCAGTAAGTGATTTTCATAAATCAGACACATGGGTGGACCTTTTAATCCGCAGTTTTCCAACATCATGCAGACTGATGAGTGTGCGAACATTGGAAAATCCCACATACATCTAACAGAATCCCTATGATATTTCATTGCCTTGGTTCTAGAGTCAAGGACTTGTAATGTTTATTTGCAAAGTTAGACCTAGAGACTAAGTTTTGAAAAAACAAACGCATCCAACACACACTGAGTCATTTTACCTTAAAGCTGACACTTCTGTAACTAAAAAAGAAACACCAGTGCATTTATTTGGATGGGTTTGCTTGCCTGTTTTAAAGTGTCATCTTGCGTGTTCTTGTCATCTTTTAGATAATCCGTGACTTCCTTTAGGTCTCCAAGCTCGCAGTCTGAAAAACAGCAAAACATTTATATTCAATTTATATTAACTCAAAAATCTTATCAAACATCCGGTGCATCTGAAATACACAAGCTCACCGAATTTCTCAAACAGAGACTCCACAAAACTTGTCCCATTTTTGTACACAGAGGAGTTCACGTAAATGTAGTCTGGTCCTGATTCTAGAGGACAGAATCAACAAAAAACGTTAATTGCTGCTTCACCAAACAATCCCAGATAAGTTGTTGTCATGTGACTTGCTCACCGTACCAGAAAACCAAATAGAAATTCAAATTCAACATAAAAGAAACAGGAATAAAAGTTTAGCTATAAATATTTGCCAAATGCCTATTTTAATAGGTGAGGATAATCCTCTTTTTCTGGTAAATTCAAAGCTGCTACCATTAAACCTGCAGCACATTTTTTTTATTTATTTCAAATTTATTCAAGGTTCTTCAAAGAGGTTCTGAAGAAAATACTTCAAAAATACTTAAAATCTGTTTTGGTTTTTAATAATATGCAAATAAAATTATCTAAAATACTATATTAACATCCCACACATCCACTGATCATGTTTAGCTGTGTCTACTCCTCTCTGACCTGTTGTCTGGATCTGCTGTAAGAGGTTCCACACTGAGGTTTTCTTCTCCAGAGTGGACTTGCTGAGGTTCTCTTGGTCCAGCATCTTAAGCAGCACACCCAGCTCCTTAACCAGCACCTCCACTGCTGCACAAGGAGGGAGTGAAAGGTCATGGGGGGCAAGGCATCAGTTTATAAGCAGAGAGGGCAAAGGTCAGATGGACAACTCTAAACAAACCCAAAGGATTTCTTTGGGGTTTTCTCCCCTTTGTAGTTTAATGTCACAATGCTTCTCAGAGTGTCAATATTCATTAGCCGTATCCCCAGAGTCAGACCAGACTAAACAGACAGAGGGCTTCAGAGACAGGAAACAATGTTAAATGGTAAATAACTCTGACAATGAGTGGATCTTAGGTTCTTTAACAGTGATATGCAAAGAAATTTCCCCCTAAAAGGATAGTTCAGGATTGTTTAAGTGAAGTAAATAGATTCTTAGCAGTTATCTTTTCTGCTATAGATTCATCTCATACTATATGCATTTTGTATACCCAAGAGGCTAAAGCTAACAGATAGAAGCAAGACGAGGCTAGACTAAATTGGACTTTTATACTGTCTTAAGGATATCAATCTCAAAACTGTCATTGTGATTTATTTAAATACGGTTTAATGAACCTTAAGCAAAAGTTACTTTTGCATTCCGTGGTTAATTACAGAGAAAACAGAAATTATTTACACAGAAAATGAAAGTAGGAGCCAGTGTTCCACCAATGATTTCCCCATGTTAGACAAGTACTGAACAACATGCAAAGCTTTTTCAGCTCAAAATATTTGTGTAATGCAAAGTTAAGGCACTATAAAAATAAAAAAATAGCTTCCACTTAAACTGTTTTAGTACTTTTGCTTTGCTTTTTACTCCTGCTTTGGTTTTATAACAGATCTGAAATGTTCTGGGAATGTATACTCTTACTGGAAATGCTCTATTCTTGGCAGGTATTTCACACAGGAAGATCAGTGGTGGTGCAACACCTCCTACCTTTGCTTCCTGTATAAATTATAACCGGCTTCTCTTTAAATAACCACCCAAGTTAAAACATTATGGCGGTTAATGTCCAGGAAATAGCATTCACATGTGATGTTCTTCTATAATTAGAGTTTCCTAAAGACAATGGAAGTCAAATTTGTATTGTTACAAAATGAAGAAAGATGTTAAATGCTTATAACTTTATATAATCCCACTTCAAAAATCCTGAATTATGTCTTTAAGTGGTTTAAAAAGGAGCTCACTTCAATGAAGAATCAAATGACAAGAGGTTCAGCTTAACTGGTTTTTTTTCCAATAATGTTTAGATCTGGGCACGTATATGCATCAGAATCTGACCTGTGGATCTATAAAAGGAGGGGCTGAGATAACTAACAACAAAAAATGTCATCCTATCTTTCAAGAAAACAAATTTTCTTTCACAGTAACCTGTAATTGTCATGGATTTCACTAGGCTTTCCTGGTTCTGTAACACTTGAAGACTCAGATTAAAGGGATACATGATTCACATCATGTGTTGACCTGAAAGCTGGGGCTGGTCCCCTCTCTGTTTTCAGACTAAAGCCTAAATAAACTGCCTCCCTAACCCTTAGCTGCTGGATGCGCCAAGAAAGGTTTGGCAACCTG
Source organism: Valencia hispanica (assembly GCA_963556495.2). Classification (NCBI taxonomy): domain Eukaryota; kingdom Metazoa; phylum Chordata; class Actinopteri; order Cyprinodontiformes; family Valenciidae; genus Valencia; species Valencia hispanica. The sequence continues at coordinate 21,577,617 of OY747702.1, forward strand.
CTGCATGTGGTTCACATTCTTCTTTGTTTTATCATAAAACAAAAAGGAAGGGCCACCAAGAAAAGCATATTGATTGTCTCCTTTTGTTTTAACAGTTATTGAATACCTATACACATTATCTTTACTCCTGAAATCCACTGAGCCGTTGCTTGTCTACAACACAAGCTTCGCTTCCAACTGCCTCCATCTCATTCCCACTCCCTCACTCACTACTCAAAATTGGCTAATTTTCACAGACCAGTCGAGCTAGACCCACTGAAGCGAGCGCCTTGCCGGGGTCAGACACGGGACAGTCGCTGAGCCAGAAAACTCTTTGCCCACTAGGAGGTCATATGGCAAGAAGAGATGTTGCTCAAACACACACAAATGCGCACATACACTGATATACACACAGAGATACAAAAAACACAAGCAGGCTCGAGTTGTGTATTTAGTAAGGTGTGTCAGTATGAACTTTGGTCTGCAACTTTAGGAAAGGCATTCCTGCCCCCATTATGTGTGTGTGTGTCTCTGTGCAGGTTTGAAGAGTAAATAAATGCGTTCTGGCAGAATTTTGGACTCTCAGATGGTTTGTTCAGACAGAGTGATGCTGTATATAATCACAACTGACAAGCTGCCAATATTAATAAGTTGGGAGATATATTTACTGTTCGGCAGTGACGTATGTCCTTCGTTTTAAAGACCCAATCTCTAAAAAAAGACATGGTTTCCTGAGGCGGGTCTTCTTATGGGCTTAACAATGCTCTGCCATATCTACAGTCAACGTCTACAGCGGGCATGTGTTTGTCTGTTTCTGTTTAAAGACGCTGCTTTTCACCTTAGACTGGTTTCCTTCTATTGTAATAAACGCTCCGAAAATTGGGCATGAGGAATTAATTCACACAGGGATGTGGAATGTCTCTTCATTAAGGTCCTATTCACCCAGGGGAAATAAGGAAGTGGGGTTCGTGGAGGGAGAGGAAGCTTGTTTTGAGTGGGATGTCTTGGCCTGGTGAATTTTGTCTCCTTGCCAGCTGCTACAGCTGTTTAGATCCTGGCTTCGGCTCAGCACTGGACTTCCCCTAACCGGGCGAAAGACAAAACCTCTTCCACAGCATGACTCATTCGCTGCGTAGGGAAACTGAAATATACACCACTCAGCACTAAATCAAACATAACACAGAAATCAAAGCAGTGCTTTTCAGGGAGTTGGCATAAAACTAGAGCTTGCAGTCTATAAATCTATTTCACTATTTCATTTGAACCCGTGCTTTAGAAAGCTGATTATCCAATTTGATGATTAAGGAGCCCATGCAGTTGTGCCAAAATGAGCAAAGATTAATTATTTCATAGTATGTAGCACGTGGGTTGCTGAAGACCACCTCTAAAATGCTTGTTATGTCATGAGAACCAAACCCAAATAAAACATTAAACAATCCTTTAAATCTTTCCTGCAACTGTTTATTGGTTTGAAATGTCTACTTTTGAGCATTTAATTGAGCTTGAAAGTCAGAACTCGGATCTAAGCGTTTATCCGGTTCTACATGGAAGTTGGAAAACTGCTGTCATGCTAACTACTTTGGAATGCCATTTATTGTCACAACAGAGAGTAATCAAAATTTGCACAAAATATGAATACCCTAATTTAAACACCTGGATGTATAGCACAGCAGGGTTCCTAATAAGTAGAGTTGAAAAGTTATTTGATAGATTGTAAATATACTTCCAGCTCATGAGACAAAACAATAAATGATAATAAATGAAGTTTTAGAAAGAATACCTTTTTGTTCTCACAAATAAAGTGCGTAACACACTGGGGGATTGAGTCATACATTTAAAAAAAATTATGCTCTGTTTTCTATTAAAATTCTGATAATCTACTCACTAGTTGATGCACCAAAGCACAACACTCCGTCCTTTTATGGGTGTATTCTTTTCACAAGAATCAACACTTCAGACAAAGCTACTCCGAACTGAAGTCCAATGATCTGACCTGTTTAGGTACATGAAAGTCGGATATTTTTTGTTTTGTTTGTTTGTTAAAAGTGACATTCATCAATTGACAAGATGCTTTGTGGTGCTCCTGATGAGCATTGCCTATAAAGGTTTTACAAATCTCAAGCTGTGTTTTTAAGAATCTGTCATCAGTGTGGAATTATCGTACCCAGATTGGAGTAGTCCATACTATGATATTCATCCTTGAAAAATTCTAAAGTGGTCTAATCCCCAAAAAAGCACTGTAAATACTCCCTCTCCTTTAAGAACAGTTAAATGTTTCATATATCTAGAACTATGTCTTACTATGTTAGGTGTAGAACAAATCAGGCCAGTCAAAGTTATTTAGATTTGTGAACATCAGATTCAGTCCAACAAAAAACAAATGTAGCTTTTTTGTTTTGAGCCAGTTGGAAGATACAAAGCAGATGTTAATGCTTAAATATCATTCATATAGCTGACTCTCTGTTACTGTTGCTTTTTTTCCACCAAATACCCAAAACCACAAAGCAGTGGATAAAAAGTTGTGGCGCTTCAGTTTTGTAACGTGTGTCACCTAGCTTGACAGGAAGTCTTTCTTTGTCCATTCTGTCAGAACACAGACCAACCCCAAAACAATTTCCTTTCTTACTTCAAAATAAGAGTCTCAAGCAAAGATTCGGGGTATCAAACATACAGATTGTATCGTCATACTCTGAAAATAAAATATTATAAACTTTCTTCAACAGAACACACAGGCTAACCGCAACTGGATATCTCGCATAGCAAGCCATAATACCGTTTAACACCTCAATGAACAACTATTAGCAAATACAACCAGATACCAACATATTTTGCATATGTTATCCATTTAAACAAGTAAAGGAACACAGTCAGACGAAGATTATACAGAACTATGTGAGCTATTTTTTGAATAAGCAAATAAACTTTAATCCTGAAACTTTAAAAGCGTTTTATTTGAACAGCATCTATATGGAATCTGAATTCTGGGTTACCAGTGAATCTCCAACTTTCATTATTACATTTCCAAATTTGGAGATTGTTTTATTGTGATTTATCAATTTGAGACTTTAAAATTAATACTTGTGAGTACAAATTCAATGCAGCATTATAAGATTAGATACAACTGAGCAAAACACAGAATCAAAGTACAGTGCTGTGTGGGGAGTTAAAAAATGAGAGATTTAAATGTTTCAGCTTGACAGACACTTTGATTGTTTAAGCTTTAAAAAACTAAGAAAAGGTTTTACAAAGCTCTGTGCACATTCAAACATATAGTCCTTTACACTTGCCTTACCACTGCTGAATAAACACCAGTAACATTCCTCACCTTGTTAAGAGTGCAAGAGTCTATATCGTATTTGTTTAAGTGTGTACACATTTGTAAGTCAGACAGAATGGCTTGTTTAACACTGCAGACCCAGGCCTTTAAAAGGAGCTTTTTTTGTTTAAACTCTGCATGGGATTGATGTTGAGTGGAGGTAGGGTGGTGGTGGTGGGGGTAAAGCGAGTTCAGCACCTGTGGTAACATGTCCGACAAACCTTGATGAGAAGAATAATGTGACCTCAACTGGGTGCACGTAGATATAGATTCTCTTCTAGCTACTCCCCCGTTATGCTAAAACATTTCCCTCATGCTGAGACAACTTTCCATGCCATGCAATGCAAACACAAACATCGTCATGGTGAGTCAAAAGTCACAGATTTACGTGATTTAGCATCAGCACTGTTTCACAACATCACTGCCTGCATCCCAACCAGAAGATCAGTTCACACCCACACAGAGACTTTGGGGAATTAAGACAGCAATGTTTCACCATCTAGTTTAATCGCCATATGGGTTCTAAGCACATTTAAATCCTCTACCTTATGGGTATTCAAGCAAGGTGATGCAATTTTTTTAGGCCATTAGGTATACACAACAAATTTAGGATGTAACAAAGTGCAACATCTGAATGTGTCTTCACTTCTATCTGTAATCCTGGCATTTTACTATAGATACTTGGCGTGGTAATTCTTAACCAGATAGAACATGTAGCAAAACTTACCTTCAACAGCAATGGATGAGAGACCCACCATTCTGCAATATTAAGAAGGCAGGAAACCAGGTCCGTCATACACAAAATAGGCGCAAGAAAACAAATATTCCACCATCAAAGGTTCCCAGCCTGGCTCAGTCCCGGGAAATGTTTGTAATGGAGGTTAGCTACAGTCGGCTGAATTCACACTCCCTTTACCTCTCCCTTCCTCCATCTGATCTGTTATCTCCCTCCACCTCCCTCTGTCTACCCTCCTCTTTTTCCTTTTGGGGGGTAGGGAGATGGTGGTGCAGTGTGTGTGCGCATTGTGTGTGTGTGGGTAAGTGTGTTGGATCACCCTCCACTGTAATCCAGGGGATTGTATAGCACCTGGGAAAGGCTTGCTGTGTAAACACACATGCCGACTAATAGCTAACCCACATTCTTTATTCTTTGACGTTTTTTCACCTGAGACTAAAGTTTCACCGTCCAACCATCAAAACCAAATGGTAACCACCCAAGAAAGTTCAAAAAAGCCCACACTCTAAGTTAAAATAACTTTAAAACCACTAAAAATGACAGCAAATGTTCACTTTGAAGCTATTGCTATGACTAAAAAGATGTATGTCAGCTGCATTGCTTTAAGAAATATGAGCTTAAACATGACAAGGTTTAGTAGTTTTTGTAGAGTGAAGGAAGAGGTAAGTGGAGATCTTTGAGAGTTCCACGTGGATGACTTGTTACCCTGAGGCAAATTCAAGTGCCCCGAACATGACGAAGCATGCTGCCCTCAATCACTCGCTCAGCCACTAAAACTACACAAACAACCCTCGAGGCTACACAGTGCAACACACAACCATATGCACCACACACACCAAAAAAAAAAAGTTTAACATAGTTAAATCTGTCACTTCAAAATTAGGCTTTTACTGTCAAATGACCGGTGTACCAAAGGTTTCAAAACTAGCAGAGATACATAAGACATGGACAGGATGCCCCTGCTGGTTTAGGTTTGAGATCTTATAAGTTATGTTTGATCCTTTTTAATAAAGTTTTATTAAAGCAATACAACAAGGGAAATTGGATTATTAACTTTTTAAGGGTTATAAGGAAGATAAATACACCAGTTTCAAAAGCACTGAAGAAGCTCCAGGGTACTACCTGGTTCAATTGTTTGGGTATCAGCAGTTTTGAGCATTTTGGAAAAAGAAATGATGATGGGATGAAAAAAAATACAAGTAATTTTAAAAGACCTTCAAGCAAATGGGTGCTGAAGTTTGAACTACACTGTCACGTAGAGTAGTCATATAAAACATGATTGACAGTGTTTGCAAGAACACAATCCAATTTTTTAGGTGACAAATCTAAAAAGAACCTTGACCAGAAGCTAGGGTCACTGTCAGGTCCAACAGATTTATAAAAATACTGTTGTCACACCTTATCATTTTTTCTTCAACGCTTGTCAACTGTCCAGATGCCTATATTTACACTGTGATATACATACAGTTTTCTTCAAAACAGGTTGTTTGCTTGCCTGGGTCTTTATGTAGCTATGCTGTTAAAAGACTAGATAGATGCAAACAAAATGAAAAATAAAAAAGAAAGAAATTTTATAAAAGGGTTTGTCTTTGGATCTGTCTTTTGGAGCAATTTGGGAGTTGCACATTTTGAGTGACGCTGGACCGTTTCCAAAAATCTAATTATACAAAGCCAGAACTTCCCAGAGGCATATAGTATTTCCCAACTTTTTTTTAGGTCTACCCTTGCTGTGACAAATCTATTAGGCACACCCTGCAATGCTTGGTCATGACCTGACAAACCACTGCTTACTGTGACTAAATGTGAACTCTGACCTCCCAAGTGAAACTGTGACCCCACGTTGGCCAACAGGACAGCAGCAGGACTGTAATTTACACTCACTTGTACAATTCACAGCCTTTTATCTCACATCACGATAGTTTTGATGTGAGTACATTTTTTTAAAGTACATTTAAGATTGTGGATGGAAAGAGCATGAATCTGAAGCAGTACAAGTATACTAAAACCATAAAAGCAGAACTATGGGCTCTCTAAAGCCTGTTGCTGTGGGAAGCTTTAAAGACAGTATCATCTGAGTTAAACATGAGGTAAGTATGTAAAAAAAAAAAAAAAAAAAAACTACAAGATATTTCTTAACACCTCCTCCATTCCTGTTGTCTTTGGAAAAGTTGCATACACAAACAGTTCCAAACCCAATATGGCTTGAAAGAACTCCGCAGGTTGACGAACTTGAGGTGTCCAGAAAAAATGTGTGGGAGTCTCTTTGTCAGCTGAAGAACATTACCTTGCTATTTTTTGTCACGAGGAGGCATAATATTATCTCAAGTGAGTCATGGGAGAGATTGTTCTGTAAGAGAAACAGCACAGTTTGAAAATTTTGTGAGGTTTTACCAGTGGCATCGTCAGCCGGTTTTCCTGGAGCTTTAGGCACAAATGTTTCAAGCTTGTTGTTTCACTCACCAGCTGCATGCTCACCGCTCCCTCAATCCCACACAACGGGCCGACTGTGCTCTACTCTGATCAGCGTTGCCGCTGACTTGACTCGGTGTCAGGTTACAGTTCTCACGGGGCGAGAGGGGGGGTATATCCTGGACAGGTTGCATGTCCATCGCAGGATTTATATATCTATCTATTATATATATATCTTTAACTTGCGTTCCTCCTGCAGACAGTATTCCCCATTTGAGAAGTGCTGCTTTGGACGGGAGGGCTGAATGCCTCTACTGCTGTTGAACTTGTTGATTTGGTGTTATTGTCCTCTTGTTCATATTATATTGTTGTATTACCATGCGTGCGACTTGTTTTCTGTTGGTTTGTTGCACACTTTGATTTGATTTAATAATTTTGTAGAAGGAATCAAAAATGAGCTATAGACAGAGAAGGAGCCAGCAGCTGCAGAGGTGTTCCAATCAAACATGGAAATTGGTCACAGTTATTTAAGTAGAATTTATTTGTACTAGAGATTGCTGACCGAGTAAACACTTTTGTATCACTCTTGATGCATCATGACTTGATGTAGTACAGTTGTTTGCATACGGATATTTAGTTAGTGTTTTGTATTATTAGTTTACAATAATCATACTTTGCACACTTAATTCAGATGTCATGATTTTGTAGAGGGTAGGGGAGATGACCTAAAGAGAGGAGCTGTAGCTGCAGCTCCAGCAGAAGCACCAGCATCATCATTAGGCATGTGAACTGGTAACAATTAATAATTCTTACATTAAGTTATAGATAATTAATAAGAAAAGGTCCTTTAATTCCAACTATCATAATACCTATTAAAATACATATAGAAGAAAATTCAAAACAGGTCAATGACAGTTCATAATTTAAGACGCAATAAATGAAACAAGTAAACCTTTGCTTTACCTTATTTGCTCATTCACCATTTTGGCCTTATTGACAGAGCCAAACAGACTATCCAAGACAGAACCAATGATGCGTGAACACCAAGTGATGAGAGGGAGAAAAGGAGAGACAGCAACTAGAGATAAAGACAGAGAGAGACAGAAATAGGTGAATAGTGTATGAATGATAGTATGTGCGCAGTGTTTGTGGGCAATCTAATTCTAAATAAAATAAAATTTGGAGAGTTTCCTGGTGGAAAGAGAGAGATGGACAAAGCAAAGACAAATGTGAAAAACAAAGGGACATTTAAGTAAAGATGAGAAAACGGAAACCAACAGAAGCAGGTGAAGAAAGATTGATCAAACTAAATTATTGTTTAGTATTGCTTTTTTCAGATGCAATTTTCCAAAAAACAAAACAATGAACATTAAATTGAACAATATATATACAATTATAAGCCATCGTATATTAGATGACACATTACACTGTTTTGACATGCATGCATTGAACATAAATTATAATTCAGGCACCTTAATATGTATGCTATAGTCTATAATCTATTGTAACACTTTTTCTTTTTTTTTTTTAAACATCTTGTCTGGGCTAATCCCAGGTACTCCTTAAAGTCTGGAGACGACGCTGGGTTTCACTAAATACCACCATCCAGCTGGTGTACAGGGGGGGGGGGGGGGGGGGGTGAGTATTTAATCAGCCACCAATTGTGCAAGTTCTCCACTTGAAAAGATGAGAGAGGCCTGTAATTTTCATCACAGGTATACCTCAACTATGAGAGACAAAATGAGGAAAAAAATCCAGAAAAATCACATGGCCTGATATTTAGAGAATTTATTTGCAAATTATGGTGGAAAATAAGTTTTCGATCAATAACAAAAGTTAATCTCAATACTTTGTTATATACCCTTTGTTGGCAATGACAGAGGTCAAACGTTTTCTGTAAGTCTGTACAAGGTTTTAGCACACTGTTGCTGGTATTCTGGCCCATTCCTCTATGCAGATCTCCTCTAGAGCCGTGATGTTTTGGGGGTGTTGCTGGGCAACACGGACTTTCAACTCCCTCCAAAGATTTTCTATAAGGTTGAGATCTGGAGACTGGCCACAATGCCCTTGCTGATGGAAGGAGGTTTTCACTCAAAATCTCACGATACATGGCCCCATTGATCCTTTCCTTTACCTGGATCAGTCGTCTTGGTCCCTTTGCAGAAAAGCAGCCCCAGAGCATGATGTTTCCACCCCCATGCTTCACAGTAGGTATGGTGTTCTTTGGATGCAACTCAGCATTCTTTCTCCTCCAAATACGACAAGTAGAGTTTTTACCAAAAAGTTCTATTTTGGTTTCATCTGACCACATGACATTCTCCCAATCCTCTTCTGAATCATCCACATGCTCTCTAGCAAACTTCAGACGGGACTAGACATGTACTGGCTTAAGCAGGGGGACACGTCTGGCACTGCAGGATTTGAGTCCCTGGCAGCATAGTGTCTCTCTCTTTAGGTCATTCACTAGGTCCCCCTGTGTGGTTTTGGGATTTTTGCTCACCGTTCTTGTAATCATTTTGACCCCACGGGGTGAGATCTTGCATGGAGCCCCAGATTGAGGGAGATTATCAGTGGTCTTGTTTGCCTTCCATTTTCTAATAATTGCTCCCACAGTTGATTTCTTCACACCAAGCTGCTTACCTATTGCAGTTTCAGTCTTCCCAGCCTGGTGCAGGGCTACAATTTTGTTTCTGGTGTCCTTCGACAGCTCTTTGGTCTTGGCCATAGTGGAGTTTGGAGTGTGGCTGTTTGAGGTTGTGGACAGGTGTCTTTTATACTGATAACGAGTTCAAACAGGTGCCATTAATACAGGTAACGAGTGGAGAAGCCTCTTTCAGAAGAAGTTACAGCTCTGTGAGAGCCAAAAATCTTGCTTGTTTGTAGGTGGCCAAATACTTATTTTCCACTATAATTTGCAAATAAATTCTTAAAATTCTTAAAACACATTTTGTCACTTCACAACAACCAAAACCTTCTATTTTACTGAGATCTTTTGTTGAACACTGAGATAAATTATTGCAAAATTGAGAAGTTTAAGGATAATTGTTAGATTTTCTTTCACAAATAATAATCTGAAGAGTGGGGTCTGAATATGTATTGAGTCCACAAATTTAAGGTGGTAGAATCAAGTATGTCTCTCTTGTATGTCTCTACTCTGTTTGTCAGTTTGTCCCCCCATTCTTTTCTTCAAAACAGCACAAGCTCAGTCTGATTGGATGGTGAATGTCAATGTCAACATCGATTTTAAAGGTTTGTCAAAAATACTTATTAATTTTAGATATGCGTCGTTCTCACACATGAAAATGCTTTGATATACACGACTCCATTTTTACTCCACCTGTATATTTGGATCATTGTCCTGCTGGAAGATGGGTTTTAGTCCTACTCTCTGGTCTTTTGCTGCATCTTAACAATTTTTCTCTCCATCTTCCAATCAATTCTGATTAGCTTTCCTGTCCCTGCTGAAAAAAAACATCCTCATACAGGGTTCATATATAATAGCAGATATGCTAAGACTGCCAAACATTCAGTACATCTAGTGTTTCATTTTGTCTTTCTTTCTGACCTGCTCAGTGAGACACTAAGCTGAACTGCTTCACTACAATGGCATATGTTGTGTGTGTGTAGGATTTTGAGTGCTTTACTTTTATTGTTCTTTTATTACGTATTATTGTGGTTGGGATTACCAAACTGAATTGCCCCTTGTAGGATAAATGTGGTTTTCTGAATCTGACTTTCACATGTTGATGAAAAGGTAAAATTTTAGTATCGTCTGACTAGAGAACTTTCTCTCACGCTTGCTTTCTTTTCAGGTGATAGATGCAACAGTGGTTTGAGATGTCCATAGCTTGTGATGTTGGTTAAACAATCCAACTCTGCTTTAAACCGTTCCCACAACATGTGACTGCCATGTTTCCTCTTAATAACATTTGCTCTATCAAAATGAAATGCCCTCCTAGTGTACTCCTTAGATTCCAGGCATTTCTCAAGGGTGACGCTTCTCCTCTCTTCTGCCTGCTCTCAACATGTCTGGGCATTTACACAGCTGATAACTCCAGAGTCCACAACAAGTAAACAGAGACAGTGATGCTTGATTGGAAAGATAATGCATATCAATCTAATCACTGCAACTATGACTTGACAGTCAAGTCTCTGGCAATTTACATCATCAGCAGAGGAGACGCAGATCTATAGATATAGTTTTCAATATGAATATCTTTATATTTTCAAAAAATATATATGTATGAGTCTATGGTCTCCACATTATAGCTGAAAAACGAATCACACTTGTGTATAATATCTCAGGAGAATTTACCACCCAAGCATTGATGTGTAAATTCTAATCCCAACCATGGTTGTTTTCTAAACCAAGTTCTATGTCTATCTAGACTAGTAGCAAATGAAAGTGAAGGAAAACATTGACTCTCTTGTTTGAAGGGAAAACTAAATAAAACAATTTAATATGGCAAGAAAAAAACCTCACATTCCGAGGGTGATCTCGAATTCCAATCCCCTGCTTATGCCATAATCCATTCTTTTCATTGCCAGTGTTGTGCAAGTTCAGTTGCAAATTTCTGCACTTGCAGCCAAAAGCTGAATTATATCACGTTAATATTTCAACACTGGGAAATTCTCAACCACAATCATACCCCCAGAATGAACCATTTCACACACACACACACACACACACACATATATATATATTTTCTTTTCTTGACATAATGTCATAATGTCTTCAAAAACCAGCTGATAATTAGTCGCACATAACATCTTGTGGTGCTGAGAACATTCATTTCTGCAATGCATAATAATCACCTTCTGTTTTAGCTTTTTTACGTTTGCCTCTTCTTGCTTCCTGTATTTTTATGCTGTAACTTAAAATGTAGAAATTCTAAATGAAAAAAGAAAGAGGTAGAAATACATTCCAAAAGAATTTAATACAAATACATTTCTCATTATGTTCACTTTGAAAGTAATGCAAGATTGACGCTCTAAGAAATTATTTATTAAAGCACAAAACCACTTGGGGTAATAGTCACAAATGTTAAAAATGTGATTACCCTATTTTGAACATGTTCATACACCACAGTGCAAAGGACGATTTGTGTCCTGTGTATATTTAGCTTTACAACTCCTATCATGTAAAAAAATTTTCAGCCAGTAGAGCTGGTCCTTATACAATAGACACTTTAGTCAAATTTGATGAACACTGGGATGCTAGACGTCTTTAGAAGATAAGCAAAACAGCAATACAAAAATTGAAGGAATACATAATTTTTGATATTCATTCATAAAAGACAAGAAAACATGTTACAAAGTCACAAATGACCAACTTAATTGGACCTTTTGTATTATAATTTGGACTGAATATGACTGTATGCTTGCATCTGCCTCTGACTATATGGTTGGATTGTATTAGATGGATCTGGGTTGATTTGAACTGAATTTGTACTGTAAGATGCATTTTACATCATAATCCCAATTGTCCAGATGATAATGTTTGCAATATTGCAAACAGAAAGGACTGCTTGGACACAATATGTGGTATGCCATTACATTACATTTCAAGAGCCATTCATTCACATTTTAAATGCAAATCTCTATGACCGGTTGGATGGACTTCAGCTGCCCTCAATCCTCACACCAGATGTACATTTGTAGAGCCTGACATGGTATTGATGGAAAAGACAAATTAGATATTGCCATCACAATATTCAGCAATAGAATTGCAAGTTCATTCCACCCTGATTTATGACAACAATGGATTCTATGAACTGCACCAGTTTGATGTGTAATGTGTTTTATTTTTGTCCCAGCGCAAGTCACTTGACCTGAATTTTGGTGTGGACTGGTGTGGTATGAATATTCTAAATTGCATTGAGCCAATTAGAATTGCATTGAACAGAACACCATAATCTTAATATGATATTATTCAATGAGTACAGTCCTTGAATGTTATATTTACAACTGCTTTTAGTTACCCTTTCAAAAAAACTATTAAGGCATGTTTCACTGAAACCTTTATTAGTCTGTTATTGCTGGAACGTTCTGTAAAATGAAAGGATGTTGATTTAGCTAAATTCCTTGAGTTGAGGTCTGGAAAATAATCTTAAAATCTTTGAAAAAACATAATGTGGATAAACATTGGAAAACAATTATGTGAGAGAAACTAATTGCAAAAAAACAACAACAATAAAACAACGTAACAACAATAAGTTTGTCCAATACACGGAAGTAAAGAAAATCACCCAACAGAGCTATAATGTTAAGCCCATTGTTGCCCTGAATTCTTCGGAAGATCCTTTGAAAATGACTCTCATTTTTTTTGCTGACAAGAAAATGATTTTCTTCTCCTACATAAGCCATCCTTATGGGGTTGCCCAATGCGCCCCCTAAAGAGATGCACTTCCTCCTTCTGCAAATGACATCACCTATCACCCCCGGCCTTCTGTTTCCTATTCCTGTCAGCTGACCCAATGCCACTTTTACTTTACTGTCTCGGGTGACCCCGTTCTCATTGCGCAGCGTAGATCCTGACATTAGATAGCATTGAGTGAGTTTTGCTTAGAGCTGTATTTCAAAGAAAGGACATTGTAATGGAGCTCAGTTTTCACTGAGCAAATACAGGTTGACCCCTCGAGGGTGAAAACCCCTTTTTCATACTTTGGCAGCTACGTTCATCATATGGCCAAGAATCTTAGACAAACATGTTAGGATCAACATACTACACCAAATGCAGACTACAAATCTGGAGGAGGGATAGAGGAGACCATGTGGAAAAGCTTATTTTGTCTGGAGGAGCTGTAGAGGGAAAAAACAACCTTTTTCTCCCTGCTGTTTTTATTGAACTCAGAAAGATGCTTCAGGATATCATAAAAGACCCCATACAAGTGAACAAACACACAAATAATGTCATGTTGGAAGATGCCCAAGAATTTAGTCTGAGTTACTCCAGTCTGGATGTTTTGGGGTTTTTTCTTTTGCAATCCAGCAGCCAGATGCTTCGCACAAACCTACAAACTGACAATTCAGCAGATTTCTTACTTCAAAATACCTTTTCATTTATCAAGATCCTGCATGCAAAAGCATGCGTTCCGCTGCACAATTACCTGCAATCCTTATTGTGGTTTTAATCTGTTTGAGGTAGAACAAGGGTTAGATTTCTGTCGAATCATCATTGCAAGTAATTAGTCAAATGTGATATGTAGCTATTTTGCGGTAAGTTCATCTGACAGCTTCTTCAGTTAATTACTTCTTTCCGTTTCTAATTGGACAACTCTAATGAGCTCATCCCAGGGACAAAAATACCTTCAGAAAGTTGTCTCACAGCTGTCGGGGGAACGTCTGTGGTGATGATGTGGAAGAGTTATGAGCTTGGGCACTCACCTGCTTAACCATTAACTTTGTTTGGAAGGACAGCCATTAGACACACAAGCTTTTGACGTTGAGAATAATTTATACACACAAACACACACACGCGCGCACAGACACACACACACACACAGTGCTAGCTATGACGTCAGTTTAGCAGCAGTGACAGCCAGAGAAGCTTATCTCAGAGGCCTTGGTTACAGGTCAGGTTGGTAAAGGATTGCTGCTCATTTTCCTTTTGCACTTGTCGAATGTAAGTTCAGGGTTTTTTACTTTGTTTTATGAAGCATTCCTTTAAGGTTAGATTACATTTACAATTGCCCTGTTGAATACGTGACATAAATCTGATAGCATCAAAAACAAGAATCTAAGTTACTGAAAAGACTGAAGTCAAGTGAATAATATGTATGGGAAGACTTGAATTTTTATTTAAGGGGGGGGTCAGTCCGTTGGTGGATTTCTTTAACTAGTTCTGTGCCTTGCAAATGGTTCTTGACAAAACAACAAGAATCATCTGTAAGCAGGTTCATGTGTAAAGGCATCTGCATAGCAGAATGATCCAAAGAGGATACATTTACTGGATTGCAAATGTTTCATAAACTTCAAAAACACATTGAAAGCAACTCTTCGTGTGACATTTTTCATTTCTATTTGCCCTACTTTGCAGCAGCAGAGACAAGCTGCTGTGACTGTAGTGTGGCTATAGTGTATAGCTTGTTCAGATGGCTTTGTTAAAAAAATATATATATATATATATATATATATATATATATATATATATATATATATATATATATATATATATATATATATATATATATATATATAATGATTATGCGTAAATGCTCATGTTCAACTATGATAATGTAGGGCCCACGTATTTGTTCAAACCCAGGGGCCCGCATTCTCCTAAATCCGGCCCTGGTAAGGAGCTGCAGCAGCCCAGCAAAAGATGCCTGACTACGCTCTGCAGGGAACTGGGAGCAGAGTTGTGGACTTCAGTAACATGACTTGAGTCAGACTCGAGTCATTAACTTTAAGACTTTAGACTTGACTTCAAAACTGGACTTTACACCAATAACTTGGGACTTGACTCGGACTTGAACCTGTTTGCTTGAAAAGACTTGGTATTTTACCCAATATCTAAAGTTTAAAAACATCTATTATTTCAAATTTGCGCTCTTATATGTAATTTCACTTTACCCATCTTAAACGGAGATGGACTCTGTACGCATGTGTGCGAGAGCTGCAGAAAAGTCAATCATATTACCAGATTTTTTTAAAGGACAGCCTACCCATGTCTCTGATGCTGCAGCCAACAAAATTGAGGCTCCTAATAGTAATTTTTTTCCAAGTACATAAACTACGAAGTAGTTAACAAAAAACGCACAGCAATATGTAAAACTTGCAAGAAGAAAATCACAGACGAAGATGGAATAACGTCCAACTTCTTGCGATATTTAAAGTTCGATAAAGAACGGTATCTAGAGCTATTTTTTGCTACGATGCCATAGCTGACTTTAGCTAACTTTGTTTTACGAGCACATTTTCTCCGGGCTACGTTGATGATACTGTTTGGCTTTAACATGTCTTCTATTTTTGTCATGGTCGGGGGTCAAATCTGCTTTTTTCTTGTGACACCCTTTCTGTGTACATATACTGCACATATTTCATACATCATTGGAAAGCTAAGATACTCTTGATTCCAATTGTGTATGGCAATCAAGGATACAATCTTAACTGTATACACAGCAAGCACTTTTGCCAAACTACTCAGAAAGCTAAATAATGTGAAACTCACCGTTCGTATTCTCTGATAATACACAGAACAAAGCCACCTCAAACAAAAACGGTCCAATAAAATAGTTAGTCCATGACAAGAATAATGTCCACAATTCAACATAATTTGCTGCTGAAAACCATTTAGAATTTCTTTCCTTACGTGTCAATGTTTCCATTAGAATGCTCATTATTAAGACTATAAATAACATGGCGAGCTACTTCTTCTTCTGATTTTACTGCGGTTGGCAAACAACTTGAGGTGCACTACCACCACCTTTTGGACTGGAGTGAGGGCAGAATAGTTTTAATGCCTTTATAAGTAAATCACAATTGTATCTTGAAAATGACATCAACCGTACTCTTTTATAAAAGCTCTTTAATCCTTAACTGTGAATCTGTGAAATTGTAGTTTAAGCGAAGACTATTGTAATTAGCTAAGATTGATTAAACTGTACAACATAGAGGTGCGAGTCCAGTTGCACTTATTTCATCAAGTGTTGAGATAAGTACATTTTATTCGATTTTAAAAAGAACACATGATTTAGGATTTAAATTGAACATATACCTGCAACATTGTTTTAAAACAATGACTTGAATTCGAAGTTTAAAACTTGCCTGTCTTGACTTGAGACTTGACTTGGGACTTGAGGATAACGACTTGAGACTTACTTTAGACTTGCAAAACAATGACTTGTTCCCACCTCTGGCTGTGAGTGTACAACGAGCGTACAGCGTTGTGCTGCAAACCGAGTGTGTCCTTGCCACTGTGTTTTATAGCTGCCTGACTACGCTGCTGAATAAACCAGTGCAGATCCTGATGCCTGGTGTGACGACATTATTGAGCCTGGGTTCAGCCATTTTACAACTGGTACAGTTGAACGTCTTGTTTGCCACCAGAAAGTGCAAATCGCTTGCAACAGGACCAACCCTTAAGTATAGTTTTGGTTTAACAATTTACTCACATTTACCTGTGCAGTCGGTTTTGACAGTGAAGTGCTAACATTCACTGCAGTGTGGATGCAGCTCTACAAGCGAAATCAGACCTGCTTCTACTTCCAGCTTATTTTGCATTAGCACACTATTTCATCAAACTGGGGGGCAAACAACAAAACTAAGCAGCACCACATGCCATTGCAAAGGTGTTGCTGTCAATTTAAAATAATGTGAAAGTGCAATTTGAAAGAAACTATGTTTAAAGCTTTACTCCTTATCAAATCTAAAAATTGTCTGATGAAGTGAGAGAAATCAAAAGCTGAGTACTAGGCAAGTCTGTCTTTCGGTTACTATAGTGAGCCACTAGCAAACCATCCAGGGAAATTCCCTCTTTCCTCTCAACATTGAGAAAAAGAACAAAGAAAGGACAGATGGTTCAAAGTAGTCTGATCGCAGAATAGTCACACTGAACAGGTGGCGATGATTGCATCTGGGCATTTTCTCAATATGGCAGAAAGTCAAAGGTCGCAAAGTCGATCAATATGAGGCGATGTCTGTCTGCTACAGCCCCTTCCACTCCCTTAGCTTTGGCCTCATTTTTTCTCTCTGATTTATTCAAGTCTGGGATGGCATAGGGGGCTTGAGTCAGCCCGCTGCCAGACAAAGGCCCAACAGAGGAGTCAGTATAATTCAGATCCCATATCTGCCCTGAGTGCTATGACATCACCACAATGCTATGTCTCCAAGACAGAAAAGTCTTCACATACTGAGAAAGATGCAATTTTGCAAGTGGAAGCCTAGCTTCAGTGATGTTGAACAGACAAGGGTAAAACACATGTAACAGACACAAACAGCAACATGCACACAGAAAAACTGCCAACACTGGAGAAAAAGCCGGCTTTGTCTTCTTGTTGGATTTGCAGGGTTAGTGCACTATGTTCAATTTTTTTTAGCTTAAAAGTGGGACACACTATCCATTTTCTGATCTTTGACTATATCCATCATTTTAGAAGTAACTAGTCATTGTGAGAAGCTGGCGACAATTTATATACTCACAAAAACTGTCAAAAACCAGACTACAAGGTGTTCTTCACTACGTTATTATGATTTTATAAAGAAAAATAGCATGAGGCTTGCTTATGCATGGAAAACATGTTTAGACTTTAAAATGAATTACTTCATAGTGTTGTATTACAAACCAATCCAAGAGCCAGAGATTTAAGAAATAGACGGCCCACTTACCCGTGTAAAAAAATATCCGGGGAGGGGAACCCCTAAACGATGGGCTAGTGTGGACGAGACGGGGTATTGACTAAATATTTATTCCTTTAAGCACTTAAACGGCCTACTGTAGACAGGGCCTTAGTCACTCAAAGAGTTGCCATCCTGTTTGATGAGTACTACTTGACTATTGAAATGCTAATTGTAAAAGCTTCCAACAGTGACAGTTTCCAACCGTTAAACCTGCAGGCATACCTGGAATGGTGAGAGGAAAGTCTTGAGATAATTGCTATGTTGCATGTTAAATGGAAAAAACAAGACCCTTTTGCAGTCATCTCAGCATTTAGTGTTCATGATAAAAAAAGAAGCTAAAAGCAAGGATTCAGTTTTCATTACATAAAACAAACAAACAAAAAACTTAAAAAATTGGTAGGGTGCAATTTTTTTCTGAAATATTTTTCACACTGAAACAAATAATCTGCCTTTTATAAACCCAAAAAACTTTAACTGAAGTGCATAAAGGAATTCAGACAATCTGAGTTTTTATGCCTGTTGCAGGGTTTATACTTTCCAAAAAAACATGGAACTGAGACAAACTTTCAGAGTTTTTCCAACCTACTCCTTACATAGATGATGATGATCATCTCGGGTAAAATTTTGAATCCTAATCAAAGAGCACATAAGATTAAAGAAGGCTATAATTGCAAAGGAACTACTTTGAACGATTTTGTGTGCTTTTCCTCAGAACCTTTTATGTCAAAGGCTTTTTTTCCACTGAGAGCCCATAGGATTTACTTACCCCACCAACGCATTACCATGAATCTTACTAAATTGAGGCTGGTGTCAAGTGACATATATGAACCCCCAACTGATAACAGGTTAGTTAGGTCCTATTCTGCCAAGTTTCTTCAATAAATCTGAACACTTCCAGTGTTGTTTGTACAAGTGTGCACGCACACCCCAGGCAGAGTCACCTCACCCTCTGCAACAGAACACTTTGAACGTTTCAGCTATACTCTGCAGAAGTGCTGTGTGCATCAGTATATCTCCATAGAAACTCTATGTAAACAGCCATGCAGACATTGACCACTGCCTTTTACACAATGCACATGTGCACTCCCACATGAACTACATCACAGAGATGCCCCGCACACATCTCAGCCACATGAATTATAGTGATCTCCTACTCTTGTTGAGGAGGGGAATTCCACTTTGTATAGGACTGCTTTACAATAATCCATGATATACAGCTTAAGCATGATGGGGCATGCATATATAGAACCCTCAATGCGTTATTTTATTCTCCTGTCTTGTCATAGAAGAGTTTGAACAGCTTTTCCTGTTAAAGAGCAGTTGATAATGTCTGATAAAACTCAGAAATCAAAGAACTACATACACTTTATGAATTACTTGCGAGGGAAATTCCATTTTTTACAATCAGGCTGACTTACCGTAGACAGTGTTAACGTTAGTCAACTTAAAACATTGAGCAGTGTATTATGTGTGAATGCTGGAAGCTGCTTTAATGAAGTCAGAAAAGCCGGTACTGATATGTAGGCAGTTATTTATTCTATTCAGTTGCCTTTAGCAGTTACCGGTCTGGTATTATTAAAGTGTTTGAAACAGAAAGGTCAACCAGAACAAAAGGTGGCAACAAAAATAAACCCAGGGATGTTATTTTGTTTTTGTGAAAGCTCTTTGGCCCATGTGAAGCAAACTATAAGCCTGGGCACTGAACATCTCAACTCTAACTGTATTTTTTTAGCTAGCACTGAGAGAAATACCCAGCCTGTTAAAATACTGATGTGTACTTTTTATTTAACTTTGGAGAAAGATTACTATACTTGACTAGTGTTAGATCCAAAGGACAGCTTTGACTGAGAGGAAATACAGATTACAGAGTATGTATAGAAGCAATTAAATACATATATGAATATATAAACATATAAATGGCTACACCGCGAGGTCATTCGCCTTTGGCAGGATGACGGCAACGGACTGCATTTGAATTGTGCTCTTTTGCCCTGCTAACTGGAGTCACCAAAGTTGAAATTTAGTTTGCTCCAACCAGTTCCTTTGTTTTTTGTCTCTCAAGATAAAGACTTAGCTAAAAGTGAAAAAAAATCTAGAATTTGATTGCAAGCTCACAGGTTCTCTATTCATGTATTTATCACTAAGTATGAGCAGCGCTCAAACCACCATGTGAGCAGTAAGGCATGGCTGGAATGGGGATTTCATATGTATGCAGCTGCTTGTGCTTGGAGTGACAATGCATGTATTTTTTTTACCTACATAATGGCTAATTCTTAGCCTGAAATGTCCTTCACGTGCTATGAAGCATACAACGTGACAATAGCTACAGTTAACTACATCAGCTGGACGAAATCACAGACAATCCCATTACTGCAATGCATCTCTGAGGAGACAGCCTTTCCTCTGCTACACCCACTTGAAATTTTTAGAGTGGACCATGAGGCAACAAAAAAAATCTAATCTATTCTGCAGAAAAAAAAGAAATAGTAGAATACCACTGCTTGGGCTTTATCCCTGGTATTGTAGAGACAAATCCCCCCAAAAAACGGTCTTTTACTAAAAAAGTCCATCCACTATATAGTGGAACAATGTGGAAAAAAAGATGACTGCAGTGAATAACTGGTGACATACAGACATGAAAAGGGTTCAAAATCTGAGATTTAGGAATGCAGTGAGACCAAAGGTTTAAATTACTCTAGAAGTAAGGCTGAAGTAAAGAATTTCAATCAGATGCAATGATAGTTCATTGTGTCTGGCCACGACAAATGGTCCTGCATGTTTTTGTTAAAGGCAGTCTTAATCATGAAACACTCCAAAGCTGATGCATCTCCTCAACCTTGGTGTGTTACAATACATACAGTACAGCTGGCATCCCAATGTTCCTTGCTTCCATTAAAAGAGTAACTTCTTCCCAAATTAATTTTAAGGAATCTAAAATGTATGTAGAATATTTCCATCCAAGTTAAGACAGTGCATTGTAGTTGTCATGCTGAACACATGGTAAGGTGTACAATTATTGTAAATTCAATTTTCAGTTCTCTGTGTAAAATTATCCAGTTCAGATTTGATTTGTCCAAGTGTATGGAATTATATTTCAGTCAAAAATCCAGAGCTAGATTTTCAATCCTCACCTGCCGTATTCAACAAGGCACGCACGTAATTGCTCATGCGCGTGCGCGCATATTCAACAACACGCATGTGGATTTCACCTCACACGCGCTCTACACGAAGCTTTCATACACGCGTGAGGGTAAATCTTAGAAGAGGCTGCGCCCTCGAAAGGAAATTCTGTGCAAGCGAGTAAAATACTTTTGACTATTTGGAGGAGGAGCCTAAGGTCAGCATTGACCTTGTGTAATTGGTCTTTTTAAATCGGTAATGCCCACAGGATCAGTAGAGTTATATATTTTTTTCACTGTTTAACAATAAAAGAAAATGGCATTTGTCAAACAAAGAAAACATGACTTTGGTGATGCCAGATAGCCAGGAAAATAGCAAAAGTACATTGGTGTAGCATTTAAGCAGAGAAAAAAGGAAAAACTAAAAACGTATATAAATGAAATGAAAAATACATTTTAAAAAGGGCTAGGGGTAAAAAGTTCACAATCAGTTCATTATATCCTTTCAAGCAATTGCAGTGCTTTTCTCCATTAAAGAAAGTGAAGGAGAAGAAGAGCTTCAGTTCTTTCAGGAAGGTATAAAACAGAGGATTGCATTTGAGAAATTTACATTTATGAATGAAAAACTAACAACAGAATATAAACTATGACATTCAATATGAGTTTTTTTTTTCTTTTTGTAGGATACTAAAAGTAATGTGATGTTTGGTGAACTCTTATGAAAAAAATAACTGATCCTGTGGGCGTTACCGATTTAAAAAGATCAATTACACAGGGTCAGTGCTGACCTTAGGCTCCTCCTCCAAACAATCTTTTACTCGCTTGAGCAGAATTTCCATTCAAAGGCGCAGCCCCTCCTAAGATTTACCCTCACGAGTGTATGAAAGCTTCGTGCAGAGCGCGTGTGAGGTGAAATCCACATGCGCGTGTTGTTGAATATGCGCACACGTGCATGAGCAATTACGTGCGTGCCTTGTTGAATACGCGCAGGTGAGGGTTGAAAATCTCGCTCGGGATTTTTGACTGAAATTTAATTCCATACAAGTGTGTTATATTTTGAACAATAGGTGATCAAATGCATTAAAGACTTTCTAAAAAAACTTTAAAGCTGCTATACCGAATCTGCAGAACAAGCTAGCTTTTCAACATAAACACAGTCACAGAACTCTCACTCCTCCAATCGGCGATCATCCCTAGGCCACACCCCCTGTTATGAGAACGCGGATTGCCACAGTAAACGAGAGAGCACAAAACATCAGACGCAGTTTTCATGAAATAATATGGCTGAATCACCTGTAAGTAAAAAATGAACAATAAAGACATGAATAACTAACATAAATCATTCATTTTGGTAACAGCTGGTTGTTTCTCCTTCTCTGACATTATTGAGCAGAGAACCTCTCACACCAGTGGTGTTCTGTTGCAAAATGCGGTAGCGGGTAATGAGTGGAGGACCCAGGTCAATGCAGAAGTGGGCTTGTCCAGTGAGACAGACAACCGGCTTGTCTAATCGTCGGTTTCGGGCCGAGCGATGTTATTGGCTAAGGTTTTTAAACAAATGCGACAGAACCATTTGATTTTTTTTTACGTTGTTTTTTTTTATTTTTTATTTCCACAAAATGTTTATTGCTATACTCTGTTAGAATGCTGTTAAGAGGGATGACATTTTTTTTTAAGATAGCTTTTTTTTGCAGATTTGCCATAAATTATCCTTTAGTGTCTATAGGAAGCATTGAAGCAGATGTCTATTTTAGCACTGTGACTAATAGTTAGCCAGTTTTAGCAATCTCACAGTGCTTCCAAATCATCAGCATGTCTGTCAACGTTTCTTGTTTTTTTACCGAAAATACTTCCACACAAACAATTCCCAAATTTTAGAGGATTATTAAATATTTTTGTAGCCTACTGTTACCAAGTCTTTTTAAATCAAATTGCAATGATGTGACATGCTACCCACAATGGCTTCAGAGGCTTCCAGCCATACTGCCACCATGTTAGCCTTTGTGAAAAAAAAGCTGTGCAGCAGGTCGAACGGTGCATTTAAACCGAACGCATTTGAAGCATCATAGGCGTCAGGTTTACATGTAAAGTCAATGCAGAAGCGCTCTGTCGCATCAGGGTCTCTGCATTGCATCCGAAGCAGAATGAGGCGTTTGAGGCGCGTCAGAAAATACGCTCGTCATTTTATGTGGTGTATTTTGTGCATTCGTGCATCATGAGCGTTTTTGTGTCTGCCGCTGAAGTTGAAAAATCTGAACTTCGGCGTCAATTCGCGCCGCGTCAACCAATCAGGAGCCTGGTGACGTGGTGTCAACGTGATGCTGTGACCCAGTTCACGGGGTCGGGCCAGGTAAAATTCATTCGTTCAACATGGAGGAAATGCTGATAACGGCCGTGGTTAATCACCCCGAGCTATACGACACCAGCTGCTTTCTCTACAGAGACAGGAATAAAAAGGAACTCGCTTGGAGGAATATAAGTGAGGAGAGAGGGCAACCTGGTAAGCTCATTTAACGTTTGAAAGTTTTTACGTTAATGACCCTGCGAAGCTGCGCAGGGTACTCTCCACAGTAAATAGAGAATGGAGACTCTCTTCCAACGCTAGATCGAGAGCTGCCATCTTGCAAAAACACCGTCTGGCACTAGCTCCTCACACAAGTTGCGCATTTCCGGCTTGAAGTCCCATTCGTTTTGGACGCGCGTCGAGCTGCGAATGTTGAAGCCTCCAACTTCGGCATGCGGCGCATCTTTGACGCTTTGGTGTGAATCCACCGTTAGCAGTTCAAAAAGAGTTACTGATAATAAGCACATATGCATCGAAGCAAGCGTTCAGGGTAAACCCCGCCTGCTCAAGGAAAGTTCAGAAGGCAGTGAAAATGCTCCCATAAGAAGTCAGAATTACGCAATAGCGGACCGTACCGAGCCGCACCATTCCGCTCAATGGAAATGAGGCTTTAGATGCGTCTCCACTTTAACACACCTGATTCAAATAATCAGGAATAAAGGAGGGAGGTAATTCAGCCATTTGATTCCTATGTGTTGGACCAGGGACACATCTAAAAGTTGCAGGACATCAGCCCTTGAAGACTGGAGTTGCAGACTCGTGACTTGCACAATTATGGATGGTGGTATGTTTGTTAAATATATCGTTTTAATATCATTTAGCAAGAAACTCCAAATCAACACCATGTCTAGATCAGTTCCTTGAATGAGTAGCGAGTGGTACATATTGAAATATATGCTGTTTTAAATTAAATCTTATGGTGTATAATACATTGTGTTTGATACAGACTGTATAAACTACGTATGGTTAGATACAATCTATGTGAT
Organism: Valencia hispanica; assembly: GCA_963556495.2. NCBI lineage: Eukaryota > Metazoa > Chordata > Actinopteri > Cyprinodontiformes > Valenciidae > Valencia > Valencia hispanica. Next base: position 21,601,846 of record OY747702.1, read on the forward strand.
GGAGCAACTTACACTGGGAACCAGTATCATCTCCCTCACCTTGTAGAACAGTATACCAGTGGTCTGTAAAATATAACATACCACTTGCAGTGCTCTTGTAAGAATAACCTTTAAGGAATGGAATAATTCCAACTACATTGTTAAAAGCAGCAGCTGGACTGCAGATTAATTGATCTGTAGTCAATGTGATGACTTTTTAAAATTTTGTTAAGCTGAAGTAACCAATGTGAGTGGGTCCCTTGGGACCAAACAACGATTTGGTGTAAAACAGAAATGCATACTTCAATGCACACGCGCCCAGATAAATAATCATTAGTGGACTCTGTTCTCCACAAAAGCCAACACAAGAACTTACTTTCATCTCTATAAAGCACACACTTTCATATATGAGGATCATAACAATAGATTACACTGTGCCATCAACATGACATTGCCAGAAGATACCTATTGGTAACACTTCTGTATTTCTATTGAGATGAATACGGGAGGAAACATGGTGAATGAGAGGTGGCTGCAACAAAACTGACCTTGCTCAAGAAAACAAATGAACTCAATGAAAATGCAATGTCTTTAAAGCTTCTCTGTGTGAAGGCCACATTGTAAGATGATGTGCAGATAAGAAATCTATATCACACACATGTTAGAAGAATGTTTTATTACTAGCAGGAAGAAGATTAGCAGTGCTAAAAGGTCGATATTATGGGTGACAACTGTTTCACTTCAGATCAATCTGTAAGAATCTGTGACTGCTTTTCTTTTAATTTGCATGCTTCTGATCCATAATGCCACAGTGTATACCCGGCTCTTTACAAAAGATGCTTCTCTTGTCTTCCAAACAAATTCTATTATTTGTTATATCAATGTTCACACAAAGGAAGCAATTTGAAAGCAACGCCTTGGGCAATTTATAAAAAAAAACACCGTTCTGCTGTTTAGAGCAAATCAAGTAAAAGTAATCTAGTCATCACCAGAGGCCAATCAGGGGACTTAAAGACAACATAAACAGTGGGCTGATCCCCAGGGACCACAGTGCGTTAGTTCTTGTGGAGTTTCCTGAACCACACGTCTCAGCTAGTTAAGTAACATTCTTGTGCGTGTGTGTGTATGCGCGTGTTTGTGTGTCAAGACAGATAGGAATGACAGATGGGGATTGCACACACCCTGGAGAAGACCTAAAGACTTCCTTCCTCAGATACTTTGTCTATGCACCAAACACATTAGCAACAATAACATCCCTGCAATCCTCATGCACTGGTGAAGTTAGAGAGGATAGGAAAGGGCTAAGCATGAGAAGGACAGGAACAAGTGACAAATGTCACTGCAAGTTTTCCTCTATTTCTGCTTGCAGGCTAATGACAGTGTTGGAAAATGCTGGAAATACGATAAATGAGTACATATGCTGTTTGCTCCACTACTTTTTACTCCAGTCAGTTGAAGAAAACATTTTTTATTAGATGGAATATAATCACCTCCACATGTTGGCTTGCAGCAAGACTCTTTACAGCTTCACAAGTATTAAGAAAGATCAGCTGAAGGGCCAAAACAAACATAAACAAACCTGTCTAAGATCCTGAAACCACATTTATAAGGACTTCATCAGGTTGCACCTCGTCTTATCAATGCGTCATCTAAACCTCAGACAGGGAGGAAGTGGAGGGAGTAAAGAAAAAAAGACAGTGTTGAAACACACTTAGTACTTCCAACTATTTCAACACAAAAGCGCTGGAAATGTGCAATAAATTCACTGCTGGTGGGATTCAAAATTGAATGATTCTGAGCAAGCCCACCCAGTCTTTGATGCATCTCTGCTTCCAGATTAAGGACTTTCTTTTCTACTTAATTTTAGACCAAAGCTTGATTTTTTTTTTCATCATGGGACGGTATAGGCCTATCGCACCATTATTTAAACACATATTAAGAAATATATGTTCTGATATTCTAAAATTCAGGAAAATTACAAGTTGAATGAAACGTTGACAGCAGGTCTTAAGTGTTAGGCAGTAACAGCAGTAACATTAGACCAAAGAAGATTCCTAAATTTCAATGGGGATTAAATGGGATAAAAACAGAAATGTTTGCATTAGGCAATAAACTTCCAGTTTAAATAACTGCCACAAGTCAAGTGTAGAGGAGGAAAACATGGACATAACAAAATAAGATTAACATTGAGTCTTGCCTCTGTTCTGCAGCAGAGCTAAGGATGAAGAAAAAAAGTCCCAGGTACTTACATGACGTGTCATTTGTGTCCATTGTCCAGCTGATGCCCTCCCTGTGAGAACCGTAGAAATTAGTGCAGGTCCATAGTAGTTGCGAGCGTGTGAGGGCGTGTGGAAGGAGAGCCACAGCGCTGGCAGACACAGACGATCCCAGCGCCGCTAGGTCCTAAACCCCGCCTGCTGAACCTCCTTCCAAAACAGGCTCTTCTGACTTTTAAATCGTTCATCTGTCGACTCCATTGAGATGACAGAAAACACACTGTACTATCTAGCAGCACTGTTACAGCAAATTCACTCTTTCTGGAATATACATTAAATCATGGAGAGCAAAAAAGTTATAAAACAGGGTTAAACAGGTACAAATGCTGTAGAAAGCAAACTCATCATTCCAGCTAAAAATAAATAAATGAACAAATGAAATGTGCAAGCGGTCTGACAACGAACAACCAAAAAAATCTGTATGTTTTTTAAATGTCTTGCTGAGGATGTTATAAAGTTATGCAGTTCTGTTGAGAGGTTAAGTGTAGTCAATATCTTACCTAAAAGTACTAATAAAACATTTTATTTGGATAATCCAATTTTCTGGGTTAAAATTATGTAAAATCTAACAGGTACACTCAAATAAAATGTTTTGTAACATAGTAATATGTAACAGTTTTTAAATGTAATTAAATAAATTAGTTCAATTCTAATAAATAATGATGTTGCTTTTGCTAATCTACTAAAATAAACAGAAACAAAACATAAAAATGGGTTTGTGATTAAGAAATAAAACATTACTGAAACAGATAAAATTATATTTTTTATAAATACATTTATACAAAAAAAGCTACAGCCAAGATAATGCTAAAGGTTTAATGAACCTACAACTTTGTGTACATTTTAATCAAAACATCTTTATAGGATTTGTTACCAAAATAAAATAGCTATTGTGGTTCAACAAAATGTAAATAAAAAGCAATTTTGGACAATATGTGATGCCCTTTGAACAGTGTGTTTCAGCATTGATTAAAAAGGGTTCATTTTCCAGCAAGAAAACTGGTAACAGGACGTCAAAAAGATGTCGAATGTCTGACCTGAAAGCTTATCGATGTAAGAATCAACAAAAAAGCCATGCAGTAATATGGGTGTTATTTCCCATTCTCACTGGTCAGAATCTCTTTTGCAACGGCTTCTGGCCTGATTTAATGTTTCATGGAAACGTGGATAAATATCGATGGTTGCAGTCTCTATTCACAATCAAATATATTTTATCACACAACGTTTACTATAATTAAGGTTGTGGGATAGCTTTAAATAATAGAAACTGTTGGTTTTCTTCAATATACAGTAGTCTTATTGAAAAAGTCACACTTGTAGCAAACTGTATTCAAATGAAAATTGGAATCTGAATGGAATATGTGATTCACACTGTTCTCTGTCTCTGTGAGGATTAAGAAAAGTTTAAAGGATTTGTCATTTAGCATTCGTGTGTAATGTATTTGCTGTGACTCAGGTTTGCAAACATAATTTCCCCTTTGGGATTAATAAAGTAATCTGAATCTGAATTTTATTAGCTGAGTAAAACAGATTTTTAGAGGCTCCATTTGTGAACAAATACCTCCTTCGCAAAGCACAAATAGCGACCACAAAAAAGGAAGGAGATGTTACTATTTCATTCAAATTACCTGCCATGTAATATTATTTAGTTAACCCGTAGCTTAAACAAAATGTGAGAAAGCTTAGCAATCACTCTCAGACACTCTCCAAAATACAAATTTATTACTCTGACAATTAAACCTTAACATGCATTCATTTAGACATTTCTTTACCTACTTACGTTGGATCAGCTGATTGTGGCGCATCTTGGGGGATCAATGTCGGCACATTTGATTAAAAGTGGTGCGATGTCCATCAGACTGAGGAACAACTTCACTTCTCAAAACTATACTCCAAAAAAATGTGTTACAGTGACATGGCATTCACCACAAATAGACAGTCAAACGTGACACTGTTTACACGAACTATTAAGAACTTGTTGAGTTTGGTGTTATTGCAGGGCACATATACCCTTTTGCTTTTAGCCACACTGATCAGTCATTAGCTTTGAAACTGGCTTGCTCTGCTTGAGATAAGACACTGAATGTTCATTTTCTCTTAACAAAACCCCATTTTAAAAACTTTGAGCCATCAGGTAAAGTGTTCAGAAATACTAAGAAAGGGTAATTACTTTTTAAACTTGTTTTTACCATGTTGTACCTTTGCAGTTTTGGCCACTTCTTCCACTTTTTTGGGTATGAAAGCATAGCCAACCAAGAATTAGTATACCAACTTCATCACCGCCAAGTCGACCTTTCATACCCACTTTGACAAGCAATTAAAGTCATTTTCTACATTCTACTATTGTGTACGGAAATATAGTTACTGTAAATAACTATAATAATGTCTATAAGTTGAAGTTTACTCTAATTTCATATAGATAGTACAGTACACATGCAAGTGGGGTTTGAACCATAGTTTGAACCAAAATAAATGGACGTAGAAGAACTTTAGATTAAGTAGATGTGAGATTTCAACGTTTTATGACTACTCATATCTTAATAAAATACCCAACAACAAAGAAAAATATACTGATTTGCAATGATTAAGTACATTGATACGAAAGGAGACAAGAATTTTTTTTTACTGTTCTATTGGTTAGAAATGTGTGCAGGAGAAGGATGAATGCAGTTCATACCCCTGGTAGATTTAGATTTTAATTTATTTTCATTCAACTGATAAGTTTTTGTCTGGTAGAGAAATGTATCTCTCAAAAGGTAATAAAACAATGTAAAAGAACCATACATTTAATAAAAATAATTTTTTATTCAGATTTTAATTTTAAAAAACGACCCTTTATTTTAAAAAATGTGCACAGTGCACAACATTTTTTTGATGATCTGACTAAGTGATAAAATTTCATAATCGCTGAATCCAATTACCATAATTGCACATGTATCACGAAACAGAGTCTGTTATTAATGAAAGAGCAGAGACTTGTTCTGAGTTTCAGTTTAATTTTGGTGTCAAAATCAAAAACAACAGTTTTCAAAAGAAGTCTTTAACAACCCTGGGTCTTTGTCTGTGTTTCCTGGTGTGGCAATATAATTTCTGGAGCTACAAAATTATTGAATTATTGTTCTAAAAGAATATAAATAGTAGTGAATGTAAGTTTATAAACAAAGCACAACCTAAACTATCATCCTCATTCTATTGCAATGAGTAAAGAACAGGAGGACAGAGTTGTTATATCTCGTAAACACAAACTTCAAATCCAGAATAGTTTATTATTTTATAAAAGATAAGAAAAAAAACCCATATATTTAGGTTTTGTTTGACACTCTAATTAAACTCACAAGTGCAACCTGTAGTCTCTCTACTCTAGAAGTTTGGTCAGTTTTAGAAAAGATTAACAGTGGTGCCACCAAGAAGGGGCCATGGTGGACAATGGCCTCCCCTACTGGCGGCCGCTGGCCAGACAGTTTTACATTAATGGTTTTGTATAGAGGGATTATCAGTCTACGCCACTCCCTGCTCTACTGCACGTTGGGTACAGAAAGAGACACGATCATGTCTTTATGTGCTGTTCGTTGCACAAATCGCTTTGAAAAAAAAAAAAAAAAACTGCAGGTTCTATAGAATTCCATCAACTTGCACCCCTTTTAAGGCAAACAAGAGACGTCTTAGGTCGCAAGCGATCAGAATAACTGATTGGAATGAGCAAATGATAAAAAAATGCAACAATCTGCAGTAATTATTTCATATCAGGTAAGCCTTGACAAGCTGGTCGCTCTACAATTTTTTGTTTTTGGTCATTTTGACTGATGGGGTCAATTCGGTCATCTAGTTTTATCCATCAATCTTTAAAATTATAATCCTTAGGCTACATATTCAGTAGTATTTAATTTTCATTCATTTTAATTAATATTCAGTCCGAAGAAACTGAACAGAGAAGCCACATCGTGCCATCACATACTGAGCAGATCAATAAGCTACGTGTATTAATTATGAACATTTCACCTGCTGTGGCCTAAATGCTCGGCATGGAGCGCTGGACTGCGCTCCCGCTGATAGAGGCCGAACCCTCATTCTGTTCCCACATTTCTGTTGAATATTTGTATAATTGAAGTGATCAGAATTCGCGAATACTCCCTTAAATGCAACTTTTCTGATGCTTCAGAGGGAGAAAATCCCAGCATGCGCTCCCTCTGGATCAGTGGTTAGGTTAAGCTGCAGCAATCTGTCGCTACCAGTCTGTGTACCTTCAACTCTTCAATGCGCTCTCAGCTCCCGGATAGCGAGATACTTTGGGTATGGTGTCCAGGTCTAAGATGATGCTAGGAGGCTCTCATGGGAATACGTTTTGATTGATTAGTTACATAAACTCTGTGCATAAAGTTGAAAGTGTCTGCGTGTCTACACAAAGTGGTCAGAGGTGGGATTGGAAATTTGTCAAAATAAGATGGCCTTTAGAGTTTTCCTTCACCGTTTAAAAAAAAAAACGGTCAAAGGAAACTATTCGGTTAACGCGATCCCTGGCCTTGGCTAACAAACAATCTAACATAGCTTACCATCTCTGCAACTGCTGATTAGACAAAAAATAATAAAAATGGGAACCGGAGGTTTTTGAAAGGGCCAGCATCTCTTTCTGCAACCAGTTTGCATGCGCATCCCCTGTGTTGATAAACAAATAATCCCTCTACAAATCTCAGAGAGGAGAAAACAATCCTTGATGAGGTGCCACATTTATTTATGCCTATGTCACTTTTCTGTTATTTATAGCATTGTATGCAGTTATTGCATTTTTATTTAAACAATCACATATCTTAAAATCTGTTGGAAAAAAAGCAGTTAATTGTAGCCCTCAAAAACAAAAATGTTAAGAAAGATTTCCCTTTGTACAAATTATGGTTTAAACGAACAATGAAAAAATGTCAACGTAAGTCTGAAAACTGCCCACTTTTCTGGAAATGAAATTTGCATTGATTCTACTGAACTGCACATTCTTCGGTTCCCATACAGCTGCACAGTGCGTTACAACTATTGCTGACCTTTAATTATTCAGCCAACATGACATAGAAGTGATCTTCTGAGCTGCAGATTTTCATTCTCACACTTGTTTTCAGTATTACACAAATCAAAGCAGGTCATTAACAACAGAAACACATAAAACGTTTGGCTCACTGTAGATGTTCTTTGTTTGTTCCTAGGAGTCAACTTCAGAACACCTATTTCATTTGAAATAGCAGAAATGGTCATATGTCAACAAAATGCACCTTGAACCAAAGGGAAGTGACCATGTGTACTCATACTCACTCATCTTTTGGAATCATTCACACAGATAAAGTGTCCTAAATGATATACTGTATCTACATTCTAGTCCTTCAGATTGCTGGTGCTGCACAGTCATAACTAAAAGAGCATAACAAGTAAGGCAAAGCCAAATTTCTCCACACCATGTTTTAGTACTGCAGCTCTGGTCAGAAACGCGGTCGTGTGGCCGTAGGGGAGCACAGTCTCAACTTTATAAAATACATCACTACAGCATGAACATTTCTATTGCTTACATTTTCACTCTAGTATACACCCATTGCTGTACTGGCAAACATGTACCAGTCAATCTCTGCACGATGCCTCAGGGGCCCTCCACCGCTTTCTGGTGTGAGCGGAATTTGGTGTGTCTCGTGAGGAGGTCTAGAACCGGTTCTCGGACGTGGCAGTGGAACTGAGAAGAAGTCTCTCTATCTCATGGTCCCATCTACAGTCAGTGCAGTCAGTTTCTGGCTCTACTTGTGGCAGAATCTAACAAACATCCAGGTGCAACTAGAACAGCCGAGCCTGTTTCTTCAGCTCATTCCGCTTCCACAGAGCCAACCGGTCAAAATCCTCCATGGTCATGCCAAACACTTGGACAAACTCCTCTGGGGAAAGGTGACGCTGTGATAACAGAGACACAACAACTGTGGTATTTTATCCTTTTTACATCTGTAATTCCATGCATATTTAACAAGCTGCATCTCAGCTACTATTTATGTACCTATGTGTCTTCAAGAAATAATCACACCCCTTGAACATTTTGAGATTTTGTCAAGTAGTAGCCACAGAATGTTATGCATTTTACAGGGATTTTAGAACATAGGCCAACACAAAGAGGAGGATAATTGTGAAGTGGAAGTAAAATGGTACATGATTCTAGAAATGTTTTACTAATAAAAGTCTGAGAAGTGTGGTATTAATATGTATCTAGTTAATCTGATACCCCAAAACAATTGCCTTCAGAAGTCACCTCATTGGTAAAGAGGGTTCATCTGTATACAGTTTAACCTCACTAAAAATACAGAAGACCTCAGAGGTTTGTCAGACAACATTAGTTAACAAAAATCCTCATTGTCTAAAAACACAGCAGACAGTTAAAGGGTAAAGTTGTGGAAAAAGGTAAAACTTTTAATCCTAAGACTTAACAGCTCACAAAATTCTGTTTAATGTATTATAAAATCAAACAATATGTAACAACTGCAATCCTACCAAGACATGGTCATCAACCTAAGCTGAGAGGCAAACAGTATTAATCAGAAAAGTGGCCCATGGTACCTTTAGAGGAACTACAGAGATCCCCAGCTGAGGTAGGAGAATGTGTCAGTGGGGAAACGCCACACGTCTGGCCTTTATGGAAGAACAACAAGAAGAAAGCTCTTCTTGAAAGGAAATCATACAATTTCCTATTTAAAGTCAGCCACAAGCTGCACGGAAAACATCAAACATGTAAAAGAAGGTGTTCTGTTCAGATGGAACCAAAACTGTACTTTTTGGACAACGTGCAAAGTGCTAATTGTGAAAGAAGTTCACGTCAGCACAAGAAGCACATCAACTTGAGTATAGGACCCCCAGCATAAAACCTAGTGGTGGCAGCATAATGCTGTGGGAACACCAGTCTTCAGGAAGGACATGGAAGCTTGTCAGAGTGTATGGGAAAATGGATGGAGCTAAATCCAGGGCAATGGGGGAAAAAACAAGAAGCTGCAAAAGACTGGAGCAGAGGTTCACTGCCAACAACTCTAAGCACAACAACTATAAACATAAATTCAAAAGTACCAAAAAAAAGTTTACATCAAAGCATATTTATATGTTAGAATGGCCCAGTAAAAGTTAATTCGTAAAATCCATAGAGAATCTCAGGCAAGACTTGAACATGTGGTATTCACAGATGTTCTTCATTCAGTCTGGATGAGCTTCAGCTATTTTACACTGAAGGACGGGAAAGCATTGCAACCTCTTGATGTTGAAAGCTCCTAGAGGCATACTCTAAAAGCTCTAACTGTTTGAAACATTTCCAGCTACTACAAAAGATTCAATCAAGGGGCTGAATACAGAAAAACTCAGCAAAAAAAGAAACATCCCTTTTTCAGGACTATGTATTTCAACAATAATGTTGTAAAAATCCAAATAACTTTACACATCTTCATTGTAAAGGTTTTAAACAATGTATTTCATGCATGTTCGATTAATCATAATCAATTAATTAACATGCACCTGTGGAATGGTCGTTAAGACCTTAACAGCTTACAGAAAGTAGGCATTTAAGGTCACAGTTCTAAAAACGCAGGACACTAAAGAGACTTGTCTACCGACTGTGAAAAACACCCAAAGAAAGATGCCCAGGGTCCCTGCTCATCTGCGTGAACGTGCATTAGGCATGCTGCAGGGAGGCATGAGGACTGCTGATGTGGCTAGGGCAATAAATGGCCATGTCCCCACTGTGAGACGCCTAAGACAGCGCTACAGGGAGACAGGAAGGACAGCTGATCATCCTCGCAGTGGAAGACCACGTGTGACAACCCCTGCACAGGATCGGTACATCCGAATATCACACCTGCGTGACAGGTACAGGATGGCCACAACAACTGCCCGAGTCACACCAGGAACACACAATCCCTCCATCAGTGCTCAGACTGTCCGCAATAGGCTGGACTGAGGGCTTGCAGGCCTGTTATAAGGCAGGTCCTTACCAGACATCACCAGCAACAACATCGCCTTTGGGCACAAACCCACCATCGCTGGACCAGACAGGAGTGGCAAAAAGTGCTCTTCACTGATGAGTCACGGTTTTGTCTCACCAGGGGTGATGGACGGATTCGTGTTTATCGTCAGAGGAATGAGCGTTACACCGAGGCCTGTACCCTGGAGCGGGATCGATTTGGAGATGGGGGGTCCGTCATGGTCTGGGGCGGTATATCACATCACCATCGGACTGAGCTTGTTGTCATTGCAGGCAATCTCAATGCCTTGCGGTACAGGGAAGACATCCTCCTCCCTCATGTGGTACCCTTTATGCATGCTCATCCGGACATGATCCTCCAGCAGGACAATGCCACCAGCCATTCTGCTCGTTCTGTGCGTGACTTTCTGCATGACAGCAATGTCAGTGTTCTGCCATGGCCAGCGAAGAGCCAGGATCTCAATCCCATTGAGCACGTCTGGGACCTGTTGGATCGCAGGGTGAGGGCTAGGGCCATTCCCCCCAGAAATGTCCAGGAACTTACAAGTGCCTTGGTGGAAGAGTGGGGGAACATCTCACAGCAAGAACTGACAAACCTGATCCAGTCCATGAGGAGGAGATGCACTGCAGTACTTCAAGCAGCTGGTGGCCAGACCAAATACTGACTGGTACTTTTGGACACATTATTCTATTTCTGTTAGTCACATGTCTGTGAAACATTTTTAGTTTATTTCTTATGGTGTTGACTCTTTTAGTGTTCATACAAATATTTACACACATTAAGTTTACTGAAAGTAAAAACAGTTGAAAGTCAGAGGACGTTTCTTTTTTTGCTGAGTTTATATGCCACACTTTTCAGATTTTTATTTGTAGGACTTTTGAAAACCATATATCCTATTCTGTCTACAAATATGGACTATGTTGTGTTATTCATTCCCTTAGAATCCCAGTAAAACACATAAGTTATTCTGGTTGCAACGTGATGAAATGTGAACAAAAGTTTAAGGGTGTGAATACTTTTGTGTTTCCAAAAAAAGTATTACAGAAAAGACTGTTTTTGTTTTTATTACACACTTTAAAATCTTTGCTCGGGTTATACCTTTAGTTTGGTAAGCCAGTTCAGTTTTACCTTATGTACATTACTTACTTCCAGTCTTGCTCTGTCAACGTCTTTTGGCAGTTTATTTCGCCCTCTGGTGGTGACAATGAGTGATTCATATGGATAAATCTGTGGAGAAGGACAGCCACTGCTACGTTGAATCATTTCAGGCATTTTGGCAAATAACCTTTGTACTGTATTTATAGAATAAAACGAAGACAATTTAAAACTGTACCTTATATTCAGCTGCAAGAAAAGAGAAACAGTACAAGAGATTAAAGTTTTGGGTTAATTGCTTCAATCTGACAAAGGCTTGGTGTTATAAAGTCCAATTAAAATTACCTCTACTTCCCCAGTTGACCTCACTACCGGTGTCATACTGATACTGGTAGCAATCTGCGCTCTGAGGCTGCAGGTGCAAGAAAGGAAATTGTGATTAACAAAAATAATTGCTTTTGGGAATTCCTTTGAAAAAAGCCTCATTAACGTAAAAATAGATGAAAATGCATTTTTAAAATTAGGTTTATGGTACAATGTGATCTCACCCGCTGAATACCGTTGCGTCCATATCCTGGTAGTGATGCTGATTTGCAACCAAAATCTAAAGAATAGTCGAAAAACAAACAATTAATAAACAAAAGCAGTAACAATCTATTTCAAGCAGTGTTGTACCTGAATTAAATACCGGATATGGCCAGAGGATGGCAGTCACCACCACAAAAATATAACAATTCCAGATGTGGGAACTGAGGTTTGGATGATCTGGTACAAATGCATTATTTATGAATCACCATGAGCCGAACAGCTACAAAATAAATAAACTATATACACAACAACAAAGAGAAAGCAATCACCCAGAAATATGTCACAGTAGGGTTTTGCAGCAATTGAACAAATTTTGACAGAATGAAGATAAACCTACCACTATCAGTGCTGTACTGAGATCTTGGCGCTGTGAGATAAAGGAATCACACAATTATATTATATCTTAGTTATTCCAAGACTGACATGACAAGCTTCTGATTAGGCAGAGGCTCAGAAAGGACCATGAAATTGAGCTTGTTAGGAACTCAGTAAAAATGGAAACAACACACTCACACAGAAACACACACAGACGCACAAATAAATAAATAAATCCCTGAATATTTTTGGATCCTTGCATCTTTTCACTTGCTACAACTTGTTTGGTTGGAAGCCTCTAGATCAGATCCAACCATGCTCTATTCAGTGGTGTTTGCTCCCATATGAAAAACAGCTTTAATTAGAGATCTTAGAGGCCATAAATAAAACAGGACATGGGATGGCTGCTGTGAATAGACCACAGTATGATAAATGCAAAAACAGAGAGAGATTTAAAAGAGTAGTCAGTGGACAGCAAATTTGTTCATGTGAAACGGTGGAATAGAGGGAAGACAGTATTATAATTGTATCAAAAAAAAAACTGGCATCAGAATGTAATAAGCTAAAATAAGGGTCTGTAGAATCACTGAATCTTAGGTTAAAAAATAAACAAAAAATTGTCCCCGATCTACCCTTTTCAAATGTCTTAAAGGGTATAAATCATGATCTTTCCAAATTATTTTTTCATATGTGTTTAAACTTGTAACTCACAATAGCTTAATTAATTTCAATGACAAAATCAAGCAATATGTTTTAAAAAAAGCATGGGAGAAAAAACAGTCAAAAGTTGCTAAAGAGTGATTATGCTACATATGTAATACAAAACATGAACACTGATGCAAAATATAATGAACAACACACATAGATAAAAGTAGAGATAGCAAAGTTCGCAGCTTGAATTTCAGTTGTTAAAGTAAATATTTATATAATGTTTAATCCAGTGAGGAGGAGGAAGTCCGTAGTAATGTTGTATGGGCGCAGTTGCTTGGGACCCAACAAACAGGTATCCTATGGAAAAATTTAAACGCGCTCTGTGGTGAGCATTGTCTGCCTTTAATTCCCCACAGTGGGAAAAGCCCTTTAGTGACAAAAACTGTAGTTTGAAATACCGGTCAGATAGACGTTGCAAATCTTTGCCAACTGTGACCAGCATGGTTACTCTTAGACCCAGAGAGATAAGCACTGCTTTCTCCCAACAACTGTCTCTAGAATACTTTGTTATATTAGCAAACGATGCAGTGATTGTGCAAGTCTCACTTTACTCCACATAAACATTCCATGTTTTACTTGTGGTTCTTTTGAGGAAACTGTCAAACCACTCAAACTCATCAGGTCTCTCTGCAGTTAGTTTCCCCGAGAAAATATGTCCGGCTCTAAAATGTTCCTTTGAGCTAACGAAACACGTGGTGATTGGACGAGAAGCTAAAACACGCTCAGCTGCCTCAGTGGTCTGGCTCTTTTGTCCTGCTTGAGTTATCTAGAACCAGATGGATTAACTGGGTCCCTCAGGTTTGGGTTGTTGCTTTACTTAAAATCCACGATTCTAGTTGTTTCATATTACCAGTTGGGGTGGGTGAAGAGCAAGCCATACCTTTTTTTTACTTCTACTGAGCTCTATCAAACATCATGCACAGTTGATCTTTGTAGCCTGGCCACACATTAGGCCTGTTTCCACTAGCTTCAGAACATTTCTGGGACGTAGGAAAGTGACAGGCAAAATACACTGGCTGGGTCCTTTCAGCCATTGTGTCTCCAAAGTTGGAGCCTTAAAGGAATTTGCTTAGACATCACCATATCATGACCATTTTGGCAGATAGTGACATCACTGATCATCGCTAAAAGGTGCCCACAGCATCAGCGAACAACAAGAGATTGGCAATGGAAGAGGCAGGGACGGTTACTGCATTTCTGTTTGCTATGTTGTTATACACTGCTTCACCAGTATTCTTCAAATTTAACAAATGGCGGTTGTTAGGCGGCGTCTGGTGATATCATTTCCCACTGAGTTACAACCAATTATCATGAGATAACCACAAGTCCTGCCCAGCAACTCTACCAGGCCCTTTCAGAGTACATGCCCCAAGGCAGACTCGTTTGGTTCCTGAAATGTCACGGAGAAATGGAGACACGCCCATATTGTGAAGGTCCTGTAAGTTCCAATAGTGGAAACGGGCCTATTGACAGATTTCCATTAGACATATCTTTTTAAAGAAAATTTCTTAAAGAAAACCATTTGTTTAATTGTAGTGACAGACTTTAAGTCTCAATGGATGCAAAATAACCATATGTTATAGTGGCTTTTAATTTAGTAGGTGTCATACAAAGGAATTAATACCTGTTTTAAAATATACAGTATTTACCTCCGCCAAGGAAGTTATGTTTTTGCCAGGGTTTGTTTGTTTGTTAGTTTGTCTGTCTTATAGTTTGTAACATAACTCAAAACGTTATAGATGGATTTTGATGAAACTCTCAAGAAATGTGTGCAGTGGGACCAGGAACAAGTGATTTTGGGGGTTATCCGTCCGGGAGTGCTTCACACTTTATGATATATAGGATGGTTGTGCTCAGACATGTAAACAATAAACCATTATTCCTTTGCCACTCTGCCCCCCCCCCCCTACAGCAGGGATGACCCTGTGTGACCTGCCTGCATCTACAACCTCACTGTCCTCCACCTACAGCCCACTGAAAACAGATTTTGAAGCTCATAAAAACCTGTTGAGCAAACATTTTTTGTGCTGGGAGGGGTAAGACAGAACAGAAGCACACTTAGAGCTGCAAGTTTTCATGAACTTTAAGACAAAAAGTAGAAGAGGAACTGGTAGCATGGGTGTCCTTACAGCCATTGATGGTGTTGTTGTATGTCGTTGTGCCGTAGCCTGTTGTGTTCAGTGTTTCTTTGCTCCCACAACGAGAATTCCTCGCACTGCCCCAGGGGTCGTTGTCATAGGAACCAGATCTTGCTTTCATCTCCTCCTTGAGGATCATCCGTCCGATGCCACTCCCAATCTTAAAAGAAAGAGAGTGGAGAAGAAAAAAAAAGGAGAAGCAGAAAATGAGAAGACAAGGAAGATTTTTAACTCCTACGGTGCAAGAAGTGACTTTTTGCATCATAAGAATTTCTTCACAGGGGAGAACTGTCACTTTAATCTGTTATTGAAGAAAGGGAGATAGAAAATAGTGAAGCGCTCACTCTTTGAAGACCCTGACTCCAACTCTCTTCATCTCCTCCCGTCGAGAAGCGTCGCCTTGGCGCCCGATAGGCTGAGAAAGAAATGGCATAAAAGAAATTTCCCTCATATGAAAATATAGCTCAGAGTAAAGAACACAGCAACAACAAAGTGATTGAGTGAAAAAATAAATAAATAAAAATCTACTTGCTCTCCTTAACATGACAGTGTTCTTTACCTCTCGGGGAACCGGTGTATGGGTAATAGTCCAACTCAGACTGCGTGTATGGCTCTGGAGAGTAAGTGGACAGACTGGAGGATCGAAGGATATCCTCGCTTGTTCTGCTTTTAGTGGCTGTATCCATATGATTGTCTGTAACAAAAAAAACAAAAAATACACACCCACACAAACATAAATATATATATATATATAAATATATATATATATATATATATATATATATATATATATATATATATATAGTTAAGAGGGATCTAGATATGTAACTAAACCCTTACGGGAAAGTCACATGGGCTTAAACAGGTTCTTCACATGGGATCACATGTTATGGTAAACCATACGTGTAGCACACATGGACTTCCCATGTATAGTTTTAGATATGTTTCACATATTTTTCATATGTAATCACATATACTTCACATGGGCTTCACATTGGTTTCACACTTTTTTACATGTTATTTCATGGGTTTCACAGTTTATTAACATAAAAGTGTTCCAAATTCACACAGGAAATGTGTGTCAAAGATTTTTCACATGCGATTACATGTGATTTTGCCTATGTGAAACCGTGTGTTTATTCAGCAAGGGAAATCTAACTTTAAATACCATTTAGCACCATGATGATAAACCTCTAAATCAAAATTAAGATGTTAAAAATTATGCGGTCTGAAGAGCTTTAAAATGTACCAATTTCTACTGCAGTGGGACAATCTGTTTTTGTATTTTTTGCTTTAGTGAACCAGAGCAAACTTATGATAAATATGACAAAGATATACATTTACACTACATATGCCTAGTCTTCATATCCACTGTTTTCTGTGAGTGGAGATCAATATTTTCAGCCAATGGCAGGAAAATAACTCAGATTAAAGTGGGTTCAGTTACAGCTTAGCCTGAAGCACACAGTCATTTTACAAGCATTGCAGTGCCATGATACTGATGGCGCTCTGCACTCAAGCACAGTTGATGGATGTTAATGGGCGTTAAGACATGCACTGTAATGTCACATAGATCACTCTTCATTTTGCCAGCCATTAGCCTTACCAACCCCTGATCTATAATCCATCGAATACCTATGTACACGACAAATTATACGACACTTGTCTATAAGACACATTCAGTACTTTCAGCTCAACTAAACACTAACGGACACAAAGACACACAGAGGCAGACATACAAATAGTCTATCCACTGAGACTGAGTTAAACAGAGGGAGAGGGAGATACTTACAGTGGCAAGGTCACCGCGTAAAGTGGAGCAGAGGGTGGAGGGAAGTGAATAAAAGTGATTGGATGCAATAAAAAAAGAAGGCAAAAAAAGGAAAACATTATAGGAGCATTCCTGAGGGAGATGTAAGAATGTGATAGCTTTGCTTGGATGAGCACAAAGCCGGAAAGACTTTCCACACAGCCTTTTTTTCATCATGTGTTGCAAACTAGCTAAATGATTCATTCATTACTGGCCTTGACTTCAAAAAACAAATCTGGTTAAAGATTTAAATCTGTGAATAGCTAAAACTAAAGAAGAAACAGCGGTCTTAACGAATAGCAGGTAAGGAGGGAATAAAGGACTATTAGGCTTGATGATGTGAGATAAATGTTAGAATCTAAGCTGAAACGTCTGTTATCTGTCAGCATACTGTCTTACAAAAATATTCACTCGCCTATGAACTTTCACATTTTGCCATTCTACAACCTGAAACTTTTATTAACATTTTATTTGGTACACCACTACATTTTAGTAGTTCATTATCCAGTGGAAGGAAAAGGATACATGGTTTTCCACTGTTTTCACAAGTAAATATCTAAAAGGTGAGGCATGCATTTGTGTTCAGTCTGATTAGTTTTCATACCCCTGAATAAAATCCAGTCCCATCGATTGCTTTCAGAAGTCACCTCATTAGTAAACAGAACCTGTGTGTCCTTTAATCAAAGTCTAAATTTAGCTCTTCTAGGAATCCCTCAAGGGTTCGCTAGAGAACATTAATAAACAGCATCATGAAGACCCAAAAGGTAGACCGATAGGTCAGGGAGAACGTTGTGGAGAGGCTTCAAAAAGGGTTAAGCTAAAAAAACAATATCCCAAGATCAGCCATGGTAACTGTGGAGGAGCTGCAGGGATATGTCATAGGAAACTAACATTGCACATCCACTTGCACACTACTTCCCCACAATAAAACATGGTGGGGGCAGAATCATGCAGAATAGAATAGAATAGAATAGAATAGAATAGAATAGAATAGAATAGAAAACTTGCAGTTGGGATAGATTTTCTCAGTACGGACAGAAAAGCTGTTAACAGCTAATGGAAAAATGTGTGGCGCTAAGTACAAGACACTCCTGTAGGAAAATTTGTTAGAAGGTGTAATAGACTCAATGCAGAGTCAGAAGTTCACATTCTAGCAACAATTCTAAAAACACATTCTTACACATGTTAGAATGGCCCTGTCAAAGTCTAGGCCCATTTCCAAGAGAGAATATTTGACAAGAAGAATGGACAAAAAGAGTACGAATGCAGATGTGCAAAGCTGCACAAAACTTGCAGCAGGTACTGTAGTAAAAGAGGGTTCTACAAAGTATGAACTCAAAAGGTCTGAATACAAATGCATGCCACAGCTTTAAGATTTCAGTATTTTAAAAAAAATGCATTATTTTCCTTTATCTTTACAATTATGCCCTTTTTGGTGTTGGTCTGTCACATCAAATCCCAATAAAACACTTTTAACTTCGTGGTTTTAAATGTTACAAAATCTCAAAAAATCCAAGTATGAATAGTTTTTCAATGCATCCTGTATGCCGAACTGTGCGAAACAATCTTAACTCCTTTTTGACAACTGTTGCAAATGAGTGTGACATAAGTGTGACCTAGTCTTATGTCACACTAATTGCGGATAATACACAATCAACACATACAAAAGACTGAATTAGAAGCTCTTTGCTGCCATCTAAAGTTCAGGCTTATTTCCGATTAGGCCTAATTGCGCTAATTAACCCACCAAATTATTTATTATTATTATTAATTAACCTAAATGTATATGCATATGCTTTATCTAAAAGAACAATTTCAAGCAAATGTATATTCTGCTTGAAAGCAGGAAAACAAAAAAAAGTATTAATTTAAATTAATTGTAACTAATTTCAGGCAGTGAGGGGTTAATCATTCCCCCCCAAAATTTATTTTTTTCACATGAAAACATCACGACCAGTGATGAAATAATCTTTGAAGCTGAGAAACAGAGGAGGTACACAATGTCCGTACACGGGTCGACACACTCACAGCACAGACAAGCATGCACAACAAGGATTGAGATAAACTATCATCAGTCTGCAGATCCTGTGACTCTCAGCTGAAAAGCCTTTTGGAGTGCAGTGTGACGAGAGGACAGTGAATCTTAATTATGCACTGAAGCTTGCTATACAGATGGCTGAATAGCATTTGAGTTTAATGATTTGTGAAAAATGGCTAAAAAGCATCTTGTGTTAACTATGCCTATGTGCCAGTTGGATAAACAACAGCACGGATACACAGCTAGGATAGCCAAAATGTCCTTAGGCTGGGGAAATACAGTTGGACTCAAAAATATTTTATCTCATGAGCAAAAATAAGTTTCTGTTATAATTCAGTTTTTCACTGTTCTCTGTTTGGCTCAGCTCTGTTCTCAGAGGGCTGAGCACTTAACTAGCTGGCACACCCGAGCAAACCCTCCCTTTATCCTCTCCACCTTAACTTCCTATCAATAACTTCTCATGGACTGTATGCAGAAGCAGGATCATAATGTTTCTGGCATGCACATGAAACACTGCTCTTTTACATTTAGCTACTGCCACAAAAGCAAATGATCTTACATATATTTTTCCCCAGTTCTGAAACAAACTCGGAAAGTGCCTTTCTGTTTTCTGAATACTTGCTGCAAAGCGGAGATGTACTCTATGATGATGCTGAGGAGCATCAGGGAAGTTGAAGAGAACGACCACGGCAGAGCTAAACTAACAGGACGGGGTAGGCTGAGGCGGAACTAACTAAATTGTACCCATTCTCTTATAGATGGGTGGCTTCCTGTAGATGTTGGGGTCCCCTGTGGCTGAGGAGAGAAACAGGAGATGAGGAGGTGAAACGCGAAGGATAAAAGGAGAGGCTGTGACGTTCTACTGCAGTTGTGGGATAGAACAGGCAGGAGAAGGATGGAATAAGGTAGAATTGCAGAGCGATAATGTGTTGTAAAGAAACACAACTTAGTCATATTTTGACATCTGCAAAACATACATTTTGAGAATGATTTGGCATTAGTAAACTTCGACTGATGGCATCCACTGAAAAGAAAGGTTGAGGGTGGTGGAGGCTGCAGTGGGGAGATGTGGAGGCCTACCTGGAACATGAAAATGTTTAGGGGGCTGGTTTGTGGTGGGTGTGCTTGATCGCCCATCTTGGCCACAATAGGGTGAACTCCTGCCACTCTCAGAGCCTGCAGCCAGCCACAGCCAATCAGAGTAAAGGAGACATGAGCATGAGGAAAAGGTGTTGACACATGCGAATGAAATGCGCTCAGATTTTTGCTAACATTAGCAAATGAACCAGAATAACTTTTCCACTTGTGTAATGTAAAATATTATTGAGCTTGTTTACAGAATAACTTTCCAATTGCAGGATCAACTGTGTCACTGCACAAGTGTAAGAGTAACATGAAATGTCAGGAAAGGAGCAAATCCAGCAAATGAAGCAGCCAAACAAGTATAGCAACATTCTGCCCTCAGGAGGTAAGCTATACTGTCCCCAGTAACCTTATTTAAGGCTTTTGTAACTACTGAGTAACAACTAGGCATGTTGATGGTAAAATTATAAAAAAGGAGTGCATGGGCATTTTCTTGTGTGATAAAACAGTATTAACAATTACACAGTGCCAATAAATTATCCATTCCCTTGATCTTTTTTTAATCAATTTTCAACCACAGACATCACTGCATTTATAGGGATTTTATGTGATAGGCCAACATGATTGACAATTTTTGTCATTCTTCTTTGTAAAACAGCTTAAACTCAGTCAAACAGAATGAACAGCCTCTATAAGTCAGATTCTCAATTTAGTTTCATTTAAACAGTTTCATAATAGCTCTGGCTGTCTGTTTAGAGTCACTGTCATTGCAGGAATGTAAAACTCCACCCCAGCCTGTTGTTGTCTGCAGGCTTTAAAAAGTTTGCTTCCACTGGTGCCCTGTATTTAGCTCTTGTCATCCTCCCATTAGATTTGACCAGCTTCCCTGTCACTGCTAAAGAAAAGCATCTCCATGGCATGATGCAGCCTGTGCCATGTTTCAATAAGAAAGGGTGTTGTTACGGTGATGTGCAAAGCTTGCTATCTCTTTTAAGGCCAAGAAGTTCAGTTATGATCTCATCTGACCATAGCACTTGGTGTGTCCTTGCATAACTTGTGGTACATTGCAAATAGCTTTTTGTCTTGCTACTCTTCCAGAAAAGCCACACTTGCAGTAGTGAACTTGTAGTACTATCAGAATTGTTTTGATACCATCTATTGTGAACTACACCTGGGTCATGGATGCAGAAGTGTGCAATGGGCAGACCATATTGTATTTGGCTGATAAACTTAGTATACAGTGGACCCCTGCCTAATTTATTGTTTTATGAAACTTAATTCCAAATTATTCAAGGAAAGCCACTCTATTCGCAGATTGTTTTGTAATGTTTATCTAAAACATTCAAAAGAAAATGCAGTTTGGGAACCTAAAATACCTAGACGCAATGCTACTTTCAAAGAAACCAATCCAGGATAATCATTTATTTGCCTTGGTGCTGACCGGCTGTTCCCCCAAGAGTGGAGGTATGGAAGACTGTGGATACTAGCTTCTGCAGTAGCGCTAAGATGATTTCCACTGTTTGCATTAACACATATTAAGGGACAAGATGTGTTTGAACTATTAAGATAGGCAGTTACAGTGTAAGTGTTTTAGAGGGTGTCAAGTATTCACATATTTTAGCTATTTGAGGGCAGCTGTGGTTCCTAAACTCTCACGGATACTTCTGCTGTTTTTTTAAACCTGATGTCGCTTGTGCAATAAAAAAAAGTATTCAGGTGAACTAATGTTTTTTACAACTGATATATCACAATACACAACATCTCACCAAAAGTCTCAAATGGGTGTGCAGCAAAGGAATTTTGTGTTATTTAGCTGCATCTAAAACACTGTCATGATGAAAAAGCAATAGTTGTTCAAAAACATATATTTTGACTCAGTCTCAAAGTCTACAAGAGCATAATTAATAAAATACTCAATACACTGAGATTAAAAAGTGCATTTCATTCCTTAAATGCCTAGTATCACTAATAAGCATCACACCTAAATGTACAGTCGTGGCCAAAGGTTTTGAGAATTACATAAATATTGGAAATTGGAAAAGTTGCTGCTTAAGTTTTTCTAATAGCAATTTGCATATACTCCAGGATGTTATGAACAGTGATCAGATGAATTGCATAGTCCAGAGCTTGCTCAGGAATGGCAGCAGGCAGGTGTGAGCGCATCTGCAAGCACAGTGAGGCGAAGACTTTTGGAAGATGGCCTGGTGTCAAGAAGGACAGCAAAGAAGTCACTTCTCTCCAAAAAAAACATCAGGGACAGATTGATCTTCTGCAGAAGGTATGGTGAATGGACTGCTGGGGACTGGGGCAAAGTCATATTTTCCATTGAAGATTGTTTGGGGCATCTGGAAAAAGGCTTGTCCGGAGAAGAAAAGGTGAACGCTACCATCAGTCCTGTGTCATGCCAACAGTAAAGCATCCTGAGACCATTCATGTGTGGGGTTACTTCTCATCCAAGGGAGTGGGCTCACTTACAATTTTGCCCAAAAACACAGCAATGAATAAAGAATGGTACCAAAACACCCTCCAACAGCAACTTCTTCCAACAATCCAACAACAGTTTGGTGAAGAACAATGCATTTTCCAGCACGATGGAGCACCGTGCCATAAGGCAAAAGTGATAACTAAGTGGCTTGGGGACCAAAACCAAAAGAAATTTTGGGTCCATGGCCTGGAAACTCCCCAGATCTTAATCCCACTGAGAACCTGTGGTCAGTCCTCAAGAGGCCTCAAGAACCCACTAATTCTGACAAACTCCAAGAAGTGATTATGAAAGAATGGGTTCCTATCAGTCTGGATTTGGCCCAGAAGTTGTTTGAGAGCATGCCCAGTCGAATTGCAGAGGTCCTGAAAAAGAAGGGCCAACACTGCAAACACTAACTCTTTGCATAAATGTCATGTAATTGTCAATAAAAGCCTTTGAAATGTTTAAAGTGCTTGTAATTATATTTCAGTACATCACAGAAACAACTGAAACAAAGATCTACAAGTAGTTTTGCAGCAAACTTGTGAAAACTAATATTTGTGTCATTCTCAAAACTTTTGGCCAAGACTGTACATTAAAAATAGGTGCAATGTTAAAATAATAAACTAATTAATATAACATCTAATTGACAGCAAAAATAAGTAATAATGTTTTTTAACAACTGAATATAAATTCAGACATTATGTAAGTAGGTAAGTGTTTTGTATGATCTTAGATTGGTTGTACTGAAACTTAATTTCCCCACGGGGCTTATTAAGTATCTCTTATTTTTATTCTTATTTACTTTTTTGTGTTGGTCTATCACATAAAATCTCAATATAAATTTGTGGACTAAATCTGAAAAAAAAATACTTTTGCCAGGTACTGTAAAAAAGCATGAACAATTAGAGCTAAATGCTACTTTTCTTACCAGGGTAACCAAAGTGCTGTGGAGAGCGAGGCATGATGGGTGACATGCCTTGACGACTGTATGTCGGGGAGTCAATATAACCGGGAATGGAGCACCGGTGCTGCCTTGCATCCGGATTGTCATAGTCCTAAAGGGACAAACAAGATAAACTAAGGCTCATAGGGGGGTGTAAGAACAAAGAACAACATTGTGACAGAAAATTTGACAATAGTTTAGTTGTTGGAACCTACTCTTCCAAAAACGCTTACCTGAGAATACGGAGAGAGAGTTCCAAGGGACTGCAGAACCAATAGAGACAAACTGTAAGATTTTAGACTTAAACGTAAATAAAATTAACCCTAAACTGTGTGTATCGGGTATTTACAAAACTACAAGTAAAGCTTAAAAAGACATCGCAAGTGTGGAAATAAGTCAGTAAAATAGGTTTAAAATTTAGAGAGAAAAAAGCTAAACAAAACAAAAATCTATAGTTTAGGGTATCCTTGATGGACTTAAGCCTGTTTAAAAAGATACACTGTGGCGGCACGGTGTGTCCTTTAAATAAGCCGTGGTGAGGCGAGAATATTGGGGCATTCGTGCCGGCAAGCTTGATAGAAATATATATATATATATATATTCTGCTTCTTTTATACCCCAAAGCGGCAGGATGCCTGACGTCACCCCTCACTGGCTGACATCAGCCATCATCACAGAGTGAATAGCAATGCCCGATTTAAATGCAATTGCAGTGCAGAGTTTTAACCTGAAGAGGGCGCCACACTGAAGGTTTTTGGTAGAACATTAATATTTTTACTAAAATACCAAAAATAATTACAAGACATGTAGACAACAATTTTAGACACTCTTGTATACAGTTTATCAGCAAAAAAAAAGTTAATTTGGGGGTGAGTTTCTCTTTAAATGACTTGGATCGGCATACATACATAATACATACATAATACATATTATGACCTAATTATTTCAAGGGAAGAAACTCATAGAATTATTTAGGCATTTTGTGTTTTAGTTATTGATTTATTATTAAATGAAGTGCCCGGTTCCCATCATAAATTAAATATTATAAATATAAATCACTTTCAGAACTATTTACTGTTTAAATTTTTTTAAGTGAAAAATTATGGGAATAACACAATGGTTTATTATACAAAAAGTGTGTGGCAGCAGTACCTCCCCATAGGTGAAAGTGTCTAGCCTTTCATCAGAGGTGTATCTGTGGTACGGCTGGTATGAGGAGGATATGAGATCAGGCTGTTGGACCTCATATATGGCCTTGACCTTTGGCAGGGCTGCAAGGTCCCTATAATCAAAGATCTCATTCTCCATTCTGGCCTGGAGAGAGGACACACACCCACCAACCAAAGACAGAGACAACAGCAACAAGACAAGACATCAACCACATGGACAATGTATGGTGACACGTTACAACGCAAGCTCCAGTGGCAATGGGGAGCAACAAAAGTTGATTAAGCATGCAGAAGCAAAAAAACACAAACAAAAAAACAGGCACACAGCAGAGCTTGGCAAAACTGTGGGCTGTTGACCTTCAGGAGCTGGGCTTTTGTGGGAAATAAGGCATAAGAGGCAGAGACAGTCACAAGCAAGAGGAGGGAGGGAAGAAGAAGAGGAGACAGCACGGACGACACGCTTGCTTACACTGCGATTCTCCATCATCCATCACCTTAAACAGAAAGGTCATTGATTATGTGAGGGGAGCAGAGTAAGGAAGGGCAGAGAGCAACGAGTCCTGCACACATGCAGACGAGCACTGACATGCAAATGTAACCGTCATATAAAGCAACGCTCATCAGAGTGCCAAGTAGCAGGCTGATGGTTGTTAAAATAATGGAACTGATCCAACTCTGCATTGCATACAGTGACAATCGAAACATTTGGTGTCTTCTGCACATCTGTATATCTGTTTAATCATTATTAAACATCATGAACTGCATTCACACTATGGAATACAGACACCTAAATATTACTTCAGTGACAGCGAAAATTCTAACTGTATTTCGCTTGCTAACACCACTTAACTTCACACTAGTGATAGTTTTCCACACTCAAGTGACACTCAAGTAACACCTTTTCTAAAGTATCCACACCCATTTGAGTCAGTGACTTACATTACAACATGAAATTCCAATGTACCGGTTAGGGGTTCAATTGGTACACCAACAGAACATAATGGATAATTGTGAAGTGGCTAAAGTTTTCAAACTATTCAATAAAAACATCTAAAACTAAATGTTGCACTGTTTAAGATAATCAAACTGTTAATCTCTCTATTCTGTGAGCTTGTTAGAGAAAAAGATAATGAAGCTGAATTATAAATTATATTGCAAGCTCTAAATAACTCACAGAGCACTGGTCAGTCCATTATGTGAAAATGGAAAGCGTATGGGACAACTGCAAACCTACGACTTAAGCAGAACATTTGTAGATGAAATCTAATACTTCACATCATCCTGTAAACACCACCCCCATTGTGAAACATGGTGTTCGAAACATCATGCTGTGGGGAGGATTTTCTTCACAAGGAATAGGGAAGAGTTACTGTGATGGTGGATAAAGCTAAATACAATGCGGTTCTTTAAGAATCTTGCTAGAGACAGCAAGAAATTGAGTGTGTGACAGAGGTTCACTTTCCGGCATGATAACAAAAAGGTATTTATTCAGAAAAGTTGAGTGCAAACTAACTTTTCAGACTTGTATTTCAATAGAATTAGTTTTGCTTAAAAAATATGAGCTACTTTATTTTGATATATTACATTGTGTATGACAAAAAATTAAATCATTGAAATTTGTCATTGTTACATGAAAGACTTTTTAGAAAAAAATCACAGGGTATTGAAATCTTTGCAAGACAGTGGAAATCGCTGAAATTCTGTCATCCAAGAAGGAATCAATTTCTCCTACACTGCCCCACAGAGTTAAGCTCAGCTCAAATTTTCTTGCTTTTCTCAAACAAAGGAAGACCTTTCTGGGGTCAATTTAACAAATAAACATTGCACTGTCTCAGCAATACCAGCTTCAAAAACTGGGAGGGGTACAAGATGTCCAATTCCGTGATGTGGAATCAAACAGTGGCACAGCTGAACGACCACCATCTCCCAATGCTAAAGACTTAAAAAAACTATTTGCTCATCAGACATAAAAGTTCCAGAACAGAAAAGTCTTGGATGTCTGAAGAGAAAAATAACCGACGTGATCAAAAGTGTTGTGTTTTATTTCCTTTTGCTGGTCCCACTTTAACAACAAGCTGCTTAACAAGACACCATATATCAGATGACATTAGACACAGACAGTTGAACAGGCCAAGGGAGTAAGGGGCCTTGCGTTTTAGTGCTCAAAAATATAACTATTAGGGTTGTGTGCTGTTTCTGGGGTGCCAATGAGCTTAAATGGGAAGACATGTGGCAGGGTGACTAGAAGCTGTAGAGTCACCCGTTACTCACACATATAACTCTGCTGGGTGAACCTATGGAAGATCCTGGCGGTGATATAGAGGTCTCTGACAGGCGTCTGTGCTGTAAGGAAAACATCAGAAAAACAAAGGTAACAATACAAAGTGAAGTCATGTATTCATTTATTTGAATTTTTTTTTATTAAAGCCCCGGCTCACCCTGAGTCTTCTCTCTGCCCTAGCAGCCTGCTTGCATAATGGGTGCCACACCTCACAACCTGACGACAAGGTGGAAAGCAACATGGGCGTCGACACATGCCGTGCATACATCTACACTGGTTATTTCTGAGTGAGACTCCCAGTTTATGCTGATGCAGTGGAGATTTACCTGTCAGGTACATTTCTTCCCCTTCCTTGAACATCGTGTTGCAGCGGGCACATCGAGCACATGTCGGATGGTAATGCTTCCCTCCTGCCTGAGAGAAAGAGGTGTGACTGAGCATATATTATCATAATAAAGAACCTCATAGACTGAGGGGTTAATCTACTAAATGTTGAGCCATCTCAAGCAGGACATTGTCTCCATATGTTTTCCCAAAGTGTATCACCTGACCTCCAGTGACCTGGATGTGTTGAGACATTACTAGAAAAGCCTTTGCTGTTTCATGCAGCAATCACACTCAGGGGGCATATTACATTCTCTCTAGGTCCTTCACAACAGAAATAAAGAATTTTATGTGATAGACCAACACGAAGTAGTGGCCAAAGTTTGGAAAAACATGCACAATCAGCACTTCATAAAACAACCTTTCACTGCAGACAAAGTTGCAAATTCTTTAGTACATGTGACATGTGCTTTGCACATCTAATGACTGAAATGTATTCCCATTCTTCCTTGTAAAATAGTTCCACTCAGTAAGCTGTACTATTTTCCTTCAGTGAAGGTTTTTAATTCACCGAAGGACTGTCAGTGAATTTTACAAATTCCTGTCCTATATTTAGCTCAATCCATCTTTTGAGCACCCCCACAGGGGTTCCTCCATCATGTTTCCACCATGTATGGATGGTGTGTTCAGGGTAATGCGTGGAGCTACTTTGCAGCAGCAGATGATTTTTTTTTTGCATGTATACCAAAATTTTCAGCTTTGGTCTCATCTGACTGAATGGCTTGCTGCAAACTGAAAATGCGTTACCGTATGTTGTTTTTTTCAACAATGAGAACAATGGGACCTCCACATATGCACATGTAGGAGGCAAGGACATAAAGTGGTGTGAGTTCATTGGGCAAATGTGCTTCTGTAGTGCCAGTGACTGAGGTGTGGCTCTGTCCTGTCTCCTCAGTCTTTCCTCACACACCATTTGAGGATTTCTATTTATAGGAGCATGACTGAGTCTGTGTATGCTGGGAGTATCGTTTTATGTAATTTCATGCCACACTGATTTTTTCCTGCTTCTTATAGAGGAGATAGTTTTACGTGATTCATAGGAACAGGAAAGGCATATCGCTGGATTCCCAATTGTATCTAACTTCCGTCTCAGACAATACCAGAGCTATTGGTGTTTTGGATGCTCTATGAAAGGAAAAGCCAGGGGAACATACATGATTTCCATCTCCTGCTTTCAGAGGAGCAGAGTGTTTACCATTATCAGTGGAGCTGTTAGTTCAACCAGTTTCCAATGAAGCACCTATAGTTTGTGGTGGCATACGCTTCTGAATTTCTTGAGAGATGAGCGCGTAATGATCCTCTGTCTTCTACTTGCTCTCTTTAAGCATCCATCCGTTTTCTACACCCGTCCATCCTAATGCAGGGTTGCGGGGGGGCTGGTGCCTATCTCCAGCGGTCAAGGGGCGAGAGCCGGGATACACCCTGGACAGGTCGCCAGTCCATCGCAGTCTTTAAGCATCCACTTTCTTAAAATCTGCTCATTAAAATAGTGACATCTGGTTCTTGAAAGTTGGACTCAGGTCAATACTTTGTGGCTGAAGCTTAATCATTAACATACACTAATTAATCTGGGTCTATGGCATGCAGCAGGAAAGAAGATAATTGCATAATTACAGGGTAAAAAAAAATTGAAAACATTAGGATACGTATAGTAAACTTAATGATGTAGCTTTATTGGTAGATTGAATGGTCTTTTTCATTTTTGTTCTGGTTTCCTACAGTCCAGAATACAACATGCAGCATGTTAAGCCAATCTATTACTGGAAAAACACAACCGACCAGGTAGAAAAACTGAGGGATTACCAGCATAAACATACAGCTTCAAAGACAAATGGGCATAAACACGAAATGCTTTACAGACGTTTTGTTACATTGACAAACCTCAGAGTATTTTATTGGTATTTTAAGTGATGCATACATTCAAGGCAGCAGGTCACCATGAAATAAAAAATGAAAAAAAAAGATACATAACTGATTTTTGTACATAATATTTTAATAATACTATAATCATATTCTCAGTTCTGGCTTTATGCTTAGGGCTGTTTTCCCACAGGAAGGTGGAAAACAAAAGCCTTTGTCTCAACAGCTTCCATATCCATTCTGAAAAAAAAACCCATAAAGCCCATAGTTTAACCTTTAACCTTTATATGCTCCCTCTTGGCAGTGACATCAGACAACATGAAGCTCATTTTCACAGTTATGCTGATGATACACAGTTGTACATCTCCGTGTCTCCTGATGGATGCACTTTTTAAAGGAGGGGTATCATGCTTCTTCCAGGCACATATTACCCTTCTATAGCACACTCCAATAAAGTTGTCACCTTAAGTCTTTTAAAAGTCTTCAGCCCAATGTCCTTTTTATTGTTGCTCTTTAGCGTGTGTGCGCATGGGGGTTGGGTTGAGGGGAGGGGGTTTTAAATGTGATCATGCTTTTAAATCTGTGGGGGAGGGATAGGAATGTGGTTTATGTGGTTTTTTTCATCTGTAAAGCACGTTGAATAGCAATCTTTGTATTAAAAGCACTTTATAGATAGTTTGATTGACTGATTGATAGTTTGATGCAGCCACCACCATTTTTCACGATAGGGATGGTGTGTTCAGGGTGATCAGCAGTGTTGCTTTTCCTCCTCACATAATATATTGCATGTGGTGCAAAAGTTCAATTTTGTTTTTATCTGACCCTGAACACCTCACACCTACCTTATCCCCCTCATGGATTGGGTAAACTGCAGAAAAGGGACTCACTTTTAACCAGTGGCTTCTATTTGCCCTCTTCCTTAGAGACCAGATGTGTGGAGTGCATGATGAACAGCTGTCCTTTTGACACATTCTCCCTGCAGCTCCTCCGTAGTTACTATGGGCCTCGTGGTTGCTCCTTTTGATTTCTCACAAGTCTCTGGGGTATTCACACGCCAGCAGCAGCCATGCTGAATTAAATTCAAATTGGATGAGTTCTGAAGGAAATTGGTGATTGATATATAAGAGGGTTAATAAAAGAGGTCACCAAACTTTACAGATTTTTTTTCTGTAAAAAACAAAAACATAATTACACTGGATTTTATTTATAGGTATCAGGGTAAAGGGGAAACAACACCCTTTTCAGATTTTATCTGTAAAAGATGTTTTGTTAGAAAATAGACATTATATTCATGTGTATCATATTCCCTCTACCTCACAATTTTACACAACATTGTGTTGGTTTATCACATACATGTGGTTGTAAAGTAAGGAAATGTAAAAGAAATTTTAAGGGGTACCTATACTTTTGCAAAGGACCATAGAGAGAGAAAAAAAAAAGACTTGGGGATGAAGGCAGACATGTCCTCATGTCTATAAATAGCCCAGAGAGGCTGGCAGTCAGAAACAAAGCACTTCACACCAGCAGTTCTGACAAGGAAAGGACCACAGGGATGACGAGGTCCAGTTTGTATTATATTATATTGTGTTAGTATGTCTGTGTCCAACGCTTTTTTAACCACACATCGTCATAAAAGATTTAAAAAAAAAACTCTAGAGAATCCACCAGAATATTTACAAATGGGGATTTTTATCACAGCAGAACTTGTTCTCAACGTCTGTCTTGCCTTCTGCCATCTTTTCCCCTCCCTCTATCCCCTCAGATCTTTTTATAGCTTCCAATTTTACTCTTCACTTCTTACAGAATTCTGTTTAAGATTTTTTTTCCGCTCCTGTTTATGCAGGTAGACTCATTATTTGCTTTCAAGTGGAAACACCGACAAGGTGAATACACTGCTTCACACCAGGCTAACACATTTGAACTGAATTAGATTTTATTTCGAACTGTTTATCGCCGCTCGATCTTAAACCACCTCGATCCTAAACTCCCTAAAGCCCGGTGAAACTTAGTCCAAGCTGAGAATGAAATCCTTCTGTTCAACTCTGATAATACTGATTGCACCAAGTTAATACCTTCCATCTCCCAGTTTGGATTTTAATCTTTTTTCTTTCTTTTTTTTGCATCAGTTCATGCTCAAATCTCACCTCTAGAACCCGTCCACTGATGTATCTGTTGCACGTTTCACATTTCACCCCGTACTGGGCATGGTAATCTGCTTCACAGTACGGCACTCCATCCCTAAAACACAGAAAACAGTCATTGCCCTATTACTAGGTCAAATGCACAATCCACCCTACTGTAGCCGGAAAGGGAAACTGCATATGGAGAAATCTGAAAATATCACGTATCCCCATCTTTATGCACTCACTTGCTGATGTATTCCCCAGTGAGAACCATGTTGCACGTCTGACATCTGAAGCAGCTTACGTGCCACTGCTTCTCCAATGCCAGGAGAGACTGACCCTGTTTGATCTCTGCACCACATCCAGCACAGTCTGGGTAAGAGGAAGACGAGACAAAGCAGATGAACAAGGACAAAACAGGCAGATGCATACAATCTGGATGAAGAGAATCAGAGACACCTTGGATCCGGTAAAATGATTTACATCGTCACACTGCACTGTTTATAAGCATATTGTTCATTTAATTGCCCTGAGGAGTTTGCCCCAGCAGGTATGACCATTGCAGTCTGGGTAAGCACAGTAGATGGGACAGCCGGGAGCTTCCAAATGATGCATGGCTGCACAGTTAAAGACTGAAACAGGGTCAGTGCTTCCCGTTTATTTCTATTTGGAAGACACTTTGCTTGGTTTAACCTTCTCTGACCCAGTCTATGGCCTCATAGAAAAGTACCAATATCACCAGAGACTGCTTAACTCTGTCTTTTCAGCCTACAGAGTCTCAGTCAAACCTTGAAGTTTACTCACTCAGGCTTTTTATATCCTAAAATAAAATCGTTATTTTTATTAAGTGGTCATGTTGCTAAGTGTAAAGAGCTTATTCAGTGACGTACTTGAAGTGTAGACATTAGACTTTTCATGTAGCACTTATACACATTCTGAATTTACAACTACACCAAATACTGTGGGTTTACTGCAACAATTATGAATGGCTGAATCTACAAATGCTGGTGATTTTAAGCCTGGTTGACCCTGACCAATGACCGTGTTGACAGCAACATTTTCAGGTCAGAAAGTTTTGAACTGAGAGAAGCATTTTAAAATAGTCAGAAAAAGCACAGGATATAAAAAGCTATTTGCATTTTGTACAATACATGAACACATGGCTGAGGCTCCCTGTAGCCTTAAGAGAACAAGTGAAAGCAGATAACAGGAAGGCTACATTTGTGTGTTACTACAAAGTTGCTGTGTTTTACACTTTTAACCTTTTAACCTGTGTCATGTTGATGGCTTTTTAGAAGTTAAAGTCTCTACATTTTTGTCACCTAATATAAATAATTGACCAGGAAGGCTAAAAATCAATGCTATGCTCATATTATCTCATAGTACTTAGCAGAAGTTACAATCTGATCGCAGTTTTGCAGTTGAAAGTGCTCATTTGTGCTCTACAGGCTTTTTACATGTGTACATTTTCTTGTTGAGTAAAAAACAATGCAGAAAATGAAGCAGTTATACCACATGACTTCAAAACTGCAGCAGTAAAAGCAAGAATAAACCATACACCTAATTCACACTGAGTGCGAAACGGATGCTGTCCAGTTTTCGAACAGACTGCCTTTCACACCCACTGCGTTCGTATGTGGAATGTCTCCAGAAAGCACAGAGTGAAAGCAATGAATGTTTAACAGTTTGCATTGACAAAATTTGACTTAATATGTTTAAAGATATACCTGTAAAAATAACATGAACTATCATATACTGTCAAATTATCTCCCTGCCATTAATAATAAAAGAAAAAGCCAGGGGAAAAAAATGGAACACAAGTTTTATTTTGAAATATACTGGATGGACATTGCTGGCTCACATCTTACTTCCTGTCTGGCTTATGTAATTTCTATAACTCATGGAAAGCTGCATGTGGCGTCCAGAAAAAATAGACTTCATATGGAAACTTTTTCGGAGCTCAGCATCCGGATCAGCCCTGCAATCTCTGAGAATGCTCAATGTTTTTTCGTCTTTGCGGAAGCACTTGGTAGTCCGGACGGCATCCCTTCTGCACTCAATGTGAATCAGGCGTTATTCTAACCAACAGCTGAAGCATTACCTGAATAAAGCAACACCTCATCTGTCAGTCATGGTGACTCTTCTATTATCACCCTGGGATGAATACCCATATGCTGCACAAGGCTGCTGTGGCATTTATTGCTGATTTACTGCGTTTGCTAAATGAACGTAGAGGCAAACCTTCATAAAAAAGCTCAATTTATAGGACAAGTCAGGGAAGAATATTATACAGAAAGAATAAGGAGGAGGACATAAAACAAAAGTTCAACAACAGGCCATGGACAAGCCATTGCAGGATAAACTATGTGGGTATCATAAAACCATATAATCATCTAAACTATAAATGTAATCTTCATGTGGCATTTAATAAAAAAAATATTCCTGCAACCTATAATTTAGTCTAGCCGCAGGAACCTTTTTGTAAATGTGTAACATTAACTTAAGTTGGCCCTCATTTTTGTCTTTCAGTGGAAGGTAAGTCTGGCTTAGTAAATCTGTGTTTGATGATCATGTTTCTATCCTGAAAGGGGACATTAACTCAGCTATTGATGCAATTAGCTGTATGTTCTAACTTTATTTTTGTTTTTTTCTTGAAGATATACAGTACTTGACCCAGGGATTCTGTGCTTAACTATGTCTTTTTCCTGGACTAAGACAATGTAGGATCTACCGATGCCATTAACTTTATGTTCTCCATCAGTTTTTTCCATAGAAGCTACTCTTGGCTCAGTGCTTCAGCGATTAGCTGCGTTTCTTTCCTAGAATTAGCTGGTAAAGGAGGTACTACTACTGTTAACTCTGATACTGTCTTTGTTTCTGTCCATAAGAATGAACTTGTAGCTCAGTGTTTCTGACTGTTTTTTTTTACCATATGAAGAAATGTATAGAGATATTGTTACTATTAACCCTGGGTATTCTCTTAAGTTTTTCTTTCTGATAGAAACTACTCCTGGCTCAGTGCTTGTGGTTTTATCAGTGTTTCTCTCCTGAGTGAATCCATTATTGGGGCAATAGCTGGAGGTCTCTTTTACATGATTTCCAAAAGTGGATTCCTTCCTCTTCACTGTCAAGTTATCTACTTGATGCAATGGGTTTCTTCAGTTAGGTAATTTTATGCAAATTGCCATTAAACAATGGACTATGTTGGGCTATACGGTATTATCATTAAAACTGAACTGTATCAGTGGGTCCTGAACTTGGCTATTTAATTGGTTTCCATTGGAAGAAATTGGAGTAATACCAATTTAATCTGGAGCGAACTGGATTCAACATATTAAAATAAAAGTTAAACTTGCTTGTCTTGTAAAGTAAATTAGAACACATTATTCCTTGTGATTGGTGCTATCATAAGAATTAAAATAGACTTTGTGAGGTGAAGTATCAACTAACCACAGCAGAGGAATTATTCATTTTATGTATAAAAAAAATTCCAAACAGTAACTTTTTCGAAGGATTTTTTTCCTAACAAAACTATTTTGCACTTTGCAAATTATAGTTGAACCACTGTGGAAGACAATAACTTTGATCTATCCCATAATATTCAAGTCTTTAAAAAAATGTATTTCATATTTATTGTTTGCACTTCTTACTCACAGTGTTTCCTCATAACACGGAGCGATGAGCACTGTACCTGGGGAACTGTTTGCCTTTCATTCAGCTAAATGGAGCAATCTGCGAGACACAGCATTCATTCCTACTTCACCATCTGTTTAAAATGCACAAACTATGAGAGGCAGTGTGTCGTCTGTCTGCCACATTTAAACAATTCATTATCAGTTACAGTCACTCTATTGCATGATGTTAAATACCCCCTTTCTTGCTTCATGCTTAACAAGGGGAACAGCAAGCCTTTCCTAATACGAAGAGACAGTAAAGAACAAGTCCCAGTTCTGCAAAGCAAGAGTGTGGAAAGAGGTTGTAAACCGCTCTGCTTGTTAAGTGTTGACAATACAAAAATGTTTTATTTGCCTCTGCTGAATGATTCTAAGCTGCCAGATCAACTGGGAAAGGCTCGGTGAGTGATTTGACAGCCACTCGATTAGCTAAATTAGCCAAAAAGGACCTTTCAAAACCAGCGTGTTTGGATGAAGCAGACTGTAGCGCCTGGTGGGCCTAAACAGAACAGGCAGTGCAAGGCGGACGCTCAACTCACGGCTGGGCCCGTGGATCTTGATGGGCTCATTTGGCTTGACAAGTGTGTGGGAGCACTGCTGGCACACGCAATCCTTTCCGCTGAACGTCACCCTGTCTCCGATTGGGAAGGGTTTGCTGAGGGAAAACAATAAAAACACAATGAAGATTAGAGGCTAAACAATAGCAGATGGTATGCTTAGAGGTATTAAAAATGCACTTTAAAGTGTACAGCATATATGCAAACAAATGAGTGCCAGCAGGAGCGTGGCTGCTGACAGGAAAGCCATAATCCTGCTGACACCAGCTGAATACAGTTTGACGTCTTTTGCGGAGCTGAAAATGCATTTGCCAACACTTGTGACGATGGGTTAATAGGAGGTTGATTGTGACGGGAGCACCTGGCTTCTCTGTGATTAAAGAGGTGATAATGTGCCGCTGCCACGGGCTTCTAAAAAGGAAAGCTGGTTCTCTCGCTGAGAATGAAACTTATTAGGGAGGAGTGCGTGAAGTGCATGCTAATCCTAAACGCCTGTTTCTTGCACAGTCTACAGTAGCTGTCTGGTTTACTCACTCCCTACACATCTGTTACCACTAGGTCTCTGTTTGCTTTATGGCTCTAAGCTACTCCATAGTAAATCTGTGTAAAGACACACACATGTGTATGGGCTAACAATATGACAGCAAGACAAGGTCCATAAAATCCCTTTTTCTATTGCATGTTTTAACTCCCTTTCTTCCCCCTCACAAGGAGACACATTTCTTTGATTTCTTTATGACCGGATAGGATGAAAGAATGAATGGGGAGCTAAAAGGCTTAGAGAAGGCTGTTTAAAAGACACAGACGACGGTAATCCTTTTACTTCCCTGCTGAGTCCTGGAGCTGAAGCCAAGGCCCTGAAGGGAGGCTGGAGTCTGCTGAAGGGTTTGCGGAGATGTTCATAGACATGCCTGGCAAAAGTCTACTATCCATAGTACACAGTAGTTGAGTTTTTTTGCAACGTCTTCCCATTATTCTTGATTTGCTCCTTTGTTTTTTGTATTTGCTCTAAAATGGGCAGCTTTCATGCATAAAACAGAAAGGAATTAACAAGTGAGGGGAGCAGATAGGCCAACAGGGATATTCCAGCACACAAATTATTCAACAAAGACCTCGGTATACACTGAAAAATGACTACACATAGATGTTAGTAGCTTATATCTCAAGAATAACCAGGTGTTACAAAATTTAGATTTAAACATTTGCCTTTTGTAAATGTAGTTTAAGATTAGTGAAATTGGATGAAATGCATTTGAGTGTACAAATGTTTGATTCCTGCCACAGACACTCAATTGAATTTAAAGTAGGTCCAGACTTTTCCTGGGCCATTCTAATAAATAACAATAGTTTGACCCAATCCAATACATTGTTGTAATTTTCCTGCTGCAAGATAAAATATCTCCCAGTCTCAAGTCTCAAATCTAACAAGCTTCCCTTTGGACGCTGGAGAAAAGCATGCCCACAGCATGATGCTGCCACCACTGTTAGTCACTGTTTTCATGGTGTGCTCATGGTGTTGTATGGAGTTTTCTCTAACACAAAGTGTTTTGCATGTAGGTCAAAAAGTTCAGTTTGGCCCCCTTGTTTCACATTTTTTGTCTAAATTAACCAACATACCTAAGAAAAACCTTCACCATCCGATTTTGATCCCTAAAAGCTCTTCCGTGGGTTTTGATTTTGATCTGCTTTAGCACTATATGCTAGACATTGCTCAGGTCTAAATATTTTACCAAAGACTTCACAGTATCTAGTCCAGCTTAAAAACTAAATCTGCTGTGATAGTGCAGTAAAAGTCTCTCTATGACCTTGTCTTTACCTGCGTTACTTTCATTCCCTCAAGACACTCCTGCCTTGTCAGCCTTTCTCAGCACTTTAAAAATTTACTCTTATTACATATTTAATGGACAGTACTTTATTTTTTTTTCTTGACCACAAAAAGAAGAAGATACTTAATTTCTGGCATTATAAGATAATTCCACTGGCACTTTTTAAAAAAACATTTGCACTGAGAAGTGATCTGCTTCCTTTAAGGCCGATGTAGCATTTACAAAAAAGAAGTGGCACAGTAGTAAAGGTACAGTGGCTTGCAAAAGTATTCGGCCCCCTTGAACTTTTCCACATATTGTCACATTACAGCCACAAACATGAATCCATTTTATTGGAATTCCAGGTGAAAGACCAATACAAAGTGGTGTACACATGAGAAGTGGAATGAAAATCATACATGATTCCAAACATTTCTTACAAATAAATAACTGAAAAGTGGGGTGTGCGTAATTATTCAGCCCCCTTTGGTCTGAGTGCAGTCAGTTGCCCATAGACATTGCCTGATGAGTGCTAATGACTAAATAGAGTGCACCTGTGTGTAATCTAATGTCAGTACAAATACAGCTGCCCTGTGACGGCCTCAGAGGTTGTCTAAGAGAATGTTGGGAGCAACAACACCATGAAGTCCAAAGAACACACCAGACAGGTCAGGGATAAAGTTATTGAGAAATTTAAAGCAGGCTTAGGCTACGAAAAGATTTCCCAAGCCTTGAACATCCCACGGAGCACTGTTCAAGCGATCATTCAGAAATGGAAGGAGTATGGCACAACTGTAAACCTACCAAGACAAGGCCGTCCACCTAAACTCGCCAAACAAGGAGAGCGCTGATAAGAAATGCAGCCAAGAGGCCCATGGTGACTCTGGACGAGCTGCAGAGATCTACAGCTCAGGTGGGGGAATCTGTCCATAGGACAACTATTAGTGGTGCACTGCACAAAGTTGGCCTTTATGGAAGAGTGGCAAGAAGAAAGCCATTGTTAAAAGAAAACCATAAGAAGTCCGATTTGCAGTTTGCCACAAGCCATGTGGGGGACACAGCAAACATGTGGAAGAAGGTGCTCTGGTCAGATGAGACCAAAATGGAACTTTTTGGCCAAAATGCAAAACGCTATGTGTGGCGGAAAACTAACACTGCACATCACTCTGAACACACCATCCCCACTGTCAAATATGGTGGTGGCAGCATCATGCTCTGGGGGTGCTTCTCTTCAGCAGGGACAGGGAAGCTGGTCAGAGTTGATGGGAAGATGGATGGAGCCAAATACAGAGCAATCTTGGAAGAAAACATCTTGGAGTCTGCAAAAGACGTGAGACTGGGGAGGAGGTTCACCTTCCTGCAGGACAACGACCCTAAACATAAAGCCAGGGCAACAATGGAATGGTTTAAAACAAAACATATCCATGTGTTAGAATGGCCCAGTCAAAGTCCAGATCTAAATCCAATCGAGAATCTGTGTCAAGATCTGAAAGCTGCTGTTCACAAACACTGTCCATCTAATCTGACTGAGCTGGAGCTGTTTTCCAAAGAAGAATGGGCAAGAATTTCAGTCTCTAGATGTGCAAAGCTGGTAGAGACATACCCTAAAAGACTGGCAGCTGGAAGTGCAGCAAAAGGTGGTTCTGCAAAGTATTGACTCAGGGGGCTGAATAATTACGCACACCCCACATTTCACTTATTTATTTGTTTAAAAAAATTGGAATCATGTATGATTTTTGTTCCACTTCTCACGTGTACACCACTTTGTTTTGGTCTTTCATGTGGAATTCCAATAAAATTGATTCATGTTTGTGGCTGTAATGTGACAAAATGTGGAAAAGTTCAAGGGGGCCGAATACTTTTGCAAGCCACTGTATGTAGAAGCAGTTTTCAGTGCAGCGGATGGTTGAATGTGAGAACATGATCATAGGAATACTGAGGATAATGAAAGACAGTGAGGTAAGAGAACCTGGGTGTACAAGTAGAGATGGAGAGCAAAGTGAAAGCGGAAAAGTCAGCCCACTGGCTTCTCGTTGTCTCTTCCAGTTCACTGTTCTCATTTGCGACACAAACACACCCTGTCACTACCAGAACTACTCCACTGACAGTCGCTGGTCGCTTTCATGGTGGTTGTCCTTTTTTTCTCCTTTTACCACAGCTTGCGGGCTTGAGCCGCAATGTCAAACAGATCTCTGACAAGGGGAAAACACCATGTCCGACGGAGGGAGGAAACTGAGTATCACCTTATGCGAGACCTATTACACTTTAAAACAGACATGAATGGTTTGGGGGTGTGTAGGGAGAAAGACAGATAGCTGTGTGTCTGCATGTCTGCAATGCAAACCGACTGAAACTTTAATAGCATTCTTAGTGATATGGCACGTGGAGCCGAGTCTGGTGACGACTGTTTTGGAGGCCCTTTATGTGAAGATGAATGGAAAAGACAGGAAAGAGATGTTCTATTTTTGGTCCATCTAACTGCATGACACAAATGATTTGATCTGAATCATGTAACTGGTAAGAAAAACTACATTCTGAGCTTTCCAGTTGGACGTCATTTGATGTTCAAAAGACAAGTTGCTTTTATGGCTAAAGGCTCAAAAATTAGTCCCCCTCCTTCTACTGCCTGTAGTCCAAAAGAACTGGGTAGTCATGAGATAACAAAAACCTGACTCATGGCAGAAGAGAAATTTTTTTTTTTAATTCTTCAACAATGCATTCCCTGTTCTTCTATCAGGCTATTATCCCTGAGGGGACTTGATGAATTCCTCTGAAACAGGCACAGAACACTAAAGAAGGCAAGTGATGAGCACATGACACATCTTTTAACCACCTATTTAAAAAATCTCAAAAGTATTCAAACCCATTTACCTTTCTTTACATTTTGTTCATGTAACAACCACAAACCTCCGTATGTTTTATTTGAATTTTATATGATAGACCATCACAGACAAGTGTAGAATTTTTACAAATAAAAAGTCTGAAATTGTGGTGTGCATTTTTTTCTCAGAGCCCACTAAATTATGAAACAATATCCAGAACTGTGAAAATATCATGAGGTACATGCAATCATCTAAAAATAGAGAATGACACACGTGCTAACCCACCAGAAGGTGCTTTACTTGCTAATCAATAAACAGTCTAGTTGTTATTGGTAACTCTAGAGGAGTTGCAGAGATCACCAGCTCAGGTAGAAAACTCTGTCAACAGAACTTTGAGTAGCCTACAGACAGCTCCATGCAATTTCTGCTTTATAAATCACCCTCTCCCTAGAAATGTGCTCAAGTGATTTTGGAAAATAGCCCGGCTCTTAGAAACCCATTTTCTGCCATAAACCCCCAATGCAAAGTGCTTTGTGAATATTCGGCATAGACTTAAGTCGTCTGATATGGGGCGTGTCACGGGTAACCATGGCAACCGAGTAAGCGAGTCGAAAATGGATGTCTTTATCGGTGATGTGGGAGTTGTGTGTTCGTGTGTGTGCAAGGGTCTGCAAGGCTGAAAATGTGGCTTAAATTCACAATTTTGCCATCTCACCAGCTGCCAGTGTCCTCCGTGTCCAAAATGTGCGTAAGCAAGGTCCTTAGTGTGCTTAAAGTTGTGCACATTTTTCTGTCATGTTTTATTTTTTTATTATTCACGAAGTTTGCATAGAAATTGACTTTTCAGACCCCATTTTGTGCGTATGCCAGGTTTATAAATGAGACCCCAGGGCCCTCATTTATCGACCGTACTTCGTGTGTAGGAACAGTTGTACACATAGTGTGGTATTTACCATCTTGTACTTGTTCGAAATTCCCCACTGTCCCAACCGCATTTACTGCCTCTGTCACTTTCTCCCAGACAGTAATTATTATTTTTTGGTTACCCCTGAGGCGATAGAACCAAACAGCAATGTTCGGGACAAATTTAACTCATTTAATTTGTTCAAAGAAGTTAAATGTTTCCACAGAAGCGAATAACAGCAAACGAAACGATTCTTTGCCACATTTTTTTTTTATGTCTGCTATAGGAATATATATAATATGCTGGACAGGGGGGACATGAAGCAGAGGAACCTCTGATAAAAAAGGGAAAAAACTATCAGTGTTAAAATGAATTTGCATTTACTATGACAATTTTCAAAAAGTCTGTCCATGACCACTTTTTTCCCCCTACTTTTGTTTCACCTCGATCTCTGTGGTGTACTCTCTTGGTCCTTATCTTCGGGAAGAACACAAGGATTTAATCCATGTGTTAGAGGATGTGTTATGACCACTGTTTTTTTGCTTAATGAAAACTTTCATGTGATGTAAAAAATAACAATGCACATCACCCTGAACACCTCATCTCCACTTTGAATTGGTGTCAAAATCCTGTATGTATGCTTTCTTTTGATGGAAAGATGGATGGAGCTAAATAAAGAGAAAAAATAAGTCTCTATCATGGTAAGTAACAATACATGTTTGAATGTGGAGTGCATTTAGTATGCATTACTGAATGCACAAAAACAAAAACACATTTAAAAAAACAAACTCAATGGAAAATCTGAAAAAAAAAACACAGCCAGGT
The DNA here is from genome assembly GCA_963556495.2 of Valencia hispanica. Classification (NCBI taxonomy): domain Eukaryota; kingdom Metazoa; phylum Chordata; class Actinopteri; order Cyprinodontiformes; family Valenciidae; genus Valencia; species Valencia hispanica. The sequence goes on from OY747702.1 coordinate 21,643,669, forward strand.
TCCAAATCATAGCTCCAGGAGTTAAGAAAAGGAGTTTGCCTTAATCAGCCAAGGTATTTGGTCCTTTTATGGGGGAGCATATCTGATTTGGGTGTGCAGTGAAACGGTGACTGCATACCTGCATACACTGCAGACAAAGCACTTGGGGTGGTATGTGCGTCCCAGAGCGGAGACCACCTCCCCTGTGATGAAGTTGTCGCAGCGGTCACAGCGTGTGCCGTATAAGCGCTGGTAGTCTGCCGTGCAAATGTACTCGCCCTTCTTCTGGAAGAAGCCAGATCGTGCCAGGTCACAGTTACACACTGAGGGAGAAAGGAAAAGAGAGACAGTGAGACTCCTAAAGCTGCAAAGTATATAAATAAAAATATGAAAATTAGCTATTGTATTTTTTAGGATTTCACTGATTGTTTGTTGGTTTCTGTTCAGCGCATATGCTTGTTTTTACACATCGCTGATGAGGAAGGCATATCATTCCAGAGAGCAGTGAGCCAATTTGTTCTGATGGGAATATAATGATATAATCAGTGGGAAAGTAATTTGGTTCAGAAGACTGCAAGAAGACAAAACATTAAACATCAACCAAAAACACACTAAATACTGCTGAGAAAGACAAAGAAAACACTGGGGACATAAAGGGTGACAGCTCAGTTCATGTGTGCAGATACTGTATTAGAGGCCTACTGTACATTAAGAGCAGACAATATCAGTTAGATTCCTTTCCTTTGAAACTGAGAGCGACTTCCAGTGGGTGTGACTGTACAGCTTGGAGGCATATTCACAGATTAGCATTTGCTGGTATCATTTTCACCACAAGTGTGGTTTACCACCCTGAAGAAAAACACAGTACTGCTGTGGATGAATCTAGATATATATGTTTAAAAAAATCATTTAGTTTTAGTGATTTCAAAATGTTGCCTTGTACTTTGGAATTATAGGTTTGACCTTGCAGCAGCCCTATAATTATCCCACAGCTACAATTATAATGTAACTTTGAGCATCATGTAACAGCTTTGCAGGCAATGCTTCAGCTGGCATGCCAACAGCCCACCTTTGTCAAAATGGAGGAATGAATACGGTCAATAAAAAATAATGATTAGATTTTTTGGGACGTTTTTTAAAAGAAAAAGATGCCAATCATAATTAGCCAACAACTGGTTAGTCTCATGCAATTTAGCATTTAATTTTTTTTTAGAACAATAAACACATAAGCAAAGTATTGACCACTGTACTGTTGGGCATCTTGTAACAATGTACCAATGACAGGGAAATCATGACTTCTGAAATTTTGCAGATGGTATTTTTCAATTGTACTATCTAGTGTGGTGTGTTTTTTAATCATTGTCTGCCATGACCAACTGTCCTCCATGTTTTAGGTGATTCCCTGCTGCCACACACCTGACTGAACTAAATGGATGATTAACAGGATTCTGCAGCACCTGATAGCATGCTAAGAAAGTAATGCAATAATTTCAATCAGGTGTGGTGGAGCACAGACATCCACTGAGCTTGTGTTTGGATGTTTTGTCTTTAGGGTGAACACATTTCATCCCAAATTTTAAAACTGAAAAAGCCTTTTGGGTGAAACGTGAAATGTCTTCAATAAATATTTTCTTTTATTTTTAACTCTTAAGACTACTATGTCCTGCATGACTGAGGATCTACACCAACAATGGACTAGATTCATCTTCTAAAGGTTTATAAACACTTGATGTTGGCATGCTAATGACAAGGTCGAAAGTCCTAGGTTGGAAAAATACACAGTAAGAATAATTATGTATTATTTACAAAGGGCTTAAGAACAACAAGGTCAATGTTTTGAGGTGGCCCTCACAAAGCCCCGATCCCATACCCAATAAAAAAAATAGTGGGCACAGCTAAAAAGGTTTGTGCGAGCAAGTCTTACTATTGTCAAGAGAAATGGGCCAAAATTCCAGCAAACTACTGTGAGAAGATTGTGGAAGGAAACCCAAAATGATTTATATAAGCAATACAGTTTGTAAGACAACTACTGAGGAAATTTATGTAAACTTGTGTTAAGTAAGTACAAAATTAACAAAATCATAATAATGTTGCCAACTTTAGCTGGCCTTAAACAGAAAAAAGGTTTGATATGATTTCATATTTTTAGGACAGTATGAAATGTTTCTTTTAGAAGTGTAAAATCTGTTTTTAACTGTGTATACTTTTGAAGTGACAATATTACATAGTAAAACGTTTATTTTTGTCATGAAATTAAACACATATAGACTAACTTAAATTTACTCCTACTGAATTAAAGCACCCAGATGTTGCAGAGAATGTATTTGCTGCACCACCCCCTAAGAGCCAGCTGGTTTTTTATTGGCTGCTTGCAGGCAAGGAGTTCACACATACACACGCACACTTGCAGATACACACACACGTACACATCAAACCCTTCAAAGGGGTTGCATTTATTCTTAAGCTTTTCATAAGTGAATCATATTAAGTTAATGGTGTAATAAAAGATCAGTAGGCACTCGCTGAAAAACAAAAATGTCTCATCTCTCAAAAGAGAACAGAAACACATAAATCCATCCCTGATTAGATAGTACTGTGCAAATGCAGAGTTGGGATGATGAAAAGCGACATAAGGTGCAGAGCAGTGATAGCGGCCCCTTCTTTTTTCTAGCAGGTCTTTAGATTAAGGAACACAGAAATGCAAAAGACGGATGATTGAGGAGAAGCAAATGGAAGAACAGAGCTGAATCAGTCTATAAAAATGTGTGTTTTTGTGTGTGTGCATGCATGCATCGACCACATTTCCAAAACCACTGAACAATGGCACAGAGCTTCAAAAAGTGCCCATTCTGCATTTTTAGCCAGACCAATTAAGAGTCTCACCAAGAACCAAAATCATAGGGTACCCAGTTCCTTCTCAAGAAATGGTATGAGAGGGTAAATATTTCCACATCTATAAAGCTCTTTAAAAACTGTAGTGTTCAGTTTGCACAAACAGTGTTACTTTTCTATTTTTTCTTGTCCTCTTTTTACTTACCTTCTGCTCCATCTCTCAAAACAATTTGATTTTCAATTTCTCCTCAAATTGCTTTTGAGATGAGTGGCATATGCCACAATTAGCATAATGCATTGAGGGCATTAGCATATGGACGCCTGGCCAAATCACATCTGGCTGTCTCAATCTGTTCAATCTGGATTGGAGGAGCTGAACGGAGAGTTCACCTGTTGGCTAATCACCCTGTTTTCCTCTAACAGGATGATTGGCTGGATGCATTGTAAGGGACATCCCCTCTGCTCAGTTGCCAGGAGGATGTAAACCTTCCACAGTTACCCTAGAGACAGCTCGATCCTAGTCTGACTGATGTGGCGGTGGTAGTGTGGGCGGCACATTTAAAGGGGTTGGGGTTGAACTGAAGGCGGTAAAGGTTGAAGTCTTGTCTCTTCTGATTAAAAAGCTAGAAGGAGCTTCTATATATTTTCTACACAATTTAAAAAATTTCTTCTTTGAAATGTTGAAATTTTTCCACCATTTTACAAACTATTTCATTTACCTTACCCCTGACTGATAAATTACGAATAAAATATAAAAGTAAACTTTCAAGGTTTCCACTCAATTTGCGTTTCAAAGACTCACATTTCCAAACAACTGAGTCAATTTCCAGATTTTTTTTAATTTACAAACCAGAATGTGATTTTATATAATTTTACAAGTGTTTGTGTAATCAATATGCTTTAAGCTTCATGCAAAAAGTTCTGAAACGCTGCACAAAATAAATTTCCTTACCTGAGCCACAATTGCATATAGGGCATATAAAACTGTAGAAAGGCGTCTAAACAATGGAGAAAGTGGAGCAATTGATCCCCCATTTTTAAGCGTGGTTCAGTTTATGTTTCTGCTACACCATTTTTGCAAACAACAAAAATCTGATCACCCCCTGCTGCTGAACAGATTTACAAAGTTTCTCTAAACTCTAGTTGTACTTTTTAACTACCATGCAAACAATAAATACTTACATAAAGTACAAAATTTTACCCCCACCCTACTTCACCTTGAAGTCGGTTCAATCCAATTCAGAGAACAAAAATCGCTTTAGCTCAGAGTCTTCAGTCATACAAAAAGTATTTGGCAGTCAACGATGGTGCAAATTGTCACACTTAAAAAGATGGTTTGTAATTTGCATCGTAGCTAACTGTGAGAAACAGAATCTAAAAAAAAAAATCCAGGAAATTATATGATTGTTAAAGAATTTATTTTGTACATGTGATGAATATTACAGACCTCTCTTATCTTTTTAAGTGGGACAACTTGCACAATCGGTGGCTGCCAAATACTTTTTTACCCCACTGTGCAATGCACAGCCATGCAGGTATATGTACAGTCTCAATCAGCTTTTTCAGTGTCGTAACAGTGCTGTATTTCTCTCTCTCATCATATTATCAGATTTCATGGCATTGCATAATTCTACAGGTGGCTCAGATCCATGACCGGTTTGCAACACAGCAGCCTGCAGCAGCAACATGCAGTCGCACATCTCTGTTAGTCCTCACCATTCATAGAAATTCATTCCAAACTAAATCTATCTGTTAACTCGAGATCTATGGCACAAAAGCAGAGTGCCTTAGACATTAACCCCACTAACCCCACTAGTCCCTCAAAAGCCAGGTTTAACCTGGCCTATTTATTAGTTCCCTTTGTTCAGGTTTCATGAGCTATGAGATGAGTGGTTTAAAAAAGTGCGCTCTAAGCTGGGGAATTTATTTTAAATGAACTAAATTTTACATAGTGCTTTCCTAGTCCCATTGAGCACTCAAAGCAGTTTACACTAGAGCAACATTCACCCATTTACACTCACAAATGCATTCATACACCCAGGATTCATACATAGTCACCCTTCTTACTCATCACTCATCTTTAATCTTACTTTAACTTTTGCTTTCACTGTGTTGTTTTTGTATGTGATTCTATTCATGTTTTTTTATCCCTATATTCTTTTTTTATTGATTTGCAGTTGTCCAGATTTGTGATGGCTGAATCTATTTTTAAGTTCCTATTCAGCACATTGTGAATCAATTTACATGAAATTTGTCCTATGAAGTAAATTGACTTGAAGTTTAAGATGGTTTTATTGTGGTAACAATTGCACATCCTCATTAATTTGAGATAATACGACATTTTCATAGAAACAATTTCAATTTATTATTGGCTCAATGTATTTTAAGCTCATTTGTTCTCTTTACACTTTCAATGATATCAAGCTTGTTTGTTTTTGCAATGACAGTTTCATTCTCAAAATGATGGGATGATTGGAATTTCATCTTATTTTGTTGTGATTATATAATCATGTTTTGTTGTAACATTTTCATTATATTGTTATCTCAAGCACTTTACCTAGTAATGGCAATTTTATTATCTTATTATCTTGAGATTACAATACTCCAAAAGTTGTATTTCTGCATTACAACCAGTCTGTTATCTCAAAATAAATCTCACCTCTCAAAATAATAAGATAGATTAGCTGTCTTGAACTTTGTTGTATAATCAGTGAGAAAATTAAACAAAACATGTAATTAATGAGGACATATTAGTTCAGTTTCCTAATGTAAATCATTGTGTTAAAAACAAAACCAGTAATTCTGCAAGCAAAACTTTTTGCAAAACTTTCTGCAAAGTTAACTACTTTTCAAATTCAAAAATGAACTAAAAATCATGGTGCAGACAATTTGTTTGTGTTCTAGTTTTTGATCTCTGTAAATGTATGACCCAATCATTTTAGTTTGAATGAACTACAGGACATTTGTTTTTACATGAGTACCTGGAAGCTTGTCTATTTTAAATTATGTAAGAGTGGTTCAAAGCACAGAGGAGTTTGACTGTGCGCATACAGGCAGACAACAACCCACCCAGTGAGACAACGGGGATGCAGTATTTTTTTGCTTTTTGTTGCCATGAAGTAACTAACTCTACATCACTCAAACAACAGACAATATGAAAGAGCAATTTAGTCTCTGCTTCATTGTGCTGACAATTCACTTGTATATTCTCCAGTAGATATATTCATTTTTGCATGTGGAGATCAGTTTGTAGAACTTGTCAAGATATGAACGAACTCACATACACCCACACACACAAAAACACATAGGCACCATAATTTAATATGACCTACATATAAGTATAACAGCCTATGACAGCCGAATATTTAATTATTTATGCATTGACGATACTTGAGGAAAATAACTTCCAGCCCTTTTCTACATAAGAAGTAATGCTTTCCAGGGCACACAGTCGATGTTGTCGGGATTTAAAAAAAAAAAAAAAAAGTCTTTCTAGTGGACTGTATACAAGATAACATATTCTAACAGGGTGGAGTTGATGAGGGTAACTTGATCTGTGCTACAAAAACCAACTGGAGAAAATGGGATGTGGTACAGTAAGCACACCTTGCAATAACTGTATGTTTTGATGGCTGTTGTCATGGATGGATGGATGGATGGATTTATTTTTGTGATTTAGCCACAAAATTAAGCTGAAAGATAAATAAATATTAGGGCTGTCAAACGATTAAAATTTTCAACCAAATTAATCAAAGGGTAACTGTCAATTAATCGTGATTAAACAAAATTCCTAAATATGACTTGGACCCCCTTTTGCCTTCAGCCCTGCCTTAATCCTTCATGGCATAGATTCAACAAGGTACTGGAAACATTCAGAAGATGGGTACACTGTGGTCATAAAGGGATGGACATGGTCAGCAACAATACTCAGGTAGGGTGTGGCGTTGCAACGATGCTCAATTGGTACTAAGGGGCCCAAAGTGTGCCATGAATACATCCCCCACACTATTACACCACCAGCAGCAGCCTGAACCGTTGATACAAGGCAGGATGGATCCATGCTTTCATGTTGTTCACGCCAAATTCTGACCCTACGATCCAAATGTTGCAGCAGAAATCGAGACTCATTAGACCAGGCAACATTTTTTTTCTATTCTTCTATTGTCCAGTTTTGGTGAGCCTGTGCAAAACTGTAGCCTCAGTTTCTTGTTCTTAGCTGACAGGAGTGGCAGCGGTGTGGTCTTCTGCTGCTGTAGCCCATCCACCTCAAGGTTCTACGTGTTGTGCGTTCATAGATGCTCTTCTGCATACCTTGGTTGTAAAGAGTGGTTATTTGAGTTACTGTTGCCTTTCTATCAGCTCGAACCAGTCTGGCCATTCTCCTCTAAACTCTGGCATCAACAAGGCATTTTCTCCCACAGAACTGCCACTCACTAGATATTTTTCCTTTTTCTGATCATTCTCTGTAAACCCTAGAGATGGTTGTGTGTGAAAATCCCAGTAGATCAGCAGTTTCTGAAATACTCAGACCAGCCCGTCTGGCATCAACAACCATGCCACGTTCAAAGTCACTTAAATCACCTTTTTTCCCCATTCTGATGCTCAGTTTGAAATGCAGCAGATCATCTTGACCAGGTCTACATGCCTAAATGAATCTGGTTGCCGCCATGTGATTGGCTGTTAAGAAATTTGCGTTAACGAGCAGTTGACAGGTGTACCTAATAAAGTGGCCAGTGAGTGTATGTATTGTATGTATATATATATATATATATATATATATATATATATATATATATATATATATATATCTGTATGTATGTATGTGTGAGCCAGATGTTTTGAAAAACCAACTTGTACGTCTTTTGAAAAGCACCCAAACCTTCATAAAAGCTCTCTAGAAGGGCCTACCATTTTAATATCCCCATCTTTTGAAGTAGTCTGAGTTCAGTCATAACCATCAAGCGAAGGTTTTAAAATGAATCCCTCCATGTGTTATTTGCCAGCACTGTGGGTGGAACAGGGACTGGGTCTGGTGCTCCTTGCTGCTGCGGGTTTGCTTGGCTCTATGAGGAAAGGGTTTGGTTACAACCACACAACTGGCACCACATGTTGTAGACAACTACCCATAAAAATAGCAGCCCATATTAGAGCCAGTCTGATCTGTTTTACTGTTGCATGAATATGATTTACCCTATGCCTACTTAAGAAAGTACTATCATAGCTGCTATCAAAGCTTTCTAATGTAGACCTCCTCCATAAATATTCATCACTGCATAGGGAACGTGAGATTGTGTCTTCATGATTCATAGAAAATCTGCTTTGTTGGACTAAACTACATCAAACAGCTAATTTAATCTAAATTGCTCTTTTTTGGCAGTCCAGGAAGTTACAATCTAGAGATCATAAATCTACTGATTAGAAGTTAGAACGTAGACGGCTGTGGTCATTAGAACTACGCTGATTAGGCATCCACAGGGGGTCTGCCTGATTGGGTATTTATCTCCAGTCAACATACTCAATTAAAATTCTCCTCTCTAAGTAGGCCCAGGCCGGAACCCTGAAATAGTCCCAACACCTCCGGTCACTCCCCTCCCCTTCCCTTTCTTTCTTTTCCGTTTCAAGACAGCTTCCAAACCTTTGAGGCTCTGAACAAGGTCTCTACTTTATCTCTCTATTTGCACCAATGCAGGGCTGCACCTCAAAGCAACCTTGTAGTGTAACCCTTCCTTCCTCAAACCTCCTCAACTCTCTGTGTGACACCTAATGGACATTTTGTACAGCTCACAAAAGAAACCCTGCCCTCCATTCTTCCATCCATCCATCCACCCATCCATTTTCTTCCGCTTATCCGGGGTCGGGTCGCGGGGGCAGCCGCCTAAGCAAAGAGACCCAGACTTCCCTCCATTCTTGTTGTGAAAAAGCTCTCAGCAATATGCCTATTTCCAAACCTTTTTATCTGCATAAGACAGACAACCTGAGACAATTCATTAAGGGTTATGTGGCCTATGTAGGGAGGCATCTGAAAGTTACAGAAAGGAAAGCACTCACCTATTCACCTCCACATTTGTGCTACAAAGGCCGGTGCTCACGCAGCCCCTCTTTGTGCCCCAGATTTTTGCCTTGGTGACAGGGGGAAGCACTTCGGCAGTATATAATGTGTTTGCTCAAGCTGTGCCAAGTTGCACTGTGAAGAAGTGGTCAAAGACAGGGAGAAGAGACAAAAAAGTCTATACCCCAACTGTAGTTGCTTGGTGAGTCTAAAATATGTACAAACTTGTTGATCTTTTAAAATTTGACAGTGTTTGCAATTTGGTTAAAGGGGTTAGCATGTTAATGATGTTGATAGTAAATAAACTTGCCTAATTTTAGTTCCTATCCACTTTTCAAGTTTCCGAAGGAAAATATAGGGCTGCAAGACTTAAGGAAAACATTAAATTGTGAAATTATCATTGAATATTTTGCTGCCATGCAAATATTGACTACACTTAGCACACATATTTATCACTCCTCTCTTTCTTTTCTATTCCACTCCTCTTGAGGTTTAGGATTTTACTCACAAAGATCTAGATCAGTTGTAAAACCAAAAGCCAGTGGAAGTCCAACCAATGTACCAAATATACTATAAGGAAGTATAGTGTGACTATTGTGACTGTGACTGATTGCATCTGAGCAGTTCTTAGCAAAATTTCAAAAATTGCAATGATGATTGCAATTCAATATTTTGTGAAGAAAAGAATGAACCCCTATAATTTTTTGTGTAGATGTCCAACACGCAACTCTGAACACGCCTCAGACACAAACCTAACTCTGAAAGAGAAGGTGCAACACCATGCTTCAAGTCCATGCACAATTCATACTTTGTTTTAGTAAATTTAGTGACTAAGTTATGTCACCACACACAGGCCTGGCAAATAAAATACAACATTTTGAGTAATTTTTTATATAGATGAAGATATTTATACAAAAAAATCTTGTAACTACTAATAATAAAAAGTTGTCTGGTTTTCTGAGCATCAATATTTATGATCAATAGTTTAATATTAATATAATTATTGATGACGTTCGAGTTTAACCTGTTTATTAAAGATTTCGGGGCACCAATCTCATAAATGAGATAATTTTAATTAAACCAGACTGTCAGTCTCTCTGAAAATGCGTAGAGTTCGTCAACGGAGTTTAAACAAACTTCACAGCACACACTGAAATAGCACAGGAAACTTCTTGTTACTTAAGGGAATGTATTAATGAAATAGGTCAACCTTACAGATTACATTTCATTCATAATTTCCATCTATTCTAACGCATGCAAAAATATAGAACAAAGTTAACGTCGATGGAAGGGGGCGTGTGAATGTGGCTGTGTGTGTGTGTGGGGGGGGAACAGCGAGCGAATGAGGGGGGGTTTCAGCTCACCCCCTCAATGCGATAAATAACTCAAGCCTTATCAATTGGCGTGATCGGTTCACAAAGAAAGACAAAGGAAGACCGCGTGGCGATTACAACAAAGGCTAGTTTAATTAGCAATGGTGGCTTGGACAAAGGAAACGGGGGCGACGGAAAAAGGGGATCTACTGAGTCCACGCGACCTGTCTAAACAGACACGCGCCGACCGCAGCGGACAATAAACAACAAGGAAATAATACAATATAATATACTGCTTCTGGTTGCAACCAAAGTCAAATAATAAAACACAAAAAGCATGCACATTCAGGGTTGGTGTACAGCGACAGACGACCAAGAATAACAGTGGTTAACAAGTTGACAGACTTATTTTAACCATCAGAAAACGGATATTAACCGTCAAGACCTAATTCTCCTCTACCCAGACCGAGAGAAATAAATCAGTTTAATCCTACTTGGTGGAGCAGCTCTCCACAGTCCACGACAAAGAACGTAGAAAGTGTCCAGTTTAAAGGAGCGGTTTGTGCAAAACCGAGGTCAGAAAAAGCGGACGTCCACCTTTAGGCACTGAGGGATTCAGGCCTGTTTTCAATAGAGCTCAGATGGCCAGCGGACTACCTGGTACAGGAAAGTCTGTTTGCTCGGCCAATTCACTTCGAAGTTTAAAAGGGAAGTTCTTCCTGGTCCAGCAGGTTTGAACGGAAAAAGGGGAAAAAGCTAGCAGTGGATTAAAGTGTCTCCTTACGGTACCGGGACCAAAAGATCAAGATTTCAATACTCGCGCTGCTTTTATCAACTCTGTGATGTCATCACTGGCCACAGACCAATGAGAATGGGTCGAGGGCAGCGCAATGGGTGCTGGGAGATGCAGTTCGTTCAGTGAAAGGATGCTGGGACATGCCAGTCGTTCAGTGAAAGGATGCTGGGAGATCCAGTTCGTTCAGTAAAGGCCATAGCCTCAACATGTTAATAAGGATCCTTTCAAAGAAAAGAAAAAAACTAATGCAAAGATAGTTTTGGAAAAAATACTTTAAAGGGGAACAGGGTGTAAAAACCTTGGGAGTTTATCTATACCTAATTATCGGTCTATAACAACTTGCATGCAAAAAGAAACCTATTTGAGTAGAGCACCAAGACTGGCTGCATTCAGTCATTGCAATACCTCACTACTTTTTGTTGGTCTAAAACATAAAATCTCAACAAAAAACATTGAAAGTTGTGGTCTTACTGTGACAAAATGTGGAAATCTTCAAGGGGTATGAATGTTGTTGCACTACATCTAGCAACAAAATAAAGCATGGGAGTTAAGTGGGATTCATTTACTAAAGGGATGAGATATCTTTCTCAAAATGTGTCCCTACTTATACAACAATTTCCTTTGAAAGAAAGTTTGCAACCATTTCACTTGCACTGACAGCACAAGAAAAAAAGCATAAAGTAAAACACCTCAATCTATTACTTATAGATATTCTTTTAAAGGATCGACGCAGTGAAAAAAAAAATTCTAGCATCACAGGAGGATAGCATGACTACAAAATGACAGAAACAGAGACTGTTTGTCATACAGAAATTTGAAGTGAAATGTAGCTACCAACATAAACAAAAACATATGGATGACTAGCAGGTGCTCCCATGTGTTTGGCTGCTATGATAGCTAGAGACAAATGGTTGCCCAGGAGAGTCCCCTTATATGAGCAAACCACACTCGCTGTTGAGGCCTTCAGCCTTTAACCTTCATAAGCCCAATAAGATGAGGGGAAAACAAGTGAGAATGAGATCATACACATACAGAGATAACCCCACTGCTGGAGCTGGGTCTTTTAAAAAGGCAATAATAATGTTTTAGCTTCATGCACGCAAGCGATTTAGAGAGGGAATGTATTTGTTTGTCTAACACAGCGGGGGATTGTCACATTATAATTGCCTCTGTTATTCAGAAATCATTTTCTCTCTGAGCCAGACTCTTTCTCACCTAAGCGCCTCCAGTTCCTCTCTGCATACACACATGCACACTTGCAGGCAATTTGTAGGACTTCAGCATTAAAGCCCTTAAGGACGGTGATGCTTGGGAGCCACAAGCAGAGAAATAATCCCTGTCATCTCTGCTGAATCCAAGGGAGTCGCCAGGGAAAAGAGCTGCTTCCAGTCGCGCTCCCTTTTCCCTCTGCCAGAATCTCTCCCTAGCAACCACACTTTGGCGTGGTGATTGGACCAGTGTACCAGGGGTTGCTATAGCTACAGGAAGCTCCCCTTCCCAGTAACCCCCCATTTTTTTTTCTCACTCTTATGCCTCTCTGTTTCTCTTTCTTTATTGTACAGTGATTTTGTAACTTTGTGTTTTTTCACAAGAGCCCAATACCAGCAGGTTCATGTCAGTAACAAACAGACCAAAAGGTGGAAGCTGATGCATCCAAAGAGAGACACGACGGAATAAAAAAGTCTTCAGAGAAAGAGTTAAAAAATTAGCTGTTTTTGTACGAGCCCTTGTGAGAATGCTAGAGAGAAATGGAGCATTGCATTATCCAACCTGTATGTAAATTTACAATTCCCTATACCACTGTTTCATAAAATAAATCTATTTTTCCTTTAACAACAAACAGCTAAAGGGAGCAGCTTCCTAGTTTATGTGCAAATTTGTTTTTTCCATGTCTCTTTCTATTTTCTTTCCATTTGTGCTTTTCTTTTTTTAGTACTGAGTAGCCCACGAAGGAAACATACACCTATTTTATTCTTTGCAGTGAGATTTATGTGCTCATGGCCAAAAACACGACCCGCTGTGTTTGCTGGATTCCAAGAGTGCCAATTATGGTTTGAAGGCTGGGTAAGATGTGGTCACTATGTCACTGGAGCACTATGCACAAGTCAGCCAACACAATTGTAATACAACACCACACTATCCATACTCCAGAGCCCGCTGCTACACTCAGTAGAGTTATAGGATCTACATTATCCACATATACAAACCCCATGCCTTTCCTTTGTCTGGAGTTGATGCATCAGTCTGTGAGCTGCCCTCTGTCCTGCCAGACTTACTTTGTTGAGCTGATCGCTCTGCATGCTATAATAAGCTACAGGATAATGGGTTCAAGTGAGAGGTTAAATGCACATGATTGGTGAGATGCTACTACAATGACTAATGCATGACAGAGGAATTTTGATAATGTGGCTGACAGACAGTAAAATAGAAGCAGGATAAAATGATTGATTTTTACATGGTGAGAATGTACGTTGGAAGTTTCCCTGCACTGTAAAAAACAAAATGTTGAACAAACTGTAAAAAGTAAGGCAGCCAGTCAACTTCAATGAGTAAACTAAACAAAGGATTCTGGTGTTGTCTGAACCATAATTAAGAAGTTAACTCAAAGATTAACCCAAAGCTGAACAAATTTAAAATAATAATTCAGTTTTACTCCATCCTTTGAGTTGAAACAACCCATGTTAAGTTAAAAATACCAAAGGAGAAGTTGAGGAAACCTATGTACATATTTTCCCTCAACTCGCTGGTATGAGTAAATGTGATGTAAAGTCTTAAGTGTGTCCAGCTAGTTTGTCAACTGGTCAGTTGGATAAACTTAAATGGTAACTGGACAGAATATAGCACTTTTCTAGTCATACATACCACTCAAACCTCTTTACACTGGAGCCACATTCACCCATTCACACTCACACATTTATACACATCTTTGCAGTGTGGACAGTATCTGCCAGTTCAAGTCACAATGGCCAATGTTTTTTTCAGGGTGACATAGTCAAACTTTTTGTGGAAAAAAGGAGAATGGTGTAAAGAATGAAGATGGGAGATCAGAGGCAAAATGGATAATACGATTTTATGCCTTGATGAATTTGGTGTCTCTGGTTTTAGAAAATCTGCTAAAGATTTAAAATGCCAACTCTATAACAATTTTGTCTTTGTTTTAAAATAATAGTAAAACCGCTTTTTTAGTGACTGCTCTCTTTCTCACACACACAGTGTGACATCACCTCTGCTCCTAATATAAATATTTAATCAGCACAAAGGCGGAATGGCTAAAAAAAATAATTTGAATACTGTTTTTTTTATCTTAAACCTAATATAGTTCTTAAGGAGAAATCAGAATGAACTAAAATCATAATTAGCAGGTCAAAGCTTTACCAAAACCAGAGATCAGTATTCAACCACAAAATTCTGACACATTTACAATGTACATATCTAGCAGCAGTGAAGTTATAAAAAAAAGGAAAAAAAAGTTTAACAAAACGTAAGTTTAAAGAAACATGCAACACGTTTGCATGTGACCGGGTCTTCTACATTTGAAAAGAAAGCTATAAAAACCTGCTGTCTGTGCAGAAGCCCATGCCAGAGGGCATATTATGGGAAAGGATGTGGCACGTTCTGGCTGCTCAATAGCACATGAGAAGGGAACTGTCTTACCGTATTCAGATTTAAAATATCCAATTACAGTTTTTTTTGGCAGCACAGTGACTATAAATATGAAAATTTAGAATATTGGATTTAGATTAGTACTGTAGTACACTGGTGATGTAATGTCTAAGTGACAAAAACAGCCCCTCCTTCTGTTTTTCTGTTCACTTTTGGCGTTTCCCCTTTTTTCTCCAGGACACAAAATAAAGCTATCCGATTGGTTGATACCACCTTAGAGATGCTGAGAATATCCACCAACCAGGGCCCAGGTGCCCCTTCACATGGTTACCACAGCAACCTCTCACAACCACAGAGAGCATGCCCACATGTATGAACATGGACACTTACATATATGAGTTCAAATGTGTGTATTGTCCCAGGGAGTTTGAGTATTTGAGCATGTAATATACATGTTACATAACATGTAACATGTAACATGTTATATACCATGGTGAAACAGACAACAAGCCTCCAGTGAAGAGTCCATTGTGAGTTTATGAACCATAAAACATATGAGGGCTGGACAATGCTGTTACTGTATCTCTGAAAGAAATAAACATGCTTATTCTCCACTGTAAAATGTCTTCAATCAATATGTATTAGCAAAAACCTGATTCAATATTAAGATACTGGGATATAAAGGCAAAATGGGAAACCACAAGCTTTGATAATTTATATTTTCTACCCACAAACGTCGGTGCTTTTTACTATCATGGGAAAGACATTCAAGTAAAATGATGCTCATTCGTCTCATGTTGTAGCCATTTTGGATACAATACATACTTTGATTTGTGTATGCATTTTCCTTTATCTACAAAACGTATAAAATATGAATGAATTTATTATTATAATGGTTGAGTTTTTTGTGTTGGAAAAGGATTGCCGATCACTTTGAAGTGAAAGTGTATATCTACTGGCTACAGTTACACCAAACTGTACATGAGTATGACAAACTGCATTCCTCACTGCTTTTCATTTTTTAGATATCCCAGTACTTCAGTGTGAAAAGATTATAAAATTTTTAGGACTGTAGAACATATACATTTTCTATGCAGCATTTCAAAAATAAAATGTAAAACTTTGAGTAATTAGCAAGAAAAAAAAGAAACTGTTGTCATTTTTTTTTTTTTATGTTCACCCTAAACAGACTGCAACATGTAACCAACAAATGAGAAAGACTGGTCGTTCTGAAGATTTTCTGGGACACGAGAACACAAAAGCAATGGCTTGGATAAAAGAAAATTACACTTATCACTCTTTCAACGCAAAATCCGCTTTGAAAACAACAATTGTGGCAACCTCCAAGAGTCAGCATGGCTGTTGGTAAAATAAACATCCTACTTCAGGCTTACTACCAAAGGAAGTAACCCAAATGATGACTAATGCGGTTATGCTTTCAATGTTGTTTTACACAGAGCAGAACATGTGTGTTTCACTTAAGAGGTACATATCAAAAGGGAAATCTCTACTTTTCAAAATGTTTGGTATTGTGAAAAGGGCCTAATTTTAGCTATGGTTTATTGCATCTTAAACAAAAAAAATTCCATCACTCTGTCCATGTAACTGTCAATTATGTTTTAAGTGCTGCTTTAGTTTACACATGCCTTAACTTGCATCTTAATGATTAAGCTCAATAAACATTTCAATACATGATTTTCAAAATATCCAAATCTAACACTGTTTTAAGATTAGTGTGAGGAATGTATGAAATGGCTGATGTTGATTTTAAAAGATCTTATTTCCAATCTCTGGTTTTTATAAGGCTTTAATGCTCCTGATAATAATTTGAACCAAATTCAATTTCTCACTAGCAGTGTAATATAAAATTTATTTCCTACCTGTCTGTCATGAATGGTCCATAAATTACTTTTATTGAGAGCAGACGAAACATCATACCACAGTGTGGGAGAGCTGTCAGATTATTTGAAGAATGACAAAATGATTACGAAATTCACTTTTCTGACATTCTTTAGCATCTAATTTTATATTCTACATAATGTGATAGACTGGCGACCTGTTCAGGGTGCACCGAGCCTCTCGCCGAATGAATGCTGGAGATAAGCACCAGACTGATTGACTTAAACTCTAAATATAGTTCCACAATGGTAGCTAATTAAGCTCTTTATTACAATGGATAAGAGTTGTCTTGTTGTAATAGGATGTATGGTTATGTCACTGCTGTATCTATTCCAGATTGCCTGCTGTGCAGGGAATCTGGAATAGATACAGCAGTACACACCTTGTACACACACCTCGTAAACCAGCACTGAAAATCCAGTTATATCAGTGTCATTAAGCCAGTGTGTACAAGCAAAGCTAAATCCTCTCTAGGTTTCTAGGACAATAACAAGCTACCTTACCAGGAACCAGTGTGCACTGCAAGATCCCTCTGATACGTCCGTATCCCCACTGTGGGCTAATAGCAGCACTCAGCATGTGCACCAGGAGATGAAGTGCTTACCATGTGTCTCTCCAAGCAAGTGTGGATTTGATGTGGCTAAGAGAAATATGTTGTCTCTGACCATAAAATAAAAAAGCTGTGTGACAGAATGCTACTTAAAGTAACGTTTATGGCCACGGTCATCTATGGGAGGGCACTGTGTGACATAATTTCTTTGCAGAACCACAACAGACATTTTTCAGCTTTCACAATCACTGTGAGCAGTTTTTGTATAGAAGGAATCAATTTCTTACCGGTGCAGGTGAAGCACTTGACATGAAAGTGAGTGTCTTGGACCCGAACCACTTCCCCTTTGCATACTTCTCGACATCGCTGACACCGGATTGGCTCAGAGCTCTGCTCACTGCGTGTTGAGACTTGCTGATGAGCTGTGGAAAATAAAAACATCCTAACTGTAGCATCGGGAAAGATAAAATGTAGATTGTTTCATGCACTGTATGGAGAGCTTTTTTAATCATAATTCAATGTTATGCCATTCTAAACTTGCAAAGTAAGATATAAGTGATAAGTGTCATCTTATTTTTGGCAAAGCACAAGCTTTGAACAACCAAGGTCAGTCAACTTGATACAAAACCACCACACAATTAGTAAATAAAATCCACCAGTATGTAGTTTAGTTTGAGTATGTAAACAGCTGTTGCGTGAAACCTTCCGAGTTTATTTGAGAGAATATTGGTGAACAAACTGCTTCACAAAGACAAAGTAACAGTAAGCAGCACAGATTACATCTGTTGACATGACAACTGTTAGTTGTGCACTCAGCAAATCTAGTCTTGTAAAACATCATGTGTAGAGGTACACTAAGACTGCACACTGCCCTAAACATGGTGGTGACAGTGTCATGCAGTGGGGATGCTTTTCTTCTTCAGGGACATGAAAATGAATGGAGCAAAATACAGGATGAAAGTTGGAAAAAATAGATAAAAAAAATAACTTGTGACTGGGGTTGAGGTTCAACTTCCAGCAGGAAAACGAGCTTAAGTCAGATCTGCAAAGGGAAGGGTTAAATGAAAGCATATTAGGGTGTTCGGAATGGCAATGGAAAGTGGTTCTACATTGTATCTTTCTATTCAGTACACAAGCATGTGTTATTTTAAGTTGTTTTACCATGAAAAATTCAAATGAAACAAAAAAAAGTCCATGGTTATAAAGGGGCAAAATGTGAAAAGGTTCAAGTATGTCAGGATCAGTCTGCCTCCATAACTGTGTCTCGACTATGGCACTGCAGACTGTACTGCACGGAGCTTTTACAATAGACTGTGTCTGTATCCCTGCCAACACTCGTTCTAAAGCTGTGAGGTCTGACAACTACAACGCCGGGTTCCTTCCAGGCTTTCTCTGCCCTTGCCTCTTTTTTCACACACTCATGCTTTACCACTGCTTGACTAAACAGTTCAATCTCCTTACCTCATTCTGCCTTAGCTTACATGTGTGACTCCTTCGAGCCCACTAGCTACTTCATATTGAAACACACACAAAAGGTTCCATCGAATTCCCTCAACAAAGTTATAGTAAAATGCTCTCATAATAGAACATCAAAATATGTTAATTTCATTTTAAACAAACGTGTAAAATACTTTTTGGCAACTCGAGTCTATTACATCAGGTCAGTTTCATGCAATCTAGAGCAAATAACATATTTTCTAGCACCCACAAAGATTACCATATTGACTCTGTGTCAAAACAGTTGGCTCTTCTTTATCATCCTTCCATAGTGCGATTAAAGAAGAAAAGTGATGGCAGAGTAACGAGCCGGGCTGACAGTTTGAACATCTAATTGAAGGATTTTTTTTTTTGCCGCAAGAGCAGGACGAGGATGTGGGCTGACACAACAGAGCAGCTGATTGCTTTTCGATACTGAATCCCTAAGGGCTTGCACCACTTAAAAGGTCAAAGCTTGATGCACTACTTGCATTTGTTGAGTTTCATAGAAGTACTCGTACTCAAACTTGCTTTCTACCCAAATTGTCAAATTCCATAGTTTTGACAAATACTAATTTTCAGTGTTGTTCTTTAGTCTGTGTATCATAATCCACCAGCTACAGTCTTACCGACTCTAGGACTACGGACTACAGTTTTTTATATCAAAGATATTTTTACATGGTTTTATGGTATAACATAAACATAGTAACACATATTGCATGCAAAATGATATTGTTACTCGCTGTAATAAACTACAAGATTTTTAAGAAACTGTTACAGTTTATCAAAAACTATAGCAAACTGCATTTTTTTTCTCTGATTCTAGAAAGTAAAAAAAATACTTGAGGTCTACAAGTATTTTATTGTGTAAATAATTGAAATGTCTTGTTATTTTGATGAGCATGGCTTACAGATAGTAAAACTCTAGAAGTGTCTCAGAAGATGTCAATATTACATAAGATCAATGAAAGGATATTTTGGGCAGAAATGACCGGCTTCTAAAAAGTATGTTCTTTTGAAGCCATACCAAAGGCTCAACCAAGTATTGGTTGAGCCTTGTTTTGCATGAATTACTGCATCAATGCAGCATGGCGTGGAGTCAATCAGCCTGTGGTTCTGCTAAGGTGTAATGGAAGCCCAGCTTACTTTGACAGTGGCCTTCAGGTCATCTGCAATGTTGCTAACCCAACAATTTTTTAATCTTCCTTTTCACAGTACCCTGGTAAACTTGTCTTTTAGAAGAAAATACTAACAATACTTTTAATCTTTTAAATTCTTCTAAGTATTCTTGAGTTTTGCTATGTGGATGGACTTAAGCACCATTTAGGGGTTTTTGGTGTGTAGGCTCTCAGCAAGACCTGATTGGTGAGGATTAGGAAGAGAACTCAGTTGGCCTTGAAACAGATTAAAATATGTATGCTGTTTATCAACCTTTAGGATGTTTTATGGAACCAATGAGTCTGACAAAATACAGTAGCTGCAAATTATCCTTCTTAAGAAAAAAACAAGCAGTATTTTCACAAAATAGGCATTAGGGCATAAATCCAAATATGTATGGCTGTTCTTGTTTATTTTCCTGTCCAGGACAGGAGTGTGACTGCAAGAAATTTGCAACAACAATTGCAATCCACACCACATCTCCCACAGTCGAGTCTCTGTAAGTTCACTGTTTTCCTCACAGTGCTGTTGGCACCCCCGGGAAAAACAACAACAAAGAAACTGGCCTGATAAGTGCCCAACTGCTAGTTGAACTGAAAATATAAAGGAAATGTTTATTTTATTCTTGTAAAACCAAATGCACAACCCTGTGCAAGCAGGCCATACATCCAGGACCTCGGGAAGAGTAGGTGTCACTTTTGACAGCTAATGGGGATCCTAATAAATGAACAAATAATAAATAATAAACAAATACATCACCACTGAAAACACACAAGGGCAGTTATTTACCTTGCTGACCTTCTGATACGGGGCCAAAACAAACTACTAGCACAGAGTAAAATCCTATGCAAGGATAAAACATGCATACCACACCTAGGTATGAGCCTGTATGAGATTCTTATGGCATGGCAACCTTGAGTAGAAATATAATGATTTTATGATATTACCATAAAACAATAAAACAAAAATGCATGGCATAATCTTTTCTTTTATAATTAAAATTAATTGACAATTAATTTACTGCTTCCAAAGTCATTTAACACATTGATCTAGAGTTATAATGATGTTATCTACAACATAAAACCTCACTTTCCAATATTTCATGCACAACCATTCAAATGCTAGTTGCACAAAAAATAAATGAGCCAATCCTTTGGCAGCAACCTAATGCATTTAGGCATCTACACATGACCTATGAACAGGACCTGCTAGTTTTTCAAACTAATCTAGATGAATTTGAATGAGGTTTGGTTGTTGGTCCCAAATGGGCTGGTCTAAGTAGTTTAGAATCTGCTAATTTACAGGGATTTTCACACACAACCGTCTCACGGATTTACAAAGAATGGTTAAAAAAAGAGAAAATATCTAATAAGTGGCAGATTAAAAGCAAACGTTAACTAGTAGTAGAAACCACCCTTACAACAAAGTACGCAGACTTGTACTTCTGAACACACAACACCTTGAAGCAGAATGGCTACAGCAGCAGAACACCAAATGGGGCATCGCTACTGTCAACTAAGAACAGGAAACTGAGGCTGCAATCCACACAGCCTTACCAAAATTGGACAATAAGTGATAGGAAAATGTTGCCTGTTTGATAACTCTCAATTTCAGCAGCAACATTCATGGTAAGGTAAGATGGTAAGGTTACAATCTGGCATAAACCATGTTAAAGCATGGCTGCATCCTGCCTTATTCTAATGGTTCTGGCTAGTGGTAGTGGTCTTATGGTGTGCACAATTCGAGACCCTTAGAACCAACATAGTCTTGTTTAAAAGGCCAAAGCCCACTTAATTATTTTTGTACATACTAGCAAGGTGTACCTAATAAAGTAATCCGTGAGTATTCTTGGTTCTATTTTGATTTTAATACTTAGGTGTAAGCTAAAAATATAGACAAAACACATCTTAAATTTAGTCTGAACATTGGAGTTTACTAACCTCATCATTATTAGTCGAGCTAACTGCTCAAGTAAGAAGCCCCCAGTCAGCTGCTTTACAGAAATGTCCTTTGTAGCTTTCCAACTGCAGTTTTAAAGCAGTTCTACCCTAATAAGAGTAATAGGGGTCACTTCTTTAGTTTCCTGTAATGGACCAGAAACTAGGAAAATTGAAACTGACCTTGTAAACGGGGCAAGTGTAAGAACATTCTTCCAGCCAGCTTATCAGCAGTGTACAGTAATAAATGGGGAAATGCCAGCACTGCATTACTCTTATGTCCAGTCTGGTCACTTCAGAACTTCCCCTGGTGTCCACTTAAAAGGACTTCAAAGTAAAGTTATGACAAAATTGTTTTTGCAGTTTTAAACCAGCCATGCCTGCTCCCACACTGAAAGGTATTGAGTCCAGTATAAGTTATAATAGCAAGAAGATCAAGAAGATGCTTTCTGACTTACCATGTGTGAAATGTCAGGAAAGCAGACTCCGAGTACACAATCAGCTCATGAGCTGAGGTGTTGCTTAACTAACTGTGTCAGTGTATTCGTTTTCATTCACTGAGACAAAGCTTTCCCATGTCAAAACCCATCAAAGACTTCTATAACAGAATCCCTCCATCCTCTTCTACGTTGAGCTTCTACTTCTAATGATAACCAGCTAGACTACAGGTGTAATCCACTGACTCCACATCAGCGCAGAGTGCCCCAGGAGATTACAGCCTGGACGAAGAACACGCTGGGAGTTCGATCACAATGGATGCCAAATTAATAGTGGTGTAGGTTGCAACTGAGTGAAAAAAAAAAGTGTTATATTTTTTAAATATTAACATGTGACATGTGCAAGACTCAGTCTGCCCTGTTAGTCTACAATAGATTTGTAAGTAATATATTTTCAAAGATAATAAAGTTAGCAAATGACACTAACAGTTGATAAACAGCCAAGATCTTTAATTGTACCATAGTTTTTTATGGAGTGGAGTGTTGAAAATCCACTGTGAATTTATAGTGCTGCAAAATTAATTACAGCACTGTCAAGGCCAAATAAATAACTTTGGGCACTTTTTAGAGAGATACTGAATCCTATTATAATCCCCTGAGGTGTTATGAAATCCAAACAGCTAATAAAGATGCCAAAAATGTAAACTGCTCCACAAGTCTGCCAAAACTGGGTTGGACTGTCTGTGATCTTATAAGCTCTGAAAAACAGATTGGTTAAAATCACCAAATCTGTCTCAAGCCATAGTGCCTCATCTTACAAACTGTATAGGTATGTGGTGAGCTTTGAATAGCTCTCTTTTGGGCATGTGCCAGTTGCAAGTGTGAAAGTATATCAATGTTTTAAAATTGTATAGCTTAAAAAAAATAGTAACATCTCATACCACACCTATGTATGGTTTTGAGTCATATTGATAAGGTGCCAGAAAATGTATCAGAACAAATGCACCAGACAATTTCCTTGAGATCATAATCGGCCAAATTTCCCTAGCTCGGTTGTGATGTGCAGGTCAAATACTGAAAAATGTAAGCCTTTATCCTGTTTATTGTGTGCATCAAAATGAAGAACTTCAACAATTCTTTCGATATAAAGGCATCAAACAGTAGCATGTGGTCCGATGCCCTCTTTGGGTTTTCTAAAAATCTACTAAAGGTAAGTTTCATTTTGATTCATAAATTGGGACAATGTTGTAATTAGCTTTTTTATTGCTTGGATTAAAAACTACTACCTCCACCAAAGAGACCACAGCACAAACTATCTGTTTGATGTGATATAAATCTCGGAAAAATACATTTGAATCAGTCAAAATCTGAACCTGCAGTTGAGAAATAGGCTCCTCCAATCATTTTTTACAAACAAAAAGCATCAGTTTGGCTGTTTCGGAAATACTCCCACTTGCAAAAATACCACAGACACTTATTGTGGGAAAACTGAAAGGCTCAACTACCATTGCTCTTGTTTATTTAACACTGTATTGATAAGACAGTCAGCTATGAGTAGCACGTCTGTTACGCAGTTGACTGTAGAGTGGTTTCTTGACCAAATAGCTTAACTAATTAACTAACTAATATCAACTTACTTATTTAAAAGCAGACCAGCTAAAATGTTTAAGTATTATAAATGAAAGCAGTTAGATGATATTAAGCATTGTTTTACATTTTTCTTATGTAAAGAAAAGCTATTTTTACTCAGGGTTATAATGCTGTGAGAATCTCATACAGGCCAATCCCCAGTCTCAGATTAAAATGTTGAAAAACTAATTTATCCTAATACTGAAAATAATTTTCATAATTTCCCTGTTTCCAGAAAAGATCATCCTTAAAGTTCTCATCCTGTCTCATAAACTTTAAATCCGGTTTGTCACATGCGACACCCTGAAACTATCAAAAGCAAGTCAAAAATAACAAAAATCATAATCAGACTTTCAAAATACTTATTTTTCTGTCGATGGAGGAATAATTAGCTCTGAAATTGATGCCACTCTTCATAAAATATCCGAGGAGCACGCTCATCCATCTTTCCTGTCAGTAATTTAATGTAGTTATTGATCAGGGGCCTCTGTCTCTTCCTCCAGCCCTCCCGCTCTTTATCTGTCTTCATCTCCATCAGGACCTTGAGTTGAGGCAGCCATCAGAGTGACGCTGGTGTCCAATGGTAACACAAACATGCCAATACTCCACAGAGAAAGGAATAAGGGTCAGACTGCAACCCACGGTCTCAATGATTGCTCTGTCCTGCCAGAAGCCAAGGTCACAGAGATGAACTGGACGAAGCAGGACTGCTGTGATTGAGCATTGAATTGAGTAAGTAAAAAAAAAAAAAAATTGATTATGCTTAAAAAAGACAAACCCTTTTATTTATGAGCGTCTGAAATTTCCCTTTTCTTGGCGGCTTTTACTCTCGCACAAAAGTCAAACCCCTGTGAGAGTAGTTGTCAATTCACAACAAAACCATCCGCCTGATTTTGTATCTGTTGTATGCAACTGTAAACGAATATTCAGTGGTTGCCTCCTAGCATGTGTGTTTGCATCTGTGCAGTCGAAGTTCTCTGTGTTATTGAACTAAGGCACCTGGAATCGTGCAGTGATGAATGATATTTGGCTCTGGTTTGGACTGTGCACCAGATGAGGAAGCAGCTCAGGTATCATAAATGATATAGCGCTCCTTTCCATCTAGCCCAGTTTCCAGCTGATTCCCCACCACTCAGAAACAATCCATCATTTAATATCTCTGGTCTTATGTAGGCTTATATTTAAACACCTCTTCTGTCAGTGCGCTATTTATGTTTGTCCTTGAGTGACAAATATGCTACTCAGCTGTAAAGCTGCCTCTTTGCTTGGCCCACATCATATGTGTTACACTTAAGTTTCTTTATTTACCACAGCAATTAATGTATTGCATAAACTTTAATTTTTGGCTGCACAGTGGAGCAAGTGTAAGCACAAATGTCTCCCAAAAAGAATGTCCTGAATTCTATGTCCTATCTGCTTGAGGTTAGCATCTTCTACTTAGTTCCATGTGTGAGTTCTCTCTGGGTACTCTTGCTTTTGCACATTGTCCAAAAACATATGTGTTGGATTACTTTGTCACTCTAAATTGCCCTTTGTGTGTGCATGCAGGGTTGTCTCACCCAAAAGATTTGTTCGCTGGAATCCATTACATTGTCGATTTTAGCCGCTAAATTATTATGGTTTTCTAGCTCTGACTAATTAGTTTTATCGCTATGAAACAATGAAGACACAATAGTCTTCATGGTGAGTGAAGACACTGAAGTTGATATTATGTTTTGGTCTTGATTCAGCATAATGTTGTGAAGAGCCATGGCTTGAATTTTTGAGTTTTAATTTAAAGAACTGTAAAAAAAATTAGGGGTAATATTTTATTTGGATTTTAAATTTAAAGATCAAATTGACTCTGTGGTCAGGACAAGCTTTTTCCATTTGCGTCTTTTGGCCAAAGTTAAAGCCTTTTTTTAACTGACATTCCCATTTATGCTTTTATCAGCTCCAGACTTGACTACTCCAATGCTCTCTATGTCGGTGTTTTCCGAGTCAAGCCTAAATCGCCTCCAGCTTTTCCAAAATGCAGCCACCCATCTTTTAACAAACACCTCACCATGCGCACACATTACCCCTGTTTGATATTTTTTTTACCCTGACTCCCTTTTTGTTTTAGAATTGATTTTAAACCTTTACTGTTTGTTTTTAAAGCTCTCAATGGCCTCGCTCCTCCTTTTTTAGCTGATCTTTTACGGTCCTTCAATCAGCTTCTATTGAATGTCCCAAGGACTATGTTTAAGCGCTGGGGTGACCGTGCCTTCTCAGTGACATCCATGCTCTTGAACCAACTTCCTTTAGATCCTTTAATATAAGCACATATTTGTGAAGGTCAAAGTTACCTTTCTTATGATTACTTTCTAAGCTACTACTAGCTGCTGTAGAAGAAGTACTTCTCTTTCTTTTTGCATCTCTGTAACTAAATGACATAGTAGGTGTAGACATTCAGGAGGGGGAGAGTCCATCCAGCAGTTCAAATGTAATATTGATATGCAGAGGGTAAATACATTATGCTTAGAATGTAATAGCCTACCTAGGCTGCACAAGAAAAGCATGCAGTAATGATAAATACGTATATTAAAACGGTGATATTAAGCGGTGGGATAAATGCACATTTTTCCTCCCTTTTCTCTGCCTCTTCCATCATCACAATGTGGCCACCACACCATGTGAGATATAGCATTTCAGTCACTAAAATCTCTAATCAGGTGTGGGCATTTAACAACCTAAAACTTCCCCCGTATGGCCAAATATAGTTTGTGTATGCAGGGCATGAGCACCTAGCACGTATAATACTGCATCTAAGCAGTTCTTTGTGATCGTGAAGGGCAGCTGTGGGATCAATGTAGCTTACCACCACCAACATCTGAATGTGTGGGGGAATGACTGAATGACTGAATGTACAGTAGTATAAACTGCTTTGGGGTCCTCAGGACTAGGTAAAGCGCTATATAGGTACAAGCGCTATACAGGGCATGATATTGCACATGTTGATATTGTGATAAGAATTTCAATTTAATGTATTAAGCAGCTCTATTCAGTTAAAAACAAGAATAAATGCTAAAAGTCTGGTATTTTTTCCCACTGTACTTTATGTTACACTAACACCTTTGAGCTCAAGCTTTAGTAGATCAGATAACGTTTTAAATTACTTGACTGCACAAAACAAATTCGTGTGGACCTCATGGTAGCATTATACAAAAATATAGAGAAATTAAAATATATATAAATAGACCATGTATTTGGGATATTAATGAATTAATTGTATCAAAATCAACATATTTCCATCCTTAAAAGTGTTCGTTATGAAGTTTTAGTTATTATACAACTAATCCCTCTAAGGGAAAAGCAAAACGCAAACGCTTGTAAAAATAGTTCTGCCATTACTAATATAACTAACCTCACCAAACCAGAAAGAATCATAGTAGAAATGTTTTCCTTGGCTGTTCTGGTTGTACAGCCTCTGTTCTTTTGTCTGGCTCTGGCAGCTACTGGGTGCTCCTCCACACCCGCCTTAGCCTACAGCGTAAAGCGCAACGACAGACGGAAGAAAGCCCAATTTTTCAACTATGTGTCAAACACTAGGAGATTGGTCAGCCCAACATCAGCCCAAGATCATTTCACCAGAACGATGCTCTATAGTCGATGTAATTAGTAGTCAATGCAGCTTTTGGGCACTAGATGGTTTATATTGCAAGGCCAATTTATCTAATATGGTCTTTTGGCGATTTTGAACACCATATAACAACAAAACAGACCACTGTGTTTGTTTGTTTACATAGGTTTTTAGAGTACTCAGTGAGCTGCACCTCTAGAAAAAAGCTTTCCAGCTCAATCAAAACTCACTCTCTGTCAGCCATTGCTCCTTAAGTGGATGTGCATTTACAAGCTGAAGTAAATAAACTGTCGTTGACCAGAGACGCATTACAATGTAATGGTAGGTAGACCTAAAGGCCGTTTTAAGGCCGGTTTAAACTTCTGCGTCGTGTCCCTAGCGTAGGGTACGCCGTAACCGCCGTAGCCTCTGCGTAGGTCTGCAGAGGCTTGACGCGTACCTCAGAGATGCGGAAGTACTCCCTTGTGATTGGTCAGTGAGATTACGTACGCACGTACCATCTTCTACGTCTCCGTCTTCTCATTTGCCTGGGTTGCAAAGTGTTCAAAAGAAGGATAATTTGTTCGTCTGCTTCCACAATCTCGTTGAGACACTGCACAAAGGCCGCCATTGTTGTTCTAAAACAGGAAATACTAGCCGGAACTGAAGCAAACATAAGCAAACCATCAGAAAAACTCCGCCCTCTGGAGTTGGCCGACCAATACCAGCCTACTGCCACCGGAAAAAGTATAAACTAGGCTAAACTTCCCTATTGCCTGATGTGCACAACACCAGAAGTGCAACAAAATTTAGCTGTGATACAGACTATAAGAAAAGTTATTGGTCCATTACTGTTTTGCTCAAATATTGCACCTATATAGAAAACAAATGTGAAATGTAACAGTATGTAATTCAGTACGATTTGTTCATAGTGCTAGCACACTAGCTTGATCAACTCAACTTTTCACATTATAAAAGCACTGCCAAAAGAAATAAAAGAAAAAAAAACATGAACGTCTCTAACGTCTCACTTTTCTATACTGCACTTGAACTAAGCAAAAGTAACTTATTCAACAACAGCTGTGAAGAAATGGTAACACAACATAATTATATTAAGTGAAAGTCCTTTTGAAATGACTTGCATGTATTATTACACTGTTACAATCAGTTTTAGTGATATGAAAAGTTATCAAAGATCCACTGTTCAGGCTTTTCCTGGCCGATACTAATTTCTGTTTTCCTTTGCATTCTGAGCTTCTGGTTCTAGTTTTGACTGATAACAATTGTATTTTCTAAAGACTATAAAACATAAAATAGAACAAAATGCTGAAGAAGTTTGGATAACGTTATAGACGTGAAAACATAGAACACCCCATCTTTTGTGTACTAAGTAAATCAAGATACATGTTTGAGATCTACTTGTAAATGGTCTGCACTTGTGTCACACTTTATCAAGTCCAAGGACTCCAAAGTGCTTCACACTACAATCAGTCATTCACCCATTCATACACCTTTTCACAAAGTGATGGTGGTAAGCTACATTGCAGCCACAGCTGCCCTGGGGCTGACTGACAGAAGTGAAACTGCCATTCAATCGGCACCACTGGGCCATCTGACCACAACCAGCAGGCAAAGTGAGTAAAGTGTCTTCCCCAAGAAAGCAACATCAAAGTGACTGAGATGGCCCATAGTAGGGGTTCAAACTGGCCCGCTGTAATTACATCACTTTCTTTTCCTGGGGTAAAACAGTAAGAATATACATCAAACTTTAAATCTTTCTATGATTTAAATGGTCTCCATTTATGCTTGCTCCAATCCTAATTTTTTTACTAACTCAACAAAAGTGTTTCCAAGCATGTGGTTAATTTATAGATTGAAAAAAGGTTGTCCTTAGTTTTGATCAAATCTGTTTGTTTTTTCAATATTTGATGTCCTGATCACTGATCAGAGTTATTTAATGAGAAATTTGCCAGTTCTAATTTCTAGATGATTTTTAATCTCTATATCAAAATGACAAAAATATGTATTTATAAAATTATTGTTGTATTTCTTGCACACTGTCAAACAATAACAAAAGACTTATTACAACAGTGTACCTGTATTTTACCTAAATAACTAAGGCTATATTTTGCTGTGGTTAAGTTACATTATGTGCAACTCAAGTTAAGTACGGACATTGGTCATGGGTGTAGGAATACATAGATTTCACAAAATGATGCACAAATTTTTTTATTTGTCACTGTTGTTATTATCTGCGATTGACTGGCAAACTGTCCAGGGTGTATCCTGCCTCTCGCCCCTTGACCGCTGGAGATAGGCACCAGCCCCCCCGCAGCCCTGCATTAGGATGGACGGGTACTGAAAATGGATAGATGGATGTTGTTATTGTGGCATTCGGTTTTCAAAGTTCTTCCGAATTTTAAAATGTGAAAGTAATTTTAAAATAATCTGCATGTATTATTTTAATGCCACAGTCAAGTATCAGTGACATAAAAAGGTTTCAAAGTAGAGATGCACCAATCCTGGTGAATAACAGTTTCTTTCTGGTCTGAGGTTTCCGTTTTAGGTTTATACTGTTTCTGATTTTTCCTTCAAGATATTTTTGCACAGCTGCATGATTTTTGACAGATGTAGTATTTTAAATAAAAAACATAAGGAGTTACAGGACTATTTAGCCATCAAAGCGTATGTCCCCAAACTTTTTACCTTTTACAAAACCCAACAAAAGTTGGGTTCTGTAAAACCAAAGAAAGGTATAAAAATAAAATCTGAGTTTTGCAGTATTTGACATGCCAATTGACGTTGGAACTGATCAAGGAATTGTTTGATCATTTTTGATGCATCTTTTTCTTATGTTAGGGCCATCTTTAATGATGGTAAAGTGGCATGATGTGCATACGGTGTATGGGAATGTTTACAAGTCTTAACAACATACGCAAAAAATCGTAATGGTTTCTGGATATGTTTTGTCTTACATTCAAGAATATTTCTCTGGACATCAGACTGAGGGAAGAAGTGTCAGTGCTCACTGTGATGAATGGTGCTGCTGAAAGCCCCTATTGATCTACTTGTGTTTTATCACTCCCCTGTGTAGAACCTGAGTGTGCCAAAAAAAAAGATCTTAATCTGTTGCACAGATTAATACTTTTTTCATATCTAATCATGTGAAGTTCTTGCAGAATGTTGAGCTACACCCAAAGTCAGTAAAAGAGGTTGAAGCTAAATAGTTGTGGTTATGTATAATTGCTCTGAGTGTGTCGATGGCCTTTGGCTAATCATAGTCAGTGCAGTAGAAAACAGTGCACCCAGCACAACCCTACAGGCCCTGTCATGTCCAAACCTAAGAAGCACTGGAGGGAGACAGCAACATATGTTTGACTGACACTGAAGGGAGAAGAGCGAAAAAAGTCCTTTCTATGGTTCAGAAGCTTTAAGCCAGGGAACAGACACATGTCCCGCCAACTCTCTGCCAGCTGTGACAATGCATGCTGGGCAGTCTTGTGTGCAAATCACAAGGACTCGTGTGACAGCTCCCCACATGTTGGCTGCAGGTGCTCCTCCTCCTTTATGTCATGTGAGGAAACAGCACTCAGAGCTCTTAACAAAAGAATTATTTGCATTTTCTCAGAGAGCTAGAAGCAGCAACACCCTTCCTGCTAATCAAGGCAACATTCCCGACAAGTCAGGCAAGGCTCAGCTGAGTTTAGAGCACCAGATAAATAATCAAGTGCCACACAATGACAAGCTAGATTATGAATGATGCAGTAATACCAGGGGGTGGACAGGAACCTCCTGACACCATCAATTCGCTAAGCACCTGGGGCACATTTACCTCTACCAGCCTGCACAACGAAATATTCACCGTCTGACCTCTGTGTACTAACTTGAATTGCATGCAGACCAAAGTGGAGGCATGCAGAATACGTATGCATACGCTCACCACGAGCTATACAGGGAAAGCCCTGATTCAGCGGACAGAGGATCAGGGTCAGAGTCAGCTGATCCAAGGTCAGTTCAGCATCATAGCTGTCCCTGGGGCCATTCTACGGTAAGGATGTCAGCGGCCCCCGAGGTTGTCGGGGTTATTTGAAACATGCTGCAGAACACATAACTACACAGGGGGGTTGGGTCAGAGACCTCCAAGCTACAAGGTTTACAGATTGTGTGGTGACAATGTATAAGAGCAGGTGGTTTTGTTTGTTTTTTATTAAGAGGGCAACTACTGAAAGTGGTCTCCCAGAAGGAGGTGAAAGAGGGGTGGCAGACACTAAGTGTCCAAGCTGTTATGCTTCTGGGTGAACTCTGACCCCTGGATGCATTTAAACATCCATGTTTAACCTTTTCTAAGTTTTTTGCACAAACGTTCGCTCTATATCTTTTATTGTTATTCTGTGTAAATATTTTTAAAATCTACTATTTAATGCGTCTATACGTCTGTCTATAATTCAGACGCTACATTTTGAGATGAAAACTAATATGAAACAAATATGCTTATTATCTACATCATCCAGTAACTAGAAAATCATATTCAGGGTTCGCAAGTGATTTTCTTTGATCATTGTTTACATTGTCCTTGCACTCCAAGAAGAGAGATAAGGCGCGCAAGAATGGACTTACCACTGGAACTCATGATGTCCAATGCGTTCTTATCCAAAACAAAGCTGCTTCGGCCAAAATAATCCCATAAAGCACGAGGAGATATTCACATTGTTTAGTTATTAAAATAATATCCTTCAATCGTAAATTGTGATCCTCACTCTCGGCAACGTTGCTTCCAGTCAATTACACGTGAAGGTAGACACTGGCAGAAAGAGGGATACACAAATATAAACAAAGAATTCTTAGGTAGGATTATTCCCGTAATCAGCTGTAGGATCCAAATAAAGCTCCCACTCCTGTCGTGCGAAGGTCCCCTGTGTTTTTTTTTTCTTATTATAATTATTATTTTTCCCTCCAGTGAAACAGAAGCAAGAGCCCAAAAAACGTCGCTGCTCACTTGGATTCCACCTTCACATTTTTACTCTCGCCTAATACAGCCCCTCCCTCCCTCCTCCTCCTCCTCCTCCTCCTCCGCCGCGCTCCTCTTGCGTGTCCCCGTCCCCGTGCGTGCGCCTCTCAAGCGCTGTAAGTACTGGGTCCGGATACAATGTGCACATGGAACTTTCAAAATAAGAGAACAACAAACAGCAGCTTTATGATAGATAGATAGATAGATAGATAGATAGATAGATAGATAGATAGATAGATAGATAGATAGATAGATAGATAGATAGATAGATAGATAGATAGATAGATAGATAGATAGATAGATAGATAGATAGATAGATAGATAGATAGATAGATAGATATTATTATTAAATATTATTATTATTACCTTTTCGTAATAACAATAAAAACCCAATGTATTTATTATGGAAAAAAAATCAGTTTTTCCGGTTTAACTCCAGCTCTGGCGTTGGCTTTACTATTCTCACTTTCATCCTCGCATATAGGGACGTCACTCTTTGCTTTTGATAATGGATAAAAAGAGATATTACAATGAAACTCATTGGAAGAAGGGTTTGATTATTAAATGTTGGACTTCAAATGAGGATGACAGAAAGATGATCAGCATCTGCCGAAATGTCAGTCTTCATCACTCATTAGACAGTCGGTAGAATTATGCAAATCACTTTTCAAGACCACAATTACGACAATGATATTTATGGAAAATAATAAATTGATAGGCAAAGAGAGCTTTACTGAAGACGTTTTTATATTGTTGTTGTGTTAGGCAGAGCTTGCTGTCAAAACTGTTATCACACCGCCCTCTTCTGGAAAACAGACGTAAGCAAATTGGTTAATTGGATTGTTTACGGATGAAGTCCCGCTAAAAAAGGTTAGATGGGCTGAAACCATTATCTGAAGTTAAGGCACACATCACAACCGAAAAATACAGTCTGAGTTTTCTGAGTCTAAGTCTGATTTTATAAATATTTCATTATTAAATTTAAAATCTAAAACGGTATAACCAATCAGTTTTTGGAAAATACTTTCATTCAGCCAGAAACCTTTCTTAAAGGATAATAATTGCCATTTTACTGCCATTGTCAAGCTAAAGCAAAACTCTGAGGAGAAGGTGCTCTTAATTTTTATGTATTCCTTTTGTAGTATAGCTGTGATGACTAAAAGTAGAAATGTCATGCACTGGCAGCTTTGCTTTCTGTTTACGGTAAATGGGTTCATGGGTATCAAAGCGTAAATATCTCAATCTAACGGTGTAGCACCCATCCGCTGTTTTTATCTCAGCTATCAAACTAGCAGCTGGTATAATGCAACATCAGCACTGGGAATTTAAACTGCCCCAAAGTGACTTGAAGAAGAAAGATGCAGTTGATTAAACCTGAAGTGAGCAGCCAATTATTTTTGAAAAGTGTACATGAAGAACATTGCCTTTCAAAAAAGTAGGCCTTCTGTTTAAACACAAACCTCATTGTTTTTATTGTGATTCAGTGTGACACATAATCACAAATTAGTGTATTATAGAGGAGAGGAAAACATATTATGTGGCCTCAGAGTTACCATGTGAGAATCTGTCAGTAAATCAATCAACAATTAATTGTGCATTCAACAATTCTGCTCTGTTTAAGAGTTGCATTAAGAAAAACCCAAGTAAGAAATTTACCCCGGACTGTGTAGGGGACACAGGATGCATTTGGAATGAGGTGAAACAAAACTTTTACTTTTGCAACTACAACTATATATAACTAACACTAAACATTAACCTGAACTCACCATTCGAACACTGACAAATGGACGTGGCAACGTCATGCTGTGTAATTTGTTTCTTCAGCAGCAACAGACAGTCTAAGTTGGTGGGTAGATGGATGAAGTTAAATATAGGGTAATAGTAGAAGAAAACCTATTAGAGACAGTAAAATACCTAAGATTGGGGCAGATGTTCCACTTCCAGAAGGATCCCAACCTTAAACATATAGCCACAGCTACAATGGTTGAAAGCAATGCATGTTCCTGTATTTGAATGGCCAAGTCAAAGACCCCCCTGTGACCTCTGACAGAACTTGACTAGTGGTCTTCCTTCTAACTAGTAGTAGCTTTGATTTTGACTGCATTACTATATCCTCAGCTGTGAGTCACCTTGGATACATCCTTCTACCACATGCATAAACATAAACACATGCTGAATGATAAACTCATTCCTGATTTGTTCAGTTTTACCGTATCTAAGTGAAGCCACTGTTTCTTTTGATAAAACAACCCAGTTGCCCTCTCTACATGTCCTGAGGAAGCCCTCCTTCAGAGGGTTTTCGGAAGCTGTACAATGGAGGGATATGAGAGGCAAAGCGTTCTCCCTCAGCTGCCCTGTGTAGTTTTACCTCTTCAGGATCTGAACTCAGAAGTTCCACAACTCTTCCTTTTGGCCTTTAACTTTATTTTATTGCAAGTAACCTTGATTGTTTGCTGGTTTGGCACTGGTCAGGGCTTAAAATGCTTGTTATTGGTAATTATTTACTCAAATGATGTTAAGATGAATGCGTGCATGAGTGATTCTCATTGTATTTCAGTCCTTAAATAGATGCATTCTATTTGTGCTCCTGTGTCAGTCCCTGATTGTGCTTTTGTACACCAAACT
This sequence comes from Valencia hispanica, assembly GCA_963556495.2. NCBI lineage: Eukaryota > Metazoa > Chordata > Actinopteri > Cyprinodontiformes > Valenciidae > Valencia > Valencia hispanica. The sequence goes on from OY747702.1 coordinate 21,678,540, forward strand.
GATGCGGCAGCAAAACAGGAAGCCAGCTTTCCTGTTCATTGGAGGCAGAAGGGCAAGAGGCCATCATATCAACACAACGTTGTCACTGTCTGCAAAGGCGCCAGTCGTCCATAGCTGACAAAAATTAGTGTCCTTAGTGGAAAAAAAAACAAAAAACTTTTGGGATGCTGTCTTGTTGCTAGTCCATGAGTTTGCCAAGTGGTGCAAAACAGCCACAATCAGCACAAATGATGCTGCTGATCACATGACAGAGCCACGATCATGTTTCTCTGGTACTCCTCCTGATCTATTGCTCCATTGTTTTTACCCAGTCACTCACTCGCTGTTTTTCTTTTGGAGGTAATGCTCCCTTTGTTGGTGAGTCCCACCGAGCCCATGCATCCACTATCAGTGGGCCTGATCTGCAACATGCAGCATTCTTCATCAAGTCTCACAATCCCTAAGCTTTGTTCATCCTCAGAGGAATGTAAATGCAAACACACACACAAATGCAATTTCTAGTGCATGGAGTAATGCTGCGTCAAATTCTCCACCATATCTGTTTGTAAATTGTTGCAATGAAATACTTGCAAATCTGTCTTTCTTGTCACCTCAAACAGTTTCACACACACACACACACACAGGGAGAGAGAGAGAGAGAGAGAAAGAGAGAGAAAGAGAGAGAGAGAGAGAGAGAGAGAGAGAGAATAAATGTTCCATGACCTGCAGCTTTGCATAGCCCATTGTGTGATCACATGTGGAGTATATTGCTGATGTGCTCAGAATGACTCTGGAGGAACATGCACTGTAAAAAGGAATAAAAAGGAATATATATATATAAACAAATATAAAAATATTTATTGATATCTCTGATACAATGTGCACATGAACCTGGAGACAATTAGCCCACCTCTTGGAGAGTTACAACTATAGCACTCAGTAAGTCAGTAACATGAGGTAGCTGCTGTTTTATTTCCGCTGTGTTTTTTGCCCAGCCTTGCGAGCCAATTGCAGCACATTTCAAGGTATCAATGCACATTTAACAGGAATGCCACCTGTAGGTGTGTTTGTGTTTGTAGCCTGATAGGCAGGTATGTGCAAATGTAATTCATTCTTGGAACTTAGACAGGTGCTTTCCCAACAATAGTGCATACCAGCTAAATGGTTGTTGGTGTAATCTACTGTCATCACACAGGGTGCGTCAAACAAAGCTGGTACGGCTGGTGAGTGCTGAACGAGGTAACAGGCTAAAGGTTATTGAGCTTCTGTCATATCATGGTATTATGGCTCCATGAAAGTTCAGCTTATCTTTTTTTAAACTTTTTTTACTGGCTCTGTACTGCTTGTGGTTCAGATGTTTGCAGTGTGTGTGTGTGTGTGTGTGTGTGTGTGTGTCTGTGTGTGTGTGTGGGTGTGTGTGTGTGTGTGTGTGCATATGCCTGCAAAGGGAATGAGGGCAAGGAAGAAAAAGTGGGCTGTACCAGTGTCCCAAAGAAATGTGTGGGAGGAGTTATAGCCTAAAACTTCCTCAGTCACTGGCATGCTCTCTTTGAAAGAAGCAGAAATATGCATGCAGGACAATAGCTCACCCTTACTGACTTACACATTCTTTCTCTTTTTGTTTTCCTTTGCTTTTTGACAGTTGAGAATGACTGCACGCTCAGCAGCTGTAATGTTGGCCGTATGGTGAAACACCATTCATAAAGGGGAAGATTTACAAAAATCCAGCAAAGTATGAGACTAATGAATTGAGCTGGGGAGAACCGGCAGCGACACAGAGGTAAGACATTTTTACTTGTATTACACTCCAAATTCACGCTGTGTCCAAAATTTGCTCCTTTTGAGTAAACACAGCTGTACTTTGTACTTTGCCACATGACCATAAAGCTGTGGTCATTCTAGAGCTTACCAACAACGATGTAAGCTTTGTTTTTTTTAAAGATAGGACTGTAGAGAAGTGATTTCATCTCAATATTCCTTTTAAATTGGGTTTTTTTCCGGTCTATGGACATTTGTTTCTTTCATAGTTTTTATTCTGTTTTCTATTCTGATTCTGAAAGATAAAAAAATAAAGATGAAGAAAACGCCACAAAGTCTCACACATTCACAGATTTGCATAGGGAGGGTTTGCTTAGGTTTTCTTTAAAATTATTAATGCTGTGCAGTATTATGGGAATCTCCCTTCAGAGTCGCTCTGTCTTAGCCACACAGGCATGTGAGTGGGCAAACGAGGGTCCAGTCTAAACTTAGAGACCTGGGCTCCTCGCTCATGTTACTCTCCTCTTTCTCTGCTTCCACATATTCCACAGCCACAAACTCCACATGTTGCACACACATTCAGACAGAGCAACCTCAAGGAGCTACATCCGAACACAGCCGTATGTTCACCATATGTTCCTCATTAGGTCGACTGTTATTGTCGTGGACAATTAACAGTTCTAGAGCAGGCTTTCAGTGTTTGGAGCCTGGGTTGTTGTTTATGGTATGTGGGCATTAGGTCTGATAACCCCTGTCATTGAAAGAGGTATAGTGTGTTGGTGGCCCTGACAGATCTGTAAGACGAGCAGAGGATTGTGACTTTGCTGCTGGTTCCGCATTTTTATTTTATTTTTATGAAGAGGATATTGTGACTTTTACAGCATCAGTAAGGAACAGGTTATATTGTTTTAAAAGCATATTTTTAAGAGGTTATCAGTAACCCTTGTGCAGCGATTTGTGCCTCCCTATAAAGGTTCTGTGCATGTGACTTGCCCATATCAACCCTGAGAAGTCTGTGTTTATTAGATTATCCATCTGCTTCCCTAAGAGAAAACAAGTGGGCCAGTCAGAAGATTGTCAGGATATGCCATGGCATGCCTTAGGCCTGTTTACAGCTTTCTGCCTCACTGGATGCCCATGCACAGATTCAGCCGTGACCATTCAGCTTGCAGCATAAACAATATAATAACACCGATCTCAGACAGGGATATCAGCCTCCTGTCGTCCAGAGGGTAGTCGGGGTGAGGAGTGATCAGACATTCAAAAAGAGGAAGAAACAGTCTCCATTTCACTTCAGTTGTTGGAAATCACATTCAGAGAAGTAATTCCCAAAAACTGGGCTTCAGTTTTTACAGATACAGAACCTTGTAAAATTATTCAACCCCCTCAAGTTCTTCAAATGTTGTCATGACACAGCTATAAAGTTCTAAACCATGTACTGTAACTCTATGTGAGATGAACTACTGGTATATTCAATCCTTCTACCACATGCCATTTGGCATAAGTCTCTAGCAGTTGTACACATCTAAGGACTGCATTTCTTTGTCAAATTTTGTTTGCAAAATAAAGTCAGATTGGGCCAAATTTCAAGTCAGATTTTCAACTGTATTTAGATCTAAACATCTATTACAAGTAGGCCAGTGCAACAAGTCAAGTCTTTTGTAGCCAAGAAAAACCTTTCCTTCAAAATTATTGTGGGTTTATCCAAACTATAACCAGCAACCCTATCCTTGCAAAATATCCCCATAGCATGATGCTGCCACCCCCATATTTCACCATGATATGTCCAGAGTGATTCTAGTGTTAGTTGTTTTGTTACACATCGCATCTTGGCCATTAAGTTCAATTTTTGTCTCATCAGACCTTTGCTGTGTCACCCATATAACTTATGTCTCACTACAAATAGGATTGCATTTGACTTCCTCTCAACATGCCCTTATTTTCACTACTCTAATAAACACCAGATTTGTGGATTGCACGACTATTATGAATCCTTTTCGACAGATTTTTCCAATAGAGCTGTGCCATTCTGCAGCTGGTTTAGAGTTACCAGGGGCATCTTGGCTGTTGCAGATTGATGTAACTATATTTGGAATACTGATTTGTACCCTAGCCCTGCTTCTAACATCACTACAGCATTATCCCTGAAATGTCTGCTGTGATCTTTGATCTTCATGATGGTGTTTGTTCACTAATGTTCTTTCAAACCCATCTGAGGCCTCCATACAGCAGCTGTATTCATATAGCTATATTCATAATGAGATTAAACTACTCACATATGGAATCTGTTTACTAATCAGGTTATTTCTGAGGACAATTGATAATACTGAATTTTATTTAGAAGTATCATAGTAAAAAGGGCTGGGTACATACACATATCACACTTTTTCCAGATATTTATTTGTAAAAATCTTTTTAAAACCATGTGATTTTCCCATTCTGCTTTAAATATATGCTCTAATTAGAGTAGCTCAGTCAGATTCAATAAAATACATTAACATTTAATTATAAACATACAACAATAAGTTCTCACACCTGGACGAATCTTCTTTTGATGTATAAATATTACATAAATATAAATATATCACATTTAAAGTGATCACATTATTCATATTCAATGTGATGGGGCTTCTATAAAAGTAAAGTAAAATATGATTAATGGAAGTTGAAGTTTACTTTTCCACAAGTAATGTGCACTTTTAAATATCTACTTTCCACTTGTGGGAAGGTACCAAAGACAGAATGATAGCTAAGCAGACAATGACAAGACACTTTCTGCTTCTAATCAAAGTTGGAGTCTGTTCTTTTCCCCACAGCTGTGTGAGTTTTCTCCCTTGGTGTACAAGCTTATTCCAACATTGCAAAATAAGTGCATTTCAGACTAACTAACAATGTTAGATGAACCACTGGTGTGGGTCTAAGCAAGTGTGGAATAACCATGTGACACACATGCTGCCTTTCCAGAAAGCTGTAACAGAGAATTACCTGCTAACCTTAGAGTTAAATGTTGGCTCACTGACTAGATATTCAGATTTCAAGTTCTTTTTTTCTATTTTAATCTCACCATGTTCCCTAAATACTCTGTTTACCACCACGGCCAGCTGTATTCACTCAAACCTCACCCTGTTAAAAGTGAGTGCATCTCATCATGATGTGTAACTTTTCTTTAAAATACTTCATCTTGTTGCTTCACCATTCAAACCATTAACTCATGCAGGTTTTTCTTATATGTGGCCTTGTTTAGGAAAATTGTTGGATGCCGGTACTGTGAGAACAATCAGAATTTTTAAGGTATAAACCCGCAGTTCTTCAATCTTTGTACAGGTAAAACTGGAGGTACTTAAACTGGCTTTTAGTGGTACTCAGAAGAAATGTTGGTGTGATGTATTTGCAAGGTTTTGTAAACAAATTATCTGTGCTGTACCTACCACCAAAGAATGAGTTGTTGAAGCTTATTTATCCCCATCTTCTTCTCATTTGGCTTCATCAGAAATGTCTTCAGTGGAGAAAGTTTTTATATCTCCCAGTACAAACTGAAACGAATGACAGAGAACTGGGAACCAGTTCTGGTGGCTACATAGGCTCCGTTTAATCTCCTTCTGAACTCAGAACTTGGTACTTTTTTGATGAATGCTTTCAACTTGGAATTTGGAAATTTCAGTGTTTGAGCAAAAAAAAAGCAGCGCATAATGAAAGAGTTCAATATAACCAATCAGGCGGCATTAATGGATAACAGCTTTCTTTCTTTTCTTTTTTTCATATATAACACAAGAAGGGAAAAACCTCCAAGTCATGTTAACTAACTGGTGTTGAAAAATGCTGGTCCACATGGTGTGACTACTAATTTACATGGTGTAAATTTGGTATGTGACTCGGGTTTTAGTTCTTATAAGAAGTTTGAAAACACATAAAATAGATTATACTATCTGTAATAACTAGTAATCATAATTGTATGTAATCTAATGATTACATTCTAATGTATTTTTATTAAGCTCAATTAACATATATATACTTAATAGGTAGAGAAGACACCCTTACTTTTAGTATTTAGAACAGCTTGGTTTGCTAATGTGGAACCCACTTTAAAACAGTTGAGAGCCACTCAACTATACAGGCTGCACTAGTACAGCCTGCATTACTTTAGTGAATAAGAAGGGTCTGTACTTGTACTTCTAAATTATTAAAAATGAGGAGTATTATACCAACATTTGCTGACTCAAAGTTTAAAGAACACCATGACTTTGGCTATAATCTAGCTTTCCAACTTTTTTTAGACAAACTCCACACATTTAGACTCTTCATCAAATTTTCTGATTTTTTTTCCTACTTAAATTTTTGCCACTCTCATGCCTTTGTGGCTGCTTATTAAAGGGTTTCATGTCTAGATTCAGTACTGTGATTGAATTTGTGGACAGTGGGGTTTTATTCTCTCCTCTGCATTTAGTGGGACTTGTCTTTGACCCATCAGATAGCCTGCTGAATGTTTGCTTCATGAGATAAATACCCAGGTTCTGTCAACCAGGTTTATAGCTGAAAACTCTTAAATTTGTACATTTTTGAAGAGGAGGATTGTTCTGTATTATATGAAGCAACAATGACCTTGACCCAAATTTAGTGGTTGCAGCTTTTTAATGTGAATGGCTTCCCTGTCTACAGAAGATATTTTTTTTTCTTCGTCATTAAAAAATGTAACCATGAAAGAAGCTTTTTTTTTATTGTTACATATTATCGTCTCAGATCATAACATGGGTTACATAAAAAAAATACTTCTAATGGGAATATTAGTATTTCATATTACACATATCTCTCTTTCTGTCCAAAATCCTCTTTTCAGATGGAAGTAAAGTTTGTAATTCATTTGGAAACCAGGGTCCTAGAGGAAGAGACACAGAACCTAAGTTGCTTGAAGTTCCGTCTAAAGCTTCCACTCAGTGATGATTTGGGAATTGATCTATCTGCTGGTGTTTGTCCACTATGTTTACTTGAGTCCAAAGTCAAGTTAGAGCTCTTTGTGCTACCTTCTGCTGACAAGCTCTATAGAGATGCAGATTTCATTTTACAGTAGGAACTGGCACTTGCCCACAATCCCAAAAGTACCAACAGCTGCTTTCATGACTTTGGTATGCTTGGTCGGCAAACTCACTTTACATAAACCCTATAGTAATATATGTAATAAAGGGTAACATATATGTAATATTTAAAAGAGGTAGAAGAGAGAGACAGATCCAACAATGCTGATAAGCCAAGGCTTCAAAAGCAACCTGGACTTCGTAAACACCTCAGCAAAATCAGGGGTTGATTGCCATTAAGCCATGCTGCACTGATGCAGGAATGTTTCACAGAAAAAGAGCCCTGCCCTCTAGTGAGTGTAACATTACAATGCATGGATAAACTTTTAAATAGGCTTATATTTCTGTAAAAAAAAATCTTCCTTTTGGTCTTGTAAAAATCTAATTGTCTGAGATACTGAATTTGGGATTTTCTTAAGCAGTTAATCACATTCATCAAAATTAAGAGATAAAACAGGCTCTGTGTGAATCTAAACAATTTGTGTGTTTTATCCTATTTAACTGCAATGCTCAAATTCATAAACTTTATATTGGTATTCTGATTTACTGAGATTCCCTTAGATACCAGCTAACATACCTTCCATGATATTCCTCAGTATGGAATATCCAATTGTTCGTCTGTGCCACCAGGCGACTCTCATCTCCACTTTGACTTGACCTTACAGCCCTTTCCTCTCAGGCATTGCCTTACAGCAGGTCAGCAGCACATCACCTCAGCAACAAACACACCGTTGTTATGTCACACACTTTCAGTGCATATTCTCCCTCTCACACACAGGCGAGTCATAGGGAAACTTTCATTGAGGCCTGCTCCCCCCGCACACACTGATACCAATTGCAAAGAGTGCTTTGTGGATCGACTGACTGTCTGGGCAGCTACTGGGCAAAGAGAGACAGAGAGAGAGAGAGAGAGAGAGAGAGAGAGAGAGAGAGAGAGAGAGAGAGAGAGAGAGAGAGGGATTGGTGGGTGGGGGCAGATGGAGGCTGCAAGAGAAAGAAATATTACAAAGACGAGCAGTCCCAGACAGATAGAGGAGAAGAAGAAGAAAAAGAAGAAGAAGAAGAGAGGGGGACTGTAGAGACAGATCCTGCTTACTCTTACCGGTGGTGTGAGCAGAGCAGGAAAGGGACTACAGAAATAGGAAGGGAAGCAGGGCTTGGGCAATTGAAAGGAAGAGAAGGAGAGAGAGAGAGAGGTGTTATTAAATTGGCTGAGGGAAGCTGATCGGATGGCATTGATCTCTGGGAGCTGCCGGCTCTTGGGCCAGATGGCGTCTTGTTGCTGCAGACCGTTCCTCAACTCGTCCTGTTGTCGACCGCTCATCAAAGTCTGCCTCTCCTCCTTCACAGGTCGGTCCCCGGCCCGCTCTCTGTGCTCTGCTGTCATGACACGGACTGCTGTGTTCAGATAGGCAGGGACATAGGTCAATGTGCAACATGGGTAACACACTTAGCCAAGAAGGTAAAAGAGGGGGCATGGTGTGATCCTGCGCTGCATCAGCATAACTTTGCGTGCGTTTGTGCTAACTCCGCTCTGATGGAAAGAATAGACTGTTGTTCTCTTTGGCATAATGTCATGTTTCATATTGTTTGCTCCCCATTGTCTTGTGAATGCTTTGCATCTGGATGATAGTGTTCTTTTGTTGATCTCTTCTTATTTTCCACTGACCAAGCATGTTAAAACAGAGACATCCTAAACAAAAAAAATAAAAATAAAAGTTTCCGTATTCATTTGGTGAAAAACGACTCTGACATGAAAGTGTCTGAGGAGTCAGGCAAAGGACAGCTGAAGGGTTTTCTATCAGTGTATGTTTGTGTGAGTCAGGGCCGTGTGTGCTCTGTTTCCTACTGACAAATCCCCAAACTAACCATGGCTGAACCAATACCCCTGGGTGTTTAACACATTACCCAACTCTTTTTAAGCAACTTTTGGAGAAATACCCTAATACCGTTTACCTGTTCAAAATGTTTGTTCAGTGAAGCTATAGCCAGGAGCTGGCCATAAAATCTAAGTAATCCACTTATTTCAACACATTATTCGTCATTTTATGTATAAGAACATTTATCATAAAGACCAAAACATACTTTTAAAATTTCTAACGATCATGTTGTATCTGCTTTTTGTCAGGAACTATTCTAGCTTACAACTTAAAACCCTTGTTCAACATTTTAATGAGCTTTGAAAGGGCCTTTTTGCAGATTCTGTTTAAATTGGCTTAAGCCAGGATAGCTATTTCCTTTTCATTTTTTCATGCTAAGACAAACCAAGAAAAGTGGCTTCTGGCTGTGGCTTCATATTTACGGTACACATGTAGGAGTGAGGGCAAAGCAACTACCTTAATTCCTTATTGCTCAAACTATTACCTAAAGATGCATTAGTAACATATTTAAAGCATTTATAAATATTTCAAGAGGGATTGAGCCAAAATGAACAGTGGAGGGACTGACTTTTACTTCTTTAAATGTTTGAATACTATTCTTTTTTGGCTTTGCAGACATCTCTCCTGCTGAGCTGGATGCTCTTTGGAGGGAACCACCATACGGTCTTGGAGGAACAAATGAACACTTCTTAGGCAATAACATCATGACACAAGGTATGGCAGCTATGCTGCAAAGAGAGAAAGGCTCAGATGATTATAATAAAGTCATTTATTAGTTTGGTGGAGAAAACACTAATGAGGTTCATGTGAGTAAGAGCAGCACTGTTTTACCTCCGGTCACAAACTGAGGAAGTCTTTGGGATATCCTCTTTGCACAATGGAGAAAACCATGGGAAGCTCGTCACCACTTTAATGCAAAAATGATATGCTTCTGCAATCCATGACGTGTGTATCCATCCGGCAGATATTTACAGTGCCTTGCAAAACTATTTCTGCTTTGAATCTTTTCCCATTTTGTCACATCACAATCACAAACCTCCATGTTGTTTTTATGTAAGTGGATAATTCTATAGTACAGCAAAAATCTTTTATGAATAACAATGTGAAAAATGTGTCCCGCATTCAGCATGTTTGTTCAGTCCTCTTTACTCTGACACCTCTAAATAAAATACAGCCCAAGACGCTGCCTGGGAGCAGATGTGGAGAAGCAGGGTTAACTTATTAAACAATGTTCCAAGCTTTAAAAATGCTAAAGCTATATTTAGAAAATGAGTAATTGCCCTGTCTGTGTGTTGTAATACCAACCAGAAATATTGGTTTTAAACTGCAAGCAGTGATTAGTATCTTGTGTCATCTGTAAATATATTGTGTTTAATTTCCAAACTAGAGTCAGACTTGAACTGTGATTACAACTGAGTTAGCACCCCCCTTGTAATAGAGACAGTTCGTAGTTTTCACATACAACAAAGATTTATATCCTACACAAAATCTAAAGATGCTGTTTAAAAAACGACGAATTAAAGGATTATGTTCCCTCCCATGTGTTATCCCTGTCATCATGATCTAGACAAAAAAAGCAGAGTTTAAATTTGACCCTTTTGTATGAACAGGGGAGGAGGAGGATGGTCCAATTGGAGATTCAGGAGAAGGAGAGGAACATGATAACTACTGGAAGAAGAAAGAGGCCTTCTTTAGAGGGAGTAAAGTTTCAGTCGGGGAGAAATTCTCTTCAGGTACAGTTCATCTCCACTTCACCAAAAATCCCATACTTCACCTGTTGGGTCTTCTGACCTGAAAAACAGCTTTTCTATTTAAAAAATCTAAACTGCTAATCATGATGTTTCTACAAAGGTGTTTCCCGTGGATTTTATTTTCATGAATGAAATGAATTCTGATGAATCCTATTCTCGTGTCTGCTAACGTTTACGCAGTCAGCAGTTTAGCTTCATCCATCGCATCCCCCCAGGTTTGTCAAGAGAAATGGATTTAAATGGAGGCCAGTAAGAGGCCTAATGGCTTTGTTATTACTCCAGAGACTGCTGTTCTGCACACAAAGCAAATAACATAAAACTTTCATAGAGCACCTATAATATAGTCTTGAAAAGTTTTCTCAATCTAATGCTGAAAATGTAATTTGTTCAGTTGAACTTTTTTTTGTCTTTAGAGACAAAATCTGAAAAAAACTGTACATCAAAAGGTAATCTCAGATGAAAGCTGCTGATCATGCTTTGCTTGTGTTTTACATAGAAATTGCTCTCCTGTTTACTGGGCGGAGGCGCTCCAGTGATAATCCAGACCAGTCCCTACAGGAGGCGCTGCGCACACGACTCCGAGTGGTGGAGAGCAACAGCAAAGACATCTCGCAGCTCTTCAAAGTGAGACCAGATGATGTTTTCTACATTTTACTGCACTTTCCATCATTTTGTGAAGATCGTTGAAAACAATCTGCTTTCTCACATGATGAAGGGCGTAAATAGGGCAAAGGGACATATATGACTTTATAATCTACTTTACAATAGAGCCATGGAGGAATGATTGGAAGTTGAAATCTAAAACCTTCTTCTTTCAGGACCTCTCTGCTCGCCTGGTCTCTGTTCATGCTGAGAAGGATTGCTTTGTGCTCACATTCAAGACTGTGGAAGAGATCTGGAAGTTTTCAACTTACCTCTCTTTAGGTAGGACTCATTAGAACTCCTTCTGGATGACTTTCAGCTTGATTTTTATACTGAATTTTGCTTAATTTTATTTCCAACACTGGACAATTGTTAGTCGAGTCTTACTGACAGTAAGAATAATTTTAGTTTATTTCAATGCACTAACTACAAAACAGTATTTGTTATAAAATTCATATTTGTCTAATTTCCCTTTGGGATTGACGAAGTTTTCCTGAGCTGAGTTTCATTCATTTTGTGCTTCAGGTTATGTTGCTCGATGCTTGGAGAACTTCCTGTGCGACCAGTCTTTCTGGCTGGACCCAGAGCTGCTTAGTGAGTTGGAGATCAATGTCACTGTAGATGAGGAGCATTTAGCCACCCTCTACCTGGGACTTCTGCTCCAAGAAGGTGAGCAGAGCTTATTTTATTAAGATCTACTGAATCCATGATTATGGTGCCAATAACATGACACATCTTTGTGAAACCAAAAAAGTTGAATGTGTAGTTGTAGAACAATTGAGACCTAAAGAGATAATAAATGACATTAATTATAACATGGTCGCAGAAGGTAGGTCTGGTTCTCAAACTATGGCGAAGGTGTCAACTGTGGTACTTGGTCTGCTTTTAGTAGTGCTCAGAATAATTTTGGCATTTATTATTTTCAACAGTGAACCAGGAAACACTTGCTAATAACTGCTTTTGTTGTTTAATTTTTAACTCTCAAGTCGGAACTTGGATCTGGCAATTGTATCAAATAAAAAATAACCGTGATTGAGTTCCAAGTGTAAAAACCTGTGGGATTTTTCTATTTACATACTCAATGAAAAGGCTAATTATTATTACTAACACAAGCTAATAGTAATATATGTATCTACATTTTACTAAAAACGGTCAAGTGACAGAGTTTCTGTAGTACTATGTGTATAAAATATTTGGTCAGATACAATTCACCAGAAATGCAACTACACTTTATTTTGCTTTTCTTCTCCAGTTTGCAAACAACAAAAATATTAAATTCTCAGTACAAATAGAAGGCACACTAAGACAACATCCCCTATATATATATATATATATATATGGCCTCATCTGTTTCTTAGAAACCAATATTGACATTAACACAGACCTAAGGTCTGTAAAGGATAAATCCCATGTAAACATGTAGATGTGGCACAGTGTAATGGTTGGCAGTGCCATAATGTTCCTAATGCTAACCTTTACTGTGACATTCTTGTGTGCTGGTGTTCCAACTTGGAATTGTGTAAGTTCTCTCTGGGAGTTTGGATTTCTGTTACAGTCCAAAAATGTAGCTTTTGGGTTAAGTAAAAAGTAAAAATTATCCATTAGCCAGAGTAAACCAACACATTTTTTTTCTTAGTATCTCATCAGTATGTTCTACTACATTAATTGATTATACCATGTATATAGAGGCCATACTGTATTACCTGGTTTACTGAGAAAAAATATTACTTTTCCTCAGACAACAAAACTAAACAGACCAAATAAAAATACTGCAGTGCTGGCAAATAGCGGTGAAAATTACATTAGCTTAATAAGGGTTTTTTTGCACCATCCATCATTTGTGACTGAATGAGGGGACAGTAGCTGTTACAAAAAAGCTAATTCATAAGCACAATGATTTTTATCCAAGATCACTGAAAGCAACTTCTACTACTTCTGGTTCCATGCAGGCATATGTTTAGTGTGTTTGCAAAAGCTCTCTTCTCTTTTTGCAGGATGTTTTTTTGCAAAGGCTCTGTTCACCAGAAGTGAGGAGGATGAAGACAATGAAGATCTCCTATCCTTTAAAAAGAATGACCTGCTGATGGTGAGGGACACGGGGCAGGATAGCATGTGGGAGGGCACTATGCTTTCCACTGGGAACCATGGCCAGGTGCCGGTCAACGCCATGCAGCCGCTGCCCTACCCCTTCTACCAGTAAGTTCCTCAGATTAGCCTTCATGGTCATGGGTTAACGGACAACACACTTTATGGATTGTTATTATAACATGCTCTTTATTACACTTTCGGTAAAGCCCAACAAAAAGTAGGAACGTTCATGCAGTCGTTGGCTTGGCTTTATTCTTTTCTACTTCTTGTTTGGTCAGGTGGTTCCTCAGGAAGTATCCAGGCCATGCTGGATGCTCACCAGTAGAAAAGGAACTGTTTGAAAATGCAATTGGTAAAGCTATTCTGCATATTCTCTGATTGTTCAGACACACAATTCAATGTTAACCCAACTGACCATTTAATTTGGATTCATGTTCCTAATCTGTATCACATGTTTATGTCATCTCCAAGAATCTCATCTGTTTTGCTCCTTGGCCTTATTATTTGATCCCTCAGTGACCGGTTCGTGTGAAGCCATTGTTGACTACAGTCCAGCTGGGCCAGATGAGCTCCAGCTGAACCAAGGGGACACTGTGGAGATCCAGGGTCTGCTGCTCCGGGGGCTTGCCATCTTCATAGGAAGACACACATCCACAGGACGCACTGGATTTGTTCACAGGGCCCATGTTAAGCCTCTGAACACAGTACCCCTGTAAGAAATTACTTTTTAATTTCAGAAGATGGGCCTCTTTTCACACAATGGATATAATTTTCATCCAAATATGTGGCCTGCTTCTTGTTTACAGCGTTGTGTTTTGTTTGTTGTCATATCCTTTGTGTAATGCATTGCAAGATAGTAACTTTTACATTTTGCATGTATTTCCATGGTTTATAGCTATTTTATTTGGCAGATTAACACAAAGCTGCACATACCTGTGAAGTAATAAGAACACATGGTTTTCAAATTTTATTTGCAAAAATCTGAAAGTGTGTTACCTATTTGTTTCCAGAGACTTTTTAAATAAATACATTGTACAAGCACCTTTTGTTGCAAAAACAGCTGCAAGTCTTTTGAGTAGATTTGTGGTTTACAGTCAGATTTTTGCCCATACTTATTATTTTTATTTTTTTTTACAAAATAGCTTAAAATCTAAGTAATCCATCTTTTTAAACTGCCCTCTCAAAGGCTAGATAAAAATCTAATTGAGAATCTGTTTCAAAACTTAAAAAGGGCAGTTCACAGATGCTTTCCATTCAATCTTACTGAGATTAACATCTCATTGTAGCTCTGGTCATTTTTCCAGGGTCATTATAATGTTGGAAAGAGAACCTTCTCACCAGTCTCACGTCTTTTGCAACCTCTAACAGGTTTTCTTCCACTAGTTCCCCCTGATTTACCTCCCTCCTTCTTCCCATCAGAAATCACCATCTTTTCTGTCACTGCTAAAAAAAGCATCCCCACAGCATGATTTCTCTTCACCATGTTTTGATGTGAAAATGGTTAAGTCAGGGTGGTATGTAATGTTTTTCTTTCTGATGGCATCATCAGACCAGACCACCAATAAAATACATCAGTTTGTGGTCATTATTTTACAAAATGTGAAAAGGGTTAAGGGGTATACATGCTTTTTCAAGACATTGCGGTGGGTTTGCAGGGCAGTCAGTAGTGGAGTGGGTTATGATGCTGGGAAGATGCATGCAATCATAATGCCTCCTTTGTTTGCTTCCCACAGAGACAGACAATTGGTCTTTCTCACAGAGGAGGAGAAGGCCAGACTGGCTAAGGTTAACCCGTATAGCTCAGAAACAAGTGACAGCTGCCTTTTGGAAAGACTCTTCTCATCAGACATCAGCTCTGTGTACAGACTAGGTAAAGGAACCATTGGGTGAATTAGGGGATTTTACGAAATGTATCACTAGCAGAACCCAAAGATAGTTGTGCCATAACACAGTATTTGAAATTTTACTCCTGTTTTGTTTGATGCATGGTTTGAGCTTGTTTCCTAAATAGTGGTTGTTACAGTGTTTTTTTAATAAGAAACTGGTCTCCATCTCTTTCTTCATCTTGTAAATGAAAGCTTAAGCTTATTTACCTTATGTGTTTCCAGATAGACTGGATGAGGCTGACTTCATGTACATACGGAATCAGCCAAAGCATGGTAATATTATAAAGGAGAACATTGCAATATAAACGCTTTTTTTAGCTGCCGATTTGCACTTATCTTACTTCTTCACAGATTTCAAAGGGTTTTCAAGTGCCCGCCAGAGCCTCATGTCTGAAAGAAGCGAAGGGACAACACTGTACCAGTCTTCCCCTCGTGCCTCTGTTTCTTTTTCCTCCCCCCGTGTGTCGCTCCATCATTCCCTCAATCCTCTGCCACGAGAGGGCGAACACCTCTCTTTCAATCTGGAGGACACATTTAAAGAGCTGGATGAGTTTCAGGAGGATCCCCCTCTCTTCATGGAAGAGAACAGCTGGGAGGGGGAGGAGTCGGAGCTCAGTGACCCAACACTGCTTCTGTTCAACCACGAACACTTCCAGGTGAGTGAAGTCACAGTTTCTTCATTCATTCTCCAAATGGGTATAGGCTTATGCAAAGTTCTAAAATTTAATATATATTTCATCATTACATACAGACTCGACAGACCATTAGTGTACTTATCCACAAACTCATGAGCTCACCTTCCGGAATTTTCTTAAAGGCTTTCTAAGAGTGTGTTGTTACACAATACATTAACCAGGGTGTGGATGACACCACATATGAGAAATTTTGCTCTGCTCCCTGCACCAAATGCTGAGAATTACATCAATTTATACCCTGCAATAGTTCTTCAAGAACATTTCAAAGAACCTTTTATGAGACTGAAAATGTGAAAATATCATTTGTTGCATACCCTAGCTGAACATTTCAAATCCATTGTTTGTTTTGTCTTCCAGGATGATTTTCTGCCCCTATATGACCTACACTGTTCCTTCCTGTGGGTGACTTTCAATGGGAAGACTGAGGATGAACTGTCTGGACATCTTGAGAGCATCAGGGAGAGTGCCAAGAGACTGGGCATGCACTGGGCACATCGGCGTGCATGCTTTGTTCTGGGCAGACTTTGCGCCAGAAAGCTAAAATTCTCCCAGGTATCTCTAACAGCATGCAAAAGATAACATTTATCTGAATTAAAACAGCTTTCTCCAGTAACTCTGCCTGTATGTTAAGAGGGCAGTACAAAATCATCCATATGCCTGGAACCTTTGAATATTTTGTTATGTTACAAGCACAAACTTCATGTTATTTTTTTATTACGTCATTGAAATTTTTGCGTAAGAGACCAACATAGAGTAGTTCATCACTGTGAAACGGGAGAAAAATGCTAAGTGGCTTTCAAATGTTTTACTAATGAAAGAACGAGTTGGTTGTATTTGCATTCGGTCCCCTTTACTCTGATACCTCTAAATCAAATTGATTGAAACCAATTGCCTTCAGACATCTCCTCCTTTGTAAAGAGGGTCCACCTGTATCATTGAATCTCAGTTTATTGTAAATACAGTACAGCTGTTCTGTGAAGTCCTCAGATATTTGATAGAGAACATCATAGAGCAAACAGCACTATCAAGACTAAGGAATATAGGAAACAGGTCAGAAATAAATTTTTTTTAGAAGTTTAAAGCAGGGTTAGTGTATGAAACAAAGGAATATCCCATTTTTCAAACTTCTCTCAGAGCATTGTTCAGTCCACCAATATGTCATCTCAAAATAGAAAGAGTAAGGCACAAATGCAAACTTATCAAGACTTGGCTTTCCATCTGAACTGAAAGGATTTATGCAAGGGTAACATTAATAAGATAAGCAGCCAAGAGGCACATAGCAACTTTGGGATAGCTATGGAGATCCACAGCTCAGGTTGGAGAATTTTTGGACCCCACAATTCTTGCCATTGTGAAAGAGTGGGAAAATACAAGCCAAGTTTGAATAAAGCCATGTGAAGTGTGTACTGTTAACTTTAAGGTTTACCGCAAGCCATTAGGGGGAAAAATGATGTGCATAAAATCCCTCTGCTCTTTTCCTTTGCTTAAAATAATGTTTTTGCCCTGGCGCAAAATGATAGATGTGATGCAAAACTGGTGAGGATTCTTTTCTCCAACATGGTAAGAGTTGATGGTAAAATGAATTAAGCTAAATATCCATCCAGTCTGACTGATCTTGAACTACTTTACAAAAAAAAATTGGCCAATTTTTTTAGTTTATACATGTGTGGTGCTTTTAGAGACATACTTCAAAAGATTGGTTGTTCTGACTTAGGAGGCTGAATACAAATTCACAAACATCAAAGGTTGTGGTTACAACTTGACAAAATGTAAAAAGTTCAAGACTTATGAATACTTTGCAAGGTAATGTAGCATTAGTCTTGGACCAGGTATTACAGTGACCACCAATTATGACTGCTTCTCCTCAGGCACGTGTATACTACGAGGAAGCTTTGAGTGTCTGCGTTGACAGCTTTTCTGACGTACCACTCCTCGTGGCTCTCTTCACAAACCTCACCGCCATCTACCTGAAGCAGCGTATGACTGATAAACTGCCCCAGACACTGGAGAAGGCCAGTGCCCTGCTACTCTGTCTTCCCTGCCATCCCTTCACGTCCTCAGATGAAGTTGAACTGCTGAAGCTTCTCCTGAGAAGATCTGTCGTGTTGGGTGACAAACATTTGGAGGCTCGCGTCTGCTACCTCTTTTCCAGCCTTTTCTTAATTCTTAAGAAGACAGAAGACACACTACCTTTCTTTGAGCGACTTCAGTTTCTTTCAGCAACAATATCGGCCACCGAAGGCGGACCTATAGCACCTTTAGACCTCAACTGGCTCTTGAGCTGGCTCTATCATCGTAAATACATGCCTCACTTAGCACTGGCCTCACTAAGCCTGGACTCAAGAGAAGACCATTCACTTCACGACGCGTTCCAGAGGATTGAGTTGTTTATCAGGAACTCTGTCCGTCTGAATCCATGCTGGAAGGAAGGAACCTCCCTTCTCCCTGCTCAGATAGTAGTTTACCTGCAACAAGCCCTGGCTGTAGCTGAACAAGGTGATGATATAAAGATGCAGAGGGACCTTTGCTTGGGTTTGGCATTGACCTACCAGCAGTACGGTGCCCTGGATAAAGCAGTATGCTGCGCTCAACAAGCTGTGGAGAGAGGAAGCCATATTAATGAGGAGGATGGCTTTGAGGCTTCAGTACTACTTGGTTGGCTGCTGGTGTTGACAGATCAGGCAGAGAGAGCTCAGAGTATTTTACAACCACTCCTCACATCACTGCAGGTGAGTACTAAAGTCAACATTTTAAAAGTTTACAGTTTCCTAAAAGCTTACTCAAGCAATGTCTTATTTGGTTATTTTGTGAAAATAGAGTACAGACAGTCCCACTCAGCGCGGAGTCATCCATAATCTCTTAGCATTATGCCTGAGGCATCAGGGTCGGCTCCGTGAGGCAGGGTGGCATCTCCACTCTGCCCTAGTAATCTCCAGAGAGAGTGGAAACCAAAGGAATCAGGCCCTGGCACTGGCCAACCTGGGCTGCTTCGCACTGGATGCTGGGGCATCCCTCCTTGCAGAGCACTTTCTGGTGAGGTAAGTGTTTCATCTCTCCATGAGAAATGTCATATTCAGGGTCATGAAGACTGAAGGACTGTGTGTCTAATTAGGTGGTAAGCAGCTCAGGAGCACAATGGACTCTCACCACTACCCTTCCTTTTCACTATGTACACCTCTTACTGCCAGTACATAACAGACTCCTGTCATTTACAGAAATAGTCTGATGACTCTGTAGTTCTTAGGTGGCATAGAGAAGGTCAAGAAGCTGAGTACAGAGAGCTGGTGGACCGCTTTGTGGCATGGTGTTGAAACAATCATCTTATCTGGAGTGTGAGCAAAATAAAGGAGATGAGTTAGGGCAAACAGTATTTCGATCACATGAGAAGAAGTGAAGGAGTATAAATACATATGTGTTCACCTGAACAATATACTGTACTGGATTTGTAACAGTAAAGCCGTCAACAAGTAGGACAGAACAGGCTTACTCCCTGAGGAAGCTTAGGTCATTCATGGTTTGCAGGAGGTTTGCTGCATATATTCTATAACTCTATTGTGAAGAGTATAGTCTCTTCTGCCATTATCTGCTGGGGCAGCAAAATAAGAGCAAGGCCCTTAAAAAGCTATATAACCTGATAAAGAAGGCTGGTTCTTTTCTGGAGGCTACTCTGAAAACTCTGGAAATTATTGTGCTAAGAATTATTCTTCATAAAATCAATAAAATTATGGACAACTGCAAGCATACTGCTCATGAGACTGTCATACAACTACAGACTGTATTCAGTCAGAGGCTTCTTCAGACTTGCTGTAAGACAGACCGCTTATAGGACACCATTCCTGCCCACAGTCATCAGCCTCTACAGCAACTTTTCAGAAAATTGTATCAAATTTTATTTCCCTGTGGGATTGATAAAGTATTTTTTAGTTGAATTGAATGAAGATGTAAGGTGTGATGGGGTATTGGAGACAGTTTCAGAAGTTACTAGGTGAAAAGCAGAGAGCACCTTGGATAAAGTGCCATTACAGGGACAAATACATTTTTGTTCATCACAATTTTCCTCTATTGTAGGTCTCTGTGCCTTTTTCTGGATCTTTGGGAGAGTCCAACTGATGAGGAACATGTTCAGACCTATCTTTGGCTTGGACAGAGTTACAAGGACAGGGGAAAGAGTCAGAACATCAGGGCATGCTATGAAATGGGGTTGCTAATTGCACTGCATGCCAGAAATTTGCACAGTAAGTATCAGTTTAACCACTGTGTGAAGATATATTATGTGATTTTAGTGGGTTTTAGATAAGGTGGACCAAGTGGCACCAGTGTTCGGCAGCCTCACTTCTGTCAGTGTGCCCCAGGGCAGTTGTGGCTACAATGTAGCTGACCATCACAAGTGTGTGAATGTGAGCGTGAAGGACGAAATACAGCGCCTCAAGGACGAAATAAAGCGCTATACAAGTACAGGCCATTTAAGTACAGGCCATTTACCATCTTTAGATTCTCGTCAAAAATGTCTCCGTAACTTTCTCCATTCATCATGCCTTCAGTAATATGAAGTCCATTCAGAACCATATGCTGAAAAACATCCCAAAACCATGATCTTTCCACCTCCAAATGTGTCTTTTACAGTGTTTTTAAGGTAATACACAATGTCTTACTCTTCCAAACAATTCTGATCTTCAATGAGCAGATTACAAATATACTCCCTGTATTATACTGGCTTGTGTAAACGTTCTACAGCATTATTTAAGTAAACTTCAATAACTTTGTATCTTGAGAAGTTAGCGTGCATATAGCCCATTGCAGTTTAGTCGTTTGCCCATTGTTTTCTTTGAAACAACTGTACCTACTAATTTCATGCCTTTCTAAAACTCCCAACAAGTTCTCCTTGGCTTTTGGACAACTGGTCTGTTTATTGTTTTTTGTTAATGAGCAACTGGTCTTGGCTGGTTCATGTTGAAATTATGGTCTTTCCACTTCTGGACTGAGGCCACAGCAGTGTTTATGGAATCTTTCATAAGTTTAGAAATACAACTACAACTCATTCAAACAGTGTTGTGGAAATATATTTACTGATATCCTGATTTCTTTGTATTTATTCCAGGTCAGATGGTGGTAGCCAAGCTTCTGAGTCGGCTGTACGCCGACATGCTCCTCTATGGTCAGAGTATTGTTTACTATGAGCACTGCGTTTCAGTGTCCAGAGAGCTAAAGGACAAGAGACGGGAGGGAGAGTATCTGGAAAAGCTCAGCAGCCTCTACCTCTCTCTCAACACAGAGAAGTAATTTTCTTTTGTCTCTTTCTTGCCCAGGTAGTTATATTTTCCTCAAACTGCATGTTTTATGCTTTATTTTTTATTTTTGCAGATCATCTCGTAAGTCTCTAGACTACACAAAGCAGAGTCTGAGGATTTCTATTGACCTGGGCAAGAGAGAGGAAGAGTCAGAGACCTGGCTGCAGGTGGGACGAATCTATTACTTAATCCAGGAGGACGAGCTGGCTGACATGTACCTGCAAGTAAGAAGGAAATGAAATATTAAAGCATTTACTGGCTGTTTTTGTGGGTTAGTTGTCTTTCCTGATCCTGCCTCTTTTTCTGTCTTATTACTGGCATCCAGTGAATGTATACACTCAACATTCCTGAGCAATCTATGTCCTTACTAAAACTGGTCCAAGTGTGCAACCTTTCGTAGTCTTTCACACGTTTGACACTTTTCCTTCTAATTCTGTGTTTTTCTTATTAAATTATATATTTTTAAATGATATAAATTATTCAAACAGATTAACAATATTTACAATTGAGAAATAATAAAAGTATTTGACAGGCAGCAGTGAAGACAGCCCTGAAGATGAATGACCCTCACTTTGCTATGAACATCTACGAGGAGGCAGGAGATGTTTACTTTAAAGGCAACAGGAACCGGAAAGCTTCAGAGCTTTTCTACAGGGTAATTGGAAAAATAGTACATTTTATTTGTCTCAAGGCAATCATATCATGGAGTAGCAATATGTACAATAGCTGTGGTAAGAATAGGTATTTTCTTTTTCCTTCTCCACATTGTTTTCAACCAAATGAATCATTTTTGTTCTCAGGACGGTAGTCTGCCATTTGCACGGAGCATCAAAGACGTCCATTCAGAGTTCCGTTTGTTAAGTAAATTAACAGAGCTGTTAATGACACAAGGAGAGCATGAGGAAGCTCTGCAGTATGCAACATTGGCTGTTCAAATAGCTAACCAAACAGGTATTTATTCTTTCCCTTTATTACCCCATGTAGTAGAGATATAGAGTCAACCACACTATTATTTTGTCGCACAGGAGTTCGTGAAAATGAAAGGACTGCCTATCACCGCTTTGCCACAATTTACTACAGTCTCCAGCAGTATGAGATGGCAGAAAACTACTACCTGAAGTCCCTGTCCCTTTGTCCGCCTACTATCCAGCACCCTGCAGAGGCCCGCTACTACACAAAAGTCTACTGTAGGCTGGGAAACATTACACTACACAAACTCAAGGTACTGCAGATGCTGTGACAGAGCTAAATGGATTGCCTGATTGTGTTCTTGAAATTATTCCCCATGTCAAATCTCACAAATTAGTGACATCTGGTGGCCCGAATTGCAAACTACAGCCAACTAAATTTGCCACTTCCAACTCAGCTTTGCATGTTCCTGTTGACCTGTGGCCACTACTACCTAATGAATGATCAGTATCATTGTCCTTATAAAAAAAGGTTTTCTGTTAAGAGTAATTTATGCTATGAATCCTTCAGATGTGATAATTACAGTGCCTTATATCAGTATTTATACCATTTTAGCTTTTGTTACCTTTTGTCATCATGCAATCACAATTTTAAATGTATCTTTTTATAGAGCCAATATAGCAGTGCATAAAACCATTATTTTGAGGTGGAATAAAAAGGATACATGTTTTCTATTTTTATTTTTTTTACAGATACATTTTATTATTCACTTTCTCTGAGTCAACCAACTTTTTTTGCAGTCACAGTTGCAGCTGTTTTGGAGGATGACAGAAGCAGCTTTACACAACTAGAGATTGAGATTTTTGCCCATTCTCCTTTTCAAACTCTCTCAACCCCAAGCATCCTCTCAGGACGATGTCACCACTACTATGTTTCAATGTGGGCATGGTGTATTCAGGGTGATCTGCAGTGCTGGTTATCCACCACAAATAACAAGTTGTTGACTAAAATGCAACATCGGTTTTGGTCTTATTTGACCACAGCATCTTCTTTTACATTCCCTTACATGGCATCTGTGCTTTTAAAGTGGGATCTCTTGAGGCTGTCTCTCAACAATGACTTTCTTCTTGCCATGTATCCACATCTATTTGCTCTGTCAGCCCATTCCCCCCCTCCCACCCTCCAAGACAATTGGCTTTATTGGATTTTATTTAGGGGTATCATGGTTAAATGGGACTGAATACACTTCTGATTTTATTAATGAAAAATGTTAAAACTAATGTTTCCTTTTGATTCCACTTTGTAATTTTAGTATGGGCTACTCTGTATTGATCTATCACATAATGTCCCGATAAAAGGTTTTAACAGCTGGACCACTGTGGTCAAAGCACAGTGAAGTTTGAATGATAATAATTTACGTTCATTCTATACCTTTGCAGGATGCTTTTGATGCAGTGGGGTACTTCCATTTGGCACTGGCAGCTGCTCTTGAGGACCAAGCTAACCCTGAAGCCTTGTATGTGGTGTACATGAAGCTGGCGGAGATCCATGGAAACCACATGCCTGATGCCCAGTTATGCCAACTTTACATAGACAGAGCTCAGAGTCTGAAGAGAGTTTTGGCCGGGGTAGAAAGCTCTGCAGACAGAGATCCTAACCAAAAAAGTGAGAATTCCTGGAATGTCAATAGTGAATATAGAGTAAGTTTGCTTGAGAGAGACTGTACCTTTAATTTTGAACCTGAAGATGAGAGGTTTGTTGATAATTCAGCGGCAAGAGCTAAGATGGGCTACACAGACTCTGAGGAAATATTGGCAGACATTAATCTTGAAGAAGACTGTGGTCAGAAGGATCCTAGTCACCGCCTTGCTGACACAGACAGTCACTGTGTAGATGTTTCTGGCTCTGAGACTGACACCATTGCAAGTCAGTCATATAGTGACAGTGTCATAACAGGCTCCTTTGATACAGCCAAAGAGCACATTTCAGACTCCAGCAGCACCACTGACACTTACCAGAATCCGACTGAAGGAAAGGATTCAGAACTGGATTCTGATCACAGCATGCCAAGTCAAATACCTGCAAATCGTCCAAGTGATCTCACTGAACACACCGATGCAAGAGATACTGATTCAGATGTTCAAGATGAACAAAACACCCCAACTAAGGAAGCAGATGCTCACACAGTTCCAACTCAAAGAGACTATGATGCTGGACAGAAGGATACTGTCACTATGAACAATGATAAAGCTGTAAGTAAGGATAACACTTGGAGACTATAAAATTTATGACGCACACAGTGAGCACACAGATGCTTACACATATCATTCCAGAGACTCTTCCCTTTCGCTGGCCATAAGTTTCATGGTAAGAAAACTGAGTGAAACATTCCAGCCGAATGGTCATTTTTATTTTAGTATGTGATGTCTATACTGTAAATCAATCAGAGCATGGCCTGTTTCCCTAATATAAACCACAGTTATTACTGTGCAGTGTATGTTTAACATGTTTTCTACATTTCTGTATAATGTACATGACATTAAAAAAGTCTTATTTTGGTTATGTGTTTTTAATTAACACATAAACATTAACATTATTAGCCCTAAGGAACACAACACAACAGTGGGATCCATACTAAATTGAGCTAAAAAAGCACCACATCAGAAACACGGATTAATTTTTTTACGGTATCCGTTGCTTTCTAAAATCTCTCACAATCCTTTGACAGCATTTAAAAAATATGTTTGAAAATTACATTAGAGGAGAACTGTTTTTTTGCTTAATAAAGTGTGCGCAATTAAAACAAATATGTACATACACTATATAAAATATCTCACTGTTTGATATTGAATTAGAATAAACTTTTACTGTCTTAGTTTAGTTAGAATTACTAAAATTAATTACATTTGTTAATTGTCAGAATAAGAAAGATATAATTTTGTTGTAAAAATGTTATATGCTTTCCTCAAATTCAAAAGTTTACATACACCGAGATTACTGTAACTTTGAAGAATTTAGGAAAGCCCCAGATGATGGTGTCATCATTTTGTAAACTTGTAATAGGTTCACGCACAACATTTAGGTTAATCAGAGTCACACCTGTGGATTTGTTTTGATGTGACGCCTCAATCATATTCCCTACAATTGTGACATTACGAAGAAGAAAATATATCAGGAAGAGAATTGCAGATCTCCGCAAGTTAAGAATGTCCAGTAATCATAGTTCCGGATGGGTTATGTGTCTTGGAGTTTAACATGTATTGGTGCAAAAAGTGCACATTCACCCCAGGTCAAAGGCTTAAACATGTTGAGAAGATGTTGGCTGAAGCTGGTGAGAGAGTTTTATTATCTACAGTGAAAAGAGTTCTTCACCTAAATGAGCTAAACGACCACTCAGTGAGGAAGCAGCCACTACTCCAAAAGCCAAATTAAAACTTACAAATACTCCCTGGGACAAAAGACCTTTTTTGAAAACATGTCTTGTGGTCTGATTAAACTAAAATTTAAGTTGCTGGCCATAAGGATTATTGCTACATTTTGATGAAAAAAGGGGAAACAACTTAAAGTGTAACTGAACCCCCTGAAAAATCCTAACCCCGCCCCCAGATAACATTTGAAAAATTCTACAAAGTGGGCAGTGCCAGGAGGCACGGAGGGGTATGGCCAAGTGTTGAGGAAAAGCGGAGGGGGGAATGTGGGGGTGTGTACCGGAGGACAATGACAGCTCGCTTAATGTGACACTGAAACATGGACATTGGCAATTTTGCGACGTTGGCAGTTTTGCGACTGATCGATCTGATCAACATTCATCTGTTTTGAACGTTAGCCTATGTTAGCATTACCACTCAAAAACCGGACTCCTCCTGTCTCGTCACCGGAGATAGAGGAGTAGAGGGAGGCTTTATGGAGCTCAGCGGCCGTGAGCCGTATCAATTCGAGCCGCTGGCTCGGGGCGCTGAGTCAGCTCTGTCCGAGGCTGGCGCTGCTGCTGAGGGAGAGAGAGACAGGAGGAGTCCAGTCTCTGAATGGTAATGCTAACATAGGCTAACGTTCAAAACAGTATGTTAGCTATGCTAACTAAGTGCTAATGTGAAAATAATGGTAACCTGAAAAACGCAATCCAACTCCAAACTCGCCACAGGGCCGGTATGTCTGATAGTTTTATACCCAAACTCACGGGTGGTGTCTGTGAGACCATGGCTGCTGTGACTCAGTCGATGCCTGTGACGTAGAGATGTACCGCTCTCCACCAATCACAAAATTCAAATGCAGTAGCCACAGTTCAACCCTAAGGGGGCAGCACTAAGACGTTTAAATTGAAATATTAAAACATCTCTTGACATCAATTACAAAGTGGTTTTATGTGAAACTCACAAATCAACTTTTTTCTCTGATAAACTGTATAAATGAATGTCTAATAGTGCTGTCTACATGTCTGGTCATTATTTTTGGTATTGTAGTAGACAACACCTCCTTTTGCCGCATTTTTCAAACCGGAAATGTAGGTTGAGTAAGACTCTGGTAGGGGGGTGAGTTGGTAGGGTGGCCTCAAAAGGAGGCGTTGCCTGGCAGACCAAGGGACAGCTGGAGAGCTGGGCGGCGTCAACACTTCCTTACTATTCCTTTTTTCTTCTTCTTTTTTTTACGTGTCCTGTTTGGCAGTGTGGAGGTCAGAATTGGTGTCTGAGTACCAAGTAGAAGCCCAACAGATTTACTTTCACAAGCGGAGCAGTACAGCTTTTGCTATAGTACTCCACTTGATATATGTGTGAAAAATCTTTATTATGAATTGCCGGGGTTTTTATTTACTGATGTTATGGACACGGAGATGGAAAATTAAGGGGAAGAAAGAAAGAAGATGAAGAAGAGAGGTAGGAAACAAAATGTCATGAGAGAGGGTGAGTTAAAAACACAAGAGAGGAAAGGGAACAAAGAAAACACAGGAAAACATTGAAGTCTGCCTCCATACCCACAGGACGGCAGAGAGAGGGGGAAAACAAAACAAAACAAAACAAAACAAAACAGGAAGGCTGATGTCAGTTATAATTGCAAACTTCAGCAATCCAAGCTGAGCCAGTAGTGATCTTCAATTCAAATTAAAGTGTCTTGTAAAGTTTTAACCTGAAGAGGGCACCCCACTAACGTTTTTTGGTAAAAAATCTATATCTTTCCTAAAATGTACTAAAATACAAAAAATAATGACCAGACATGTAGACATCACTATTAGACACTCGTTTGTACAATTTATCAGCAAAAAATGTTTTTATTTGGGCTGAGTTACACTTTAAAGACTACAAAGTTCCAATCTCAGTCCCAAATGAAATGTATGGGCAGAGCTAAAAACTTCTGTGTGAGTGAGGTGGCCTGCAAACCTGACTCAATTATGTCTTCTTTTTTTCTGGAGTAATGGATCAATTGAAAGCAAACTATTGAGAGAAGCTTGGGAAAGGATTACCAGAACATATGACCTAAGCCATAAAGTTTCAACAATTATATAAAATAATCATATTAAACAATTATTCGAAATAATGATGAAAAATATGTCAACTTCTGACTTTGAAAAACATATAAAACAAAATAAGAAATGCTCTGTCATTATTCAAATTTTTAGTAAATATAAATTATTTTGATGATCCTAAGTGGCCTTCACTAGAAAGGTTTAGTCTGATTTTAAATCAGACTGTGAGAAAATAGATGATCTTTCCATACAGTGTATGTTTACAAAGATATTGCTTTATAGTGTATGCTTGTGAAGGTGAGTAAATAACTTCTCAGTCAATTTGGCTATGCTGCAGAGGCACCTCTAGAGGGCAGCATTGAACGTAATTCAACCAGGGGTGATCAGTGACAAATTAGCTGTTTGCAGACTGTGTAAATTTTATCGAGTGTCTTTTTACTTTAAAAATGATAAATTATTAAATAGAAATAGTCACTTAATATCTCAGAATGCATTTGATTGAATGACCAAATGTATTTAGGCTTGTGACCATATAACTAATGAAACTAAACTGATGTACATGTGTTTCCACTGGCTTAGAAGTCAAGAATTGCAATCACAAATGCATCATCAGCAGTGGGTGTTGCACATTCTGGCTTTGCAGCCTGCAGAAAATAAAAGTCCCACTGATGTTACAGGTACAGTTTATAAACGTAAAGTTTTTATTTGGGCAGAGATTAGGGGACCACTTATTTATGCATACTTAAACAAAATTTACAGGATTTCTGGAAATATTGCAATTTTGTTGATGAAACAACCAATAAACCAAACACATATTCAGAAAAACAACAACACACATATATCACAATGAGTTGAATGATTTGCTTCGATTGGCTGATGTGGTGACCACAACTTTGGTCATTCTATAATTACAGCAGTGATATATTAAATACACTAACTTCTGCTCGCACTGAGACAATGGAAAAGGATGGTGCAAGATGAAGAAGAAAACAAAGACCCTGTTAAGGACTATGGCGCTGTTGAGCCCAAGGAAATCAATGTTTGCATACATGATCTCCATGCTGAATTATGTGGCAAGGCTTTCTTCCTCCCCCCGCCAGGCATGAGTTAACCGCAAGTTCAAAACAAGTCCAACAGAGCCAAAACAAGCACTGAATTGTTCTTCCTTTTAAAGTATTCCCAGGGTTACTTTCAAATGATCTTCTGGGACTTATGCTTAACAAGTTCACACTCTAAGCTCAACCGAATGCAATGAGGTAATATGGAGTCTAATTTATATGAAGAGCAGGAGAAAACAAGGCCGGATAATCTCACACAACCCCAAAGGTCCAAGAACAAATAGTGGGAAATGCCAAGAGTACAAAATGTAGAATTTTAAGTTAGAAGGAAGGTCAAAAAACATCATCAAATGAAGCAAAGACTGTTGGGAATAGACAATAATCTATGCACAGGAGTTGTACCCAGTGAGAACCCACAATTGAATGGAGAGAACATATACATGCCATGTAGAAGGACCCCAGATCCAGATAGGAAGTGTGTAGATCCGAACAGATCCAAACAGTGTGACATCAAATCCACTATGATGTCATGATATTTTATTATAAGGTCCAATACCTACTCATACATTTGAGCGGGAAGATTGCAGCATGATTTCTCCTTCAATTTCATACCCGAAGCTTAAACAGGATTTACTTTGGGCATTGCGAAGAATCTTTGAATGGCATCATTAACTGAAGGCTGTTATTATTACTGTATTACTATCATTACAGCCTTTTCTGTAAGTTTTACAGCAACAGAAATCTTCAGTTTCCATAGTGACCATTTGTTTCCTTGTGTTTAAGCTTGGCATAGATTTTGCTACTGTTACCATAAGTTGAACACACAAACCATAAAATGTGCAGAAGAGAAGAAAACTAAACCAGTGTCGTGTGCACAGTGATTGCACAAATAATCCTTCTTTTGCACAATTGAATCACCATCTCCATTTTTATACTCCTATGCACACTATCAAGGAATTTGAGTATACAAATAGGTTGTTTTTCTCCTTTTTTATTGAAAACCACTTTACTGGTTTACAACAGGCTGACTCTGGAAGGTTGACAAAAAAAAAGATAACATAACTAACAATAATTTCAAGACAACCTTAAGACAATACTTTTTTTTTTTTCTCTGGAAGACATTTATTATTAACCTGTCAGAGTTTTGTTGAAATCTTAAATTAGGGTTTTCAACTTCAATTGACCCTAAACCATGACTACAATGTGAACGTTGTCTAATTGAGGCATTCTTAGGTCAAATCTGTAGCTATTATTATACATTAATAACAGTAACCTAGCTAACCTTTCTGGATTGAAAACATACACAACAACCATTTAACATTTATTAAACCATCTACAGTCAGAATGTAGTGGTGGAGGGAAGTTCTGGAGAAGTAAGAAGCTGTCTCTACTGTCTACATGGTTATTTAGCAGCCTGGTATTTGCCTGCATGTTTGGAGAAAAGCTCTACCTTGCAATTATAAATGGTTCTATTCAATTGTTCTTTTGGGAACAGTGACAATTTAATTATGCACTCTTTGAGACTGTAGACAGCAGCTTCAAGATTTACTTACTGCTTATGTCTTAAAGTTTACAGGCACATTTCTAGGTCCCAACTATTAATAGCGAAACTGTTTCTAAAACTGTTGTAGAAATTAACAAGAAATTGACTTCAATGATTTGAAGAAAATACATTTTGCTTTCTGTTATCAAATGATCATGGTGGCACATTTATCACTTGGAAGTGATTAGTAACAGCCGGATGAATTGTCTTCAGTTCCTTGAATGTGAATGACATGTACACCCTGTTAGCATGGCTTCAGAACTATCATATTTCTTCATAGAAAATTTCTAACAATTTGTAAGAGAATTTTCTTCGTATTGTCATGATAGCGCCACTCATTTGTTGCCAATTTGATGGCTAAACGATGCAATTCAACTGTTCCAGCACATCCCAAAGAGGCTTTGTTGCATTGAGATCTGGTGGAGACTACTGGATTACTGTGATTTACTTTCATATCAAGAAACCAGTTTGTGATTATTTGTGTGTTGTAACACAGTGCCTAATCTTATTGGAAGTAGCTATCAGAAAATGGATACTGTGGTCATGAAGGGTTTGACATGGTCAGCACCAATACTAAGGTAGGCTGTGGGTGTGTCTGTCAACAAATGCTTATAATTTTTTGTAAGCCAGACTCTGGCAACATTTTTCCATTCTCTTATTTTTACATCTTTGTGGCCCTAGTTTTCAGTTTGTAGATGACAAGAGTTGCATCTGGTGTGGACTTCTACAGCCATTGCCCTCCTGCCTCAAAGTTTAATGTGTGGTGTGTAGAGATCATATCCTGCATACCTTAGTGGTAAATAGTTGTTATTTAAGCTACTATTGCCATTCTATCACCTCTAACTAATCTACATTTCCTCCAAAAACCACTGACATCAACAAAGCATTTTTTGTCCACACAGTTACAAGGCACTGATTGTAATGAATGTATGCTAAGCGATCCATTCATCCATCCATCCATTTTCTTCTGCTTATCCGGGGTCGGGTCACGGGGGCAGCAGCTTCAGCAATGCTAAGCGATATGGACTCAATTTTATTTCTCATGATACTTTGTGGTTTTGTTGTGATAATGCTAAAAGTGACAATGAAAAGGTATTTAAAAATGGATGAGAGTCTTTTGTGGGAATAGATTGTAGAGGATCTACATGTAGTGACATACAGACAGATCCTCACAAACACAAATGTAACTCTTAGAATTAAAACTGTTTCAATATCAAATAGTACACCAGTTACAGGAAGCTGTGCAGCTATACTGGTGACAAGGTAATCGCAATTTACTATATGTGCCAATGTATTGACGCTTATTGATGATCTCATGGAAGGAAGATTGGTAAAATAGTGAAAAAAACAATACAATTCCAAATGTACTGTTATTTTATGGGATTTGCATAGATCTTCAGAGTCTATAGCTTTATCATAATAAATGACTATTGTTATCACGATAGTTCCCACACTTACTGTAAATAATGTTTTCTCTGTTTTGGAACTTTTCTGCAAACCTGAGGCATGATTACGGTACGGATAAAAATCTAATTAGAGCAGCAGTTTCTAAAAAAAAAACAACAGACCAGTGCATCACACACCAACCATCCAACCATGTTAAAGTCACTTAATTCCCTTTCTGACCCACTGTATTGAATTTGTCTTCTAAATGCCTACATTATCTTGCTGATCGTCTAAGTTGGTTACCGTCTTCACAAGAAACTGAACCCAATGAAGTTTTAATAAAGTCTCTTCTTGGAGGTGTATGGGGTATGGCGGGTTGTTTTTTCCCCCACATATTTTTGAAAAAAAAAAAACTATGAAAAACATTTTTAGATTTTTTTTTACTGCTTCTCTAAATGCACATTTGCATGCTAAATACGTGCAAACAACATAGTTACACAGTTAAGCTGCAAACTTAACTATTCATGGAGTTAACCTTAGCAAAGATAATGTTTCTACTACCATACTTGTCAAGGCTGATATTTTGCTATACTGTCTAAGCTTGGCAGGGAAATCCATGTTTTATCCTTTCTGGAACATATTTGATTTGTTTCAGTTCAGTGTCAGGATGTAAGCAATATTCGGTTTTTGCACACAAGTACCCTCATCAAACCTCTGTATCCTGCCCTGTTCTTTCCCTGTCACACCACTCACCTTCAGGATAATAAGCCTTGTCTCTGACGACATCCCACTTTACATTTGCAACAGATGAACGAGCTGATCCCATCCAACACATCTAATGCACACCGGAATGCTCTCACACACACAAACACACATATGCCCACACGCGCGCGCATGCACGCTCAGTAAGTCCACACATGCATAACATGATAATTTTTTACTTTGTCCCATCCTGGGTTATTGGAGGGTATAAATGAGTGTGTGCTGTCAATGATATTCAGGAAGATTATCATCTAAGGATGACTGCTCCAGCTGGGGTGATATCTCAGTCAGAGGAAATTTAGAAACGATCTGTACCCTGTCGTAACCTCAACAAGGTCAAAGTGAACAGCTAGAGTAACATGTGATGAAAGCTTAGCCAGAAGGAATTTACTCTGGTTTCACTTTTTGCATTTCCTGTCTTGGACCCGAGGACATTTAGTATTGCAATAACTCTTCTGCACAGAGGACGTCAACATATTGATGACAGGCTTTTTCTTTGCCTACAAATGAAGTTATGACTTTCTTCATATTTCATATTTGACATATTTCATTTGTTATTAATTGATTAACTTTTTTTTTATTTGACCTTCTTTTATTTATCTATTAAACTGGATTTTATCACATGATTTTAAACTTTTTTGGCTCACTAATATTTTTTATATCAAGTTTTCTAAATTTTCTAGTATTTCAGAATTTTATAATTTTGTCTTCTTAAGCACTTTGTAACTTCTATTTTTCAAAAGAGTTTTATTAATAAGGTAAATTATAAATAAAAAATATAACTGTTATTAATGTTATCTAGATATGAATACAAGTTGATATTGGCGACATTATTTTTAAGGATATGTTGGAACAGTACATACCTTTGTAGTTGGTTTTAATTGATTTGATTTAATGCATAAACGTTTAACTTCAGAATAGATTTTTTGCTTTTCTTGCCATGTATGGTTGCACAAAGACATTTTTTTAAAGTGGGTCTAAACATGAAGAAATGAGGCGTATTTCGTGAAGAAGTTCAATCAAGTATGTAAAATATGCGTATTTATATGATGTTCCTGTTTTAGGTATCACTGAGTGAATGCAATTGACTGTGTCCTACTGTCAGCTACCACTATGAATCTAATGAAATGTTGGAAGAAAAACAAGTAAATAACAAGTAAATTGTAATATGCATTCTAAAGAGGCGGATTAAAAGTACTTTTTTGAAATAAAAATACTTTTTATTAAGCCCACAGTTCTGTGTAAAAAAATAGTTTTTTCATTGGTTTGATGTAATATTCTATTCTCACATGTTGTGTTTTCATCAGCTGTAAGTGGAAAAACATAATCATTAACAGGAATAAATTCTTGAAAAATCATATTGTGTATATTGAATATCTATAATGTGTTTCATTTAGTGAATTGAGTTACTGAAACATATTAACTTTTCACTAACTTGCTGACATTTTGAATATACATGTACTCATTATTGGCCTCTGAGATTACAACTGAGCTGCAATTTCATCCTGTTGACCTGTGGCCTGCGACTGAATGCATCTTTGCACCAGGAGATTTAGGACCACACACATTTGGACACACTTCTGCACAGCAACCTCAAACAACATCCATATCTAAAGTGCCATATTAGGCATCCAGCTGACAAGCATCTTTGTCTCACTCGAGCGTGTCAAGCAGGGGACGACTGTGAGTGTGAAAAGGGTTAGGAGCAATCACATGGAATTCAGTTTTAATGGAGCCCGAAAAGTCAGACTGCGACAGCTCAAGACTAACACTTCCCACTTTTAGGACCCTATAAAGAAGCCACATTTGTTCTTTTTTTGCTGTGTTTGTGTTTTGTATAACTTAAAAGCTGTGTCTATTCTAGTTACTTTGTAAAATTCAATCCAAGTGATTTTTGGCAGATTGTTCTCTTACGTATGTAAATCTCAGCATATTTCTGAGTTATAATAACAGAGACATCCATGGTTAATGCTCCATTTTACCGGTTCTGTACCACAGCAAGGCTGCTGCCTAATAAATGCATTCCTCGGTCGATTCCTGCTGCTTGGATCATTACACAGCCGCATAGTTTTTTCCACAATTTGCACGAGCTTTGTGCAAAGCCCCAGCTTGACTTCTTAAAGCCGTTGAAAGTGATGCTTTACAAAGCTATCACCTATTACAATTGCTAACCATTAAGAATACAATACAGTGAAGCTGGCTCAGAGTCAAATTGATTGCTTGGAGGCAAATAATGGTGACTATTTGGTCAGAAAATTGAGCCATTAGGAATAGAAAGAACAAGACAGAGCTTAGGAACAGGTAAAGTGGTATCA
Source organism: Valencia hispanica (assembly GCA_963556495.2). NCBI lineage: Eukaryota > Metazoa > Chordata > Actinopteri > Cyprinodontiformes > Valenciidae > Valencia > Valencia hispanica. Next base: position 21,713,007 of record OY747702.1, read on the forward strand.
TTACACTGCATCCCTTTTGGTCTGTGACAATGTGCCAGTCATTATCAGCAGTCACAAGAGTAAGAAGCTGACAGTTGAAATAAACTACAGGAACACTCGCTACTTACAGTGAGCAGTTACCTTAGTACTTGTGACCACTTGCAGGCTAATTTATAGAAAACGTTTTTGACCTCTCATAATCACAGTAAAAACACATTTTACATTTCAAACAACCAGCAAATGTGCGCAGCTGAGCTTTTCTCCTTATTGCCCTCCTCCTCTGGGAGGAAAGTGTCAGTAGTCACCAGAGACATTAAGAACTTGCTTCACAGTGAAGAAAATGTTAGAACAGCTACTCAATCTGTATTAAACAGCTGTTTTGTGTAGGCCGACGAGGTTTGTTAAAGAACATTTCCAAGCAAACAGCATCATAAAGAACAAGGAAAGCAACTCAGGGATTACGTTTTGGAAAAGCAGGGCGAGGTTATAAAACAATACCCCAAAGAACATTTCACAAAGCACAGTTCAATTCATGGTCAGAAAATGGAAAGTATATGGAACAAATTGAAACCATCTCAGACATGGCATTTCACCAGTCAGGAGAAAAGAGCATTAATAAAGAATACAGTCAAGATTATGGTAATTCAGTTGAGCAGAGAGAATCTCTGGACATGGCAACTGTTAGTCATACACTCCACAAATCTGGCCTTCAGGGAAAGGTGGCAAGAAGAAAATTTTTGTTGAAAGAAAGCCAGAAGTTTAAAGAAGCTCAGGCAAGTGGGAAACACAACAAGTCGGTGGAAAAAAATGTCTCTAGTGAGATAAGATCAAAATGGCATTTTCTGGCCAACAAGCAAAACACTGTGTTGTAAAACTAGTACCCCAAGCACATCATCAACACGATGACACATGGGGATGGCAGCATCATGTTGTGGGGAAGCTTCTCCAGCAGGGACAGGAAAGCTGATTATAGCTGAGAAGATGGTTAGAGCTGAATATAGGAGAATCCTGGAAGAAAACCTTGCAGTGTCATGATCCTTGGATGTTTATACTTTTGTTTAATTGTTTTTGGGTTGTTTTAATCTTATTATTAGTTATTTTCTAATGTTATAATTTTCCTTCATATTAGTTCTGTTTTACTTTATTTCTCTCATTAGGAATTTTGTTCTCTGATTTGAGTTTCCAACCAGTGTTTATACTTATGTTTTGTTTCTGTTGTTTCCCTCCTTTCCTTCCTGCTAGATGCATTGGTGGTCTGAGTTTTTCTTGTACTTCTTTATTCTTATTTATTTACTTAGATATCTTCATTCTTAGTTACCCCTCTGTGTTAGTCTTACTTTATTAAATTAAGATTTTTGTCTGTCTAGTCTTCTCTTCGTTTTTATGCTTATACCTTTGTTTTTCTTCTCTGTTTCCTCTCTGCCATTCTTCTTCTTCTTCTTCTGAATCGTATTGGCGGTTGGCAAACAACAAACGGTTCATTACCGCCACCGACAAGTGTGGAGTGTGGACTGGAACAACGCTAAAAAAATAAATAAAAAAACCCTCAAATCTTCCCAAAAATTCTACTGTCTTTTAAAAACTGGAATAAAGCCTAATAACTATTATTTTTTGTGTCCTTTTGCAGCAATTCTATGAGGTTCAATTTCATTTTCCTCTTACTGAGGCTCCCTGCCACTCTGCTTCCCTGCCCAGCTTCTTCTTCTTCTAATTATTTTCGGCAGGCTATACACCAATTTAGCGCAATGCTGCCCCGTCTATTCAGTATGGTAACATTAATCTATATTTTCGAATACAGATTAGTAGAAATAGGAAACTTTATGACAGCTCTATCTATCAATCGAGAATTCAAACTTGCAGAAAATATATTCTTGAAAGAAAATGTCACTAATCCAAGTTCTGATAGCTCTTTAAATATAATCTCTTTTTCAGAAGAATATTTTACACAACACAGTAGCACATGCATAACAGTTTCAGAATCCCCACATAAACAAAGCCCATTTGGGTGTTTACCAATTACTTTTGGATTTTCTGCAAGCCCACAATGCCCCAATCTTATCCTGGTAATTTTGACTTGATTAATTCTGCTAGATATACATAAGAGCCTATTATTTTAAACTGTAGGTTGGCACCTAAACTAATTCCTTCCTTTTGTGTCATCTTCCCACTCCTTTTGCCACTGCTGTTGTAAAAAATCTTTAAAAATACTTATACACTCTCTCTTCCCAATACATAAGTTACATTCAATTTCCTCACTCATAAGAGCTTCTTTTGCAAGCCTATCAGCTGTTTCATTTCCCAAAATACCTGAGTGGCCAGGGATCCACATTAAAATTACTTCACACCCCATCTCCTCTATTCGGTGAATGCAGCCCAAAATCTCCCATAGAATATCAGGTCGAGTCTCAATAGATCCACCAGAAACTGCCCTCAAAGCAGCTGATGAATCAGAATAAATAAAAGACACATCAGGTTCATTGCACTGAACCCAATCTAAAGCCCACCAGATAACCAATAACTCAGCAGTAAATACAGAGACGTTATTAGAAACACACATACTTTTATAAAGGTTCTTGTTCAATATTTAGACTCCAAAACCAGCTTTTCCAGAGTACGGATCTTTAGATCCATCCATAAATATGTAATAAAAAACATCTTTATTAAGATCCACAAACCATTAACCTGGTCCTTGACAACATTCGTGTCCAGTCCCAAGAAGTCCAACTGAACTTTAGGTTCTAGCAATTGCCAAAAAGGAATGGGGGACCATATTGAACCAACCACATTCTCAGGCTCCAAGCCCAATTTACTGGCCATTTGACAAATACATCTAAAAAAATTTGCTTTCCCCTCCTTTCTAGCAAACTCCCAGCAGTCCTCCAGGAGACACCTAGTAGCAGTATCATTTCTAACTCCAGCCAATCTAGCCCAGTATTGGAGTCCCAGCTTCCACCGTCCTATATTTAAAGGAGTTTCCCCCATTTCAACCAGCAAAGCTGGTATTGGTGTGGTTCCAAAAGCCCCACTGCACATTCTTGAAGCTTTTGCTTGCACTCTAATTTTTGTAATACAGATTTAGCTGCAGTACCATAAATAAAACAACCATAGTCCAATGTAGATCTTATCATTGTCCTATAAATTGTTTGTAGAGTAGATCTATCAAATCCCCAGTCACTACCAGTCAGACTACGAAGTACATTAATGATCTTTTCACATTTGCCCATCGTCTTCTCAATATGTATACTCCAAGTTAACCTTTCATCTATCCATATTCCAAGAAATTTTAACCCTTTAACCCTCTTTAACCCTCTCTAATGGATGATCATATAATACTAAAGTTGATTCCGGAATATTCTTTTTAAAACCAAAAATCATATAATTACTCTTGGATGTTGAAATCTTAAAAACCCCACGTTTGCCCACTAAACTATTTTATCTAAAGCTGCTTGATTTTGTTTCAAGTCTATATTTTTACCTCTACGCCAAATAGCACCATCATCCGCAAATAGAGATTTTCCATATGCTGCATCAATACCTTGAAATATGTCATTAATCATTTTATTAAATAAAACAGTACTAATCACAGATCCCTGTGATGTGCCATTCTGAATATTAACTATCTTTGACAATTGTCCTCCTATTCTCACCTGTATTGTCCTATTTTTAA